>CM057458.1:940470714-941721071 GCA_016271365.2 Neoceratodus forsteri
TTTTAACCTGTAAACAAGAAAGCGGTCCCTCGCTGTCTTTTGCAGCCCCTTCCCCAACCTGCACCCACCCTCTGCTCCCCCCTTCATCCCATATTTACCTCTGGAGGTCTGGTGCCATGATCTTTGGTGGCGCAGGAACACATATGCACTCTTCAAAGCCAACCGTGAACTGAAGAAATGCTAGTAAGCTGCATAATGGCATAAATGGGGGGGGGGGGTTCAACTAGGTGGATTCCTCAGCCATTTTTGTGACTTATGGCACCAAATTTTCAACATGGGGTTCTTGGGACCCTACCTCATGAACTCAGTCACTGTCATGTCGTTGGTCGGTTCCGAAAGGTGATTTCATGGTCACTGCGTGGAATCACCTTCCAGGATTGATTAACAAAATGACAGTGTCACTGTTCATGTGGTGGGCTCCCAAAAAGCCTATGTTGCAAATTTGGTGGAAAAATTCCAAAAAATAGCTGTGTTATGAGCGTGCATTGCGCAGTTCCCACGCACACTTGTAACTTCAAGAATTTTTCATATTTTCACCCCAGATTTTCAACATTGCCATTTTTCCACACCTCCTTATGAACAGTACAGCTGTCATTTTTCACATCCTGCCCAAAATGTGTTTTTCCACATCTGGTGCACAATAGCACAGTCGCTGTGTGAAATCAATGTTTGGGACAGATTAAGAAAATCAAAGTGACAGAATTCATAAGGAGAGGTCCCAAAAAGCCCATGTTGAAAATTTGGTAAACAAATTCAAATAAATGACTGCATTACCAGTGTGCGTTGAGCAGTTTCTACGCATGCTTGTAACCACCAATTTTTTATATTTTTACTCCAGATTTTCAACATTGCCATTTTTCCACACCTCCTTATGAATAGTACAGCTGTCATTTTTCACATCCTGCCCAAAATGTGTTTTTGCACATCTGGCGCACAGTTGCGCGGTCGCAGTGCGAAATCAACATTCGGGACAGATTAAGAAAATCACAGTGCCACTGTTCATGAGCAGAGTTCCAAAAATACCTATGTTGAAAATCTGGTGTAAAAAATCCCAAAATAATTGCATTATGGGTGTGCGTTGCTCTGTTTCTACACAAGCTCGTGACTTCACCAACTTTTTTATATTTTCACTCCAAATTTTCAAAATTACCATTTTTCTACACCTCCTCATGAACAGTACAGCTGTAATTTTTCATATCCTGTTTGAAATGTGTTTTTGCACCTGTGATGCCAAATGGTGTGGTTGCTGTGCAAAATCACCTTTTGGCTAACAAACTGATAATGTCACTGTTCTTGTGGTGGGGTCACAAAAAGCCCATGTTGAAAACCTGGAGTGAAAATACCAAGAAACGCCCAGGGCGTTAGGGTTTCTGACCATAACGCCCTACTCCTGTAGGGACTGACAGGCCAGCTATGTGACTTGGGATTGTCGAGGTAATGCTCACGCCATTCCACCCCCACCCCCACCCTGCAGCCAGTGACAGGCATCGAGGTGTGCCTTGGACTCATCGGCCCCAAAGTTCACCCCATTCTCCTATACTGCACTCATTTCAGTGTATTTCCTTATGGAATGGGGTGAGTGTAAAGCCCCAACACCCCAAGGCACACCTTGACACTTGTCGGTGACAGCAGGGTAGGATGAGGTGAAATGGCATGAGCATTATGGACAACAACCTTAAAGCACACCCCAATGCCTGTCCATCTCTGTAGGGTGTGGGTGGGGTTGGCATTAGTTCAATACTTCACTGCCATTCATATTCTGCATCTGTCTAACTCCTGCACTTCCACTGCTAATGACAGCAAGCAAACATGCGGCATTGACAAATGCTTGTTTATTTTATTTTTAATTGATTTGTGCATTGTTACCATAGCAATGATTATCCACACGAAAGAATGTATATGACATGTGATCAGTTAAACAATAAAAAAGAAGGGGTTCAACCCCTCACAGGGACACACCCGCCGAGGAAGACCTTGAATGGTCAAAGCGCTGGGGATCATTCCAGTGCATCTCCTGACTGCTGTTGGAATAAAAACTTGAAGCTGATTTGATTTTGCAACAGATTAGTTTTGTTCTCAAGTGCAGTTTACTTCTTGTACTACAAAAATTATCCTCTCTGTCTTTGATTATGGCAACATAATTTTTGAATCTGCTCCAGCCTCTTCCCTATCTAGGCTGGACTCCCTCTTTAATGCCTTTTACCATTTTGCCCTACATGCCCCTCCTTCCCGAATTCCCAACTGCTCCATCTGCTCCTCCTTCTCCCTTTCCTTTCCTCTCCTGTGCCATCAGCACCATACCACTACTTTCATCTCCAAATTCTGGCTTGGATCCCTTTCCTCCTATCTCACCTCTCTCCCCCCCCCCACTCTCCAGTGACAGATGCACCTTCTCTCTTCCCTGTCCTACATCCTATTCAGTGCAGGCAGCCTTCTCCTACTGATTAGTTTCCTTCACTCTGGAACTCTCTCCCAAGCTCCTTTAGACTGTCTTCCTCCAGCACTACTTAAAACGCACCCTCTCCCAAACCTCCCCTCTCACCGCACCTGTTCCTCCTCCTCTACATAACTCAGGGAACTGCTCCTTAAACTCAACTCATGTTTTGTTTGTCTTTGCATATCTCTATCTCCTTTCCTTTTCTCTCTTCTAATTCATATTACAGTAATTGTAATCTCAAGACACCTTATGATCTCATTGCAATCTCATTGTATTGCCTGTATGTTATATTTAAATTATCTTAAGAACTTTTGTACTCCCCCATTCCCCTCTCCCCCAGGTCACACCCAGGGGAGAGGGGAATACCCAGCTGTTTTTGTCTTTTGCCCCAGGAACTCGCAATGCGACGGAAGAGATTAACAACTGCCTGGCCAAGATCAACGATTGGATGTCATCCAGTTGGTTGTGACTGAACCTGGACAAGACGGAGGTACTGGTGATTAAGCTGGGTCATGAGGCATGATGGAAATGCCACTGGAGTGGGTACAGGATTATTTCTGAGATCCACACCATTGATGGTTTTCACTGGGGTGCTGGATCTTGGAGTTGTTCTTGACAACAGATTTACACTTGAAGCTCAGGTGCCATTTGTAGTCAAAAGTGATTTCTACCACTTGAGGAACCTTGCCAGGATTAAGCCCCTAGTTTTGCCCGAAGATCTGTTGTCACTAGTGCATGCCTTTGTGACTTTGAGGCTGGAGTGCTGCAATGCTCTTTACTTCAGGGTCACTGGAGGGACACTCTGCCGACTACAGATGGTGCAGAATGCAGTGGCTAGGTTGCTGATGGGCCTAGCAATGTCCAGTCATGTGACTCTGGTCCTGCGGGCTGTGCACTGGCTGCCAGTCAGGTGGAGGATTCTCTTCGAGGTGGACTTGCTCACCTTGGACTGGGCCCTGGTTATATGGCTGATCTCCTAACACACATCTCGACCCGGGGCCTCCTTGATGTTCCCAGGTTCAGGCTAAAAACATTGAGTGACCACGCTTTTAATGTTGCCAGGCTGACCCTATGGAACACTTTGCCAGCTGTCATCAGGGAGGCTCCAACCACTGAGTTGTTCAAAAAGGGCTAAAGGCCCATCTGTTTAGGCTGGCATTCCCTGATGAGGGTGACTAACCTGTAGTTTATCAACTTTTAGTCATGCTGAAATGTAGTTATTTGTTTATTGCAATCTTATTGTATGTTGTGTTGTTTTCCCTACCTTTTATTGTACGGTACCCAGAGCCTCAAGGATTGGGCAACTGATTAATAATATTTGCCTTCCACCTGGAAATGAGCCTCTGCTCAGTGTGCCTCTTCTGGTCACCAACCTTTAAATAAATTAATAAAGTGTGAGAAGTCTGGGGTTCAACTGTAGATCAATCTGAGGCCTCTGAGCTACCTGGCCTAGAGAGAAATTTACATGAGGAAGGGTGGACACTGGATCACAGGATGCCACAGGAGAAGAGGAATTCTACTGATATTATTTTATACTATTTTATCTAATACCAATTCTCATTTCAATTTAGTGAACACTTCAGTTCATAAGGGTCTGGCTTTAGATGTAACAGACTGTTGGTAAAGTTTCTGATGATTTAAACAAAAGTAACCAGGCAAAGGGTCAAGCTGGTCTAAAAGGAAAGGTACTGGAGATTTAAATTTTACTTGATGGTAAAAACGATTTGACTGATGAGTAGATGAATTCCATGACTCTGTGCAGAACTTGGATAATCAAAAGTCAGCTATAATTGAAACTGTAAGTGAAGGCGGTTTCTGTGAAACCCATTTTCAAATAATGAATACAGCCAACCACTGGAGATTAGAGTAAGAAATGAAACTACTACAGTGCGGGGTGGGGGCATTCTGAGATCTGAGAAATCTAACAACATAACCTATGATAAAAGAAAACTCCTCCTGGGCTTCACCTGCTACCAATGGAAATTGACCAGAAAAAAGGTCAATTTCTCAAGATGGCCAGGTCCCCCCCCCCCAAACCTCTCAGAGATTTTGGAGAAAATTAACATTTAACTCATTTTGTGGGTTACAGCATCATAGTTATATGCCCCCAATCATAACTACACCTTGTCCTCCTTTACTTCTTAGGGAATGATGTACTATGAGCTCCAGATTCCTTGTGTTGTAGGGGCATGGGTGCTTGAACCCATAATTTAGGCAAGCCCTAATAGTTCATGCAGCACTGCCATGTATTGATAATGGAGGTTTGTATGGGGGGTAGCGGTGGTGCCTCCATTTGTCACCATAGCAAAAATCTCCTAAAAGGTCATTCTCCTTACACTACCCACATTTCTGTATCAAACATTTGAGTGCAAGAAGAGCAGCTATCATGAAAGAAACAACCTTGCAGTATATTGAGAAAGCAATATTATAGATGGTAAACAAGTGGCACACTGCATAAACAGTTTACAACTAAACATCTGCAACTTTATACACTCTGTTCAAAGGAATACCCAGCTATCACC
The DNA here is from genome assembly GCA_016271365.2 of Neoceratodus forsteri. Lineage (NCBI taxonomy): Eukaryota > Metazoa > Chordata > Ceratodontiformes > Ceratodontidae > Neoceratodus > Neoceratodus forsteri. The sequence goes on from CM057458.1 coordinate 940,475,674, forward strand.
TGCATGGACTACTCTGCTTGGCACTTTCAGAACCTCACTTATGTTTTGTTTTTTTTGTACCTCTCTGGGAAGGTTCACCTATAGCGCTTCGACAGCGCTAGTGCTGACATCCCCATCAGTGACGGCTGCAATGCCGACCATCAGCATTGTAGCCATGGGGATGTTGGTACACACAAGCGGGGGGCTGTGCCCCCGAACACCCCACACCCCCCAGTCTCTAGGATTCGAACTCTGAGTTGGAGTTGGACTGGGGTGGGGGGGCAAACACCCAGAAAGACAGTCCCAATCGCCATACAGACCATCACAGCGATGGGCGGGTTTTGCCCAATTCCTGTTGCTGTGATGGTCTTCACGGTGCAGGAGTCGCTGCAGTGATGGCATACCCTCTGGGTTGAGAGAGAGAGAGAAATAGCTTGGGGTTCATCATATGCCACCAGTTTGTTTTACAACCAAGTCTTGTCAGGCAAAATAGTATCAGTAAAGATGTAAAATATCTGAGGGGTCATCCAGAAGTAAACCTTGTTAACAGAAAACCATGGAGGGCAAAACAGACATTGTTACTGCAGAAGATTCCTGGGGACTTGTGGTTTTATTGACTGGAGATGGTGCTGATATACTAGTCCACTTTCCAGCAGTGCCACTAACAAGTTAGGCTCCCTTTGCCCTGTCCTTCTTGGTTCAGGCTCCAGGTTATATATTCGGGAATGGTGGCTGTGATCTTGGGTGATGTCAGACTTCATTAACATAACAAGAAAAGTCTAGATTTCTTGCTCTAAACAGAGCAAATTCTATGTAGCTGCCAAATAAAAAAAAAAGATACAAAAATTAAGTCAACGTGTGAGCTCTAGACAAGGAGACAGTTGTCAGAGGAAACCGTGAAGAATCGTTGAAGAACTCAACAATACTTACATGGCAAGCAAATTGCCAAATAAAAAAAAAGATACAGAAATTATGTCAATGTGTGATTGCTAGGCAAGGAGACAGTTGTCAGAGGAAACTGTAAAGAATCCCTGACGAATTTGACAATACTTACATGGCAAGCAACAAACACCATTATTATTAAAAAGGGAGCACAGCCAAATTGCATTTCTTTTTATTTTTCCACATAAAACACATCCAAATGGAGACTGAGATTGCCTGAATATTCATAAAAAGGGCATGTTTTTTCAGGAAAACTGGTTCAGCAGTTCCAGCCAGCTGCTCTGATCCTTATGATCAGACTCCAGGAGCAGCTGCCAATAACGTCATTTCTTGAATGACATCAATAGCAGTTCCCTCAAAGCTGAACTGGGGAAAAAAACTGAATGGAGATTCAGTGCAGCCAGACTCTAGAAGACATGTCAGGATGGCTATGTTAAATAAACTCAAGACACGAAATAACTCATTGTAACATTCAGATTGCAAATAAAGCATTACAAAAAATGCCAGAAACTAAAAAAAAAGAGCTTTGTCATTGATAAAGGTCAATGGTTCCAGTAACTGTCAGTTCTGTTAGGAAGGGTGCATGTTTATGAACATATGGCCATGAGACATACAATAAATCAATTATAACAGCTTCTTCTTCGGTTGTGCCCTCCACAGGAATCTCTGTTGGGAAGGACATGATGCATCAGGCAGATGTGCTCTTCTTTAAGGTTTTCTCCCAATAAAGAAAATCTGAATGTCAGATAGGCCTGCTGGTTGTCATTATTCCAAGGCAGTGTGACCCTGTTTAGTGCAGACATTTGAAGTCAAAGTTATTATATTCAAATCCCACCAAAGTCACTGATCCACAACATCATCTGCAAGTTAGGCACCCAAGTCACAGTAGTCTTAAAAAAGTAATATGTGAAATTAAAAAGTAAAAATTCTAGATGGATGTTGTTGTTTTGTTGAGAACAGGGATATGCAAACAGTGATGCATGAAAGTCTCAGTGAAAGGTATTTGACTATTTCTAGCAGCTGGCATACACATCTCGTACTTATGAAACAATTTACAACTCAGAAGTGTGAGGGGGAGAGTGTTGCTGTCATTGAGAACCAAAGCTGCCCACAGATGGATGACTGAGGGTTCAGAGGTTATGTTGAGATAAATTTGGGCTGGTGGTCTGGAGAATTTGAAATATTTACCTATCATTCTCATGTTTCTAAAATTGCTTAAAGTTTGCACAGGCTTTCACAAACAGGTGGTGTTATGTTTTTTAACTTTGCATTACTGCGGCAGATTTCAGAGCAATAAATAATATACATATGGTGGTTTTGATGTGGTTCCGAGGAAATTACAGTTTGTAGCATTTTAAGATTAGGATAAGTCCGGTGATTTGTCTATGGATGCAAAGCTTACAGTGGAATTTATAGAAGTTAAACCTTCATTCCCCTGGTTTCTGTCTCTACATGCTAACCTGTAAAAAAAAAGCATAGTACTGTACTGTGCATAAGTACATAAACTGGTTTCCCTGATCACAGCTGGCCTCATTTTTTTCCCTACATTGTCTAGTGAAATTAGATATTCTGAATCCAAGTTCTCTGTTGATGGAGATGATTATCGGCTTTTTTTTCCAGCTGTTATTTTGGGAATTGCTATAAACCTGATCCAAATCTAGTAAGATGCTAAGTGTTTCTGCATTCTGCATACCCATTTCAGATCATTATGTGTGTGCCAGGGACCTTTGTTGGGATGTGCTGGACCTCTGCAGGGTTTCACCATCTGGACGATGACTGACAGATCAGCTGCTTTACTCAACAGATCCATCATGTACTGCACTTGTGGGCCATCTGCCTGCCTCTCACATTGACTATATTAACTGCCTGTCCCTTCCCAACTCTAAATTTTGTAAAAAATATAAAGTCCTTGCTTCTTACCCAACTTATCTCTACCCTGACCCAACTTAACCAGAAATTCCACAACTACTCCCTCATGGACTGGGTCCACACCAAGAATCCTTACTGCATCATGATGCTGTCACTCTTCCCGATGCACTCAGCAATCACTACATGGTATACTGCAAGCGCAAAATTCTGCCCTCCTATCCTCCCTTCCTCCCTCGACTTCCATCCCCCTTTATCCTCCCCACAGCATATCTTCTCCTTTCTTCTTTTCACCTGTATCTCTATCCTCCACTCTAAAAGCCCTCCTATCCCTCACCCCTTGCCATACCAACAACCCTGATGAGCTTGACTCCAAGCTTGTGCACCTCTCCACCACTTTAATTGCTGCTTCTCTTGCCTTCTTACTAAATCTCTCATTCTCTCTGGCCTCTGTTCCTGCATCCTGGAAGCATGCTACCATCATCCCTCTCCACAGCGGTGGCAACTCCTCCTCTCCTGGAAACTTCTGCCCTATATTCCTCTTCCCTACCTTATCTAAGAACAAATAATTCTATCCCAGTTCTCTCCCTTCCTTGACTTCTTATCCTTCTTCACCCCTTTCCAGTCTGGCTTTCGTAAACTCCACTCCACCAACTCATCCCTCCTCTGACTTACAGAGTCCATACACTTGGCCATGGACAAGGGCCTTTTCACTGCCACCATTTTTGTCTATCTTGCAAAAGCATTTGACACTGTCTCTCACTCTCTCTTCATTCATAAACTCAATTCAGCAGCCGGCCCGGTGGTGCTGAGGACTGAGGCTCTGGTCACCTTACCTCGCACTACACCAGTGACCCGTGTTCGGGAACAAACACGGGCTGCCAGAGGTCGGCAGGGATGGAGAGGGATTGAGTGTCTGAGTTACTGCTCTCCCTCTCTGGGGAGGGGGGATTTCAGCAGTTGGTGTGCTTCTGACTCCTGGCAGCAGCTGGGAGACAGAGCACCGATGCTGCAAGAAAAGGAACTGAGTGGGACAGGCACTGGGAGGAATGCATGCACTCTCCCTCCACTGATATCATTGCATGCCCCATTCTTGTGGGATAAAAATGAGAAAATACTCCTGGTTTCATATTCAAGAGGAAACACATTATAAGAACCACCTGCCATTTCCCCAGCATCCAACAGGAAAACCTCGACCGCAGAGGGTAGTTGGTCCAGGAGGTTGGCAGGTGGTTAGGAGGGGCAAATTGGGCGCCTCATCACTCTCTGCTCTCCAACATGTTCCACCAAAAACCATATAAACACTACAAACAGGTATCTGCCTCTATCTCTGAAATCAAACAAAGAGGCAGAAGACACTGCAGAGCAGGACACTGCAGCACAGGAGCTAGCACAACAAAATTCACCCAAATCAGGAACCAAAACAAAAAAAGCAAAAAGGAAATCCAAAAAACTTCTGATCATAGGAGACTCCATGATTCGGGGAGTTGATACCCATCTCCAGCCAGGGGTAATGGTCAGATGTCTCCCAGGTACATCAGCATGGAGAGACACTGACCGCATTGCTAAAATTGTTCACAAAGCAGGAGAAAACATTGATGTCCTAGTACACATAGGGACTAATGATCTCCGCTACCGGTCAGTTGTGGAGACCAAGGAACACCTGACCAGGCTGGTGGCAAACTATCATCCATTTCGTCCGGCATCTCCTTCTCTGAGATCCTGCCAGTCTGGGAGAGGGGAGAAGATGGACGGAAAGTCAGAGAAGGGGAGATAGGGGAGCTAAACATGTGGCTCAAGGGCTGGTGCCAGGAAAAAGGACACAGATTTGTAGGGAACTGGCAACAGTTCTGGGAGCGAAAGTTCTTTTAATTTGATGGACTGCATCTGACTAAGGAGGGAGTCAGTGCATTGGGGCAGAAGTTTGACGTCTTTGCAGAATATTTAAACTAGCAAATGGGGAGAGGGGTGCAGCACCCCATACGTTGAATGGGAAGAACACCCCTCCCCCCTCAGCTAGTGGTCAAAAGGATTCGGCATGTTTGCAGTTCATTTGCATCACCAGGTAAGAAAAAAGGTTTGTCTCCCCATATGATGCACAGGGGTAATGCCAAACCTCACCCAACAACTAACACACCGAAATCTGGCCAAAGGAAAACCATGTACACAAATGCTCACAGCATGGGAAATAAGATCCCAGACCTGCAGGCAATAATGTCAGAGGCTAAACTGGACACAGTAGCAATTAGTGAGACATGGTTTACCAGTAACCACACTTGGGAGACTTCAGTACCTGGCTATGTATTGTTCAGAAGAGACCATGGTGCAAAAAGTGTGGGAGAAGTGGCCCCGTATGTCAATGAAAATATCAAATCTACAGAAATTCAGAATACACATAAGGAGCCAGAAGAACTGTGGGTCACCCTGGAAACAGGAAATGGGACAGCCACAAGAACTGGGGTTGTCTACAGGCCCCAGACCAGGGGAGGACATAGACACATTACTGTTAGAAGATATACAAAACATGACAGCTAAAGGGGAGGTTCTGATAATGGGAGACTTCAACATGCCAGATACAGATTGGTCAATACCAGCAGGAACATCTGCCAGAACTAGACACATAGTGGATTCCCTGCAGGGGGAGGGCCTCAAACAACTGGTACAACAACCCACAAGAGACAGGGCTATCCTAGATCTAGTACTGACTAACAGGGAAAGGATCACAGATCTCCAGGTAGAAGGTCACCTGGGGGCCAGTGACCATCACATGGTATGGTTCAATTTGGCTACTACATCTAAATCATCCCATTCCAAGGCAAAAATATGGGACTTCAGAGGAGCTGACTTTGATAAGATGGCCAACAGAGTTAAGCTAGCCCTGGCAAAAAGAAACACAGGTGAGGAGGCACAGGCAAAGTGGGCAAGCATTAAGGAAGCAATACTTGAAGCAACATCCCATTGTGTTAGACAGAAAAGGAAGTCAAAAGAAGAAGGAAACCACTTTGGTTCTCAAATACAGTAGCAGAAAAGGTCAGAGCCAAATGGCTGGCCTTCAGGAAATATAAGGGAACACAGTGGGATGAAGATAGGGAAGCATACCAAACTGCCCTAAGGGAAGCAGGGAAGGCAGTAAGGCAGGCAAAGGCCCAAACTGAGGAAACACTAGCACGAACAGTAAAAGAAGGTGACAAGACTTTCTATAGATACATTAGTGAAAGGAGAAAGTCCAGAGGGGGTATTGCTAAGCTTAATGGAGAAAAGAGAGCATGTGAGGAGGAGGACCCTGTAAAGGCATCTATCCTAAATAGATACTTTTGCTCAGTATTTACTGAACAGAAGGTAGGGCAGGGCCCACAGCTCAGCGTCATGGACATGGGGGGAGGGAGGTGAGCACTACTCCCTTCACAAAAGAAAGGGTCCTACAAGAGCTTGCTAAGCTCAGGGTGGATAAGGCAATGGGACCTGATGGCATACATCCCAGGGTACTTAAGGAGCTAAAGGTGGAACTAGCAGAGCCATTAGCATAACTGTTTAGTAAGTCTCTGAGCACAGAAGAGGTCCCAGAAGACTGGAGAAGGGCTCATGTGATCCCGCTCCACAAGAGTGGTAGCAGAGAGGAGGCAGGGAACTACAGACCAGTCAGTCTTACCTCAGTAGTGGGCAAGATTATGGAGGCACTCCTTAAGGAAAGGATAGTGCAACACCTGGAATCCATAGGGGCACAGGATCCAAGACAGCATGGGTTTACAAAAGGAAGGTCCTGTCAAACTAATCTCATAGATTTCTTTGACTGGGTAACCAGAGTGGTGGACCAAGGGGGAGCAGTTGATGTCGCCTACCTTGACTTCAGCAAAGCTTTGACACTGTTCCACATAGAAGATTGATAAATAAGCTGGGTAGGCTCAGGGTGGGTCAGAAGTTGGTCAACTGGGTGGCAAACTGGTTGACGGGCAGAAAACAGAGAGTGGTGATAAATGGTATACAGTCAGAAGAGATGCAAGTCACAAGTGGGGTACCTCAGGGATCAGTCCTGGGGCCAGTCCTCTTCAACATCTTCCTTAGTGACCTTGCAGATGGGCTAGAGGGTAAGGCTTGTCTGTTTGCAGATGACATCAAGATCTGCAACAGAGTAGATGATCCAGATGGGGTGGGCAGAATGAGAAGAGATCTGGATAAACTAGCAAAATGGTCAGAAGAGTGGCAACTGGGATTTAATGTAAAGAAGTGCAAGATCATGCACATAGGGAAGAGAAACCCTGAAGCCACCTATAGGCTGGGAGGGGAGTTGCTAGCAGTCACAAAGGAAGAAAGAGACTTGGGCATCATCATCACTGATGACCTGAAATCATCCAAACAGACCTCTAAAGCAGTAGGTAAGGCTAGGGGGTGTTAGGGTGTATTAGTAGGGGTATCACAAGTCGTAAGAGGGAGGTAATAATCCCTCTTTACAAGACTCTGGTTAGGCCCCATCTGGAGTACTGCGTGCAGTATTGGAGGCCACACCTTTATAAGGACATTAACCAAATTGAGGCAGTCCAGAGAAGGGCAGCCAAAATGGTACAAGGACTGCATCAGAAGACGTATGAGGACAGATTAACAGAGCTCAATATGTGTACCCTTGAGCAAAGGAGGGAGAGAGGTGATATGATCGAGGCATTCATACACCTTAAGGGCACTAACAAGGTGAAAGAGTCTAACATGTTTAAATATAAGAAAAATAGTGGGACAAGAGGACACAGCATGAGATTAGAGGGGGGCCGATTAAGGGGGAATGTGAGGAAATTCTTTTTCCCAGAAAGGGTGGTGGATGCATGGAATGGCTTACCTCAAGAAGTGGTGGCTATAAATACAGTGCAGGGCTTCAAACAGGCATGGGATAGGCATATGGGAGCAATACAAATGAGTATGAATAGATAGGCCACCGACAGAGCAAAGGCCGATAGCACATTTATAAGGTAGAAAAAGAAATGGGCAGACTGGATGGGCCTTGTGGTCCTTATCTGCTGTCAACTTCTATGTTTCTATGTTTCTATGGTTAGCTAGATGAGGCAGCCACCCCCCCATAGGCCCCCACCCTGAATGGCACTCCCTGAATTGGATCCTGGTAGAGGTAAGTAGAGCTTGGGGGCTCCTCACTGTCCCACTACAGAGGCTAAGCCATGGGTGAAGAGGGGTTGCAGCCTGGGAGAGGAATATAGTACAAAATAAATTCAGTTCAGCTGTGCTTTCTGTCCCTTCCACTCAATGGTTCAGTTCCTACCTCACAGGTAGATCTAAATCAGGGAGGCTTGGAAATGCCATATTCCCCTCCCTTCCTATTACCACTTGTGTCCCCAAGGCTCTGTACTTGGACCACTCCTATTTTCCATTTTTCTAAATGACCTCACCACTGCCTGCTCATCAGCATCCATACACATGTAAGCAGACAACACCGCCTTTTTTGTCTCTGGGTCTTCACCAGCCAAGACTGTGTCCAAGCTCCAACCTGATTTTGACTCTGTCAAAAAATGGTTCCAGTCAAATCAACTATCACTTCATGCCAAAGAGAAGTTTTCCATGTGCTTTGGTGCTATACCCAGGTTGTCCAAATTCTCATCCCTCCCCTCCTTCCACACCCTTGATGAAGTCCCTATTGACAATGTACTTACTTTCAAGTACTTAGGTGTCTGGCTTGACTGCCACCTCCATTTCTCCCAGCACATAGATGCAATTCATAAAATGTTCCATTCTACACTTGGTGCCCTTTATAGGCATAACAGCTGTATCCCCCTCCCTGCCTGCCATGTCATCCTTACCAAGATGACTCACCCCATCTTTGTTTACTGAGATCTTATCTATGGTGCTGCCCATAAGTCCACCCTAGCCAGACTGAATACTCTTTTTCACTCCTTCTGCCACTTTGCTCTCAACAGCCCTTCCCGCACCCATCACTGTACCCTCTTCTCTTCTCTTTCCCTCCCTTCCCTTGAGGATCGCCATCTATCCCACATTGCCACATTCACCTCTAAACTCTGGCTATCCTCTCTACCCCCCCCCCCCATCTTGACTCCCAACACTCTCCCTCTTTTTCCTTTCGTAACACTGGGCTTTGCTCTCTCATGCCCCCAAAAACCTCTCACTGGCCAATCTGCCTTCTTTTTCCACTTTCCTAAACTCTGGAATTCTCTCTCCTTAAACACTCACTCTGCTCCCTCTAAATCCTCCCTCACTTCTCTTCTCACATGCCTCCCCCTCCTGCCATTGTCACTAATGTGCCTGGCCTTGCTTTTCTTCTGCTGCAGATTGCAAATGTGCTGTAACTGCTGTCATTGTATACTGCACTTATTTGTATAATCATCAACTACTGGCACTGTTTATTGCATTTATTGTTGTTTATTGTTATTTTACTCTGGTTATTTTATGTTGCCACTATATATCACACATACTGTATTTACTTGTTTCTCATCTTTAATATTGTATGTTTCATTCCAAATGTACTCTCTGTATTCCACATTGTTCTATATTGTTTGTACAATTTCTGTTTATATTGTACCCAACTCCAGGACACATCTGGAAACAAGCTATTTGAAATCAGAATGTTTTTTTCCTGGTAAAACACATTATTAAATAAAATAAAACTGACCCCTGCTGATGGCCTTCCCTGATAAAACTCAGATCAGTAGCACAGCATAATACTCCATATACAACCTTCTACACCATCCCGCTGCCCCAAACATGACTTATTTTTACAGACAGGAGGATAAAACCAGTGTACTTGTTATGAAAGTCATTCAAACCCTTGCTGTCTAGTCAGATGTATATTCACTTTTGAAAGAATAGCTAAGGATAATATAATTGGAGATGAGGTGCTTACATGCTCATCCTGTTGCTGCTCTTTAACTTTGAAGGAGAAAAGTCCAACTCATCTCGTCTTTTCTTTGCTTCTTTGATTGGGTGTGTCCTCACGTGGCATTGGGTGCCAACCACACCCAAACAGCTTATGTATGCCTAGATGCTTCAAAACCTTTCTGTTTGGCACTTTCTGCCTGTCATGGAGTTTTTGTCAGTGGTGAATTACAAATCTATGTTACAGATTGAAATTTCTCTTATAATTTACATAACTTGCCTAGTTCGGTGTTGATTTAAAAGTTTACTTTCTGTTTTGATCGAGTTTCTGATGTAATTTGCTACAGAGTGTGTGAGGACAATAAAAAAATTGCAGTGTTTTCAGTACCAAGGTAAAAGTTTGTAATATGATGTCCACAAGAGGGGGGCACATTAGCTCCCACATGTACAAATTTGCTTAAAGAAACCCTATTATTAAAGATGGTGCATCAATATTCCCCATTCAGGAACATACTGTAACACATAGTCAAGGTAGAAAGGGGGGAGGAGGGGCTGCACTCGACACTGAAGTCTGAAAACACAATTGTCAATGTCCAAGAGAGTGTTAAAATCCCAGAGGAATATTTTAATCACAGTGACTATCCATCCAAAGACATTAAATAAGAAGTTATGTAAAATAGTGCTGTGCAAACATGCATTCTCCGAAGTACATAATTTCCGCTCAATATAACAGCAGACAGTAGACCATATGAGTGGATTTCTTTAGTATTTTTTTAAATGTCAGGAACTGTGTACTTCAAACCTTAAAGGCTGCCAGTAATCTCTCAACAACCACAAACTTGTTTTTAATTTCTTTAAAAGTTTGTTTGGTAAAGTGTGCTTGCAAAATAGCAATGAGGAAGCCAAATTAGCTATACATAGGACATTTGTTTTCTTGAAATAGCAACAACTCACATATCAGGTAGTCCCTGTCACAGAGGGGAGAGGAGCTCAGTGTCAGTAGTCTCGTTCAGCAGCTGCTGTGTAATACAGGCTGCTGGGGGTAAAACCATGACCATGTGGGAGAGCTGACAGTATGATTCTTGTAGAATGGAGCCCCACAGCATGTGAAGCACAGAGCACTGCCTCATGGTTTTACCCCCAGAAGCCTGTATTACACACTACTTAACATTTAAAAAATATGAAAGACACCCATTTATATGGTTTGCTGCTAGCTAATATGAGTAACAGAATCAATCCCAGTTTTGCTGGTGTTCAAAGGGACTTGACTAAAAATAACCAATAGCTGCTTTTTACATGCTGGTAAATCAGTGACAGCAATAAATATTGAAGAACATCATATCTGGATATCAAGAAAAATATTAAAATAGCACCTAATATGGTCTACTGTCTGCTGTTATGATGACTTGAAATAATGCACTTTGGAGAATGCATATTTGCATTGCACTACTTTGCGAACATTTTTATTTAATGTATTTGGCTGGATATTCACTATGATTGAAATAACCCTCTGGGATTTTCATGGCATGGCAAGGCAATCTTTATTTATAAAGCACCCTATCCTGAAGACTCAGGGTGCAGTACATGCTACAAATAAAACAGGCATTTGTCAATGCCAAATGTTGGTTGCTTGTTAAAAACATTTTTTTCTTGCAATTCTGAGCCCAGATTTTGAAGATTTCAACACCTGCCCAAAAGGTGATTTCGTGCTGTGACTGCGAAGTCACCTTCCAGGATGCAAAAAAAACATTTTGGCCAGGATCTAAAAAAATGACAGCTGTGAAATTCATGAGTTGTTGTGAATAAATGGTTATGTTGAAAATGTGGTCTCAAAATATTGAAAATTGCTGAAGTTATGGGCCTGCATTCACACATTTCAACGCAGGCTCATAACTTTGTTATTTGTGAAAATTTTTGACCCAAATTTTCAACATACCCTTCTTATGAAATAAGTGAAGAGAAAAATTTCAACTCCTGCCCAAAAGGTGATTTTGCACAGCAACTGTGAAATCACCTTTTTGGGATGCAAAGAAAAAACCAAAAACATTTTGGCCAGGATCTAAAAAATGACAGCTGTCACATACAATGTTTGTGGAACAGTAATAAGGAGAGATGGGTTATATAGTGCTTGTGTACCTTGTAGTACTTTTGTGGCTTTACTGTATTCCCACCCTTGAGTAGTAGGTATGTAGGTAGTAGTTTGTAGGGAACAGAAGGCCCCAAAAGATACCTCCTCCAACTGGCACTCAGGAGAGGAAAAATCCCAAATTGAGGAAACCTCTGAGGACCTATGGCTGGAGGTCTGCCCATCCTTCTGGGCATACTAAATAGAGAAGGATCTAGGTTCTAGTAACCATAGCTAAATTGAGGTTGGTGAGTTGCTTGGAGAGATGATAATCCATCTTCAATCCATGGATGATGTCGATTGCATGATGATACTAAGGTTGAAGAGAGATCTGTTCTGAATGAGCAATAGAATCCTAAGTATGCAGTAATACTAAACTGGGAATGGTGGAATTGCAATGGTAGAATAAGTCATTAGTGAATGATCCTACTTGTGAAAGGCTTGAAGGTAAGGTTATGGTCTGGAAGCTAGGAACTCTGTATGGAACAAGAAGTCGCTAAGGAAACATCCATAGAGTATAATTTATAGAAGAGCCTTTGAATGCCTTGGAGATAATGGTTTGTTCTCAATCTAAGGATGACACAGCCTAAATGATGATCCTGCAGACGAAGGGTACATCTTTTCCATAGGGATGGTAAAATCCTATGTAAAGCAGATCCAGTTAAAGAAGGGCTGATGTAAACCATATTTCTGAAGAGACAAACGATGCATGTCCAAGGGAGTGTATAGACATTATGAGTCGGGAGAGAAGATTTGAGTAATACAAGACCAGACAGTACACTGTGGTAGTTGTGATGATTAATAAAGTTGTGAGTGACTGCTCCAATTTATATAAGGTTTGATATTCGAGGTAATTGGGAGGTAAAGAATCAGTGAGCAAAAGTCACTAGGTAAGCATCCTAGAGTAAAATGAGTAGAGGAGAGTTTGAGTGCCTGATGAAAATGATGCTATAACTGATTAGTAAATCACTAGAAGATGATTTGTGGAGCTCTCCAGATGGTAGCCTAGTATATATGAGCAATGATTGGAATTTGGTATAAGGAACATATGGCTTCTTTGGTCATGATATTCGTGACTTTATGCTCAAATCCTCTGCTGGTGCACTGCCGGAACTAAGTATGGGTATTCATGTGGTGTGATCATTTAGGAGATGCACTGTGGTGGCATAACTGGACAAGTTCAGGGGTAATCTTGCTGCTGAAGTACATGACAGAAGCTTGGGGCAGATGAGAGGAAGTGTCTATAGGCTGGATTAGTAGGGAGATCGATTAGTGCAGGTTACTGCTGATTAATACCAAGTAGGATGCAAGGCTGAGTTGGTGATCTTGTCTTGGCTGTTATGGATTGCCAGTTAGAATTAGAGAGATCCAGTTCTCGGTAATGGTCTTTGAGATAGATTTTAATGAAGGTACTTCCAGAAGAAGAAGCTGAAAGGTCTGCTGGAGAGTGGTTGACCCTGCTGCAGGTATAGGTGAAAAGGTGTGAATGATAATATAAGGAATAGTGATGCCTGGGAGTGAAATCGAAGGTTGGATGGTGTGCAGTCAATGATCAGCTAGCTGTGGGGATCCCATGATGAATAGTCTGGACAATATATGTGCAATTCCTAAGACTAGCATGACTTTTGGGGTGTAGAAGCCAAGTACTTGATTATCAGAGTCATTGTTAAAATAAGAGGAAGCAGAAAGTAAAATGGATGATATCCATAATTGAATAGGTTAACTTGTGATTCCCAGTATCTGTAGTGGCGCTGCTGAATATGAAGTCCGAGTATAACAGAAGGATTGAAGTCCTTTCCATGTATGAGGATGGCCAATGAGACAAGGCATCTGTGGAAGTCATGGTGATGGATGGACAGGGATTGCAGGGTATGTCTGACAGAGATGAGATCTTCCTATTGTTTAAAGCGAACGGAGTCCATGAATAATTGCGAAGAACTGCATGGGCAGACTGAGCCCTCTATGATAATGTAAGAGTCTATGGGGCATGTAAGCTAAGGAATGCTTGCTGACAGTAGAAGTACAGCAGAGCAATGCAGTAACGATCGAATAAGTAATGGAAGGGTGCTGTTAGAAGAGCTAGAGTAGAAGTACAGGATGCATCGTATGGAAAAGCAAATGACTCATCAGGAGTACTGGTTGGAGATAGGATACAAGACCCAAAACAGCTACAGCAAACAGGACAAAGTCCCGAGCTAGCAAGGCGAATAGGAAAAGGCAGCCAGACAAATAAGAAGAAATTATGGAGGGGATCCTGAGGAATTAAAGGAATGAGCAGAGGAAGCTAAGAGCCAGATGAAGCCGTATGACATCCAGAGCAGGAAGGAGCAGGATGAGGTCAGTTCCATGGTGAACAGTGTTGAATTGCAAGAAAGCTGAAGCAAGGCATCGAATGATGATCCCTTGAAGGCTGAGAAGCCAAGCCAAGCACCAAGAGTAATGGGAGTCCCACATTTGTCGAAGGCTGGAAGCAACCAGGGAAAATTATGGAAGGTGATGTAGCGACGAAGGACGAGAGTCCAAACCTGCAAAGAAAACAAGGTTGCTCAATGTCAGATCTAGCAACCAGCAGCAAAGCAGTCCAAGAGGCAGTCAACCCAGAGGGAGAGAGGGAATGAATAAGTCAGCAGGATCCATATGATGAGGGCAAGGAGGCACAAGGGCAAAAGAACGAAGGTCCATGACAGAGCTGGATGGTGAGTAGAGGCATTGAAATGCAGAGAGGTCCTGATATTGAAGGAAAGTAGCAACCTGGCAGTATGGAGACAAACAAGTCAAAGAAGTTCAGGTTCCACAGTCGAAGTCACAAGCAGATCCCTTTGCCAGCTTCCATGGCCAAGAGAATGAAGAGTCTATGCTGCAAATAGAGAAGATGGAGAAGCAAGCCAGGCAAAGTCCTGATCCTGAAGGAGAGGCATCCGGCAATCAGACTGAGGATGGAGAAGATAAAACAGCAAACAGGAGGCTCAGGCAACCGGCAGGAATTAGAAATGACTGGTAGTGACTTGAAGCACCATAAGTACAATGGTGAAGGTATGCAGAGATTGATAGCTCCATTCCCAAAAGGGAAGCAGCAACTGGATAGGGTAGAGAAGGTATAGTAATGGGAGGCATGGTATAAATCTGTAGAGTAGAGACAGAGCTCACATTCCTGGTAGTCATGGTGGACTAGCCTGCACTCGATGCTGCCAAGCAGAGTTAGGGATGGAGAATGTTGAGTTGGTAAGTAGTAGGTAATTCTGTTCCCGAAGGGAAGTGGCAATAGGTATGAGGTAGATAAGGTATGATAACAGTTCGTAAAGCATAGACATGATTCCCATCCCTGGTAGTTGGGACAAGCTAACCTGCTCTCGATGCCGCCAAGCAGAGCTAGGGATGGAGGATGTCAAAGTGGTATGTAAGAGGTAGTTCCATTTCCAAAGGGGAAGCGGCAACTGGTAGCAGGTACTGTAGATAAGGCACAGTAATAGTCTTTAGAATGGAGACATGGCTCCCATCCCTGGTAGCTGGGGCGAGCTAATCTGCACTCAATGCTGCCAAGCAGAGCTAGGGATGGAACATGTCGAACTGGTAAGCAGGAGGTAGTTCCATTCTTGAAGGGAAGCAGCAACTGGGGCATGAGGTAGAGAAGGTATAACAACAGTCTGTAGGTTGAAGACATGGCTCCCATCCCCGGTAGCCGGGGCGAGCTAACCTGCACTTGATGCTGCCAAGCAGAGTTAGGGACAGAGGATGTCAGAGAGTAAATAGGAAGTAGTTCCATTCCCAAAGGGAAGCGGCAACTGGCTTGAGATACAGAAAGTAAGGTATAACCCAGTAGAAAGGAGATAGGGCTCCATCCCTCTACTGTGGAAAAAACGGACACCATGACTGTATACATCTGAATATACGAGGGCAAGATTTTTGATTCAGAGTATTTTAATAAGTCCAGGGATATGAGTCAAGTGATGTACGCTGAATCTGGGAGCGTTGCCAAGCCTCCGTTGAATAATAGACTGAAAGCAGTCTTCCGAGGTGCTGGTTCTCCATAGACAGAAAGTGGTCTGACGCGCTAAGCAACAGGTTAACTAAGAACCAAGTCATTCCTTTTAGAGTTACTCTCCAATGCCAATTGTTACATGTCTGTCAGGCATATTAGAAGGTGTAGGTTCCTCTTCCTATGGGTCAGGGGCCCCTGTTTTGTCAGAAGCATTAGGGACGGATCAGTGTGTGCTGCCCATCGGCATTACATTACTGTTTAAATGCATAGGCAGTATTACTGCTGTACATGACCCTGGTACAAATTTGGTGCACCCTATGGCATCATTGACAAAGCAGTTGACGCTGACCATGGTTGGTCACATAAATGTTCTTTGTGCATATTCACAGTGCAAAATATTTATGTAGAGAAGATGCAGTGTTGTTCTGTAGGCCTCCCAAAGGCGCACTCCTAGGGAGTTTCTGCGTATATTAGTCGGTGCTGCATTAGTCGGGTTCTCAGAAAGAGGTACAGGAGGCAGAGTATTCTGTGCAGTGTCCTGTGCAGATGAAATGGGTGGGGCTTGGAATGACTCAGCAAGAACAGTTGCCGGAACCGCATGCGGAAGGTTGCAGCTGCAAAGTCTTGTGTCTCCCTTTTGTTTTCAAATATGTAGAAGTAATGATCTCTGAGTCATCACCAAAGACTTTGTGTGGATAATGTGGCTGGTACCGAATGCAATGCGTTTGCTGTGCTGGCCAGATAATACTCATAGCTACGCATAAGTCAGTGGTAGCATGTACTGCCTGTGATAGCCATGTACCAGGTGCGTGCACTAGTTCAATGGGTGGTGTAAAAGCTGTATGCAGCAGTTGAAAAGCCCAAAAGAAGAACAGTAGAAACGCAAACCCCAGGGCACTCAGAGGGGAATGATAGGGAATGGGAGCAAGGAGGTGGCCGCGGAGGCAAAGAAAGGAAACGGCATCAGAGGTAGGAGCGTACACTAAAATGGGGACAGGAGGGGAGATAAATGAAAAAGGGGAGGGGAAGCACAGCACAGGGAAGCAAGTGTACACAAATGAGCCATGCAGGGAGTGCAGACGAGAAACACTACCCAAGCAAGGGAGGCGTGATAGAGGAGGGCTTATAAAGAGGTTGTGGGATGAGCTATTCCCCACATTGTACCTCAGGCAAGCCCTCCCATTCATGGAGTGTTGTGAAGAAATGGCTATGTTGAAAATTTGGGGTAAAAATATTGAAAATTACCAAAGTTACAAGCTTACGTTCACAAATTTCAACACAAGCTTCCAACTTTGTTGTTTGCGAATATGTTTGCTCCAAATTTGCAATGTCGCCTTCTTATTATCCCACTTCATGAACAAGTGCAGAAAAAAATTTTAACTCCTGGCTGAAAGGTTATTTCATGCAGCAACTGCGAAATCACATTTCGGGATGCAGAAAAAACATTTTGGCCAGGATCTGAAAAATGACAGTTGTCACATTCACTATGTGCTCTGAAGAAATGGCTATGTTGAAAATTTGGGGTCAAAATATTGAAAATTGCCAAAGTTACGAGCCTGCATTTGCAAATTTCAATGCAGGCTCATAACTTTGTGATTTATTTTGCCAGCCTGCTCTTGCCCTGTGTCTTGCATCACCACACCTGGCTCACACTGGAATAAGAATAAAATTTATATGTGATTTCTGTGACTATAACATTTTTCTTTGGCCCCCAATAGTCTCTCTCTCTGTTTTTCTCCTCTGGATGGTAGCACAAGTCAAAGACTTATTTTGCCTGTTTGCGCTTGCCCTGTGTACACACACAGTCACACTGGGGCCGAGAATAAACTTTATTTGTGATTTCTGTGACTATAACATTTCTCTTTGGCCACCAATACTCAGTGTCTCTCTCTCTCTCTCTCTCTCCCCTCCCTCCTTCCCTCTCTCTCTCTCTCTCTTTCTCCTCTGAATGGTGGTACAGGTCAAAGATTTACTTTGTCAGCCTGCTCTTGCCCTGTGCACACACATAGCCACACTGGGGCCAAGAATAAACGTTATTTGTGATTTCTGTAACTATAACATTTCTGGGATGTAGGCGCAGCAAGCAAACGCTTGTATGTTGCCGTGATAATTTTGTAATTTTTTCACATTTTGACCCCAAATGTTCAACATAGTCTTCTTATCACCTTACCTCATAAACTCCATAGGTGAAAACATCCTAATCCATGGCACAACGCCACTCCACGCAACAGCTGTGGAAAATCATTTTGGGCAGAATGTGAAAAATGACAGCTGTAGTGTTCATGAGCTGGTGTGAAAAAATGGCTATGTTGAAAATTGGAAGTGAAAATATGAGAAATTGGCAAAGTTACACGCATGAGTGGGAAAATATCAATGAGTGCACGTAACTTGATCGTTGTTTGGTACTTTTGCTCCAAATTTTCAGCATGGCCTTTTTGGGACCCCACCTTATGAACAGTGGCACTGCTATTTCGGTTCAGAGCCCCAAAAGGTGATTTCATGCAAGGATAGTGCCATTCCGTGCCACAGATATGCAAACACATTTTGGGCAGGATGTAAGAAATGACAGCTGTACTGTTCATGAGGCGGTGTGAAAAAATCTGTATGTTGACAATTTGGAGTGAAAATATAAAAAATTCACAAAGATATGTGCCTGCATAGAAACTGTGCAATGCACGCTTGTAACACAGCCATTTTGGGGAATTTATTCACCAAATTTTCAACATGGGCTTTTTGAGACCCCACCTCATGAACAGTGGCATTGTCGTTTCATTAGCCCCAAAAGGAGATTCCACACTGGGACCGCGAAATCCCCTTTCAGGACCAAGTATAAAATGACAGTGCCAGTGTTCATTAGGGTGGGGTCCCAAAAAGCCCATGTTGAAAATTTGGTGCAAAAAGACCTAAAAATGGCTGCAATATCAACTTAAGCTCAAAATACCATTGACTGCCATTATACGGCATTTTCCTTGGTTCTTCAGGTTGCCGTTCAGCTTTGAAGACTGCAGACGTGTCCCAGTCCACAGAAGATGCAAGCTGCTGACCTCTGAAGGTAAGTATGGGGTAAGGGGGATGTGGGAAGGTGGGTGCACAGATAGAGGATCAGGATGGGGAAGGGGAGGGAGGAGACTATGAGGGACCATTTTCTTCTTTAAAGGTTTAATTTAAAAAAACAAAAGAAATTATGGGACCGTTTTCTTTTTTTCAGGGATAAAAGAGGTTTGGAGACACAGGGGGTGGGCTCCCCAGTGTTCCAGTGTGGTGGTGGTGATGGTGGGGGAGTAAACATAACTATAGCACAGGGTGGATCACTGACACTGGGATTGGGCACCCCAATGTTGGACAGTGCTGGGGGAACTCCGACATGGGGATTGGGCACCCCAATGTCAGACAGTGCTGGGGGGATCACTGACATGGGGACTGGACACCCTGATGTTGGACAGTGCTGGGGGATCACTACATGGGGATTGGGCACCCTGGTGTCGGACAGTGCTGGGGGGATGGCCAACATGGGGATTTGGCACCCCGATGTCAGAAAGTACTGGGGACAGGAGGATTGCTGACACAGTGATTGGGCACCCCGATGTCTGACACTATGGGGAGAGGGAGGAGGGGGAATTTCCGACATGGGGATTGGGCACCCATGATGAGCTAAATGGTCATGCAAATCAAGGAGCTGAAGCCCTCTTAGATTAGAGTGGCTTTGGTCCTTTGAAGTGCATCACTGTTCAGCCCACCCAGCAGAGAGCTGTGTCAGGACCAGACCTAGTTGTCATTGGAGTAGACTGCTGAGCCCCTGGATCTGTGAACTGCAATTGGCTCGGGCAGCGATACCTCCCACCCCCCGAAATCCCGTATTACAACAATACGTTGGTTTGCACAAGGACAACCAACATAAAAATGCAGAACAAGTAAGACATAATATCAACAATTTAAAAATATAGTCAAATATGAGTAACAAAGTACAGACTAAAAAAATAACTAGCTGGGGAACACTTGTTCAAATATATAGGTCTTCAGGGAGGCTTTGAAAGCCTCCACTGTGCTGATCACATGAATGTGCCCAGGTGGTGAATTCTGCAGCACTGGAGCTGCCACTTCAAAATCTCTGTCCACTGAGTCTCATACTGGAAGGAGGGATAGCGAGCATGCCCACATTGGTGGAGCAGAGGGGGTCAGACTGGGTAGTAAAGGACCAGGAGATCGTTCAAGTAGTTTTGTTCTAAACTGTGTAGGGCCCTGTATGTTAACAAGCATATCTTGAAGATGTTGCACCAATGCAAAGGTGGCTAGTGCAGCACCCACAAGGTCAGCATGATGTGATCTCTCTCTGAGAAGAGCCCACTACCAGTTAGGCTACAGCATTCTGGACCAACTACAGGCATTGCTTCAGACCTTCAGATAGCCCTAAGTAAAGAGCATTTTAGACTAGTCCAGCCTAGAAGTAATGAAAGCATGGATGATCATCACCTGGTCCACAGGAGCCAGATGCAGTTTGATCCTGGCAATGTTTCAAAGATGGTAGAAGCCAGAATGGACCACTGCTGACACCTGTTGTTCTAGTGTCAGCCTGCAGTCCAAACTTAACCCAGGATCCTTAACTGCATCAACAGCTATGAGGTATTGACTGCCCACTGAAGGAAGAGCCAGACCTCCTACTGCTGCTGAGCCCCAGTGACCAGGCTCGATCACCATGACCTTTGTCTTTCCTGGGTTGAGACATAGCCAGTTTGAGGCCATCCAGTTGTTTATCTAGGCAAGACAACATCCCTGCACCAAAGCCGCATTATCCACACCAGGAGAGCAGGACATGTACAGCTGAGTATCATATGCATAGCAGTAAAGCTCAATACTCTACCACCTGGTGATCTCCACAAGGGCAACAAGTACACAGAAAACAACACAGGGACAATGATCGAGTCTTGAGGAACCAAACTGGGTACCACAGAGGCCCCAAATATGAAATTACCTAGGGTTACCTGCTGCATTCTCTCATTTATGTAGGACTTTAACCAGTGTAAAACTGTACCAGTGAAACCCATATGGTTCCTCAGGCGATCCAATAGCATCCTGTTGGCAACTGTGTCAATTGCCAATGAGAGATCCAAGAGGACCAAAACGGAACAAAGTGTTCGGTCTCTTGCTATGATGAGATCATGAGTCACACTGACAAATGCAGTCTCAGTACTATGACAGGGCTGAAAACCTGACTGGAGAGGTTCATATATAGCAAATTTCTCCAGGCAGTTTAAGTGTTGCTCCACAACCACCTTCTCAATAACTATCCCCAAAAAGGAAGGCTACACACTGGTCTGTAATTTGCCAGAACATCAGGGTCCAAGGAAGGCTTTTTTAGGAGGGTCTAACCACAGTCTTTTTGAGGACAGATGGAAAACCACCCTCCCTCAAGGAACCACTAACAATCTCAGCAAACACTGAACATAAGGACACACCACAATCGAGAAGCAGCCAGGTTAGTCCTTAATCCAGCATACAGCTGGTGGGGTGCACACTAGAGACTACCTGGAGCACCTCATCCTCAGAAACCTGCTAAAGCTCATCCCAGGCAGGCAGGTCTACATCACCAAAGGAACGACCACTACCAGTCCATCACAGGCTTCTTGAAGAGATATCCGATCTAATAGAGGACAACTTGTCAGAGAAAAAAACATTTAAATGCCTCACATGTTTCTGCTGAAAAAGCTCTGAATGACCAGTGACAAGAAGGATTTAATAACCTGTCAAAGGTATGAAATAGCTAACCTGGACGATTTTCCCCAGCAGCAATTAACCTTTATAGGAACTCTGTCTTTTTCAGATTCATTGCCTGTTGATACTCACCATAATGAGTTCTCTCTGCCAACTCATCCTCCCCAGACCATGATCTTCTCCAAGAGCAGTCCAACTTTTGTCCCTTAGTCTTCAACCAATGAAGCTCATCACAGTACCACAGTAAGCTACGATGGGACATTAAGGGACAAACACAGCAGGGTGCAATAGTCTACGGCAGTCATGAGAACCATATTATAGTGCTCTTCGGCTTTATTCTCAGAACTCTGTGCACAAGCACACAACATACCTGGAACATCCAGTACCTCCTGGAGTTTGCAAGCTCCAAATTATGTTTCTGACAGTACTGGGTGATCTCCACAGAGGGAGTAACCAAACAGGAGACCCCACAAAGAATGACACTACGTGGTGATCCAACCAAAAAAAACAGATCAACCTTGACCAAACTAATGTCAAGTTCCAAGAAGACAATAAGGTCCAAAATGTGGCCATGTTGATGGGTTCCAGAGGTAACAGCATGTGTTAGTCCCAGTGATGACATCAACTGGAGAAGCTTCTGTTGAAAATGTGAGGCTTCAGCATCAGCATAGGCACACTGTTTCAGACATTAAGAGTTGTGTTTTCAGACTTTAGCTTTGATCTTACTTCCATTAGCTTTATCGTCCTTCTCTTTCCATTTTCTTCTGAGCCTTCGGGAAAAATTCCCTGATTTTGCTTACATTTTTAGTCATACCAGACATTTTTTCTGGTCTATCGTGCTGTCTCTGAGTAGCTCTGTCATTCTCAATGTAGTCAAGTACAAGTTCATTGCACTTTTCACCACTCTGTTGAAGGAAAATTAGCAGACCATCAGTGTTCTGAGTTCAGGCCATTTATACTATTTAAACTTGCTTTCTAGTCATGAAAAAAAAGTGTAGTTTCCAGTAGTCTTAGAACTCTAATAGTAGTGTTTAGTTGTTATCAGTGCTAAATTAGGGTTAGGCCGGTCAGCCTTCATCTCCAAGGTTCACCGCTCTGCTGAAAACCTGTACCCACAAGTGGGCATGGCCCATCCTTACAAGTCATGGCACAAATCCGGATTCCACTCCACCATCTTGAGTGAGGTGGCCAACGGGAACCCACCTGGTGGGACATGCACACAAACCCAAACTCTTGGCTGGAGCTGCAGAATCCCACCCGGGAGCTGCAGACTTCTCTCAACTATGGAACACCACGGGTTTCTCTCCACTCTCAGTTGAGCACCTAGAGCTCCAACTTCTCTATCACTGACTAACTCAGCCATTAATTCAACTAGCATCACCTCCATGGCCTCTCATCTTTTATCCACTGGCCAACATCTGTTGACTTAAGAAGGCTTCAAGCTGGTGCTCCCCTCCTACTCAGACTCCATAGCACCAAATGCTATGATCTCAGGAGTGGCCACAGGCATTAATAGTTCAGCCCATCCACAGCTGCACATACTGGGGTGCAGCAAAGCCTATGGCAAAACCTCCTGCATCAAGACTCACCTGAGATAGTACACAGGGGAGAGGCAAAAAAGGCAGTAACAGTGACACTGATGCCAGCTTCCTGGAAAATACTTGATCTCAGTCCCCAGAACTCATCCTGAAGGGAGTAAATTTCAACAGACTAGACAAAGAATCCAGCCCAGTGCCAAATTACTCCTAGATCAAATATTTGTGAATACAGGTATTTCTCAGACTTTCGAAAGTGACATTCATAAGTGGGAATTTGTTTATCAACAAAAATAAAGTTTGGTAAGGTGTGACTCCTCATATAACATGTATATCATGTAACAAGCAAACACATGAAAAGCACAGACTGACTGAATGAATTGTGCTACAGGAGAAATACTGTTTTGAAACTGAAAATAAACTTATTAAACTTTACTTATAAACAATCAGGGGTCCATATTCAAAGGTTCGCATGAGCCTAATGGGTCTTTACACACGCAAATCAGAATTTGCCCTGATCCCCATTTTGAAAAGGGGCCATTGCATGTTCAAAGAGGGTTGAGGCCTGCACAAAACATAATGTATGCGGGTGGGAAATGGAGGAGCATGGCCATGAATAGCTGTGCTATCCCATATTCAGTGGCTTTGTGCTGTGCAAAAGGGTTTAGCACGGTCAGTTTACTCAGCACAAATAACGCCGAACAAAACCCGACTTATTCAAAACCCCTTCTAGCTATTTGCAGGTAATGCAACCACCCTAGCTAGTTGGCCACTGGGAAAGCCACCCATTCCCTGTGGTCCGTGGCACCCCCCCAATTGCCGGCCTGTATTGTACATCATAAGAATCCCTGGTGCTAGTGGCTCCCCCGTCACCAGTCTGTACTGTACTGTACATCAAAGAATCCCTGGTGCTAATGATCCCCTCCCTCGGATTTCCAGCCCATACTGTACATCAAAGAGTCCCTGGTGCCAGTGGTCCCTCCCTATCACTGGTTCATATTGTACATCAAAGACTCCTTGGTGTTAGTGGTCCCCCCAATCGCTAGCCCATAGTGTACATCATAGACTCCCTGGTGCTAGTGTTCGCCACCTCTGATTGCCAGCCTCTACTTACAAAGAAAATCCTCTGACATCCAGTGGTTCCCAGCCCGGGCACCAATCCAAGGTATCACTGCTGGAAATAATAATCCTTGCTATCAAGCGGCCCCCTCCTGCCACACCAAACACTCACCCTCCCCCAGTCACTTTACCAGTACCCCAGTGCTGCAGGTGTGCATACAGTGATTGGCACAGCCCTCCTCGCACCTCCTTGGCTGGCCAACACATGTTCAGGGAAGGAGCACCCCTCTTATTTATAGAACAGTACATGTCACCCTGTCCTATAAATAAGAGGTGTGCTCCCTGCCTGGACATACAGCAGCTGGCTGAGGAGGTGTGAGGAGAGCTGTGCTGGTCACTGTATGTGCACCCATGGCACTGGGTACTGGTAAAGTGGCTGAGTGACTCGGTGGGAGGGTGAGTGTTTGGTGCCACTGGGGGGGCACTAAACTCCAGGGATTATGGTATTTCCAGTGGCAGTAACATGGATTGGTGCCTGGGAAGGACCACTGGATGTCAGGGAGGGTTTGTTTTGTAAGTAGGGTCTGGAAATTGGTGGGGGACCACTAGCCCCAGGGATTCTTTGATGTGCAGTATGGGCTGGTGATCAGAGGAGGGGACCACTAGCACCAGGGAGACTTTGACATACAATACGGGCCAACAATCAGAGGGGCACTACTAGCACCAGGGAGTCTGTGATTTACAATACAGCAATACAGGCCTGTGATTGGGGGGTACTAGCACCAGGGACATCCATACATATCTGGGACATGGCAATTGGGGGGGGGCAATGCTGTGCTAAGCTGCCTCATTATCTATGCAAATGAGCCCATATTGGGCATGCAAATGGAAACCTTAGTGTCTTGCATGCCCAATGGTTTCATTTGCATGGGTCTCTTTGAATATTGCAGATAGCACTTTGGCGCTATCCATTCTGGTGGCATACTTTGGGATCAATGTTGGGGTAGTGCTACTTGACTTAACGCTGCCCTGACATGGCCTTACATTCAGTCGAATAGCGTCAGAGTGCTATTCAACTGAATATAGAATCCTTGGGCTACCGGGCAATCACAAGGCACAGCACAAGGTTTTTTGATACACTTTGTGCTCTTTTGAAAATTGAGCCCAGGAGTTATGTTATTGTGGATTAAACAGTAGAAACCTCTTAACAGGGACACCTTGGTGGATTCAATATCATACCAATTAAGTAGGTGTCCCTTTTTTGTATGCTTCTATTTTTTGCCTCAATTGCTGGCTGGAGGGGACCTCCTGTATCAACTTGCTCCCAGTACTCACCGGGATCCAGGCATCATGGGGCTCGAGCCAAGGTGTTTTTTCCTTGTACATCCCCCCATGGCTCACCATAATGGAGTCAGTCATGCAATAACCTCAGTGCAAGGTCAGGCTTGTTCCTGCCCGCAGCATGCAGAGGCTGGCCGGCCCTATCCGACAGGGCCAGGCAGCATGGTCCTGGACTGCTGTATCCCCCAGCCAAAGCTAGGGGTCAGTAGGCACTGGGTGCCAGGTCCCCTCCTTCCCCGGAGAAGGCGAGTAGTCCCCAGGATGCTCTGCCTCCTCCACCTTGCCAACCCTCTGACATCTGAGGTCCACTCCTGAAACCCAGCCGTCAGCGCCACAGGTGGTAGCAGTACCACTGTGCCAGTGGGATGACCAGGTGTCCCTTTTAAAAGGAGTTCACCCATGTTATACAGAAAATGAGTGTCAGTCATGTAATGTGCTGTACTCTTTAATAACACCAAGTACTGTATGTAACTTTAACTTAACTTTATTAAAGCTTGTATAGTACATAATGTATTGCCATGTTGAAGTTAATAATAAATAATAATGTTTATTTATTAAGCTCCTTTCAAGTTATCAAGGCACTTTAACATACAGATTAGACAAAACAAGATAAAATATTAAACACAGTATAAATATAAGCAGTCAGTAAAATCAATAAAATCAATCAGGGTAGGCTTGGCACCACAAGTAAGTTTTCAAGGCCTGCTTGAAACCTCCCATGGTCATGCACTCCCATAGCTGATGGGGTAGAGAATTCCACAGGGCTGAAACTGCATACGTAAATGCATGGGCCCCTGATGACTTTAAGGATACCCTTGGAATTTCTAGCAACCCCTTGTCAGCCAAGCCAAGCAATCACCCAGGGCAGTAGGGGGACAGGACCTCTTTCAGGTAGTCTGGACCCAGTCCATGTAGTGCTTTATAAGTCAAGAGTTTGACCTTGAAGGTTATCTGCCACTGAATCAGCAGCCAGTGCAGTTCGCGCAGCACTGGTGTGATATGACACATCCGAGGGTCCCTGTCAACAACTGGAATGCTGAGTTCTGCACCATCTGCAAGCAGCGGATATCAACCCCCAGTAGCCCTAGGTAGAGGGAGTTACAATAATCAAGGTGTGAGGTCACAAAGGCATGGATCAGCATGGAAAGATCACCGGATGGAACTAGGTGCTTGATCCTGGCAATGTTCCTCAGATGGTAAAAGGAAGACTTGATGACTGCCAACACCTGAGATCGTAGTGTCAGCCCATCATTAAGAATCACCCCCAAGTCCTGCACCCATTCACAGGCAAGAAGCTGGGAGCCCCCCAAGAAAAGCCCCATAGGCTGACCAGCCCCCGACCACTCTATCAGGTGACCTGGATCCAAAACCATCACCTCAGTCTTTCCTGAGTTCAACTTCAGCCAGCTGAAATTCATCCACTCCTGGATTTCAGCAAGGCAGTTATTAAATACCGAAAGTGCACTATCCTGGCCGGGTGTGAAAGACAGATAGAGCTGGGTATCATTAGCATAGCAGTGAAACCTCAGCCCATACCATTTTACAATGTCTCTGAGGGGCAGCATGTACACCGCGAACAACATGGGGGACAACACTGAACCCTGAGGGACCCCACATGGCAGAGAGAATGGGTCTGAGGAAAAAATCCCCAACACCACCCTCTGAGTTCTGCCAGTGAGGAAGGATTTAAACCCCCTGAGAACTGTACCAGACAGGCCACAGATGAACCTCAGGTGCTCAAGCAGCACCCCATGGCCCACGGTGTTGAATGCTGAGGAGAGATCAAGAAGAACCAAGATGGAGCGGCTTTTCTGATCTCTCGCCATCAAGAGATCATTAAGCACCTGAACCAGTGCAGTCTCAGTAATGTGCCTCTTTTGGAAACCAGATTGGACAGATTCGTAGCTATCATAGATGGTCAAATGGTTCCAACTGTAGAGCCACTACCTTTTCAATCACCTTCCCCACAAAGGGGAGGTTAGAGATGGGTCTGTAGTTAGCAAGGCAGCCTGGGTCCAGAGAAGCTTTCTTCAGGAGGGGTGTCACCACCGCCTCCTTCAGGGAGCTAGGGAACTCACCTGACTTAAAGGAGCACCAGACTATCCATGCAAGGACTGGGCCAATGATGTCACAAGAACCCATAATCAGGGAATTTGGGCCTGGGTCCAAACTACAGCACATAGTGCACATACCTTGGACAATCCACATAACATCCCCAAACTCCAGACAGTCAAAGGTACTCCAGGAAAAGTGGGGGAAAGTGACAGACCACCGATCAATAGCATCCCCCATAGAGTGTGCTGGTTGGATCTCCACCCTGATGCCTGCCACCTTATCTGCAAAGAATTGAGTGAGCTCATCACACTCCAATTGTGAAAAAGCTCTTTGAGACTGCAGACAAGCCGGGTTGCACAGCTAACACTATAGAAAGCTTAAGTGGTAAGTGATCTAACTTTTAATCTTGCTACAGATTTAAAGCACTAATTATTAAAACTACAAAACAATTGCACTCTGGCCACCCCAATTACTCAGCTGTGTTAGTCCCCATTAAAAGGTTATGAATAACATAGGAACTAATGGGGTAAAAATCAATTCCAGCTTAGATGTCCCAATTAATCAGGTTGTCCCTATTAACAGCCTTCCTATTAAGTGGTGTGCATTGTACTACTTAAATGAATGCAAAACATATCTGTTGACACCAGTTGGCATAGACATTTTTTTAAACGAAGAGAGTGCATCTCAAACCAGAGATCCATAAGATGAGCAACTGAAATGTGAACCTTGGAACTGACTGTTCCTGTATTTGATAAACTCTGTACAAATGAGGCTTGAAAATGTTCTGTGTTCATTTTCATTTTCTTGTAAATGTTGACTCCAATTTTTAATGATCTGTCTTCTTATTGAACACAGGTAGACAACCATGCCTATAATGTTAATGCTAATGGTGTTTTGAATTCACTATCCCATCCAAATTTTTTCTTTAAGATACTCACACCTGATTTGGTCCTGAGTTAATCTGGAAAGACTGAATTCACTACAATCTAATAGTATCAACAGTCTGGTTTTTAGGATCATCAAAATGGCAAAAGATATCATTGTCTTCCCCTTTACTTAATTGTTGAATTTCTTATTGTGCCAAGAAGTATATCCTGCAATGTGGAAACAGACCACAATATGTCCCATACATAAATCTAACCCCAAACAGATGGATTCTAACTATAGACCCATTTTCTTGTTAGCTCCTATGTCAAAACTTTGTTAGCATATAGTAATGGATCAAATGGTTGAATTTTTGTCAAAATATTGTTTGTTGACTCATGTACAGCATGGTTTCCATGCTTTACACAACATGGAGATTGCCTTGGTGAGGTTCACAAACTATGTTTATCAGGCCGCAGATTCTGGAAATCTAGTGGCATCTGTGTTTGTGAACCTCACCAAGGCATTCGATCTAGCTAAACATAGTATGTTGATACTGTCATTGTCACACTGTAACTTCTCCAATAATGTTATTAACTGGTTTGGGGAATATCTTCTGGGCCCCCTGAACACAAAATTATTAATCAGAACCATCATTCTAGTTTTCTTCAAGTTGGCTGATATGTCCTACAGGGCTCCATTTTGGGACCCCTAATCTTTTCCCTCTTCTTAAATTACTTTATTTCAGTTTGTCCTTCTAAAATGCTTTTACATGCAGATGACACAGTAATTTTTAGGAGGAGGAGGGATGTGGGGGCCCTAAATGACATCCTCCAGAAAGAGTTCATTACTTTACCTTCCTTGTTCAGTGCCTGGGGGATGGACCTCAACATCAAGAAAACTAAAACTGTTTTTCAGTAGAACAAATAAATAGGGAATAGCGAATTGTTTGCTGAGAACCCTTGATGGTGAGCCTATTGAAACAATTAACTAATTTAGGTACTTTGGAGTCACTTTGCAAAGTGCTCTGACTTATGATTCCTATGTGAACAGTATGACAAAAACTATACACCAACATTTCAGCTCCTTATATGAGGTCTGCAACAGTCTTTTGCCTGAAACTTATGTTCTCTTGGCAAAGACCTTACTGTTATTGGTATTGGACTATGGATTGTCAATTTATTCAGGTGCTGGAAGTGGGGTATTAACCTGCATAAAAGTAGCTTGTAATTCAATATGTTGTTTTATCACTGGATTTCCTTTTAACACTCACCACGGTTTGTTATATCAGGTGATACAGTTACCTCCATAGGATGACCATGTGAAAATATTTTTTTTCCTCCACAGGATCATCCTGGGCAATGTCCCTTGCTTAGTAGTAGAATTGTTTCCAACACAGCATAAAAATCACTGCACTAGATCCCAGGAATCAATTTTGCTTAAAATTCCTTTTTGGCAAACTTGTTTGGGGTCAAACAGCTTTCAATTTTGTAGAACCAAGCACTTATAACCACTAACCAGAATCAGTTAAGACCATTAGATCAGTACCTGTTTTTATGAAACATTTGTTGAATCTTTTAGGTGGTCAGTTTTTGTTGTTGTTGTTTACTGTAAATAATCTTATTGCAATTATGTGTTTTTTATATTTTGCTTCATATTTTGTAAATGCTAGTTGCACTTGAAAAAGGGCAATATTGATTAGTGTGCTTCTCCAGGGTAAATAATAAAAATTAAATAAAATAAAATTAGTTAATGTTGTGGCTGGATTCCTGAAGTTCAGGGAGTTTTATTTCCAATGCACATTGTAGAAGTCCCTCTATGTAAAAAAAAAAAAAAAAGATTTAAAATTGATTACGTTGTTTCTTCTCTAAAAAGGTAAATTAAGGTTGCATCTTTTTAGAAATATTATAATGCATTTCCATATATGAACAAATGTTGTCATCTCAGACTTTTCATTTTCGTATTATTAAAGGAACATGACCAACATAGTATGTATGTTGTTTTAGGCAATCCATCTGCATGTGGGTCCAGTTTTTTGAAACACAGATGGATAGTCCACTAAAGATTTATTAGCATAAATACATAATACTCAAAGCTAATAAATCCTCTATATATTTCACATCCACCCTGTTAAATATTTTATACTTTACAGAAACAGTTGGCATATATGGAAATATTATATTTGTATGGGGACTAAATGCTACTAATCTATAACAAATGAGAGGACAATGCCAAATGGCAAAGAGAAACATATTCATGATGGCTAGAGCACAGTTTAATTAGAATAAAATTGGAACTAAGTTGGAACTTATTTGCCAAAATGCTCTATTGACATGTTTTGTGTATTGTACTGCTGTTTCTCTTATTCCCCTCCCCCCAAGATGTACCTGGAAATGTGCCTTGGCTCAGTCTGCTTCTCCCAGTTATGAATTTTCAAATAAATAAATAAAATTTGCAAATCAGGGAGAACAACAGGGTCCGGCAGCAAACTCATAGTCTAGAAGCCTGCTGCCATCTTATTCTCCAGGAAGAGGTTTCTTTAATTTAATATTCCCACTCAGCTGTAGGTCTCAGCATAGGCAGTGCTCAAAATTATTTTCTTGTCCTCTTGGAGCAGGTCTCAACCCAGGAGGGACACTCAATATTTTAATAGACCTGCTCACAAAGGTGGCTGGTAGGCTGAATTTGAGAGCCCAGCTCGAGAGAGATCAACTGATTCACTGCTGGCACTGAAGCCAGCAGCACGTCTCCATCTGTGGCTGCAGATGGCAAGAAAATCCTGCTGTTCTCACACAGAGAATGTAGGTGAACAGCACCTCTCACTAAGCTGTGCACCCAGGACTTTTGGGTGCCCAGAAACAATATCTCCGGGCATATTTTCAAAAAACTAACAAAAGAATCTAGCTAAACAGGTCCTGTTTACCTAGGTTAAGGTGTTTGTTTTTTGAAAATACAACATTTTTATGTATTTTCAGTGTTTTTAGTTAAAAAAAGATGGTGGCCATCAGTATTGGTATTTCTTTCTTTCGTTTTTTTGAAAATAGTAAATTTTATTGAATTCAACAGTTAAACATACAACACTGTAAAAACACAACATAAAATAGTAATGCTACAGTCCTGCATGCTCTATCTGCTCAATCAACATTCAGGGGACAGATAGTGATGCATAGTTTGCTGATATAAATTAGAATGCATTGTACTGGGTAAACATTAGGTACGATGACCATCAGGCCATACATATGTAATACTCTTGGGCGCTAACAATATTTAGACATTTAGGAATAAAGCCTCAAGCATGCTCCATCACTTCAGGTATAAAGCATGCATGTTTCTAATGGAGCATATCATTTTTTCTATTCTTAATGGTTTTGAAATGGCATTGTGCGATTTCCTAAAAGTAGGTGTTGTTCCATCCACCGAGTGTCTGAGGATGACTCTTTTAGCAATTGTTGCAATGAGCAAGATGTGGAACTTTCTCTGCCTAAAAAGCAGATCCAGATTGTATCCCAGAAGGCAAATTTGAAGTATAAAAGCATTTTCCAGTCCTAGTATAGGGTCCATCTTGAACTTAATGTCTTCCCAAAGGGGTTGCACTTTTGCGCAATGCCAGAGAATATGTTTAAGAGACCCCAGATGCATCTTACACCTGGAGCATACATCCGATTCCAACTTCCCCATCTTATGCAGCTTAACAGGGGTGTACTATAAATCATGATTAATCTTAAATTGCATTAGCCGGAGGCCATCAAACCTGAGATACCTATAGGTGTTGTGCCACAGTTTCTTCGTGTTACTAAGATTGTCAATTTCTGGGAATACAGATTGTCAGTACATACATCTATTATTGCTTTCAGGAGTGGTAAGTGCTAGTAGTGTTTTGTATAGTAAGGATGTGACATGACATTAACTTGCCATAAGTTCCAGTTTATTCCATTTATCAAAATGCCTTGTGCTTCAAGGTCTTGGGCCTAGTGCCGATGTCAACATGTGTTGGAGTTGCATAAAGGAAAAAACAGGTATGTGGGCTGGAGCTACTGCTCCTTTGAGTTTATTGTTTGAAATAATTGAGCTTTTGACTAAGAGCATTCTTAGGTTACTTGGGGGAGTCTTACCCAGAACGCTTGATGAGAGTGTTTTTTGCTGTATCTTAAAGTTGGGATTGCCAGTTAGCAGCTGTTCTGGATCATATATAGAATTTGTATCCAGAAGCCTATGTAGTTGTTTGCTTACTAGTATGAGGTGCCAATTGGTTTGTTTTTTAGCATCTGTGGGAGTTTGGCATACAGTATATGGAGGCAATCATTAATATTGATCCCAGCTTGTTGACATAAGCTGACCTCCATGACCTTCCACTGAGGTAGGTATGGTGTGTCTTGCATCTGGTTAGAATGTTTTCTCCATCAAAGAAATTAACTAGGATGTATCACAAGATAGTATAATCTTAAATCTGGGAGTTGCAATCCACCTTGTGCTTTCAGCTACATTTTTGGTAGGCTCTTTGAGGGGGTTTCCCATCCTGAATAAATGTAGGAATGGCTGTTCTAAGGTGTGTGAACCATTTGTTTATTAAGGATATTCATTTAAGTACTGTAATATTAATCCTAGTCCATAGACAGAGAGGCAGACAGACAGACAGATAGATAGATAGATAGATGATAGATAGATAGCCAGATAGATAGATAGATAGATAGATAGATAGATAGATAGATACTGTAGACAGATAGATGATAGCTAGATAGACAGACAGATAGATAGATGGACATAGAGCAGACAGACGGATGGACAGACAGATAGATACAGTAGATATAGAGGATAATGAATGGGCAACAGTTAATAGCAATGCTGTGTTCCCTTTGAGAGGTTGTTATGCCTACTTAGTAAACTATGAGAACAAAGCTCAAGAGGTTTACCATTGGCATGACAACCTCAAGAAGGAACCTCCGCATTGTTGTTAAATGTTGCCCAGTCATTGTCCTTTATATCATGTGGACAGCATCTGAACACCTACACTGAGTTCACCTTCCCATCCAGCCTATCGCACTCTGCCTTTCTTCATCACTGATGGACCATTTTCAACCACCCTCACCCACATATTCTGCCGGGGGAGTCCTCCTTGGAGTTCCCAGGATTAGGTTGTAGCATTCTGGGGACAGGGCATTCTCTGTGGCCCGCCTACACTGTGGAACTCCTTTCCTGTCTATTTAAAGGATGCTCCCTCGGTAGAAGCCTGCAAGAAGGGCCTAAAAACTTACATGCTCCAGCAAGCTTTTATTGATTAATTGTTTGAAGTTAGTGGGATAGCTAGATGAATTTTAAATCTGCTCCTAGTTGAAATTTGCATACATTTTTGGTGTATGATTTTATATTCTTGTTTGCTGTTTGTATTGGACAGCGCCCAGAGTCCCAGAAAATGGGCGCTTTTATAAATCAATATCTATCTATCTATCTATCTATCTATCTATCTATCTATCTATCTATCTATCTATCTATCTATCTTTCCATTCATGCTTTCTAGCCTATCTAATTTTAAATTATTTTATTGATCTAAATTACTGCATTAAACAGATGGGGTGCTCACCCAAGTATCACTTGCTTGTATCCCTCCTTCCAGGTTGCTCACCCCCATAGGAAACATTTTTATCAATAAATAAATCCTCAAGTAGATTGTAGTGCCCACCCCCAGTACCTCTTCTGTCTACTCCCCTCCTATCCAGGTCACCCCATACCCCCTTTTCATAATGTAAGTGGCAGCTTTGCAGTACCAGGGCTGACAAAGAGATTTCCAAAACTGAGTTGCCTAATCCCTAGTGTTGGCAAGGTGCACTTGTTGGAAAAAGAAAACCATCCCTTCATTGATTTTTATGTTTGATGTGCTTGCACGCCAAATGTTTTACTATAGTGAAACGGGACATTCTTTTTTTACCAGGAGAGACACACCATGCTGAAGCTTCTTTATAGGTGTGACCTGGGAGCACAAGAAAGTTAAGTAACTTGTTCAAGGTCACACAGTATACAAATGGGGTCTATGGGATTCAAACCCAGGTCTCCAGGTTTGCAGCTCAGAGCCTTAAACCACTGCACTATACTGGGTGTGTTACTGCCGAGTCCATTGCTAGCCAACATAGCGGGGACTCAGCAGCCTAGCCTAATGACCACACACTGTGGTGATGACACATCTTGCTGTTTGCAGGGTGTAAAGTTGGTGTATTTCAAAAGACCAAGCTGCTCCAATCAGAGAAGGCTTGGTCCTTTGATTTGCATTAAGCCGGTCAGCTGCAAACAGCTGATTGGCTTTCAGTGTCAGAAGACTGTCAGCCTCTCTCTTTCTGCAGTTGGTGTTCATTCTCCCCAACCCATCCCACTCCACCCACTTCTCTTTTTCAGGCTGTCCTGCTAGTCTCCCTGTTCCTCTGTTGCCACTCCCTGGCTGTTGCCCCCCTTGTTAACACAGCATGATGTTTCCATCCTTGTTTTCACCCCCACCTTATGCCTTCTCATGTCTTTGCTGCTGCTCCTCTGCTCTTCATCGCCCCCTTTTTGCCTCTCTGGGTGTTTCTGTCCTTGTTTTTGTCCCTCCCCTCATACCTCATGCCTCCTCAGGTCTTTATTGCCTCTTGGCAGCTGTTGTTCCCCCAAACCACCCTCTTGCCGCTCGGCGTCATTTCCGTCCTTGTTTTCATCCATGCCCCCCCCAGTATCTCATGCCTCCTCATGTCTTCTGTCTTCTTTTTTAGGGTTGTCCTACCCATTTTCTTGTCCTTCAGCATTTTTCCCTTTTCCAGACACTCTCCTCCTTCTTCTGAGTTCATGATGTCACCAACCAGCTCAAGCTACTCCGTCCATTCCTGCTATCTGTGTGTCTTTTTTTGAGCATTTCCCCCAGCAGTCTTTCTTCTGCAACAGATGTTCACACACTGAAAAAACTAATCTACATATCTGTCCCAGAGGTGTGCCAGAGGACCGGTAATGTATCAGGTGATCTTCTATCTTGAAGCCCGAGCCCTGTATGTTGGCACCCCTTCCTGGCTGGGATGAAGTTTTTCTCTGTCAAGCAGCAAGATCCACATAGAGACTGAGCACTTTGCAATTTTCTTCAAGCTAATTTTGTTTAGATCTCTCTAGGTCTTGTGCAGCTATCACCATTTTCAACTTCTCTCAACTCGGGCCTCTAATCCCTAAAGGCTGGCTGAACACTCAAACTTATGTTACAAGCCTAGTCTTCAGTATTGAGCTGATGTCCTGTTACTACTCCTGGAACTAAATCCTTGTTTGGGGGGGGGGGGGTACAAATTTATAGACTGTTCTACACATGTTTTTAGTAGAATGCAGAGTTGCTGTTAGAGTGTTCAGTGTTCTTCCCAAATAGTATTTGTGGTCCTTGGTTACACAGACTATCCCCCATTATGATCCTTGGCAGGAGCGGGACTGCTGGTTCCTGCATCACCCGTTCTTTCTGATTTCTGCTGCTGAACAGGCAGACCACAGGGCAGGATTTTACTCTTTGTTCTATTACACCCCTAAAGCAAAGCAGCTGATGTTAAAACACAACCTCAAGTACAGCTGGGCAGAAAACTGCAAGCATTTAGTTTAAACCTACCGGTTGATCACAGCTGATAACAGAAGGAACATAACCTACCCAGTGTTTCCCTCTGATCTTAGCCACAGTCAATTATATAGGTATTACAAAGTGAGCTCTCAGCACCTCCTTTTTACTGTGCAAGCACTTTACTTCAAGAGCTATTCTTTTTTGCACTGGACTCTCTCAAGTGAAAATATATTATAGCAACTACATGCCATTGCGGAATACCACAGTGGGGGAAATCTGAGGGAAAAAGAAAATGTTACAATGTTCATGATTTGCCTGGGATTCAAATACAGATTCTTGGGCTCAAGTCTCACACCACTAAGCTACACAATCTTTGTTTTGCAAGTTTGTGGTGAGACACATCTCTTATATAAACTGATCCCAGAACATGATCAGTGTACTGGTAAACTGATGCTGGACTAGTAGGACTAGCAAACACTGATCCCAAAGCAGTTTCACATGGCACATTCCTTTTACAATGTTTTTTATTTTCCAGGACTAAGCAGCATAGATGCACTTTTTCAATAGGATCCTGCTTTTACACATTATTAGTGTATTTAGCTATTATATTTCCATCCTGGAAGAAATAAACAGCAATTGACTGGTGCAACCGTATATCTGCAAATTTGTGAGATAATTTGTGGTCTTGTTCAGGTTCATGGCTGATTAAGTGGCATGTATACACACACATCTACACACACACGTGAGTGCACACTCACACACACTAGTGTATACACTCTAAAATGCATGCAGATTGATAAAACTAATCTACATACAGTAATATGCACACATATTAACATGTATACACATAATGTACAGACACAGACATACACATGCATGACAACAGTATACATACTGTAGTCACACACAGACACACTTATTCACACAATAAAACATTAATACATGCACCAGCATCACCCCCCCAAGCCCAACCCATGTTATTATTATGGTAAAGGGGTGCTAAATCCCCCATTCCAGCTGCTACCCCCTGTCAATATACTATAAACCGTACATGTCCAGTCTATAAGGCGAATCCTAAAATAACTAGATCAGTGGGAGGCGGGATAGACGTCAAGTTCATCCCATGGATGTCATTGCACATCCTGCCTCCCAGAAAGCACATAATTCCTTGTTCATGAGGTGGGGGTCATAAGAAAGCTATGTTGAAAATTTTGGGTCAAAATATTTTAAAAAAGACAATAAAGTTATGAACATTCTGTATGTTGATGTCTTTCTACACTCGCTCATAACTTCGGTAATTTCAATAGTTTGACCACAAATTTTCAACATGGCCATTTTTTCACACCACCTGAAGTGACAGCTGTCATTTTTCAAATCCTGGCCAACATGTGTTTTTGCACCTGTGTCGTGGAATGACATTTTGGTGGGGATTTAAAAATTTTCCCCTGCCAGGTTCATGAGGTGGGGTCATAAGAAGGCTACACTACAAACATTGTGTACAAATATGTTCAAATGACCAAGTTATGACTGAATTTTGCAATATTTCAAAGTCCACTCATAACTTCACTAATTTTCAATATTTTGACTCCAAACTTTCAACGTAGCCATTTTTTCACATCACCTCATAAATGTGACTGGTATATTTCTTAAATCCTTGATTAGATTGTTTTCACTCTTCTGGTGCAAAATTACATTTCAACCAATATACTATTAATGCCACATGTCTTTTTTTTTTTTTACCTGGACCCCTCTACCCTACCCAACCCCTCACCTGCCATCCCTGGGACTTATGTCTCTCCTGTGCTCCCCCTGGATAATCCTCACAGGAAGGGGCACAAAGGGACCACCCCATACCCCTGGGCAGAGCTCAGCTTCAGTCAAGGAGAGAGAGCCTCAGTTGGCAGTGTGGGGCCTGTGGTAGGGTGGCGGGTGGCGTCCTGCACGGTCTGGGATTTTCTCACTTTTCTTGTTCCCTCCTTTGAATGTCACAATATGTTGCATCTGACATCTTGATGTCAGAATGCCGATGTTCCCCATCCTGAACTCTGGCTTCATGGCACTGCCACCTGTGTCAGTACAGCAATGGAGATCAGGATCCCTCCCTCCCTCAAGGAGACAAGTGTCTATGGGATGCTCAACCATCCTCCCCCCAGCTGGACCTCCAACACAATAGGCTCATTTCTGAACACAGCTCACTGGCATCGCAGGCAGTAATGCTACCACTGTGCTGGTAGGCTGGCAATGCCACATGTCATGTTTATAAACAAAGTCATAAAATGACTATCTTGAAAATATTGGGGTCAAAATTAAAAGAAAATGTATATGATTATTAAGAAAATGTGTATGTTGTGCCAGTCTTGGCCACAGTGGATATGCTTTGTGATCCCATACCAGTGAGCTGAGTTCAGAGGGAAGCTCGGTGATTCAGCTGGATGGGGTGAGAAGAGAGGAGAAAGCACTGTTATGCAGCACCCCCCAAGCCAGGGAATGAAAGGTGCAGCATTGCCTGCATGGTCGCAGGTA
Organism: Neoceratodus forsteri; assembly: GCA_016271365.2. Lineage (NCBI taxonomy): Eukaryota > Metazoa > Chordata > Ceratodontiformes > Ceratodontidae > Neoceratodus > Neoceratodus forsteri. The sequence goes on from CM057458.1 coordinate 940,514,022, forward strand.
CCATATAGTGAAGATAATTTATTTTGGCATAGGACCTTGCAACTCTGCACCCATGGGTGGCACAGCTATGCATTGGCTGAGAGTTAGAATCTCTGCTATGTGTGTCTGTATCTGCAGCCACATGGAACTGCAGGGCCCAGAGGCTTCTCTGCTTCTTCAGCCCACCAGACATCCCCATGAATTGTTCACTTCTGTAGGTGGACGGAGTCTTCCCTTGGCACAGGGCCCAAAGGCCCCTGCGTGAATGAATGTACAGTTCTACTATCTCAAAAGGAAAGGAAACTCTTTGTGAAAGAACTGTGTTAATGCACCAGTTAGGGTTCAAGTTAATTCCACAAAAGTAGAGAAATGTAGCATTAGGGTTTCCAATTCTAACTCCCCACCTCCACCCCCCCCCCAGGCAGCCAAAGGAAAAATAATTAGGGTTTGGGGTCTCAAGAGTCTTGGCGAATCAGTGATGGGATCTTCCGTGTGGTTTTCAACTCTAATGCCTACCCCGTTCCCTGAGCAAACAATGCCAGACTTGATCTCTTTTATTCATGCAGGGCCCACAGGTAGTGAAGTGACTGAATGTGTAGTGGCAGCCATATCGCACATCATCACCCACACACAGCCTGGATAATTGCATGAACCAGTTTATGGGAAGGGGAATGTTGGACAGGACACCAGGAATGTCCCCTACTCTTTGTGAAGAGTGCCCTGGGTTCTTTTACTTCCATCTGGACACCACCAGGATGGGTAGAAGGGATCTCGGTTTAACATCTCACCCAAAGGACAGCACACCCCAGCAGTACAGCACCCACCCTAATACTGCACTCGGATGCCAGTGATTTTTTAGGTGCAAGCCCAATACCAGTGTGGGACGAGAACCCACAACCTTTTGGTCCAGAGGTGAATGTGCTACCAACTGAGCCATGCTGACATCTGGTCTGGGCTAACCTGCCAAAAGAGGTTGCAGCAGGAAAAGTCAGTGGGCCTTTCCCTGCACCACCCCTACCACACCTCAGAATCACATCAGCGTAGTCCCCAAGAAGGTGCTGGCTGACTTCAGGATGATCAATCATATGACTTACCCAGAGGGAGACCATATCAATGACCACATTGACCCATTTTACATGCCAGTCTTATCCATTGCTCGATAGGGCAGTTAAGGTGGTGCAGGCAGTTGGGTGGGGGTCTCTGCTAGTAAATGCAGACATAAAGTCGGTGTTCCAGATCCTGCCAGTTCACCCAGAGGACAGTGACCTATTAGGCATGATGTTTGAGAGCCAGTACTATGTAGACAATTGTATGCCAATGAGATGTGCAGTTGCATGCAGTGTGTTTGATCAGTTCAGCATGTTGCTGCACTGGACAGTGATGTGAAAGGTGGCTCAGACAGAGGTGGTACCTTATCTGGATGACTTTTTGTTTGTGGGCAGGCACAAAACTAGGAACTGCGGGCACTTGCTGGGTTCATTTCAGAAAGTCTCTGCCAACCAGCTGGTGCATTTGGCCCAGAACAAGACATGAAGCCTGCACCACTTTGTGCTTACTAGGTATCAAGATCAACACTAAGGCCACTGAATTTCATCTACTGCAGGAGAAGGTTGTGGCACTGAGGGAAATGTTGGCCTCGGGGGCAACACCATGCAAGATCACCTTGCATGAACTACAGTAGTTGCTCAGTCACCTCAAGTTTGTTTGCAAAGTAATTCCCATGGGCACAACATTCTTGCACTTGTTGGTTGGGGGGTTACAGGATGCCAGAAATCTCATCACAAGCTCCAAATGACCAAGACCGTGAGGCAGGACCTAGCAGTTTGGCTCGTTTTTCTGAACTGCTTCAAGGGGGTGTCCATCTGGCCAGAAGTAACCACATGCCAGGAGCTGAAACTTTTCATGGATACATCCGAGAGCTTTAACTTCAGGGCTTACTTTCAAGGGGAATGATGTGAATGTCAGTGCCCCCCACCACCTGGAAGGAGGCAGGCTTGACCAAGCAAGCCACATTGCAAGAGTTTTTTCCCATTGTGGTCAAATTGCTAATGTTGGCAGTCTTCAGGATAGACAACACTGGGTGGTTCACACCATACATGGACAGTTGTGGGCAAAGGGTCTGCTGGGCGACCTAATGTAGGTTTTGTGTTTAAATATCTTAAGCTTAATATCCAGTTTAAAGCTGTACATTTGCCTGATGTGGATAACAGTATTATTGATGCTCGTTCTCATTTGCAGTGGCAGAGGTTCCAGGAGCTGGCACCAGAAGCACAGGTACATCCCTGGGAAGTCCCAGCCTTCTTCTTGGAGTTGGTGACCCAGAAACCTGGGAATTATTCAGGAATTTGTTTGTGTTCAATATGTGGGTGACATACAGGATGGGTGCTGTAAACTTCCTGAGTGTGCAGTAATCCCAGGGCTAGCAGAACGTGTGGCCCATTCCAGTGGACCAACTGTGTCTTTACTTAGTGCGGATGAAATGGAAACGGTTGATGCCGGGGCAGTGGGTCAGCATTTGGCAAGCATTTTGTGATTCTTAAAAGTTACCGGTATGGAGGACAACACATAGACATTCTGAATTTACAAAATGGTGGAGGAATGGTCCCATAGTGTCTCAAAATGCCCTGACGGGCAGCAGCTGATTAGTCCAGCCCTGCTAGAACATATGTGGGGTAAGCTGATTCACTAATCACTAATTCACTAATAGATTCACTAATCTATCAGAGGTCCTCCCTAAAGACTTCTTTGAAGATGCTCCCCCATCGGCTTCTCCGTGCTCGGATGCAGAGAAGTCTAATCACCCTCCATTCTACTTCAAACAGATCTCTGCCGCCCAGGTCAGGAAACTGTTATCCAAAATATTGGGGAAAACCAGACATAGTGGGACTCACTGGACCTCAAACTTATTGCACTTATCCTAGAAGAGGTTCTCCTGCCTATAACTAAAATACTCAACCTATCCCTCACTCTGTCCCCGTTCCCAGAAGTCTGGAAATCCGCACTGATCACGCCAGTGTACAAATCAGGTGATCGCATAGAACCCAGCAACTACAGACCAATATCCATCCTCTTTCCGCTGTCAAAGTTTCTGGAACACATAGTAACCAACCAGCTTGTGGACTATATTGATAAGTACTCACTGCAATGCACACAGCAACATGGCTTTAGGAAAAAGCATAGCACAACTACAGCTCTGCTAGAATTCACTTGCTTCATCCAACAGTCCGTTGACAATAGCATTCTGGTAGGAGCAGTGTTCATAGACCTTACTAAAGCCTTTGACACCATGAATCACAAACTTCACCTTGACCAATTTGCAAAGACTGGTCTCTCACCTAGTGCACTAAAATGGTTCAGCAGCTACCTTGAAAACAGGTCACAGAGGGTGAAGATTTCAAATTCCATCTTGGAACTGCACTTTATCAGATCAGGAGTACCCCAAGGGTCCATCCTGGGACCCCTTCTGTTTAGTATCTTCCTAAACAACCTACCCAAGGCCTATCATTTAAGGACCCTCCTTTACACAGATGACACTGTCATCTTTGCAAGTCACCCGGATCCCACCGTGCTTGAAGACAACCTACAACATGGGTTATCTGAAGCTGAAAAATGGATCCAATCCCACAAGCTAGTTCTAAACTACAAAAAAACAAAACTTATGCTGTTCTCATCCTCTCACCATAAACGCAAGTCACATGCCCTCACAGTTAAAAATAACCAAGAAGCCCCCATTGAACAAATCCAGCACTTCAAACACCTTAGAGTAACCCTGGACTGCCACCTTAACGACAAACCACACATTGATATTGTTGCTAAGAACATAAATGCTAAACTAGTACTGCTGTACAGATACAGATACAGACAAAGTCTGACCCCAGAAGCACTAAAATTTGCAATCCACAGTTCGGTATTATCTGTTATTGACTACGGTTTGGTTATATATGGAGCTGCCACAGCTACATCTCTCAAAAGACTAAATACTGCCCTAAAGAAAGCCAGTAGACTTATCACTGGTGCTGGCTACCTCACCCATACTTGTGATCTATTCACCTAACCAGGTGGCTCAAACTAAAAGACCGCATCAAGTACCACTCATGTATACTTGCCAAGCAAGTGTTGCTTGGAGCTCTGGCAATGGGCATCACCAGTCTTCTATCAAAGCCTCAAAATTCGTATCACACCCGGTCCTCTGTCTCTGAACTCTTTCACGTTCCTAGGGTTCGGACGACCCAATGCCAGCAATCCTTCCCTTACAGAGCTCCTAAATGGATGAATGACCTGAGCTGTGAACTGACTAGCATACCTCAACTTACCCAGTTCAAGTGTCTCCTGCATCTGCACATCTCAAAGGAAAGTGAGTGTTCCTGCTTTAATTAGTCATGCGACTTGCACCTCATCTGGCAACCTGCATTCTCCAGCCTCCTCGACAAGGCCCCTGGCTGCATCCTTCCTCCCCTGTTCAATCGCCTCTCTCACCCTCCCCCCACCTGTCATGCCCTGAGCCTCCTACTCTGTTCCACTGACTCACCCACTATGACCCCTGACTGACTCTTTTCCACACCTTTCTTCCTCCCCATCCCTCTTCCCTCCCTCCCCCCACACCTCACCATCCCCTCCCTCCTGTCACCTTCTCCTTCTGTGCTTGCCCCCGCTCCCACCCGTTCTACCGCTTCCTGCCTCACTCAACATGCTTGACAATGCCGCCTGGCTGCATTCCCCCTCTCCATTCTCTGTCCTGCTGCTACTCTTCATCTCCTGACTCACCCTTCCCGATTTCCAAATGGGATTACCCGCCCATGTTTTCGCTTATAAAGTCCTAGAATGCCAACTATGTATCTAATTGCAATCACCTATGTTTACTATGTATTGTGCTGTTCTACTGTTCACTGTATTTGATATTATCTGTACGTGTTATTGTACTTTATACTCTGTTTTGTAACCCCCCTCCCCATTATTGACGTGGAACCTTTGTAAATGAGCTCCACTGTGCTCAAAGGTATTTTCTAATCCTAGATTGAAATAAATAAATAAAAAATAAAAGTTGCCAAAAGTTACATCTGAGGCATTGTTGTTCAGCATTGCTTTCTTGGTGGCCTTCTGCAGGGCTTTTTGAGTGCAGAATTATTCCACCTGAATGAAGCACCAGGACTGGCGGTGTAGTTGGGGCATGAGGATGTGGCAGTAACCCAGGAAGGGGTTTTTGTATGGCTCTAGAAAAACAAAATAGACTGCTTGACCTGAGGGTGCTGGTGCAGCCTGAAGCCTTCTCCATGACCATAGTGGAAGTGCATGCCAAGGTACAGAAATATGTTGCCCAGAGGGCCGGCAGTGGGGTCATGTTCTTCCAGCATGGAAACAGGACCCTGCCGATGGTATCCCAATTCTGCGATATACTGGCCAAGATTATGAGGGGGCTGGGTGTGGACTCAACTTAGTTTAACACTCATACCTGTCACAGCAGGGCTGCCATTATTGCATGGGCTGAAGGGTTAATGGATGGGCAGATCCAGGTGTTTAGCTGTTGGAGGTTCCAGACATTTGAAGGGTATGTGTGACCGCATTTACTATAACCTCCTTGTTTTTGTTTCCTGGCAGGTGATGCTTCTCACATGAGGCAAATTTGGATATGCAGTCACTTCTTCACTATGCAGCTATGTGAGCAAGGCAGATCCCAGTGACGAGAACCTTTTCCTGGACCCCAGAAACAGAGAGCTCATTGGATGTCAGGAGATGAGGTGGGGTGATGTGCACCCATGAGTTCTAGCCAAAGCTCAGTGGAGGGGCCCGTCAGCATTTTGGTAGTTCACCTGGGAGGCAATGACTTGGGAATGGTGAAGTCACTGGAGCTGCTGCATCAAATAAAGGATGATCTGTGATTGGTCTTGGAAACCTTGCTGGGGGCGGATATGCTCTGGTCTCATATCATCCAGTGGAGGCATTGGGAACAGGCGATAGATCCCATGGCAATCAAGGCAGCCTGTAGTTTGACCAACATGGCCTTGTAGAGTTTTATGGACTCTACTGGTTGGACTATTCTAAGTTACAAAGAGACAGGCACTGCTAACCAAAGTTATATGCCTGGGATGGTGTTCATTTGTCAGACATAGGACGCGATAGCTTTTTTAGCTGACCCACAAAATGCTTTGGAAAACTGCTAGTGTGAAGTGCTTTGGGGAAGAGCAGCAGAAGCAGCAGTCATCCTGTAGAGGTATGGTAGTCTCACAAGAAGTATACAAGGAGGTAGGAGGAGACTTGCATCTCTGCAGATGGTTCTCCTCAAGACTAGCAGGAAAAGAGGACCCAGATGACTGTGGGTGTACTGTGGAGGCCAATCATGGGAAAGCCTCTTCAGGCAAGGTGTAGCACAATCCAGCAGGGGAGGGGTGCACATCACTTGACACAGCGGGCACCCTTTATGCCTCGAAGGGTGATGCCCCCCCAGAAGCTGTACCCTTTGGGAGAGTGGAGGTCCACTCATAGAGCCCCCTAGGAAAGGGGATGGACAGAGGTCAACATTTGACCATCCAAAGCTTTGCTATGACTGTCTTGCTGTGCATGTCACACTGCTGATGTAATTTGGGTTACATGGTTATCAATATAAACATGACTGTGGCCATTTTCTCCAAGGTACTCTGTGGGTGTCAGTCTGTTTGGGTGAAAGGGGAGGAATGCGGCCTGCTAAATCAATAAAGAGCAATAAAGAGCCTGCAAAGGATTGCAGCAGGTGGTCCTTTGTGGCCACTGACCCCTGTGACATCTGATCTGACAGATCAGTGAGATAGCAGGGATACTCCCACTAGGGGAGGTGCCAGGCAAGCAGGTAGGGTTCCCAGGGTGAAGAGGGCCTATAGTCAGAGAGGAGGAGCAAAGGGGGTATTCTACCTGGTGCACAGATGGGCTAGTCCTCTTTCTTCCTCCACTCTGGCGGAAATCGCACCCTTGTAAAAGCAGGTCGAGGGGATGGCAGGGAGTAGGGATTCCCCCTCAGGGTCAAGAAGGAATTTTTCCATTTTTTTCAAGAGGTTTTCCATGTTTTTCACCTTGTCTGGCAGGGTAAAAGAGGTTTTGAGATTAGGTTAAGTGGTACATTGTCACAGTCATTTAATCTGTGACAGCACGGTAACCTCACAAGGAGTGTACATGGGGATAATAATAATAATACATTTTTATTTCTCAAAAGCGCCTTTCAGCCATCAAGGTGCTGTACAAAAATATAAAAGATTATAATAAAAACTCAGAAAAACAGTAAAATAATCAGAGGGTCCAAGATTTAAACGGTGCCACCAAAAGCATGGCACCACAAATATGTTTTAATTGCCTGCTTAAACCCCCCCACAGTCGTGCACTCCCAAAGCTGGTGGGGTAGAGAATTCCAGAGGGTCGGGGCCGCATGCGTGAATGCATGGGTCCCTGAAGATTTCAGACACCCTCGGAATCTCTAGCAACCCCTCGTCAGCCGAGGGCAACTGTCGCACCAGGCGGTAAGGAACAAGGAGCTCTTTCAAGTAGTCAGGGCCCAGTCCATGTAGGACTTTATAAGTCAATAAACTGACTTTAAAGGTGACCCACCACCTAATCAGCAGCCAGCGCAGATCGTACAACACAGGTGTAATATGAGAGGACCGAGGGCCTCCCGTCAACAATCATGCTGCCGTGTTCTGCACGAGCAGCGGGTGGTGGATATCAACCCCAACCAACCCTAAGTACAAGGAGTTGCAATAATCTAGGCATGAGGTCACAAAAGTATGGCCCAGAGTAGGTAAATCCCTGGATGGAACAAGGTGCTTAATCCTGGAGATATTCCTAAAATGATAGAAGGAAGACTTGATGATGATAATAGGGAAGCTTGTGTCTCTGCAGATGGTTCTCCTCGTGGCTGGCAGGATGTCAGGGCCATGATGACTGTGGGCTCCTTGCTGAGGCCAGTCATGGGATACCCTTTTCAGGCATGGCCTACATGTGTAGCACCATGTGATGAGGGAGGGGTGCATGTCACTTGGCCCAGTAGCCACCACTTATGCATCAGATGGTGGTATCATGGCAAAGGCTGTACCCTTTGGGAGAGGGGGGTTCACTCAGAGGGTCTCCTTGAAGTAGGGGATGGACCGAGGTCAAAATGTTATGATCCAAAGCCTTGCTATGACTCCCTTGCTGCATGCGTCATGCTGCTATGCAATTTTTGTTATGCTTATCAATAAACATGACTATTTTCTTCAAGGTACTGTATGTCTCTCTGTTTGGGTGAAATGGGGAATGTGGTCTGCTAAGTCAATTTTGGGTGAGGCAGATATACTAGGGTATACTGGGATCCATAGACATAGGAAAAAGAAGAGCAATAAACCTTACTGAGATGGAGATCCCCCAGGGGGCCATAAAACTACTATATAACTATCAGGCTAACTTAGAAAATATTCCTAATAGCAAGCAAAGAGAAGGGTACATCAGGACTACACATTGAAATCTAATCACTCTGCACAACATACCGTATGCTTTTGCAAATTTTAACTGTACTACTTCTTTAAGGCCTGGCAAGTGCTAGGCTAGCAATGACCTATTTAGGTAGGAACTGGACAGACCAGATGGACCACAAGTCTTTTTCTGTCTGTAAACATCTACATTTCTATGCCTTGTACATGACTCAGGGCTGCATATTGGAAAAGTCTGAGTCACAAATGGTGTTTGTGACTTGCAAACAGTGTTAGTGAATACTGAGTCAGCAACTTACTAGGGCTCATGCCACTTATCCATAATGAAAATGACAGTCTGCAAGGCACAAAGTGGCTTTTGAGTACTTTCAACGTCAAGCTAAGTGCATATATTAATGAGAGGCAGTCATAGACTTAAGACTCTAAGTAACAGAAACATAGATTGTATCAGCATAAAAAGATCCAGGGTTCCATCCAGTTTACCCATTTCCTTGCCTAGCTCCATGCTAGGTCTAATGCCAGCAGGATTTAGAAATACAATAGCCCTTTACAATGTTCTGTTGGATCCTTTCTCATTTTTATTGTATGTTTTTGTTTGTTTTAAAACTTAATAAACTTTAATTGAAAAATAAAAAAGAAATCCAATAGCCCTGGTGGTTGATCACCACCCCTTCTGCAAGTATTCCTTCCTTTCTTACGTCTATGGATCCCAGTGTACCCTATTATATCTGTCTCACCCAGTTTAAAACCTATCACATTTTTAGCTTCAACCCCCTCTCTGGGCATTATATCCCATTCATTCATCACCTGCTTTATTTATTTATTTGAATGTTTGTGACCGGCAGAGGCACACTGAGCCGCAGCTCATTTCCAGGTGCGACCCAGTGGTAAGGGAAGGGGAATATTTGCACAGATGTAAACTGACTTACAGAACCAGATTAAACTGTTGGTAGTATTTTTTAGTGAATGGGGGGAATTTGGCCAGATCACCAGGGAAATCCCTCTACTCTGTGGTGGGGGGGGGTGCTGTTGCTCCCATGTTTGCAATGGCAGATGCCTCGGAGCATGGAGGTGGAGATGCTGGAAAGGTGTGGACAGTGGCCCCTGGTGCTGCTTTGGATGAACTGATGTTGGCTGTGACTTCTAGGTCGGGATCTCCTGGGCTAGCTGATGCCCGTGATGGGGATGTCTCAGCACCGAATGTGACTGGTTGATCCAGAACCTCGCTTGTTGGAGGAGGACTTTTGTTTGTCTGATGCATTGAAAAATAATGAGGCTTACATCCTGGATTTAGAAGCTGGAGAGGAAGTGGATTTAATTGCTGTACCAAAGGATTTCTCGACCCGTCAGATACTGGAGCCTCAGCCAAGGCAGGGAGCTCTGTTACACAAGGCTCGTGGGGCAACGTCTGACACTGTGAATTCAAGCAGTTCAGCCGCATGCCTAGTGGATGATCAGGTACATTGTTTACTGACAACTATTCCATCCAGGGATACTCAGATTACGAATCAGTTACAGGGGGAACTGACAGCCGCAGTTTTACATTCCTCCACTGTTCCAGAGGATCGGTCCTTGTCGCTCTTGGGGCCAGACTTCAGCTGGACTCGTCCAGATGCTGCCACAAAATCTGTTGAGGGGTTCTCGACTGCTGGCCAACACCCTCTGAAGGGGGATATTATTTCCTTGCAGATGTCAGGACAACATGCTTTATCTTTGGATACTGACTCTTCTCCTCGGAGGAGTTCATATCCTCCCTGCCACTTGGCTCCTGTTCATGCCCTGGTGGAGGTTGATTGATCCAGGGACACTATTGGGCAATGGCACTCTGCCCAGCCACAGGACCCAATGGTACCAGTCTTTAGGGCTGAGATGTTAACATTTTGTGTTCTCCCAGGGGGGTTTAGTGGAGGGACAGCATGCCTCTTGCTGCTCCGGGCACTGCAATTCAGGAGGCACTTATAGTCATGGGGCAGTTGCCCCCTTCCCCCAGGTTTTGCTCCTATTGGGGTTGTATTAGGCATGGTTAGTCCCGGAACACCTGTGCCCCCTGCATTGGTGGATTGGCTTCTTGATATGTCTCAGCCTGAAATGGTCTCTATTTCCCTACCAAACAACAGTTCTACGCCTACGGTCAGGCCTTCTGCTCTGCCTGAATCCACCCCTACTCTGCCTACTGTGATCTCCAGGGTGGGATCGTCTGATCCCTCACCTTGGGTGGCATCCTTGTCTCTCTCTCTTGGGCTGACCAGGTGGACTCTGTGATTACACTTCCCCCAACCAGCTTGCACTTCTGGGGAAGAACTTTGGGGACACGACTGCTGCCCACATGTGGTCCCAATTTCGTAAGACTGATGCCTTTTCTAAATCACCTGCCCCAGCCCAACAGCGCAATGCCATCTGGTTCTTTTACAAAGGGGGATTGGACCCCAAGCCTGATAGGTCTTATCTGGTGTGACAGAGTGACCCCATCTTAGGTTTTCCCTAATGAGGAATCTGAGGCCTTCCCTTAACCCTCCCCCCAAAACTGGAGCAGAATGCCCGGAAGCCTGAAATAAACAGCCTTTAAAAGATGTATAAGGTGCATGCAATGGCATTAAATGCTTCAGAAAGGAAATGAATATGATAAAGTGCATTTAGATATATATAAAGTGTAGTAGGTGTATTAATGGCAGTAAAAGATATAAAGTGCTGCAGTACATAGAAAAGTGATGCACATGAGTAAACAGGGTTTTAAATAACTCTAAAAATTGATTAGCGTTTTGCTCATAAAAGTTCTAAAACATTGTGAAAATGCATATCACTTGCCTCACTGTGTTTAACAAACATGACACTTCTAGAAAATTTATATAAACGCTTTTTGTACGGTTAGTATTGTCCCAAGAAAAGAACTGCTAATCAATTATTTAAAACCCTGGTAAATGTATTAAGTGCTTTATACTAAAACTGTGTGCACCTCTAGGAAGTAGGCATTTTCCAGTACATATAAAATACTGGAACAGACCAAATGCATACAAAGGTGTCTCTTGAGGGTGAGGCTACCATTAGCAGTACACAATGGCCATTTCATGGAGTAAAACCTTATTTGATAGAGTGCCCCTTGAAGAGGCAGAATAAAATATATAACAGACAGAGCTATTGGAAGTATTGCTAGTGCTCTTTTGCTAATAGCTCTGTAAACCGCATTGCCTCTGTTAGTGAATACTGAAATAAAGGGCGTTTTATGTAGAACATTCATATGTAGGCCAGACTGACGTCATGACAAAAATAGGGCAAAGCTGGAACTGCATGTAAATAGTGTGTCCAGTGCTTTAGTTAAAATACAAAGTGCAAGGTGCTTGTGTAAAATGAAAAGAAATACGTGTTCAGCAATGTACAAGGAACCTGTCAAATTTACCCAAAGTAAAGCTCTGCTTACCAGCTAAAGTTAGTAGTCTGGTGGGCCAGGAAAAGCAGGCCCAAAAATGCAGCCCCTGATTCTGCAAGGGTCCTATTTATGGTTTGCAGCCCTCAAACTGCCTGTATTTATAGTGACCCACAAATGTGATGTCATTCCTATGGGGAGGGGCTTAGACTCATCAGAGCTCATTATGTATGTATGTCATGTTTTGAGCCTGAAAAACAAGGCAGTGTGGCTTCATTTGATGTTCCCTGAAAAGCACCATATCCAGTCTGCATGTAAGGGATGTTTGTTGTTACACTTCCTTAAAATAAAGTGTATGATTCTGGTTTGAAGAAAAACAGGTGGATCACCTGACTGATGTCACCACATAAAATGTATAAATGCCCACCACCAGTGGCTAGTTGTTAGAGATCCAGATCGAGTGTCAGTCTTGTACTGAGGGTCTGAGAAGGAAGACCTGAGAAAGGGGTTGGGTGCTCCCACTGAGTGCAGCAGTTGTTGTTTGATGCTGACAAATGCCTGTTTGATGCTGAACTAATACCTGTTGGTTCACCTTCGGTGAGATCTGGAATCATTTTATGAAATCGAAATAAAATGATAAATGCCAATCTGGCATTTTTTTTGCACTAAACTTCTTGTGGTCTGCCTGTATTTCTGCTCCTGAACAAATGACCCTATGACTTGTGGGACGATTTCTTTTGAAGGAATCCTTGTGTGTTACTCCCCATGAGTTATATGCTCTTCATGCTCCTTTGGATGGCCGTTTCGATTTAGGTTTCATTCCCCTGTATACATGGACAGATTTTGGACTTCCTATAATCAACTGAAGGATACCCCGCTTTGGGCCTCTTTTCAGGCTGTACCTTTGACCAAACCGCCTATACATACTCTTACTGTTATGTTCAAAAATGAAGGTGTCAAAGTGCAGGATGTTCATTACTGGCTCTCCCAAAGGTGCAACATGATGGGGGAACCTGAGCTAATACTGGATTCTGAGCTGTTTTGGACAGGTAATTGGTATTTTAAAGTCAAGTTTCATCACACTACCTCAGGGTTACAGCGCATCACAAGCGTTTTCTATCTGGGTCAAAACCGAACCTAATGTTTCTACCCTGGGCAGCCAAAAACCTGCTTCCATTGCGGCTCTGATACCCACTTGAGTAATGCTTGTGACAAGATGCATTGTAACTTATGTCTGTCATTGGGACATAGCACTTCAAACTGTGGAAATGACTTATGCTGTAATCTATGCGAAGAGATGGGGCATTCGTTCCGCACTTGTCCATGGGCAACGCATAATAAGGAAGAGAAGGATAACCAGGTTATAATTTTGGAATGGGCACACCATGCCATGCAACAATGTCACAGCAGGGAGCTGGCTGCTTCCACTGCCCATGATCTGGAGTCAGATGAAGACACTCCTCCCTCCAGAGGGCTTGTGACTGTCCCTGTGGCGGGGTCTGGGATCCCCCCCCCTTTGCAGGTGCAAGCCTCTGACTTGCCCCCAACTACAACAGAGACCCTGGCTATGCCTGATGTTGCCACCTTGTCAGAAGCCCTTTGCCTGGAGGAGGAAGAATCCATGGATGTGGGGATTATGCTCCCCTCCCCCTGATTTGATTGTGGTCAGCAGAAAGAGTTCCCTGCAAAACCATAAGGCTCCCTCAGCTCCCCCAAAGCTCATCCCGGGGGGGGAGGCATTGTACACTTGGCAAAAAAGTTTTCTGCCCTGATGGAAGATGTAGAGGAGAAGGACCTCAGTGTGGATTCTGAATAACCATCCTGCGATTCTTCTTGACATACGGTCACCTCGGATATGGGGAATGACATCCCCAAGATTAAATCAAAGATGAAGCTTATGAAGAAGCTGAAGATGGTTACCCACCAGACAAATGAACAATCAATGGATGTAACCTGACTTTCATGTTTATTTTGTCTCTTTTCTTTTTTTTTCTCTTTTTCTTTCTTTCTTAATCGATTATGGTGCCCATGAATCCCATGATTCACCTAGCTACCTTAAATGTGAATAGAGTTAATTCTGTGACAAGGAGGTTATTACTTTTTTGCATCCTAAAGGATGTGGATTTTGACATTTATTTCATCCAGGATTCCGTATATATACTACCAATGACATATACCAGGCTCGTAGACACTGGAGTTGGGGCCCTTCCTTTTGGTCTACTGGAACTGACCTCTGTGATGGGGTGGGCATCCTCTTTCAGGGTTGTTCCCACTCTGTCACAAGATTGGTGGACCTGGATCCTGGGAGAGCTCTCTTACTGGATGTTACGTTCCAGGATTCTCATTTCTGCTTAATTAATGTACACGCCCCCCAATCTGAAAAGGAACAGGTAGATATTTTTAGGTTACTACAGCCCTTTTTGCACACATCGAGGCATGTAGTGTTTGGGGGAGACTTTAATTGTGGCTTGTCCAATAATAACAGGGGTGGGAAGACAACAAAACTTTTTTGTGACACCAATGCCCTTCATGACATACTAAAGGTTGCATCCCTTATGGATGCTTATAGGTGTGTGCACGAGGGGGGCAGTACTTTCTACAAGACTACTCTGGCTACCAGAATTGACAATCTTTTTGTTTCCTCCTTCTTGACACACAGCACTATGAGATTGGTCCCCACTGAAATTTTAGATCACCTTTTATAGCGGGACCCTTCGGGGAGTCCTGGTCTGTGGTCCCAGGAAGGGGATATAGTAGACAATAACTCTGTACTGCTGGATAATTATGTACGCCAGGTGATTCTTGACTTTCTTTGGGCCAGATGGTCAGTGGCCTGTCTTACTGATGTTGTGGGACTATGGTGGGATGATACGAAACATGACTTGAGGGTCTTCTGTACCCATCTCTCTGCTAACCATATCACTACCTCATATAAGGAATATCTAGCATTATGGGTACAATTCACCAGCCTCCTTACTTTGCAACTGGAAACAGGGGAAACTTTTCCACTCAGCTCACTTACATTAAAAAGATAATGAAGGCACTTCAATATGATAGAAGTACCTCCCTTAACATGGAGCATCAGAGAGGTACCTGGTTTTGCATTGTCTGGGAGACCCTTTTGAGAGCTGTAAGAATCAGGTGGCCCATAGAACCTTGTCAGGGGTTACCACTCAGTTGGGGACAATGGTGATGGATAACAATATCATGGAACAGGTTCAGGAGAATCTTTTTTGCTCTGTTCAGTACCCCTGAACCTATAGGCCATTGGAGCTCTTCTGGCCCCCATACAAGTTCCTGTTATTCCAGAGTGGGAGTTGCGAGCCATAACTCCTTTCTGAGGTTGACCAGGCCATTTTATGTTTAAATACAAAAAGATCCTCTTGTTTGGACAGCCTGAAGGCTGAATTTACAAAGCCTATAGGGACTCTATGGTGGAGATTTTGACAGTAGTCTTCAATTGGATCCTGCAGATGGAGGGGGAGACAACCTCTTTTTTTGGAGGCTTTACAGATCCTTCTGTATAAGAAGGGACCATCCTCATATTTGCATAATTGAATATCCTTGTGTTTCCTAAATAATGATCTAAAGCTCTTAATGATTATTCTGAATAAATGATTGGTAATTGTTGCAAATATTGTGATTTCCCTTGTTCAGAGCTGTGCAGTTCCTCACAGACATATGGTGGATAACCTAATCCTGATCTGGGAACTTTTTAGTAAGGGATGGTGTGATGCGGCAGGGGTTTCCTTCTGTACCTAAACCAGGAAAAAGCATTTTATAGGTCTCACACCATTTTCTATTTAAGGTACTGACTCATTACGGTGTTCCGACAGCTTTCTGCTCTTGGATTCAGGCTATCTGTTATTCTACTTCCATACTGCCCCTTATGAATAGCCATAAGGGACTGCATATTGCTGTCCGCAGAGGGGTGAGGCAAGGGTGTCCTCCGAGCACCTTATTATATATGTTTTGTATAGACCCCATTCTATGGAAATTTATGATGCACCCACAGATATGGGGCATCACGAGGCCTGCTACTGCCTCTGAAGTAAAGGTTACGGTGTATGCAGATGATGTGACTTTGTTGGTTCGGGATGTCCCTTTGGGATGTATGGCCTTAAACATTTTCCATTCCTTCCAGCCCATTTTGGGGTCACAATTGAACATTCAGAAATGTACAGGCATGTTTTTGGGCTCAGGATTTCCTCCCATGCACTTCATAGGAGGCATTCGCCTAGTCACAGACTCAATCAGGATCCTTGGTATTAATTCTGGATCAGGGGATTTAGCGCTCTTTAATTGGAAAAATAAGATTGATTTTTTTCATGCCAAGATTGCCGCTGGATGTCCTGGAAGCAGACTAGGAAAAAGAGGGTGGCAATAGTGAAGATGTTTTTGTTCCCTCTTTTTTTACACCTTTGTCAGATTTTTCCTCTGCCCAAGGTTTTGGAAATGAGATTTTACAGTCTTTTTCCAGGTGATCTGGGGAAATAGACTGAATCCAATCAAACAGAACGTGCTTTATCTTCCTGTTAGAAGTGTGGGCCTTAATATGTCTAACTCCTTGGTTTCTGCTTTTTGTCTGTTTCTTAAATGGAATCTGGGATTTTATCTTGACACCACTGCTTGTGTGTAGAAACCCTGGGTGGCGAGCTGGGCAGAACCTATCATGGCTCAATGGTCCCATCCAAACTTCTCTCCCACTTTGTCCAGAGGGGCCTGCCCCTTTGTTAAGTAAATTTTGGAAAAATTAAAATGGTGGAGGGGGTGTGTAGTATCTTTCAAAGCTGACCCAGCCGAAAATTCTTTATCAAGATATTCTGAGTTCTTTTTTCACTATCCTTCACACTTACCCCAGTTTGGAGGTCACACAATTCAGTTTGATTCATGAATCCTTGACCAATATGAGCAATCCACCTATGATATGGGACATGCTCTGGCTGTGTTGCCACAGCAGGCTGAGTGTCAAGGCTAATGCAAAACATAAAAGTTTGGAAGAATGGTACTCTTTGAAGGAGGGGTGTGGGGCTGTTTTTAAAACAGTAACCCACTGATGGACTGCCCATATGCTTGGGCTTACTGAAGAACCTTGGCTATTGGGTGGCAGGACCCTGGTTGGAATGGCCTCTCCTACAGTGATATTATATTGGGTTCTCACCCTCTGCACAGTGGTATGAAAAGGCTGTTTTGAGACTGGCTCTTATGGTCTCAAAATACTATTTGTGGAATGCCAGATGTGTTTTCCTTCTACAAAATATTGCTATCTCCCCGGCAGCCTTACTTGTCATGGTGGAGGAAGAATTGGTGATGATTTACCAGAAGGAATGTAAGTCTTGTATGCCGCAGTATTGTCCTTCTCATTGCAGAAATGTTAGAGATAATTTTGAACTACCTTGAGCGCAACTTTTTGTTCCACCTTGTCCCCCCCCCCTTTTTCTGAGTCTTTCGTGGTGTTTTTTTTTTGTTTGTTTGCATTTAGTTTTTGTTTTCTATTAATAGCTGTTTTTTTTTCTTCAGAGGTTTGGGGTATGTCAATTGAAACTGCTTGGCTTTTGTGTTTCCTTTTTTTGATTTTTCTTACCCTCTTGCTTTATTGCTATTGCTTGTTTTTATTTTTCCTGTTGTTTTCATGTACAAGAAGTATTGTATTTTTCCCTTTTTATCTAAATAAATTTTCCCCTACTCTAACAGTAGGGGGGAATCTTATCAACCAAGATGGCCAATCCTGGCATCAGAGAGTGAGACAAACCTCGACATCCATCAGGAGTGATACCTGTGCCTGATTTCATTCCACAGAATGGAAATACTAACACACCAAATTTGCTTGTACCCAAACCGATACCATCAGTGACTATCCAGGATTGTGCTATACAGCCGTATCCAGTTCAGAGTGACTTGCCACCTCAGCCTACTTCAGAACAGCTTGCTGATACCCAGGAAGACTCAATCTTGCTCCCAGAACTGCAGACACAAAGCAACCTTTTGATTCACCTGCTGGACACCCCAGAGGTATCCTTCCCAATGGAACTGACTGGCCCAGACCTGGCTCCCGACCACCAGCAGGCTGCCAACAAGCACACCCAACCATCCGTACATGGTTCCTGCAACTGGACAGAAGAAAAAAATACTCACTGTAGTAATATTGTTTCTTCCAAGGTATTCTTCAGTATGTCTGACAAGTGCAGTATGTCAGTTGGGTCCAGGGGCCCAAGAGGAGGCGTTTATTCTAATTTTTATTTATTTTGTTTTTGTTGACCGGGTTAGTGCACTAGACAAATCCTGCCTCTTTTCAGGCACGACCCGGGGAGGGGGATACAGATGAATGCCAACTGACCTTGAACTAGATTAAGCTGTTGGTGGTATTTTCAGTGAATGAGGGGAAATTTGGCCAGGACACCATGGAAATTCCCCTACTCTCTTCAATAAGTGCAATGGGATCTTTAACATCCACCTGAACTACCACCAATCCAGGCAGGTGGGACCTCAGTTTAACATCTCATCCTAAAGACGGCAATGCCAATAAGAGAGCAGAAAGAGGGAGTGATGCCTGGACTAGAACTGGACAACAGTCAGATTCATTTTGAAGCTAAGGGGCAACAGGCTCCAAAATTGTTTATCAGAACCATTAAAAATATGAACAAGAGCAATGTAAAACAACTATAAAAACACCTATAACTATAAAAGCTCTAATTATAAAGCTCAACAGTGAAATTTGGCCCAAAGTAGAGATTGCAGAACTATTCAGTCAGGTTATGTAGGGGAGGATTGGTGGGAGGTCAAGCACACAGAATACCTTGGAAGAAACAATATTACTATGGTGAGTAATTCTTTCTTCTCGCCCCAGGAATTCTTCAGTATGCTTAAAAAGACCAATAATCCAACAAACGCTTTAAGCAGTGGTACACTTCCAGATGTGGTGAGTGATCACCTAGTAATTTACTGCACCTGGAAAGATAATCAAGGCAGGTTTCCACCCAGATGCATTACCTTTAGGAAATTTCCCACCTGAGTACAAGAAGGTCTGTTGAGGGAATTAAATAGAATTGATTGGACCTTCCTGGAGGCTATTCTAGAAGAGGATATAGCAGTTGATCATTTTAAAACTTCACTACTGAACACACAAGAGACATTTTTCCCCCAAAAACAAGAAGGGTTAGAGCAGTTAGTAATACATGAATTACCCCTGATTTGTTTTGCCTAATGAAATCCAGAGATAAAGCTTGGGCCCAATTAAAAAAAACTCAGAATGAAAAAGACTTTAATGTTTACTGTAGACTAAGGAATGATTGTAAAATAAAGTAACAAAACGGTAAATCTGACTTTCACTTAAACAGCAGAGTGAGTTAAAAAATCTGAAAGATTTTGGGAAAGCTACTAAGATCCATACAAATTCAACTATAAATAGTAAAACTATCTCTGATCCCACTGAACTGGGTGAGGCTTTTTTTTTTTTTAATTCACTGACTTATCCCACTATACTAAAGACTTAGGTCCTATAGATCATGAAACCTCTGCTCACTTAGAACTAGGTGGTACTCAAGTTCCCCCTTTTTATTTTCAAGCTGTTAGATCAAAACAGGCATTGAAACTTATTAACAAAATGTTCCCCAATAAAAGCTCAGGAGGTGATAGTTTGAAACCAAGATTTTTAAGGTTAATAGCCTCTCATATTTATATACAGTACCACTGACTAGTATTTAATCTATCCTTCATAACTGGCCAGTTCTGCAGTCAGTGGAAACAGACGGTTATCAGGCCAATATTCAAGGGTGAAGTGTTGGGTGACTTAAATTGCTATTGTCCTATATCTTGGTTTCCAAATGAAATTAAATTATTGGAGAAGATTGCCAATTAACAAGTTTCAGATTTACCCAGTTCATCTGCCCTTTGGTCTCCTGAGCAACATGGTTTTCATAAGTACCATGGCACTGGGACGGCCTTGGCCAGGTTCATGGACAACATCAGTGGAGCAATGGAGAAGAACAAGTTCACTGGTGCTATGTTTGTGGACCTGTCCAAGGTCTTTGACCTGGTTAATCATTGCCTGCTGCTTGGGAGGCTGAGGAGCCTTGGACTAATGGAGTCACCCTGTAATTGGTTTACAAGCTATCTATCTGATCGTCCTTTAAGGGTAGACTACCAGGGTGTATTGTCTGGCAGTAGAACTATGGAATGGGGGTGCCCCAGGGATCTATCCTGTGGCCTCTCCTGTTCTCTTTGTTTCTTTATGAACTGCCCCCACTACTAGAGAGAACAAATATAATAATGCATGCGGATTATATCATTCTTTACAGTAGCTTTCCTTCAATAGAAATCATAAATTGAAATTTAAATGCTGACTTCCATATCCTGGACTCTTGGCTTCGAAAACATAATTTGCTGCTAAACAGTAAAAAAACATGCTGTTTAGGTCCAAGCAAAGACTAGCCAAGAGTATGCCTCTTGTGGTTCAGGATACTACTGGAATCCAACTGGAACAGGTCACCCAGTTTAAATACTTGGGGATCTTATTAGATCCGTGTCTCACATATTCCCTTCACATAAAACAAATTAGTAGACAAGTTAATCAGAGATTGGGTGCCCTGTTTAAGTTGCAAAATTCCTTAACTGTTCATGCTCGGTTTACAGTAGCAAATAATGTCTTATTATCTTTAATGAATTATAACTCCTTTTTGTTTTGTGGATTAACAAGTTCTGACATGTCATTGCTTATTACTACCTTTCATGCTGTTTGTAGGTTTGTCTTAAAACTGCCTTATCGAACACACCATTGCACTTTATATCAACTGGTAGGCTGGTTACCTCCAAACCTAAGTTGTTTATATAACCTAAACTGCTTAACAAACAATTTTTTAAGATTAGGGACTGAGTCTCCACTTTTCTCTATGTACTATATGTTTTTAAGACAACTGACAGGACTCTACGCTCCAGCACTTCTGCTAAACTTGTTGTCCCAAGTGTAAACACTAAGATGGGTATGCAGGCCTATTTTGTAGTTGCAGCAACAAAATGGAATAATTAACCAGCATCATGGCAATAAGGTTTGGGACATGAGACTTTTAAAACACATCTTAAGAAATATTATCTTAGTCTTTTAACATGTAAATGTTTTTATTGAATCTGTGATTTTGCACTTGATGAATGGTATTGTATTTGTTGTTTTTCTGTTGTTTTTTTATGTACCATCTTGACTGTATTTTCTTATGGTCCTGTGTCATGTATGAAAAAGGGCCTTGGCTCATTGCACTTACGTGGTCAATGAAAGTCTAAATAAATAAATAAAATAAAAAGTGCAGACTACAAAGCAGTACAGCTGGGAGGTGGGTACAGAACCTACCTTGGGAAGAGGTTCTACATGACAGCTGTGCCAAATTTGGCATCTGATATGGACTGTACATCCAAACAGTAGTGTTTTGTGAAAGTGTGTATAGCCAGATATGTAGATATATTCAGCAAGGGTATGTCCCTTGCAGCTGCCATCGAGGCTGCTGTGTCCCTATTGGAGTGGGCCCTGAGGCCTTAAGGAGGCTGCTTGACAGCTTTACTGTAACATAACTGAATGCAAGAGACCATTCAATGAGAGATTGTTCTTTTAGAGGCAGGTCTGCCTTTCCCTATTTCACCATAGGTAAGGAAAACTGAGTATGTGAAATGCTGAGCTGCTTAGTGTGCTGCAGGTAATAGGTCATTGTCCTTTTCACATTCAGATTATGGAGCTTTCGCTCACCAGGAGTGGATTTTTCTGTGAAGAAGATATGAAGTGTTGTGGACTGGTTCAGATGGAACTCTGACACCACCTCAGGAAGGAATTTCCTATTTGTCCTCAAAACTATCTTAACCTTGTAGGAGATAAGGTAGTTAGGTTCAGTGCAGAGGTCCTGCAGTTCTGAAATTCTTCTGGCTGAGGTGATTGCCTCCAAAAAGACAGTTTTCTGAGTGATGTACTTTAGCTCAGCTAAGGCTATAGGCTCAAAGGGGGATCTATGAGCTAGGCTATGCAGAGGTTCAAGTCCCATGGAGGTATAGATTCCTTCAGAGGGTGTTGAAAGTGTGGCAGGCCCGTGAAAAAATGTCTTAAAGATATGATGGGACATTAAAGACTTTTCCTTCCCAGCCAAAATATAGGCAGAGATAGCTGCCAAATGAACTTTCAAGGATGCGGCACATAGGGCCGAGGCCTGTAAGTATACCAAATAGTCAAGCACTAAAGAAAGGGGAAGCTTTCAGTTTATGACTATGCCTGTCCTTGCACCACAAGAAAAATCCTTTCCATTCTGCGGCATAGGTCTTTTTTAGTGCTAGGCTTCTTAGCCAGGCAAAGAATCCTTAGGGCCTGTTCCAAGTACTGAGAGTCTGGGTACTCTAGCTCTTCAAGTACCAGATTTTGAGGTGAAGAGACTCTATGTTGGGGTATGTTACCTCCATCAGAGGTAGAGTTAAGTGACTGTGTCTTGATGGTAGTCAAACTGGCTGCCTAGCTGCTAGGTCCAGAAGTAGAGAATGCCAGGGTTTTCTCTCCCAGTCTGGTGCCACTAGAATCATGGTTGCAGACATGGTTCTGAGCTTCAGAAGGACTCTGAGGATCAGTGGGAAAGGAGGGAAGGCATACAGAAACTTCCCCCGTCCAATCCAAATTTAGGGCATCTACTGGTACCTTGCCCAGGGCTGGAGGCCTGCAGCAGTACAGGGGTAATTGGTGATTCAGAATGGAGGCAAAGAGATTTATCTCTGGAGTGCTCCACCTTCTGAAAACCATAGCCAGTACTTGTTCGTTCAGGACTCACTTGTGGTGATCTTGACTGATAGGGCATCTGCCAGAACATCGTCCTTGCCTGGCAGGTGAATGGCCGACAGCTGAATTTCCAGAGAATAGGCCAGAGAACAAAGTTCCAAGGCCTCTGTGCAGAGCTTTGTGGACTGGGTACCCCCTTGTCTGTTGATGTAGAACATAGCTGTTGTACTGTTTGTTGTACTGTCTGTTCTAATCTGAACAGACTGGCCCTTTAGGAGAGGAGCAAAGGCTTTTATTGCCAGATAACCAATGCTGAGATCGAGGAGGTTTATATGATAAGTGGACGTCTTGGGGAACCATGTTCCACTTATGGACTGATCTGCCAGGTGTGCTCCCCAGCCTAAGAGGGAGGCATCTGTAGTTAGTACTGTGGAAGGTTTTCTTGCTGAAAGGGAACCCCTTCCCTGAGATTTTAAGTCCTTCCACCAGTCTAGGGTTTGTAGCAAAATCCTTGTGACAGGGCTAAGATTTGACATAGAATATTTTTACTGAGACCAGTGAGCCTTTAGGTGACACTGAATGTTCCTCATTTGAAATCTGGTGCATAGTACCACAGCTGTGACAGACGCCATGTGGCCTAGAAGCCCAGGAAGTATCTGGCTGGTCTTGGTTGACCCAGGATGAAAGAGTTTGCCAGGTACTGCAGGTTGTGTGCCCTGTCAAAGGGGAGCAGGGCCCTTTCCTTTTGTGTGTCCAGTTCTGCCCCAATGAATTCCAGTAGTTGAACTAGTTGAAAGAGGGATTTCTGAGAATTGATTAGGAACCCTAGGGATTCCAGGGTAGACTGAGTTAATCCAAAAGAGTCTCAGACTTCCTATAGAGACTTGCCCATTATTAACTAATCTTCCAGGTAAGGGAAGACAGACACCTATTGTCTCCTGAGATGGGCTGTCACTACTACCAGGGACTTTACGAAAACCCTGGGTGCTGAAGAAAAGCCAAAGGGCATTGCAGAAAACTGGTAGTAGCCTGAAGACAATCTGAACCTGAGAAATTTCCTGTGAGACTGCCTGATTGGAATGTGGAACTAGGCATCCTTCTAGTCTAGTAAGGCTCGCCAGTCTCCCTTTTGCAGACATGGAATCACCACAGCCAGGGTGATCATCTTGAATTTGGGATTGACAAGGTGTCTGTTTAGGTACCAGAGGTCTAAAATGGGTCACCAATCCCCAGTTTTGTTCTGAGTTAGAAAGTGTCTGGAGTAGAGACCCTTTCCCTATTGGGAAGGGGGAACTCTCGCAGCTGCTTTTGCAGACAGAAGAGACTTTTACTTCTAGCTCCAACAGTAGCATTTCTGTAGGAGTTAGAGATTTTGGTGACTTCTGACCCTATGGAAAAGGGAACTTTTTGAACTACAGAGCAAGGCCTTGACTCACTACCTCAAGTACCCACTTGTCTGTGGTAATGAGGTACCAGTGTGGGGAGGTAGTGTGACAGCCTTAGTCCCACTGGGGGAAGGGAGGAGACATGTCTTTTGTAGTTAGGAGATTTGTTTGGTCATATAAGCTTTAGTTTTGTCTCCAAATAATGAAGTTTTGTCACAGGGGAAATCTATAGCTTTATTCTGGGTATCATGTGAGAGATTAGTTGCCCTTAGCCAGGCATGGCATCTTAGGGAGATTGCCTAAGCCAAGGCTCTGGAGGCAGTGTCATTATTATCCTCCGCCATGTGAAACTGGTGCTTTGTAGCTTCCAGGGCTATTTTTAATTCAATAAACTTTATTGAGTTTTTCAATTTAACATGAGGACCCCACAAGATGGGTGACAATTGAGTAACCTGAGTGGCCACCCCATTTTACCATATATGGTGGTCTAATAAAGTAGAATTACTCTAAACAGTAACAATAAAGTGGAAAACCAGGAAAGACCAAAAACCATGGGGGGTGCACTTTCCAGGGCTGTTTTCATGGTTTATGTTATGTCCTGAGCTATTCTGACTGGGACCTGCTGGCTGATAGCTAGCAACGAGTTCCAGAGAGCTTTTTGTTACTGGGCTGCATAGGCCATGTAAGTAGATAGGCAAAGTAGCAAAGAGGCTGTTGTGTATGTTTTTTTCCCCCATAAAGTCAAGCCTTTTAGATTCTTTCCTGGAGGCTGAGAAGAAAGGGGTGCTTTGGCCTTGTTACAAGCAGCAGCCTGCACCACCCCTCCATGATCAGGGTGAGTATATAGGAACTCTGCATTACATCTTTCAAGTTGATACTTTTCTCAATTTTTTTGCCCACTGACAAGCTGGAAGTGAGGTTTTCAAGTACTTTAAAAGTTGCCCTGCAAAATGATTTATGTATGGACAAAAGCAACTTCTTGGAGGGAGGGAGACCCATAATATCCAAAATGTCTTCCTCCACCTCCTGTTCAGTTATTTCTTGTATAGTGAGATCAAGGGTGACAATACATGGAATTGAGATAAAATGAGAGGAAAAATCCTCCTACCCATTAATGGGACCGCCAAACTCTGGGTCAGGAAGAGCCTCTGGATCTAAGAGTTCATCACCCAATCCATCATCATCATCATCATCATCATCATCCCCCTCAGAATAAAAACCCTGGGTATGACCAGAGTTTGATGTGAGAGAGGTAGAAGGGTCTGGAGGGGTGTTAAAAATGTTGCCCATAACCTGCTCTGTTTGATATAAATGCCAAGCTTTAGCCAACTCTTCATCAGCGGGTATAAATGTTTGTGTCACTGGTGTCTCCCTTAGCTTCTCAGTGGGAGGGACAGTGATATGTTTTTCTTTTTATTTCTTTTTAGCAGGTACTTCATCAGTGACCTGTTCATTATTATTTTTGCTTGGTTAGAATTATTTTTTTGTCTATTTTGTTCTGTAGAAAGACTTCATCAGACTTTCCCTTAGTTTTATGAGAAGCAGACCCCTCTTTAGAATTTTTATGTGGGAGGAAGCAGACTGTATAGCCAAAACCTCCAAACTTTTAACTCTATATTTAACTGTTTTATTTTACTTATTTATTTACTGAGTACTAGGATTACAAATACCTTTGAACCAGAGGTTCTTTTACCAGAGTTCCACGTCAGATACAATTGTGGAACAAAACAACAAAAGTGGAACAGATCTGTTTTACCCGAAGGATTAGAGCTAAATTCACAGTAACTGACAGAAAGCAAACAAGACAGCTTTCTGAAGTAATATGACTCAATTCCCTTTTGGGTCTGTCTGACATGCCAATAAATCAGGAGACTTCAGAAAAATTATCCCCAAGTGGGAAAAAATAAACAAAAACTCTTTTTCTTTAACCAGGTATAGCACACTAAGCTGAAAGCTTTTTTACAGGAGCGACCTGGGAGCACAAGGAGATTAAGTGACTTGCTCAGGTTCACACAGTATGCAAGTGGAAGCTGTGGGATTCAAACCCAGGTCAGGTCTGCTGGATGTCACCAAATTTATAGCTCAGAGCCTTAGACCACTGCACTATACTGCCTCCTCAGTGGTTCCCAAGTGCTATGGAACTGCAGAAAACGGTTCCACGAGGTGCTGAGAAAAAAGAGTTAAATATAAAATTGTGGTTCCCAAAAGAAAAAGGGAACTGCAAACTACATTAATAGCAATGAATGTTTATTTTCAAATTTCACCACAGAAAAGAGCAGGAACTGTGTTCGGAACCCTGAGGAGACAACATCGCAGTTTCTAGGAACTGGAGGAACCATGAATTGAAAAACCATTAACAGTAAAAAATAGTGAATAAAAATTGCTAAGGCAGCACAAAGACAAAAAATACCAACTTAACTCATTGCCTCCACAGGAGCGCTCTGAAGCTGCACCACTTGTCTCCTGTATCTCCTTTATACTGTTAACAGTGAATCCTGGGCCTTTCTAAGCAATATCAAGCCATAGTCAGCATGCTGCAAACAAATGCTAATAGCTCAAGAACCGTAAGTGCTGGACACAAAGTATGAGAGGCAAAGCTGTTCAGCACAAAATTATCTTTCCAAGGGTGGTATGCAAGTAATAATAAGCAATTTCTTATTTTTCTATGCTGATCGAAACAAGCACAACAAATTATTTGTTTCACTAAAAAAGGCAACATAAGCCATTTTTGTTGGGAAATATGTAACATATCAACAGCAAATTAAGAATCCAGACATTAGATGTAGTTTTAATATTATGCTTGTAAAAAAAAAACAGCTATCTTTGCAGTATGAAACATCATTTCCCCCATTTTAGTCAAGGTGCTTTGGTGAGGTTTGAGGGATAAATTTCAACCATACACACCATACCATAAAGAAATGTGTATAACTCCTTAAGTATACATGATACACACAACATACCAGCAACATAGTTGTTAGCACAAAATTACCTTTCCAACGCTGCCATGCAATCAATTGTAATCAGTTCAGTTTTTGTTTTATACTGGCTGAGATACCCACAGTTTTTCTTTCAACTTGCTTAGGTGAGTCTTGATGGACAAAATGTCAGCCATACACACCATGCCATAAACAAATGCGAATAACTCCTAAAGTATACATGATACACACAAAATATCAGTGGCAAAGTTATTCAGCACACAATTACCTTTCCAATGGTGCTATGCAGTCAAATATATATCATATATTAAAATAAATAAGTGGCATCTCCAGATGTTGCAAGGGCACACAGGAAGTCAATAGCTGACATCTGTAGTTGTCCTCAAATGCACTAGTGCATTTTATTTATTTAGCCAGGAGTAGCAGAAAGCTTTTTACAGGAGCGACCTGGGAGCACAGGGAAGTTAATTGACTTGCTCAGGGTCACACAGTATGCAAGTGGACGCTGTGGGATTCAAACCCAGGTCTGGTCTGCTGGATATCACCAGATTTGCAGCTCAGAGCCTTAGACCACTGTGCTATACTGCCTCCTTACTGCTGACTACAGGCATTTGCTAGAAGACAATGAGTTAAGGTCAAAAATGAATTTCTTAAACTAAAGTGTGAAGAGAGAACTCCGGGGCAGTGTTGTCCAGTCAGTGGAGAAATAAATCTGACTGTTCTCCCACTTCAGCTCCGGCAGCACTCCTCTTTTCTGCTCTCTAATTGGCTGATGTCAATAGTCATTAGCATAAACTCCTCCTCCGGGGCAGCTGGACCCATCTGGCATACTGCACTTTTCAGGCATACTGAAGAATTCCTGGGGTGAGAACTACTGTTTTCTGACCATGGGAGTCCTATGGAGCAGGAGTTCCTACTGCAGATGGATACACCCTGGTCCACAGTACCAGAAATTGATGCCCTGACAGTACTACCTTGTCATCCTGCTCTGGTAAGCCCTGCTTCTGACTTTCTATCTCACAGTTCTATTTCTGCCTTCCTGAATATCAAAGAGCAGACTTGAAGTGCTTCAATTGTGCCTTGTGACAATATTACCTCTGTGGAGGATATGGGACAGCTGCCTATGGAAGCTGAGAATGATGTGGACAGGTCGGTGCTGCTCTCACTTTCAAGGGTGGACCCACTGGCTTGTCCTTGCCTGGCCATCCTCCTGACACAGTATCTTGTCTGATAGGTGCCCAGACCAGCGTCACTCTTCACAGTTGGTGTCAGCCAACTGCAGAGCCCTCTAACACAGTTCTGTCAGCTCTGGTTCACATTATAGCCTTCCAATTGCTGGTAGTCCACACTACAGTGCTCCTTGTCTCTGACGTCTCTCCTCTGCATTGTCCTGAGGAACAGTCACTACCATCCTCCCCAGCTTCTGCTGGTGGCATAAAAACTCAAGGGATCCCTGCTCCAGGCACAGCACAAGTGCCATTTTCTGATGGGCACTTTCCGGGGGCATGCAGCCTCAACCTTTACAGCAATGCACTCCCCTGGGTACCCCACCATGTTCTTCATCCAGACATCCCATGACTATGGCTCTGGGCTGGAGCCCTGAGAAGACTCTATAACAAGATGGCTGGATAGTAGGTCCTGACAATCTTTCGTGGGTTCCTGACTCAGCTTTAATGCCAGCTTACAAAATTGACAGGTGCGAAGCATCTCAGCAGATCCATCAACAGATTTCCACATTTCACATCCTAGCTCTTTCTCCTGGGTTCCTCCTATTGCTCTGGCCACTGTTTCAACCCAGCTGAATCCACCAATCAGGGCTGGACTGGAAGCTATGAGTACTACAGCTGATACAGATAGGGTTCCTCCACCAGCAGACCCTGCAATGACAGGTCCTTTTGCCACTGTCCAGGATGTGCCATTTAAAATGTCAGTTGTTTTTTTTTGCAGCTCAACTGATGCCTGCACCTTGGCATAATACAGTCCATTTGAAGTACATTCTGGCAGATGACCTTCCACCAATCTGAGACTTTTTGGTGAAAAAATGTTTAATGGACTGTTTAGGCTTTTGCAGGAGGACATTTTTGCCATCACCTATATATCGGGATCAGTGTTTTATGATGTGAGCTTCTAACGTCATTCATCCTTGGATAAATTCTGGACTAAATACAATTTATTGCGTTATTCCAAGCTTTGGTTACCATTACAGGCAATTCCTCTCATCAGTACCCACCACACAAATGGTGACAAAGGTGTTTTGAAATGAAGGGGTGGATGTTCAGAACATTATTTTTGGCTTCAAAAATGATGTGAGGTGCTTGGCCCATAACAAGTCATCAATTAGCCAACAAACAGATATGCCTCCTACACCCTCCCACCAGGATGTAGATCTCGGTCTGGGACCTATACTGCCCACCCTTCCTTCAAGGCTGTTCCATATGGCCACCACAGAAAGTCTCCCTATGCCGACTTTGCAGTGGGTCACTCCTACCTCGTTACCAGAATCTTGTCCTGCAACATTTGAGGTGTCAACCTTTTCACTACTGGTTTATTCGGACATAGAAAAACCTTTGCTCCACTCGAACACACC
The DNA here is from genome assembly GCA_016271365.2 of Neoceratodus forsteri. Taxonomy (NCBI): domain Eukaryota; kingdom Metazoa; phylum Chordata; order Ceratodontiformes; family Ceratodontidae; genus Neoceratodus; species Neoceratodus forsteri. The sequence goes on from CM057458.1 coordinate 940,543,431, forward strand.
AGAGGTATTATCCATGCCACCTCCAACCCCTGATATGGTCGTACTTCGGTGGAGGTCTCTCCAAAACTGACCTCTCCCTAGTACTTCTCAATTACCACCCCTAATGTAACTTCTGCTTCAGAACAGATATTGTCCGCTAGTCACACTAAAGGCATGGGGTGACAGATGCTGATACCAATTCTGATGCTTCATCAACTATGTCCTATTGCATCAATAGTGCTCAGGACACCGACAAGGAAATTGAACAATGGATCATGACTAAGGCTGTAATTAATTCACGGAGGGCATGGATTTCACGATTACCGTGAAATTTGTGCTTTTTCTCTCTCTGCCGTGAAATCCGTTGCTCCCTTTGACATTAACTAAAAATAAGCAGAAATGTGCCAAACCCCGATCGGACAGCTGGGGACAGCCAGAGGATGCATTAGGCAAAGAGGCTTAATGCAATAAAATGACAGCAAGTCTTGGGAGATAGAAGCTGCAGGAGAATATCCTTTGCCATGGAGAGCGGGACAAAGAAGCTTACTGGCAGTCGCACAGTTGTGGTGACCTAAGAATGTAGGGGGAACACTTGTAAAGCCACAAGGCACAGAACCTATGAATGTGTTCTAAATTATCCAGCTAGGTTTGACATCTTGTTAAAAAAAGTTTAAAAAAAAAAAAAGTGAATGAAATGGACAGATTCTTTTTCTTTTGAAATGCTGAATGTTAAGCAACTGCCTTCTTTTTCCAGAAACTAAATTGTAACCGCACATAGCTGAAGTTAATTTGTGCCCTTCATCACAGCTGCGCTTGTTCCTGTGTTGCTTTTGAACCCTGATTTGTTTATTGTCCTTGTAACTTGAATCGAGCTGAAGTTTTCTGTTATGTTTGTAACTTGCTTGACTTAGTCTCTTTTGAAAAGGGCTCTTGAGTTTAAAGGTCTTCCAAACACACAGAGCCATTTACTGACTTGCGGTCCCGTTTGCAACTTATCCAGAGTTGTGACTTGCAGTACTTCAAGTGAGTTGCGACCAGGACCGTGAAATACCATGAAATCTGCCTATTTTTACCATGAAAAACTTACAGCCTTAATCATGACTTGTAAATGGAAGGTTGAGTCATCCCCTGGTTCGAAAGTCAAGTTCAAGAAAAAACATACTCAGCCACTATAGTTTGTGGTGACCAACTAAAATTCACGGATTTCAACTATTTTCTTAAACATAGAAACATAGACTTTTACAGCGGATAAGGACTACTTGGCCCACCCAGTCTGCCCATTTCCCTACCTATTGGATAAGCTGCAGATTCTAGTTAACCAACAGCCTACTTCCTGCAACCCCCCACTATAATTGCCTTATGTCTGTCCCATGCATGTTTGAATTCCCCCACTGTTTTAGACCCCACAACCTCTCCAGGAAGGCGGTTCCATCGTCCACCACTCTCTCCATGAAAAGAATTTCCTCACATTACCCCTGAGCCGTCCCCCCTCTAACTTTAAATTGTGCCCCCTTGTTCTTACGCATCTCTTTTTCTGAAAGATGCTACCCTCCTGGACTTTGTTGATTCCCTTGAGGTACTTAAAAGTTTCTATCATGTCCCCCCGTCCCTCCTTTCATCAAGGGTATACATATTAAGCTGTCTTAGTCTCTCTTCATGTGGTTTCTGATGTAGACCCTGCACCATTTTAGTTGCCCTCCTCTGGACTGCTTCCATCCTGTCTATGTCCTTGCATAGATGAGGTCTTCAAAACTGCACGCTGTACTCCATATGGGGTCTCACCAACTGTCTGTACAGAGGGATAAACACTTCCCTTTTTCTACTTGTGATGCCCCTCCCTATGCATCCCAGTATCCTACTGGCTTTCCTTACTGACTTCTCACATTGCTTACCCACCTTTAGGTCATCTGATATGACTACACCCAGGTCTCTTTCCATTATTGTTATTGCTAGTACCTGTTATTGTGTACTCTTCTCCTGGATTTTTATTTCCCAGGTGCATTACTTTGCACTTCTTTGCATTGAATCTAAGTTGCCATATGTCTGACCATTCCTCCAACCTTGCCAAGTCCCTTCTCATCCTTTCTACCCCCCCTTGTGTATCAACTCTGTTACAGATCTTTGTGTCATCCACAAAGAGGCATACCTTTCCTTCCAGACCCTCCATAATGTCACCTATAAAGACGTTAAAGAGGACTGGACCCAGTACTGAGCCCTGAGGTACTCCACTAGTAACCCCCCTTTCTTCAGAATGTGTTCCATTCACTATTACCTTCTGTGTCCTGTTGTGCAGCCAGTTTGCTACCCAGGCTACCACCCTGGGACCCACTCCCAGGCTGGCTAACTTGATTATTAATCTTTTGTGCGGGACTGTGTCAAATGCCTTGCTAAAAGCCTAGGTAGGCCATATCCACAGCCCCTTCCTGGTCTATTACTTTGGTCACCCAGTGAAAGAAATCGATTAGATTTGTCTGACATGACCTTCCTGCTGTGAATCCATGTTGCTTTGGGTCCTGTGCCCTGCTGGCCTCTAGGTACTCAACAATTCTTTCTTTCAGAAGTGATTCCATCATTTTCCCCACCACTGAGGTCAAACTAACAGGTCTGTAGTTTCTTGCTTCTGCCTTGCTCCCACTTTTGTGAAGGGGAATCACATCAGCCCTCCTCCAGTCCTCAGGTACCACCCCATCTTCCCATGATTTGTTAAAATGTGTGGTTAGTGGTGTCACTAGGTCCTCCCTTAGCTCTTTTAGGATTCTAGGGTGAATCCGATCAGGCTCCATTGCTTTGTCCACCTTGAGTTTTAGGAGTTCTTTCAGTACTCTTTCGTCTGTAAATGGACTGGTGTCAACCCCACTATCCAGAGTGCTTCTACTGTTTGGTTTAGGTAACTCCTCCTCTTCTTCTTTTGTGAATACTGAGCAAAAGTATTCATTCAGTATCTCTGCCTTTTCACTGTCTCCCTCTGCCCACCTCTCCTCTCCTCTCCTTTATTAATCTTCACTATCCCTCCCTTAACCTTTCTATGCTCCCTAATGTACCTATAAAAGGTTTTATCCCCCTTCTTAACTGAGTTGGCTATCTTTTCCTTGGTTTGGGCCTTTGCTTTTCTGACTGCCTTCCCCACTTCTTTCTGCTTTAATTGATACAGTTCCCTGTCGTGCTCCATCTGTGATTCCTTATACTTTTTGAATGCAGCCTTTTCTCTCTTAACCTTCCTGACACCTCTTTTGAGAGCTATAGTGGTTTTATTCCACTTTGTTTTCTTTATTTGTTTCACACAAAGGCTTGTTGCCTCTATGATGGCAGTTTTGATTTTTCTCCATTGTTCTTCCACCCCTCCTTTCTGGCCATTTGATAATGCATTCCTCAGGTATTCACCCATTATGCCAAAGTCAGCCCTTCTAAAGTCCAGTATCCTTGTCTTTGTATGGCTTGTCTCCATGGTTGTGTTTATTGTGAAGCACACTGTGCAGTGGTCGCTTGTTCCCAGATGTCTACTGACTTCTAAGTTTGTGATCCTCTCTCCATTTGAGAGAACCAGGTCTAATATTGCTCCCCTCCCGATTGGGTTCCACCACTAGCTGTCTAAGGCATGCTCCCTGTAGGGCATCGAGAATTACCCTGCTCTTGGATGTGGCTGCAGTCCAAGTCACCCAGTTAACATCTGGCATATTCAGGTCTCCCATCAACAGTATCTCCCCTTTTTCAGCCATTTTGAGAATGCCCTCTATCATTTTCTTCCCTTTGTATGAAAGCTGTGATGCTGAGTGTTAATAGCTTGCTAAATCCCATATGAAGGAAGGTACTTTTGCAAATCCTGTGGGGCAGTAGAGCAGATTTGCTTTTCCTGCAACATACACGGCTACGGTCCTTAGCTGATGTAGCCACATCAAGGAGAACTTTGAACTACTGGTGTTTCCTATTTTTCACTTGGTCTTGAGAACTGCTTGGGGGTATCCATCCTGTTTAATCACCTTGGTTGCATAGTTTCCAGAGTAGTAGAAGTGCAGCCAGGTCGAGTTCTCTTAACTGTGAAATCAATCAGGTGGCATAAGACTGATAGTGGTGTATGCTCCTCAATCTAAATGTGACCGGGTCACATTGTTTAAAGTGTTACAATGTTATTTATATTCCTCCAAGTTGATCATCCTTGATGGTGATTTTAATTGCCTGCTTTACCTCCAAGATCGTGGAGCTCGGACATTAATGTTGTTCTGTAACTCCCTATGCTTACAGACCATGTGCAGAGAGTCCCACCTGGTAGATGCATTTTGAGCTCTCCATCCCATTGGTGGTTATACCTACTATAGCGCTACCTTGGCAACAAATATAGACTACATATTTGTATTCAATAAGTGTAACATCCTGTCAGCTTCGGTTTTCCCCATAGGTCTCACAGATCATTCTCTCCTGCTTAGTGAATTAGTAGTTGATTCAACACTTCAGATGGGGAAGCCTTGCTGGAGGTTGAATAACACCATCCTGATGAACTCATCTTTTCTTGACAGCTTCACATCCCTATTATGGACCTGACTGTCTGTCCTGGATTTGTACCTGGTTGTGTTACACTGGTGGGATCTCATCAAACAGTCCATATGAACCCTGGCTCAGCAGCAAACCAAGACAACTGGGAGGTTCTCCTACCTCACTTATCTTGAGTTATGATATACACTTCAGAAATTGCTTTCTCTACCGTCGGATAGAGGGGTGACCCTTACGGCCCAGATTACTTCCATGACTGATTAGATAAAGACCTTACAATATGACAAAGTGCGATCCCTGACATTTGAACAGACTTCTGGCACCCAGAGTAGACACTTGACGGGTGATGTGTTTGCTAATTGTTTTCATAGAGTGCAACTTTGACAGATGACTGCCTTATATGACCTGTGTGGAAGGAACATTTCTCCCGGCTAGGGATGCAGCAGGTGGTACATGACTACTTACTTCAGACAGTCAGTACCAAGTTTGCGATTGGGGAGTCAGTGCCCCATTTTTTGAGCTCTCTCAACTTATCACAGGTTCTGCAGATAGAAGTTGATCTTCTCACTCAGCTGATATCGGAACATGAAGTCTGCTCAGCAATCTAGTCCCTCCATTGATGTATTTCACCAGGAATGGGTGAAGTCACATCTGAGTTATATCAGTTGTGTCCCTCAGTGTTCATCCCCATTCTTACCTTAGTTTTTAATTATATTTTGGTCTACTTGACCCTTGCTGGATCCATTACTGAAGCTGGTCAGATTTCTTTATTTAAGTCAGGAGACAGATGGCACTTGACTAATTGGAGATGTATTTGTCTCCTAAACTCAGATGAGAAGCTGCTCACCCATATTTTTTGTAAACGTCTAACTAGACTCTTCCCTACCATTATCCATCCTTTTCAGACCTGCTCCATCCCCAGTCATAGGATACAGGCCAATCTTTTATTGTTCAGGAACTTGATAGCTTCTTGTCAGTCCAGACAGGTAGAACACTTTTTTATTGTATTGGACCAAGCTAAGGCTTTTTATAAGGTATCCCACAATTATCTGTTCCTTGTACTCCACAAGTGTGGGTTCCTGGACACTTTTATCCATTGGATCAGGCTTACATATTCACAGTCTTTAATACTGCCGACAATCAATGTCTGGCGAGGGGTTCACATTTGGGTACAGCATGGAGTCCGTCAAGGCTGCCCACTTCATTCTCTCTTATATTGGGTGAGGGAGGCAGCAAGGTCAGCTCCCAGGGTGGGGGCTGACCAAACGAGAAGACATGAAAGACTATTAGGCCTATTCTGCTGGCATTTTAGCATGTTAGTATATATTTTGATGTTGAATCCTTTGTTATGGGCTGTGATGTCAGCACCCCAGATCATCGGCATTCCCTGGCCTCTCTCCTCTGACTCGGTTAAATTAGCCACTTATGCAGATGAGATCTGTTTGTTTATGATGTAGTTTCGGGGCAAAATGCTACTGACTTGATTAATCATGTGGCTTTGATTACAGGTGCAAGGATTAATTATTCAAAATGTCAAATGCCCACAATATGTTAGGAACATAACTGTGACGGAATCTGGAAGATTCTTGGTACCTATTTTAGTAATTCCAACTTGCCCACTCTACACTGGACTCAAGCATTAGATACTAGAGCAGCTCATGTGACACATTGGAAATCATGGCAGTTGACAAAGAAGAAGGCAAGGCAAGGCAAGGCAAATTTATTTAAAAGACGCCCAATCCCGGAGGCTCTGGGCGCCATACAAATTTTTAAAAGAACGTAATACAAAAAATAAATAAAATAGAAAATAATGAGTACATCATAGTCTAATGTAGTCTAAACATCAAACGCCTGAGAAAATAAGAAGGTTTTCAGGCGGATCTTAAAAATATTTACAGTCGAGGCCTCTCTGACCATAGTTGGTAATAGGTTCCATAGGGTGGGAGCCCCAACGCTGAAAGCTCAATCACCGGCTGACTTCAGCCTCGCCCTAGGAACGGTCAGGAGGCCACTACTGGAGGATCGAAGAGGATGGACCGATAGAACAGGTGTCAGGAGGACTGACAGGTAGCCAGGGCCCTGCCTGTGTAGGGCCTTAAAGGTGAGAAGACCCACCTTAAAGAGGACTCTCCACCTGACTGGCAGCCAGTGCAATTCACGCAGTACCGGTGTAATATGGCAAAATTTTTTCTGCCCAGTCAATAACCGGGCAGCTGCATTTTGCACCACCTGCAGTCTGCGGAGAAGTCCTCCTGTGACCCCGAGATACAGCGCATTACAGTAGTCCAGCCTAGATGTGACTAAGGCATGTATCAAGGTAGGGAGGTCCAGAGATGGAACAAGGGGCCTAATCCTGGCAATGTTTCTGAGATGAAAAAAACAGGTACGAACCACGGAAGATATTTGAGTCTCCATGGTCAAGTTCCTGTCCAGAATCACTCCAAGACTACGCACCGTAGAGGAGGCCTTCAATGAGACAGCCCCAAGAACAAGTCCAGTTGCTGAATCAGAGACCTCCATATCACGAACTCTGTTCGACTCCACTACCAATATCTCCGTCTTGTTAGGGTTCAGTAACCAGCTGGAGGCCATCCAGTCACTTATCTCGTCAGACAGATGTTTAGCACATCCACTGCATTAGATGTTCCTGGGGCAAAGGAAAAGTATAGCTGAGTATCATCAGCATAGCAATGAAAACTCAGACCATACTTCCTAATGATCCCACCCAGGGGCAGCATGTACACTGCGAACAACATTGGGGCCAGTACCGAACCCTGAGGGACTCCACAAGAAAGGAGATTGGGTGTAGATGAGGAATTACCCATCATAACCCGTTGCCTCCTGTTTGTAAGAAAGGACTCAAACCAGTTGATGACAGTACCGGTGAGTCCACATAAATCCCTAAGGCAAACTAGCAACACACAATGGTCCACAGTGTCAAATGCCGAAGAGAGATCGAGAAGAACAAGAATTGTCCTGTCCCCCCGATCTCTAGCCCTGAGGAGATCATTCTGCACCCGTACAAGAGCAGTTTCTGTGCTATGTCTGGCCCGAAAAGCCGACTGGAAGGGATCGTACAACTCGTGAGTCACGAGGTGCTCTTCCAATTGAAGCGCTACTACCTTCTCCACCACCTTCCCCAAAAATGGGAGGTTGGAGATAGGGGCCGGTAATCCGCCATGATCTCGCGGTCCAAAGATGGTTTTTAAAAGGGTCTCACCAGAGCCTCCTTCAAGGCATCCGGAAAGACTCTCAGATAAGGAACACCGCATTTATCATGGCGAACACTGGTTAACAGAGCCAACGATCTCATTAAGAACGCGCTGGCACTGGGTCCAGTTCACAAAGGGTATGCCTCAAATTGGTTGCTACCTCAATAACCTCACTTGCCTCCACTGGTCTAAACTCGCCCCAACTTGGCGGAGTGCACTCAGAACACATCTGACGACCACTGTTAGCTATGGTATTGCTAGCTGAAGAGGCATCCCGCCGGATCATGGACACCCTGTCTGAGAAGAACCGAGCGAACTCCTCACAGAAGAGGGTGGGACTGATCAAGATATTTTAGATCCCAATCTTCCTATATGTCAGCACCATTTTTCCTATTGCAATAAATTTGGAAACTAGATTACATAGTATGTTTTTTACAATGGTATGAGGGAGTCTGTTAAACCAGATTAAACAGGATGTCCTAGATCTCCCTTATGAAGAGGGTGGGTTTAATATGGTGCTCCCTGTGGTCTTCATGTACAGTATTTTTTCATTATAGTATCTTTCTGTGGGTTTAGGGAGTCCCATCCCCCTGAAAGGAGTGGGCGACACAGTGGATGGCACCACTTATATTGGAATGGGGTAGACCTAAACCTTACTTTCAATGTGTACACAGTTTACCAGATTTTTTGGTGCCTTTATGGACATTTATTACTTGATGCCGGTTATCATGGGACATCATACGTACCCAACATCGGAAAGCCTTTTATGGGGGGGTTGATTCTGGTGGACTTCACAGTTATGCCTGGTACTTCACCCTCCCTCAGGCACATGGCCTTATCATACTTGAATGATAAATGTTTCCCTTCCTAATATTAGGACATAACATGGCTGTTTTGCAATGGTAGTTTGAATGCTAAAGGAAACAAGCACAAAAGCGTCATGGAATGGTTCTGCCCAAGAGCCAGTTGTCTGACAGCCATGGAAACTATTCCTCAATTATTTTTGACTACCCTTATATAACACCCTTTTGGCCTTTTTTAGGTACAATGTGGGTGGACCCTTACGCATGATATGCTAATTTATGGCTCTTTTTCGGGCCTTGCCTTGAGGCATGACCCATCCATGTTGCTTCTGATTTTATCCTGCCTAAATGTTATGATTTGTATGGTATGATGTAAATATGTGTTACAGCAACTGGAATTGGATCACCCCACCTTTTTACGGATGGTGGTATCTGATCTACGCCGTCAGTGTGCTGCTGAACGTACACAGCTTTCCTCTCTGGCATGGGTTTGCCGATGGAAACACTGCCTGTGGGGACTTTTTGATGGTTTTCACCTAGCTGGGTTGTTTTGTTTATTGTTTTATGAATTAAATTTGCTTTTTCCCCCAAACTTGGTTTCCCAAATTTATTTATTTATTTATTAGCTTTTGGTAACCGGGTAAGTGCGCTAGGCAACAGACCTGCCTATTTTTAGGCACGACCCGGGAGAGCACAGGACATTGGTTACAATATGCAGAAATGCACAGACATAATATAGGTGTACAGGAGCAAAACAAGATATACATTAGGTAGCACAGTAATAGTTACATAAGGGTACATTTTAGGCATAGATCATAATAAGGATGTAAAATAAAGCAATTAGGGTAACCATAAGACAGCTGAGGACAGTAAAGACATCAAGGTTCATAGCCACCTAGACAAACGTACTGCATGGGAGAACATTAGTTTAGTACTCAGGGTCAGACCCGACAGCCTGCAGTGGGACAAAGCAAATTAAGAGCATTTGCATTGGCCAGAGGCTAGGAGGTGGGTGAACAGCGAGTTTTTGAATTCTCGATGGGAGGATGAAGTTTTCACCATAAGGGGGAGTGAGTTCCAGAATTTGGGAGCAAAATGGGCAAATGCCTGTTCACCCATATTTGTCATGCAAGGTCTAGTGGAGAGCATGGGGACAGAGGAAGACCTGAGGGTACGGGTGAATAAGCCCTTAGTCCATATATAGGTTTTCATTTTTGGCATGTGGGTGAAGGGTGGGCTATGTTTTGTTTTTCCTTTACAGGTGTTTTTTATTTGTCCTCCAGATTGTTATCTTATTGCTTTGATAGTTATGCATTATTAATCTTTGCTTTTTATTTAATAAACAATTCCCTTACTCTTATCAAGAAGTGCCATGGGATCTTTAACGCCCACTTGAACAACCACCAGAACAGGCAGATGGGACCTCAATTAAACATCTCATCAGAAAGACAGCATGTCAGGAGTGTAGCACCCCTCTTGATGCACTACAGTGTCAGTATTGAGATTTATCCCACATTCGCGGTGTGGGGCTAGAACCCACCACCTTCTGATCTTCTAGCCTCAGAGGTGAGTGTGCTACCTGCTGAGCCACTGACACTGCTAAGAGAACAACTTCCTCAAGCCCCTCCTGAATCTCTTCCCCACCAGTTTCCACCCCCTGCTCTAGTCAATGTGCTCTCATTCCTTGCAAACAAGTACTTACAGTCCACCCATTTGATTCTTTATGAGTACCTGTACATCTCAGTCATATACCCCCTTTTTCACTTGGCCTTAATGCAGTTGATTCCTCGTAAGAATCTGTACATCTCAATCATATACCCTCTTTCTCTCTTGGCCTCCATTGTATACAAGCTAAGATATGACAAACTTTCCTTATATACCCTCTCCTGCTGCCCTTGTACTATCTTTTTGGTCCTCTTTTTTACGGTCTGTTTTGGATGTTCCTGCAAATTTACTAATTCTTCTTTGCTCTCACAAAGATAAGGTATGCTAAAGTCTGTCTAGCTCCTCACAAATGGCTGTGGGACCCAAGCAAGCACTATCGGTGTCCAGTAAAGGTACTGAGGGGTATGAGATCACAGTGTGCTCAAGCAGTGAAAGTAAGCAGCTTGTGAAGGAGTAAGTTCATATTCAAAATGGGATGGAATGAACTATATGTAACCGGGCAGTAAAGAGACTGGGGAATTAAAAAATCAATAAACCACTAGGCCCGGATGGAAGTGTTAAAGAAATGATGTCAGATGCTGGTGGAACTGCAACCACTCCTTTATGGGGAATAAGAAGCAACAGGTGTAGTGGCTATTGATTTGTGGGTGGCTAATAGTGCTCCCCTACACAAAGTGGGTGATAGAGAAAATCCAGGTAATTCTAGTCCAATGAGATTTACATCAGTTGTGGGAAAACTTATAGAGACATTTATCAAGAAGGAAATAGTTGCATACTTGAAGGAAAATAACCTAGTTGATAGGAACCAGTATGTATTCACCAGAGTCTTGTCATGTAAGACCAACTTAATAGACTTTTTAATGTTGTGATGTAAATGGCAGAAAGGGGCCATGTAGTGGATGTGCTATTGTAGGAAAATAAACAGTGCACTCTCAGATGGCATGGGAGTCAGCTGAATAAATATCAAAGAAGATATGCCAGTACATAAGGAATGCATGTGTCACACAGGTTTATTGCATAAAAATGCATCACAAGACAGAGATCCCTCTAGTCCCATATAGAGACTTCCATAGCTATGAAGTGCATAAAATTACAAAACAGCTGACCTCTCAAGATAACAGCTGCCCAAAACCTCAGTGCTTCGCTCAGAGGATCTTTTTAGTGAGATGGGCTACACCTGAATATTAGCAAGTACTTTATGCTATACCACATATGAGGCTAGTCAAAAAGGTGAGCCAGTGAGTGCTAGGTGTTGGGATAACTAACTAGCTCAAAAACTGGTTGCCCAATGAAACCCAGAGCGTAGTCCTAATTGGTAAATTCTCAGACAACAGAGTAGTGACTAGTGAAGGACTACAGGGTTCGGTCTTGGGACCACTACTGTTTGACACGTACAGCAGCTGTAGCCAGGATGCAGTGCATTACCTTGTAGTAGTACTGCAAAATGTTAGCGTATGCTGCAGGGAACAGTGTAATTCAATGTTAATTAAGCCCTTTTGATATGCGGTATTTTGTAATGTCATTTACTGAAAGTTACTGCATTGCATCCTGACTGGCTTGGCTGCATATCTGTGACTGATGAGAGTGTGTTCAGGGCAAGGTACATCTATTTGCAGATGAAACAAAGCTTTGTTGGAGGGTTGACAGTGAAGGAGTTAACATCATGAGATAAGATGTGACAAACCTGGTGAAATTGTCCAGTATTTGGCAGTTGAAATACAGTCCCCAAAAAATGCAAGGTGATACATACTGTAGAAGGGTGAAGAGTCCTGGAGTGGTTTACTATATTGATTCAACACTAGTAAAAAGCATAGAGGAGGAGAGAGAGACCTGGGACAAAGATAAGAAATTATTTAAAGATGCTGGGTTGCACTGGGAGAGGGATTACTGGCAGAAGGAGTGAGATGATAATACCCCTGTATAAATCATCGACTCAGACCACAGGCGACGTTCTGTACTGAAGTGAGAATCTGCTCTTTAAGTGATTAGGAGCTCTACAGAAAAAAAGGATCTTCTACTTGACTCAAATCCCCCTGCCCACAACCAGCAGCTGTCTTTTTTGGGTTCATACAGTACTGTGCAGGAAGGGAGCAGAGAGAAAAGGAATTTTCTTTTGTAACATATAGTACATGGTGTCACAAATGTGCTCAGCAAATCAGGCCCTCTGCTCCCACAGTTCCAACTTCTGAGTGCAGTAATGTGAACAGGTAACAGACAGGGTAGCCCTCCTGTCTGCTTGTGGGTCCGAAACACCTTTAGTCTCAAGTTCTGGGGGGATTCAAACTGTGAACCTTATGCTAGCATACCCAATGTACAGGCTCAGATACATACCTCTCTTCGGGGATTGCAGTACAATCTTTCGCCAGGGGTACCAAGCCAGGCTTCCAAAATGAACCCTTCAAACACTATAAAAGACCTTAGGTATATTCTTACCTTTTCCCAGTTTAGTAACACCATCAAGCTTTTGAACAGTTTTTGTCAGTCTTAACCGTCTATACGCCACATGCCAAAAGAACTGAAAGAAACCCAGGCAGTCTTTCAAATAAAAGATTTTACTAAATGATGATAAAAATATGAAAAATGTAAACACAGAACAATGGGCCAGATATTCAAAACTTTGCGCCGGGCCAAAAACGTTTGCGCAGGTTTAGCGTGGGATTAGCGCGGGTCTGCTATATTCAAAAGGCCAAATAGTGCAAGAAAACTGCATTATGCTGGGCAAAATTACAAATGTATGCAAGGGGGAAACTGACATGAATACAGGTGCAATGCTATACTCAGCAACTAGCACCGCGCTAAGTAGTTTTGCGCGACTTAGCACGACACTTAGTGCGGTGCATATTATCGCCCAGGAAAAGCTTGTCTTAACCCTGGGAAATCAATTTTGTGCGACACTATGGCTTTGCGCGGTGTTTGCACGGGTTTAGCGTGGGTTTTGCGCGACCCTAACAAATAAATACGACACATAGATAAAGCCAAACATAGAGGAAGCATGCTGCTAACTGATGCATCACAATGATGCCATCATCTGCCAACAGTCCCAGCCATGCCAGGCAGTAAGTGGTGACCCTGCTGCCAGTGGACAGCATGGCAGTGTGGCCATACAGCATACACCTGCGGACCATACTTCTGTGGACACCAACAGATGCCAGCACACACATGCAGCACTGTGGGCTTGGATGATGTTGAGGGGAGTGTGTGTGGGTGGCGAGGCTGTGCCACAGACCAGGTGTGGCCACAAGGCTGGGACACATCATGCAGTGCACATGGGCCAGTATTGGGAATACCCCAACACCAATGTGCCTTTCAGATAATATATTCCCCCACCCGGCCACATACCGCACAGCTGTACAACTGCCACAGCACACAAAACCAGAAATGTACATGCCACTGTGAGCATCCCATGCCACAGGTGCAGCATCTGTGGGTCACACAACAGCATAACAGTAATGTCCACTGTCAGTAAACACCTGCAGGTTGGGTCTCTCACTGTGTATAGTGCAGTCATCATCACTTCCCTCCACACCATAGGCATTGCTGTGTCCACACACTACTGGCCCCCTTGCTACTGTAGTGTCTGCTGTGCACTGTAGCATGACCTACAGTGTGACAGTTGCATGCAGCACCACTACCATCTGTGCCTATGCTATGTTGTCCTAGTACAGCTGCAGGCAGCAGCGCATGAGGAAGTAGTGTTCAAAACTGAATAATATTCCCCAAGCTGTCTGCGCAGCGCTAACGCATTTGCACGGGTTTAGCGCAGGGCTAAACAGTTAGCCTGGTGCAAACTGCATGCAAATCAGGGCATAATGAGATGCTAATCTGGATGTTTGCCCACAGACTACCTAAGTAGGCTCATTTGCATGTCACTTTTGAATATGGTAAAGTTTAGCGCCGGGAAAACGTGTTTGCACCAGGCAAGCGGTTTAGCCCTGCACTAAACCTGTGCAAACGTGTTAGCGCTGCGCTAACAGTTTGGGGAATATTTTACAGTTTTGCACACTGTACTTTCACATACACTGCTGCCTGCAGCTGTACTGGGTCCACGCATTTGCTGGCACACACATTGGCCACATAGTTCATCTCTACCTACCTTCACATTGCTGTGCACTGTGTTGCTGTTGTGGTTTGCACTTCCTGGTTGCCATATTCACAGTTGTCTTATTCCAGGTATAAGTTTGCCCTGCACTCCCAGCCCAGTTTGCCCGGCCTCATTCCCATGCTATATTCAGAACCTGTTTGCCCCGGGCTATTCCTTTTGAATATGGCTTGTTTTGTGCTCTGGGCTAAGTTTGCCTGCCGAGCACGAGGCAACGGTTTGAATATCTGGCCCAATATGTCAAAGAGCATACAATCACTTCAAAGAAAAGCAAAGAACAAAACAAAAACTCCTACCACAATACATTTAGACTTTTTCTATCTAACATATTACCTCTTTAAGTGCAGTTAGAGAACTGTGTTTCTTAAGAGCCCAAAAACATATGACAAAAAGATCAGACACCAGTATTAGTTTAAACTGTGTCTCTCCACACCCCTCCTGTGAGTCATCTAGCTCCTCCTTTTAGACTATAAAAAAAATACAAACAGGATGCTCTATCAGGAGGTATATTAAATAAGGCAACATCAGCAAAAAACTCCACTTCCTAAATGACTCCTTAATTAAACATTTTCTCTTTGATCTTGAGCAGTTCCTAGTCCCAAGGCACATCAAAGGTTTTTTTTACAATTTTAGCACCATGGTGGTATAAAAATGTTCTTCTTATGGGAATCATAAAACTTTACGAGCCCTATATCCTGGCAGCTGGGTCAGTTCTAATTAAGACAGAAAAACAGGAGACCCTTAATTAAGTCTCTCTAGTCTTTTAATTACCTCCTGGTTTCATGTCACTTGACTGTAACTGAAACCTGGGAGGGGGGGGCACCCATGGCACAGCTGCCTCATGTGAGACAATCACACACTACATTTTTATATTACAAATGTCATAGAACAATCATAACCAGCTGGCCAAGCATCACACCTGGTATCCCAAATGTTTTATTAACCATGAGAAATGGGTTTGCTATTAAGCAAAGGGAGGTTGCCAAAAGTTCGGGGATAGGGAGTGGTTAAATATAGAGAGAGAGAGACAGGGAGAGGGCAAGAGAAAGAGAGGAGAATAAGTACGGGAAGGCTAAGTGACTTGCTCACAGTAACATAGTAAATGGTGGTGGTAGGACTGATAATGAATTAAGGACAACTGAACACACAAGTGGCAACAGCCTACATGAAAAAAGGTACCCAGGGCCTGTAAAATGAATGGCTAGCCATAAAGAAAAGTTTTTTGTGGGGGAGGATGAGATATTTTTGAGCAGAAACAAATTTCATACACCCATTACTAAGGACATATGCTGAGCAGTGATCTAACCACAATCTACCTTTATGCAAGACATGTATTGTTGTCAGTATTCATCAACAAATTGATATTGTATGGAGAGAAATTCATACATAGAAAAATGACAAACACCTCAGCGAGCACAACTACCCATACCATTCTAATACCTAGAGCAAGGAGAATCAGTAGCACAGAATAAGACAGCCTCAACACAGGTAAGACATTTTTTCCCAGATGGCTACACAAGAAGGCAGCATGTGGGTACTGGGTCAGAAAGGGAAGATTGACATATAAGGTAATTTTTAAGAGTTCCAGTGGTGGCAGCAGAATAAAGTTTTAAAGACATTCCACCAAGTTTGAACATCATAGTATGGTGCATTTAGTGGCAACATATTAACATACTAACATACTAAAATGCCAGCAGAATAGGCCTAACAGTCTTTTGCGTCTGCTCGTTTGGTCAGCCCCCACCCTGGGAGTTGACCTTGCTGTCCCCCTCGCCTTCTCTGGCTTCTCCCTTCCCAGTTCCAGATATTCTTGCTGCATTGGATTTTGCTTCCAGAACCCTTCCCCTGTACCTGTCCCACCCCCTCTTGAACCCCTCCACCATCTCTGCCTCCACCAGCCCCCTGGGCAGCACATTCCATGGTTTCACCACCCTCTCAGGAAAGTAGCACCTCCTCCTTTCTTCCCTGAATCTTCCCCCGTCCAGCTTCCACCCATGCCCTCTAGTTGCCCCCTCCTCCTTCCTTCGAAGCACCCTGACTGCTCCTCCCCTAATTACCCTCTTCATGTACCTGAAGACCTCTATCATGTCCCCCCGGTCCCTTCTCTCTTCCAATGTGTACATATTTAGCTCTTCGAGCCTCTCCCCATAGATCCTGTGCCCCAAGCCCCAAATCATTTTGGTTGCTCTCCTTTGGACCCTCTCCAGAGGTTTAATGTCCCTCTTTAAGTGTGGCCTCCAAAACTGCATGCAATACTCGAGTCTGACCTCACCAAGCAGTTATACAGAGGGAGTATCACTTCCTCCTTCTGGAGGTGATCCCCCAGTGATGCATCCCAGCATCCTGTTGGCCTTGGCTGCTGCCCTCCTACAAGTCTCCAGTTGTTCATCTTGACATCCACCACCACCCCAGGTCCCTCTCAGCCATTGAGACTTGTAGCATTCCCAGGGTGTACACTTGGCCCGGGTTTCTGGCCCCCAGGTGCAGTACCTTGCATTTCCCTGCATTGAACCTCAGCTTCCACTTTCTAGACCATCTTTCCAGAGCCTCCAGGTCCCCCTGTAGGGCCACCCCCCTCCCCCATCCACCACCGCCCCCAGTTTTGAGTCATCCGCAAAGAGACTCATCTCACTCCTGATACCTGTCCTTATGTCCGAGACGTAGGCGATGAACAGGAAGGGCCCAAGGACTGATCCCTGTGGGACCCCACTAATGACCCTCCTGGGGGATGAGACTATTCCGCCAACTATGACCCTCTGGGTCCAGTCCTGGAGCCAATTGCCTATCCTTCTGATCATCTGGTTCCCTACCCCCATTTCTCCCAGCTTATCCAACAGGCCTTCGTGAGGAACAGAGTAAAATGCATTGCTGAAGTCTAGAAAGAGGATGTCCACTGGTCTACCCAGGTCCAAGGCACTTGTCACCCAGTCATAGAACTCCACAAGGTTTGGCTGACATGATTTCCCCGGGACGAATCCATGCTGCCTATCGTCCAGACACTCTGACTTTTCCAGGTCCCCTCCTAGCATCTCCTTGACAATGCCCTCTATCACCTTGCCCACAACTGATGTCAGGCTGACAGGCCTGTAGTTTCCTGACACCTTCCTTGATCCCCCCCCTTGTGGATAGGCACTATATGTGCCACCTTCCAGTCCTGGGGCATCCACCCAGTCCTCAGAGAGATTGTGAAAAGCTCTGCCAGGGGTTTCGACAGGACATCTGCAAGTTCCTTCAGCACTCTGGGATGCAATTTATCCAGTCCTGGTGTTTTCTCTGTCTTAAGGGACCTGAGGACTTCCCTCACTCTCTCTGCCGTGACTTCCACTTCCACTACCTCATCTCCCTTCTTAGCCTTTCCCCCTCCTGCCAGTGATGCCTCCCCCTCTCCCCAGACCTGCCGATCGGGAAGGGTCCCCCCCTCCTCAGTATCACTGTCTCCTCCCATGTATGATGCAGCACCCCCATTTTCCTTGGTGAAAACTGAGGTGAAGTACTCATATAGTACCTCAGCCCACTCTCCCAGGTCTTGTGCCCATCTCTCCCCTGTTTTAATCCTGCCAATCTGCCCCTTCACCCTTCATTTTTCCCCAGTATATCTAAAGAACCCCTTGTTCCCTCTCCTCATTTCCCTGGCCAGGTTCTGATCCTTCCTTGCCTTAGCCACCCTCACCACCCTAGTGGCCCTTCTAGCCATCAGCTCGTACTCCCCTCGATCCCTTTCACCCCTTGAGCACTTGAATTGCCTATAGGCTGCCTTCTTTCCCCACACCACCTCCTGGACCTCCCTGGTCCACCAGCAGGGTTTTCGGGCCGTACCACATTTTCGTCTTACTCTTGCACAGGTGCTGGTAGCATCCTGCACCCCTCTCCTGATGATTTCCTACCTACTGTCAGCGTCCATGTCTGACCCAATCACATCCAAATGCTCCTTAAGGATCCTTCCCATTTCCTTAAAATCCACCCGCCTGAAGTCAGTTACCTCTGTCTTTGTGCAGCCTTCTACCCCTCCTAGGTCCAGGAAGAACCAGACCGTGACATGGTCACTCCCCGCCAATGGGTCCCTTACCTCCAGGCCCCCAATCTGGTCACTGTCTGCCAGGACCACATCCAGTACCCGCACCTCCCTGGTCGGTTCCCCCACTCTGTGAGTTAGGCAGCGTCTTGAAAGACATCCAACAACCTCTGTTCCTGGCCACCGAGGATGTCATAGTCTCCCAGCCTGTTCCTGGCATGTTTAAGTCCCCCAACACCACCACCCTTCCCTGCCCAATCTGCAGTGTCTCCCAACATCTGCACCAGACTCCTCCTCCAGCTCCTCCGACAGCGCAGGGGGTCTATACACAACTCCTATTTTTACTCTTCTGCCCCCCCTTGTTATCAAGATGACCCAAATTGCCTCCACGGTTCCCTCCACCTCCTCTACTCCCCCTATGCCAATGCAGTTTTTGACTATCATTGCTTACCCCTCCTCTCCTTCCCTCCCCCTGTCCTTCCTGAACATAGTGTAACCCTCCAGATTCAGGTCCCAGTCATGTCCTGCAGTGGCCCAGGTCTCAGTGACCGCTGCCACATCCACCGCTCCTTCAGTTAGCATCACCTGGAGCTCAGGCATTTTATTGCCCAAGCTCCTGGCATTTAGCATGACTACCTTCCACCCTTTCCCTATACTTCCATTTCCCCTGCTCATGTTCCCATGGGGATTCTGTTTTCCCCTGGTCTGCACTTTACCAGTCGGCCTTTTCCCACATTCCTCCAGCTCCCCAGGGGGGTGGAGACAGAGTCCCTCCTTTATCGGACCCCCTCGACAGTCTTTTCTCCCATCCTCCCCTTCACAAGTTTAAACCCCACTTTTCACCAATGAACCCCTCTATTTTCAACTTAAGGATTCCCCTCCCCTCCAAATTGAGATGGAGCCTATCTCTAGCATACAGCTCCTTATCCTCCCAGGTCTCCCCCCAGTCCCCCATCAACCCATACCCTCTGGCCTCACACCACTCCCTGAGCCACTGGTTTGTTTCCCTAATCTTCCTTTTGTGTTCCCCACTAGCCCTTGGCACCGGCAGGATTTCCAAGAAGGAAATTGTGCATCCTATGTCATGACAGACCCTGGCAAGCTCCCTGAACCTTGCCTGTATCTCTAGCTCGCTATTTCCCTCAGTGTCATTTGTACCCAGGTGGACCAGTATGTCCGGGGAACCTCCACAATCCTTTGCCAGCTGAAATACCTCGTGCTTAGCCCTGTGCACCGTTAGTCCAGGGAAGCATTTTGTTCTAACTGGCCAGGCTTCTCCCTCCCTATCCCATTTGATACCCCTGATCATAGAATCCCCCAACAGGAGCACTCTGACCGCTCTTTTTCCTCCATTCCCCCCCTTCCATGACCCTCATCCTTTCTACTGGCCCCTCCACCCAGCCGGCTCCTTGTTCCTCCCCCTATCTGGGTGCCACATGCCGCCCCTCCTTATTTACCCTGGCCACCTCCTCCCCTCCGATCCTATGCCTCTCCTCTTCCTGAGTATCCTTCTGTACCTCACTAACTCCCTCCCCTCACTGCTCACAGCTGGTCCTTCTCCCCCATCCGATAAACTAGCCCGGCTCTTCCTCCCTCCCTTCCTTCCTGTCTCCATTTAGTCCCTCCTTGCTTGTCGTGCTCCCCTGGCCTAAATCCTCAGCTCCCTTTACTGTATCCTCCTTATACTTCTGGTCCTTCTCCTTGCCCTTTCCTCCCAACTGGTCCTTCTCCTTTACACTTTCCTCCCTCTTCCCCTGCCCCTCCTGCTCTGATCCACTGCTCCCCCCATTTTCCTGCATTCCAGGTTTCCCCCTGTTCCTCCTGCTATCCGTCCCCATCCTCCTGCCCCCCACTCCCTTTCCATCTCTAACCACCCCTGTCATGGCTACATCACCTCCCTCATCCTCAAGCAGAAGAAGAGAATTGAAACAGTTACTGAGTGTAAGGTCCGATCCATCTCCCCACCTTGCTTCCTTCTGTCCAGCCCCAGCCATCTGCCTACTTCCCTGAGAATGTTGTCCCTCTGGCCCCCCTTTGTGAGGGTCCCTGATTGCCTGCCTGCTTCCTTGGTAGTGTCCTCCTTTTGGGCCCCCTCTGCCAGGGTCCCTATGTGACCCCAGAGTATTCTCCTGCACTCCTTTCTCTATGCCCCTGCCCCTAGTGCTTGGTGCAGCCCCGTGGGAGATCTTCTGCCCTCTTCCCCAACCATACCTCCCCCCCCTTCCCCCAGCTGTCTCCTAATTCCTGCAACTTCCTCCCTAAGCTGTGCCTGCTGGTAGCACACTGGGCAACCACCGATCTTCCAAGCCCAGTCCAGTATCATGGCTGCCCCACACCCTGTGCACCCCACCACCCTCCCAAAGATGCCGGCCCTAATGATGTGTGGTCCCATCCACCTCCAAGTAGGTTTCCTTGGGTGAGCCACCAGGTTCCCCACTAGTCCAAGATACACCCTACTGACTAATCAAGTCACCCACTAATCCTAGATACAGTCCCACAATAAACCAGTAACCCTGTTACTAGGTGCAGTACAACACAGTAAACTTATAAGGGAAGTGAACAACTCCCTAAGCTCCTCTCTCCCAGCATTTAAATACAACCCCCAGTGGCTAGAACTACATGAGTTGCACCTGCAACCTTTTCCTCCAATTGCAGGGCAGGTGTTCCCCTATAAACAAGCAGAGCTCTGGGGAGGGAGGGGCGGGGGATGTGGGATTAGGGCCTACACCTGACTCTCTCTCGAGAGTGTATCAGTCCTGTGTCTGCTCCTCCAAGCCCTGCAACCAAAGAACCAGCCCCAAGCAAATCCCACCAAATAGGTTTTAAATCAGAAGAAATAAGCCTCCACCAGCGCAGCCTATTTCACAGTGAAACATCCAACAAATGAGCCCACTTACAGCCACCAAACCAGTTTTCAAACTTCCAACATCCCCAAAAACAATACCCTGCTAGCCCCTTAGAAGTAAGAAATTTAGGATATTAGGATCCTTTAATTTTGTCTTAAAATATTTCTTCCTCCAGCCAACTATAATCATCTTCTGGTACTATTGTTTGCATTTCATTTATTTGTGAACCAGGATAATAGACTAGGTCACAACTTCCTTTTCCAGCATGCCTGGTGTAATTAATATGAGTTGCAAGTATTAGCATAGGACTGTTACATAATATGGCCACACTAAAACATTATTTTCTGACTTACATTGATGTCATGTGCTAAATTAATGTGTTTTTAGGTTTGAGTTTGCATGTCCACAAATAGTAGTGAAACGAGAGAAGACAAAAACTTCTTGAAGTCTGTCCTGCTATTTTAGCAGTTAGAGTACCTTATATACAGCTACTGTATGCTTTTTTAGGGCTGCAGTGGTTGGAGCACTGCAGATCTGTTGCTTTCAAAAAAGGGCTCTGTATTTCTTGCATTCTTTGTGACCAAACAACATGCTGGGAGTATCAATACAGTTGCCTCCAAGACTGTGAAGCACTCTGCTCACTGTTGGCAACAAAGTAGCACTGCACTATTCCCTCCACCCAGCCCTCCCTCTTAGCACCCACCACCCACCCCCCAGAAATATAACAGTGACACGGGGGGGGCCCAATCCCCCAGTGTCTTGATGAGGAATCCTCTGGATTTTTTTTGTTGTTGTTTACAGCAACCCCTCAACTACCACACATGCGTAGTTAATTCTTCTTCCTCTTTGTTACATATATATTGATATCTCCCCCAACCGACCTTCTCTTTCAGCACCCCTCCCCCCAGAAACATAACAGTAACACTGGGGGTGGCCAATCCACCAGTGCCCCGATGAAGAATCCTCAATGGGTTTTATTAACAGCTTCCCCGCACTACCACACATGTATGGTTATTTCCCCAAAAACATAGCAGTGATACTGGGGTGCCCAGTCCCCCAGTATAGGGCCGAGGAATTTTTATGTAAAACCGTGTAAAAAGAAAACAGTCCATCGATGTCTTTTGAAGCCATAACGGGCCCAACCCAAACCTCCCACTCAGCACCACCATCCTGAAGCCCTTATTTACTAATCGGGAGTCCAACACCGTAATCCTTTCTGGACCGCAGACACATCTTCACTCTTCAAAGCCGGACTGCGAACTCAAAAAACAGATATCTGCTTCAATGTATTTCCATGGGGTTTTGAACTTAGTGGCATAACTTGGGCATTTATGCATATTTTTGGCCCAAATTTTCAACATGCCTTCTTTGGGACCCTACCGCATGAACAATTGAACTGTCATTATGCAGATCTGTCCTAAAAGGTGATTTCTCAGTCCCTACATAAAATCATCTTTTGGGCAGGAGTTGAACATTTTCTCTGCCCTTGTTCATGAAGTGGGGTCATAAGAAGGCAATGTTGAAAATGTTATTTTTTCAAGTTTCTTTATGCCTCCTTTCACTGGCTATCCTGACCTCTCTCTGGTGTGGATGCATGGTGCGGTCTTGCTCCCACCCGCCTAAAGCCTCTGGTCTCTGTTCAAGCCCTGGCCCATCTCCCCACACACCTGGTCACCCGGCCCCCTGGCTCTGAGCCCCCCAGGGCAGGACCACTGATGCCTCAAGTGCTCAATCTATAATCTGAAGGGGCAACCAGGGTGCCAAGAGAGAGACCTAGGCAGAGCTGGATACCCAGACATTGGGCATGGGGACTGACCCCTGGTCCAGCCTTCGCCTATCAGGCATAGGGGTTTTTCCTCTTTTTCCTGTTGCCCCTGGCAGAGCTCAGATGTGCAATGGTGACCAGCATCCACCGAGCTCCGTCTCCCCTGGGTGCCATTGTGGCAACATCGCCAAGTGCCTGGCTACCCCTGACTGATGCCAGGGGACACTCAAGCATGTCATCGACCCTATATCCCCCCAGGAAGGGAGAGCAGTCTGCTGGATGCTCAATCCCTTCCCACCCCTGCCAACCCCCGATGGCCCAAGCTCGTTCCCAAACCCGGGTTACCAGCATGCCGTAAGGTGAGGCACCTAGCACCTCAACCCTCAGTGCCACCGGGCCCTGGCCAATGTTGAAAACTTGATGCAAAAATATTAAATTGTAACAAAGTTATGAGTCTAGGTTGAATTTTGTGAATGCAGGCTCATAACTTGGGTAATTTTCAATATTTTTCCCCCAAATTCACAACATAGCCATATCTTTACAGCACCTCATGAGTGTGATAGCTGTCATTTTTTAAATCCTGGCCAAAATGTTTTTTTCACACCCCAAAAGGTGATTTTGCAATTCTTGCAGGAGTCGAACATTTTCTCTGCTCTTGTTCATGAGGTGGAGTCATAATTTCCCCCAAATTCAAAACATAGCCATATCTTTATAGCACCTCATGAGTGTGGCAGTTGTCATTTTTCAAATCCTGGCCAAAATGTTTGTTTCCATCCTGAAAGGTAATTTTGTGGTCCCTTCACAAAATCACCTTTTGGGCAGGAGTTGAAACTTTTCTCTGCCCTTGTTCATGAGGTGAGGTAATAAGATGGCTATGTTGAAAACTTAAACAATAACACTATGAGTGTACATTGAATTTTGTGAACGCAGGCTTGTAACTTTGATACTTTTCACTATTTTTACCCCAAATTTTCAACATAGTCATATCTTTACAGCACCTCATGAATGTGACAGCTATTATTTTTCGGATCCTGGCCAAAATGTTTTTTGTTACATCCCAAAAGGTGATTTTGAGGTCCCTGCACGAAATCACCTTTCAGCCAGGAGTCAAACATTTTCTCTGCAATTGTTTATGAAGTGAGGGTCATAAGAAGGCTATGCTCTCAATCTGGTGTAAAAATATTTAAAAACCAAAAAGTTATCAGCCTATGTTGAATTCTGCAAACACAAGCTCATAAGCTTGGTAATATTCAGTATTTCTAACCCAAATTTTCAACATAGCCATTTCTTTACAGCACCTCATAAATGTGACAGTTGTATTTTTTCAAATACTGCCCAACATGTGTATTTGTGTCCCAAAGGTTGATTTCACAGTACCTACATGAAATCACCTTGCAGGCAGGATTTGAACATTTGCTCTGCCCTTCTTCGTGAGGTACGGTCATAACAAAGCTATGTTGAAAATGTGGTGTACTAATATTACAAAACAACAAATTTAGGAGCCTATGTTACATTTTGCTAGTGAAGGCTCATCACTTTGGTAATTTTCAATATTTTTGTACACCAAATTCCTTGCCTGCAGCCCTATCGGCTCTTACCAGAGTTTGTCTCCTCTGAGGTTTATCTAATTTTAGTTTGAAACACTTGACTGTTTCTGCTTCTTGTGCCTTATGAGACAGCCTCCCCCTCATTCCCAGCATCCTTCATGTGAAGTAATAATTCATTGGATCCAACTGTACCCTTCTCCCTTTCAATCTGAGCCCATGTTACCTTGTTCTTTTTTTCTTGAGATACAGTGAATAATCCAGACACATCTAACCACTCCCTCCACACCTTTTATCTAGTCTCTTCACCCGTCTCCCTAAAATCCAGTTTTTTTATAATAATTTTGTTATTGAATTTTTAAAAACAATTATAATAATATTTAACCATATATACAAACAAGGCTATAACATAAAATATTACTCTACAGTAACAAGAAACATAGGACAGAAATTATCATCGGTAAAGTCACTAACAATAAATATAGGGATGGTGTACATGGTTATCTTTCCAAAAGCTAGTGTTATAATTATTTAATGAAAGTATGCATAGTTAAGTGAGAAAACTTGTAGAATTGTGTATTTAGAAAAGAGCTCCATAGTCTATAAACTGCATCTAATCTAGAATCCTTTGAGTGTACCGTGGTGGCAGGTGTAGATTGTAGGATAGCTCTTGTCTGCCATCTACCTGGGGATGAGAGGCAATTCCTACAGGAAGTAGCAGACTTTGTAGTCGGCATGGTGCTGGAGTTGCCCAGACTGATGGTTCTGGGCGACTTTAACACCTGAGTTGACGATGAACTCTTGCAATTTGGACAGCACTTCCTCCAGCTGATGACATCGCTGGGCCTTACACAGATTGTTACCTCTGCCACCCATAAACACAGTCACTCTCTGGATTTGGTTTTCCTCCTGGGGATTGAGGCCTCCAATTTGGGGGTGGAACCTGTCGGCTGATCTGATCATTGCGCTGTGAGGTTCAGCTTTTGCATCCCTCTCTGTAGACCTGCCTCTGTGAATATGGTCAGTTACCGCCCTTTATGGGAGGTCAGCCCTGAAGGCCTGATGATGATGATTGACCTCTCAGAGTTTCCTGTGGCCAGCATGAGTCCAGAGACCATGGTTTTGGCTCATCCTCTCCCCCTTCGCCCTCAGGCCCCTTGGTTTGATGGGTTCTTGAGAGAGTTGCAGCAACTAGGACATAGGTTAGAGTGACATTGGTGGAAACCCACCCCGGAGGCCCACCACCTTAGATTGGTAGAGCATTATCAGGCCTACCAATCAGCAATCTCCCGTAAGAAGGCAGAATTCCTGTCCGGGGAGATTGCTGCCACTCATAATCGACCAGCTCAGCTCTTCCAAACCGTGGACAGGTTGTGCAACCCATCCTGTCGGCAGCTCTGAAGACCTTTTTCACAAGTGGAGTGTGATGAGCTTGCTTAATTCTTTGCGAATAAGGTGGGTGACATCAGGTCGGAGATCCTCTTGTCTTGCTCTGTGGGGGACGTCAGTGATCAGCGCTTGGTCACTCCACCTCATGCTTCCTGGAGTTCCTTTGAATTGCCAGAGTTCATGGATGTCATGCGGATTGCCCAGAGTATGCACCCTATGTGCTGTAATTTGGACCCGGGTCCAACCTCCCTGATTATGGAATGTTGTGATATTATTGGCCCGGTCCTAGCACAGATAGTCTGGTGCTTCCTTGAGTCAGGTGAGTTCCCAAGCTTCCTGAAGGAGGAGGTGGTAACACCCCTCCTGAAGAAAGCTTTGTTGGACTCAGACTCTCTGGCCAACTATAGACCAATCTCAAACCTCCCCTTTATAGGGAAGGTTATTGAGAAAGTAGTGGTGGTACAATTGGAGAACAACTTGACCATCCATGACATCTATGAACCTCTCCAGTGTGGTTTTCGAAAGAGGCATATCACCAAGACCTCATTGGTTCAGGTGCTCAATGATCTCCTGATGGCGAGAGATCAGAGATGCCATTCCATTCTGGTGCTTCTTAATCTCTCTTCATCCTTCAGCACTGTTGACCATGGGGCATTGCTTAAGCATTTGAGATCCATCTGTGGCCTGACATGTAAGGTTCTCAGGTGGTTTACATCCTTCCTCACAGGCAGAACTCAGAAAGTGGTGTCTGGGATTTTTTCCTCGGATCCATTCTCTCTGTCATGTAGGGTCCCTCAGGGCTCAGTGCTGTCCCCCATGTTGTTTGCAGTGTATATGCTGCCCCTCAGAGACATTGTAAGACGGTATGGGCTGAGGTTTCACTGCTATGCTGATGATACCCAGCTCTACCTGTCCTTTGCACCTGACCAGGATAGTGCGCTGTTGTTATTTAAGAACTGCCTTGCTGAAATCCAGGACTGGATGAATTTGAGCTGGTTAAAGGTGAATGCAGGAAAGACTGAGGTGATGGTTGTGGACCCGGGTCATCGGATAGAGGGGTTGAGGACTAGTCAGCCCTCTGGAATTTATCTGGGGGTACCCAAATCCTTACCTCTGAACGGGTGCAGGACCTGGGGGTGGTGCTTGACGACAGGCTGACTTTATGATTGCAGGTGTCAGCAGTCATCAAGTCATCCTTCTACCATCTTAGGAACATCGTCAGGATCAAGCACCTTCTTCCGTCCGGGAAACTACCTATATTGGTCCATGCCTTTGTGACCTTGTGCCTTGATTACTGCAACTTCCTGTACTTAGGGCTTCCTGGGGTTGATATCTGCCACCTGCAGCTAGTGCAGAATGTGGAAGCATGATTGTTGATGGGGACTTCTCGAAGTTCTCATATTACTCCTGTGCTGTGCACTCTGCACTGGCTGCCAATTCAGTGGAGGATCACCTTTAAAGTTGGTTTACCGATTTATAAAGCCCTACATGGACTTGGCCCTGACTACTTGAAAGAGCCTCTAGTTCCCTATCGCCCCAAGAGACAGCTCCGTTTGGCCAATGAGGGGTTGCTGGAGATTCCGAGGGTGTCTTTGAAGTCTTACGGGGCCCACGTATTCATGTACATGGCCATTATCCTCTGAAATTCTCTACCCCATTGGTTGTGAAGTCGACAGCTGTGAGAGGTTTTAAACAGGCATTAAAGACTTTCTTGTGGTGCCAGGTCTTTAATGGTATTGAATGAATGAAGCTTGTCAGACTTTTGTTACTATCATGCATTGTATTTACTGATTTTATTACTCCGGTTTTTATCTTTTGTAAAGCACCTTGATATTTGAAAGACGCTTATGTAAAATAAGGTTTATTATTATTATTAGACTGAGTGGAGCTGGCTATTCTTTCATAACTGACTCTCATGGAAAACTCTTTAAGCCATTCCACAAAAGCTGGGGGGTCAAATTGTCTCCAATATCTTAGTACTATATTCTTGGAGGAGATCAGAGCAATATGTAACCATAATCTCTTATGTACTTCTATATAAGAGACAGTACTCATAGTATGTGGTAGGCACACAGAACCATCCCAAAGGCTGATCCACAAAGCCAAAAACAGAGAAAGTGCTCTTCAGCATGAAAACGTTTGACTGACTATCACAGTGTGAGACTCTATTGGGGAGCCACGCTCCATGGTGCTTGGACTTCTTTCAACTTTTTCTTTGGATTATTTGGAATCTTAATAAAGAAATCATTTCACCACATAACCAGTGTGGAGCATTTGTTTTTAGCTTTGTGGATCAGCCTTTGGGATGCTACTGTGTGCCGACCACACACTGTGAGTACTGGTACTGATTTTTGTTGGCACTGACCTGCATACATGGAAGCTGCCTGAATCTTTCTCTTATGCTATATTTATTTATTTTTTATTTATTTACGAGTTTAACCAGGAAGGCATACTGAACAGTGTTGCTCGATTCCAGATGCGACCTGGGGGTCAAGACCCAAGACAGTAGTACAAATCACAAGATACAGTAGTTAAACAACACAATGAATGGCCATCCGCCGCACAGATAATTGTCAGATAGATACAGAAACATTTTAGAAAACACATCTGAGCACACAAAAATACAATTACGTAGTTAGGCACTAGCTAAAGCAAGAGCTGCTGTAGGAGAAGTGGGTGCTGAGTAGGCGGTTGAGGTGGCTGGGGTTGGGTGAGTGTCTTATATCAGCTGGCAGGGCATTCCATAGCTGGGGGATATGGAATTTGAAAGCAGCCTGTCCTTTGGTTGTGCGCATGAAGGGGACGTGGAGGAGCCTGGGGTCAGTGCTTCTGAGGGAGTAAGCAGGGGGAGGTTGTGGGGAGAGGGTAGAGGCCAGGTAGGGGGGAAGGGAATGGGACCAAAATTTGGCTGCGGACCTAGCACAGTGGGTTACTCTGCAGTCTTAGAAGGAATGCAGGGCTAGGGAGCTATATAAGGTGCAGTGGTGGGTTGTTTGTGGGCAGTCGAGGATAAAATGACAAAAAGAGTGGAAAAGGGTGTCAAGGCTGGCCAAGGTGGAGGAGGGAGCAATAGAATAGACTATATCACCATAATCGAGTATTGGGAGGATCATCTTTTGGACAATAGCTTTCCTGGCAGGAGAAGGGAGGCAGCTTTTGTTCCTATAAAGGGTGTCGAGTTTAGGGAGTAGTTTCTTGTGTATGGAATCAATATGGGTGGAGAAATCGAGATGCAGATCGAGCCAGATGCCTAAGTATCTGAAGCTGGTGCATTGTTCCAGTAGGGACCCGTCCAGGGTTTTGAAAGGGGGGCAGAAGGCTTGGTGGGAGAGTCTTTGCTGTGAGCCGAAGGTTAGCGACATAGTTTTCTTGGGGTTTAAGAATAGTTAGTTTGACCGGAACCATTCCTGGATGGCATTGAAATCCTGCTGTAGTAGATTTGCCACTTCACTTGTGGAGGGGGCTGTGGCATACAGTACTGTGTTGTCCGCATATATTTGTATGGATGAGTAATGACAGGCTGATGGGAGGTCATTTAGGAACATGGAGAAGAGCAGTGGGCCCAGGACTGATCCTTGGGGGATGCCGGTGATAACTGGTAGGGGGTTAGAGATGTGTGAGGTGACTTTTACAGCATGGAGTCTACCCACCAGGTAGTCGTGGAACCATGTGGTGGCTGGGTTGAAGAGAACGGCTTCTTTGAGTTTAGAAAGGAGCAGAGTATGGGAGATGGTGTCAAAAGCCTTGGCTAAGTCTATAAAGATGGCAGAGGTGATGTGGCCTTTGTCCATGCCAGTAAGTATGTCGTCAGTGACTCATAGCAGGGAGGTGATAGTTGAGTGTGATTTGCGAAAACCGGATTGATATGGAGTGAAGAAGGAGGAGGCATCCAGATAGGGAGAGAGTTGGATGAGGACCAGACGTTCCTGTAGTGTTGACAGAATCGGGAGTAGGGAGATGAGGAGATAGTTTCCTGGGGAGGAGGTGTCACCCCCTTTAGGTAGGGGTATGACGGTAGCCCATTTCCATTCGGTGGGTAATTTGCCCAGCGTGAAGGAGAGGTTGAATAGTGTGGCTAGAGGGGCGGCTATGGCTGGAGCAGACAAATATAACATCTTGGCATCCAGGGATGTAGGGCATTTACCTTTGTTGGGGTTCAGGGATTGTAGGGATTTGAATACTTTGTCCTGGGATACAGGGCAGAAGGAGAACTGTAAGGCTGGTGGGAGCGCTCTTGGTGGGGGGAGGGGGCCAGGGGTGGGTGGAGGCTGGAGGGCCGATAGAAGTGAGCTAGTACAGCTGGAGAAGTAGGTATTGAAAGCAGCAGCGACCTCACAGGGATCGGTGATGTAGGTGCCCTGAGCTGACAGTGTCAGAGGTGGAGGCTGGGTAGGGGGGAGAAAAGGGATTTGAACGACTTCCAGAAGTTTGTCGGGTGGTTTAGATTTGTGCTGAACGCCAATAGAAATAGTTCTTTTTTGCCTGGTGAATGAGGCTAGTGCAGGAGTTGTGGAGGGCTCTGTGGGTATGGAAGGATACCTGGGTGCCCAGTTTCTTGTAGACTTTCCAAGCGTGGTCCCTGGAGTGGCGTTTGCTGATGATATCAGCGGTGATCCAAGGAAGGTGGGAGCCTCTGACCCTTTTTGTGTGCAGGGGGGCATGTTTGTCCCAGACTTTTAGAAATTTGGCCTTGAAAATTTCGAGTGCAGCATCAATAGTTGTGGCTGCTGAGATGAAAGACCAGTCTACTTGTCCTAGGTCTTGCATGAGCAATGCTTGGTCCAGTGAATTATATGACCTTGTGTGCAGTGTCTTTGGGGGCCGGGGAGCTGTGGGCCTGTGGACCTTCCTGATCAGGAAAATCATGTGGTGGTCACTTAGGGAGTCAGAGAGCAAGCCCATGCATAGGATCTTGTGGGGATTGAAGGAGAGGGCCCAGTCCAGGAGTGAGTGATTTTGCGTTTTGTGGTTTAGCCTGGTAGGGTCTACAATTAGTGAGATTTAGAGCCTTGATCTTGGTCTTTAGGTGGGCCTTATCTATGGCTAGCCAGTTGTGGTTATAGTCTCCAATGGCGTGAAGCTTGCCTCCTGTGGTTAAGGACTTTAACATGTCCAGGTCAGCTAGGATGTCAGGTAGTGGGGTGCCGGGAGGGCAGTAGGTACCTGCAACATACACAGGGGTGGTACACGGCAGCAAGAGTTTGATTAGGAGAGAGTCGATGTGGGCTGGAAGTGAGGGAATTTGCACCATTGTAAACTGCAGATTAGTGGAGATGTACAAGGCTGTTCCACCGCCTCTCTTTTTCCCTTGTCTAACATGTCTAATGATTGTGTAGCCAGATATGGCTACTTCAGCATCAGTATGACAAGAAAGGTCAGTATCTATGCTAAGCATTATAAATTTGGGTGAGTATGGAATATTACATTCAAGAACGGTCTGACATCCCATCCAAATTTCTTCCTAAAAAGGGGTTAATTTGTCACAGTGCCAAAGGATAACGGATACAGTGCTTTTGTTGGAGTTGCATCCCCAACATTTAGAATCTGTTAACAAACCCTGATCATACAATTTAACTGGAGTGCAATGCCATCTATGTGTTATTTTGTATTGAATCAGTCTGCCCTTTACCTCCTTGCATGCTCTCAGTGTAAGATTCCAACTGTTATTCCATTCATTAGATGAAATATTAGTTTGAAGTTCCTTTTCACGTATCTGTTTAAGAGTGTCAATAGCATTCTCAGATTTATCTATTAGTAGATCATATATTTTCCTTTACCTGGTGGAACTAATGAAGATGTTGTCTATAATATTTGTAGAAAGGAATGGAAGATCAGGATTACCTGTATCCCTAAATATATCTCTAAGCAGAAGATATCTATGGAATTCTGTTCTAGATAAACCATATTTACAGTATTTTTAAGATAGCTAAGGGTGGCCAATGTGGTAAGTGAGGGATCAATTAGATCATTAAGCATTAAAATGCCTTTTGACTTCCAAGAGATCCATTTTAGAGGTTCATTATCAGACTGAATTAAAGAATTCTTCCATAATGGACAGTGGAGTGCGGTAAGAGGACTCCATTTTAAGAGTTTGGAGACTTTAAGTCAGAGGTTATAAGTAGAAACTATTATCGAGTGTGTTTTTAAATGGTTAGGAATTCATCCAAATAATATCCTTTTTGGATGTAGCCCTTTTAGCAGATGTTTTTCAATACAGAATCATTCTGGTGGATTGTCTGCTCCCTCAGTCTACATTGTTCCTATAAAGTGATAAATGCTGTGAGACATAATTGAAAATTAGGTAGGGCAAAGCCACCTTAATGTTTGAGTTGCTGTAGCTTGCTAATGGAGATTCTGGCTGGTTTTTGTTCCTAAAAAAATTGCCAAATGATTTTATAGATTTTTTTTTATAAATATATAATGGGAGTTTTAGTGGAAGATGTTGAAGCATGTGATACATTTTTTGAGCAATCATCATATTGATTGTATCTTGCCCCATGTGATTTGGCACTTAATATTATTAAGTATGCAACTACATTTAGTTCTACCCCGAGCCTTGAATTTATTGCAGTATACAATTAATGATTTTTGTGCCAGTGTCAAATTAAGTATATTCCAGAACTGTATTTGTTTCAATTTCTAGTGATTTTAACTTATTTATTTAGGTGCATGGGGCATGATATGCACAGCACTTTTGTACTTTTGTATGTATTCTAGTGATGTATTTATCCCATGTGCCTTTAAGAAAATGTGTATAAAGGGGTAGGTAATGGCTCACAACACAAGCCTTTCAGAAAGCTCATTTGCATGAAATGTATCAGGTGACATGCTGGTGACATCATGTGAGAGGAGGGGGAACCAAGAAGATGAGTAGCTGGTTATTTTGGTATTTACTCTATGTTGTTGATTGGTTAGCTTTTAATTGTTGAAGCATGTTTAAAGCATGTAATGTATAATGAAGAAGAACACAGTGGTGGACAACCCAAGGTATGCTCATTTTCTTTTTTAACTTTTAACAGTATCATGTGTGAAACACTTATGAGTGTGATTGCCGGATGCAGGTGCTGGCTACCCTAACTAAGTAATAGCTTTGGAGGAAGTTTGCCACAAAGGTCCTGATAGTAGAGAACACTACTGTAAGGGGAAGAGAGAGGGTGGTTGTAGCCAGGGGAAGGAAGAAAGATAGACTAGTGAAGTGTCTATAATGGAGAGGATTATCCCAAGGGCGGGGAGGCTGGTAAAAGTGGCAAGGGACAGACTGGATCTGATTGTCCAGCCAGGTGCAAATTACTTACAATGGGGTGTTAGAGTGGGTGAAAGACTCATTTTGCAGGTTAGAGAAAACTTCCAAACAGGTTGCATCAACAGTGGACTTTTTGGAAGTCCTTCTGGTGCATCAAAGCAGAGAGGTGGAGGGCTAGAAGATTAAAATATTTTCTTTTAATACATGACTAAGGGTGTAGTACAGTATGGTGAAGAAGATTTCAATTTCATAGGTAAGTGGGTTGCTGGATGGTGGGGTCATAGGCTATTTAAGAAAGATAATCTATAGTCAACTAATGAGGGCCTCAGCACTGGGACAAAAATTAGAGTTTTACATAGAAAAATTGTTTTAAAACTAGAGGAGGGAGGCAAGTGAACCACAAGATGGGGTGCTAACCCAGTTAAGAAAGGCCATACCAGCTCTCCTTTGATTACAATAATAAGGGCATAAGAAGGATGTTTGAATGTTCTTTTTCACCAAGAGGGTGGTGGATCAGTGGAATAAACTGCTGAATGATGTAACAGAAGTGGAACTATAAAGAGGATTAAGGTCAATGAGATTCAAGGGCTTTGTGGTACTCATAAGTGAGGTAAGGAAGGCAGTAATAGAAGGTGGAGGCATGACAGATTGGAAACCAAAGGGTTGTTGAATGAGACCAACCCTAGTTAACAGTATTGTATTTATTTATTTATTTCACCAGGAAAAGGTTCCATTGAGCAAAGTCATGGGTAGTACAGCATACAAATGCATAAAGGCAACAGTACACGTTATAAGTATACAAGCCATAGAGTTTTGTACACAAGAGGTAGATCACAAGGATTCAAATCTCTGACAGTTACAGAGGTATAAAGATAATAATATAAGGTGTAGAGTACTGTACACAAGAATTTAAAACTTGACAGATATATATAGATAATTTATACAGTAAAATAGTAAGGAATAAAACAATAGTTCTAGGCTCTTTTACTTAGAGTTGATTGATTTACTTTGAGCCTACCCAGTAGTTATTAATAGTCAGGTAAGTGACAGAATTACAGTGCATAGCTTAACCACAATAGAAAACTTCAGTACAGCTTATCTACAAGAGCAGACTTCGGTATGTAACTGCTCCAGCAAGAGCCTTAAAGGTACTAGATCTGACCAGTAGACTAGTCAGGTAACAGCTAGAAACTGTATGCAGACTGGTTGGACTTTGAGTCTTTTTTTCCATTGTCAGTATCTGTGTTTCTGTTTTTACTATCATACACAGTACGTATACATGGTGTGAGTTTTACTGAATAAATGATCCATTTGTACATGATCATTTTGCTCCAATGCCAACTCATTCCTTTCCCACTAAATAAACGACAAGCAGCGTGTATAGCACATATACAGTAAACAGCAAATAACATGCATATTAAGGCTTAAATTCTGCAGTATATACCAAAGAATGTGGTAACAGCACACAGTAGTCACGTTGTGGTTCTGCAGTATCACAAGAAATAGCTTGTGCAAACCATTTGGAAGTACAGTAGGCAGGGAAAACAAGGAAAGATAAAGGGAACCAAAGAAAGGGTTAAGCGATGGGAGGGAGATAGGGCAGAGGACAAGAAGAGGAGAACAAGCACAGCCAGTGATGGACTGGGACTTAAGAAGGGGTTTAAGAGAAAAGTGGGAGAAGGATAGGCAAATAAAGAGGAGGAGGCTATTCTAGGGAGGTTGACAAAGGAAGTAAATTGTGCAGTTGAAGTTCAGCAACAGGGAATGAACAAGAAATGCAAATCAGAAGAACAGATACAGTAGGAGGAGGGAGAGGAGTGTTGAAAGGAAAGGAGGTAGACTAGACTAACAGAACTTTGAGAGAAGTTTTAAGGGGAAAGAGCAGCTGTAAGAGAGGCAATAGACTCAAGGGAGGGAAGAACAAGGTTGAGATAGAGCACTGATGGATAAGTGAAGTGGTGGAGCGTTTAAAACAAAATGGCAAAAGGAGTAGAAAAGAATCTAGTCTGGCTAAAATAGTTTGGGCTGCAATGCAGTAACAAACAGCTCTCCACACCAACTTTATGACAAGTTACTACTTTCATGTTTCGGGGGGGGGGGGGCAGCAGCTTTTCCCTGTGAGCACAACTGATGATTTTTAATGGTCTCTGGCAGCATTTTACCAGCATTGGTAGTTTTGGGAGTTGTTTGGAAAGAGTGCAGTTTTCTATTGAAAGATAAACAGTTTTATCAGTTTCATGTCATTAAGCTGTAATTTCAGCATTTTGATGCAGCAGGGATCTAATTTACATTTCCTTGCATCGTGCTTGATGGATTTACTTTTTCAAGCATCTTCTACTGCAGCTTTTCAGATCTTCTTTCTTACTTTCACTATCATCTCTGCATTCTTTGCTGGTACAGAAGACAAATACACAGAGAGATGTGAGTAGTAACTCATTGGACACTGAATTCTCTGTGGTTTTGTATAAAATAACATTTATTTAATGTTTCATTGAATTGCCGGATGGCATTTTTTGTAGTGGTGGGTGGTCAAGAGTAGAATCATGGAAAAGCACTCGGGCTCAAACATGCCATTAACTTTGGTATTTAGATAAGGTTTGTATACTGCCATTGCCAGCCTCACAACACAGTTGCTTTCTTTCTGGCTCTCAAACTTGCTGGTCACCTGGCCAAGGAAGGAACAATAGCAGACAGTAAATTTTGAAGTAGAACCTTGTACAAGCAAGCCACCTAGTAACTGAGCTCATGAGCTGTTTTCAACAGAATTTCCACAGCAGAACAAAAAGTTCCCTGGATTTTGCCAGTTCTGCAGAATTACTCATTTTAAAAGTTGAGATTCTCCAGTGGAATTTACAGTAGAGTCTATAAAGCTTCATCTGCAGAAATCTGGATCATGACTGAGAAACTCTACTGTTCCTAGTAGAGAAATACAGATTCCGTTTGGATTCTGACTGCAGGAGGCCAGCAGAATTAACTAGGTGGAATCAACAAACAACATGGTCTTCATGGACACCATATTCCTGCTTAAAATGCAATTCTTCACAACTTCACTGCCCAAAAATAATCATGCAAACTTATGTACAAACTGCTTAATAGTATGTTCAGGGAACAGGTTAGCTAGCTTTAGACTTTTCAGAGTTTTACTGGTCATGATCAAGGTAAAATATCCACAGATTGTTTCTACAGTGCCAAGGGGGCCTTCTGCCTGGCATTTCTTTGCTAAGAAAAATTCAGACCTATAGACACATACACTATGTCAGACAATGCACGCATGTGCTAGCCCCTTTAACAGTACTGTGATAGCTATGTATAACTGTTGATGTCTGGTTTTAGTTTGTTTGCCATACAAATTTACTGAAATGCTCCTGAAGTTTGATCAAAATATGTGCGTATATGATCATTCTTGAAAGCAATGGTAGCGATGCCATTCTTCTGTACACTGGAATAATTTTGCCATTAACAGTTTATTTAACCGTAATCACTGGGAAGGCATTGGAACATTCATGAAGTTCTTTTTTTTGGCATTTAATCTGTTTATTTGTTTAAATGCACAAGGAAAAGGAACACTTACATAGTATTACAGCCTAGTAAGTAGTACAGTAATCTAGCATAAGCAATGCAATGATATGTTCTGTATTAATAGTAGCATAGCAAAAGGATACAAGTAATGCGTATGAGGATTTTACAGTATTCTGTACAAGGAAGTAGAAAGGAGAGGGAAGTTAAATTGATGATTATATACAGGACAATGACCACAACCCATGCTGTATGATATTGGAAAAGGGGAGAAACAATAGGGATTTAAAACTAACAGTAACAGTTTAGTATATAAAAATACTATAGAGAGAGACATCATCTATAGGAATTGTCCAATAATGACTGAGTAATGAATTTTTAAGCTAGTAAGTTGTGCAACAGGTATATCCTTAAATTATCTGGATTCTAAATAGTTTAAGTAGTCCTGCCAACATAATTTGTATTCATGCAGTCAGTCTACTGCAAGTTAAGAGAGGCATTCCAAGGAGGCATATTAAATTAAACTTTTAAGGATGTCCGCAATGTTGCGTATGGTGGGGATTTCCAGTGCATTGAAATAAGGTGTTTCACTTGCATAAAAAGTATGTTTAACCATCTATGTTGAAACTTTGAGGTTATTTTGTCAGTGGGACTTACAATACCGAGTAAAAGATATTTAGGATCAAATGGGATTTTGTGACCTACAATTTTTGATGCAAGAAGATAAAAAGATTGCCATAATTTGTATATAGGTTTACATTGTCATAAAATGTGAAGCAAGTCACCACCTGAAGAGTTACAGTGCCAGCAAAGATAAGTATTTATTAGGTCAATGCGGTATAATATTGCTGGAGTTCTGTACCAAAGGTGAAGAATTTTGAATTGGATAAGCATGCTGCATACATCCTCAAAGCTGCTATTGCAAAAAGTTCAACATTTATTCCATTGAGAGTCAGTTATATTATATTTAAGAGCTGCACTTCATTTAAATTTTCACACATGGAATTGATCAGGTAGATTGTCTCTAATATCTTTATATACTGAAAGTTATCAACTTCAGCACACACACTCAGACGCAATAAAAATTGCAGATAGTCTTTATTCAAAATTCAGCAGTCCTGCACAGCAAAACTACGTAGCCAGAAAAGCTTTTCACTGGCTGCATGATTTTCTTTGTGTGAGTTTCTTAATTTGAATAAAGACTATCTGCAATTTTTATTGCATCTGTCTGAGTGTAAGTGTATACCGAAGTTGATGACTTTCATCAAGACTTGGTACTTTGTGCACCACACACCGAGTAGCGGCTCTGTTTTTGTTTTACTTTTAATCTTTATATATTCTACTGATCAAACCAGATGAGATGCAGATCCATCAAGAAATATAGTTATCAGAATGGGGTTGTTTTGACAGTTTTTGTAAAAGGGTGGAACATGCACAGCGCAGTTGTAAAAACTTCCAGAATTTGTGTTGCGGTATACTCCATGTGTCCTGTAATTCAGAAAATTAGTTTAAATCTAAGGGATTAGTACCTAAAATATCACTGAGAAAGTGTATACCTTTATTTTTCCATGAGAGGCACAATAATTGATGGTTATCAAGAATAATATTATGATTCCCCCAAATGGGGACAAAAAAGAGGGGTGGATAGGATTGGAATTTAGCCATTTGTGTAACTTTGACCAGTAATAGACCAAAGAGGCAATGGTAGGGTGATTCCTTAATTTAGAGGGTAAAGTATTATAAATGAAAGAAGTAGGAATATTCCAGAAGTTAGTGAAGATTCCTTTTCCACCCATAAGGGGGTTGGTTGATAATTAGTTGGGTGGGAAGGATCCTTGTCTTTCTTTGGGAGCACTGTAATAACTGCTTCAGTCATAGTAGGCAGTAGTTTCCCAAGACGGGTAGATTCCTGAAATACTTTACAGAGTAAAGGACTAAGTATATCTGCAAGAAGTTTGTGAAAATCAACAGGAAAGGAATCTCCCGCTGGGGTTTTACAACATTAAGGAATGATAATGCATCCTGAATTTGTTATAGTGTAAAAGGTTTGTCTAGTAATTCTGCATCTTGTTTGGAGAGATGAGGAAATTATATCTTTTCCAAAAAGTTTTGAATTTGAGTGGCTTGTGGGGGTGCATATAATTTTTTGTAATATGACATCCTAATACTATTTATGGAGAGAGCATCTATGCTTCTGGGATGTGCATCAGAGGATGCATTGCTTCTATCTAAGCAAGCATCTATTGTAAGATTAAAGTCAACACCCATTAGTACAGGAGAGTTGTTCAAGTTATTCAGAGTTATTTGTTGGGCTAAATTATGAAAGAATTCAGGAATATTAGAGTTTGGAGCATAAACATTAACTAAAGTTAAGGGTCCAGAATGAATATCCAAAGAGGCAAGCACCAATCTGTTTCTGTATCGCTAATAGTTTTCAAAAGAGACCATTTTAGGTTTTTGTGGAGTAACATTGCAACCCCACATTTTTTAGAGGAAAATGAGGAGGCATATACATGACTGGCCCAATCACGTTTAAGTCTGTCATTGTTCTCTGCTAATAGCTTGGTTTCTTGCAAAAATGCTATTTTTGCTTTATGTTTTTTAAGATGATTTAATAATTGTTTACATTTGCTAGGTGCATTGAGTCCCTTTACATTCCATGTATAAAGTAATGTCAGTCATAGCAGCTAAATAAGAGACTACAGATAATAAGGTTTATAGAAATAGCAGGGATCAACACACCAAGCAAAACAGAAAGAATAAGTAGGTTAAAGCAGGGGAAAACCACAGGCCCAACATTGATTATTAACCTATGATTAAGGTTACAGTTACAGATTAAAGGTAGACAGGACCTATGAATAATAATGAATATAATGATTCTAAAATGCCAACATGCATGTCTCTCTTAATTGAAACCTATAAGAAAAAACATTAACAATTTAAACCAACCAAGTATTATAGAATAACAAAGTATAATCATCCTAGATGTGTAGGGAGATATGGGTCAATAAAAATAACCAAGACCCTCTCTCTGCACATCAGGGTGAGCTTTGTAATATAGGCACTCAAAAAGGTGTGGACATCCACACTTCTTACTCCAGCAGTGCCTCTCAACTTTATATAAACAATATAAGATAGATGTAGCTTAAGATACAAAATAAGTAGATCTTGCTAAATTTTCTAACTAATACCTTATATCACATTATACAATGGCAAGAAGGAATCCTGGCTTCTGATTGGTCAGTTGGCCATCACAGCAGGGATGTTATCCTGGCATAACATCCCTGCTGATTGTTCCTATGATTTTTTGGATGATTTGTAGCTTTTTCTCTTAAGAAACAAAAATATTTTTACACACTGACAAAAACATTCTTTAAAATTATTTTTTTATTCTATATAAATCAACAAGCATTGTATAATAGGAATAATGCCCTCCAGGGTGGGTATTATGCTAGGATAACATCTCTTCTTGGGTGTTGGACGCCCTCAGCCGGTGGCCTCTGGCCCAACCACCTGAGGTGGGATGTTATCCCAGCATAACACCCACCCTGTTGGGCATTATTCTTTTACCGACCACTTGTGTGTAAGAAGTCAGAATAACAATCCAAGGTTTTTAGAGGTCACATTATGATATTAGTAGCTAACTGGATATTGAGTTAGCAATAATATAATATAATATAGTTTTTTAGCATACATATTCTTATATATAGCATAAATGAGTTGTATGTTGTCCAGAAGATGGAGGATATTTGGGCTAAAAAAATATTGTGAAGAGCAGGGGATAGAATGAGTAAAGACTGATGTTACTGTAAGTTAGATATTTAGGATATTCTTTAATATACCATAATTATAAGGAGCATGAGGAACTACTCTGCTGGCAATACCAATGTTTGTAGAGAGTGTGTCATATTTGAAAAGTTAAGTTGACCTAAATAGCTATCTGAGCAGCAATCCCCTTATTAATAGTTTAACATAGTATCTTAAATATATACTTCATTAGAGAGTCATACACAATAACAGAATAATGAAGTCAGGCTTCAAACTGATAGGTACATACCAGAGGGATTGTAGAAAGGACATAGTATAAGCATCGTTCCCTCGAATATTGCCTTTTAGAGAGACCGGGGTTGCTGGGTCTATGATGATAGGTCCAGAAAGCCCGGTTGTAAAGAAAAAGAAAATGCAGTTTTTATGGCATTCTATTATATAGCCCTCGAGCAGTGTCTCCATTCAATATAGGAGCAGAGTTCCTAATTAGTTAGATTGCATAGAGTGAGATGCACCAAGGTATTCAAAAATGGCCTGTATATACTGGAAAATGAATATATTTCATTGTTGCAATGGCCAGAAAACATCTGCCAATTGGTGTAGAAGGGAAATGTTTAAAAATGTCCAATAATATTGAAAGGAATAGGAGACACATCAGTCGGACAGGGCACACCTATCAAGGAGAGCATTTTATGGGGCATCTCAAATGAAAAGTTAAAGTTGGTCTACATATAGAGGAAGCTGCATCAGCTGCTATTGGTGCTTTGTATATATTTAGTAATGAATATTGTTTAAATAGAGAGCAAATCTTAATATTGTTTGTCAGACAGAGTGGATCCAGTTTGCTCCAAAAATCTAACTTAAAAGAAAGTTAATGTTAATGTATTCCCAAAAGAATATTAGCCAATACCAAACTTCTGGACTAAACAACTGAAAATAAGTTGTATCTCTATATACAATGTACTGCTTTGGAGGTTCAGTACATGCTGGAAGCAACAGTAGCATTGAGAAGTTCTGGAAGCGAATGGAGAGAGGAAATGTGTGTTCTTGTACCACTGCCATGTCTACTAAAGACTAACTGATCATAGTGATTCAGGAAACTGCAGTGATGCGATTCAGACACCAAGGCTCATGAAGGTTTGTCCCTGTGAGCTGCAGAAGATGCCATGGAGGTTTTATTTTTGAGTTTGCTCTTGCATTTCTATTTTGGTGGTTCCATGCCATTTGCACAAGAGCTCGCTACTACTTCAGCCCAGGAGGAGTCCGTTGAGATGTTACCCAGTCGGAGGGTGGCTGCATGAGTGTCCATTGCTGATGGATCATCCTGAGAGAGGTCTTCCCATGATGAGTGGCTGGCATCTCATAGTGGAGCATATTTGTTACACAGTGGGATAGGTGAGCTGAAGTTA
The DNA here is from genome assembly GCA_016271365.2 of Neoceratodus forsteri. NCBI lineage: Eukaryota > Metazoa > Chordata > Ceratodontiformes > Ceratodontidae > Neoceratodus > Neoceratodus forsteri. The sequence goes on from CM057458.1 coordinate 940,585,166, forward strand.
GATGCGCGGGCTACAGGCATTGGCTGACTAGCTGCATTCTCTGGAGCGCAACAGGCATTTCTACTGGTGGTTGCACCCGAGGAGGTTTTTTCTTGAATTGGGCAGATTGCCTGGGCAACAAGCCATCAGAAATTACCTTAGGTGCAAACGGAGGTTCAAGAAAAATCTCGGATGTAAGATGGTTATTCAAGTTGTTCCTTGTAGTGATTGCAGTTGCAGTATTGGTCGGAGGTGGGTTGATTTCACAGTCTTGAGAAGGGTTCTACTGCAAATTATTTAGATATAATAGCAGTGCCTTAGGAGAGTTAAAGTCTTACATAGAACATTGAAACATAGAATTTGAATGGCAGATAAGGACTGCTTGGCCCACCTAGTCTGCCCATTTCCCTACCTAATGCATAGGCTGCAGATCCTAGTTAACCAACAGCCTACTTCCTCCTACCCCCCACTACAATTGCCTTATGTCTGTCCCATGCATTCTTGAATTCCTCCACTGTTTTTGAGTTCACTACCTCCTCAGGAAGGCTGTTCCATTTATCCACAACCCTCTCCATGAAAAAAATACTCCCTCACATTACCTTTGAGCCGTCCCCCCTCTATCTTCAAATTGTGCCTCCTTGTTCTTGCACATCTCTTTTTCTAAAAGATGCTACCATCTTGGACTCTGTTGATTCCCTTGATGTACTTGAAAGTTTCTATCATGTCCCCCCTCTCCCTCCTCTCCTCGAGTGTATACATATTAAGCTTCTTCAATCTCTCTTCGTATGTCTTCCGGTGCAGACTCTGCACCATTTTAGTTGCCCTCCTCTGGACAGCTTCCATCCTGTCTATGTCCTTGTGGAGATGGGGTCTCCAGAACTGGATGCAGAACTCCAGATGGGGTCTCACCAACTGTCTGTACAAAGGGATAACAACTTCCTGTTTTCTACTATTGTTGCCTCTCCCTATGCATCCCAGTATCCCACCAGCTCATCTTACTGCCTTCTCACATTGCTTGCCCACCTTAAGGTCCCTTTCCATTTCTGTAGTTGTTGTTATCTCACCCATATTGTGTACTCTTCCCCTGGATTTTTGTTTCCCAGGTGCATTACTTTGATTTCTTTGCATTGAATCTAAGGAAATAGGTTGCATTGTTTAAATATAACCTCATGACCCCGGGATATCTTAATATGAACTTAATTCCCATCTGATGAAGTAGGCGCCTAGCTGGAATGAATGCAACGTTGCTTCACAGAGACTTCTTTAGAAAAGTCTTTATATATGTATATATGGTGTTCTTGCCAAGTAAGTTTATCAGTCTCCCTTGCTCTTATTAATATGAGCTTAGTGTGTGCATAATTTAGGAATTTGGCTAGAATTAGCCTAGGCCTTTGGTCTGGAGTAGGTTTAGGGCCTAAGGAACGGTGTGACTGCTCTGTAGTTAAACTCTGATCCGACGGTAGTTGCAGCATACTGGGTAATGCATGTAAGAGGAAGGTGATTTTATTTTTGAGCTCTACACCTTCAGGAAATCTGAAAAAACGCAGGTTATTTCTGCAACTATAATTTTCAATGTCATCCAGTTTGTACTGTAGTTGTTTTATGGTACAGTCTTGCTCTCTGATAGTAGCCTGAAGTTCATGAACTGATGCTTCATTTTGTTTGGTTTTATTTTCCGTTGCTGACAAGCGGGAGTCGATAGTATTCAGAGTGACAGTGTTTTGTTGGGTTAAGAATTTTAATTCCTTCATATTGCAGACAAGCTTCTGAAACATCGCTTCCACTTTTTGTAAGGAGGAGGACTGTTGTACAGTTTCAACCATGATTACAGGCCGGATGATTGTAGGGATGAGGAGATGTTATAGACCAATAAATAATAGTCGGCAAATAAGTCTTGAAATAAGAAATAGCTCACAGAAATACTGCAGCAAGGTGTGATTGTTAGAATTCCTTTGAATTTATTCTCATTATCATCCTAGATGGCAGTAGATGAAGATGGATGTTTAGATGACAAAAAAGATTCAGACATCCATCTTGTCCAGAGCCAGACCACACCCCCGAAGCTACTTTTTTTAATACTGATAGATACTGGATTAATAACCTCCCTGGCTACATCAGCTCATTCGTATATCCAGTTACTTCACCCAAATATCCCCTTGGATGATAACAACATCAGTGGTCATCCTTAACCCCAAAATGTTCAAAGGCTGTAGTTGAATCAGTTCAGTTGCTTCTTCCAGATCAAATATTTTAAATAAGTAAATAGGCAAAACCAGGATTACCCAGCTGAGATATAACATTTAATTTTTCAGTATGGTGCCCTCAGAGGAAACTAGGAAACAGGAATGGTAATGCCTTGCAATAAACATTAGAAGTGCATCGTTCAATTTCTGTGATCTACAGTGATTAACTGTAAAGCTTTTTTGTGTGCTCTGCAATTTTAATATATCATCTGGCATTGATTACTATCAGAACCTCCTGATGTTCCACTGATGTAACGAGGCAGTGGGGTCCAGTGGTTAGAGCACTGGCCTTAGGAACCAGTATATTGCAGGTTTAAACCCACTATAGTGAAAGAGTTACTGTGTGACCTTGGGCAAGTCCTATAACCTTCAAGTGTTCCAATTCACCCAGCTGCACAAATGAATAGAAGCAGGACTTTACTGGAAATGAAGTGTTTAATCTTAGCTGGTTTGTCCTGGGTGATGTATTTAAAAAACAACTGTTATTGATGAAGTCTTCTAATAATGGTTGTGGACAGCAGTAGTAAATGTGTCTCTCAACTTCAGCTGCGAACTGTGGCAAGATTTATTAAAACTGAATCTGATGGGTCTTGGTGCTGATCATGTCAAAGATATCTTCCTCATCTATTTCTGTTTTCTGTCTGCTGCCTATTTCTTCAATATCTTGCCACTCGCAGTAAGATGTTTTTGTCAAGTGATGGCACACTGAAGATGCCTCCATATGTGTGGGCATCATCTGTCCAATGTTTTCCCTGCATAAGATGCAGAAGGGTGTTATGGCAATTTTCTTCTATATACTGTATATAAAAATGGTGGATTTCAACTACCCAGTGGCTTAATGAGAAGCAATATAGCTTACCAAGCTAATTACCTGGCTTCTGTTCCCAAGCTCTTGTTGAGACATACTCAGTGGAAAAGGCAGTACTGAGCATCTCTCTAGGGTACCTCTTTCCATGGAGATGGTAGGTGACTCCTACTAATACATGACTGCCCTTCCCCCTGGTAGTCCAGAGGGTGAGAGTCATGTGAGCAAGACTACACAGCTTCATAGGAAGGGTGAAATCTGGCAGCAGGTGTGACACAAGACACTGACATATGAAGCAGTCCCATCAAATGTGCAGTAATGAGCCACCAATTTTCAGACATAATGTAGTGGGAGAACCCGGTCCTAGCCCATGTCTAACTGGTCAGAAAAGTAAAATATCTAAGTTACAACCTGGTGGGGGGAGATATAGAAGGATATACAAACAAGCAATAACACACAATAGGGTTATGCTAAATTACTGCATTTCCCAAATGGCTTTTGACTACAATCACCCAGGAAGTGTGGCACTTGAAAGCATTCAAGCATTCCCTGAGTGTAGTACTGCATTTGTAAATTTTACTTTCAAGTAAAAGAAAAAAAGGAAATCAGAATTTATCTGAACCAAGTTGTAATGAGAAATATGCATGACCATGTCGCCAGCTATAACTCCTCTTTGCTTGCATACACGCTATTTATACAGTAAATACTGTTAAATAAAACTAAGTCTTCAAGAACAAGTGTAATGCCTGATATTGTTATTAACTTTCACAAGTAGTGAACTGTTACTTCTTATATTAATTACTTTTTTCTTTTCTCTTTTGCTATCTAGAAGATTTTCTACCTGTCAATACTTGGTGTGATATGTGGAATAGCGTTTTACTTGGAGGCTGACATAGCTAGTTTTATTCCTCCTCAAACATCATCAGCTCTATGGCCTTAAGGTCTGTGATATCACAACTGACCAAGACAAGTCAGTCACTTGCTGCCATGCTGATCCATTCCATTGTCATAATAAGTGAGGTTACAATGCTGATGAGGTATTAAAAGGACTAGAACAATATACTATATGTCATTGTCCCGGTAAAGTGCAGTTCTTTACATCACACTGAATACTATCAAGTAGAAACCCTTCTAATGAGCAAATGTAAAAAAAAATACTGCTGCAATAAAAAGTAACTGCTGACCACCTTAAAAATTGATAACATCTCCTTTTGGTGTCACTAGCACTTCAAGCAAAATTATATATTTCAGGAAATGATCTAGTCAGTGAGAACAGCAGATTGGGTAGGCAAGCTGCAAATACTTCCTCATAAATTATTCCCTGCACTCTATAGGCTTTGCTTCAGTATATGTCTCTCATAAGCAGTAGTCAAAAAACATGTTAGCACTGCATATTATAACAAGCATTTGTCAATGCCGAATGTTGTCTTGCTGGAATTGGCATTGGTAGTGCAGGAGTTAGAGAGATGCATAATAGAAATAGCAGTGAAGTTTTGAACTGACACCAACCCCACCCCCAACCACGCAGAGACTGACAGGCATTGGGGTGTGCCTTTGGGTCATCGGCCATAACGCTCATGCCATTTCATCTCACCCTACCCTGCAGACACCGACAAGTGTCACGGTGTGCCTTGGGGTTTTCCGGACTTACCCTCACCCCATTCCATAAGGAAATATGCTGAGATGGGTGCAGTATAGGAGAATGGGACATACCTTGGGGTTGAAGAGTCCAAGACACACCTCAATGCCTGTCACTGACTACAGGGTGGGGGTGGAATGGCATGAGCATTACAGCAGACAATCCCAAGTCACACCCCTGATGCCTGTCAGTCTCTACAAGGTGGGGCGTTATGGTTGGAAACCCTAACACCCCAGGTGTTTGTTGGTATTTTCATTCCAAATTTTCAACATGTGCTTTTTGAGACCCCACCTCATGAACAGTGGCACTATCAGTTCATTAGCTGAAAGGTGATTTTGTACAGCGACTGCGCCATTTGGCACCACAGGTGCAAAAACACATTTTGGGCAGGATGTGAAAAAAGACAGCTGTACTGTGCATGAGGAGGTATAAACAATATCAATGTTGAAAATCTGGAGTGAAAATATTAAAAATTGGTGAAGTCACAAGCGTGCGTAGAAATTGAGCAATGCACGCCCATGACGTAATTATTTAGAGGATTTGTTTAACCAGATTTTCAACATAGGCACTTTGGGACCTCTGCTCATGAACAGTGGCACTGTGATTTTGTTAATCTGTCCCGAAAGTTGATTTCCCACAGCGACTGTACCATTGTGAGCCAGATATGCAAAAACACATTTCAGGCTGGATGTGAAAATTGACAGCTGTACTGTTCATAAGGAGGTGTGAAAAAATGGCAATGTTAAAAATCTGGAGTGAAAATATTAAAAATTGTCGAAGTTACATGCGTGCATGGGAACTGTGCAATGCATGCTCATAACACAGTCATTTTTTGGAATGTTTTCACCAGATTTGCAACATAGGCTTTTTGAAAGCCCACCTCATGAACATTGGCACTGTCATTTCACTAATTTGTCCCAAAAGGTGATTCTACACAGTGACCAGAAAATGACCTTTTGGGATCAAATAATGAGATGATAGTGTATGTGTTCATTAGGTGGGGTCCCAAGAACCCCATGTTGAAAATTTGGAGCCAAAATTCAAATAAATGTCTGAGATATCCACCCAATTTGAAACCCTCCCACTGATGCCATTATACAGCTTACGGTATTTCTTCATTTTGCAGTCTGGCTTTGAAGAGTCCAGACGTGTTCCCGCTCCACCAAAGATCGCAGCACTGGACCTCTGGAGGTAAGTATGAGGTGAGGGGTTTGTGGGGAGGGGTGCACATAGTGTGGGTGTGGGTTGGGGGGGTGCCATGGACCATGAGGGACCGTTTCCTGTTTTTTCAGGTACAGAAAAAAAAAAGAACATTGCAGATGGTTTTCTTTCTTTACAGGTGAAATAAAACAAATGCTGGGCATACTGGGGGGGTCTCCTAGTGTGCCCGATGACTTTCAGGGGGGGGATGCTGGCCACACTGGGATGGGCTCCTAGTGTGCCACACAATGGGCATGGAGGGAGGAACATGCCAACACGGTTGGCTTACTGTGAGCAACAGCACACTGGGGTGGGCTCCCAGTGTGCCACACAATGCGGGAGGGTGGGGGACATGCCAACATGGGGATTGCATCTCTGATGTCGGCTTTGTTTGTGGATTGTGTGGCTGTGAGCCGCTGCCATGTTTCCAGCATGTTTGTTGAAATGTTTCACCAGGAAAGGCATGTTCAGGAGGCGTGTCATCTATGCCACTGCATGATGAGCTTGTCTCCAGTTACAGTAGCACATTTCTTTCAAGTTGGTGGTATCACCACCCCACTCAGCAGATCAGGCCTTTGCTCCCACAGTGCCAACCTCTGAGCGCAGTATTGTGAACAGGAACAGAGCAGGGTAACCCTCCTGTCTGTTTTGTGGGTTCGAATCACCTTTGGTCTCAAGTTCTGGAGGGATTCAAATTGTGAACCTCTTGCTAGCGTACCCAATGTACAGGCTCAGATAATTCTGCTCTTTGGGGAATGCCATATATCTTTCACCTACAGGCACCTAACCAGGTGTACAAAATGAACCCTTAAAAACTCTATGAAAGACCTCAGATAAACTCTTACTTTTCCCAGTTTGGTATTACCATTAAGCTATGCACAGTGTCAACTTTAACCATATATGCTTCACTTGTCAAAGAAAGAATTTCAAAGGCACGCCAAGCAGTCTCTTTAAAATAGAGGTTTACTTTAAAATAGATAAAAATTTAAAATGTAAATACAGAACAATATATCACAATGCATACATATTTTATAAATATGCATAAAAGAACAAGGTTTAAAAAGTGCAAACAAATTCCTACTACCAGACAATTAGACTTGTCTATCTAATGTATATCTTCTAACAGTGCTTGAAGTAGATGTTGTTGCTTCAGAGAGTCCAAACAAGAATGTCTCTAAAGGTCAGCCACAGCATAATTAAAAACTGTCTTTGAACCTGACTCCTCCATGATGTCACCCAGCTCCTCCTCTATTTATTAAAAATTATACAACCAGGATGTCATATCACTTAGGAGGTATTTTAAATAAGATGACATAAGCAAAAACTCATTTCCAATATGAATCTTTGATCTGGAGTGGTTTCCTGGTCCTCTTTGATCTAGTGTGTTTTCCTGCTTTTCAAAGACATCAAAGGACTTTCTATGACTAACTCTGCCAGATCTCACCAAGATGTAATATACTTTGTAACACCTGGTAAAATTAACTGGGCTTCCTCTGAAGACATCATAAAATGGATATTTTAGTTCCTGGCCTTCAAAGAAGCACATCTCAACAACAAGACCATAAAATGTGAGTCTTTGGAAGTTAATCACATTACAGAGATCTACTGTTTAACCTATCCTGTTCTTTGAAGTGATACCAAGGGGGGGGTCATCCCAGGAGCACAGGATTTTCTCATGACAGACAATCACACTACATTTTTTTATATTACAAAAATCATAGAGTAATCAGAACCAGCTGTCCAAATGTCCAGAGGCAGTGTCAGTGGCTCAGTAGGTAGCACACTCACCTCTGAGGCCGGGAGATCAGAGGGCTGTGGGTTCAGTTCCCACATCTGGCACTTGGGTTAATATTTATTTATTTATTTATTTATTTATGTTTTTGGTAACCAGGTAAGTGCGCTGATCCAGTGGACCATTTTCAGTCATGACCTGGGCCACAAGGTGGCAGTACATGAATACAAGCAGTAGATATAATATACAATTTACATATACTGTACAAGCATCAATAGATAACAACAGACAAAAGCTTACTTGTGGTAAACAAACAATGGTAAGTGAGGTGTCATAGGGATACCTGCAGCAGTACAATGGGAGAAAAGTTACAGATTCACAAGAAGTAGTTTAACATAACACACTTAACAATATCTAGTCTAGGTAATACGCCTGTCCTGAGAAAGAGAGCAGGTTGACCTGAGAGCTTGTGGTAAAATTAGGGCATGGCTTCCAGACAGTGCGCTGAGTCTAGGCACTGAGGGAGCATATCCCAGTACTGACACTGTAGTGCAGCATTAGAGGGGTGCTGCATTTTTGAGGTGCTGTCTTTTGGATGAGATGTTAAACCGAGGTCCCATCTGCCCGGATTGGTGGTAGTTCAGGTGGATGTTAAAAATCCCATGGCACTTATCGAAAAGAGTAGGGGAAATTCCCCGGTGTCCTGGCCAAATTTTTCTCATTCACTAAAAATACCATCAACAGCTTAATCTGGTTCAGGGTCAGTTGGCATTCATCTGTATCCCCCTTCCCTGGGTCGTGCCTGAAAATAGGCAGGATTTGTCTAGTGCACTTACCTGGTCAACAAAAAATAAATAAATAAGTGTCACAGGTGGCACTTTACATAATTCTTGCATCAGCGCTAGCATGCTGGCTAATTGGCGAATGAGGGACACACCTACTAAAGTGTGCCCTGCATTCGTCAACACTGACACACCTCTGCATTTCTACTGCTATCACAAGATGTTGCTTGTACATATGCAAGACAACATAAAAAGTGCTGACTTACCACCGAATATATATTGCACTAATACCAGTAGAAATGTATTGACAAAATTGCATCAGAACATCTTGCAGCAGTTTTAAATATCCTTTGGACAATAGCTATGTTAAGCACACAAAAAAATCCATCCATCCATACGGTGCAAAGAGGCTTAGTAACACTGTGCTGGTATATTGATATCTTGTTGGCTCTTAAAGTGTATACATAGGCTGGCTGAAATAAAGTGCACCAAAAAACAATAGTGTAAATGTTTGCAAAAATCGCTGACAATGGTACTTGATACTAGTCGTGTTGCTTGGAGCTTTTTCTAGGGAATTGGCCAGCCCATTCCTCTGCATCACCCTATTTTAAAGTTGTTTTTTTTTGTTGTTGTTTTTTTGTAAGCTTGCATCATTAAAAAATCTCTGGGTAAGTCTCATAGGCAAGTTGACCTACAGGAATCCTGTGGATATTGCATGTAAATCCCCCAGATACTCTAGCAGATTTTTTTTTAACTTTCCATTTTCAAACTTTAATTAGATTGTTCTTAACAGTGATATGTTCCTTATACAGTAGACTTGTCCACTAGTTATTGTCATCAGAAATCATTAAGCACCCACATCAGCAACTTACTGTCGGTCTTTACCTTCTACTGCATACATTATCTGATGAAGAAACATCAGTGCCAAGCATTTCATAGTATGTGAATTACATCTTCACAAAAAAAGTTATTTATTCTTAGTACCAATGATTTAAACTATGTTTATTCTCTGTGTTGGTCAGAAAACACAATATAAATTCTTTCCATTGCACTGTGTTTACACAAACCAAAAATAGAAATAACATATCAGTTCTATCTTGTAGACAACAATGTACTTCACTTAAAGGCCAAAGCACAAAGCTACAGTTTTAACATTTATGATATTTGCATAATACACTTAAAATAATAAAGTCATGCAAATTTCAGATTCAAACTTGGTTCAGAGTTTGTTTCTATCATCATACATATATGCATATAGGCAACCTAAGTCAGGGAGCTAGATAAGCAAAGCCCATATGAATGAACAGTTTTTGTAAAAGCCATCTTTGTCGGAATGTTTTTTTTTTCAGTTAAATTATTTATTATGTTATTTGCCATATTGTTAATACAGTACATGGTACAGTAAGCAAATATGTATGTACATTATATAGTATGAGGTACAGGCAATGTTATGTTTAGCATGTTATAAAGCAGTTAACATATAATGTTATATAGCCTACCTTCAGAGGAAAAAGACTTTATATATAAGGTGATGTCTCAATATAGTTAAATACCTGTACTGTAAATGAAAAGAGAGAAATAATAAAAGAATCAAATTAATATATTCAAGTAGTTTTATAACCAACTATAGGAGATGCATGAAAGGATTAATATAGGAGGGTATTTATGTTGAGGTAGTACCAAGCAAAGAAATCTAGTGGAATATCATCTGTGCATTTGAAGAAAGCTTAAATAGTCCTGCCAGCAGAGGTAGAATTCATTGAGTCGGTCTTGTGTCAGATATGATATCCATTCCAAAGAGGCAGTATGGGTTAAGCTGTTCAGAATGTCAGACACAGTAGGTATTAACTGAGACTTCCAATGCATTAGCACTAGTCTCTTAACTTGCATAAATAGGATATGTAACCATTTATGCTGGTATTTTGTTAGCTTTATATTTTTGTTTATTACTCCTAGCAAACAGAATTTAGGTTCAAATGGAATATGGCTGCCAGTAATTTTAGATGCTAGGTTGTGAATAGATTGCCATAATCTAGATATTGGTTTACATGACCACAATATGTGTAAAAGATCACCGTTTGGTGAGTTGCAATGCCAACAGTTATTGTTAGGTAGTAAACCTATCCTGTGCAAATGTGAGGGGGTTCTATACCATAAATGTAAAATCTTATACTGTATAAGCATGCTACACATATATTTGAAGGTATTATGGCAAGATTTCCAGCATTCATCCCATTGGGAGTCAGATATATCATCTTTTAGTGCCGCATTCCATTTATTCCTGGCCAAAAGAGATTGATTCGTTAATACCTCTCTGATTAATTTATAAATTTTACTAATTAAACCAGAAGAGGTATTGATCCATGAATTGATAAATAAAGAGGTTGTTAGTGGTTTAGTGGTTTGTTGAATAATAGGAAGTATAGCAGAACGAATTGTAAGTATTTCCAGAATTCGTTTTTAGGAATATTCCATTTTGTTTGTAATTTACTAAAGGAATTTAGTGTATTACCTTTATTGCTTAAGATATCCTTCAAAAAGAGTATGTTCCTTTGTTTCCAGGAGTTACAGTATATAGGTTTGTTCTCTAAGGTAATTTTTGGATTTCCCCAAATAGGTGTGTGGGATATAGGAATAGGATCTGTTTTGAGCCATTTATGTATTCTAAACCAATAATGAATAGATGTCTTAATTGTGGGATGTTTTCTTAGTTTAGGGTTTAAAGTAAAATATATAAAGCTGTTAGGTACTTGTCCTAGGGATAGGGAAGCTTCCATATCAAGCCATAGTGGTGAGTTACGGTTAGGTTTAGAAAACCACTTAATAGTTTGTGAGGCTGTGAATGCCCAGAGGTAGGCCACAAAGCAGGGTAGTCCAAAACCAGCTTGAGACCAATGAGAGAGTAATTCAATACGGTTAAATCTTGGCACATGACCTTCCCATAAAAAAATCTCCTACCATTTTATCAATTCTGTGAAGGAAGCAAGGCGAGATTTTAAGTGGGATACAAGAGAGTAAATAAAGAATTTTAGGTGTAACGTTCATTTTTATAGCAGCTATTTTACCGGGAAGAGATAAGTTTAAGTTTTTCCATTTAGTAAAATTTGTTTTAATATCTGTAAGTAAGGGCTGGAGATTAATTTCCCAGATTTTATCAAGATCAGGAGCAATTTTTATCCCTAAGTAGGTAATACCTTGTGGGGCCCAACGAAATCCTAGTAGATTGTTTATGAGAGGATTACAGTATTTATTTAATGGTAATATCTCATTTTTTTGGTAATTAACTGTTAATCAAGAAAGCTTAGAGAACAGGTTAGGTATTTGGGTAGGTGGTTGTACAGACAAATCTAAATTTTCTAGCAAGATGAGCATATCATCAGCATATGTCAGTGATGTATATTGCATGTACCCAATGGATATACCTTTAATATCATTATTTTGTCTTAAAAAGGCAGTGAGAGTTTTGAGAGCTAAAATAAAAAGGGGTGGGGAGAGTGGGCATCCTTACCTGGTGCCCTTGCTAATTTAAAAGGTTTGGATAACAAGAAATTGTATAAAGAAGTTTGATCCAAGAACAAAAGAGATTGCTAAAACCAAACCGTGTTAACACCAGATAGAGAAAGTTCCAATCTAAAGAATCAAAAGCTTTTTTGAAATCAACAGCTATAGCTGCAGCTGGAGAATTAAGAGACTTGGCCTTATGCATTAGGTTAATTAAGGAGCGAAGATGATCAGAGCCCATCCTACCTTTAACAAAACCCACCTGAGATCTATGTATTAATTTGGAAATATGTGGTTCTATATGAGTAGCCAAGATCTTGGCGAATATTTTGCCATCTGTATTAAGAAAAGATATAGGACGGTAGTTCACCAGAAGCGTGACATCTTTATCTTTTTTAGGAAGAATTGTAATAATTGCATCAGTCATGGTATGAGGTAAATAACCTTTCTTAGAGGATTCTTGAAATACATTGCATAATAAGGGGCATAATTGATCTGCTAAGAGTTTGTAAAACTCCACTGGATAACCATCTCCCCCGGGAGATTTTCCAGATTTAAGCGAGAAAAGTGCCTTCTTTACTTCTTCTGTAGTAAAAGGTGTATCTAGGGAGCATATTACATCTTGGGGGAGACAGGGAAGTACTAACTTATCTAAAAAAGAGGTAATATCTAGAGATGATGTTGAAGAGGAAGAAGAATATAGCTTTTTATAAAAGGATACCATAATCTCATTAATAGAAGATTCGTTTGTTCGAATTCCACCTGCCTGATCTTTTAAGGCTGCAATGTGCTCCATTTGTTTCATTCTAAGTCTGTAAGCAAGTATTTTACTCCCCTTTTCCCCTCCTTCCCAGTACTTATGTTTTATTCTTAATAATGCAATTTCTGTCTTACGAGAAATTAGCTCATTAATTTGCATACGTAGTTGCAGGATTTCGAAATGCAAAGGAGATGAAGGGTCGGGACGGGGGTTAGCCAGATATAAACTCTGTCTTGCTTTAAGTAGATTTTCAAGGTTGTTTATCTGTTGTTCCCTGAGTTTCTTCCTGTATGCTGCAAAGCTAATTATTTTGCCACGTATGGTAACTTTAAGTGCTTCCCATGTAGTACCCATAGAAGTATCTCTTGGATCATTATGAGCAATGAATTCTTCTACTTGTGTTTTAATCCAGGGTAAAAATTCTGGGTCTTTAAGCAGTAAGGGGTATAATCTCCAAGAGGGAGATTTTAAGGGAGAAGATCCCCAAGTGAATGAGAGTTTAACCGGGGCATGATCAGATATGATTAAAGGAAGAATGTTAGCTTCTATTATATTGGCCGTAACTATAGGGGAAGTTAACCAGTAGTCTATTCTACTGTAGGACTGGTGGTAAGGAGAGTAAAATGTATAATCCCTGTCTCAGGGGTGAAGAGTCCTCCAAATGTCTGATAAACCCAGATCTTTCATTAACTGAGACACTAAGATTAAGCTTTTAGGGTGACTTTCATGGGAATTGTTATTCCTGTCCATATATGAACCCAGAGTAAAATTAAAGTATCCTCCAATCAGTAAGGGAGAGTTAACCAGATTTAATGAGATTAAATGTTGAATCAACTTATGAAAAAAATTGAGGGTCATCAGAGTTAGGCGCGTATATATTAACTATAGATAGTGGACCTGAGGGAGTATCAAAGGTTATAATAAGCCACCTACCATCCGGGTCCTTCAAAGAACTAGAAGGTTTCCATTTTAAGTTTTTATGAATTAGTATAGCCACACCTCGTTTTTTTGCAGAAGCCGCAAAAACCTGACCAACCCAATCACATTTTAGTCTAGAGTTATCTGCATCCAAAAGTTTAGTTTCTTGTAATAGTACAATCTGTATTCTATGTTTTCTAAGATGATTAAGAACTTGCTTACGTTTACTTGGTGTATTAAGTCCCTTGACATTCCAAGTGCATATTGATAAGTTAGCCATCACGTGTTGGAATCTGTCATCTATAATAAATTATATATGAAGTCAAGGGACTCTTACTATCCAAGTAAATATAACAACAGTATGCAGATCAGCTCAATATATATATATATATATATATATATATATATATACATATATATATATATATATATCAAATATAAAGAAACTGCTGGCAAAACTATGTAAAACCAGCAACATAAAAAGATATATAAAATCTTCCTGATTTCCTTCCATGCAGCTCTCTACTGACAGTCTAACCTTAACATTTTTAAACATCTGAACTGTATAACAGCAAAACAATAAAGTCATCTAAGATGAACAGAGAAGAAAAGGTCAGTCCAAAAATAAAAAGAAGTGAAAAACAGATTGGGACCAGGACCACTCCTCTGTTCTCTAGGACGTAGCTTAACTATTAGGAACTGGCATAGTACAAGAAAAGACTAAGGTACTATCCAATTCACACTATTAACAAGTTGTCTAATAAGACTTGCATAACAATGTTAAGGTATTATATTTTAAGTAATGTAGAATTCCTAAACGGACAGTTAGATTCTGTGTTAAGTTTACACTTATAGGTGTGAGAATGATTGAGTTATATCAACATTACCAAATCTAGCATCATCTTCTATACAACGAGAATCAACAACAAATTAGGGGTTTGGTACTACAACCAAGCACAGGAAAGGGGAAAAAAAACAATAGCCGTATCTTGTAAATACAACAAAATATATGAATTAAATATTGTTAGTATTCAGCAGAGGGAGTACATCCATTAATTGGACAATATGGGATACAAAATTGCAAAAATTATGAAGATCCTATATTAGCAGCATTTCAAAAAACGTCCATCTGTTAATTAAATAAATGTTTCGGGAGAGAATTTTCTTAATGACCGTGTAGCTAGTTCGCTAAAGCAACCAGCTTCGAAAGATGCTGCATTGCAATACGGTTACACCAAAATAACATTATGGGCTTTTCGACATCTTCCACAGGATTATCATGAATTCTACCCTGTTGATCATAATCGAATGGTACTCTTTAATTATAGGGCCAGGGCATAATAAGGTTATCAATTGTACTTCGACATTGCCCTTAAGAGGTTAATTGCAGACTGACATCACGTCATAAGTACATCAAGTCATATACAGATATGTCTAGTAACCATAACCTAGAATTATTCATTTAGCACATGCATTGGTGACCAGCTTATACACTTATTTACAAGAAACATATATTATATATATGACCTTGATATTAATACTGTTGAAGGTAATTTAAGCTGACGTATAGAGTATATTAATCAGTCAGTTGTCGGCTATCAGCACATACAGACTCTGCCATTTCGCCTTGAGAGTCAAATTAGGCAATATTTATTGGAGCTGTTGAAGCTAAGTACTGTCATCTCGGATGCTTCACTGGTGTAGAGGTCCCTTTATATTTGCCCTTACCACGATGTTTCTTTTTTGGGGGCTTATTTACTTTAGAAGGTGAGTTATCCACATTATTGATCCAGGAAGCCTCCATCGAGTTACAGTCCACATCGGCTACCTACAAGATGACTCCCTCCTCAGCCAAGCTTCCATCAGAAGTGGGTAGATCCTGCAGCACTGCGTATTTGTTATGCACAGGAACACTAGGAATAGCAAGGTTACTTACGGTGGATTTAGGCATAATGTTACGTGATTTTTCAGGGCTACAACATCGCACCTTTGAGTGCTCAGTGCCAAATGTTAGCCTATCTTGTACACGGTTAGATTGCCTTCTTATTGGTACATTGAGGGGATCAGAAATAATAGACGTCTTCTCCAAGGGCACAGAATCGGAAGTCGCGTCGGAACCACCATCAGCCGGGAGTGCGGGTGCAGAGTGTGTCCCCCTGATTGCCAAATCTCCGTGGTGAGTTGTGGAGTGGCTATCCAAAAAGGACAATAAGGATTCCGGAGTATGGAAGTCCTTATAAGAGTTTCCAATATAGACCCTCATTATTGCAGGGTATCTAAGTGAGAAACGGAGCCCTGTCTGGTGCATAATCAATCTAGCTGGTTTAAAAGCTTTCTGTTTTGCAGACAGTTCCCTTGAAAAGTCACAGTATATATATATTTTGTTTTTCTGACAGATAAGTTGACCAATATCTCTTGATTTCTGTAGAATAAGTTCAATATTTGCGTAGTTCAGGAATTTGGCAATTATTGGTCTAGGTCTTTGTTCTGCAGAGGGCTTAGGGCCTAGTAATTGATGTGAGCACTCTATAATTAGATCGATACCGGTTTGCAGTTTAAGTATTTGCGGTAGCACTTGAATTAGAAATGCTGTGGTGTTATTGGCCTCCACTCCTTCTGGGAATCCAAATATCCAAAGATTATTCCTTCAATTTCTGTTTTCCATATCTTCTACCTTAGATTGTAATTCTTTGATTATTCGGTCTTGAGTTCTGATGGTAGTTTTTAGCTCCTGTATTGATTCTTCATTAATACGAGCTTTGTTCTCTGTGAAGGCGAGCCGAGAATCAATAGTTTTCATGGTTTGTGTATTTTGCTGTGTAACGATCTTTAAGTCCATCATGTCTGCAGATAGTTTAGTGAACATTGCTTCTATTTTTTCCAAAGGATTCAGCTGCATTTCAATGTTGGCCATTCTGGAGATTTGTAGTAGGCCTTCCAAGTTTGTGGAGGTGCTAAGGTCAGTAGAACACCAAAATAACTTTTAAAACTTGCTGTAGTATTATCTATCTGCTTATTCTCATAAATAAAATTCTTGATCTGGATTAGATGGCTAAGGATGATGTTAGATAGTTGCTGTTATGAGGGAGCTCAGTAATCAGACATCCATCTTGCTCGGTGCCAGGCCACGCCCCTCCTTGTCGGAATGGTTTGAGATGCAAAACAAGATAAGAAAGGTACATTTGCTCAGCTCTCTCTTTTATACCCTCAAATCAACAAGTGTGAGACCAGCCATTTAAATTAATTCTAAAATTTAGGATTCTGCTTACAGATCATAGATAGACAGACAGATAGAAAGATAGATTTTATTTATATAGCACCATTCCTGGGCTGAAGCACTTAACAAAATTATACAGTACTCATAGACATTCAAGTGCTGTGTCATACAATATAAACCACTGCCACACAATATAAACGATATCCAACACAGGTAAAGGTTTTGAATAATTATAACATCATTCACCTAAGAAGGCAGTCTGAAGTCTTCAGACATGACTTAAAAGATTTTACATCTTTGAAAATATAAAACAAGAGTTGGCATTGGCTGGCACCAACAATTGCTGGTCCTTTGCTTGCAAGACAGACTAAGTGAGCTAGAGGGGTTATTTGTTTTAGATCCAGACAGTAAAAGAGAAATACATGTACGTAAATGGAATAGCAGATGGCATTTTATCTGTTACAGAGCAGTAATCCAATTGAGGGATTCTGATGACATCATAACCCTCAACAGCAAAGCTCGAGAGGTTTATGAAGTCATCAGAATCCTGAGATGGAAGTTGCTGCTCTGTAACAAATAAAGAGCCATCTGTTGTTTTTTGTAATACATGGCTCTTTAACATTTTCAACAAATTTCATGTAAAGACTCACTGTTCAGCTTGCACATTCTTACTTTTTCATCAACTCCCTGCAGTTCCTCTTTTAACTCGTACATTCACAGTAAGTCTCCGGCTGGTATATTCATTTTAGCTTGATATCAAATCCTCACCCTCATTGCACCACCACTGCCTCGACCATCAGTCACAGTTTCAATCAGCGTGCCGCATCCACTCTCACTACTCTCACTATTCTCCCTTCCAGTGGTAGTTTCTCTACTGCCTACAACAGCCAAATAGTAGAACAGTAGGACATTGAGGTTTTTCCCACAGATTTTTCCCAACCCCCTCAAATATGCGGCTCCTGACACAGTTTCAAATGCCAGTTTCAAACCATGACAGGAGCAGGCAGTAAAAGAAAGCTCAAAATCATGACAGCATCATTCAGACTTCAGATCAAAACTATTATGACTTCCCGATGTCAGAACAATGCTATTACAAGTTTTCAAAGGTGATCAGTTGCTATTTGAAAACAACAGGACCAGTGTATTACATACAGTACATGAACATGCATAATAAAAGAAACTATTGTTGAGCATAGCATGCATCTACTGTAACATGTCAAAAGGGGGCCTGAGAAAAATGAAGAGGGCACTGTATTGAACAGGAATAAATGGTGTTGTCAAGAATCTAGGCTTTGAAAGGAAGGGAAAATTGTTTAACCTGGAAAGGCACACTAAGCCAAAGTTTGTTTCCAGGTGCAACTGGGAGCACAAGGAAGATAGGTGACTTATTGAGGACCACACAGTATGCAAGTGGGGGCTGTGGGATTCAAACCCAGGTCTCGAGGTTTGCAGCTCAGTGCTCCTAACCACTACACTATACTGCCTCCTAGTGATCTTTGAGTGTCAAACATTATAGAACTAAAACATCAGACAGTTTGTGACACTGGCTTTACAACATATTATACCTGGGGAGCCCCTCCCAAAAAAGACTACCTTTTCAGCAGTTATCTTTCATGGAACGTAAATGATTAACAAGGGCCTGCTTAAGTAAGCTTTCCATATGCAAATGCAGTTTACTGGATTACAGAAAACTGATTATTTTTGTTGCTGAGTTGCATTGGAACCTATTCTACATACCTGCTGAGGTGAGAGTAAAGAGATTTCTTCTTAATCTGAGGGTATAGTGGGTGCTATATCAGGTCTGTTACATATGGTACTACACAATGCTATCTTCCCAAGTAATGTACAGTACAATATTAATGTCAGCATACTAAAAAGCCTATACAATTATAGATTGCGGTTATGGACATGTACTGCATATCTGCTTCTATCAGCTTGAGACACTCTTACTAGATCAGGAAACAGTGACACTTTAAAATGCAAATACATTTTGTTTTAAAGTAAACCCTCCACACCCCTGCTGTAGGAGTTACTGATCCTCTCCTAATCACTTTCTGACACTGTTTCCTCACCTCCTTACTCCCCTCTCGCATATCTGATTCTTAATGACCCCTAGCACATAATCTTCTCCCTTCTTCCACCTCTGCCATCCCAAATTTCTACTTCCAATGGAACCTGTGTAGAAATGTAAATGTGCTCCTTAGCCACTGAATCTTGTGTGCATATGTATATACTGTATATCTCTCTGACTACTCTGGACCACTACTCTGTCAAAGAAATGTTATGATAACTAGTACTGTATAGCTGAATCTGTCTTGTATTACTCAGTATTACTCCGTTGTTTGAAAGGTGGAAGAGAGCACTAGGCCCATCTGGAAATATCAACTATCCATACCTAGAAAATAGGTGTCCAATGCATGCCTGAATCTGTTAGGTTCTTTATATCTTTAATATGTTGTGGCAATGCATTCCAGAGGGATGAGCCCTAATAGTAAAGTAATTGTTGCATTTATTAGTACGGGCTCTTGGAATTCTGATTTGCTTGTTATGGCATCTTACATTTTTAGTTTTTTTGGCCAAGATGATATCACAATGTTCCATAAGTTGTTGACCATTTACCATATTAAATAGTAGGAGTAACTCTCCTCTGTTGTAAATCATAGAGACCCAAAGACATTAACCTTTCTTTATAGGCTAAATTTCTTAACCTCGATATTAATTTAGTGGTTCTTCTCTGCATACTTTCAATTAGTGTTTTATCTTTGTTTAAAAATGGACCCAGAAAGAGACCGCAAAATCAGTATATGGACGAATAAATGATGTATATAGGGGAATGATGCAGTATTCGTCCCTGGTAATAAATGATCTTCTAATAGCAGCTAATATACGGTTTCCTGTTTAAGCAATCTGCCTGCAGTGTTCACTAGGGGAGAATAGGTTATTGACTATTGTGCCTAAATTCCTTTCTGAACAAACTGCATTAATAGTTGTGTTATTCAGTATGCAATCACTGTTAGAGTTTTTTGTTCCTAAATGAATAACTGCACATTTTTCTAGGTTAAAGCTCATCTTGTTCGTTTTTGCCCACTGTTTAGTTCTCATCAGATCAATTTGTAGTTGTTGAATTTTAGTTGCTGTATCTAATTCTGATGAAATTTTAACATCATTTGCGAATTTGCTGAAGTTTCAAGTTATATTATGATGCAAATCACCCACAAAGATTCCAAACAGAGTTGGCCCCAAGACGGAGCCCTGCGGCGCCCCACTGCTGACTGGTATTACATTTGATACAGTGTCAGATAGCTTAACCGACTGGATTCTGTTACACAACCAATTATCTATCCGGGTTACAGTGTAGTTATTTAACTTTAATTTTCAAATTTTGTCTGTTGGATGGTTCTGAGATACACGATCGCAAGCTTTGCTGAAATCAAAAAATATAACATCAGTTGGAATATTGCTGTCTATAATATTACTTACAGTTTCATAGAAGGTGATTAAGTTAGTGACACAAGATCTCCCCTTTACAAAACCATGCTGTGTTGGATCTGTGATACCTTTTAAAGTTAATTATCTCTGTAAAAAAAGTCTCAGAAAAAATGTATTTTCTATGTCTTAAATTTAGTTGTATCATTTTGTCAAAGTATGCAATGCCTCTATTCCGTAGGTCACCCCTGAAAAAGGGGACAACTATGTTTCAGTAGGCCCACCCAGTCATCAAAATTCAAATAAATAAAATAGTAGCCATTTTGTTATATACTTCTATAAAACTTTGGCTGAGTTAATTATTACACTGAAATGCAAGTGTTTCATACACTGTTTATCCAGGTCAGACAAAGTAGCAAACAACATCCACTTGTAACTACAGAAAAATGTTTAAAAAAATCTAATGTGATGGTGGGAGGGGTAGCGCTTCATTCATTGTCAGCTTTTTGTTAGGAATCATCACTTCCATCCATATGTATGCAGATGGTATGGTCTTGAATGCATCTGGCCCCACCACCTCCAATGTAGTGTCCAAACTTCAGCATGACTTCGACAAAGTTCAGCTCTGGTTTCACTCACATCAGTTATTCTTGAATGTGAAGAAGACTATCTCCATGACCTTTGGCATGAGGCAGTGGCTCTGTCAGCTCAAATTCCTCCCTTCTTTCCACACTTAGATGGAACTACTTTTGAGGACAGATCATCTTTCAGGTACCTCAAGGTCTGGCTTGTCCAGAACCTCACCTTTTCTGGACACCTTGATGCCATCAACAAAAAACTGCACCCCAAACTGGGTGCCCTTTACAGAAATCATATATGCATTCCTTTGCTGGCTCGCAGAGCACTGACCCAGAAAATGATCCTACCTATTTTTGACTATGGTGATGTACTGTAGTCTACAGTGCTGCTCCCAAATCTTTCCTGACAAGGTTGGACTCTCTTTTCACTCCTTTTGTCATTTCACCCTTGATTGTCTTCCTAATACCCATCACTGCACCCTTTACCAGTCTCTCTCCTTTTTTCCCTATCTGACAGGTGCCATATCCTTTGTGCCAACTTTCTTGCTAAATTCTTGTTTCACTCTCCCCCCCATCTAGCATCCTCCATTTCCCTCAAACCACCTTCTTCTCACTCTCTTAGAAACCATGACCACTGCACTTTTACCATCCCATCCAGGTCCACCTCAGTTGGCCAGACAGCATTCTCTCATCATTTCCCAAAATTGTAGAACACCCTCCCCACTCCTGTCCACCATGCTGCCTCCCCTAGGGTCTTCTACTCCCTCCTTAAGGACCTTTTCCCTCCTTCTTGTAGTTGAGTCTAATTAATTATATCCAATCTCTATATTGCCTCAGCATTCACTTGCTGGCTTGCACTTATCCTACATTACTCTTGTATCTATACAGCATCCTAGCACTTCCCATGTTTGTTACATGTAAAATATTACTTTGTCATCTTGTTTTTGATGCGTGCATATATATTATTCCTTTTCTGCTGTATTGTTTATTATTGCATTATTGTTTACGTCTTGCTGCTGTAGTCATTGTATTTGTCATTATTGCATTATTGTTTATGTCTTGCTGCTGTACTCATTGTATTTGTCATTATTGCATTATTATGTCTTGCTGCTGTACTCACTGTATTTGCCATTATTGCATTATTGTTTATGTCTTGCTGCTGTACTCACTGTATTTGTCATTATTGCATTATTGTTTATGTCTTGCTGCTGTATTCACTATATTTGCCATTACTGCATTATTGTTTATGTCTTGCTGCTGTACTCACTGTCTCTGTCATTATTGCATTATTGTTTATGTTTTGCTGCTGTACATAGAAACATAGAAACATAGACTTTGACGGCAGACAAGGACCGCTAGGCCCATCTAGTCTGCCCATTTCCCTACCTACAGGATAGGCCGTAGATCCTAGTTAACCAACAGCCTATTTCTTCCTATCCCCCCACAAGAATTGCCTTATGTCTGTCCCATGCATTCTTGACTTCTCCCACAGTTATAGACCCCACAACCTCCTCAGGAAGGCTGTTCCATGCATCCACTACCCTCTCTGTGAAATAATACTTCCTCACATTGCCCCGAACCGCCCCCCCCCTTCTATCTTTAAATTGTGTCCCCTTGTTCTTGCACATCTCTTTTTCTTAAAGATGCTACCCTCTTGGACTTTGTTGATTCCACTGAGGTACTTAAAAGTTTCTATCATGTCCCCCCTCTCCCTTCTTTCCTCAAGGGTATACATATTAAGCTCCTCTAGTCTCTCCTCATATGGCTTCTCTTGCAGACCCTGCACCATTTTAGTTGCCCTCCTCTGGACTGCCTCTATCCTGTCTATGTCCTTGCGGAGATGGGATCTCCAGAACTGGATGCAGTATTCCAGATGGGGTCTCACCAACTATCTGTACAGAGGGATAACAACTTCCTGTTTTCGGTTGCTGATGCCTCTCCCTATACATCCCAGTATACCCCCAGCCCTCCCTACTGCCTTCTCACATTGCTTGCTAACCTTAAGGTCATCTGATATGATTACCCCCAGGTCCCTTTCCTTTTTTGTTGTTGTTACTACCTCCCCACCCATTGTGTATTCTTCCCCAGGGTTCTTATTTCCCAGGTGCATTATTTTGCACTTCTTTGCATTGAATCCTAGCTACCATACTTCTGATCATTCCTCCAACCTTGCCAAGTCCTTTTTCATTCTTTCCATGCCTCCTTGTGTATCAACCCTGTTGCAGATCTTTGTGTCATCTGCAAAAAGGCATACTTTTCCTTCCAGTCCCTCTGCAATGTCACTGATGAAGACATTAAAAAGGACTGGACCCAATACTGAACCCTGTGGTACCCCACTAGTAACCCCTCTTTCTTCAGAGTGGACTCCATTTACAATTACCTTCTGTGTCCTGTTGTGCAGCCAATGTTTTACCCAGGCTACCACCCTGGGACCCACTCCCAGGCTGGTTAATTTGCCTATTAATCTTTTGTGTGGGACTGTGTCAAATGCCTTGCTAAAGTCTAGGTAGGCCATGTCCACAGCCCCTCCCTGGTCTACCACTTTGGTCACCCAGTCAAAGAAATCTATTAGATTCATCTGACATGACCTTCCCACTGTGAACCCATGCTGCCTTGGGTCCTGTGCCCCACTGGCCTCTAGGTACTCAACTATTCTTTCCTTGAGAAGTGACTCCATCACTTTCCCTACCACAGAGGTCAGACTGACAGGTCTGTAGTTTCCTGCCTCTGTCTTGGTCCCTCTTTTGTGAAGGGGAATCACATCCGCCTTCCTCCAGTCCTCAGGTACCACACCATCCTCCCATGATTTATTAAAAAGAGTAGCCAGTGGTTTTACAAGTTCCTCCCTTAATTCTTTTAGAATTCTGGGGTGAATTCCATCAGGACCCACTGCTTTGTCCACCTTCAGTTTTAGGAGTTCTTGCAGAACCCTTTCTTCTGTGAAAGGACTGGGATTGACCCCCTATCTAGAGTGCTTCTGTTAATTGGATTAGGCACTTCCCCCTCCTCTTTTGTGAATACTGAGCAGAAATATTCGTTCAGTATCCCAGCTTTTTCACTATGCCCCTCTGCCCACCCACCGTTCATTCTATTCAGCCTCACTATCCCTCCCTTTGTCTTTCTACGCTCGTTGATGTACCTATAAAAGGTTTTATCTCCCTTCTTAACTGAGTTGGCTATCTTTTCCTCAGTTTGGGCCGTTGCTGTTCTGACTTTCCTGCCTGCTTCCTTCTGCATTAACTGGTACAGCTCTCTGTCCTGCTCCTTCTGTGTTTCCTTATACTTCCAGAATGCTATCTTTTTCTTCCTGACTTTCACAGCCACCTCTTTTGAGAACCATAGTGGCTTTTTTTTCATGTTGATTTGTTTATTTGCTTCACACAAAGGCTTGTTGCCTCTGTGATGGCGGTTTTGATGATTCCCCATTGTTGCTCCATACCTCCTTCTAGCCTGTTTGCTAGTGCTTTTCTGAGGCACTCTCCCATCTTGCCAAAATCAGCCCTACTAAAGTCCAGTACCCTCACTTTTGTATGGCTTGACTCTGTAGCTGAGTTTAACGTGAACCACACTGTTTGATGGTCACTTGTCCCCAGATGGCAACCCACTTGTAGATCTGAGATCCTCTCACTGCTCCCGCTTGAGAGCACGAGGTCTAAGATTGCTCCCTCACAGTGGGTTCTGAAACTAGCTGTCTGAGGCCTGCCACCTGTAGGGCATCAAGAATGGCCCTGTCTTGGATGTGGCAGCAACAAATGTGCTCCAGTTAACATCTGGCATATTCAGGTCCCATCAACAGTATCTCCCTTTCTCTCTGCCATTCTAAGAATGCCTTCTATCATATCCTTGTCCATTCCCTCCCCTGACATGGGGGTCTGTACACAACCCCTGTAGGATTGTGGTGCCCTTTCCAGTCTCAAGATGACTCACAGTGCCTCCTCCTCCCTGTTTACTCTTTTGTTCAGTTGCTTTTATCCCTTCCTTTACATAGAGAGCTACTCCTCCCTCTTCTCCCTGCTTGTCTCTCCTGTAGGTTATGTACCCTGGTATGTTAACATCCCAGTCATGGTTCTCTGTGTACCATGTTTCTGTGACTGCTACGATATCCAGGCATCCTCTTCCATCAAGGCCACCAGCTCAGGGAGCTTGTTGCCCAGACTAGGGCATTGGTACTCATTACCTTCCATTTCCTGATGGCCTTACTCCCTTTTCCCCATCCCTGTCCTTCTTGCCTTTGTCACTTTCTCCATTTACCCCTGTCCTTCTATTGGACACCTCTATGTTGGTGTTTGCCACACTTACTACCGTGATTTTTGGGGGCTAGATTTCCTGTCCTTTCCAGTGCCTCCCCTTGGCTAGTTTAAATGCCTGCCAATGAAGCATTTAAACCTATCACCTAGGATCCTGGTTCCCCTCCCAGACAGATGCAGCCCATCATGCCAGTATAGGCTTGCATCACTCCAGGTGGACCCCCAGTCCCCAGTGAAGTCAAATCCCTGAGCTCCACACCAGTTTTTCAACCACTGATTGAATTCCATGGTGCGGAACACCCTAGCCTCTCCTATGCCATAGATGGGCAGCACCTCCAAGAAGGTTACCGTGCGTGCTACTTGACTAAGGCCCCTCCCCAATTCCACAAATTCTTCCTGCACTTCTCTAATCCCTTTCTTAGCCAGGTCATTTGTCCCTAGGTGGACAATGACATCCAGCTCCCTCCCCTGTGCAGCTGCTCCAGCAATCCTGAGGATTCGCTCCCTGTCCCTCCAAGCCATGGCGCCAGGCAGGCACCTTACCTCCCTCTCCCCTTCCTCCCCCAGTTCTACCTTCCTAACAATGGAGTCCCCCACCAGGAGTTGTTTCCTTCCCCTGCAGGGTCCCCTGCCACCCTCCTGTGGGTCTCCTTTGTGGAGGTTCCCAGCATCCTCCTTGGTCTCCACTGCGGGTACCTCCATAGAGGAACCACACTCTGCCAGAATGGCATAGGAATTGTGGAGAGGTACAACTGGAGGGATGCGCCTCTGTTCCACCACCCTCACCCTCCCTGAGCCCACTGTGGTCCAACCGCTCCTCTTTCTTGGCAACCTCTGAGGCAACAGCAGTTGCACTGGTGGTCCCTGGATGGAAGAGGAGGTCCCACAAATCCTGGCCAACTCAGCCTGGAGATGAGCAACCTCCTTCCTCAGCCCAGAGAGGTGCCTGCAGATGGGACAACACTGCATCCTCCAGAATGTCTCCCGGAAGACTCACTGTATTTGTCATTATTGCATTATTGTTTATGTTTTGTTGCTATACTCACTGTGTCTTCATCTCCTCTCCCCCAGGACACATCTGGAAATGAGCATTGGCTTCTCAGTATGCCTTTCCTGGTGAAACTTTTAAATAAATAAATGTGCATCCATACTAAATAGCTGAAGTGGCAAGGTGTGGGGAAGCTAATGGAAGCACTGTTGAAAGAAAGGTTAATGGAGTATACTGAATCCAGCAGGTTGCACAAAGCAGCACTGATTCATGGGGAGTGGGGGGCAGAAGAACCTGATCAATTTCTTCAACTGGGTGACCAGGGAAATAGATTAGGGTGGAGCAGAGGATGTGGCCTACTTAGACTTCAGTAAGGCCTTTGACACTGTATCACATAGAAGACTTATAAGGAAACCAAGCAGTTTTGGGGTGGGACCCAAGGGGGATAACTGGGTGTGGAACTGGTTGATGGTGATGCAACATAGGGTGGTGGTAAACAACACTCTCTCTAATGAGGGAAGCATTACTAGTGAATACCTCAGGGCTCAGTGCTGGAAGGGAAGAAATTTTTCTTTGAAATGACACAAAAATCTGAAATAGGGTAGATGCTCTGGAGGGGTGGAGAGAATGAGTAGGGACCTGAGAAAAGTTGAGAAGTGATTTAGGGTATGGCAGTTGGGTTTTGATGCAAAACAGTATAAAATCCTGCACCTATGGTATAGAAGCCCAGGGCACTGTATACAATGGGAGGAGAGGTACTGATGTTCACAAAGCAGGAATGACATATTGGGATTATCATATCTGATGACCTCAAGATGGAAGAACAGTGTGATAAGGCTGTAAGCAGGACCAGCAGGATACTGGAGTACATAGGGAAGGAAATCACCAGGAGCAGGACAGAAGTGGTGTTACCATTGTATCGATCTTTGGTAAGACCCCACCTGAAGTACTTTGTTCTGGACACCACATCTCAAGAAGGATATAGAAAGGGTAGAAGTTGTCCAGAGGAGGGTAGCTAAAGTAGTGCAGGGGTTGCATCATAAGCCCTATGAGGAGAGACTGAGGGATTTTAACTTTTATACCCTGGAAGAGAGGAGGAGGGAGCGAGACAGACATGATAAAGACCTTCAAGTACCTTATGAGGTGAACAAGGTGCAGGAGGGTAGTATTTTTCAGAAGAGAAATTGCACCAGGGCAAAAGGGCATGCAATGAAACTGGAAGGGAGAAATTTAGGAGGGATGTGAGGAAGTGATTCTTCACTAAGAGAGTGGTGGATGCCTGGAACAGTCTTCTAGCGGAGGTGGTAGAAGCAAAACCAGTGGACGCCTTCAAGTATGGATGGAATAGGCAAATAGGAAGGAAAGCAGGGGTGGGGAAAGTAGTCAAAGATCAGGTAGGGTCTGTGGTGACAGTATAGGTGGCACTGACAAACTGGACAGACTGGGTGGTCCAAGTGGTCATTAGCTACCAACAAACTTTATGTTTCTCTGAGGCACAAAAGCAGAGCACTTGATAATGGCATATCAACGGGTGTGAAAAACAAATAATTACACACTGCTTTTAGTTACAGGTCACTACAATATGCTTCAAATGCTCCTTGAAGATTGGAGAGCTGCTAATGGCCTAGAGAATAGTAAATATTGTACCCCTTCACAGAAGTAGCAGAAAGTCCAAACCAGGGAATCCAAGGCCAGTAAATTTGATTATCCATTGTTTTTAAACTACTAGAAACCATAGTCAAAGAGAGGTGGAGATTCTGGAGAGAAAATGGGCTATAAAATGATAGACATAACAGTTTCTTGTCAGGAAGATCTCTCCAAACAAATTTGATAGACCTTTCTGACTGAGTAACAAGGGCAGCAGATGAAGTACCAGCAGTAGACATACAGTACCTTGATTATTGCAAGGTGTTTGACTTGGTCCTTCAAGATTACTCAAAAAACTAGGGCATCTGGGGGTGGGGGACGAAATACTGCAGTGGTAAGAAAACTGGTTGGGGGAGGACACAGAGGGTGGTGATAAACAGAGAGTTCTTTGAAATTACGGAAGTCACCAGTGGGGTACCACAGGGGTCAGTTCTAGGCCTAGCACTTTTTAATGACTTCATTAGCGACATAGGGGAATGTATCAAACAGAAAAATCTACGTATCTGAAGATGGCAGCAAGGTCTGTGAGAGGATGACTCTGACTAAAGTATTTAGGAATTGTGGGAGGGTCTGGAGAAACACTAAAGGTAAAAAATCTGGCAACTCTCCTTCACCATCAAAAATGCAAGGTTATGCATGTAGGAAACAAGAATCCAGAAACCGGATACAGGTTGGGAGGGGTGAGAGTTACTGTGAGTGGGGAGGAAAGGGACCTGGGAGTGGCGATATCTGACAGCCTCAAATCTTTATCATGATGTGATAAGGCAGTAGGAAAGGCAAGCAGGATGCAGAAATGCACAGGTAGATGGTTCAACAGCAGAAAAAAGGAAGTCATACTGCCCCTGTATGGAACCCTGATGAGATCACACCTGGAGTACTGTGTACAATTCTGGAACCCTCACCAAAAAAGGACATCACCACACTGGAGACAGTGCAGAGGCAGATAACCAAAAAGATTCAGGGGCAACAGTGAAGAACATATGAGCAAAGATGAGAGGGCCTCAAGGGACATGATTAAAACATTTAGATACATTCACGGTATTAACAAAGTGAACTCCAGAAGACTGTTACTATCAGTGGCAATACCAGCACCAATGGGAATAGTAAGAAACTGGTGGGAGGAAAATTCAAAAGTGGCATGAGGAAGTGCTACTTCACAGAGATGGTGGTGGAGGTGTGGAATAAGCAGGGGGTTAACTGGACAAAAGCGCACAAGAATTCAGATCCACTACCTCCTAAAGGTATAATAATTCCACCAACTCAGTTGTCTGTCTCCATTGATTGCTACAAGAGAGTTCCACCAGCTAGAAACAACAGTTTTACTACCTATAAATCTAGAAGTGAGAGTTCCCACAAATAAAGATTTGCAATTTAACCACTGGAAATAAGCTACCAGAAACATTAGTCGGAGCATAAAATCATTGAAAGCCTTAAAAGAGGGTAGTGTAGTAATAAAGGTTTGGCCAAGGTATCCAGGAGGGCAGTGTTGGCTTGCCATGATCCTCTGGGGGCATGAAAAAAATCATTGGAAGCACTTGATAGACTGCAACACCTTCTTCTGTTAGCAGTTTTCTATGTTTGCATTGTTGAAAAAAGCTCAGTTGTAAAGGCAAAACATTAAGCTACCCCACTGGTAGTGAGAATTCTGACAGGAATACATTATTCTATGTTATCCTTACTTCCCTAATCTGATCAATCTTCCAGCAGAGGTTGTGGGACAGAAACAGTGGTTGGCTTCAAGCATGCATGGGATTAGCACAAAGGAATCTTGGTAGAAAAGTGTGGGGGCGAGGTAACCAATGATCAGTAGGGTCTGTGGACACAGTATAGGCAGGGAAAAATAGGCAGACTAGGTGGGACAAGCAGTCATCATTACCCATCAAAATATGATTCTATATTTTTATCTGCTGCCCCTGATAGACTGCAAGGTCTTTTTCGGCCAGCAGTGTTCTAGGTTTCTGTTGCTGAAAAAGACCCATTAATTGTAGGGGCAAAATATTAAGCTACCCCATTGGCCATGAGAATCATGACAGGGTTACATTATTCTGTGTTACCCATGCTTCCC
This sequence comes from Neoceratodus forsteri, assembly GCA_016271365.2. NCBI lineage: Eukaryota > Metazoa > Chordata > Ceratodontiformes > Ceratodontidae > Neoceratodus > Neoceratodus forsteri. The sequence continues at coordinate 940,614,893 of CM057458.1, forward strand.
TAACCTGAGAAATCTTTCAGCGGCAGTGTGGGGGCAAAAGCAGTGGTGGGCTTTAAGTAGGCATGGGATAGGCGTGAAAGAATCTTGATAGGAAAGCAGGAGGGAGGTGACCAGAGATCATGTAGGATCTGTGACAACAGTATAGGCAGGGAAAAAAGAGGCAGACTAGGTGGGCCAAGCAGTCCTTATCTGCTGGCAAATTTTATGTTTCTATGCACACAGGCACTGCTGCTCCCAAACAACAAGCCCCAGCTGACAGTCATTTAATGAACTACTCCCACTCTCGGTCTCTCAGCTGCTGTTTCTCTTCAAATACATCACCATCAATAGTCACTCTGTCACAGATACAGAACTACTAGGGGAAAAAGTCAGTTTACTTAAACAGCCCAAACACCTGTACTGTACACACACAAAAAAGATTGAACTGCACTTACATTTTACTGTCTGTTGAACAGTGCTGCAAACATACTCAAATCAACATCCAACTCCATAGTAACCAAGCTCGCCATTACAACCAGTATGGACACAGGAACATACATCTACTGAAAAGCTCTGTTAGTGCACTCAAAGACCCTGTCCACATTGATAAAGTTTCTTTTGTAACATTTCCAAAAATGTTACAGGGTTTACCGTGCCTGTGTGTCTACTCTGTGATGAACGCGGGTTTTGATCCTGCTGCCAAGCATGACTGCACTCCAGGAGTGAATCGTTTTGGGGAGGGGCAGGCTGGAAAACAGGAGCACTGAATCATGGCTCCTAGGAGGATCTATAAAGCACCCTGCCAAGAAACACGCTACGGACTCCTGTTCACACTACTGAGGTAAGTGTGTATCTAGCGGAATTGCATTAAAAACCGTGCTAAAACCCAATATGATCTGGGATTGAACACAGTTTTAAGTGTGTCATTATCAGTGGTGACTGACCACAAGGGTACTAGCACTAACCTGATTTTGTTGGCAGCACCTGCAGCACCAGTCTACACTGAATCATCCAACAGCACACAGCAACACAGAAACAGGTTGTGTTAACAAATCCTGAAACTGTATGAGAATGGCACAACTCAGTCTCTGCAGTAAATTTTGGTTGTCTTTATTTACATAAATTGGCCACCCAGATCTCAGCATTTTGTAGGGTACTGCTTATTCATTAGTGGTAGTCCTATTAATAAATCACAAAACCAATGCTGCAATTTATGTGGATTTGTTGAAGGCCTTTAACCTGGTGGACCACTTCCTCCTGCTGAATCGAATGGAGGCACTGGAGGTTGTGGATGGGCCTTGGAGTTGGTTTCAGTCTTGCCTGGGGGGGCTGCACTCAAAAGGTATTTGTTTCCGAAAGTTTGTCATCTTCTAAACAGACAAGAAGAGGAGTGCCTCAGGGGTCAATTTAAGGACCCCTGTTATTCTTGCTGTTTAGTAACGACCTACCTAAATCAGTGTAGTACTCCCAGGTAAGGCTATATGTGGATGACACCATCCTGATTGCTTCTGGTAATAGCGTTCGGGACCTCCAAATAAAGTTACAATCTGATTTTGACAGTTTGATGGAGTGGTTCACCAGGTCAAGGATCTTAATAAATAGTAAAAAAACTAAGTTGTTGCATTTTGCTCCTAAAAAGCATACTGACCAGATTAGGATACAAATAAATCAAAATGAGTGCTTAGAATTAATAAACAGCTATTGCTATTTGGGGGTCATTTTTGACACTCATATGACCTTTGAAAACCATATACAGTAAGTTCAGTACTTGGTAAAGTAAATAAAAAGCTTGGCACTTTACGCTGCACAACAAATTTTTAAAATTAGGATGACTGAAAAAAATTGGCTGACCAATTAATTATTTCAACTATGGGGAACTGGTGAATCAGACAACAAATAAAAACTTGTTGGATAGATTAGAGCAAACTCAATATAGAATAGCCAGGTATATTTTAAAATATAAAATGAATACACACCATTGTACTATGTTAATTACACTTAATTGACAAACTTTGCACTTAAACCATACAACAACTTGGTTGAAAACAATATATAAATATCAGAATTGTTACACTGAACATCATATCACTAAAGCAATATTTGACAGAGATAGAAATGTTTTTCAAGGTTCTGAGAGATCTGTTCATGTAAATAAAGTAACATTGCTTAAGACAAAAAAATAATTTGGCATAAAAACTTTGAGTTCACAGGCAGCGAAAGCCTGGACTGCGTTACCTTATACAGCTCAAATGTCATCTTCTTATGAGATGTTTACCCAGGAGATAAATGGGATATACAAGATCCAATGTTCTTTTAGATAATCATGAATTAGTGAACCTGGAACTTCCGGTGATGTCATGCCAGTGGAAACCGCATGAGCTCATAGCTCCATCTCCTCCAGGGCTCAAATTTAGTAAATTCTACATTACCTTAAACTAATTCCAGGCTAATCCACTACCAGGCTCAGTGACGATGCCATGACGGAAACCAGAAACTCAGAATATGCCACTGGATGGCACCAATCCCGACGGAATCCACTCAGACAGCAACTGCTCGCAGTTCTCGGGCCGTAGTGACCCCCAAAGGCCGACTTGTCTGGAGCACATAACATAGCCAGACAGATGAACGTGGTACTGCAGGAACTTTAGAAAAGAGACCAGATCCACCTTTGCAGCTTTGCGAACAGACATGGGGAAAATCGAAAAAAGGCTGGATAGCCTGGAGGAACAGACCTCTAGCACCGACACTTGCGTGGACTGTTCAGAGCTCGCCATCAACCAACTGCACCAGGCATTTAAGGGCCTACAGGAAAGGGCCAATGATGCAGAGGCTCAGAGTCGGAGAAATAACTTAAGGATCTCAGGTTTCCCCGAGGGCTCAGATGGAAATAATCCCATTCTGTTCCTGCAAACATTTTTTTAAATCTAAATTGGACCTACTGGAGGACTGCTCCCTCGAGATGGATCGTGTCCACCGTACATTAGGTCCACGGACACCTAATCGCTTTCTGCACTACCAGAAGAAAGAAATGGTCCTCCATAAATCATGGCAGCAAGGGAACTTAACCTATCAAGACCATCGCATTTACGTGGACAATGATTACCCTGCTGCAATAGCAACAAGATGCAGAGCATATGCATCCATCCTTAGGAGGCTAAAGGAGGTAGGGATCAAATTTAGAACCTTTTGAAAGCACAGAGAAAGTGGCTCATGAACTCTCCAAGCTTAGTTTTGAGGTAGCAGTAAGCCAGAAACCCTCCAACACCTCCTTATCGGCCAAGCTGGCACAGCAAGCTTGGAATAAGGTACCACAGAGGGAACAGCACCAAAAGGAAGGAGCATCGGCAATCCAGCAAATCATGGAGGGCCTGAGGAAACAATCGACAGCTCAGCAAGAATGGGAGCCCTTTACCTCTGCAGTGAAATGAGAAGGACACATGGACTGACTAATACTTTTATTTCTCTCCTTACAGGTAAGCTGACCAAGGTCTCCCCCGTTACTTTGGTTCCCGCCAGTGACATCCGGGTTCCCGGCCCTTCCCCCTGAGTAACCCCTCCTCCATCCTCGCTCACCTTACAGGGATGCCTTACAGCCAGTCTTTTGTTTTGAAGAGCCCCATGGTTTCTCCTGCATTGGGGGCGATGATGTTTGGGGTGGGAGAAAGGGGTTGAGGGGTCAAGACCTGAATGGTCAAGGGGGTGTGTTAGATTGGGTTGACTTTTCAATTGGCCTACTCGTGGCCCTGGAAAAAATGAGAACTTGAGACAGGTCGGTGGCACCTACTGAGCATAAAGCAAATGTTGAATGACTTTCTTTTCCCATCTCCTCCCTAGGAGGGGTGGATGAATACTCCCATGGGTTGGGGCACTGGACAGTGGTTGGGTGGGTATTGTTCTGTGCTATTGAAATACCACATCTCAAGTGGACATCCTGCCCCCCCATGCTCTTCCAATGCTGACAAGGAGGGATGGGAGGGACTGCGGGCAAACTGATTCTCCCCCCCAACTTAGGCTCCCTCCCATACCCCATTGACTAGACTAGGCCAGGCACTGGCCACAGTAACGTTCAGTAAAACCTGTTAGACCTGTAACTGATTAGCCCCTGATGTGGCATGAAATTGCAGTGAACAGCTGAACAATAAATAAGGTACAAACTGGTCTGATTCATAGCCATGGGGGAGCACCGGCATGAATATATCCCAACCCCCTTTCCCTAGATGTACACGTCTGGTCCCCTTGAGGTCAGACCAAGCCAAATCTGGCACCATTCAAGGACTGGGTGCCCACTAGCACCCAGTCTCATGGAAGCTTTTTGTAGTTTAGCGGGAACCGCCCCGTTGTCAGGATCCTGCTTCCAAATGTTTTCCCAGTTTGTTCTCTTAATTTTATATTTCCACAGTTTGAAGTTGGGGGCCGGGTTATCTCCCTCAATCCCCCATTGGCAGTCACATTTCCACTTGGCAGGTTACAGATTTAGCAGACTTAATAAGCTGGGGTCTAGTTATGAGACCCTGCAGAAGTAGTTCATAATAGTGTTTTAGATGGCTAACAAACCATTACAGATTTTCTCATTGAATGTGAAAGGCATGAGCAATCCTGTTAAACGTTCAAGAATGATTACTGTATTTAAGAAGAGTCAGGCGGGAATTATTTATGTACAGGAAACTCACATGACTGATAACGAACACAAAAAGTTGGCTAGCAAGGGTTTTACCCAGGTATTTTCCTCCCCCTTCATTGGGGGAAGGATGAGGGGGGTCACCATACTGGTTTCTGGCCCCACCCCTATTTAGGCCACCCTGGAATGGGCTGATGAGGAGGGTTGACTGGTAATTGTCCAGGGGATGCTGCAGGACAAGGAGGTTACCCTGGCTAATATATTCATCCCTCCAGGATCAAACATACCAACAATCCGATGCCTTTTGAGGAAGGTGCTAGAGCTGATGAGGGGAACCTTGATTTTAGCTGGTGATTTCAACATTGCCCCTAGCCCTAACCCTGATTTCTCAAGGACCCCCATGGGTTGGCAACCTGGTCCACACAAATTTGTAAAACATTTTGTACAAGAGGTGGACTGGCTGGACGTATGGTGTACCCTGTGTCACACCTGGACAGCTGGTTCTGATCCCTGTATAATTTTTTGTTGTAAATATAAGGAATTAATGTATGATAGACTGTGGCAGAGGGAAGTGCTGGCTGCTGAAGCTGGTACTTCAAACCCCCCAGGAATAAGTTCAAAGGACAGAAAATTGTTAAACTGCAGATATCTGGGGTGCAATTATCCTGTCAATTTGCTTTGATCCCAGGAAATAAAATTAGCCATTCATGACATCCTCAGGAAAGTCCTTTGATCTGCACTAGATGTCCTGAGAAAAGGGACACTGGCCAGTGTTATGAATAACTTCCCAGGAAACCAGCTCATTTCATCAAAGAGACCTTTGATGTGTAGATGCCAAGGCCCAGATGAATTAAGGAATCAAATACACTTTTGCTTTGAATATACAGTGACTTATATCAAAGAGACTTTTGATGTCTAGGGGAAAGCAGATCACAGACTCGTTTCGACTAGTTACATAGAGAAGAGATTTATTATGTCATCTCTTATCTTTTTAAATACCTTAGTAGGCCTTCTTGGTGTTATAAAATATAGATTTTGTTACACCAAGGTGGAGTTTGGTGACCTCAGAGAGAGGGCTGGCTCAAGAATGTTTTTAACATACTAAGAAGACCTTGACAGACACACTTTCATATTCCTGACTATGAGCAGAGGAACATCAGAGCACTGAAGTGAGGACCTTAGACAAAGATTAGTCTGAATGTTATTATTTGTAGGAATCTGCACTTTTACCTGGTTGTTTTAAGGCTGTATGTATTGGGATATTTTGTTCTGCAATATTTTTCTGTTTTCCTATTTTAAAGTAAAGATATATATATATATTAAAATGGAAACTGCTGGTGTGCCTTGACTTTTCTTTTTATTTAAGTGATGCTTTTAAAGGTTATAGTTAACACTGTGTATGAACTTATTGCTATACCGAACTGGGAAATGGATAGAGTTCTCTAAGGTCTTGCATAGCGTTCTAAGGGTTCATTTTGTAGACCTGGTTAGGTGCCCATAGGCAAAAATATCTGGCCCCCTGAAGACAGAATTATCTGAGCCTGATAATTGGGTACGCTAACAAGAGGTTATCAGTTTGAATCCCTCCAGAACTTGAGACTAAGGTGACTCAAACCCACAAAAACATACAAGAGGGTTACCTTGTACTGTTAGCTGTCCACAAATCATACGCTCAGAGGTTGGCACTTTGGGAGTAGAGGGCTGACCGATTGAGAGAATTTGTGACACCCTGCACCCTAGGAATAGAAAATGCTAATTTTACTGAGCTGTACATGGTACTTATACCAGCACAGACCACTGTTATACACAAAAGGAATGCCTGGGTGTTGTTAGGGAGACTACCATGGGGGTTATTGCACACTCTGACCATGCCCCTGTATCTATGTCATGGATGCTGGGACTTGAGAAACGTAACACTGTATGGTTACTCAATCTAATCCACTCTAAAAGTGAGCCTTTTAGGGAATTCCTAGGGGATGAAATACAGGAAATCTTGGTGGATAACTCCAATCCGGAGACCACCCCTGCCATCAGGTGGGACACATTGAAGGCAGTCTTTCGGGGCCACCTAATACAATACACCGCCATCCTTGTGAAGCAACGCAGGGAGTCAATCACATCTAGAACAAACACTTAGTTTCCTCCAAGAAGCTCACCAGCATGGAGACCAATCAATTACAGCTCAACTAAAACGGACTAAAAAAGAGCTTGACAAGTTGTGCCTGCAGCGCACAGAGATAGCATTGGAATTTGTGAGGCAATGGTATGGAGAGATAGGCCCTATAGCCTCCCGCCTGGTAGCCTATCAACTGTGCAAACAACGATGGCTGTCAACTATAGCTGCCATCAAGGACCAGGGGACTGGGACCTTACACACCAGGTTGGAGCACATCTCCCAGGCTTTTCACCAATACTATAAGAATTTATACACACCTGACCATCCGTCAGACCCCCAGGCACGTCGGCCTTTCTCTCCTCCCTGGGCCTCCCCAAACTTATTAAGGACCAGAAGACTGGCCTGATTTCCCCTATAACCCAGTCAGAGTTTCTGGCAGTCATCTCCCACTTGAAAATTATGAAAGCTCCCGGCCAAGATGGCTATGGCGCAGAATTTTATAAGCACATGGTTCAGAGAGTCAGCCCATCCCTCTTGCAGGTCTACAATGAAATACTGCAGGGCATGGGTGACCCCCAAGCTGGTCGTATGCCATGGTGTCTCTTATTCCTAAGCCTGACAAGGACCCACAGCTATGTAATTCATATCGCCCAATTTCTGTCCTGAACGTAGATTATAAAATTCTCGTGTCCATCTTGGCCAAGCGCCTGGACAAAGTCCTCCCCTCTCTAATTGGCCTGGATCAGACCGGCTTTGTAAGCACCAGGTCCACAACGGACAACACCAGGAGAGCCCTGCACCTGGTTCAGGAGATGCAAACCTGTAAATCCCCCTAGGTCCTTCTCAGTCTAGATGCTGAGAAGGCATTCAACAGGGTCTCATGGCCCTTTCTATTTGCCACAATGGCTAAGATGGGATCCCCTGTTCCCCTTATTTCCATGATTAAAGCACTCTATTCCTCTGCACAAGCCTGTGTTAAGGTTTCTGGTCATCATTCATCTTACTTTTCCTTGTACAAGGGAACCCAACAGGGCCACCCCTTGTCCCCAGGACTATTCACCATCTTCATTGAACCTCTGGCTCAGGCAGTTAGGTGCTCCTCTTTAATCACTGGGTTCCAGCTGGAGGGGAGGGAGCATTGCATAGCCTTATATGCAGATGATGTTCTGCTCTTCCTCACCAACCCCTCTCAATCCATCCCTGCTGTGTTCTCAATTTTGGAAAGATTCAGCTCTTGCTCTGGATATAAATTAAACACTTCTAAAATGGAAGCACTAACATTCCACTTCACCCCTCCACCATCATTTAAGCAGACCTACCCATTCCGTTGGGACCTTGAGAAATTAAAGTACCTGGGCATATACCTCTCGCATAATGCTGGAAGGTCCGTGCAAAACAACTATGCCCCATTCACTGCCCAGCTTCAGACGGATCTTGCCAGGTGGAGCATCTTGCCACTTAACCTCCTTCAGAGAATGGAGGCTGTCAGAATGGTGATTCTGCCCCGAGCTCTCTACCTTTTTCAAAATGTACCAATCTACATCCCAACCAAGATGTTCCAAACCTGGAATAAGGCCATAATGAAGTTTATATGGTCCGGAAAGTGCCCACGAATAAAGTTCTCAGTCTTTTTTCTCCCCATTGGGAGGGGAGGGCTGGCCCACCCCAATCTTAAATTGTACAACTGGGCCTCACACCTTTCTTTTATTGTTGCCTGCTTTATGTGGACCACCCCCACCATATGGAGGGAAATTGAGGATGGTCTTTTTCCCCTTGATGACCTGGTAAGGGTGATCTTGTACCAGTCCCCTCCCGTTCTTAGCCTGCAAACTACTAGCCCTTGGGTAGCGCACCAGGTCTGATCCTGGGGAGTGATTCACAGACAGCTGGTGCTGGCCCCATACTTGCTTTACCTCTGCCCCATATCCCTTCTGGAAGGCTTCACTCCGGCCCAATTGGACTGCATGTTTAAAATGTGGGAACGTCTTCATCTCACCTACCTCCCACAGCTTCTGAATGGGAACAACTTTAAGTCCTTCCAGGAGCTGCGGCAAGCATATGGGTTGAGGCAGATAGATTTTTACAGGTATTTGCAACTGAGGCACTTGTTTTACTCCCTCCCACCTGATCTGTGAAATCCAGAAGATCACCGCCCAAAAAAACCCTATTGTAGACAAGTTTTAATGCCACTGAGATGCCTCACACCATTTCTATTCTTTATAGAGCACTCAGTGAAACTATAGCGGCAAATACACAGAAGACACTTGAGAAATGGAACACAGAATTCAGCATAGACATCACCACACAACAGTGGGGCAGAGGCTGGCTTCTTACCTCCAAACTCACTTACTCACATTACTGGAGACTTTTCTCCTGGCAGTTAATGATTAAATACTTCTGAACCCCTGTTATCACAGCTCATTACTCAGCTACCAGATCAGCTGACTGCTGGCGCCAGTGTGGTGACCCATTGGCACACCACACTCATGTATTCTGGTTATGTCCCATCATACAACCCTTCTTGGCCTCCCTGCAGTTGGAGCTGGCTGATCTATTTGGACCTCTAATCACCCTAACTGCAGAGCTTTTCATTATGCAAGTAGTCTCTCATGAATTCAGGGACTCCCATTCATGGTATCTTCTGGGAATAACCCTCTTGTCGGCCAAGAAAGCCCTGAATAGACATTGACTGTCACCTTAGGTTCCCACGATACCTGAATGGAGGGAGATAGTGACTAGTATTTATAGGGCAGAGAGTGTCTCTTACCACTTGAATGTCCGTTCCAACTTATGCACACAGAAGTGGACCAGATGGATCATGTATATTATGGCAAAGGACCCCGGCTTAGTACCTTGATTCTACTGGTTTTATCACTTCCAGTGGCTGGGTTTTCTAGAGCTAAGTGGAGCTGGGGTGTCAATCCTATGGGCGGGGTCCTTGGGGGAGAGGGGGGATCTCACTTTCTGAATGAAAAATCATAAACATTCTGTGTTGTTTTTCCTGCCTGACTTTCCAGGCCCATTTTGAAGAGCTAATATTAAAGATCTAGAAATGGACTTATGTTTTTATACCAGCTATCCCACTGCCTGGATTATGTATGTGACAAGTTTTATGTTTTATGATGAATTTGTGACTGCCATTACCCTGTACCCTGTTAAAGTTAAAATCTTTTTTAATAAAAACAATATTAACAAAAAAATAAATTAGAGAACCTAGTACATGGCACTTTATATTTAATGTTTTGAGTAAGAACGTGATTGTACAAATGCCCCCCCCCCATTCAAATTGTAATCGTGGGTAACTTTGTAATTACTAGTCCTTGTAACTTGTTGCAAATAAATGTTGTAAGTATAAATGTGTTTTGTATAATGTAAATCTTTTGTTTTGTCTTAGAACCATAAGAACTGACAGGACTGTCCTGAAAACAAGGTTGAGTAACCTTAATGACATGATTTATACCTGTGTAAAAATAAAGATTGTATCTATCTTTTTATCTAATGCCAGCAGAAAGAGGGAGGTGGTGGTGCCACTGTATTGACTGCTGCCAGTACCCCACCCAGAGCATTGTGTCGAGTTCTGGAGGCCATGGGCAGGATTTTCAAAGTGTGGCGCAGGTCTTGCATCCAGCCCTTCGCCATGACACTTAGGTTCTGGCGGTGTGCCTAAATGTTTGCTGCAACTGTGCACAGTTTTGCAATCTTGAGCCCAGTTGCGACAGTGTCCATGATTTACGGCAGCTTGCACCAAATATCTGCAACAAGCTCATAAAAAAGGCCCTCAGGATTGCTGCAGGTTAGACCAGAAAAAGTTGGTCTAACATGCGACAATTGCCACACAGGATATAATATCCCATTAGATCACTGCAAGCCCCGTGCGCCATATCCTCAGCGCACCAGGGCTTGCGGCAATCCAAGACCATTGAAAATCCTGCCCATACCTCTGTACGGACCTAGAGTGGAGGCAGTCCAAAGGAGGGCAACTAAAATAGTGCAGGCATTTGCATCAAAAACCCACAGAGAAAAGACTAAAGGATCTTAACATGTACACCCTAGAAAAGAGAAGGGAGAGGGATGATATGACAAAAACCTTTAAATACCTCATGGGGTAAATAAGGTACAGGAGGGAAATATTTTTCAGAAGAAAAGGTGCTCAAGAACAAGGAAACATGCAGTAAAACTGGAAGGGGGGGGAATTTAGGAGAGATGTGAGGATGTACTTCTTCACACAAAGAGTGGTAGATTCCTGGAACAGCCTTCCAGGGGAAGTGATGGGGCAAAAATAATGGTGAGGTTCAAGAATGCATGGGATAAGTACATAGGAATCATAGTGCACAGGAAGAGGGGAAGGAGAAAGCACTGTAGCTCAGGTACAGTCTGTTGTAATAGTGTAGGTAGGGAGGAATGGGCAGATTGGACATGCCAAGCATTCCTTATCTGCCATCAAATTCTGTTTCTACATGTCTATGTTTAATGTAAATATTACTCAATGTTGCCATATTTGATACATTTTATATTTGTACATGTCACAGAAAAAGAAAATTAATTAAGGAATAAAATATGAATCATGAAAATATATATATATATATATATATATATATATATATATATATATATATATATACATATACATATATATAATGTCCTCATTTTACTTTAAAGGTGCACATTGCTGCCTGTGAATAAATGGACAAATATGCATACCAAATTAACTTTTACAACAGCCACTAAAAGTATTAAAAGGCCTTAGGCTCTAAATTATCCTGACTTCTTTGGTGCTGTCTAATGTAAAGGCAGTTTTAACCCAATGCTTTGCAGAATTCTTACCAATAAATCATTTATAAATCAAGCCTTATTTGACTGCTGGTAAAAGTGAATTGCCCTGTGTTATCTCCTGCCATTTGCATAATATACTGGCCTCTTAAAAATCTTTAGATTTAGGCTATCTCATGGATTAGAGATGAAACGCCTCCTATAGTACTATAGATAACTGACATGTTGTCCGAAGTATAGATAATAGTTATATTATAAACTGCTATCAGTTGCAGTCAGTTACTATATTGTTTGAAATGCAAAACCAAATTGGTTTATTCTTTCAGAAAGTTTATGTAATTCCTACACTGAATCATTGGTAAACAATGGCATTAGACTGTAAAGGCATGCCCTCATTTTAAAGAAGTATTAAATGAATCTACTCACTAAAACATCTTGGCTTATTTAAACAGACATGAAAGTCTAGAGGTAGAATCATTTAGAAAACAAGTTGTAAGCATAGCTGAAAAGATTTTGTTGTCAGCTGTGTTAAGCTGTCTTGCACATGCACAAGCAACATCTTGCAGAAGTAGCACATTCAGAGGTGTGTCAGTGTTGGCGAATGCAGGGAACCCTTTAGTGGTTGCGTACCTCAGCCACCACTTACCGAGCATGCTGGCGATGACAGCAGTTTCAAAGACAGTCACGGAGTTGAAAGAAATCTGCTGCTCCAATGGGGTGCAGTTTCCTCACTGGAGCATCAGATGACAGGGCTATGTTATGTGCCTTTCCTGGTGAAACATTCCAATTAATATGGCAGCTCCTGCTGCCCACCATACATTCCCCATAAAGCCGACATCTGGGATGTCCAATCCCCATGTCGGCATCCCCCCCCAGTTCAATTTGTTTGCTGACAGGGTGCCCAATCCCTGTCAGCATCATTTCCCCATGCACATTTTTTTGCCAAAAGGTGCCCAATCCCATTGGCATCACGTCCCCTCATTAAACTCATGGCAATCTGGGAACCCATCCCCAGAGTGCCCAAAATATTTTTTTTTTTGACTTATAAAAAAGGTCCTCATCATCCCGCTGCACCCCAAACCCCAACCCGAACCCACCCTCTGCCACCCCACCTCCCTGCACCCCCATACTTACCTCCGGAGGTGCCGCCCCGCGATCTTCTGTGAAGTGGGAACACGTCTGAACTTTTCAAAAGCCAACCGGGAACTGAGCAAAATGCGATAATCTTTATAATGGCAGGCAATAGGGGGTTTCAACTTAGGTGGATATCTCAGCCATTTTGGGGAATTTTGGTACCAGATTTTCAGCACTGGATTGTTGGAACCCCACCTCATGAACACATGCACTGTTGTCTTATTGCCCAGTCCTGAAAGATGATTTTGCGGTCACTGCGTGGAATCACATTTTGGGACTGATTAATGAAACGACAGTGCCACTGTTCATGAGGTGGAGTACCAAAAAGCCTATGTTACAAATCTGGTGAAAACATTCAAAAAAATTACTGCGTTACGGACGTGCATTGCGCAGTTTCCACGTATGTTCATAACTTTGTCAATTTTTAATATTTTCACTCCAGATTTTCAACATTGCCATTTTTTTCATTCCTCCTTATGAACAGTACAGCTGTCATTTTTCACATCCTGCCTGAAATGCGTTTTTACCCCTGTGGCACACAATGGCTCAATTGCTGTGGGAAAACAATTTTCAGGATAGATTAACAAAATCACAGTGCCCCTGTTCATGAGGGGAGGTCCCAAAATGCCTTTGTTGAACATGTGATAAAAAAAAATTCCCCAAATAACTGCACTACGGGCGTGCATTGCACAATTTCTACGCATGCTCGTGATTTCGCCAGTTTTTCATATTTTCACTCCAAATTTTCAACATTGCCATTTTTTTAAACCTCCTCATTAACAGTACAGCTGTCATTTTTCACATCCTGCCAGAAATGTGTTTTTGCACCTGTGGCGCTAAATGCTGCAGTCGCTGTGCAAAATCACCTTTTGGCTAACGAACTGATAGTGCCACTGTTCATGAAGCAGGGTCACAAAAAGCCTATGTTGAAAATTTGGAGTGAAAATACCAATGGGTGTTAGGGTTTCCAACCATAATGCCCCACCCTGTAGAGACAGACAGATGTCAGGGGTGTGACATGGGATCGTCGGCTGTAATGCTCAAGCCATTCCACCCTCACTCCCACCCTGCAGCCAGTGACAGGCATTGAGGTGTTCTTTGGAGCCTTCGGCCCCAAAGTTCACCCTATTCTCCTATACTGCACCTATCTCAGCACATTTCCTTATGAAATGGGGTGAGCATAGGGCCTGAAGACACCAAGGCACACCATGAAACTTGACAGTCTCTGCAGGGTTGGGTGAGGTGAAATGGCATGAGTATTATGGCTGGTGACCCAAAGGCACACCCCAACACCTGTCAGTCTCTGCAGGGTGGGTGTGGGTGTAGCATCAATTCAATTCTTCGCTGCCATTCCTATTATGCATCTCTTTAACTCCTGCACTACCAATGCCAAATTCCAGCAAGACAACACAAATGCTTGTTCTGTAATTCTTTGTGCTGGAGACTGGGTCACTGCTTGTGAGATTTTTAAAACTGGAATTCCTTCCTTGCTGTAGCTTTCAGAAGTCCATGGAATATTTCAAGTTCAATATAACTGGGTGAAAAATGTATCTAATCTTGAGAGAAGTTCAGTTGAAGTCCAACAACTGGTAGATGAGCTGGTTGAAAAATATCCTCAAGTTGTTGGCTAAAACTAAAACGCAATAGAAAAGGCAGAAAAACTAACACAAGACATGAATAAAACAAAGACACAGCAGCTGAATTAAAATGTAGAGAGGGAATTGGTAAAGGAAATCAAGAAGGTGTCACTGCAGGAAGAAGTGGTGATCATGAGTGACTATAATCTACACAATATGGAATGGAGCCCTTTAAGGGCCAGCAGCAGTAGAACTCAATCATTCCTGGATGCATTCCAGGATGGTGTCTAAAGGTGTTTTTATATTATTACTGGCCAGGAGCGTTGCTTTCTGAATCAGCTTCCTCCACTCTGTTCGCACCGCCACCTTCATCTTTTACACACTGCAGCTGTGCAGCATAATCCAGTTGGCCTTCCTGTGTGTTGGGGCATTACCAACAAAGGTGTCTGTGAATGGAGTGGCACTGGTGCAGGTGAAGTAGCATTTTTACACACTTGCAAAAAACAACTGCACCAGTGCACTCCGCGCCACATTCCCCATAAAACAGGGCATGCTCTGGGCTGCAACTCAGCGCAATGCAACAGAGCATCTCGCAATGCTCCAGCAGCTCTTTTCACTGCCAGATCTGCACCGGTAAAACTCATCTGCATCGCTGGCACCGGTGCAGATCCGGTACCGTAAAAGCCTCATTAGTTCACACATCAGGGAATAAACAAGAGTAGTCAACCCTGGAACTGGTGCTGTCAAACTGTGATTAAGTCAGGGACATCAGCATAGCTAAACTCCTGAGTAATAATAATCACATCTTAATGGTTCAGATTAGAAATGGACAAGGAGCACCTGAACACCAAAACAAGTATTCAAGACTTCAGAAGGGTAGACTTCAATGCAATGAGGGTAAAATTCAGGAAACAACTGGCCAGGATTGAGGAAGTAGGGAGAGTTAAAGAGAAGAGGGATATTACAAAAAAACGGTCTTCAAGATGTTATTACTGTAGCTGCTGTGTAAAGCTGACTGGGAAGCAGGAAAAAATCATGAAAACTCTATGGTTCACAGGGGAGGTAGTAATAGCAGTAAAGGAGAAAAGAACTGTGTGGTAAGCCTGACGTCTTTTATCACTGTTCAAACAATTAGAAATACAGAAAGGAGAAAAAGTGAAAGGTCCAGTGCTGTTTAAGATATTCATCAGTGACATCAGAGAAGGCATCAAGGGCAAAATTTGCCTCTTTAAGGGTGACACCAAGCTTTGTGGCATGGTTAGCACAAAGGAAGGGATCAGGGACATGAGGGAAGCTCTGGAATAGTTGGAGAGGTGGTCTGGGATATGTATCTGGACTTTAATGGTAAGAAATGCAGGGTCATGCATGTGGGGAAAAAGAACTAGGGGCTGAGCACAGGTTAGAGGGGATGGTTGTCACAGTATCAGAAGAAAAGATGGATCTAGGAGTAGTAACTCCTTGCACCCTCAAGCCCTCTGCACAATGTAGTAAGACAGTGGGTAAGGTTAACAAAATGCTGGGCTGCATAAGCAGGGGATTCGGTAGCAGAAGGAAGGAGGCTATACTGCCCCTGTACAGTTCCCTGGTGTGGCCAAATGTGGAGAACTGTGTCCTAGTCTGGAATCCGTATTCCAGGATGGACACAAATCATCTGGTGGCAGTGCAGAGAAGGGCCACTAAGAGGGTTCAGTGGAAGCAAGGGTACACATGCAAGCAGCAGTTGGAGAGCCTGAATATGTACTCACTGATGACCAAAAGGGAAAGATGGGACATGGTAGAGGCCAATAAATACCTGAAGGGTATCAATGGACAGCTCTAGTGAACCATTTATGCCCACTGAGAACAAAATATGACAGCGAATAGATGTAAACTGGCAAGAAATAAATTTAATTAGAATGTCAGGAGGTTTTATTTCACGGAGAGAGGTGATGGAAGGATGGAAGAAGCTGCTGGAAGAATCTGTAAATGCAAAAGCCATGGGGAGGTTTAATGGGGGTAGGGCAAGTTCAAGAGGTGGGTAAGGGTAGCCGGGGAAAGGAGGCAGGTGGTAGGATATTAACCCCAAAGAAAGAGTTAATAGAATGTAAGGCCTTATTCTGTTGTCAAGATCCTTTGTTTCTATGCTGTATCCATCTCAAAGAACTCTAGTGGAAAAGGGGCTCTTTTGCAGCATCACTGGTGAGGTACACTACTGATTCCAAACCTAGTCTGCTGACACTTTGGAAATCAGAAAATGAATAGGTAATGTGGTTCCTATGGAAATCACCAACATAGTCTAACTTTGGACAGATCCTGATAGTATATCTTTTTATGGGGAAGTCAGAGAACTTTTTATAACATGATTTCACGAATAGCTGGGAAGCATGATCTACTTTGAGTTTTCTTCACTGCTTTGGTGTATTTATTATGCAGTACTCATAATTAAAAAATAATAATGTTGAACAGTGCTAGTGATGTCTCTGTTCTGACTGCTCAGATCCATAACATTCCATGATATCCTTTTAGTCAGAGCATAGTTTTACACCTTCCAAAAACATGTAAACTTTGCCTTAAGAGAAGACTTCCCAACAAGACAAAGGCAGACTGACCAGAATTATTTTACATATGCCCTAAATTGATATACAAGGGGGATTAGGTGGTGGGGAGTTCTCTGATGCAAATCTTTCATCTTGATGGTTCACTACCCATTGGTGCCCTGCAGGTGTGAACCTACTAACCTTCATTCCAGGGTCCTTGGGTACATCTCCTGTCAGCAATGAGCACAGAACAGACACTTCGCTGAGTAAATAGTTGAACTGCACTTTTATTCTGACCCACATAGGATGTCACTGAGGTGAAAGGTCCCACCTAGAAATGGAAGAGCACTTGTTCTTAACATTGATGTGCCCTGAAGAGGACATATAAACACAATTCCATTACCAACAGTAATTTCAGCTAATGTCTTAAAGGAGCCTGTAATGCATTCTGTAATTCACCAGTTCTATCCAACTCCATGTTTAGTCCTGTGAGCTCAGTTTCGATGATTAAGCAAAATGATAGTGAGTGTCCAAACAATAATTCATTCATCTTGCCATGGGATGGATATTCCATGGGGTCCACAAGGTGACCAAAATTCTGGGTACCCTATTGCTTCCCTTGCTAGCATCCCCAGGAGAAAAAACAGGGATTTCCAGCCAGCTGCCCATTAGTGCTGTCCACAGACACTGTCCTGTTTCCTGGACCCATTTAGAGTTTCACTGCAGAAGACCAAAGTTTTCATTTCATAGTTTTACATTGTTGTAACCCATGTCCGCACTCCTTTGCAATCAGCCATGTCTGATTGTGATTCCTGTTCACCAGACCCTGAGAGGATAATCCAAAACAACCTAATGCCTTTGATAGCCTTAACAAAGCCTGGCACCTGGACTCATTCCAAACTTGGTTCACTTCTTTAAAGTGGCTCCATAACCCATCAGGCTGTCCTAGGCACGGACGAGGCCTGGGGCCTCTGGAGACACTCACTATGTCTTAGCTAGGGGAGCTCTTCTATACCCAGCCTGGTGCTCCTTTCTCAGACTTCCAAACCCAAGACCAACCTCCTGTCCTGTGGCATCTCCTTATTCATACCCCATCAGGAACATTCTCTACCTGTCTGACAAGCTACCACTTCCCCAACAAGGAGAGACCTGGCATGCTCAAAACCATAGCCCCACACTGGGACCCTGGGTAACTAACAGATATGTTGAACCCCTTGGTATGGCTGGTGTAGAAATAACTACAGATTAAGGACTAAAGTGGTACCACCAAAATATTGTGTAACTAAGCAACTGGGAAAGAAGCAGGAATTCAAAAATGAAGTTACCATGGGAAGTCTGAGGAATTTATTTACTTAACTAAACACAGTTTTTCTGTTCCTTATCCTGTGCCAGTAAATATAGCCCCAGCTAAGGCACTTGCTTCTTTCTCTCTTCTGTTTGTATGAGTTCAGTAAAAAATAAAACAACTCATATTTTCAATTTTCATTGATTCTTAAATAACCGTAAATATGCGCTTACAGTATATGGTTTCAACTAGTCTTCTTTCTCTCAATAAACGCATATTCAATATCATAAATAGAAAAGCCCGAGCATTAAAAACTTAGTCATTATCAGTTATGAAATTTTTCTTGAGCAAGCAGTGTTAAAGAGAAAGAACAAACTTTAAGGTCAGGATTTTCAAAGGCCTTAACCAAGTGTGAGGAGGTGCACTGACCAAAGATGGAGATATGTATACCCTTTAGGAAAGGAGGGAGAGGGGGAACATGATAGAAACGTTTAAGTACCTCAGTGGAATCAACAAAGTCCAAGAGGGTAGCATCTTTCAGAAAAAGAGATGCGCAAGAACAAGGGGACACAATTTGAAGATAGAGGGGGGACGGCTCAGTGGCAATGTGAGGAAGTATTTTGTCACAGAGAGGGTGGTGGACGCATGGAACAGCCTTCCTGAGGAGGTTGTGGGGTCTAAAACTGTGGAAGAATTCAAGAATGCTTGGGACAGACATAAGGCAATTTTTATTGGGGGTAGGAAGAAATAGGCTGTTGGTTAAATAGGATCTGCAGCTATCCTCTAGGTAGGGAAATGGGTAGACTGGGTGGGCCATGCAGTCCTTATCTGCTGTCAGAGTCTATGTTCTATGTTTCTATGTTTCTATGTTTCTATGCAAAGCAGGTTAACTGCCAGAAAAAAAAAGTTTTATTTGTAAATCCAAAATCCATTTGTCTCCATCATCAGTGCATGACAACAGTAAGGTGCCCCAGCATTTAACCAGATGGATTTTCATCAGTGCACCTCGTCTTGCTTGGTTTGGTTACATCTGAGAGGCTCGCCCCAAGGCAGCACCAAGTTGATTCACACCACTGTGTGCAGGCCCTTTCCTGTTTGCATTTTCTAAGACCCTGCCTGGACATGTGGCCCTTTTTGGTTGCATCTGTCATAGTTATGCACGAAAGTTAGACCACCTATAAAATGGTCTGACTTTCATATGCATCTTTCATAGTTTGTGGCAAACTTGCATCACAAAACTGACACGTGTCATTTATTGACACAAAGTGTAACAAATTCTGGAATTGTTGCAAAACTCTTTCAAAAAAGCCATGGGAGTTAAGATGCATTGTGAGGATGCTGGCAGAAAGTAAGACTGGTCCTTATGTCAGCATCTTGCCTTCTGAAAGGAGGGACATGATTGAAACTTTTAAATATGTAAAATGGATCAATAAGGTAAAGGAAGGGAATCTACTTAAAAGGAAAGAGGGGGGAAAACAAGAGGGCAAAGCCTGAGGTTAGAAGGTGGAAGATGCAAAGGGAATGTGAGGGGATAATTCTTTACAGAGAGGGTGGTGGAGGCCTGGAACAGACTGCCAGAGGAAGTGGTGATGGCGCATATGGTGGAAGGATTCAAGAGGACATGGGACAGACATATGGGGTTTGGAAGGGGGGGTAAAGGGAGGGTCAGTGATGGGGCATGAGTAAGGGGGGCAGGGCAGGGCAGACTCGATGGACCAGTGGGTCCTTTTCTGCTGACATGATTCTATGAAAATACCTCCCCAAGGCTCATGGACCCTAGTCTCAAAATATTATGCACCAAAATCATGGGTACAAACAGAAGACTTACTCATGTTCCCATATGAAGTGTGTACAGAATGAGGCAGTTATACACTAATGCCCCATACAGATCACCTGCAATCTTTCCATTTGGAGAATGGGGATTAATAGTCAAGAGGGTGTGGAACTACAATGTGTACATTAATGCTGTACTAAATCTGAAACCCCAACAGGGTAGGGGGATAAGGGGGCTGCCTGCTGAGAAGCATGTATGACATGTACACACTGCATTCTCAATAGATGGGAGGGAGAAACTGAGTATACATGTACTGTATGTATGCAATACTCAAGAAAAACTATGATGATTTTAATAGTGCTTCCCCTTACAAGCATGGAAGATGGGGCTTTACTTCTTTCAATGTTCAATACTTCACAGGTGGGGGCAGTGGGATAATTTCTGGGAATTTTACTTGCCATGGGGTGGTGGGACTTTGATGCCATGGCTACAGTGAAGGGCCAGAGGCGGTAAGGGAACTCACAGGAAGAAAGTGGAATGGCTAAATAGGGAAATAGAATGACAAAAAAAAAGACAAACATGGAGTTGCTGTTTGCAGACAGTATATTTTTTTTCACATTAATTCTTGTAGTGATTTGGCACATCAGATGTAATATATAAGGGATATACAATGGTGAGCTATCAGATAAATGATTTATCTACACAAGTGTTGTTTGACCTTGGGTAACTTCATGAGTGGCGTAAACCACGAGTGAGGTGTCCGAGGTCAAACAGCACAAGTGAAGATAAATCATTTATCTATCAGCTCACCATTGTATATTTCATTTATGCAATAGGGATGCTTCTCATTAGTGCAGGAACATTTGGTTTTGACTGTTTATCTTTTTTTTTTTAATGATCATTTCTGGGAGTTTTGGTTAACTTTCCTAGTGTACGTCTGCCTAGCGTGGTTGTTGCTATTAAATGAAACATCACTCATTTTGTAGACAACTTCTTGCTGAACAAATGTCATGGTCACAGTACCATGCTACCTTTTTTGTTTTAAAGTCATTCACATTTGCTTGTCAAAAAAGTGAAACAAAAATAAAATTTTATGCTGTTTTCTGCTAATTATAAAAAAACTAAAAGGTATTTATGAACGAAACACCACTCATGTTGTAGATATTTTTGTGTTGAACATTTTTCGGCCTCACAGTACTTGCTGTCATTTTTGTTTTAAAGTTATTCATATTTGGGAGGAGCCTGGCATCCAACATAATGGCATCATAATCCTTCCTGAGGGACCTGTGTTACCCCCATGAGTCCAATCTTAAGTCCGATTCGTGCTTTTCATCAGTGAAACTGATCAAACCGAATACCGGCACTCTTGCTCTACAGGTTGAGCTGTTTTTCGGACACAATGCACCAAGCTTCGGGTGTCAGTACCCTGTCTAGCCGGACCGTCTCTTCCACGTTGTGCCTGTGCGTTTAGGCCGCTGCCGCGCCAGTGTATAGTCCTCAAGGTATCCAGCAGGAGCTGCATAAGCCAAGCAGCACTATCACACTGGTCCGAGGGAATAATGGCTGCACAAAACTCCTCCGTGAACCTTGCGCAGGACATCGCGAATATGACAGCAGTGTTAAATAGGATGCTGCAACATACAGCTGATCTTAAACTTTCCTCCTCTAAGATCACTGCAGATCTTAAGATCCTAGCTCTCAGGGTAGAAGGCACGGAGAAAGTGGTTAAATTACAGGCAGAGCAGATATCCCAACACGATGGGTATTTAAGGGAACACCATGGCCACATTCATTACCTGCTTTCAAAGGTGGATGACCTGGAGAACATGGCTAGGAGGCTGAATATCCAAATTGTGGGCATCCCGGAAGGCATGGAAGGCAGTGATATGGTCTCATTTCTCAAAAATGCCCTGCCAGCTATGCTAAAGCTGGAACATGAGCCTGCACCAGAAATCCAGAGGGCCCACCACTCCTTAGCTCCAAAACCCAAGCAAAGTGAGCACCCTCGTCCTATTCTGTGTAAATTTCTAAGATATCCAGTAAAAGAGAGATACCTAAGGCTGGCGAGGGACTTGAAATCAGTAACATGGCAGGACTGTTCAATCCAGCTTTACCAGGACTATTCACAAGACCTGGCAAGGAGAAGAAGGGCTTATGC
The DNA here is from genome assembly GCA_016271365.2 of Neoceratodus forsteri. Taxonomy (NCBI): domain Eukaryota; kingdom Metazoa; phylum Chordata; order Ceratodontiformes; family Ceratodontidae; genus Neoceratodus; species Neoceratodus forsteri. The sequence goes on from CM057458.1 coordinate 940,636,820, forward strand.
GGGAGTGAAACAGCAGCTCTACAGGATGGGCATACCAACCTCCCTAAGATATCCCGCCTCGCTGAGGGTACAGCACAATGGGGTCTACCATATGTTCAATTCCCCAGAGGAAGTGGAGCAGTTTTTGCAGACCATCCTACTGAAAGGGTGAGAATCACGGCAATCTCCACAGCGCCCACGTGGCGTAAGCTGGCAAGCAATGGAGCCTTTATCGGCACCCATGGAAACCTCCCCTGGTGCTTAGGAAAGTGTACCAGTGCAGGGAGATGATTGGCACAGAGCCCAGAGGGGCAGATCGAGGAAACCAGGCAGGGCCTCCTCTATCAAGAAACCCACCCTAAAAAAGAATGGTTCCAGAAGTCGTCAGAGGATACAGACCCTGTCGGATGACAGCACGATCTCCCCTGTCACAACCCCAGTTAAACTTTCAAATCGATATGAGCCTTTGGGGGACCTTATTCCAACTGCACTTGAGCTGGGGATCAACTCTGAAGCAGCAGAGACTGATGATCTTACAGACCAGAGCCTGTTAGCAGACTGGGCCCTCCTCTACAAAGACTGGGCTGAGTGTGAAGGGGAGCTGCAGGTTGAAAACCCACCACCAACTTGAGATATGGATTGCAGCACCTTGGAGTATGTACTTTTAGGTCACTCCCTGCAAGGTTAGCGGGGTAATTCCATATCTCTGGGAGCATGTAAAATATGTTAGAATATTCTGTTGGGGCCCAACCAGAGTCTATATGTCATTCAGAGATCTTGTCTAGCGGATCTGATTTAAGGAATCTGAGTGGGTTGTGGTGCCTGCTTGGTCTATGCCAGATGGGCTTGGCAGCGTGTAACAGCTGTCACCGTCTTGTTTATGGGTTGTGTTCATCATAACGACCTGTTATGAATTTACCATGAATAATGAGCAGGTTGTTTTTCTTCTCTCACAAGCAGTCCCCCTCCCCTCCACACGGACATAGACTGAGGAGGTTTACAACTTAACAGTTTTTATTTATGCAAGCTAGGTGAGGATGGGTTCTGAAACTTATGCTCTTGCCCAGATAACCAGAGGCACTTCATGCTACTATAACATACAGGTAGTGAATATCCTGGCAGTAAGTAGCCCTCGGTTAGTCAGGGGAGGAAGTTGGGTTAGAGGACAACATGCTGCTTCCTAGTGGTTGCAACCTCAGTGTATTAATTAACACTGTGAGAGGAGAATAGCTTGTGGCTAAAGCGCAAATACTCTGTTTTGGTTGCACAAATGCTTTGTTTTGTTCATATACATAGCACCCTCATCCAGGAAACTTAAGGGTGCCTCTACTACAACGAGGCATGTTGTTTCAAGAGGGGGCTAGCCTTCATTGCTGTATTGTACGGTATCAGTTGATGTTCCATAATTATACAGTTAAAATTTATACTTGTTGACTAATTTACTCACACAGGGGTCCACAGGTACCTGAGGGTGCTCAAGGTGTTTCAACTATGGGAGCTTTAACCCCTCTCTTGATAGAGGGGCTGAGTAGCTCCAATAAGAGGGCATGCTCCTCTCCCAGGAGTGGACTCCCTGACCATGGGTTGCCTTGGTTTGGGTGGCTGGGTTACCGTGGGAGTTCCACTTAGAATAGGGTATGGTTAGGGTGTTCCAGGAAAAGGAAGTAGAAGGGGGAAAAGTTATGGAGTTCTTGGAGCCTATGCAAGAATTTGTATATGTTCCATGTAGGGATGGATTTGAGGGTAGGGAAGGGGGCTATGTCTGGTATTGTAGAGTGAATTGGATTGGCAGTGACCCTATCACCAAAATCAGACCTATAGAATCCTGGAAGGGGGGGAAATATGTTTTAATAGATAGAACAAATGGCGGGTAGTGATATGATTATGACCACATCCTGGAATGTAATGGGCCTGAGCTCACCTATTAAAAGAAAAAAGATCCTGAATCGACTAAAATCTTTAAAATCACATATAGCCTTCCTTCAAGAAATGAAACTAAATCCTATAGAAGCTAAAACATTAAAGAGGGAATGGGTGGGCTGGGAAGGTCACAGTGCAGCAAGTAAAACCAAAAGGGGGGTATCTATTTTATGTCGCAAAAATCTCAGATGGCAGTTGTGGGAGCACCGGGCAGACAAAGAGTGAAGGTGGGTGAATGCCAGGGTTACTACTTTAATGGGGGATGTTCTCCTAGCAGCCTTTATGCCCCGAATGAGGATTCCCTGGAATTCTTTCATAGAGTCTCACAGGAACTAATGGGGATGATGACAGAGGAAATGGACATCATATTGGGAGGGGATTTCAATTTGGCATTGGATGCCCTTATGACAGATCAAATGTGAAGCCTGACGGTCACCCAAAAGCCTGAAAGACCTACTAGCCTTACATAAATTACAGGATATGTGGAGGATCGCCCATCCCACCATGAGGGATTATACTTACTTTTCAGGGGCCAAACAGGTTGTCAGCAGGCTGGATTACTGGTGTATTTCTCCAAATATCTCAGTAGGATTCTGGATGTAAATATTGCTCCCCATACATATCTGACCATGCCCCATTAACTCTCTCGATAGCTCCACCCACTGCCTCCCCTAAATCATTGACCTGGTGGCTTGACCCTTTACTGCCGCAAGAAAGAGAGTTTAGGGATTGGCTCCAGAAAGAGGTGAAAACATACTTTTTGGACAACCCTCAGGGCTCTTCCTCGGCTGCGGCTATATGGGAAGCTTTCAAAGCAACTATAAGAGGCCAAATTATAAGCTATGCCTCTTACTGTAGGAAGCAGAGGGAAAAGGAAACTAAGGAACTAGAAGAAGATTTGGGAGAAAAAGAACTGCAATACAAGAAAGACCCAAACAAAATGCAAAACCCAGAGTTCTTACGGGAGCTCTTGGCTCTGTGAATGAAGCTGAACATGTTAGCCTCTAGAAAGGCAGAACTCCAAATGTTAAGAATGAAATATAAGTACTGGGCAGGGGGTGAAAAATCTGGGAAGCTCTTAGCGTACAGACTAAAGAAACAACAGGCCGGTAAGCATATAGCACAACTGCAGGATGCCAAGGGGAACATTTATAACAAACCTGACTCTAGAAACAAAATTATGCTTTCATTCTATGACTCCCTGTACAGATCTCACATTACCTGGGACAAGACCAAATTTGATAAGTTTATAGAGGGCACGAAACCACCAAAACTTACAACTGCCCAATGCAAGCTATTGGAGGGACCCATAGGAGAGAAAGAATTAGGGATGCAATTAATAGAATGACAGTACGAAAGGCCCCAGGGGGTGATGGCTACTCTATTGATTTTTATAAGATCATCCAAGATAAAGTCTCTCTTCCCTTGTGGGACATTCTACAGGAGATCTCGACAAAAGAGACACTCCCATCTACACTTAGGGAGGCGATTATTACAGTCCTTCTGAAGGAAGGAAAAGATCCAAAGCTCCCAGCAAGCTATCGGCCCATTTCGTTCATAAACAAAGACACTAAGATCCTGGCTAAGGTGTTAGCGCCACGGCTGGAAACAGTCCTTCCTAGCATAATTCACACCTCTCAGGTGGGCTTTGTGAAGGGTCAGGCCAGCACAGACCACCTTAGGTTATTAGTATCCCTCATTCAAAGGGCAAAGCAAATCCGCGCCCTGGCAGCAGCCATCTCAGTAGATCAAGAAGGCTCGACTTGGTCAAGTGGGATTTTCTGCATGCCATCCTCCAACACTATAGTTTTGGTAGGGTCTTTAGAAGCTTGGTCAAAACTCTCTATACAGCTCCCAAGGCAAGACAAATGACAAATAATATTCTCTCTGAGCCATTCGAATTACACAAGGGAACTAGGCAGGGGTGCCCCTTGTCTCAGATGTTATTTGTCTTAGTCATAGAAGCTCTAGCAAGTGCAATCAGGGATCACACGAGGATATCAGGTATATGCATGGGGAATGTCTCCTCTTCTGTTCTATTGTATGCCGATGATTGTCTCCTTTTAACTGAAGACTTCCTTACTTGTGCACCATATATAACTGAACTATTGCAAGCCTTTGCAGGCATTTCAGGTTTAAAAGTAAATCAGGGCAAAACAGAGGTTCTCCCCTAAATACCGAGGGACATTACTAGTGAGGGCCTGGTTCCTGCCAAAGGAGGCATTAAATACCTTGGAATTAGGATATCAGCATTGGTTTCCGCACTGCCAGAAACTAATCTTGCCCCACTGGTCAATAGCTTGAAAGAGGAAACCCTGAGGTGGAAGCAGCTGAATTTGTCATTACCTGGTGAGGTGGCAGAAATCATATCATGTTGGCACCCAGGGTATATTATGTCCTTTCCCATCTTCCAGTTATAATTCCAAAAGTATGGTTCCAAAAATTAGACAATATAATTCATGTATTCTTATGGGAGAATAAGACCCCACGATATAGCAGAGCTAAGCTCCGAGCTTTGTGGGCAAAAGGGGGCTGGTGCCTTCCTCATTTTCAAAAATATGCTTATGCCTTTTCGGTTGCTACCATGGTTAGGATGTTTCGGGCATCCCTGGAGTCCATGTCAGCCTGGGCAGTGATCGAAACTGGGACCCTTTTGGGGATCCACCTATCGGGATACTTGGGCAAGCACCTTCCTGCCCCCCTTTGCCAATGCCTGACTATTAAGGCTGCTCATTGGGCGTGGAATCAGGTAGGGGTCACCACCAGGTCCTGTCTTGACCCAGGGAATTATCTATCCCTCTGGAACAATCCAAGTTGGACCATTGGCAGGAGACCTTTTATGTGGGAATCATGGAGGATAAACCAGATAAATCAACTAAATGATATCCAAATGGGTGATGGGTGTACTCCAGACAGCTTTGTGTCTTTACAAAAAAGATATAATTTAGAGAACTCAGAATTTTGGAGATACCTGCAATTAAGGCATCTCCATACAGCTTGGCTACAGAGGGGGGGCTCTTGCATAATGTGTCATTCCAAGCACTCTGTCCCTGGTAAAATATTGCCCCTATCAAGTTGGGTCCAAGAGAGGACAGGCCTAGCCGGCCAGATTTACAGATACATGAGAGACAATCTGCCTGACCCCTCCCTGCCGGCTAAACAGAGATGGCAAAGGCTGGTGGGTGGTGCTATACCAGAACGAGAATGGAGCAGAAGCTGGACCATGATCAAAAGAGCTTGTATTGATCCCAAAAGCTTTCTCACCCAAAATAAAATTAGACACCTTTGGTACCGCACCCCGCCAGTGTTGCACAAAATGGGCCTAATAGAAGAGGATCTGTGCTGGCGATGTGAGTCACAAGGGGCAGAACTACTACACATCCTATGGCAGTGTGACCCACTTCATCCCTTCTGGTCCAAGGTAGCCCACTGCTACTCCAATATTCTGCCATGCCATATTCCTTCTTGCCCTCAACTCTGGGTCCTGGGGATCCCACCCCAGGTGGTGGAGTAACTTGCGTGGCTCTTGCAGGCATCTGTAAAAGCTAAATGCCTGATACTTTGCAAATGGAGAACTAAAGAGGTCTCCTCCTTTATGGACTGGCTGATGGCTATGGCTAAATTGGCCAACTATGCCAGGGTTATGCATATATCTAGTGACACTCTACATAGATACCTGGATATTTGGTCACCATTTATGCACTTTATTCAAAGCACCCCCTCCCTCATCACTGACACTGCTGGTAAAACCCCCGTGAGGGCTTCCCTTCCCCCCTACTCCCAATTTACATATAGCCATTGACAATACTGGGTAATTTCAGGAAGCCCCCGACCATGAATTTGTGATACCTGCTGTTTAGTGTACTGTACAAATAGTTTGTAGGAATAGATCTGTTGTAAAACAAGAAGTCCTTTATGTGAAACCTATTGTACTTTGAATATTGAAAGTGAATTTGTTGTTGGCATTTCTATCTTATGTGAAATGTAACTGTCATTCTATCTCCATAACTCAATAAAAATTTTAACTGCAAAAAAAAGTTATTCACATTTGTTTGTCAAAAAAGTGAACAAAAAAACTTTGATTGTCAGCTTGCATTCATCCCACATATCTGGGATAAATCTAGGGTGGTTAGATAAATCCCACATATGTGGAGAGAAATGGATTTATGCAATTGAGTTTGGCTCCACACCTATTGCATAAATGCAATTACTCGTGTTATTTCTTACATGCCCATTATAAAAAATAAATCTTCAGCTGGATGAATTATTTCAAAAAGTATAAAAAATAATTAAACTGGGATTTGTGTACCATTATCCGTTCCCAGGGCCTTGGTGAAAATGGGATGCAAGTGGGACAGTGTCCGACAATATGCTAAGTAGTGATTTATTTTAGGTGGAGCAGGGTTCTAATAGGAAGGAAGACAGCCCTTTACACTGCCCCACTCCGCATGCACCAGTGTTTACCACAACCAGTTTGGCCCTATAAAGAGATGCAGCATTTTGCATTAGGGCACTGTACTGGGGAAGTGGTTAGGAGTATTGTGCTGGTCCAAAGACAGCCATTCTTTTTGATAAAATGTCCTTTAGAAAGACAACATTATACCTTGAATCTATGCAATGAAATTATAACTATTTTGATTTATATTTGGGGTGAGAGGGCCACCTGCTTCTCAGGTTATGTAGACATAAGGCATTATGTAAGCTTGAAGGATTTCTTATTGTTGTTTACCACATTCCCCCATCTTTGACTGAAACCCTAGGGTTCACATTAACTGTGCCCTTACTTTGGCAGGGTAGGTGGGTGGATAAGCAGCTGCCTTCAAAACTCACATACAGTACATACTGCACTCCATTGTCAGCCAGCTGAGACTGGATAAATGTCCAGGAATCAAACACCCCACCTCCTAGATACATTCAGCCCCCCTGCTGGCCCCGGTATGGAACTCCAGCATGTGCACAGAAACCCTGACTTCAAGGTGGCAGAATAACACGCTGTCACTGGACCACTGCCAAATTTTCTTTATTAGCAAATCTCATCACATACAATATTTATGAAAAACATTTCCTTATAGAATGGATTGTTCTTTTGTGGGTAGGGTGCTACCATTCAGGCTATTGGTAGCGTTTACCTATGCCGAATCGACAACATCATTGTCGAAGTTTGGCATAGCGGGATCCCCAATGTCGACAGGTGAAATTTTGCCAGTCCAACATTAGAGTGTTTCTCTCGGGGGGCTGCACCCCACGGACCCCTCCCCCATGCAGGGGGCTGTGTACCCCGCACCTCCTTGTAAGGATTATTAACTCCGAGTAGGAGCTGATTTGAAGGGGGGACAACACATGGCGAAAGGCAACATTTCCCCCTCAGGTCCCCCACAGTGACAATTTCAAAACCTGTTAAAATTGTCACTGTGTGGAATTTCGCCATAATAGTTTCATTGTTCGGTTGGCACACCATTGGTAGCTATCACTCACCCCTGTCATCTACTCACCTGCACTCCAAGATCATATCATGGCCTGCTCCCCATCGTGGAGCTAGTAGAGTGGGGTCCCTCTCTGCTGGGGGGGGACTGCCAGTGCCATCATCCTACTCACTGCCATTTTTCCTGCAGTGTTGCCTTTGACCCACGTCCTTACACCTTGTGTGGTGCCAGGCACATGCCACATTATGAGCTCACAGGCATGCAGATGGCCTCCCTTTGCAGCAGCTTACTTCATGGCACAGTGCAGGGTGGGGTACTGAGGTACTGGATTGCAACATCCCCTCTTCACTGGCTAAGACATGCTGCTCTGGGCAGTGCTTCCTCACCCTGGTTGCTTCAGTACAGGTGACTCAACTCCACTCCCAGAATCGGGCTCCCAGCACAGCAGTGAGATGTGCTGCCACTGGGCCCCCAGCCAACCTTTGAACATCATTTGCTACATCAATTAACAACTTACCCGTCCATTTCAGAAGAAACAAAAACTCTCCGTCCCAACCCAGTTCATAGGTATTAGTTAATTATAGTAGTTTAATTATAGATTGAGGGAGTGCTTCCAACCAATAGGAGCATTCCTTTCTCCTGCTTGGTAGACACTCATATTCAGTACTTTTCTGAGTTCAGCTTTCTTTCTACTACTAGAAAGTGTATTTAGCTGAACTGGGGTATTGTACTTTGTGAACGAGCCTTCAGGCCCATCAGTGCCATTTATAAATGTGACCACGCTTCGGGATTAGTGCACGGACAATAGGTTTGGACTGCATGGGTTTTGCTTCTAAGTAAAATTAGAAAAAGTGATCATTTTTATGGAGTGTACATTTCTGCTGTCTGTAGTATGGCACAAGATGGACTGCTACAGGCAATGCAGCCCAAAAATGTAAGTAAAGGGTGGACAGAATCTCTTTAATAGCTGTATATGTAAATGTCCTGTAAGTCCCACCCTGATCATGCCCTGTGACCAGAGACAGCCCTCCTGTAGGAACTATCAGTAATCTAGAAAGGAGGCCAACCCCACCCTACCAGCAAGCAGCAGGTAAGAGACATAGTTTCCTCTTTCTTTACAACATTATAAAAAAAAAAATAACAAGCATTTGTCAATGCCGACAGTTGTCTTGCTGGCATTGGCACTGATAGTGAAGAAGTTAGGGAGATGCATAATAGGAATGGCAGTGAAGTATTGAACTGATGCCAACCCCAACCCTACCCCGCAGAGACTGACAGGCACTGGGGTGTGCCTTTGGATCGTCGGCCATAACGCTCATGCCATTTCACCTCACCCTACCCTGCAGACACCGACAGGTGTCATGGTGTGCCTTGGGGTCTTCGGGCCTTACGCTGACCCAATGCCATAAAGAAATATGCTGAGATGGGTGTACTATAGGAGAATAGGGTGAAATTTGGGGCTGAAGAGTCCAAGGCACACCTCGATGCCTTTCGGTGGGTGCAGTCTGGGGGTGGAAAGGCATGAGCATTACAGCCAAAAATCCCATGTCACACCCCTGCCGCCTGTCAGTCTCTACAGGGTGCGGCATTACAGTTAGAAACCCTAACAACCCACATGTTTGTCTGTTATTTTCACTCCAAATTTTCAACATGGGCTTTTTGTGACCCCACCTCATGAACAGTGGCACTATTGGTTCATTAGTCGGAAGGTGATTTTGCACAGTGACTGCGCCATTTGGTGCCACAGGTGTGAAAACACATTTAGGGCAGGATATGAAAAAATACAGCTGAACTGTTCATGAGGAGGTGTAAAAAAATGGTAATGTTGAAAATCTGGAATGAAAATATGGAAAAGTAGTGAAGTCACGAGCGTGTGTAGAAACTGAGCAACAGACGCCCCTAACACAATAATTTAGTAAATTTTTTTAACAAAATTTTCAACACAGGCATTTTGGGACCTCCACTGATGAGCATGATGGCTGTACCATTCATAAGAAGGTGTGAAGAAATGGCAATGTTGAAAATTTGAAGTGAAAATATTTTAAAAATCTCGAAGTTACGAGCATGTGTGGAAACTGTACAACGCACACTCATAACACAGTCATTTTTTGGCCTTTTGTCACCAAATTTTCAACATAGGCATTTTGAGATCTCCACTCATGAACAGTGTCACTGTGATTTTCTTAATCTGTCCCAAACATTGATTTCCCACAGCAACCACGCCATTGTGTACCAGTTTAGCAAAAATGCATTTCAGACGGGATATGAAAAATGACAGCTGTATTGCTCATAAAGAGGTGTAAAAAATGGAAATGTTGAAAATCTGGAGTAAAAATATTACAATTTCTCGAAGTTGTGAACGTGCGCTGAAACTGCACAATACATGCTTGTAACACAGTCATTTTTTGGAATTTTTCCACCAAATTTTCAACATAGGCATTTTGGATCCTATGTTCATGAACAGTGACACTGTGATTTTCTTAATCTGTCCTGAAAGTTGATTTCCCACAGCAATCGCACCATTGAGTGCCAGATGTATGAAAACACATTTCAGGAAGGATGTGAAAAATGACAGCTGCACTGTTCATAAGGAGGTGTGACAAAATGGCAATGTAGAAAATCTGGAGTGAAAATATTAAAAATTCTCAAAGTTATGAGCGTGCATGGAAACTGCGCAATGCATGCTTGAAACACAGTAATTTTCTTTAATTTTTTCACCAAATTTGCAACATAGGCATTTTGGGAGCCCACCTCATGAACAGTGGCACCGTCATTTCATTAATCAGTCCCGAAAGGTGATTCCATGCAGTGACCACGAAATCACCTTTCAGGACCGAATAACAAAATGACAGTGACTGAGTTCATGAGGTTAGGTCCCAAGAACCCCATGTTGAAAATTTGGAGCCAAAAGTTGTAAAAATGGCTGAGATATCCACCTAAGTTGAAAACTCCCCCATTTATGCCATTATACAACTTACTGGCATTTCTTTAGTTTGCAGTCAGCTTTGAAGAGTGCAGACGTGTTCCCGCCCCACCGAAGATCATTGTGCCATGCCCTGGAGGTAAGTATGGGGTGTGAGGAGGTGTGGGGGGGTGGGGTGCGTAGAGGTTGGGTGCAGGTTGGGGGAAGGGGCACCAAAGACAATGAGGACCTTTTTCTCCTTTACAGGTTAAAAACCTAAAAGAAAACAACAGTGCGGATGTTTTTTCTCCTTACAGGTGTATGAAACAATATTGGGCACACTGGGGTGGTCTCCCAGTGTGCCCCATGACGTCGGTGGCATGATGTTTGCCACACTGGGGTGGGCTCCCAGTGTGGCTCGCAATGGAGCTAGGCAGGGGCAGGAAAATGCTGACGAGCTCAGCTTCTGAATAGAGGGGAGGCACACTGGAGTGGGCTCCCAGTGTGCCACACAATTTTGGGGGTTTACACATGCCAGCAGGGGGATTGGGCACCCCCAAAGTCAGTTTGCTACTGATTGCAAGAGGCAAGCAGCGGATCCGCTGCCATGTTTATTATTATGTTACACCACGCAAGGCATGTAGTGGAGGCATGTCATCAGTGCAGCTGCATGATGAGCTTGGCTCTGACTGCAGCTGCAAAATTGTTTCAAGTTGGTGGCACTGAAAAACACTTATGTCACTGCTAGCATGCCCACTAATTGGCGAATGAGGGATGCACCTTCTGAAGCGTGCCCTGCATTCGCCAAAACTGACACACCTCTGCATTTCTCACAATATGTTGCTTGGGCATGTGCAAGACAACATAACAAATAGAATGTACTTGTAACAGCTGTAATCTGACATGGTCCATTCACAGAAACTGTTAGTTTAACACTGAGAGTGATTACAGTTTCTGACCCAGTTGTCATGGCAGTCAAGAAGTCGTATCTAAAATCTTGTGTAACAACATTACACAAGACTTCAGATACAAGTCCTGCCAGCACATATAGTACACCACTACCACAACTACACCAAACTGTACACGTCACCCTTCCTCAGTCACACAGCACCCAAAAACCAGCATCCCACCATGACTACCACTGTGAAGCAACCTTACAGTGGAAATGCACAACCAGATCTTACTTCGAGGGGGCTCTTGCAGCAGGCAGCACTGGTAGGACTGAAGCCACCAGTCACTAGAACCACACAGAAAACTTCTAGCTAGCAGTCTGTCACAGAAGACTGCCACCACTGATGTCAGCACACTGATGTCTGCCTATCCTTTAAAGGGGGTGGTCCTCCAGACCTACCTCAGTTCTTCTCCCATCATCGACCCACGCATGTCGGACCACCACAGATGCCTGATTTAGTTGACTGCCATTTTCTTCGTATTTACCCACAATTTATTTTTTTTTCTTTGTCATTATTAACATTCGTTTTCGGTGTTTTCTCCATCTTGTTTATGTCTTCTGCTCCAGCCTCATCTTCCAATCTGCCAACAAAGTGTGCTGTGGCAAGCAGATACCTGCCAATGATGGTCATTCTTCCTACCTTCTCTGCTTAGGCCCCAACCACGACACTGATGCCTGCCAGCATTGCCAGGATTTCAACCAGGCCACATGGAGATGCCACTTGAAGACTCTCCAACGCTACCTTCTACAGCAGAAATTGGTTACAATGGAGAAGGAATTTCAGGCTAAAAGCTCTTCTACTTCCCCCAGCCTCTAGGGCATCTTCTTCTTCTCCCCAGAAAGAGAAGAAGTCCAGTAGGAAGCATAAGCATTGAGACAAGCACTGGGACCATCCTCAGTAAACCTCTCGCTTGCAGTCACTGCATAGACTGGTTTCTGCCTCTGGGTCTTCCACCCACATGGGGTTAATCCCTCCTTCCTTGGCAGCCCTCTCTCTCTCACCCCTCCAGGTTGCCAATGATAAAACCGCCCATCCTTATTTCCATTAGGGGCAGCGACTCCTCAGGGCAATGGACTTCATCCTCTGTCTCCCAGACTCTGACACTTAGACCCTTAGTCCCCATGGGTCCTCAGCCAGACAGCTCTACTGGGGTTGTGACCTCTGGTGGCAGGTCTACGGCCATTGCCTCCCTCCCCCAGTTAAGGCATTGGTGTCATCAATCCCCGACTCTGGGGCTGGTGCTACCCCTTTCAGGCGTCACCTTGAGCAAGCACTCACCTCCTCCTCCATGCAGTCAACGCCTCTGCCCCTGCCTAGGGGGAACTCCCCTCCCACAGGTGCCAGCTTTGCCTCTGGGGCCTACGTCAGCAGTTTCACTGTATCAATGCCAGCCTTTGCCTGTGAGGCCAGCGCCGGGTATGTCAACGACTACTCCAATGACTCCACAGCCATTGTCACCTCTGCCCCGGCCTGCACCACAACTGATGCCTGCTGGCCCTCCCAGAGATCCCCAGCTGGTGCCTGCTGGACCAACTCCATGGTACCCTACGCCAACTCCTCCACTGATGTATAGATTCACCAAGGTTCACTAAGGCAGTTGCAGTGCAAGGAGGCTGTGTGCCAATAACTGTACCAGTTAAACTAATCATAATAACTAATATCGAGACCCTTGAGAATATGAGCGTCAAGACGATGCTTGAATTCTAATTTCGATTTATTTATAATAACATCTTCAGGCAATTTATTCCAAGGATTGATAACTCCTTGAGAGAAAAAATATTTTCTATTATTATGCTGAAAACATTTTCTTTTGAGCTGTAGTGGGTGTCCTCTAGTACAGTAATGATCATCTTTAAACTAAAGCCTAATTCTGATATGGGGAACGGATCCTGAATAATATCAAATATCAATAAAAGATCACCTCTTTGGCGATGAGTAGACAGAGGCATAAGATCTCATTCTTTTAGCCTATCTTCATATGGTGTATTATAAAGGCCAACTATATGTTCAGTAAATTTTCTCTGCACAGATTCTAGTTTGGTAATTTCTGATATTTGCATACCCTCCTCCTCAGTATCCTTATTCTCTTTACAGTCCACCTCCACTGGTCAACTATAATGCATTATTTATGGTCTAGTGGACCTTTATGAAGGCAAGGATGCACCCAGGAGGCCTTCTCCTCCTCCCTGGGACCCCACTCCTCGGGATCCAGACCGGGCAGGCCTCATATGAAGACCCCTAAGTCTCCCCCTGACAAGCTCTCTTTCCTTGATGTGATGCACCATATCCAATCTCTTATGGGATGGGAGACAGCTTGACCTGGAGCACCATCGTCTGGCTATTTACATCTGGAAGAAGGAGACCCTGCCTTTGGAGGTCCCTCCTCTTTTGAGTCATATGATGATGTTACCAAGGTGACATGGAGCCACCCCTCAACCACCTCGGCCTTGGCCAAGAAGACAGATCACCTTTTCCATGCAACAGTGCGTAAACCATTCTTTGGCGAACACCCCACGGTGGATTCGTTGGTCATGAACGCAGCTCATAACCGCACTAAAAAGTCAAAACATCTTAGCACCCACTCCCAAGACAAGGAATCTCACCAGCTGGAGCAACTGGGCAAATGAGTGTATTCCTCTGCCACTCTAGCCATGCTGGCCCAGAACTATCTGACCCATATGGTTTAGTACCAGAATGCCCTCTGGGATCAGGAGAGGGATCTGGTTCAAACCCATCCTGAAGATTCCACTAAAATGCAGTTGGCCCAACTCTTAAAATCTCGTTCGGATGCCAGCCTAGTGGTGCTGGAGGTTGAGGTGCTGGTTGCTACACCTCGCATCATGCCGGTGACCCCAGTTCAGGAATGAGCCCAGGCTGCCAGGGGGTCAGCAGGGGTGAGAGAGGATCATGTGTTCAGAGAACTGCTCTTCTCTCTCGGGGAGGGAAGGATTGTTGTCCCACTAACTGACTGCCCTCTGGCAGTGGCCGGAGGGCAGTATGGGTCAGGAGGGCATGCACCGGTGCCCTTACGTTGATGGAGAGGGGATGGGAGAAAAAGGAAAAGGAGCCAGCAGGCTCCATTATGGTTACACCTGTGCCTGGACCAGCCCGCTGATGTCAGGAGCTCGCTCCTGGGGTGGGGGTTAAAACCAGCACCCCTTCACCCCATCCCTGCCACTGGGAGGAAACCCATGGGGGAATTAGGGGGGTGTTGGGTCAGAGAATGGTGTGGCCAGAGACCGATTCCCTCCGAGGGAGGGACCAGAGTCACCTGTTGGGTCCTGGAGACCATAAAAAAAGCTATATGGAAAAAATCTTGTTCAGATGTGGGCAACCATGTGCTAAGGGCAGCATATCACATATGTAACTGTAGATGCTTTCAAGCATGGGGCTACAGCTGGGATCTGCATTTGCCACCATTCATGGCTCGGAGAGTCTGGTTTTGCCCCGATGTACAGGCCAAAATAATGGACACCCCTTGCCGTGGCTCTGTCTTGTTTTGGGGAGATGCCCAGGATATCATCTCCCACCTCCAGGAATCAGACAAGGCCCTAGGGTCAGTGCATTCCATGTACTGGTCCCAACTGAGGTCTTCCCAATGTCAGTCCTTTTGCCAGTCCTCTAGCCAGTCTTCCAAGAGTCAACAGCCGAAAGGACCCTTTAAGCGTAAGGCGAACACCCTGCCAGCCAGAGCAACTGCCCCTTGGGCTCCCAGAGCACCCAAAGCAACTCTGCCTACCTCCTGTTTCACTGCCTGACTCCTTGTCCGATCCCCCCCCCCAGCAGAGGCCTTGAGGGAGGTAATCGGGGGTTGAGTCTCCCTATACCTGTATGGGTGGTGTACAGTAACCTCAGGTCAGTGGGTGCTACAGATTATCTAACGGGGTCACAACCTCAAGTTTCTGAAGCCCCCTTTGGAAAACCCACCCTCACTCTCCCATTACCCTCAGGCCCACATTGCCCTCATCCAGGAAGAGATTCAGGCTCTCTTCTGCAAAAAGGCTATAGAGCCAATTTCTCTGGCTCAAAGAGGAACATTTTTCTACTCCCACGTCTTCCTCATCCTCAAGAAATCAGGGGCCTGAGGTCAATCCTGAACCTTAGCCACCTGAACCTCTACATAGAGTATTAGCAGTTGAGGATGATTACTTTTCAGAGGATGTTGCCCCTTCTTCATCAGGGAGACTGGCTCTGTTCCATGGATATGCAGGATGATTATCTCCATATATAGAAACATAGAATTTGACAGCAGATAAGGACCACTTGGCCCACCTAGTCTGCCCATTTCCTTACCTGATGGATAAGCTGTAGATTCTAGTTAATCAACAGCTTACTTCCTCCTACCCCCCACTAGAATTGTCTTATGCCTGTCCCATGCATTCTTGAACTCTCCACCATTCCTGACTCCTAGCCTCCTCAGGAAGACTGTTCCATGCATTCACAACCCTCTCTGTGAAAAAATGCTTTCTAACATTACCTCTGGAGCGTCCACCTCTGTCTTCAAATTGTGCCCCTTGTTCTTGCACATCTCTTTTCTGAAAGATACTACCCTCTTGTACTTTGTTAATTCCTTGAGATACTTGAAAGTTTCTATCATGTCCCCCCTCCTCCTTTCCTCAAGGGTATACATATTAAGCTGCTTTAGTCTCTCCTTGTATGTCTTCTGGTGCAGACCCTGCACCATTTTGGTTGCTCTCCTCTGAACAGCCTCCACTCTGTCTATGCCTTTGAGGAGATGGGGTCTCCAGAATTGCATGCAGTACTCCAGATGGGGTCTCACTAACTGTCTGTACAGAGGGATAACAACTTCCTGTTTTCTACTGTTGATGCCTCTCCCTGTGCATCTCAGTATCCTCCCAGCCTTCCTTACTGCCTTCTCACATTGCTTGACCACCTTTAGGTCATCTGATATAATTACTCCTAGGTCTCTTTCGATTTTTGTTGTTGTTATTAACTCACCCCCCCATTGTGTACTCTTCCCCTGGGTTTTTGTTTCCCAGATGCATTACCTTGCACTTCTTTGCATTGAATCTGAGCTGCCACATATTTGACCATTCCTCCAACCTTGCCAAGCCCCTTTTCATTCTTTCCACCCCACCTTGTGTATCGACCCTTGTTGCAGATCTTTGTGTCATCTGCAAAGAGACATACCTTTCCTTCCAGGTGGTTTCCAATGTCACTTATAAGGACATTAAAGAGGACCGGTCCCAGTACCGAACCCTGTGGTACCCCTCTAGTTACCCTCCTTTCTTCACTGTGGACTTTGTTTACTATTACCCTTTGTGTCCTGTTGTCAAGCCAGTTTTTTATCCAGGCTACCACCTTGGGACCCACTCCAAGGCTGGCTAACTTATATATTAATCTTTTGTGTGAGACTGTCAAATGCCTTGCTAAAATCTAGGTAGGCCATATCCACAGCCCCTCCCTGGTCTACTACTTTGGTCACCCAGTCAAAGAAATCTATTAGGTTCATCTGACATGACCTTCTTGATGTGAAACCATGCTGCCTCTGCCCTGCTCCCACTTTTGTGAAGCGGAATCACATTTGCCCTCCTCCAGTCCTCAGGTACCACCCCATCCTCTCATGATTTGTTAAAGAGAGTAGTCAGCAATGTTACTAGTTCTACCCTTAGTTCTTTTAGAATTCTTGGGTGAATCCCATCAGGCCCCATTGCTTTGTCCACCGGCAGTTTCAAGAGTTCTTTCAAAACCCTTTCTTCTGTGAATGGACTGGTATCGACCCCCCTATTCAGAGTTTCTCTCTTGTTTGGTTTATGTACCTCCCCCTCCTCTTCCGTTGTGAATACTGAGTAGAAATATTCATTCAGTAGCCCTGCATTTTCACTGTCATCCTCTGCCCACATTCCCTCCCCTTTATTAAGTCTCTGTATACCTCCCTTGGTCTTTCTTCACTCCCTAATGTACCTATAAAAGGTTTTATCCCCCTTCTTAACAGACTTGGTTATCTTTTCCTCAGTTTGTGCCTTTGCTATTCTGACTGCCTTCCCTGCCTCCTTCTGCTTTAACTGATAACGTTCTCTGTCCTGCTCCTTCTGTGTTTCCTTATATTTCCTGAATGCTATCCTTTTCTCCTTAACCATCCCTGCCACTTCTTTTGAGAACCTTAGTGGTTTTTTCCTTCATTTTGTTTTGTTGATTTGCTTCACACAAAGGCTTGTTGCCTCTGCGATGGCTGTTTTGATTATTCCCCATTGTTCCTCCACCCCTCCTTCTTGCCCATTTGCTAGTGCTTTTCTGAGGCACTCTTTCATTTTCCCAAAGTCAGCCTTCCTAAAGTCCAATACTCTTGTTTTTGTATGGCTTGACTCTATGGCTGTATTTATTGTGAATCACACTGTTTGGCGGTCACTTGTTCCCAGATGGCTACCCACTTCTAAATCTGAGATCCTTTCTCCTTCCCCATTTGAGAGTACCAGGTCTAAGATTGCTCCCTCCTGAGTGGGTTCCAACACTAGCTGTCTGAGGCATGCCCCCGTAGGGCATCAAGAATGACCCTGCTCTTGGATGCGCCTGCAGCAAAGGTACTCCAGTTAACATCTGGCATATTCAGGTTCCCCATCAACAATATCTCCCCTTTTTCTGCCATTTTAAGGATGCCTTCTATCATTTCCTTATCCATTCCTCCCCAGAGATGGGGGTCTGTACACAACCCCCGTGTGGATTGTGGTGCCATTTCCTGTCTCCAGGGTGACCCGAAGCGACTTATCAACTTCCTGTTTACTCTTTAATTCTGTTACTTTAATCCCTTCCCTTGTATAGAGAGCTCCTCCTCCTCCTGTTTTACCTACCCTGTCCCTCCTGTAGACTGTGTATCCTGCTATGTTGACATCCCAGTCATGGTTCTCTGTGTACCATGTTTCAGCGACTGCCACAATATACAGGCATCCCTCTTTCATCAAGGCCACTAGTTCAGGGAGCTTGTTGCGCAGACTGCAGGCATTGATACGCATCACCTTCCATTTATTTTTTATGGCCTTTCCCCTTTTAGCCCCATCCCTGTCCTTACTGCCTTTTTCTGCATTTATCCCTGTCCTGCTCCCTACTGACTTCTCTACCTTGGTGTTTACCTCTCTAACTACTGTGTTTTGTAGGGGGAGGCTGGGATTTCCCTGCTTCTTTGCAGTGCCTCCCCCCTTGGCTAGTTTTAATGCTTGCCAATGAAGCATTTAAACCTGTCACCTAGGATCCTGGTTCCTCCCCGGACAGATGCATACCATCACGCCAGTATAAGCCTGCATCCCTCCAGGTGGCTCCCCAGTCTCCAATGAAGCCAAAACCCTGAGCTCCACACCAGTTTTTGAACCATTCATTGAATCCCATGGTGTGGAATACCTCAGCATCATCCTTGCCATAGACAGGCAGCACCTCCGAGAAGGTTACCATACATGCTACTTGTCTAAGTCCCTCCCCAACTCCACAAACTCCTCTTGCACTGCTCTGATCCCATTCACAGCCAAGTCATTAGTCCCAAGATGGACAATGACATCCAGCTCCCTCCCTCGTGCAACTGCTCCCGCGATCCTGAGGATTCGCTTCCTGTCCCTCCAAGCCGTGGCACCAGGCAGGCACCTTACCTTCCTATCTCCTTCTTCCCCCACTTCTACCCCCCTAATGATCGAGTCCCCCACCAGGAATTGTTTCCTTCCCCTGTGGGGTGTCATGCCACCCTCCTGTGGGTCTCCTTTGTGGAGGGTCCCAGCATCCTCCTTGGTCTCCATTGCAGGTGCCTCCATAGAGGAACCACTCTTTGTCAGAACAGCATATGAATTGTGGAGAGGTACAACTGGAAGGATGCACTTCTGTTCCACCACCCTCTCCCTCCCTGAGCCCACCTTGGTCCAACCGCTCCTCTTTCTTGGCAACCTCTGAAGTAATGGTGGTGGCCCTGGTGGTCTCTGGGTGGGGGAAGAGGTTTCACTAATCCTAGCTAGGTCAGCCTGGAGATGGGCAGCCACCTCCCTCAGACCAGAGAGGTGTCTACAAACAGGGCAGCATCGCAGCCTCCAGAAAGTCTCCCGGAGCACTGCTGCCCCTCAGCCATTGCACTGCACCACTCCCATCTTATCTTATTTCGTGTCCCCTCTTCTGTTGCTTTGTATGCTTACTGTCTCCTCCCTTTATGTATTTTTACACTTACTTTCCTACTGCCTATGTGTCCTTACAACTGTCGCCCTTCCTGTTCTGGGACAGGAACTTCCTGTAGTCTTCAGTAGTTTCCTTCTTTCATGCTTGGATTCAGACCTCCAGCAGCCGGTGGGGGGGGGGGGGGAGTTGTTTTTTTAGGTTCCTTCAAGGTTGATGAAACTGATGTGTCTCAGTGATCCTTCCCTTCCTACTGCCAAACAGGAAGTTCCTGTTGTCAGTCATATCCAGGTTTTCCCAACCCACCGCTGCTTCCTCCATTTCTGTTTCCAGGGAGACTACTTTCAGTTCTGGGCCCTCACTTTTGGCACTTTCTTAGTACCTCAGGTCTTTACCAAGTGTCTAGCAGTGGTAGCTGTGGCTCTGCAGAGACAGGGCTTTTATGTTTTTCCTTACCTGGATGATTGGCTGCTCATAGGCCCCTTCAGGCATCTCTTTCTGCAGACCTTAGAAGGCACCTTTCAGCTCTTCCAGGCCTTTGGGATCATGGTAAACTTACTGAAGTCTTGTCTCTCCCTAAGTCAATGCCTCCAGTATATAGGAGCGGTCCTGGACTCTTCCCAGGGCAAAGCCTCCCTGCCAGTGGACAGAGCAGAGTGCTTGATAGCGCAGGCCTGGCTTGTATCCTCCAGTCATCAGGTACCAGCCAGATTGTTCTTTTGTTTATTGGAGCACGTGGCAGTGACAATAGCCATGGTTCCCTTAGCCAGCTTATAAGGGTTTCCCAGTGGACTCTGTGGGTCCAATGAGGTCAAAACACCGATGACCTGGATCAGCCAGTGCTGGTTTCTGAACCAGTGATAAAGACCTTGGAGTGGTGGCAGACTCTGCCAGTCTCCTTAGAGGGGTTCCCCTCTATGCTGTGTCTCCTCAGCAGATTCTCCCCAAAGACACCTCGGGCCTGGGCTGGGTGCTCACTTAGCCAACCATCAAACTCAGGGAATTTATTCCTAGTCAGAGAAGCATCTCCACATCGATGTGCTGGAGATGCAGGAAGTTCTCTATGCTCTACAGGCCTTCCAGACCCACATTCTTCCTAGCCCACTATTGGTGCAGAGAAGCAACATGTCAATAGTATTCTACATCAACAAATAGGGGTGCACTCATTACTACCCTTTTGTCGGGAAGCCATTGGGGTCTGGTACTGGGCCATTGAGTACGACCTGAAACTCTCGTCCATCCATGTTCCAGGCATCCAAAATGCCCTGGCTGACAGTCTATGCTAGTCCAGGTTGAGGAGGCATGAATGGAAACTCCTGTTCTTGGTGGCTGAAGACCTTTTCAACAGGTGAGGAACCCAAAATTGGATCCTTTTGCATCTCCACTCAGTGCGAAACTGCCACTTTTCTCCTTGCTCAATCCAGGGCCTGGTGTTTCTGGCAAGAGGCATTGTCCTTCTCCAGGAAAGGGAGGTTCCTGTATGCCTTCCCTTCCTTCCCGCTTCTGCAGAGGGTTGTCCTCAAGCTTCAGTCAGAGGGGGCAGAGATGATTCTCAAAGACCCCTACTGGCCACATCAGATTTGTTTTCCTCTGCTGCAGCAACTGGCAGTGGAACCTCCAGTACCCTTGCCCCTGTGCACAGGCTTGCTCTCCCAGGAACAGGGCACCCTGGTCCACCCAGATCTCAAATCTCTGCATTTCCATGCATGGCACCTGCAGACATAACTGTCGCCTGCTTTGGAGTTTCTTCCAGGGTTGCAGATGTCCTGGGGCTACAAGAAAACCTTCCACTAGAGCCACCTATGCCATGAAGTGGAAGCGCTTATCCCTATGGACCACTGCTTGCCACCTAGATTCCTTTACCTGTCCTGTAAATCTGATTCTGGAGTACCTTCTCTCCCTTTCAGACTCAAGTCTGGGGTACTTCTCTCTTGAGGTGCAACTTTCCACCATCTCTGCTTACCATGCACCTATTGAGGGCAAAGCTGTTGTCCAGCAGGATGTATCCCGCACTTTTTTGTGGGGTATCTTGCATTTGAAACCTCCCATTTGGGACTTGGTCCATCTTTGGGACCTTCTTTTTATGTTAGAAAAGCTCACTCTGCCTTCCTTTGAGCCCCAAGTTGGGAGCTACATTTTCTGTCATGGAAAGCATCGGTTTTGATTGCTGTTACTTGTTTGTTTTTTTGTTTTTTTGGCCTGAACACCCCGGCACCAACTACCCTATGGGCAGAGACACTTCAGCATCTGTCACCTATATGCCACCCCCAAGCCCCAGCTTACCCCTCCAGGTGGTGCCGCCAGGCAGGTGCCCCCTCCCCAGGACAAATGGTAGTGAGCCCTGGCTTATCCCCCAGGATGGGGACATGGGAGTGGGACCCACCCAGTGGACTACTGTCTCTAAGGGGTGGAGGCAGGAGCGTCAATCATGGTGCTGGATTTTTGTGGATGCTAACCCCGGAGATGGGACATGCAATGAAGTCAATGGGCATGTGCCTGACATCTGTCCCAGCCTCCCATGATGTGTGGGATCAGTACCTGTGGCTCCCGAGCCTCCGTCAGGGGCCGCTAATGTACTGAGAGCTCACCCCCCTCCACCTGGAGAAGGAGGGTTGCCAGAAAGCACTCAGTTCTTTCTCCACCCTGGCCTGCCTTCCAATTCCCAGGTCCGTTTCCGAACTCGGGTCATCAGTGTCGCGTGTTCTTGCTGCCATGCTGGTGGGCTGGCTCATTGCTGTTACTTCTGCTTAGAGGATTTCTGAGCTTCTGGCTTTGAAGTGTGATGAGCCTTTCTTGTTTTTTTCACAAAGACAGGGTGTCTTTCTGTACTAATCCTAAGTTTCTGCTTAAGGTGGTGCCTGAGTTCACATTAAACCAATCCACCCACCTACCTGTTTATTTCCCTGAGTATTCTAATCAGGGGGAGGCTTTTCTGCACACTTTTGATGTTCATGGGGTGCTCCATTACTACACAAATTGCACCCAACCGGTTAGAAAGACTGACCAGTTGTTTGTTTTGTTTGCCCCAAGAGAGAAGGGTCCCCTGTTTCCAAGCAATGTTTGTCCAAGTGGTTGGCAAATTGCATTGTATACTGTTACCATTAGTACAACAAGCCCTTGCCTGGGTCGGTTAAGGGTTACTCCACCAGAGGTATGGCTGCCTCTACCGCCTGTTTCCAGAATGTGTTCACTACAGACATATGTGCAGCTGGCACTTGGAGTTCTGGTCACACCTTTGTCCATCACTACATTCTGAACATTGCTTCCAGACACAGGGCCAGCTTCAGACTAGCTATCCTTCAGGGCCTTCTTTCATAAGCAGTTTGCTGTTACCTTTTACCTCCTCCCAGCTGACTGACAATCAGTTCTGGTACTGCTTGGGACTCAGTCCTACCAGTGTTGCCTGCTGCAAGAACCTCTGTGAAGCAATATAGTACATTAGGGAAGGGTTACGGTGTAATAGAGAGGAGGGGAAAGAAGGCAGGAAGGAAGGAAGCCATATGGGTGCAACTATATGTAACCCCCCTGCAAATGGGGGTTCCCAAAAGACTTCCAGGAGCTTGCTTGAATGCTCCAAGCCTGAATGGTGTTTGGCGTTTAAGCCATTTATCAGTGAGTGTTTTTAGAGCCTCTGGTACTGTCTCTTTAAGAGCTGTCTGCTTGCAGACATAATTAGTTTGTATGGGGGGACTGTGTGCTTCTCTGTTTGAGTATCACTCGAGCTGCTGCCAATTCACTCCATTTTGCAGTCACTAGAGTGCAAAGGAACCTATCTGAAAGATGTAACTGTTTGCCAGAAATCATTTACAGTAATAATGAAATTACAGTTTGTCTAACCTGCTTTCTTTGCAGTCAGAACTGTGTCTGCCTAGTTCCCCATTCTGGTTTTGAACTGCTGAACTGGACCAATCAGTGTGGGGTAAGCTAGCTCTAAAATGGTGCCTTGGACGAATCAGAACTTGGACTCATAATCTGAGCCAGCTACAAGAGGATTGTATGGGCAGTGACTCTGGGAGATGTAGTTTAGGCGTGCCTTTTGGACCAACAGCAGCAGTCTATTGTGAGTGACAGCCAATCCAGTCAAGAACTGGGAGGAACTCAAAGGAAGTGCCGGTTTTGTCTGTTGGAGTTTCAGTTTAGCTCTGGAGTGAAGGGAAAGAAACCCTGTGCTCCTTCAATGCACAGTTTCAGTCAAAAAACGTGTGTAAGGCCCAGAGTTCCGCCCGCAGCTTGTGTAATCGTTGTTAGACTGAATCCGCCCTGTGAAAAGAATCAAAAGGATCTCTGAAGAGTAGAAACCAGGCTCACCCTGTAGAAGACTGGATAATTGTTGAATTGCACTCGGTCTGTCAGGAACTGAATCTGCTGTGTGTTCTCCGGTATTGTGCAGTAATTGCGATCAGGATAGAGAAGCAGCCTGCCTGGTATAGTACTTTCTTTTACCATATAAATGTGTGAAGAGTTTCGTGGAGCTCAAGAGTAGCCCTGCTGACGTTGAAGGACCCTATCTTGTTTGGAGGTCGTGAGTACTAATTCAGGGTCGCTCCTCGTTGAATTGCCACATTAAATCCAAATGGAATCACTGTACTGCTGACTGTTTAAACTAATTTTTCTTTTCACTGTGTGAAGGGCCCCTACCAGCTGCCCACGGTTTGGACTAGCCACTAGGGCTTGGGTACCCAGGGACAGTAACTGGTAGGGATAGGCCTGTGCACAGAGCCATAGGTAGATAGTAAAGTGATAAGCTAATTAACCTGATTTCCCCCTGTCCTTGTTATATCCCCTTAAATAAATCAGAGCTGCTTGTTTCAGCAAAGTTATACTGCCTGAGGTATTTGTCTATGTTAAAGTACTGTACTGTGATTGTTGCACTGTATCTTATTTCACAGGAGGTCCCAGTGCCAGAACTAGTCCTGGGGGTAAGTGTATACTGTGAAGGTAATTCTGATATATTGTGTGGGCCACTAGTGGGAAGAAAGGGGGGTTGCAGTGTCCCAGAGGGCTGTGACCAAGTAAGTTTAACTATTGCAAACCCTGACCTCTGGGTGGAGGCACCCGCCATTGGATCCAGGCCCCTCAACCTGTTAGTGGCAAATCAGGCAGGGGTAGTAGCCCCTGGGATAGCGCCATCTAGGGGTTACATATACAACCCGAGGGGTACCAAGATTAGACTGGGGGTAGTTTATAGGCCTCCAACACAGAATGAGGAGATTGATAGGGAGCTGGGGGAGCAGCTAAAGAGGCTTAGTGGCAAAGGGAGCATTGTGGTGGTGGGGGACTTTAATCTACCAGGGGTGGATTGGAGCATTCAGGCTACCTCATGTGCCAAGGAGCAGATCCTCCTGGAAGCCTTTCATGGCAGCTTCCTGACATAGAACATAGCAGAAAATGTCCAAATATCTTGAAAAAACCAAGATGTCCCATGGGAAATGCTATTCTCAAGCTTGAACTATGCTACCACCCATATGGGAGTAATGAGCCTGGAAAAAAAGTCTCTACACAAAAGAGTCATTTGGGAGCGCAATAGAATAACGGTGGACAGCACTGTAATTCTTCTCCAAAATAAACTTTCTTCATATTTCTTTAAGGCCCATTACTCGATGTTTCACCTACACCATGTAGGCTTCATCAGGAGGTGCCTCTTAATAGCCTATTAAATATACAAATATACAAATCAGCAATACTGTCCATAATACAATTTATACAGTCCATTATTATTATTTTTTTTCTTTATTCAGTACCTCTCACTTCATAAAAAGTTCCTCTAATACTTAATCTCATAAAGTTTTTTACTTAATAGAATACCTAAACAGTTATACACACTATTTGTAAGAAGAAAACATTCCTTAAAAAACTACTGAGAATGCCTGTTTTCCTTTTACTACTGACACACACCAACAGCACTTAATACAATCTATCAAAATATGCTACCTATTATTTACACATTCATTACAGTCATAATGTGTTTTAAATAACTAAAAAATGTGAGAAACAGAACACAGCAGAACCAGCTAGGGAAGGGAACATCCTGGACCTGGTGCTGGATGATGGGGAGCAAGTCAGGGATGTTGGAGTAGAGAAACCCCTGGCGGGAAGCGACCACTGCACAGTGTGGTTCTCAATCAATCTAGGTAAGGAGGTAGCCACTACAAAGACTAAGCTCCAGGATTTCACAAGGGCAGACTTTGGTAGGATGGGTAGTATACTGGAAGGGCACACAACTAGCATCCACCTAACATGGACACCGAACAAAAATGGGCAATCATCAAGAGGGGCCTGGCTGAGGCCACTAGCACATGCGTCAAGAGCCAGAGCAAGAACTCCAGGACCAAGAAGCCAAGCTGGATGAACAAGGAAGTAGAAGAGAAGGTGAGGGAAAAGAGAGCTGCATTTAGAACCTACAAAAGATCCAACAGGGAAGAGGACTGTGAGGAATATGTGAGTAAATCCAGGAAGTGAATAGAAGAATAAGGGCAGCTAAGGCATCAAGAGAACTGAGGCTGACCCAGAGGATCAAAGAAGGTGAAAAAGATTTCTTCATGTATATAAGGGAGAAAAGAAAGAGTAAGGATCAGATTGTTAGGATCAAGAATGGCAGTGGGTGGGCACTACAGGAGGCAGAGCAGGCAGAAGTGCTCAACGGGTACTTCTGTTCGGTATTTACCAAGGAGAAAGATAGGCCCATACCTAACGGAAAGGGAAGGATGGGGGGGAGGAGATCATGGATGGGGAACTCACGCAGGGAAGGGTGATGGAGGGCCTAAAATCTCTGAGGCTTGATAAGGTACCTGGGCTAGATGGAATTCATCTTAGAGTACTGAGAGAGTTGGCAGTAGTCTTGGTGGGGTCATTGTCGGACCTGTTCAACACCTCTCTGGAAATAGGATGCATACCCAGGGATTAGAGGGTGGCGCATGTGATGCCCCTCCATAACAGTGGGCCCAAGGATGAACCAGGGAACTTTAGACCAGTCAGCCTAACCTCAATTGTGGGGAAAGCTAATGGAGACTATCCTCAAGGAAAGGCTGGTAAAATTTCTAGAGAATAATGATCTCCAGGACAGAAGACAGCATGGGTTTGTCTCTGGCAGATCCTGACAGATGAACCTGCTGGAATTGTTCGATTGGGTGATGTGGGCACTGGACAAGGGTCATGCAGTGGACATCCTATACCTGGACTTCAGCAAGGCCTTTGATTCAGTGCCGCATGGTAGGCTGACCAGCAAAGTGAGCAACCAGGAAGCGGGGAGGAAACTGGTTAGATGGGTCAGGAGCTGGTTGCAGGATAGAAAGCAGAAGGTAGTAGTGGGGGGGGAGGTATCTGAGCCCAGGGCAGTAATAAGTGGTGTCCCACAGGGCTTGGTGCTAACCAGTACTGTTTAACGTTTTCATTGCCAACATCGCAGAAGGGATAAAGAGGAAGATCAGTCTCTTCACCGATAACACCAAGATCTGTGTGGAGGTTGATAGAGGGGAAAGCGGTACAGTACCCCAGGAGGATTTGGCAAAACTGGAGGAGTGGTCTAACACATGGAAACCTGGGTTCACTGCCAAGAAGTGCAAAGTCATGCACTTGGGAGCCAGGAACCCCAGATATAGTTGCTGGTTGGGGGGAGTGCAGTTATGCAAGTCAAAGGAGGAGAAGGATCTGGGTGTAATAGTGAGGGGAAATGAACCACCCAGCCCCATGCAGGAAGGCAGCAGCAAAGGCCAACAGAATGCTGGGGTGCATTGCAAGGGGAATTACCTCTAGGAAAGAGGAAGTCATCCTGCCCATGTACAGATCCCTGGTGAGGCCACACTTGGAGCACTGCATGCAGTACTGGCATCCCTACTTGAAAAAGGACATCAAGCTATTGGAGGGGGTACAGCGCCGAGCAACAAAACTTAACCTGGGATTGGAGAAAAAACATTATGAAGAGAGACTGAGAGTGCTCAATATGTATTCCCTGGAGGAAAGAAGGGAGAGAGGGGATATGATTGAGACCTTCAAGTACCTGAAAGGTATGAACAGAGTAAGCACCAGAAGTATTTTCAGATTAAAAGGTGGAAGGGAGACCAGGAGGGGCACAGTCTGAAGTTGGAAGGAAGCAGATTCAGGAGGGAAATGAGGAGGCACTATTTCACCGAAATGGTGGTGGCAGGGTGGAATGCACTGCTGGAGGAGGTGATATCACTGAGGACTGTGAGCATCTTCAAAAGGGGGTGGGACAGGTTCAGAGGGAGGGTTCAAACAGAGGGGGGGCAGGGGGTGGCAGTGAAGGACACATGGGCAGAATCAATGGGGGAAGGCAAAGAAAGGGGGGCAGCTGCAGTCTGAAAGATTGACGTGCTGCACACTTGAGCAAACTAGACAGACCAATAGGCCTGTATCTGCTGACAATTTTGTATGTGTGTTCGTAGTTACATAAGAACTTACCATAACAGTAGATCTTTGAGAGGAGCTCTTGCAGCAGGCACTGCTTTCCCTCCCTCCTTCCCCGATAGCTGCTTCTCCTTCGCATTCATTCCACTTTTCCTTGGTTCTGAGGAACTGCCTCAGTTCTCCACTTTTATCTTCTGTGCTAGGGCTTCTGGCAGAAAAACTGAGGTAGAGCTTGAGAACTACCCCCTTTAGAGGATAAGCTGACATCAGCATGCTGACGTTGGCGGGGGTGGTCCCCATTGATAGACTGCTAGCTAGAAGTTTTCTGTGTGGTCCTGGTTCCTGGTGGCTTCAGTCCAACCAGTGTTGCCTGCTGCAAGAGCTCATCTTGAAGGTCTACTGTTATGGTAAGTTCTTACATAACTGTACTTTCCTCCACCATCCAGCAGGTTCACCAAACATAATGGAAACACCCCAGTTCCATCAGCATTCATAGCAATGTACTTACCTAAATCAAACCATCACATCCAACCAAACTTCAAAAGCACATTTTCTGCAGGGGACTTTACCCCCGCATCCCTCCCATCCGGTGGGCATCATCCCTGCTTCCCCCATAACTATATATAACATACTCCATGACAGGCAAATTCCATGAAGCTACATGCCACTCCCACATGACATGCCATCTGAAGCATGCACAGGTATTCCCATTCAGCATAAGAATCCTGCCCCCCATGGTGAGTCACGCATAGCCAAAGATTCCCGTTCACCATACCACTTCCCGTCCGTGCCATCTGCCATGACACCTGGGGCAGAAACTGTAAGCGAGCCTAACACTGTTCTTTGGCTCGGGTATAAACTTGGGGGGGGGGGCACAAGTGTTTGTAACTGCCTGTCAACTGTTTGTTTAGGTCAGAAAACAGCTTAACTGGATAAGAACTCAATAAATTGCTCAGTATGTGTTTTAACACTGATATACTGCTAACAGGAACAGGATATACAGTACACCTGGCTGTATTTCAGCTACCACAATGCTGTTTGTTTAGGGTTTCTTTTTATGGGGTGGCAATGTTTTCAAATTGCTAATATGCAGACTAAAGAAAATGTCTGCAATATTAAGAGAAAGAACAGTGAAAGTGCTAGAGGGACAAGATTACTGTGAGTGGCCATCCCACAGCCAGAAAAAGAACAGATAGGACAGCAAAGGAAAAGTTAGAGAAGTGCTGTTGCAACAGTCTTAGACAAGCCCTGGTTAGAGCTGATATGACTGTGGAGAGCTTTTAGGAGTGGCAAGATCGCAGAAAAGAATATGCGGTTCTTTTGCTGCACACATAAGTAATACTGCAGCAATTACAGTACTGTGCGTGCGTGCGTGATACTCGCACATGTGCAGTTTGCCCTGTAGTCAGCCCTGCACAACATGGTGGTACTGACATAACTATGTATACACAAAAGTCATGCATGCGTAGTTTAAGTCAACGTCACCATGTTGTACATGGTGCCTGTCACTGCTGCAGTTGCAGAACAGAAACATGGTGCGCCAGGAAGTGGACATGTTTATGCAGCCCATGGAGAGGAAAGGCTGCATAAACAGAATGACTGGAAACTATGTCAGAGCATTGTGGCAGCACATCAGACAGCGGTCCAGTTATGTGCTTACACAGTGCTGTTATACAAATCTGATGATGGCATAACATCCATGGAGCTTGGCCCACGCAGCTGTACAAGTCAGACTCAGGAGGAGTCCATTAACAAACTAGAGAGCTGGTCTGGGACTTGCTCGTCATCACAGTCAAGTTCTCATTCTTTTCTAAGCAGTACTTTCTGGCAAATGTGCCAATTAACCATATTGATCTCAGTGCTGGTAGACTACTCATTTTCCCAATTATATTAGGCTGGGGTATTAGCAGTCTTGAAGTGGTAGCTGCCGGTGGTGGCATGCTCTGTAAAAAAGTGGTCCCCATGCTGATTTTTATATTTTAGAAATGATGCCTTTCCTTATTTTTGCTGTAAAGAAATTGACCCCTTTAACACAAAAATAAGGAGTCAGTTATGGCCTCTACCGCCCTTTTTCACTTCAAGTGAGGAACATGATTATGGGTTTGCATCAGATGTACAGTGGCAGCCATAGATGCAAAATATTGTTAAACAGTAATCAACTGTATGTAAAAGCTATTTTTTTTTTATGTGTGCTTTCTTAATGTTGTCAATACCACTCCACTCATTTATACTCTGCCCCTGGACTTCTGTGCATTATTTTACATTTTTGAGTTTAGGACAAAAAGGCCTTTCAAATGAGGGTAGTCACTAATCTAAATTCTTTATAGTTTTTTATGTTTCCTTGCACGTGCGCAAAAAACATCTTGTGGTAGAATGACATTTCAGAGGTGTGTCAGGGATGAGTCCAATGCACAGCAATCTAGAGTGGGCTTTTCCCTGACAGACCAATGAGCATGCAACCAGACTATGACACTAGTCACAGTTTCACAGCTGGAAGCCATTCTCTAGTTGAAAGAAATGAAGCACTCCAATGAGAGCATTTCATTCCTTTCATTCATCCCCTTACTGAACTTATCGTTTATCTCCCCACCCACCCTGCAGATATCCGGGTACCAAGCCATACACTGCATCCCCCTCTCTGTGTGCCATAAACAGTAAACAGTCCTAGCAGTAAAGAAAAATAAATATAATTTATCCTTCCCCCGACAGACATCCAAGTTGAACTTGTTTGTGTCTCTGTGTGAATGACAGTGCATGTTCTTGTCCCTGAGCTCCTCTCTCTCTCTCCAGTGCTTCATCTGTGCCACAATGCCCAGCCTGAGCATTGCTCTCTGTGATGGTACCCACTGACCCGCCCTGCAGATTGGAGCAAGAGTGCTGAGAAGCAAGGAAGCATTGCCTGCAGAGCTGTAGCTTAACCCTGGACTGCAGGGATAGAGAGAGAGAGACGGCTGCAGGGACAAACACTGAGAAGGAGAGGCAGCAGCGCCTCCCCCAAAAGAGAACACAGGATCAAAAGAGGTGATGAGTGGCACCAGTGTCAGGGACAGAGCAGAGAGAGAGAGAGAGAGAGAGAAAGAGTCCCCAAACTGTGACAGCAGCATGCTGAGATGTGGGGAGTAAGTGGAATGAGGGTGAACACCAGGTGACAGGCTGTCACTATTGCAGCACCACCTTGACAGTGTGAAATTGGGGGCAGTGCAATATAGTGACCATAACCACAATGACCGGTGGCTCCCAGACCTGCAAGTGAACAAACGTTTATTTCAATGGGTGGCCCTTCCCCTAGCAGTGTCTACTCCCCCACTCCACCCCTCGAGACAGACACAGCACCAGTGAGAACCGCATTCAGTGCAGCATATATGTGCAGGTCCAATCTGTTCCAGTCAGAGACTGTGTCAACCCCCGCCTTAAAACAAAGAAGTTGAGTACAGTGTGAGCCTAAATTCAGTTGCCATCCATTTTATTGCCACTCACTCTTCCGGCACCTTGCTGTCTGTTTGACTCTCTGTTTGTCTTTCTGAAGTCCAGTGGAAGTAGACAGCACATACAGAAAGGCAGAGAAAGTGGCAGCAAGAGTGACTGGGACAGAGTGCAGTGCTGCAGAGTTTTCCTTTCGCCATGGGGAAGCAGAGGTCAGAGAGAGAGAAAGAGAGAGAGAGAGACCAGGAGAGACAGTGTAAAACAAACTTGGTGCATCTATTGCACCACTGCACAAGAGGAACACCCAAACAGAGACAGAGAGATATGCGGGTCACACATCTGCCCCTTCATATTGATTAGCACAGTGTAGGGTGGGCACTGGATGGGCACCCCTGGGCAGTTGCTGCCCCTACACATCCAGCTCACATCAGCACATATGGAACAATCTGCATTAGCCAGAGACTGATGTAGGTTACTCATTTTCCCCTCCACAGCCATCCCACTCCACACAAGTTGGCACAGTGACAAGGTGACCTCCAGGTGGGAAGCCCAAGGCAAATAGTGGACTGTGTCCTGGCAGAAGTTGGTAATTGGTGCCCCTTCCACAACCGTCCCACCACTGCACATTGGCTGCCCCAGCCAGAGACAGAAATGTGAGTTGCACATTTGCCACACCACACCTGCTTCTATCTAGACTGGTGTGTTCCAGGTGGGTGGATATAGGGCTGCAGTCCAGATCCACTCGGTGGCCCGAGGCCATTGGCAACCAACACACCATTCCGCATCTCTGCACATGTGAAGCATTTTCTCCTTCCATTCCAGCTCCTGCATGTGAGGAGCACTCTGCAGGAGCCAATGACAGATGTGGTTCACACATCTGTCCATCTTCACTCATCTGAGTTCCACGTAAGCTGGAACTGGCTTTGGCTGGCCTTCAGGCAGGTGGCTCTGGAAGAATGATGCCCCATCCCCCATCCCACCTCCACAAAAGGATAGCACCCTGCAGCAGCCATGGATAGAGATGTAGGTTGCACATCTGCCCCTTCATATCCGTCCCTGCTCCACCAGGTCTAGCATGAAGGTTAAAGTGGGCTTTGGGTGACTGACATTTCCTCACCCTGTGCCATACCTCAACACTTGCAGAACACCTTGCTTCAGCCAGAGGCTCTCCCACCTAACATGCTCTGCCCATGGAGAGCACTCTGAGGTACTGAGATATAAAAATCCGGATCCTGTATCTGCCCTTCCACAACTGTTCCCACTCCGCTGGGTGGGTGGAAGGCAGGATACAGTGGGTGCTCCTGCATGACTGGTGCCCCCTCTTAAACCCACATCTATCAACCCAATACTCTACAGCAGCCAGACAAGAGCTGTTAGTTGCACATCTGCACCATCATAAACTGTCCCCATTTCAAACAGTTTCACATACAGGCTGGAGTGGAGTCTAGGATAATGGCTCCTAAGTGACTGTTCCCATCCCTCCATCCCAACTAGGCACTTCTCCCCCTCCATTACACATGTGCACATAGACAGCACTCCTCCCCCTCCATGCCTTCTTTGCAAAAGGGGAGCAATTCTTCTTCTCCAGCCCTCTTCCACATGGTGGATATAGTGTGTTATGTAATCATATTTGGTCTCAGTCCTTGTTGAATTCAACATTGTACATATTCTGCCGGGGGAGGCCTCCTTGGAGTTCCCAGGGTTAGGTTGCGGCATTCTGGGGACAGGGCATTCTCGGTGGCCGCGCCTACCATGTGGAACTCCTTTCCTGTCTATTTAAAGGAGGCTCCTTCAGTAGTAGCCTGTAAGAAGGGCCTAAAAACTTACCTGTTCCAGTAAGCTTTTATTGATTAATTGTTTGATGTTAATGGGATAGCTAGATGAATTTTAAATCTGCTCCTAGTTGAATTTTGCATACATTTTTGGCATATGATTTTATATTGTTGTTTGCTGTTTGTATTGTACAGTGCCCAGAGTCCCAGAAAATGGGCGCTTTTATAAATCAATATCTATCTGTCTATCTATCTATCTATCTATCTATCTATCTATCATCTATCTAATCTATTTATTATATATACTAATGTAAAGAAAATTGCTTTATTTTAATTTATATTATATGTCCTTACTTTTTGTATCGCACACCATGTATTGTCTTTATCATTGCTTGTACAATGGACCTCCTTGCAAATGAGTTTGCTCAATGGATGTTATCCCTTCACAATAAACTTGAATATCGAGAGAACTCTTCCCTCTTCTCCATCTCCACACATAGGTATCATGACTCCACCTCCATCCCACCTCTATACATTGTGAGCACTGATCTCGTGTCCCCCCCAGGTGCTTCTCCCACTACATTTCACCTCCCCCACATGGAGAGCACTTCTCCCACTGCATCCGACCTCTGGCACATAGGGAGCACTTCTCCTCCTCCATTCAACCTCCACACATGGGGAGCTTTCCTCCCACTTCATATCAGCTCTCTACATGGGGAGCAATCCACCTCTTCATCCTACTGCCCCTGCATGGGGAGTATTGCTCCCCATCCATCCCACTCCTACACATTGGGACACCTCCACACATTTGCATCACTCCTCCTCTACCACCATCCCACCTCTGCATATAGAGAGAGTACTCCTAACCCTATTCCACCTTTGCACATGGGAGCACTCTGCAACAGCCAGAGACAAGATGTCAGTCAGGCATCTGCCTTTCCACACCTATTCCCACTCCATATAATAAGCTCCAAGTTGGGAAGAACATTGGTGGGGCTGTGATGTAATGAGTGGGTTACCCTGAGAGATGGTGCCAAAACCCCTCACCACCTCTCTGAATGAGAGAAGTCCCCTTCCCTGAAGCAATCTTTATTCTTTTCTCCACTCACCACTTTTCTGCTGATTATCCTCTTGTTGGCTTGCCTCAACAGTCGCTCCCCTCCCAAGACAGGACTACAGGCCACTAGGCCAGGGCATATTTTTCCTCGACCTATCCTGTCTTCTCTTTGGACCACACCACCAGTCCAACCAGCATCCAGCACAGTCAAGAAGATGTACCATATGTTACTCACAGCTCAGCCCCAGATGGGTCTGTTCTTTCTGTGGAGACCATACTTCAAGTTCTCCCACAGTTCAACTGAGTCTAGAGAAGAGCAGAACACAGTCCTACTCTACCACCATGACAGTCAACGGGACACCACAACTTGCTCGGTGCTGTACAGATGATGCAGCACAGCAGCATGCTCACTAGTCTGCCTCACCAGGCTTCTCCCGCTCTCTCTGTTGATGATGTCTCTATCTCACCTAGCCATCAATGGTCCCGTACGTGCACACTGTGTCGCAGCTAGCTCCAGCCACTATAGAGACTGCTGAGACACTGAGTGTTTTAGCAGGTGAGCCTGAGCCAACCCAAAAATAAAATGCAGGAATTTTCAAATTTCTGAGATAATTTGGGGGGTTGAACACCCTGAGCACCCTCCTGCCTACGCCCATGCAATCCACAACAGTTCGGACACATGCAGTCCCTACACATAAAGGAACTCCTTCCTGCCCAGAAAGCCCCTCTGCCTGCTGCAGCACACTAATGAACACCAACTGATACCCCTTTCACTTCCTTTGCATGTAGCAAGGATCCCTTTCTCTCAAGCGGTCAGTCCTGTACAAGTAGCAGAGTTGGGGGTCTGGGGCTGAAGTCGGACATGTTGCTGTAATGGAGCTTAAGCCTGCCTGAATACAACAGGACAGCTAAACTGAGTCTCCTTAATCCCTACAGAGGGAGGGCTGCTGCACAGATGATTACTACAGCCACTCAGGTACCACCAAGGATTTAAAACAAGAGCTGAACTATGGCAGGCAGCCTGTCATCTGCCTCCTCCTCCTCCTACACTGACAGCTTGCAGCACTTGCCCAGCTCCTCCTCTGCTACCAGTGCCCATCAGCGGTCAATAGTATTGTTGGATGACCCCCGTTGGAGTGGTCAAGTGAGCTCCTTGACTTGTTACTAGCCCCCACACTGATACTCTCATTTGACGTCCTTCTGTGTCTGGTTGCATTTGCCTTTTTCCAAATACCCAATAAACTTTTTCTCTAGTGTCTGCTTAGATACAGAATATTAAATATATCAAAATAAAATATAGTTGTTTTGAAGAATATAGAAGCCTTTATTATGACTCGGTTTCAATGTATTGTTGGAGAACGCTGAAATCTCATCTCGATTGTTTTGATTCCTTATTGCTATTTTGTATTTTCAGGTTAAATCAAATATAATAAAATTTTTTTTTTTTTTTGCGAAGATAAAAGCTTTTGTTATGGCTCTTTTTGGTTTGATCCATGCACAATGAAGCATTGAAGCAGTGAGATCATCACAATTTTGGCAGCCTTGCACCATTTCTCTGATCCTAAAAATATGTATCACAGTGGTTGTATAATTGTAGGTCTATATTCAAATGTCTTTAATTCATTATAATTACACACTAAGAAGAATGGTCTTAAAGAGTGCATTTAAGGTTTCATAATTTGACCTTTTGCAATTTTAATGACCTCCCAATCCTGGAGTAGAATTTGTTTTATTTAAACATTTCTTTGCTTAGTTCATCAATAGTCCAATACAATTTACAATAAAATTACTTTAGAACAAAAATGGTATAAACTCTGGGCTAGATTTTGTGCAAATATTAACTTCTCTCTGAGTTGAAAATGCATAGGAGATTAGTTGGACATACTTCTCTATTTCTCCAAACTTTTACTTTGGAAATTTGTAAAAACAAATATGAAAAAATAACAATTGACCTTTTGCACCGGTCTTGACCTCCCATAAAGGGAATGGCGTATAAGTTATTTAGGAGTCATTCAAGAGTTATCCCAAAGTCAACATTTAGTAAACTATAAATTTAATGCATTTTAATAGTAGAAGCTGCCAAAGAGGACGTAATAAAAGAAAAAAATTAGTGGTGCAACATAGATGCCTAAAACATATCAAACCATTTGCTTCTAAAAGTTTCACAGACAGCCAAGTCTTCTTTATGTGTGTGAGCATTGTTTTCTTCTGTGTCTTCCTTCTTCCCCCTATCTGGTCAGTGGCAGTTTCACATATAAATATTACTGGCTAATAATTACTAAAATTAATCTGCTGATTTTTTTTCTGAAAAGATTTAACATGATCCCATTCTGAAAAGATTTAATGTGCCCCCAATAAGCAGATCATTTTGTTTCAAGCTTATTTTTTTCTTCATATTAAGAACTAAAGAATTCCATTGACAGATTCTACATTCCTAGAGTAACTTCAGGCTCTGCTGTTAAAGTAGGCTTGACAAGATATAAATCATATGTTCTGGTCTCAGCGTAGTGGTTTCAGAAATCAGACTGTCAGAAATTCAATAGGAGTTATCCCAAACAAATGTAAATATCTCAAAAAGTATAGGAGTTACTCATAATCCATCAATACGAAAGTTGTTCAGGACAAAAATAGCTTTCAGATGAGTCTATTCATTAATCTGCACTAATTATATATTTTAAACGATGGCCATCTGATTACCTGAATTTTCATTTTTTCTTCACAATGTTCACATTTTGTATGGCTATATTTAAAAAGATATAATGAATTCAGATTAGTGACTACCCTCATTTGAGATGTAATTTTGTCCTGAACAACTTTCATGTTGGTTGTATATTGGTAACGTGTATACTTTCTGAGATATTTACATTTGTTTGGCATGACTCCTACTGTGTTCACTCAGACAGAAAAAAAATGAGGTTGTTTGGAAGACCACATTTTACAAAATATAAAGATTCAGATTAGTGACTAGTGATTAGTTCATGTGAAAGATCTTTTTGCCCTGAACAGCTTTCATGCTGGTTGTTTTTGCGCACCTTGAATAGTTTGTAAGATATTTAGATTTGTTTGGAAGGTGTGCACATTTCCTCTCAGAGTAAAGCAGCTTAGAGTTCTGTGTCCATCATTCTAAACAGAAAGAAGGGAGTATTTTTAACTGCCATAGGAATTTGCAGCGTTAAGGAAGGATACACTGAAAACTCCTAAAAGATGTGTTCCATTGAAACATCTTTTTTCAAGGGAAAGCAGGATGGCTGTAGGCTCTGCCCACAGCCATAGAAATGGTTTATCCATGGGACATATCTACTTTGTTTACAGGTCCACGGACCTTGCAAGAGAAACTAGCCCTCCCCCAGTAGTTAGATGTGTATCTACCATGCCGCATACTCTCACCTGAAGAGGGAACCAGCTAATCATACAAAAGCTGGTTACTGGAATTCCATGACAATAATATTAACTCCACCAAAAGGAGGCGTATACAGAGCTTTGTCACAGCAGTGCTGCTTTAAACATCATTAAAGTTTTCATTACAGTTTTCTAACTGGGATAGGGTCCCTGACCTTATCACACATTCTCCTCCCCCCAGCTTAGAAGGTAACCACTTCCTGAAGAGGACTAGTTTCCCTACAATTCTTGACCTTTTTATTTACTTAATGGACCAGGCACAGACTCCACAGATGGAACCTTTTATAAGGACCCTTAAATAAACTATCTCCACCAGACTTAACAACTCTATACGGGTCACCTCAAAAGGAGGATGAGCAAGGATGTCCCCACCTATCCAATTTCAGGGTTTAGAATCCAGCTTTAATACCATTTGCAAGATCCCACACATTGCTTTTCTGCTTCATTCTTTTATTTGCATCCCATTTTTCTATTAATAGAATCATTGCCTTTCTTTATGTCTAGGTATGGCAACTCAGCCTACTGGCAGTACTATTAATAGAGAATTTCTACAAAATGGTGTAAGCCCTCTCCTCATCGGGTGGGCTTACTAACCTGTGTTTGCATTCTCCCCCCACCTTTAGTGGTGCGTTTAGTCTGGTAAGTGCCCTCTTGCCTTGTTTCCCATGCTGCCACCATGGAGCAGTGAGGGCAGCAGCAAGGAAGTTATTTAGGGCCCTGGTTTACCCAGGAGAAGGAAAGAGAGAGGGAGAGAGATTGAGTGCAGGAGTCAGTGGTTGGTGTAGGGGAAGTTTCGTGGGGGGGTCCTCCTCAGCCTTGTAGGTCAGCAGTATGCAGTGTCGGTGTGACACAGGGCCTGGTACTCTGAGGCAGGGTGTGCAGCAGTAGCAGCAGTCGTGTGAGATCCTGGAGAATATCCCCTTCTTGTGATTTGGACATCAGTTGCATTGGGTAAGAAAGGCAGCAGGTGAGATGATCAAGATCTAAATGGTTCCGGTAATCCCGCTGTGGCATAATGGTCCCAGTACCCCAGTTAAGTTAAGGGGCATCTTCGCAGTGTGGCTGTTGTAGTAGTGACAGAACTGCAGCAGGGCACATTTGTAGGTGGCAGCTCTGGTGTGTTTTACCTGCATGGCACGCTGCATGGAGGAAAAAATTAGATGGCCGGGAGAGTTTTGGCCTGGGATTCGCCATAGGGCCTGCTGTGCCCATGTCTGGGGCAGGCCCTGGAACCTATCATGCCCATGTTTGGAGTAGGTCCATCAGACCCATTAAGGGCTGGAGTTTTCCTTTGGGAACTGAAACCTGGGGAAGGAAGGGAGCCAGCACTTTACTTGATTCTGGTGTGAAGTAGCCCTAAAGTAGTATGCACCATTTTGGCACAGGAAAATATTTTGTGACTACCATTTGGGAGCAGCTGTAGAGTCTTAGGCTGCAAATGTGCCTGAGGTCATTTTGGCTCAGCTGGCATTGGAGGAGTAAGGCAATCCCCCATTAGGAGGTTAAGGGACGAAAGAAAAGGGACTTATGTCTGTGAGAAGAGTTTCTGTGGAAGAAGCTGTTAACACTAAGGAGCCAGGTTTGGCCTATTTTCTTCTAGACCGGTGTGTAAGAAATCTCGTTGCATGCTGATTTAAAAAATAACCTGAGCCTGCTGTGTGACTGTCTGTGCTCTCAGCCCCTTGGTGCTGCTCCAGTGTCATTGACTGTGTAATCAAAATTGGCTGAGCTTAATCATTTTAAGGCCCAGAATAAAGTTCTTGGTTTGCATTAAACATGATTGTGGTGTTCATTTTTGGTCCAACAAAGTGAACATTAAGGAATTCAGTTTTTAACTACTGAATGTGTCACCTTGTCTCCTGAGATAAGGAAAAGAAATCCTGACACCCCCTTCCTGGGGATAGTAGCAGCTGACGCCAGCTGAATTTGGTGCCATTTCCATTTCCACCACCACCTGGCCCAGGAGATCCTGCTGGGGTAGAGGCAGGCGGCACCTATTTATGAAGACGTCACCAGGTATGCCACCTCTTTTCTTAATGGTTCAGCAGCAAGAAGTGTCATGAAGTGTTTCTGGTCTGTGGCCCCTTTCCTTCCGTATAACATCTGGACCCCTAAAAATAGAGGGAAAGGGGGGTACAGATGTGGGGGCTCATCTGGGATTTATTTCTCTGTACCCCAGCACTGGGTGGCACAGCTACTAGGGGGAGTCATGGGGGCCTGGCTGGCCCAAGGACTGTGTCTGTGTGATGCAATTATGGCAGGCTGTAGGCCTGTTCAGGAGCTCCTTGAGGCCTGTCTCTCTTCCATTGGCACCTCTGTGACTGTGACTGCTTATGTGATCTGAGAAGGCAATAATGATTGGACAGCTCTGTGAAGGTGTTGAAGGAGAGCTGTGCCTGAGGCATCATTTTCTGCCTGGATATTAAGAGACTCAGAGGGATAAAGAGAATGAGGTGTCAGCAGCAGTACAGAGGTATTTTAAGGATTGTTGTGGCATTTTATCTGCAAAAGGCCATGGCGGAAGGTTGTACACCTAAAGAGGAGCCCCATGCAACGTTTCTACCTCCCTGATCACTTGGCTTTGGAACTCAGCAGGGAGGAGACAAGCCGAAGATAGGTGTGTGAGATGTGGATTTCGAGATGAAGGAGTCATCAAGTTGCCCATTTGTGCACTCTGCTCCAGTACTGCACCAGGAGGAATTTTTGAGGGGATGCCCATGGAGGATCCCTGGTGTTATTCAGCTAGTATCTTGGTGGGCACAACTTCCTTGCTGTTACATGGGAGCCTGGATTTGGGAGCTGAAGTCAACCTGGAAGTGCAAGAGAGTGGCGACTTGGTCGTCGAAGTAAAAATAGGGTCCCCGAGTGCGAAGATTGAGGCATTGGAGGAGACAACTGAGAGTGGTGAGTAGGAGTACAGCCATCTGCCCAGTCCCACCCCACTGGCTGTCAACTATCCCCATGGCAGTGAGAGGGGCATGGGTCTGCATTTGGCATTGGGAGCCCCCCCGGGGCCCAGGGGGTCTCCATCAGGATCCCTGCTTAGTGACAGCACTCCTGGTTCTTCAGCAGCAAGTGAAGCCCCTCTTCCCTACAACATTTGGCATGGTATAAGAGTGGGGCTCACAGAGGTAGAGGTAACTCGGGAGGAAAACTGGGAGGAGCATGCCCCAGTAGCTACTGGAGGAGCCCTCAAGCTTTACCAGTTTTCAGACTATGAGATACAATTGGTGATTCCAAGGCCTTTCCACAGACCTGCCATAAGTTAACCTGATACTGTTCCGCACCTGGTGGTGCAGTGGGAAATACTTAGAGATCAGATGGACAGCCTCCTGAAAGCAACCTGGCTAACACTGTTTATAGAAATGACATGTGGCTGGAGCCGGGGGCTACTAGATGAACCAGCATCAGAGAGTTGCCTGGGTGGTCCCAGGTTGAGTGGTGGGTCAGGAGGAGGATTCGTATCA
The DNA here is from genome assembly GCA_016271365.2 of Neoceratodus forsteri. Classification (NCBI taxonomy): domain Eukaryota; kingdom Metazoa; phylum Chordata; order Ceratodontiformes; family Ceratodontidae; genus Neoceratodus; species Neoceratodus forsteri. Next base: position 940,677,582 of record CM057458.1, read on the forward strand.
AATACCCGCCACTGAGCATCCATGTATTTCTTAAAACCTCTGGGATGCAGTTGAAGAAAAGAGGTCAGACTGTGTTTTTAGGAAGGTGCTCACCAAGTTGCAGTCAAAGCCTGGAGAGACTGGTCACTCCTCTCAGCAACTCATTCAGAAGGCTCATTCCATGTGTTTCTCTGGCCCCTGGGCTGACCTCACCTTGTTTAAATATTTTGCCCTGGTGTAAGATCTAGCAGGGTGTAGGGTCAAGTACTATGTTATTTCAAAGGATTCGTTTGGAGATGAAACTACTAAGCCTGATCTGGACTATTATTTCCCCTGAGGCAGTGGGCCCCCTATGTGAGGCAAAGAGGATGGAAAGAACTGAGCCCAAGCCAGGACTGTCTTGTTGATTGACCAATATAAAGTAAAAATGACAATTTTCTAACCAAACTATATGCCTGGGTTTTTGGCACTGCTAAGAAAACAAATTGTACTCAGGGGAAAACTTCTGTTTCCATCTAGAAGACTGGCACTTATTCATTTGCTTACCTTCCATGAGACTGTGAAGAAAACTCTGTTCTGTTAAATGTTTTATGAAAAAAAAAAGAGTTTGCCAAACTTTATTTATTTATTTATTTTTTTGGCTACTTGGGAGAGGTGTATACATATCTATCTCAGTGTGAGTGGAGGGTGACTGGGAGAGTGCCCAACGTGTAAGTGGCAAGTGGATGGTGAAGACTATTTATATATTTATTTAAATGAGTTATTCAATTGTTTGTTCTAGTTTAGCATGTATAAAGATACAGCCTGGCAATTAATAACCAGTTTTAAGAAAGTGTTTTAATGTTTTATTTACCATAATGTTATCTTGACCATCCTTGCTTCTTAGGGTAGGGTTAGGAGGGGGCTTTAGATTTGGGGGTCAGCATTTCCAGTGGCCTCGGACTATGTGGGTAGTGCACATACCCACTTGGTTTCTTAGGGTCATTGGTGGCCCTCATATGCCCCATTTCCAGGAGGAAATGGTTTAAAGAGAGGGGGGAAAGTGTAAGCCCCCCTCATCGGGTGTGCTTACTAGCCTGTGTTTGCATTCACTCCCTCTTTTGTGGTGCTGTTTAGTCTGGTAAGTGCCCTCTGGCCTTGTTTCCCATGCTGCCACCAGGGGGGCAGCAGCAGCAAGGAAGGTATTTAATGGGAGGCAGTATAGTGCAGTGGTTTAAGGCTCTGAGCTGCAAATCTGGAGACCTGGGTTTGAATCCCACAGCCTCCATTTGCATACTGTGTGACCATAAACAAGTCACTTAATTTCCCTGTGCTCCCAGGTCGCACCTGTAAACAAGCTTTCAGCTCAGTGTGCCACTTCTGGTTAAACAATTGTAAACTAAGGCCCTGATTTACCTGGGAGAAGAAGGGGAGAGAGAGAGAGAGAAGAGAGAGAAAGAGTTGGCGGTTGGTGCAGGAGCAGTTTTGAAGGGGGGGGCCCCCCTTCAGCCTCATAGGTCAGCAGTAAGGAGCGACAGTGTGACACAGGGCCTGTTACTCCAAGGGAGGGTGTGCAGCAGTAGCAGTGGTCATGTGGGATCCAGGAGAGTATCCCCTTCTTGTGATTTGGACATCAGCTGCATTGAGTAAGAAAAGCTGCAGGTGGGAGGATCAAGATCTAAATTGTGCCGGTAATCCTGCTGTGGCATAGGGATCCCAGTACCCCAGTTAAGGTAAGGGGCATCTGGGCAGTGGGGCTGTTGTAGTAGTGGCAGCACTGCAGCAGGGCATATCCGGAGGTGGCAGCTCTGGTGTGTTTTACCCACGTGGCACGCTGCCTGGAAAAAAAGATTAGATGGCTAGGAGAGTTTTGGCCTGGGATTTGCCAATGAGCCTGCCGTGATCATGTCTGGGGCAGGCCCTGGAACCTACCATGCCCGTGTCTGGGGTAGGTCCATCAGACCCATTAAGGGCTAGAGTTTTCCTTTGGGGAACTGAAAATTGAGGAAGGAAGGGAACCACCGCTTTACTTGTACAGCCCGGTGCTGGTGTGGAGCAGCCCTAAAGTAATGTGCACCGTCTGGCTCAAGAAAATGTTTTGGGGATACCATTTGGGAGCAGCCGTGGAGTCTTAGGCTGCAAATCTGCCCCATGGTAATTTTGACTCGGCTGGCATGGGAGGAGTTATGCAATCCCCGATCAGGAGGTTTCAGGGATGAAAGAAAAGGAAATTATGTCTGTGAGAATAGTTTCTGTGGAAGAAGCTGTTAACACTATGGAGCAAGTTTTGGCCTATCTCTTTCTAGACCTGTGTGTAAGAAATCTTGCTGCATACTGATTGAAAAACTCACCTCAACCTGCCTTGTGACTGTCTGTGCTCTTAGTCCCTTGGAGCTTCTCCAGTGTCATTGATTACGTAATCAAAATTGTCTGGGCCAAATCATTTTAAGACCCAGAATATGGAGGATAATGAATGGGCATCGATGAACAACCACACTATGCTAGCATCGAGTGGTTCCCTTGGCAACCGAGGTTAACCTTGCAAGCGCAGCTCAAGAGGTTTACAAAAGTTGCCATGGGAACCACGAGAGGTTAGCATGCAGTTGTCATCGATGCCCATACATTGTCTTTTATAGTGTATGGGCATCGTATGTATATTGTTGCAATTGCATGTGACACATATTAACAATCAGACCTGCATCAATTACTAAAACAAGTACTGCCCCTACCTTACCCAGATGGCGCTGAGCGGCTGATTCATTTTGAAAGACAAGTATTTATTTCAAATACATCCAGCAACTTACATTGAGGCTTTGAATAAAATAAACTGTTTTTATTATTGCAGTAAAGACTACGCCGAGTTTAACAAGCATTTGTCAATGCCGAATGTTTGCTTGCATGGTGTATGTGTCAGGGGTGTATTAAAGTTATAAGGTTGTGTTAGCAAACTGCAACATAGCCTGATAACTGTATTGTTTGGTTTTGTGCCACATGTTCAACATAGCCTTCTTATTTATTTTTTGTTGACCGGGTAAGTGCACTAGACAAATCCTGTCTTTTTTTCAAGCACGACCCAGGGGAAGGGGGAATACAGATAAATACCAACTGACCTTGAACCAGATTAAGCTGTTGGTGGTATTTTTTTTTTTTTTTAGTGAATGAGGGAAATTTGGCCACGACACCAGGGAAATTCCCCTACTCTTTTCGATAAGTGCCATGAGATCTTTAACATCCACCTGAACTACCACCAATCCAAGCAGATGGAACCTCTGTTTAATGTCTCATCCGAAAGACAGCACCTCAGAAGTGCAGCACCCCTCTCATGCTGCACTACAGTGTCAGTACAGGGATATTAACCTAAGTGCCAGATGTGGGAACTGAACCCACAGCCCTCTGATCTCCCAGCCTCAGAGGTGAGTGTGCTACTTACTGAGCCACTGAACCCACCTCATGAGCAGTGGTGGAGAAAATGTTCAACTCCTGCCCAAAAGGTGGTTTAGTGCAAAGAGTACAAAACTACCTTTAAGGATGCTGTAAGAACACATTTGAAAAATGACAGCTGTCATATTCATGAGGTGCTGTGAAGAAATAGCTATGCTGAAAATTTGGGGTCATAACACATGCAATCTATGTTTATGTTTCCACGGACATCTACCTGAGCAGAACACCTGAATGTAAGTATGGAATGTGTGTGGACAAGGTTACATCAGCCTGTTAACTTTGCATGTCTCAAACAATTACAGAAGTAGAAGGGTTAGTGGACTTACTGCTCTGCCAAGCCTTCCTGAAATCCTCACTGGCTACAAGCAGAAAGTGGTTACCAGGACAGAGAAACAGCAACAGAGGTGGCTGTAATGGACACAGGCACCCGTTGCAATCAACCCACCCAAAGTAAGGTTAAATAAAGGGATTTACCTGGCACAGGGTGTCTGTGTAGAGTCCAAAGCAGTGACGCTAAGTTACCTGTAATATAAAACATAAAAAGGGTCACAAAGGATCCACAGCTGTTAGGGGGACCAGCAGGGCAGAAGGGATAAGTTAGAAATAAAACTAATACTTATCTGATTAAGGTCGAAGCCATCGTTCTGTCAGACCTTCAAAAACAGAAGAGAATTAGGTTAGTTAGATAAGAAAGCAGAAGAAGAGAAAATGGAGTGAGGTTAGGGAAAGGGGGGCTCAGCTGGGATGCTTTGCCCCTAGTGATGGTCGAGTGGCCAGTAATTTATTTAGTAGCCCATGTGGGCTACTGGAGGCTAGTAGCCCTTCTGTAGAAATAAAAGTACTATTGGTGGTCAGTGGGGCTTGTAAATGTCCTATGGGGGGGTGCAACATAAAGATAGCCCTGGTGGCCTAGTGGTCTAGCCCCACTGTTCTGAGGCCACATTTATGTTAAAATAAATTTAAAACCCTTCCTAGGTATAAGAGGGGCTTTCCTGAGCCCTAGTTATGCTGTGGGCAGTGATGGGGGCGTTTATTTATGCTGGCAGCAGAGGAGCAAGTTGGAGTTGTGGGCAGCCTGCGGATAGCGCAACCCCACTGTACTGAGGGTGTCTGCTGGTGCTCTAGAACTCCTAGCCTGTACAGAGCTTAGGCTTTGGCCTAGTCAGCAGAGGTTGGAGACAAGGAAATGCATGAGCCACCGGAAGGTGAAGGAGGCATGTAATGAAAGCAGCTCTTCCCCAGCTTCCTGATTGCCGCTCCAGCATTGTTTTTTTTTTAATTAATGTATGCCATATAGGGGGCTTAAGAGGAGGCAGATGGGTCACAAATGAAGCCCGAGGAAGGTGGAGGAGGCCTGTTAGAAAGTACCTCCTCCCCTCCTTTCTGATCGCACTGCTTTCTGGGGATGGGTACAGGGTACTAGGAGCTGGGAATGGGAGCAATTTGTTCACAGGAGCAGGAATTTACATTAAGCAAAACACTTTACAGTCCTGCAAGCAAATGCTACTAGATGCATAAAGCAGGGAGACTGGTATGGAAAAGAAACAAGAGCAGTAGGACACTGTTAAGGGGAGTGTAAATAAAAGATTTTAAAAATATAGCCTTGTTTACATTCAGAACTACAAGTACCTTCAGGATTCTTTCTTCTGAAAATGAACTTGTGTCCACCCTCCCCTTTGTTCCTTCTGCTCCCTGATGGTCTGTCCCCCATCTCTCCACTGTGAAAACTGATCAAAAGTACCTGTTCAGGATGCCAGCCTCTCTTTGATCCTCTTCTGCACAGTCTTCCCCTGCTGCTCTCTTATCCTCACTATCCCTCCTCTTGCTTTCCTCTTCTCACTTATGTACCTGAAGAAAGTCTTATCCCCTTAAGCTACCGGTTGGCCATCCTTTCCTCTGTCTGCACCTTTGGTCTCTTCACTGCCTTTCCTGTTTTGTTTTACTTGGTATACCCCCCATCTTCCTCCTTTCATGTTTCTTTATACCTCCTGAATGCCACATGGTCACTTTCCAAGAAAACCACAACCGTTTCTTTTCTTCTACTTTTTCTCACTTCCTCCATGCAGAGGTTGTTTGCCTTAATTATGCCCTCCCTTATTTTTCCCCTTTGTGTCTTCATCCCCCCTCCCCCACAATGCCCTCTATGAGGCAGTTTCTTTAAAATCTGCCCTACAGATGCCCAGGACCCTATTCCTCATGTGGCATGACTTTGCTCCTGACTTATTGTTAAACCACACTGTTTGTGATCACTGGTACCCAAGGATCACCCACTGTGATGCTTCAATGCCAACCCTGTTTGTAAGCAATTCAGCCATTATTAATTGTATGAGGTTTGCTGAGTTAACATATTGATCATACCAAACCCATGAACATCTCTAAATGTGTTAATGTATGTACTACAAGTATTGGCTGTTGTTAAACATTACCTTTTGTATACATTTACACTGTTCAGACTAACCACAGCGGTGTACAGTGATGTGAGAGTATTATGAGCGACTCAATAATACCATTCACAATTACAGTGAGTGCTGAAAAAGGTCACTATATCCTCTAGAACGAGTGTAGCAGGGAGCTACATTCAGTACAGCAGGATATAGGATGTTGTTTGGCCAACCTCTGCTGAGCTGGCCATTTAGTGTAGTGGTGTAAGCCACTGCCCTTGAAGCTGCTAAACCCAGGTTTGGTTCTGGCGCTAGGAGAAAAAAATGTTTGCTTTTTTTTTTTATTCTTTTCCCCTAAGTCTGTGCCCCCCATGCAGTTGATTACATTTAGTTTGGGGGTGCGGAGGACATAGAACCCAGATAAAAATACTTATTTGGGCTGTTTTTGCTTATCTAGGAAGCGATCATCACTTTTTGTGACAGTCGGAGTTATTTTATTCACCCTTTTGATGTTGGGCGTTTTTTGTCTGTCATAGTGGTCGGCTAGATAAAGTACTCACTATTATCACATAAAACCCCAGCAACTCCCTGAGGAATAGACAGTGGGACTCAAGGAGCTGGAGTTGGTTAGTCCATCTTATTTTGATAATACAGTCGGTAAATTAATTCAGTTTGCACTCTTTTGGCTGCGCTGCTGTTTGTGAATTTTCCAGTTTGAATATGCCATTATCAGCAGTCCCTAGGAGATTAGTCTTGCTGTGAAGAACACAAGTGTTGGACGGGAGGGCTGGGAGAGTCAAGGATGGCCTTGCTACTTGCCGAAGCAGCAGCTGGAAAACTCTGACAAATCACAATACCATCATAAAACAAGACATACAACTAAATAAACAAACACATACTGTAAATAAATACTAAAACAAACTAATTTAAGCTAGCCATAAAATTAAAATGTTGATAGAAACATTAATAGACAGATAGATAAATAAATAAATACAGAATGGGTGTTGAGATGAAACAGGGGTTTAATTCAAAAAGTATCAGTCGCAATACACTAAAGGCCACCACTCTAAATTGGGTCGGTGCACCTGATAAGGGTCAGTTACACCCATTACAGTAAGCAAAGAATTCCACGGATGTACACTCAGAGGCAAGAACTACTGTTAATAGCAGTGAAAAAGCAAGCAATCATACAGATTGATGCTCCTTGTGTGAGCTTTATTAATAAATGGCTATTGCAACATAAAATGTGCAGCATGCCCCTTAGGGCTACTGCTAATCCCAACAGAACACTGTGCAATGCTTACACCATTAATACAATCAAAGACAGCTATGCCTATGTAAAAATGCCCCTTGAGAAAGATCCAAGATCGAAGTGCTGGGGCAGGGTGAGCTGGCAGCTAGGTGAGAGTCATATTTTTACATAGGCATAGCCTGCTTTGATTGTATTAATGGTGTAGGCATTGCAGTGTTCTGTTGGGAATAGCAGTATCCTTATTAGGTCCCCTAGAGCTTTGCGGCAGAATTTTCTGATTTCTGTGGCATAATTTGTTCATTTCTCTGGCAGAATGCAGTCCTGCCATTGGCTAACTATGATGTGATGTCATCGATGACATCACATGCTAAGCATAGAAGAGGGGCTTCAGGATAAAAGAGATGGGAAAGAAAGCCTGACACTATGGAAAAACGGTGTATATAAATGAAGATTTACAAAAAACAATGAATTCTGTGGCACCATATATATTCTGTGGCATGATATAAATTCTGCAGAAAATTCAGCAAATGCAGAATCACAGAATTCCAGAGGCCTTGGGCATGCCGCACCTTTTGTGTTGGCAACAGCTATTTATTAATAAAGTTGAGACAAGGAGCATAAAACTGCAGCATTGCTTGCTTTTTTTTATTGATGTTAACAGTAGTTATTGCCTCTGAGTACACTTCTTTTTGTGGAATTCACTTATTCTACAAGGGCCTGCATAAACAGGAAAGTCTTGAGGTCCCTTTTAAAAGCCTCCACCGAGGGGGCCCCCTTCAGCACTCTAGAGAAGGAGTTCCATAAGACTAGGCTTGTTATCTCAAAGGCCCAGTTGCCCAAAGTTTTCAACCTCACCCTGGGTATTATAAGGATGCCTTCCTCAGTGGAGCAGAGCAGGTATGAAGACACATAAGAATGTAGGAGATCTGCCAGGTATCTCAGGCCCAATCCAAGTAGGCCTTATAAGTAAGTAGCCCAATTTTAAAAGAGATACGCCACTTAACCAGCAGCCAGTGCAGCTCATGCAGCATTGGGGAGACATGGCACAGACTCGAAAGACCAGTCAGCAACTTAGCAGCTACAATCTGCACGAGCTTCAGGCACCATAGCATACCTCCAGTGATCGCAAGATACCGAGCATTACTGTAATGAAGTTCTGAAGTTACAAACGCAAATACCAGTGTGACCAAGTCTCCACAGGGAATAAGGGATCTAATCTGGCTGATTTTCTTTGGATAATAAAAGACACTCTAGACTACTGCTGATGCCTGAGACTCAAAGGTCAAGCCCTCATCTACAAAGATTCCCATATTTTTCACCTTTGTGGTGGGCTAAAGCTCAGAGGAACGGAACTGAAGCCCTGCCTCCTTCTCAGTAGCTGCCCCCCCAACCCAGCTTGATCACCAGCACTTTAATCTTATCTGAGTTGCGTCTTAACCACTTCAATGATATCCAGTCTTGGATCTCTGCCTGGCACCTGTTCAGTACATCAATGGCATCCATCATCTCGGGTGCAAATGACAGATAGAACTGGGTTAGATGAACAGGCAGGCTATGGGGTATAGTGGTTAGAACAGTTGCTTGGAAACTTATAGATCACTGGCTGACAATCTTGAATGCCACTGTCGCTGAAACAATATTAAAATCCTGGGAGTCCCTGAGGGTGCTGTGGGGAAAAATGTTTGTGACTTTCTATGGCACTTGTTAACCGGACTGCTGGGCATCCCTGGCATGGATCTTCAAGTGCAAAGGGTGCACTGTAACCTAGCTCCCTGACCTAAGCCCAGTGATGACCCTCATCCTATATTAGCCCTCATCCTTCAATTCTCTGTCAAGAAGCAGGTAATGAAATTTTCAGGAGAGAAGGGCTCCCTGAGATGGCATGAATGTGCCATCTCCTTATGCCAAGATTACTCAGCCCAGGTGAACAAAATGAGAGCAGCATTTACCCCCATCCAACATATTCTGCAAGGCTTATGGGTCAAGTACCATAGGCTTACCCCACTACATTTAAAATAGAGAGGAATGGCATTTCTCATGACTTTAGTAGTCCTGCTGAGACAGCCATTTTGGCAACAGATCCTGGGGAGTGAAACCTAATGCTCCTGTGGTATACCAGCACACGGATCGACCAGAACAAAAGCAACAAACTCAGGCTATGCCCCCGATCACTATTTCATGAACCTGGGAGCCTTTTCATCTGCTCCATCAATGAGCGCTGCCCCCCCCCAAAAGTAGCAATGAACGCGATTGAAGCATAAGCAATCTTTATAGCCCCTTGCCAACAACCCTCAGCCTGTCTACCAACTGCACCAAAGCCACAGACATGGGTCCTGAGCTCCTTCTCAAAGCTCTCCTTCACCTACAGACACACCGACAAACAGGTAAGAAAACAAGGGTCTCAAGCGCACATAAACCTGAATGAGGGATGCAAGAACAGAAAAAGTTTCACTTCAAAGCATCATTTAATACAAAACACTGGACAAAGTCCCGCCTGACATGTTTTGGACGAAGTCCTTTCTCATGCTATGCTTCACAGTGAGAAACTGCCCCATCAAGCCTCTTCCCTGAAGCCTTTGCCATATGGTCCTAACATTTTCACCTATGTTGCCAGACTAGGTTTCACCAGGGTGCTGTGCTCTTAATGTTTCCTTAAACTAGTGGAAGAGGTTCTTGGGTCCCAATCCTTGTATACCAAAGGCTGTCTTGGGGGTCCTGTAGGTGCTGGAACCCCTAAATATATGGGCAGGAGACACTTCTAAGGTAAGTGAAGCTGTCTATAGAGGGTGGCCCCAAACTGCAATCTCAACAAGCCAGCGGTGCACCTTTTTCATCCATCCAGCTACTGTTTATGTCCCTGACAGACAGAACTTGACTTAGCTGTATGAAGAGCACCTACAATTCTGCTAGGCAGCTTACACTGTGACATTTCAAACCAAGGGAAGGCAGCTGCTGTGGGCAAAAAATTCTGCTACTTCCTTACTGGTCATTGGTGATTTCTCCTTACCCGCCCTTTCTTTTCCTCTCCTACCCTCCTGATCCCCCTTTCCTGGCTGCCAAAGAACAGCTGGAACTCCCCCCCATCTCTTATTGATGCTGGCCCTGTCGCCCCCAAGTACACTGCCTGGTCTACCCTACCTCCCCATAGACACACTCTTGAAGGCAGGCGCCAAATTCTGGTATGGATCTCTCCAACCTCCTCTTCTCTCTCCCTACCTCCCTCCTTCACGCCCCTCAGAAACCTTGACTCTCATACCTTTGCCATTCCCTCCAGGTCCACCTCTGCAGGCCAAGCTTTCTCCCATTGCTTCCCCCAAGCTATGGAACTCTCTCCCTCCTCCTATCCATCATGCCCCCTCCCCCTGAGCCCTTTCTGCCCTCCTTTTTGATGTCATCTCCCCCTCTTGCACCTGTTCCTAATCCTCCCTCCATTCATCTCCCTCTCCTCCCCTTCCCTTTCCTCTCCCCTATACCCCTCACGCTCCCCCCTTACCTTTGTGTCTGATTCTCTGGTGTCTGCCCTGTTGGCTACCTATTGTACCTATTTGACAATTTATCCTGTACAAGTCATTCTAGTGATGACTGTTAGTAGTTCAAATTCTGTATTTCATTCTCTTTTTATAATTGTTCACTTTGCTCAATGTCTGATCTATAATGATATTGTATTACTTATCCCACTCCCCCTCTCCCCCAAGGACACATCTGGAAATGAGCAGTCCAGTGCTCAGTATGCCTTTCTTGGCAAATTTATTTTTAATAAATAATAAAACACACAAAACAGAGACAAAAAAAGAGAAAAAGGATGCACAGCAGGAATATGTGGTTTATGGCCACTGCCTGCTTGCAGCTGTAAATTTATCTTTCATTGTAACTCATTATATCCCTCCTTGCCCAAGGAAGTACTCACTGGATTGCTAGTTGACTGTGGTTACTTGTTTAGGAGCTGATAGCCGCTTCCAGGAGGCATTCACTCCTCTGAAGCTCTGTTGGATATCAGCATCCTTACTTTGCCTCTTTTTCATGTTTGTTATTGTTCTTCCTCAAAATTGTATGTTATATGCTGTTTACCCATAACATCCTTTACAAAAATGAAATATATTTTAAAATACATTAACAATATATTTACATATAGTGAAATATATTCCAATCTACTTGTTTTATAATATATTATAATGTATTGGAAAATCAATATATTCAATATATTTTAAAATTTGCAAATATATTGCAATGTACTGTAAGGCTACAAGATATTCAGACTGGATAGGACTTTGAAAAGGGGTGGTGGGTGTGCAATTTACATAAAGGACTACCTCACCTGTCTCCCTGGTACATACACCACCACAGAAACCTCAGTGCAACTCCTTCCTATCAAGTTACTCCTTGGTGCCCAAAACAAAGTCCTGACGATTGCTGCTGTTTATATCCCACCTAAAGATCCTGGGTCCAGCCTCCAGACTGTCCTCGAATTCATAAGATCACAACCTTCTGACATCGAGCTCCTTCTCCTTGGTGACTTTAATATCAATTGGCTTGCACCTGATGCAGGGTCAAACAAAGATGCTATCCTAGCAGCAAACTTAACGCAGGTGGTAAACTCCCCTACTAGGAAAAACTACAAATCAGGGACTAGCACCCTCATAGACTGGATCCTTTCCAGCCACCCTGCCCGTATAAACAATGTAGTTGTTCTCCCTGACTCTCTCAGTGACCACTCTCCTATAATATGTACCTGGACAAATAAGTTTTGAAAGCTGCCTCCAAAAACCATCTCTAGCAGAGTTCTACCTTATGGCAACCGTACTCATCTCAAGGACTGTCTTAGGCAGAAAGACTGGTCCATGATTTATAATACTCAAGATGCTGACTTAGCCCTTGATTACTTCATTACTACTTTCAACACTGCCTGTGACACCTATGCACCAGAAAAAAAGCGCAAAATCAAAGCACTCTCAAATCCCTGGCTCATGGCGAAGCTATTGGCACAACTCAAAGGTAGGGACCACCTCTGGGCTACTTCAAGAGCTACAGGCTGTCTGATGGACATTCAAAATTATAAACAGGCTCGTAACCACTGTGCTAAACAGATCTGTTTGATGAAGAGCTCCTACTTCAAGAATGCCCTCTCCAACTCCTGGGATGAAGGGAAATCTTTCTGGGACAATATAAGAAATATCACGGGTAAGCAGTCCAAGTCCTCTCCTACAATAATGAATGTGGATGGAACCACGGCGAAGCTATTGGCACAACTCAAAGGTAGGGACCACCTCTGAGCTACTGCAAGAGCTACAGGCTCTCTGATGGATATTCAAAATTATAAACAGGCTCGCAACCACTGTACTAAACAGATCCATTTGATGAAGAGCTCCTACTTCAAGAATGCCCTCTCCAACTCCTGGGGTGAAGAGAAATCTTACTGGGACATTATAAGAATTATCATGAGTAAGCAGTCCAAGTCCTCTCCTACAATAATGAATGTGGATGGAACCACTACATTAGACCCCATGGTCATTGCAAACACCCTAAATGAAACCTTCACAGACCTTAGTGGTGTCCTCTCATCCGATTTCTTCACTGATGCTGACTCTCCAAATTCTACATCTACTACTGCCTCTCCAACCAAACCACCCTTCCATTTCAAAACAGTCAAGGCACATGAAGTCTATAAATATGTAAAGAAGGCTATTTCTAAGTCCCGAGCAAGCAGCGACACTATTGACCTTAAACTTCTGTCCCTCACTCTGGAGGAAGTGCTGCTCCCCCTCACCAAAATTTTCAATCTCTCCCTTCGCTACAGCCAATTCCCTAGTAAATGGAAGGCTGCAATTATCACTCCTGTGCACAAAGGTGGTGACAAGTCACTGCCTGGTAACTATCGACCTATATCAATACTACCACCCCTCTCAAAGGCTCTTGAACGCATAGTGGCGGACCAACTTACAGACTATCTGCAAAAGTATAACATCCTCTACGCTCAGCAACATGGATTCAGGAAAGGGCACAGCACATTGACTGCCCTACTTGAATTCTCAGGAGCAATCCACAATGCCATGGACAAAGAAAACCTAACTGGAGCTGTTTACATTGATCTAACTAAGGCATTTGATACTGTACACCACGGACTACTCATCAAACAACTACTGTCTCTTGGGCTCTCTCAGGGTCCTGGTGACTGGGTAAAAAGTTACCTCGCTCAGCGCTCTCAAACAGTAAAAATAGCTGGAGTTCTCTCAGACTCAAAACTGGTTCTCTCAGGAGTTCCACAGGGATCCATCTTGGGCCCTCTCCTTTTCAGCCTTTTCCTAAACTCCCTCCCCAAATCCTGCCCTGAACAAATAATCCTCTATGCCAATGATGCCGTGATTCTTTCCACTCATAGAGATCCGAACCCCTTATGCCTTAGCCTTCAGCATGATTTTCCAAGGTCGAGATGTGGTTCCTTGAACATAAGCTGGTTCTAAACCACAAAAAAACTAAATCCATGCTCTTCTCTAGTCTGCAAAACAAGAAATGGCAAGTACCACTCACCATTAATACGTACCTGGGAAATACCCTTGAACAAGTGCCAATATTCAAATATCTTGGAATCACCTTTGATCGAGGCCTAACCTTTGCAACTCATACTGATAGTACAGTGAAAACTATTAATCAGCTAATTGGGATCCTGTACCGGAACCGACAGCTCCTTACCCAATCTGCACTGAGGATTGCCATTCAATCCTCTATCATCTCAATCATTGACTATGGGTCAATTATTTATGGATCTGCCTCTACTACTGCACTTAGTCGCATTACAAGATCCCTAAACAAGGCCTGTCGACTGCTCACTGGTGCACATCGACGTACTCACACATGTGAACTCTATGCTGATACAGGTTGGTTGCAACTCTTAAACTGCCTAAAGTACCTTACCTGCCTGATGGCGAAAAAATCCACCTCGGGCCTCACTCCACCTTGTATCCAAGACCTGTTATGCCCGAACACTAGTATCCGTTTTACCAGAAGATCAGAACATCAGCCTCTCCAGGTCCCACGATGCCGGACTACTCAAGGTCAAAGATCATTTGCCTATCGTGCCCCCAGCTGGCTAAATGCCCTCAGTACTCCTATTACTGCCTCCACCTCTCTAGGTGCTTTCAAATCTAGGCTATACTCTCACCTCACCGCCTCCAGCTCCTGTGACTGCCCTGATTAAATCTCTTATCTATCATTTACCTACTCTGGTCCAATACTTGACAAAGGCATGTTAGAGAATCTTTTCTCTTGCTATTGTCTGCTCCCCTCACCTTTCTCTTACCCTCTCTGTCTGTACTTTTTCCCCTATTTGATTTTTCCCTAAACTGGCTTGATTTCTTTTTTGTTATGATAAGTGTTTATTGGTATTACATGTCCTTTGCACAATTGATTGATATTTATTGTCTTATGTTTTCTTGCTATTGACACAACACAAATTATTGTGTTATCTATGTAACCTTTTTGTTCTGTACTTAATTGACGTGGAACCTTTGTAAAAGAGCCATTGGCTCAAAGGTAATAATTCCTAGAACAATAAACTAAACTAAAATATATACATTATGGCCACTTTAGCATATTCCGTATATTGCAAAATATATTGATAAAATTCTAAATATATTGAAATAAGGATGGTAAATATACAGTATATTATTGGTATATTGCCAATATATGTATAAATGTATTTTGTTTTACATTTCAAACGTTGTTTCCTATATGTACATATATATATATATATATATACACATGTGTAATAGATATCAATAAAACTATTAACTTACCCAGACAAAAACAAAAGAAATTGTTCATGATTTACACATACCTCTACTTGTACAACTGGAGTTCATCTCATTATTAATCATGTATATATTCACAATGAATTATTGTTTTACAGTGCAGTTTTAACTCAAACATACATTTTATACATTTATACTTACACATTTGACTTACCTCACAAGCTCATGCTTTTTAAAGGCTCAGATTGGTATTTATATCACCCCCATTTTGTTTTACATTTAGATCAGGGTGAGATCTTACATGTACTTGTTTTATAACTTGTACCTTTTTTTAATCTGTAAGCTAGTGTTATAAATTTTAAAATACTGTAAAACTTGAAATTATCATGATTTTGGCTGATAAACTATGTTTTTGAAATATGTAAATCAGTTCTGCAAATGTACACGTGGAACGAAATGAAGCATTTACAAAAATGGATGTAACATATATAAACAAGCATTTGTCAATGCCGAATGTTGTCGCGCTGGCATTGGCAGTGGGAGTGGCGTAGCTAGAGACGCATAGTGCTGTGATTTTGTGACTGTGTCTCAAAAGGTGATTGTGCACAGCGAGCACACCATTGTATGCCACAGCTGAGGAAACACATTTAGGGCAGGCTGTGAAAAATGGCAGCTGGAGTGTTGATAAGGAGATGTGCACAAATGTCAGTGGTGAAAATGTGGCATGAAAATACTGCAGATTGACAAAGTTACAAGGGTGCGTGGAAACTGCGCAATGCACGCTTGCAACACAGTCATTACATGGAGTTTCGGCACCAAATTTTCAACATAGGCATTTTAGAACCTCTGCTTATGAATAGTGTCACCGTCATTTCCTCAAACTATCCCAAAAAACGATTTTGCAGAGCGGCCGTGCAATTCTGTGCCGGACGTGCAAAAACACATTTCAGGCAGCTGCAGTGTTCATAAGGAGGTATGGAAAAATGCCAATGATGAACAGCTGGAGTGAAAGTATTACAAATTCACAAAGCCATGAGAGTGCGTGCAAACTGTGCAACTCATGCTCATAAAACACCCATTTTATTGACTTTCATTCCCAAATTTTCAACTTAGGCATTTTAGGGCATCTGCTAATGAACAGTGTCACTGTCATTTTCATCATGTGTCTCGAACATGGACTTTCCACAGCGACCACGCTATTCTGCGCTGGAACTGCAAAAACAGATTTTGGTCAGGATGTGAAAAATGACAGCTGTACTGTTCATTAGGAGGTGCAGAACAATGGCACTGTAGAAAATCTGGAGTGAGAATTTTAGAAGTTTGCGAATGTACGAGCGTGCATGCAAACTGCACAATGCATGCTCGTAACACAGTCATTTTGTGGAATATAGTCACCAAATTTTCAACACAGGCATTTTAGGACCTCTGCTCATGAACAGTGTCACTGTCATTTTCATAACGTGTCCCGAACACTGATTTCGTACAGCGAACACGCTATTCTGTGCCAAAAGTGTGAAAACACATTTCAGCAAAGATGTGAAAAATGACAGCCGTACGGTTCACAAGAAGGTGTGGTAAAATGACAATGTTGAGAATGTGGAGTGAAAATATTGCAAATGCACTAACTTATGAGTGTGCATTGCACAGTTGCTACGCACACTCGTAAAACAGTCATTTTATGGAGTATTGTCACCAAATTTTCAACACAGGCATTTTAGGACCTCTGCTCATGAACAGTGTCACTGTCATTTTTGTAATGTGTTCCGAACACAGATTTCACACAGCAACCGCACTATTCTGTGCCGGAAGTGCAAAAACACATTTTGGTCAGTATGTGAGAAATGACAGCTGTACGGTTCACAAGAAGGTGTGGTAAAATGCCAATGTTGAGAATCTGGCATGAAAATAGTGCGAATGCACTAACTTATGAGCGTGCATTGCGCAGTTGTTACGCATGCTCGTAAAACAGTCATTTTTTTGATTTTTCCCACCAAACTTGCAACATAGGCTTTTTTAGAGCCCCTCTCATATGCAGTGGCACTGTTATTTTGTTACTCAGTCCCAAAAGGTGATTCCATGCAGTGACTGTGAAATCACCTTTCAGGACCGAATAACGCCATGACAGTGCAAGAATTCATGAGAAGGGGTCCCAAAAACCCCATGGTGAGAATTTGGGGCCAAAATTCGCAAAAATGCCCAAGATATGCATTAAGTTGAATAACCCCTATTCATTCCATTATACAGCTTACCGGCATTTCTTCAGTTCGCGGTCAGCTTTGAAGAGTGCAGGCGTGTTCCTGGTCAACAGAAGATCATGCGCGGACTCCGCGAGTAAGTATGGGGTGGGGGGTGAGGAGGCAGGGTGCGCAGTGGGTGGAGTGCGGGTGGGGTGGAGGGGGCATCGAGACTCATGAGGGACTGTTTTCGTTTTACAGTTTGTAAAAAAGAAAAACATTGTGGGATAGTTTTGTTTTGCAGGGCATTTGGCATGCTGGGTGGGCTCCCAGCGTGCCATCTAACTGTTTGGGGGTGTCTCAGCTGACGGGGATTGGGCACCCTCGTTGGCAAACAACACAGGGGGATTTATGCTGACGGGGATTACTCACCCCATCAGCACACAAAGAAAGGGGATGCAGAGCTGAGGGTATTGGGCACCTCAGCATTAAACAATTGGAAGGGTTATTTCTTCCGACGGGGGTGACTCCCCTGTCGGCACACATGGAAAGAGGGGGCGGGGTAAGAACCGAGGGGGATTTGACACCCCTTTGGCATTAAACAATTCGGGGGTGCTTTATGCCGATGGGGAGTGGGCTCCCCCATCGGCACATTCATGGGGGGACAGGGGCAGCTGATAGGAGGATTGGGCACCCCCGAAGTTGGAAGTTCTATGGCCAGTGCCCCACCATGTACATAATGGTGGTGAGCGCGGCAAGAAAAGGACCGCTGCGTCTGATGAGCTTTGCTCCTATTGCAGCAGACCTTTTCTTAGATGTGCTCGCCACATTATGTATGCATGGTGTGGCGCCAGCATGCAGGCTGATTGGGGAATGTGGGACGCACCTACTGGTGCGTGCCCTACATTCGCCCAACAGCGACCATACCTCTAAAGCTGCACTGTCCCACGATGTTGGCTGCGCAAGCACGCCAACATAAAAAATATATGTAACATATATAAAAAATATATGCAACCTACAAAGAATGCAGTATATATTTTGAAATATACTAATAATATATTTCAAACAATGTATTACTAAATAGATTGACATGCTTTCAAGCAATGCATGAAGCAGAATATGTGGTTTCATTATATGCTGAAATACTCTGTGTATTATATTTCATTGAGTCAATGTATTTATCAGTATAGTGACATATATTTTTGCATACTATGGATTAGAAATATATTATGCCAGTATATTTAAAAATACATTTCATAATATATTATATAATATATTACATTGGGACAATGTATTTCTCATTGTTTTGACATACATTAATGCATATTTTTCAATATATTGCAATAAACAGTATTCCATTTCTGTAAGGGATATTACTATGATCTCTAGTATCCCTGCTTTTTCCTTATTATTACATATTTTTACTGCTCGTTGATGGCTACTCTGTATGTTCACAGTTATTTTGTATGTTTTGCATTACTGCAGGATTCAATCTCTCCAATTTGGATTGTTCTTGACGTGTTCCCACTAGGTGTTAGAATCCAGCCTGGTTTGTCAGTCACTTTACTAAACTCATCATGCGTATGCTTTAAAAGGGTGGCCTCCCTCTAATACTCCTTCCTGTCCTACAGGAAGCACACCACTCCATAGCGTCCTTGCTGTCATCTCCTGCCATGGCCCCTGCTATCTTGTTGGGCCCAGACTGGTCAACTACTGTAAGTTTCCCCATAATCTGTTTCTCTTTCAAATTTTGGTTCAAGCAGGGACAGTACTGAAGATCTCTTGGAATGTCCAGGGTTTTCATTCTATGTATCAAGCATTAACAGGTGCTGGCCCATTCGAAGTGGAAGCACTGTGATATTGTACTTATCTAAGAAACACACATTAGTCCTGCTGAGACACAGAAACTTAAGAGAGACTGGGTGAGCCAGGTACTGGGCAGCTCGTACAACACCAAATCTATAGGAGTAGCCATTCTTATTTATAAAGACTCCCAATGCAGATACTTGATGTAACTTCCAGCCCTGAGGACTGCTGGATACTAGACAGGTTACAAATAGATGATCAGATGTTATTGGTGGGCAACATCCATGCCCCCAGTGAGGACTCAGGCTCCTTCTTCCCAGAAGTCGCCCAAGCCCTGACTACTCTTTTTGCTCCCAGTGATAGACTGCTTCTCTGAGGGGACTTAAATGAGGTATGGGACCCCATGTTGGACAAATTATGTTGCATGTCCATTGCCCCGTCTAAATCTCACACCTCACTGCATGCCCTCACATGGGAATTCAGTCTTGTTGACCCTTGTTGAGCAATGCATCCCATGGGCCGGACTTTACACACCATTCTGCAATGCACAGTACAAGCACTAGAATACACTTCTACCTGCTCCAGAATGCTCTTTTGCCTGTGGTGCAAAATGTAACCATAGGGCCTATAATCATATGTGATCATGCTTGTATCCATTTGGCATGGTCACGTCCTCTTTTTTTTTTTATTTAATAAGCTTTATTCATTTAAATTTTTTTTTAAACAACCTACAAGTACAGGCAACATGATAATGCAATACAAGAACCATCCAGGTTAAAAAACAACATTTACATTATAATTGCATTCATAAATAAAAAGAAAGAGAAGACAATAACCAAACAAGGACATGACAACATAACAGTTCCGTATTCTAATAGTTTTAAGTTGTCTGTACCCCCCTCATGATCCTCCCCCCCCCCAGTCTGCCACAGGATTCTATATTTATTACAAAAAAAAAAGAGAGTTGAAATTACAAGACACTGAAAGAAAAAGGAAAAAAGGAAAGAAAAAAATGAGAACAATGAAGTAGATAACGGCTATTTGAATCCACCCAACAACTATGACCCTCTGTTGGGGTGTTGATTAAAAAAAATATTTCAAATTAGAGCTACTGTACTGAGATAAGGGTCTGAAGTTTCTCCCACCTTTGCTTATATGCACTTGATCTATTCTTAATACCGGCCAGTATAAGTTCTGCCTGTAAGACAAACATGATTTCTTTAAACCACTCCAAACAGAGGGGAGTAGATGAATGAATCCAGTGTCTTAATATTATTTTCTTGGCACATGCAGTGATCAAAGGCCATATGTGCTTTCTGTTGTGCCCCTTGAATCTGAGTAAAGTCACCCAGAATGCAAATTTCTGGAGTAAATTTATCTGTGATCATAAGCTTGGGGTTGAGACGGTTTTGAATTTCTCTCCCAAAGGAATTAATGGAAACACAGTCCCAAAACATATGAAGTAAATCCGCTAACTCATGTTGACAGTTAGGACATCTACTGGAAGATGATGCACCCATACGGTGCAACTGAACTGGTGTATAATATAAATTCTGAATGATATAATATTGCATTAATCGGTATCTACCCCATTGAATATATTTATATAGGTGTTTCCAAATCTTGGGCCAATTCCTAGAAGGGGAATGCGGTTGTAGAATATTATCCCACCAGTAAATTCTTTGACCTTCTGTATTGGCCATTTCATTTAATAAAAATTTATATGAGTAGGATATAATATGCGACGTAGGAATAGATTCCACATAAGGGAGAACCACTGACATGAGGGGTCTAGACCATTTATCCACTCCGAAGTGTCTAACCAATAAATGAGTTATTTGAAGATATCTATACACAAGGTTATCTGGCCATTTAAAAATGGATAAGGCCTCTCTGAAGGGAAGCAGTTTTTGATTTTTCACTAGTTGAGCCACCAAATTCACTCCCATTTGTGGCCAAAATTGTTGACGCTTAATATTCTTACCTGAAATAAGAAAATTGGGGTTAAAACAGAGATTGAGTAATATCTTTGGATGCCTTCACTTTTAGGAAGTTATTTAACTAGTGTTGAGTTTGAAGTAAAGATTCTAACAGTGTTTCCTTTAGGGCCTTTGGAAGATTCATCTTAGAAATAAAGGGGAGAGTCCTGGGGTCTAGTCCATTTGCTAAGCTTAAAGCCATTTCAATTCTAACCCAAAAGGAGCAACAGGTAGATTCCAGTAGAACTTCTGATGGTTGGATTCAGAATCTAATTCTTGCTAAATGTATGGCTAAATAATAAATATAAAAATTAAGGGCTTGCAGGCCACCGTCGATTTTCTGCCATGTGACTTTAAGGTAACTACGCCTGACTTTCTTCCCTTGCCATATGAAGGAACTAATGATTCTGTGTATCTGTGAGAACCATGGAAGTGGTAGGGACCCATTGAACATGGTCACCTCTCCTAGATGGCACCTAAATTCCTTCCTCCTACAGGATGACACCTTTAAGAACTGGCTTACCACTAAAATAGAGACATATTTCAGCCTCAAAGATACCCTGGAAATTACCACTATGACCATGTGGGACACCTTCAATGCCTTCATACAGGGCAGGATAATCAGCTACTCCACCCACATTAAAAAGGATCATCAAGCTGAACTTGCACACTTGCAGGTCTTACTTAAATAAAAAGAGACTGAGTACTACTCAGATTCTAACTCCCTTCCACAGCTGTCCTGGGAAATTATGAAACTTAAATACCAAATCAGTGCACTCATGCTAAACAGCCATCCTGAGAACTGGCCATAATTATTGGAAGTCAAGAGAAAAAGCTGGCTACCTCCTAGCATGTCGAACCAGAATGCAGCTCTCAGCGAGGCACATCCCCAGTGTGAAGATATCAATTACTGAAATCTCAACCAAGATGGTGGATATAAGCAAGGCCTTCCAAGACTTTTATAGGGCTCTTTATCAATCCTACCAGGAACCTTCAGTCTCAAGCCTTCATGATTTCCTTAAGGATGCCACCCTTCTATGCCTCACACCTGTGCAGCAGGCACCCCTCAAAGCCTGAGTCTCCCTGCAGGATGTTGGGGCCACCGTCAAGGCCCTTCCATGCTGAAAAACTCCAGGAAAGGATTACCTCCCACTGGAGTTTTTTCATACCTTTCTCCATCTCTTGAACCATAGGATGCCACGTGTCTGCTCAGCATTGGGCAGCAAGGGCCAACTCCCACCATCAATGTCTGAGATGCTTGTAACACTACTACCAAAACCAGGAAAGACCCCCACCTGCCAGTTAACTACCATCCAATCACTCCGCTGAACATGGATGTGAAAATTGTCACCAAGGTGCTCACTTCCAGACTGGAAAAGGTCACTGCTTATCTTGTGGAGCACCACCAGACTGGTTTTGTGAAGGGCACAATAGCCTCAGACAAGCTTACAGTGGTCAATAATGCTATCTGGGCCACTTCCTTGCAGACTGATCTGGCACTCCTGCTCAGCATAAACATAGAAAAGGCTTTTGATTCTGTGGAGTGGGAATGCCTCTGTCAGACTATGGCTGCCATGGGGATTGGACCTAGTTTTACCAGCTGGATTAAGTTCCTATACTCCAGCCCCCAGGCCGCACTCCTTGCAAATGACCCAATATAACCACCCATCCCCCTTCATAGAGGAATGAGGCAGGGATGTTCCATTTCCCCTATGTTACACTTTATAGCTATGGAGCCTCTCTTGCAAAAGATTTGCCATGTGCCTGAGGTTGCTGGAATTAAGATAGGTAAACTTGTACATAAGATGCTGACCTATGCAGATGACCAACTTTTGGGTATTTCTAATCTTGTGGCATCCCTCTCCCATGTTTTGCATATTTTCAGTGAAATTGCAGCATCTCTGGATTAAGGGTAAACTGGTCCAAAACAGAAACCATGCCTCTTAATGCCACCTGCTAGGCAGCTCCGGTCTTAAACTGAAGTATGAAGTGGTCTTCCAAGCAGCTTAGATATGTTGGTATGATCCTTACTACAGATCTGAAGTACCTGGTCGAGCTTAATATAAACACCTTTATAAAGAATTTGGAATTGGATTTTCTCAGATGGAAACAACTCAGCCTCACCTTTGGGGGAAAGATTGTTGCCTACAAAATGATGGCTTCCAAGAACTCGTGTTTTGCCTCAGCAAACTCCCCCTATGTATTCCAGGGGCCATCTTTAAAGGCTAGAGTGGCTTTTCAGTTCTTTCCTCCAGGATAGGAAGTGGCCTTAGTTCAGTCAGGCCAAGCTGCAGATCCCTGTCAAAAAGGGAGGGTAGGGAGTACCATGGCTATGGGTGTATCATCAGGCCATAGGCATTAGGCAAAACCTTTGATGGTTCACCGCTATCCCCACTCTGGCTCACCCTGGAGGGTCACGCCTTTTCTGCCTTCCCTTGGAGTGGACTTGCAATTAGGTAGAGCTCAGGGCATTGCAGTCTCTCCCACCCTTGCATTTGCCAAGGCAACCTGGACTGCTATGCTTCCCTTCAGTGGATCCACAGAACCATTCCTAGACAGATGAGATCCACTTTGGGGAAATCAGTACGTCACAGTGGAGGGTAAATCCCTGAAGTGGCATACCTGGGTTGAGAAGTGGCGTACTTGATGGACCCCGTATCCAAAATTCTACACACCTTCAAACTCTTGCTACTATATATGGTCTTCTGCATACAGACATCTGGAAGTACCCCCAGAAGTGGGTCTGAGTAGGTTATCTGCCTTGACTAAATTAGACAAGTCATAAACTCCTGTCTTCACAGGAGGACTGAATCTGGTGACTCACCTCAGCAGTCCCTTCTGGCCTTGTGTGAGCCCTACCTCCACAGAACAGGCAGATGGATTTATCAGTTCTTAGTAGCACCCAGCTGCCCTCACCTCCTTAATCAAAAGGCAGCTTGGGAAGCACGCTCCCATATATTCTTCACAGATCAGGGCTAGGAAGTAATGCTAAGTAGAGCATATACCAGTGTGAGGGACCACTGTCACCAACTAATCCAAAAAAAAACATTTTACATGGGTGGTATCTCACCTCAGATATCCTCCACAAAATGGGCCTCATACCCTCTTGAATACTGTGAAATGTTGGCAATGTCACTTGGCTACAGGATCATTGGAACACACACTTTGTTCCTGCCCATCCCACTCCCTGTTCTGGAATCAGGTATTGAATTCTCTGAACACACTCTTTAAGTATCATTGCCACCCAACCCCAGGCTCTATCTACCGGGGAATGCCATGGTGGCTGCCCATCTTTCTAACCATGAAAGGGGATAGCTTACAATAGCAGTGCTTGAAGCCAAATGACAAATCCTTTTGTAATGGAAATGAGACAGTCCCCCTTCTCTTACCGAGAGGGTTATCTGCCCTGACTAAATTTGTGGAGTTTGATAGTCTCTTGCACCTAGCATGGCATACTGTACCTGTACTCAATTCATGAGTATTTGGGACACTTTTCTTCATGCATTAGAACTGCCACTCACCCCCAGACAAACCTGTATGGCCTAGTATGATAGGTTGCTGCATATAATAACTGTGTTGGACTATGCTGCTTACTCTTTACAAAGGCTATAATTTTGCTGACTGATTGTGTACTGACATATTTTATAGTTCATATACCTTTGACGTAACAAATTATTATCCTGTTCTTTTTTTCTTTATTATTGCTGGATGTTATGTCTGACAATTCAAATGTACTACTAGTTTATTGTACTTAGTAGTTTTTCTGCCTTGTGATTAGAGTCATATCTCCAGGGGGCTCGCACTGGCCAGGATGCTGCACAGTTTCCTGATTTTGTTCTTGTTCTCTTGTTCTGTTAAAATAAACTAATAAACTTTTTATAACAAAAAAAAAAAAACAATGGCCATGATTCACTAAAAGGCGGACTGCCTACACGTTGTGTATGTGTGGTGTGTAGGCAATCCTAAGTGCAAAAGTCATGCAGGTGGCATTCACGTACTGCCTGCCTGCCAATTGTGCACCTGATCCCTGCCGCCTGAGCAGCTACATGACCCGGGCAGTCTAAGGGGTGTGCCGGGGGGGAGCCTCAAAATGTGCCATTCACAAAGGCATGCAGTCCTGTGCACAGAGGGGTACAGGGTGGTTCAGGATAAGCAGCCAGGACCCTGTCTTATCCAGTGTTCACCCCCACTGATGACACCCACTGGCAACGGCATTAGCAGGAGTTGCCCCTCCACAGGGACACTGGACTACAATGTAGGATGTGAATATAGTCCATGGTCAGCAGTAGATATACTGGGAGTGCATCGGTGCTTGCTGTTTAGTGTTCCACTTGTACCCAGGATTCTGCACACTACCATGTAGTGTATGTATTTACCAAAAGGTTCAGAAAGCTACATATACTGTATTTACATAATACAAATGGCCATACTTTAGGATGTAATGCATAGTACAAAACAGAGCTGCACTGATTTGACATACTGTCCCATGGGACATGGGAATGTATATTGGGTCAGTGCACCTATGTACAGTTGTGTTATACTATGCATTATAAAATGGGCTTAAGAAATTCAGGTCTCTGATTGGTTACTACATCGTCTGAGCCGTGTCCTTATCAGATGATATAGTAGCCAACCGGGACTACTGCCCACCATGATGCTCCATGATGACAATAAATCAGTGAGCTCTACCAAGCCTAAACACAAACTCTCACTAGCAGAGCTCACTGAAGCGGCAGCAATCCACCACAATGTACCAGCACAGTATCACAGTAAACAGTCAGCATATCTCACTCACATGCCACAAAACCACCTTTCTGACACAAAACTGTAAAGGTGTACTTTTCTTTTACTCACAGAGCTTTTGTTCCTTGTATTTCCACCGGTGATCATCTGTCATCCTCGTTCAGATCTCCGTAGTCTGCACTAGCCCCCCTCCCACACTTTATCACTTCCTATAAATCACACCCTTCACAACATCGAAAGAACATTGGGAGCAGAATACTTCTCACAATAAATCAAAATGTTTAATTTTTCTCAGTGTCCATCATGGTTTAAAAAAAGCAGGAAGCGGTATCCTACAGCACCCAGTAATAGACATGCTCACTCCCAGCGGCCAACAAAGAACACACTCACTCCTGACACTGCTCACAATTCGGCGACTTCACTACCTGTAAAAAAAAATCTATAAAAACTAAAACACATGTAGTTATTTCTTCCAATGTTTACCACCACAGTTTCACAGAAGCAGGAAGTGGTATTGCACGGCACCCAGTAACGGACACGCTCGCTCCCAGTGGCTAACTAAGAACATGGTCGCTCCATTTATTTCTGCCAATATTGGATCATAGAGATGCAGCCACATAGACAGACACAGTGGCACCTGTCAGTGAAAACACATACTAGCTGTCAAGATATAGTACTAAAAACAGTGAAACATAACCTAAGAAAGCCATAGAAACCCAGTACTTCAAATGAAATATTTTTTAAAGTGACTTCATAGGGGGAATATTTTTCCTATTTGAAGTATTAAACCTTTTTTTTAATATTTTTTACTTTATCTCTTTTTCCTTTTACTCATTAAATAATTAATATATAAGCCCTTTTATAAGCGCAATAACACACTCCGAGGTGTGGGTTATCACCTGATAAAAACACGCCAGGAAAACTTACTTGGTGCAAGCACCTGCGTGCCTAAGTACAACCCCTAGGTGTGTTTTATCAGGCGATAACCCACACCTCGGAGTGTGTTATTGCTTGCTTACATCCTACAGTATGGCCATTTCATATTATATAAATTCTAGATGAGTAGCCTTCTGTACCTCTTGGTATTTTTTTTTGTATTTAAATGTTTTATTGAAGATTATAACCATAATGTACAACACCAAAAGTGTATCCAAGTGAAAAATGGAAGAACATACAAAGACATCAAATTACCTGAATGAGGATAGCAAAAGGACCCATCTTATAACCAAATCTGGCCTAATACTACTAATAGACAAGAACATGGAACATGGCTACATTTTAATAAAGTTTAATGAAACAAAAGTACTATAGACAGCCTGCAATATTCATGTAAATTATAAAAGAGAAAGAAAATGTTGCAATTGACGAATTCTAAGAAATAAGAAAACTAACCATCATATAAAAGAAATCTAGGATACAATCTCATCCACCCCAAAATGAGAAAGCTATGGTGCCCAGGTCTTATAAAATAGAGCAAGCTTTAATTTTTTCTAGAACAAAACTCTTTGAAATGAAACAGCTTTAGACATGGCCTATTGCCACCAAAAAAGAGCAGGGAGAGAGGTAGACTACCAGAGCAGCTGTATATAGTAACAAGCATTTAGCAATGCCAAATGTTGTCTTGATGACATTGGCATCGGTAGCGCAGGAGTTGAACAGATGCATGATAGGAATGGCAGTGAAGTATGACAGTGATGTCAACCCCACATCACCCTACAGAGACTGGCAGGCAATGAGGTGAGCCTTTGGGTGTCAACTATAACATTCATGGCATTTCCACTCACCCTACCCTGCAGAGTGCAACAAATATCGCGTTGTGCCTTGGGGTCCTTGGGCCTTACACTCACCCCATTCGGCCATAACACTCATGGCTTTTTACCTCACCCCATCCTGCAGACACCGACAAGTGCTGAGGTGTGCCTTGAGGTGTTTGGCTTTGCAGTCACACAATTCATAAGGACATACACTGAAATGGGTGCAGCATATGGGGTAAACTGTGGGGCCAAAGAGTCCAAGGCACACCTCGATGCCTGTTAGTGGCTCAAGGGTGGGGGGGATGGTATGGCATGAGCATGACAGCCAGCAATGCAAAGGCACTCCCCGACACCTGTCAGTCTGTACAGGGTGGGACGTTATGTTTAAGAAACCCTAATGCCCTGGCTGTTTGTTGGTATTCACACTACAAACTTGCAACACAGCCTTTCTGTGACCCCCACCTCATGAAAGTGTTTGGGTCCCCTGCTCATGAATAGTGGCACTGTGATTTTGTTAATCTGTCCCGAATGTTGATTTCTCACAGTGACCGTGCCATTCTGCGCCAGATGTGGGAAAACACCATTTGGGCAGGATGTGAAAAATGACAGCTGTACCATTCATAGGTAGGTGTGAAGAGATGTCAGTATTGAAAATCTTGAGTGAAAATATTAAAAATGCTAGAATTTACAAGCATATGTGGAAACTGCACAATGCACACTCGTAACACAGTCACTTAGTGGAATTACGTCACCAAATGTTCAGTGTAGGCATTTTGGAATCTCTGCTCATGAACACTGTCACTATAATTTTCTTCATCTGTCCTGAATGTTGATTTCCCACAACGACCGCGCCGTTGTGCGCCAGTTGTGCAAAAACACATTTCAGGCAGGATGTGAAAAATGACAGCTGTACTGTTCATAAGGAGGTGTACAAAATTGACAATGCTGAAAATGTTGAGTGAAAATATTACAAAATCTCGAAGTTATGAGTGCACTTGGAAACTGCGCAATGCACGCTTGTAACATACTCATTTTGTGGACTTTTGTCAGCAAATTTTCAACATTTGCATTTTAGGACCTCTACTCATGAACACTATCACAGTGATTTTCTTAATCTGTCCAGAACACTGATTTCCAACAGCGACCGCGCTTTTCTGCGCCGGTAGTGCAAAAACACATTTTGTCCAGGATGTGAAAAATGACAGCTGTACTGTTCAGAAGGAGGTGTGAAAAAATGCCCATGTTGAACATCTGGAGTGAAAATATTACAAATTTCTGAAGCTACGAGTGCGCTTGGAAACTGCACAACACACACTTGTAACACAGTCATTGTTTGGAATTTCTTCACCAAATTTGCAACATAGGCTTTTTGGGAGGCCACCTCATGAACAGTGACACTGTCATTTCATTACTCAGTCCCGAAAGGTGATTCCATGCAGAGGCTGCAAAATCACCTTTTGGGACCAAATAACGCCATGACAGTGACTGAATTCATGAGGAGGGGTCCCAAAAACCCTATGTTTAAAATTTGGTGCCAAAAGTCAAACAAATGGCCAAGATATGCACATAGGTTAAAAAAAAACATTTCTGCCATTATACAGCTTACCGGCATTTCTTCAGTTCGCAGTCGGATTCGAAGAGTGCAGACATGTTCCCAGTCCACCGAAGATCATCATGCCAGGCTCTGGAGGTAAGTAGGGAGTGAGGGGGATGTGAGGGGGTGAGGTGCGCAGAGGGTGGGCTCGGGTTGGGGGATGGAACATCAAACTCAACGAGGGATCGTTTTTTAATTTTACAGGTTAAAAAAAAACAGTATGGGAAGGCTTTCTTTTTTTGCAGGTACTTTGCACGCTGGAGTGGGCTCCCAGCATGCCACCTAACTGTTTGATGGGGGGGTCTGCAGCCATGGGGGACTGGACACCCCTGTTGGCACATACAGAGTGGGGGGGATGCATGAGCCGAGGGGGATTGTGCACCCCCTCAGCACACAAGAAATGGGGGGGCATTATGACGATGGGGATTGGGCAGCCCCGTCAGCAAATTAATTTGGGAGGAGGCATGCTGACAGGGGGATTGGTCACCCCCATCAGCTTTCAAGGGCACTGTGAGAGGTGGCGGTTGTCTGTCAGCTTCTGTGGGCACTGTGAGAAGCAACAGGGATGCTGCCACTATCTTTCTCGGAAGGGGAAACCAGACAAGGCAAGCAGTAATTTGCTTCTGCAATCAGGGACCACCCCGTGGAGCTCCCTGATTGCAGAGATGAATTTCTTTCAAGTTGGTGGCACGTTTCTCAACTGCTGTCATAGACAGCATTCTATGCAACTGGCATCACAGACCCTGGCCAGAAAAAGCAGTGGCACCATTGGCTGCAGCAGGACCGCACCTCCAAAACCTGCTTCTCCACTGAAGCAACCACAATATGTTGTCTGTGCTGCATGCACAAGACAACATAATAACTTGTGTTTTAAGGCTGATTGGCTAAGTACCAGTGGGTCTCCCAAAATAAAAAAAATGGGCGAATGGGGCAAAGATAAGTCCATTGTGTCTTCAACGATGCAAATTTTGTTGCCCCACCACTGTAAAAGTAAAGAACAATCCCATAATATGTGATACAGGGTACCAGGGTCATTTGTATACCTCCAACACCGTTTAGAGGTGACAAGACCCATGGAAAACAACCTGTTAGGGGTTCTGTATCAACGGCTAAGGATCTTCTTTTGTATAAGCTGCAGCATGGGGTCTGATACAGACTTATGTGCTTCACCCCAACACAGTACCCACTTTTTCTCTGCAATCTGGCATTGCAAATCTGAGGATCATTTGAGTCTATGTGTCTCACAATTTGGTAAATATAAATCCCTGATTATCTGTCCCCTAGGAAGTTGAAACAATCTCTGAACTCTGACAATAAAATCCCAGTGGACTAAAGTATTGTCTCCAGTAAACCAAGGTTTTAGCATGTGTTAGATTTGTAAATACAGCCAGTGATTCTGAGCAGGTAAAGAGAACTTTTGTTGCAAATGATGAAAAGTTTTAAATGATCTATTTTGGGAGTCACGTAAATCCCCCACAGTAAGTATCCCATTGGAAATCCAAAACAACCAATGGATTTGTGACCCACTGATTTGTATCCTAAGGTTATTCCACAAAGGCTCATAGGAGTCCAGGTATTCAGAAGACCAATGAAACATTTTCACAAACCATTTCCAACTCTGCAATGTAAACTTCTTTGCGAATTGAAATTCAATTAAACCATACATGGGATTCTGGAGTACAACTGCCAATGAAGTTTCACCTGTTATTCCTTTTTCAGTATCTAACCAGAGTGGTGACACTGTAGATGGAGAGGAGGGCAACTAAAGTGTGTATTTTATACATAACTCCATGTGGTAAGCCCAAGGCCAGGGATAAATTCCACCCACCACATGGCGCTGGGGCCCTCAATATCCTTCTAGCAAGCCGAGGGGTTTTATCTCCCCATATGAAATTGGAAAAAAGTTTGTCAATCTTATTCCAGAGACAAGGGGAAATAGGCATAGGTAAGTTACTCAAATAGTAAAATATTCTAGGGAAGGCCATGAGCAAGGCCACTGTTTTTCGGTTTTTACCAGAAAACCCGGTAAAATTCTGGAATTAGGGCTGCCTGAACACCGGTTAAAACAAAGATTTCATGGAATCTGCCATTTTATACTAGATCAGTAATTCTACAAAACTTGTATTTTTCTCATGATTACTTCCTGAACTATTTTCAATTTGCTTTATCTAATGCTCTGTATATTAAGCCTTCTTTGATTCTGATTATTTATACACATACTAAAAGAATGACAACAGAATCCCGGTAAAATCCGGAAAGTAGAATAACAATCACTGGTGCAATTCCTGAATATGAAGTATTGAAAATGGAATTTCAATGTTTTAATCACCGCAAATCAGTGGCCTTGGCCATGAGCTTTATAACCACTGTCTTACCTGGAAGAGTTAAATGCAACTTCAACCACCTATTAAAATCTAACTTCAAACTTTTCAAAACTAACAAAATCTTTTTAAAACACATGTCCTTCACATCACTGGAGATCTGGACACCTAAATATTTTATTCCCCCAGGAGACCACTTTAGAGGAGGTGTGGTGCTGAGTGCTCAGTTGGGGTTTCCCCGAAATAAAGGTAAAATTTTGGTTTTAGAACAGCTAACTTTCAGGCCTGAAATTGCACTGAACATGTCTAAAACCTGCCATGCAGGAGGAAGGGAGATCTCTGCTTTAGATAATAAAGGCAACAAATCATCAGCATAACGTAATGCAGAAAAGGACTTGGACCCCACCTCTGTGCCATGGATAGCTAAATGTTACCTAATGGCCGCATTTAGGGGTTCCATCACTGACAAAAGTAATAGGAGACTTAAGGGACACCCCTGCCTTGTGCCAGGAAATAAGGTGAAGGAGTGCGACAACATTCCATTTGCAATAACTCTAGCTGTAGGGCTAGCATATAGACAATGAACCCAAGAGCAAAAAATTGGTCCAGAACCCATCAAAGACAGGACATGGAATAAATAATTCCATTCAGTGGAATCAAACGCCTTCTCAGCATCTATTGCGACTATAGCCACAGAATCCAGCCCCCTAGTAGTCACCTGGATGAGATCCACCAGTGCCCGAAGGTTATCACAACCCTGCCTACCTTTTGTAAAACCAGCTTGAGACTTGTGAACCAAAAACAGGAGTGCCTTTTCCAGCCATGATGCCAAAATCTTGGCCAAGATCTTATAATCTGCATTGAGTTATCAGATAAGCCTGTCATTTGCGCATAATGTTGGATCCTTGTTCAGTTTAGGCAAGACAGTGATAGTGGCTTACTGTATCGATGGAGACATGGATCCCATCTACCCAATATACTTAAAAAGATTTAAAATATGGGGTGTTAATGGATCTTGAAACACCTGCTAAAAATCTGTACTCAGGCCATCTGGACCAGGGGCCTTTCCAGGGGTCAACTGATGGCTAGCCAGTTTAATTTCAGTGCGAGAGATGTCTGCATCTAAGGTCTGACTAACATCTTGTGATGAATAGGGCAGTGCAATTCTTTGGAAAAAAAGGAGTCATAATCAGACTGAGAAGGAGAAATATGAGATTTGTAAAGAGTTGAGTAATACTCCAGAAAAATACATGAAATTTGCCTAGGAACTGCTACCACCCGATCACCATCCTGCTTTAAATATTGTATCTGAGTCTCCATGGCTCTTTTTTGTAAATGATAAGCCAGTAATTTACCATCTTTTTCTCCAGAATCCCAATAAGTCTGACGGGGAAAAATGTATGCTTTCTTGGCCTGTTAGTAACAAATGTTGTTCAACTTATATTTTAGTTCTAAAAGTTGTTGAACCTCAAGTGAGCCAGCTAAGGGCGCTTGATAAATTAGCTCCTCCAACATTTTGATCTGACTTGATAAATTGGAAACTTCTTGTTTCCAGGTTTTATTTTCATGGAAAACATATGCTATAACCCAACACCTAATAAATGCTTTAAATGCATCCCAGCGAGTAAACTGCGAAATGTTAGTATCAATATTGGATTGAAAATCCACTCCTGAAAATCCTCTGAGCACAGAAGGGCAGGATTGAATCTCCACCATTGGGATTTGGGGGTGCTTCCCTTTAGTTCCTAAATTAAACTAACATGGGCATGCCCTGAAATTACAACAGGGAGCACAGCAACATCCAGCAACTCAGAAAGCAAGGGGAAACTATTCAGAAAATAATCTAATCTGCTACAGGAACGTAATCTATGTGAACGGAAGGTAAATCCTGGATCCTTAGCATGCAATATTCTCCAAAAATGAAGTAAACTTAATTCAGAGCATAGCTGTTTTAAAACCTCTCTAGAACATTGATAGGAGGGGATACCTCCTAGTGTTGGGATCCTATCTATAAAGGGATCTATGACCATATTAAAATTGCCCCCCATTACAATATACATAGGCGGTTGATACCAATTGATTAGATTTTGAAGAAGCTGCAGGAAAAAATCCAGAGTATCAGTACTGGGAGAGTAAATATTAGCCAACAAATTTGTGATACCAAACAGTATTCCCAAAATGAGAATAGTTTGACTCTCTTTATCTAGGGAAGTGCGCTCAATCTGAAAAGGGGAACCTTTCTTAAAAATAATTGAAACTCTGCGCTGTTTAGAGGAAAAAGTACTGGGAAAAACTCTGCCCACCCACCCTCTAAGTAATTATGAAGCATCTTCTCTCTAAAAGTGAATTTCTTGAAGAAAAACAACATCAAAATTAAGTGAACCTGAATATGAAAGCACCTTCTTTCTCTTGATGGGGTGATTTATACCGTGAACATTCCAAGTAACTATTTTAATATCTACCATGTATCACACAAATTAAAGACAAGAACAGGGTTCATACAGCAAAAAGCAGGCATAGTCTAGTTGCAACAAATGCAAACAAAATATCATATAGTCCCATATTTAGGCAATGCCTAGCAAAGCCAAAAACAAGTGCTATCAGTATAGCAAAGAAATAGTAAACTAAACAGTATGCTATATCTTCAGTCTCTATTAAACTGAAACAGTACATGACAATTTTACACTTTGCAAAAAGGTATAAGCATATCCTAGATAAACATAAGGAAACAAATCCAATATCATTACCCACCAAACAGTGTGTTATCGGAACCAAGTGAACTATAACAATACTGAACTGTGTAAGTAATCCTCTAACTTTATACCAACCCCTCATTAATAAAACATGGCTCAAAATTGTTCCTATCCATAGAAACATAGACTTTGACAGCAGATAAGGACTGCTTGGTCACCTAGTCTGCCCATTTCTCTACCTAGAGGATAAGCTGCAGATCCTATTTTACCAACAGCCTATTTCTTCCTACCCCCCACAAAAATTGTCTTATGTCTGTCCCATGCATTCTTGAATTGTCCCACAGTTTTAGACCCCACAAGCTCCTCAGGAAGGCTGTTCCATGAGTCCACCACCTCTCTGTGAAAAATACTTCCTCACATTGCCCCTGAGCCGTCCCCCATTATCTTCAAATTGCCTCCCCCTTGTTCTTGCACATCTCTTTTTCTGAAAGATGCTACCCTCTTGGACTTTGTTAATTCCACTGAGGTACTTAAATATTTCTATCATGCCCCCTATCTCCCTCCTTTCCTCAAGGGTATACATATTAAGCTCCTTTAGTCTCTCCTCGTATGGCTTCTCTTGCAGCCCCTGCACGATTTTAGTTGACTTCCTCTGAACTGCCTCCATCCTGTCTATGTCCTTGCGGAGATGGGGTCTCCAGAACTGGACGCAGCACTCCAGATGAGGTCTCACCAACTGTCTGTACAGGGGGACAACAACTTCCTGTTTTATGCTGGTGATGCCTCTCCCTATTCATCCCAGTATCCCCCAGCTCTCCCTACTGTCTTCTCACATTGTTTGCCGATCTTAAAGTCATCTGATATGATTACTCCCAGGTCCCTTTCCATTTTTGTTGTTGTTACTACCCCCCCTTCCATTGTGTAATCTTCCCCTGGGTTTTGTTTCCCAGGTGCATTATTTTGCACTTCTTTGCACTGAATCCAAGCTGCCGTACTGCTGACCATTCCTCCAAGCTTGCCAAGTCCCTTCTCATCCTTTCCATGCCGCCTTCTGTATCAACCCTGTTGCAGATCTTTGTGTCATCTGCAAAGAGGCATACTTTTTCTTCCAGTCCCTCTGCAATGTCACTTATAAAGACATTAAAAAGGACGGGACCCAGCACTGAACCCTGCGGTACCCCACTAGTAACCTCTCTTTCTTCAGAGTGGACTCCATTTACAATTATCTTCTGTGTCCTGTTGTCCAGCCAATGTTTTACCCAGGCTACCACCCTAGGACCCACTCCCAGGCTGGTTAATTTGACTATTAATCTTTTGTGTGAGACTGTGTCAAATGCCTTGCTAAAGTCTAGGTAGGCCATGTCCACAGCCCCTCCCTGGTCTACTACTTTGGTCACCCAGTCAAAGAAATCAATCAGATTCTTCTGACATGACCTTCCCACTGTGAACCCATGCTGCCTTGGGTCCTGTGCCCCACTAGCCTCTAGGTACTCAACAATTCTTTCCTTCAGAAGTGATTCCATCACTTTCCCTACCACAGAGGTCAAACTGGCAGGTCTGTAGTTTCCTGCATCTGTCTTGGTCCCACTTTTGTGAAGGGGAATCACATCTGCCTTCCTCCAGTCCTCAGGTACCACCCCATCCTCCCATGATTTGTAGTCAGTGTCAGTGTAGTCACTAGTTCTCTGCTTTGTCCACCTTCAGTTTTAGGAGTTCTTTCAGAACCCTTTCTGAGGGTATGAACAACAACCTTAAGGGAAAAAACAAACAGCTTAGAAAGTGGGAATCCAAGGGCTGACATATATAACCTGTCCTGGCCCTTGCACTCCCCAGCAGGTGTCATGACAGGCATAATAGCCGACACAAAGAGAGGCTGCTAGCCTGGCTGAACAAGAGCTCTCCCTGCCCATATCTATATCCTGTAAAAAGAAAATGGCATTACTCAACAATAGTGAAGAAATCAATAAATATCTATAATAAAAAAACATGAAAAGCCCAGGAGAGAATACTTGCCCACCCATAAATTGTCACCGAGGTTACCCTCGCTTGGGCAGTCTTAAAGAAAGTTATGGATGCTAATATTAAAGAGAAAACAGGACTGACACTGCAATCATTACTTTGAACTCACACTATATAAAAACATAAGATGACCTCAGACTTATACTTCGAAAAAGCCAAAAGTTGAAGATTAGACTTCTCCCCCCAACCCCCGTTTACCAGATTGCCAACAAAGATGTCCATAAAATGAAAAATGAAGATGGTCAGCACAGATATAGCACTCCTCAAGAAGACTGAAGAAAGTCCTCAGACAACAGCCACTCAACAGGCTGGACAACCACAATCCTTTCCATTGGGTTAGAACATGGAGCCGACTATTCCCCTGCAGATGATCCTGTAGAAGGATGAGCAGAAACATCTATAGGAGCACTGGTAGCTACACTAGAAGAAGTCCACTTTTGTTCTGGCTGCCCCAATTCCAGCAGCTCATCCTCTGGGTAATCAGCCCAATTCATGTCCCTGGGCTGAACATTTTCTTGATGCAAGGTGAGGGAATGTCTCGGGTGTTTTGGTTCAGGGACCAGCGACCACCCCTGATTAGTTGAAGGGGGTAAGGATTCCAAATAAGTTCCATTTCAATCCAGTGAGAAAAGTGCAACTTCTTGATAAGTTTTCCAAGTTACAGGCAAGGAGCATTGCGGGTCCTTCTGGCTTTTGGGCTTTTGGCCAGAGCACCCCCCATTAGTGATAACAACCACTGCTGAATTTCCCAGAGTTGATCATGATTAGGAAATCCTGGTGGCTGAAAGGGAAGAAGAGGGGGGTTCTTTACTGCTGTCCACTACAATATGGTTGGACCTCTTCCCAGGGGTGCCAGGTCTGGACACAGAAGAGGCAGAACTCTTATCAGACCTTGGATGCTCCACCAGAAAACTCTGAACTTATTGGAGAGAATCAAAACTGATTCACTGGCCATCCCACAGCACAGTAAGGATCACTGGATATTTGATCGCATATTGAATCTTCCTCATGGCAAGTTCCTTTCTTATAGGGGAAAAGGCTTTGTGGTGGGTAGCAACATCCTTGGAGATGTCCCAAAAAATAGGATTGTATGTCTGTTTCATTTAAGGGGCCCCTTCTCGTGAGCCAGCCACAATATCTACTCTTTAATGGAGAACCACAAAAAAATATTCCAGGATGGGCTGAGGGGGCATGCCTCTGACTGGGTGGGGACCCAATAATCTGTTGGCTCTCTCTGTTTCTAAGTGAGAGTCCCAATAGAAATCTACTGTCTGCAGTATAAATTGCTGTAGGAATTTGATCATGCTAGGGCCTTCTGACCCTTCCGGAACACCAATTATCCTGAAACTATTCCGCTGCACTCAGTTCTCCAAATTTCCAATCTTTGCCCATGCAGATTGCAGCTATTGTTCAAGTTGGGCACTATCCAATATCTGATCCACCCCCATGAAAAAAAGTTCCTTTTCAGCAATCCTCTGTTCGGCCGCCTTAATGCAATCTTGCAGCTGGGAGACTGATAATTTTAAATTAGGAATGTACTGAGTCAAGGCTTAGAGCATGGCTCTAATGTCAGAAATATCGTCCAGACCAATGGCAACATGTGTTTTGGAGGTCGCCATAACTAGATCGGGAGCAAGTTTACCACCAGCAATGATGCAGAAGTCTTCAACACAGCCCAGGTGATGAATTCCGATCCAGAAACCAGCTCAAGAGGGTGCACAGATGTACTGCCCTTGAATGCTATTTGAAAGGCAATTTGTGCAATGCAATAAACTCCTAAAAGTTACAGATTTAGTTGCAGTGGAGTGGAGCCCTTGTTTCAGGCAGCCATCTTGGAATTTATGAACATGCGCCCCCCCGTACCTCTTGGCATGGTAGTGTACGGTATCTCGGGTACATGTGGAACACTGAACAGAATGCACCAGTGCACCCCCAGTATATCTACTGTTGACAATGGACTGCTTTCACATCCTACATTGTAGTTTAGTGTCCCTGTGGAGCGGTGATTTCCATTCATGCCGCTGCTGGCTGGTGTTGTCCTTGGGGGAAAGGGGTACCACCTGTTAGGGGGACCACATCTGGAATGTGCATTCTGCACTCATTAAACCAGACCCATGCCAGCCCACACTCCCCTGCTCCTTTGGAGCATAGTATCCACTCTGGGACTCTGGACTGGCAACCGATTGGATGCCTGCCTGGGCACACTGCTCCACCCTTCTGCCCTCCATGCTCCTGCCTGCTAAGAGCAGGTCCATGGACAGGCATCAGGTGACAGTCCATACCACCAATGTGCAGCTGTCTGCAGGTGCAAAGCTACACTGGCATGGTACATGCGTCTGGCACAAACTTTCAGTCCATTAGTGAATTGTAGCCTCTATGTGCATGTTTGGTTCCATTTTCATCATGGGGTGTGCAGTTTTCATAACATGTCACAAAAAGGGCATTCTTGTGTCAGAAAATGGACAGCCTGTTCTCACAAAAACCTGTCTTATGAAAGAGCTGTCAAAAATGCAAACTTGCATACACAAAAACTGAATCTTATTTTAATAATTAAAAACCCACACATTTTCAAGTGAAATGAAATAGCAAAGAAACACCCTAGGCCATAAACCTAAATTATGTGAAAGTTTCAGGTTTCAACTAT
Organism: Neoceratodus forsteri; assembly: GCA_016271365.2. Classification (NCBI taxonomy): domain Eukaryota; kingdom Metazoa; phylum Chordata; order Ceratodontiformes; family Ceratodontidae; genus Neoceratodus; species Neoceratodus forsteri. Next base: position 940,716,086 of record CM057458.1, read on the forward strand.
TAACTATTGTTACCTATCTGTGAGAAAATAAAGGTCACAAAAGGCATTTCTAAAATGTTTTTAACCTTCTAGAAATTTCAAAAACCATCAAGCGACTGTCACCAAATTGTAAGGATGCAGAAACCCTGAGCCAGAGAAGGCGTATGCTAAATTACAGGTTGTGCTGCCCAAGGATGGTCATTTTTTTAATGTGCAAAAAGCAGAGTTCAACATAGAATTGCCTTCTTAACCCTGACTATAGTGGTACTACTACACCACTATAATACCTGGCAGCACTGGTAGATCCTTTAGGAAGACAAGAATAGAATGGGGCTTAACACAGAGCCCAGTGGGACTCTTGTACTAATTGGGATGGGTGGTGAGAGGAAATCCCTGACCAGGACTGACTAATACTGGTCAGCCAGGTAGGGGTGGAACTATTCAACTGAGCTGTTGGAGATGGCATGCACCTGCCAGTTTATGGAGTAGAAGAGGATGTGTCCCTGAGTTGAATGCTTTTGGCAGATCGATGAAGATAACTAAGGTCAGTAAGCCCTGATCCATCCCCATTAGGACAACATCAGTGAATCTGATGAGGGAGTATGTTTTCCTGAAGCCAGACTGATAGGAACTGAGGGAGATAAGTCAAGAAAGAGCAAGTTGGAAGAGCTCTACCTTTTCCAGAAGTTTAGCAAGAATAGGGATGAGAAAGACAGACTGGTAAATGACTAGGACTGGGAAGCATCTGTCCATATGAAGAAGTAGGGCCCTAGCATGCTTACAGACACTCCAGGCCTTATCAGAGGAGAAGGAAAGGTTAAGAATGCAGTCAGTGGGACAACAAAGGCAGGTGCTGAAATACAAAGTACTGTAGCTTGGTATCCAGCCAGTCAGGGCTCGAGCCATATTCAGCAAAAGCATTGCACACCAGTAACATTCATGGATGGTGCTGTCTACAAAGAACAATACTTGCCAAGCCAAAATGAACAAAGGTAGGCACACACACCAAGGTAATTTAAACAGTTTATTCAGTGCATGACCATCCAATAGAGTGGAGAGGGAAAAAAAACCTGCAGATCGCCTCCTATTGAGGCTTCATCAAGGGGCAGTCTTTTCCAAAAACTACACAGCTTGAATAATAGTCCCTATACATATTCATGAGTTATGTCATGTGATGTGATTAAAGCAGCAGCTTAACTCTACCACTGTGTGAAAGTGCAATCATTTGCATAATTTGGTTAGTGCAGATGGAAACATAGTGCAGCACATAATAAATCACTAACAGTTTAAAAAATGCAAGTATTATACAGAAATTGTTGAAGAACACGCAGTGTAGGCAACCCAAATGAAACAGGAGTGCATCCTATACATGAACACTATCTCCCAGACAGACGGCCTTCACAGAAACAGTAGCAGGCTCGTATTCAGTCCATATCAGTAATTAAAGGGTAAAATGTGGAATGGCTGCATTGCTCATACATACATATGCATACAGACATACAAAGAAGCCAGCAAAAGAAGGTCATTTGGTCTAGCAAATCTGCTCTTATTGCAGGGTCCACAGCTTGACCTAATGTCCCTGTCCTTCCTCCCCACTCCTCCCATCCTCCCTACCCATGATCCTTACTTTCCCCCTATGCCTATCCCAGCCTCTCTTAAAGCTGTCTACTGTCTTCAACAAGATGACCTCTTCTGGCAGTGCATTCCAAGAGTCCACCACCCTCTCAGTGAAGAAGTGCTTCCTGACCTCCCTCCAAAACCTCCCACACTCCAGTTTAAGACTGTGCCTCTAGTGTTTGGCTGCCACTCAGCTTAAAGAGACTCTCCTTATCAACCTTATTCATCCCTTTCAAGTACTTGAAGGTCCCAATTATGTCCCCCCTCTCTATCTCTCTCCTGTCTTCCAGAGAGTACATGTTCAGTGCCCTCAACCTCCTCGTGTGCCCTACCCTGCTGACACACTATTATTTTTGTAGCCCTCCTCTGGACCTTCTCCAGCAGGTTAATGTCCTTTTTGAGCTGTGGGCACCAGTACTGAACTCCATACTCTAGATGCAGCCTTACCAGTGACCTGTACAAGGGCAGTATAACCTCCTCTCTCCTACTACAGTTCCCCCTAGATATGCATCCCAGCATCATGTTTGCCTTTGCTGCTGTTTTCTTGCACTGCATGGAGTTATCAGCAGATTAGGCATAACAGTCTATCTTGTCTGCCTGATGCAGCTCACTGGTAATGCACCTTGGCTGCTCTACCCCTTCCATTTCATCCTCCCTCCACCCCTGCTCCCCTCCCTGTGCTACTCCGGTTATCTCCTTGGCCCCCCTCCATACCATGCCATTGTGTCTGTCCCATCCCTTCTTGAAACCCCCCACAGTCCCCATTTTTACCAGATCATCTGGCAGAGCATTTCAGGAAGCCACCACTCTCTCTGTGAAATAGTGACCCCTCGCTTCCTCCCTGAACCCCCCCCCCCACTAACTTTAGACTCTGGCCTCTTGTAGTTACCTCTTCCATCAGCTTGAGTAAACATTCCCTGTTCCCTCTGTTAAATCTCTTCAGGTATTTGAAGATCTCCATCATATCCCCCCATCCCTCCTGTCCTCCTGGGAGCACATGTTCAGCTCTCTGAGTCTATCCTCATATGACAACCCCTCCAGACCACTAAACATCCTTGTTAGCCTTCGCTGTACCCTCTCCAGAAGTGTGATGTCCTTTATTAGGTGTGGTCACCAGAACTGCCAACAGTACTCTAGATGCAGCCTCACTAGTGTACAGGGGAAGTACTATATAACCTCCTTCCTCCTGGACGTTATCCCCTTGGCTATACACCTAAGGATTTTGTTTGCCTTGGCCACTGCCCTCCTGCATTGCTCCAAGTAGTTTCCTTTAGCATCATTTATAACCCCCAGGTCCTTTGCCATTGTTGTTACAGCCAGCTGTATCCCCCCAAGTGGTAGATATACTCAGGATTCCTACTACTGAGATGCATAACATTGCATTTATGTGCACTGAGCCCCAGCTGCCACATATGGGCCCAGTGTTCTAGTTTTTGCAGGTTGCCCTGTAGTACCTTCCTTCCCTCCTCACTGTCCACCACTGCCCCACATTTGGTATCATCAGTGAATAAGTTCATTTTACTACCTACCCCCTCCCTGATGTCTGATACATAGAAACATAGAAACATAGAAGCTGACGGCAGATAAGGATAGCAAGGCCCATCCAGTCTGCTCACTTTTTCTACCTAATGAATGTGCCATAGGCCTTTACTCTGTCAATGGCCTGTCTATTCATACTTATCTGTATTGCTCCTTTATGCATATCCCATGCCTGTTTGGAGCCCTGCACTGTATCCATATCCACCATTTTCTGAGGTAGGCTGTTCCATGCATCCACCACCCTTTCTGTGAAAAAGAACTTCCTCACATTACTCCTTAATCGGCCTCCCTCTAATCTCATGCTGTGTCCTCTTGTCCTGCTATTTTTCTTATATTGAAACATGTTAGACTCTTTCACCTTGTTAATCCCCTTAAGGTGTTTGAATGTTTCGTTCATATCACCTCTCTCCCTCCTTTCCTCTAGGGTATACATATTGAGCTCCATTAATCTGTCCTCATATGTTTCAGAGGTGCAGCTGGTTAGCACAATCAGTACAGTATTCTAGTAGTCTCGGCGTCCTGGGTTCAAGTCCCAGATGAGCACTTACTTCTTTCTCACCTCTGTTTGGAAGTGTATAAGATGTAAATTATAGACAGAAGAAGGTAGTTCAGGCAAAGCTGTGCAAATTAGGTACAATGTAGTGCAGGTAAACAAGTTCTTTTATATCATTAAATGCAGGTACTGCAGAACACTTTTCAGAAGGGCAGTTTTACAGGATTTAGGACACTGTCCTACATGCTGGGCCATTGGAGATCCTAGGGCTCAGCTCCAGGCAATACTGGCAGAGATTGCGCACCACAAATTTCATACTCAAGAGGAAAAATATTAAAAGAACCACCTGCCATTTCTCCAACATCCAACAGAAGCACCTCAACCGCAGAGGGTAGTTGGTCCAGGAGGTTGGCAGGTGGTTAGGAGGAGCAAATCGGGTGCCCCATCACTCGGTGCTCTCCAACATATTACCTCCACAAACAATACAAAAAGTACAAACAGGTATCTGCCTCTATCTCCGAAATCAAACAAAGGGGTATTGCAACACAGGAGCTAGCACAACAAAACTCACCCAAAACAGGAACCAAAACAAAAAGAGCAAAAAGGAAAGCCAAAAAACTTCTGATCGTAGGAGACTCCATGATTCAGGGAGTCGATGCCTATCTCTAGCCAGGGTTAATGGTCAGATGTCTCCCAGGTACATCAGCGTGGAGAGAGACTGACCGCATTGCTAAAATTGTTCAGTAAGCAGGAGAAAACATTGACATCCTGGTACACATGGCAACTAATGATCTTGCCAGCCGGTCAATTATGGAGACCAAGGAAAACCTGACCAGGCTGGGTGACAAACTATCATCCATTTCGTCTGGCATCTCCTTCTCTGAGATCCTGCCAGTCTGGGAGAGGGGGGCAGATGGACAGAAGATCAGAGAAGGGAGATAGGGGAGCTAAACATGTGGCTCAAAGGCTGGTGCCAGGAAAAAGGACACAAATTTGTAGGGAACTGGCAACAGTTCTGGGAGCGAAAGTTCTTTAAATTTGATGGACTGCATCTGACTAAGGAGGGAGTCAGTGCATTGGGGTAGAAGTTTGACATCTTTGTTGAATGTTTAAACTAGCAAATGGGGAGAGGGGTGCAGCACCCCATACATCGAATGAGAAGAACACCCCTCCCCCCTCAGCTAGTGGTCAAACAGCAGTTCAGCATGTTTGCAGTTCATTTGCATCACCAGGTAAGGAAAAAGGTCTGGCTCCCCATACGATGCACGGGAGAAATGCCACACCTCACCCAACAACTAACACACTGAAATCTGGCCAATGGAAAATCATGTACACTAATGTTCACAGTCTGGGAAACAAGATCCCAGACCTGCAGGCAAAAATGACAGAGGCTAAACTGGACATAGTAGCAATTAGCGAGACGTGGTTGGCCAGTAACCACACTTGGGAGACTTCAGTACCTGGCTGTGTTGTTTATTCCCAAGCAAATTAGCTACCCACCCCACCAACTTATCTCCCACCCCCTGTCCCCTTAATTTCTGAATTAGCCTACTATGCAGGATCAAACTGAAAGCCTTACTGCACCTTTTGTGAACCCTCCTTGGGGAAATGGACCATCCCTTTCCCTAGTGAAGATGGAGCTGAAGATGTCGTTAAACACTTCAACCTGCTCCATCCCCCCACCCAACCCCGTTCCTTCCTCAACTTTCTTATTTGCCCCTCGTCCTTCCTCCTCTCCCTAATATATTTAAAGAATTCCTTCTCCCCTTCCCTGATCCCTCTTGCTAATCTAAGCTCTTTTTCTGCCTTGGCCTTTCTAATCTTTCTGCTAGTCTCCCTGGAAATCCTCTGATATTCCTCTAGGTCAGCCTCACTACGGGAGCATTTGTACCTTCTAAAGGCTGGCCTCTTATTCCTTACATCCTCCTGTACTTCCCTTGTCCATCAGCAGCGTTTCCTGGATCTGGTCAACTTATTTAGTGACCAGGTACAGGTTTTCATGGCTTCCAGGATACGCTGCTTCAGGATTTCCCATTGCCCCTCCATGTCATGTCCCAATCGTGGTGCTGGGGGGGCCCAAGTCTCTGTGACTGTAGCCACATCCACCCCCCCTCTTCACTAGCAAAGCCTGTAATTCTGGCATCTTGTTCCCAGACTTTGTGTAATACTCAGAATAACCTTCCAGTTCCTACTTGAATTCTCTCCAAACCTACCTCCCTCCCATCTTTGCTACTGGCCCTTCCTCCTACAAGGTTGGTCCCTACTCCTTGTATGCTTCCAGTATGTGGGAACAGCCTATGCCTTACAGACTTATTCAAGAGCCCAGTACGCTTTAGCCCTCTGCCTCTTCTAGTTTAAATCCCACCACCTAGGTATAAACTCCCCCATCTTGTTCTTAAGAACCTACTTCCCCTCCTTGCTTAAATGAAGCCGGTCCCTGGCAAAAATGTCTTTATTCCCCTATGTAGTCCCCCAGTCTCCCACCACCCGATACCCCCTAGCTTGACACTACTCCCTTAGCCAGCTGTTGATTTCCCTGATTTTCTGTTTTCTTTCTAGCATACCCTTCGGTGCTGACAAGATTTCTGAAAAGAAGACAGTGCAATATTCAGCCACATGTAATCTTGCTACTTCCCGGTATCTGGCCTGCACTTCTTGCACACTGTTTTCCTCCACATCATCTGTACCAATGTGTATCACAATGTGGGACTTCCTGCCATGCTTTTTTACCAAGGAGTGCACAAGGTGCCCTACTCTAAACAGCGTCATTGCTAGCATACATTCCACAACTATAGAGCTCCCGATGCCCCCCTTTGCTTTACCCCACCTGATTCCCCTAATAATGGAGTTCTCCATAATCAGGACCCTGCTTTCCCTGGCCACTATGCTTGCCTATTATTTCCCACTACTCTCTCTCTGCCTGCCAGCATTGCCTCTCCTTCCACAAGCACCCTCCCGCTGCTTACCCTCCATGCTATCAGGTCCCTTCCCCTTCCTGCTCCCAGTGCCCCTCCTCTTCCTGGAGAATGATCTGCAGCCCCTGCTCCAGTCCTATCCTTTCCTCCCCTACTACTTCCCTTGTGCCTGAGTTCAGCTCTGCTCACAACACCCTCTTACCTCTGATCCCAGCCCTACCCTTGGCTGTTCCTTCAGGTGTCCTACCTACCTTCTGGACTCACCTCTCTCTCTTGCAACTCCCTTTCACCATTTTATTTATTTATTGAAAAGTTTCACCAGGAGGGCACACTGAACAACAAGTTGTTCTTCTCACGGTGCAACCTGGGGGGAGGGGTTACATAGAGTTGTGAAGGATGATCAGTTACAATAGTATGTGGGAAGTACAAACAATACAACATTGTAAGATTGTGTAACAGCTGGAACACAAGGTATTGTACAATAAACAGTAGTGGAACATTGGGTAAATTAAAATACATGTCTAAAATCATAGAAAAGAACATATGAATGTACAAAACAGTAATAATACGATAGAACCATTTGTAGTGCATGAGTGTACCAGGAGCAGGCTCGAGGTAGTACGCAAGTGCTGTTGGAGTAAAAAGGATGCGGTGAGGCTGTGCACACTGGTGACACAGAAGGGCAGGAGGAGAAGAGAGGGTGGAGAGGCAAGAACTGAATATGAGGAGAAGGGGTAGCCATTTCCTGATTTCCCCCTTCAGGATGTTGAGAACCCTGCCGGGGGGGGGGTCATGGTAGGAAGGCAAAAACTGGAGCTAGGTATTAAGATGGGTTAAAGTAGGAACAGCTGAGGGAAAGGTAACTGTGTAGGGCAGAGGTAAGGGAGTAGTTGGAGGAGGAGTGACATATATTTTAGGGGGGAGGGAATTCCAGAATTTAGGGAAACGATGGGCAAAACCAGTCTGACCGATGAGGGTGGAGCGGTGAGGGACCATCAAGGTACAGGCGTCATTTGATCAGAGAGAGTGGGTGGGGGGAGGTGGAGTGGACAGAAAGAATAAGAGACAGGAGGGGAGCCCTTGAACCAGAATTTGGAGGTTAGTTTGGCACAGTGAGAGATGCCTCTGTGAGATAGTGAAAGGAAGGTTAGAGAGCGATAGAGTTCACAGTGGTGGGAAGGGGAGTCAATAGCAAAGTGGCAGAAGAAATTAAAGAAAGTGTCCAACTTGGTCTGGGAAGATTTGGGAGCAGCACCGTAGACTAAGTCACAGTAGTCAAAGATGGAGAGTATCATCTTCTGGACAATTTCACGCCTCGCAGTCAGCAGGATGCAACTACGATTCCTGTACAGAGCACAGAGAAGATGAGGTGCTGGTCCAGTCAAACTCCCAGATATCGAAATGAGATGGCCTCCAAAGATGGTCCCATCAAGGGTGTGGAAGGTGGGTAGGGCTGGGAGCCTAAAGAGTCTCTGCCTGGTGCCAATGGTCATTGAGACTGTCTTCTTGGTGTTTAGAAAAAGCTAGTGAGAACTTAACCGGAGCTGAACTTGATTAAAGTCATGCTGTAAGATGGTTTGCACAGCAGCAGGGTTTTTGCCGGAACTGTACAAAACAGTATTGTCGGCATACATGTGGATAGAAGAGGATGAGCATGCTGTAGGAAGATCATTAAGGAAAATGGAGAAGAGTAGGGGACCAAGCACTGAGCCCTGAGGGACACTAGTGTTGATGGGTAGTGGCGGGGAGATGGAATCAAGGATTCTCACCTACTGGGTCTTGCCAATGAGGTAGGACTTAAACCAGTTGGTGACTGACAGAGCAAGGCCAGCTGAGAAGGGTGAATCAAGAAGCAGGGGATATGAAACAGTGTTGAAAGCGTTGGCTAGGCCAACAAAGATGGCTGAGGTGATCAGGCCTTCATCAGTCCCTGAAAGGATGGAGTCAGTAAGCCTGAGGAGGGAGATGGTTGTTGAGTGGTTCTTCCGAAAGCCAGCTTGGAAGGGGAATTATCATTATCATTATCATTCTCCATCTCCCCTTGCACACCTGTGCTGCTTCCTTCCTATATCAGTGTACACCCTCTGTCCCTTTTCAAATTTTGTAAATTTTGTAAAGGCGTATATCTGTTTTTCACCCCAATACCTCTTGCAGTGCCATTGCATCTTACTTTCTGTTCCATGGTTGACATTACCATCCCCTTTAGCTCTGGCCTTGCCTCCCCTTCCCCACCTCCTGACAACGTCCTGCTAACCCATGTTTGACCCTCCAACTCCAAGATGTCCTTTAGTAGCAAGACCTTCCACTCGCTACTTACTACCCCCTTCCAGTTATCCTCTTCCATCAGGTTACACGTCTATTACCTTCTCCAGCATCCCCACTGTCTCTCCTCCCATCTGAGCTGGCAAGTTTTTCATCCTGAGGTGCCAAACCCCCACCACTTCTCCCTCCATGCGCTGCTTCCATGATCAAGTGATCCACCAACCTCCTTAACTCCCTAATCTGACTTTCCAGGGGAAATACTCTCACACATATGGGGCATGCCCTTAAACCCCAGAGTGTGGCCATATGCACTGCAGCACTGCAACCCTGCAAGCACTACAGCTCACTATCTTGCAAGGACCCCCACCCTATGTTTTAAGCCACAGCCACCCCCCACCCTCACTCTACCTTCATGCCCTGTGCATTCCTCCACTGTTCCTCTTTTCTGTTTCCTCCAACCACCCCTCCCCCATCCTCCTAATGTCCTGTATGCTCCACATCCTACCCCTCTTTCTCACAATGTTAAACTATTGAAAAATGAATAAATATTTCTAATTAATATAGCAGTTTGCCCTTAAAAATGTATAATACGCTCCCTTAAGTTTGCTATAACTGCTAATGAAATTCAGTGCAATAACTGTACAAGCCCTACTGCTGCAGTATAGAATGCAATAGCCAATAATGACTGTATCGAATTTCCAAATAGCATAGCAGTTTGCCCTTAAAAATGTATAACGCTCTCCCTTAAGTGTGCTATAACTAACAAAATTTAATACAATAACTGTACAGACCCTATTGCTGTAGTATAAAATGCAATAGCCAACAATGACTGTATCTTATCGTAATAACAGTACAGTTAGAGACAAAAATGGACTGTAACAATCCCTTCTTCCTCGATTTCCTAAGTAGAACCTTCAGCCTCTTCCCCAGCCAGTTATAGCAATTAAGGCTAATTACCCACTAGAGTCACAGAACCCATAACATCCACAGATGACCCTTAAATGTCCCAGTATCTTTGGTTATGCTGCAAAACACAACATCACAGATGTTTTGGATGTAATTGCAGTACCTTGGTTAAAGATGCAAGTCCCTCAAGCCAAAGCATTTCCTGCCCCAAAGTTCATCTTGTATCTACTCCCTTCGTTGTACTCCTCCTCCTCTCCTGTCCACTTCTGATCAGTCCAAAAAGTGCCCTAAAAAGAACCAATTACACCAAATTACGGGAGGCCTGCATGGACAGTAAAAAAACAAGCATTTGTCAATGCCGAATGTTGTCTCGCTGGCATTAGCATTGGTAGTGCAGGAGTTAGAGACACATAATAGGAATGGCAGTGAAGTACTGAAGTGATGGCAACCCCACCCCCACCCTGCAGAGACCGATCAGCATTGGGGTGTGCCTTTGGGTCATTAGCTATAATGCTCATGCCAGTTTACCTCACCCTACCCTGTAGACACTGACGAGTGTCATGGTGTGCTTTGGGGTATTTGGGCATTATACTTACCCCATTCCAAAAGGAAATATGCTGAGGTGGGCGCAGTACAGGAGAATGTGGTGAACTTTGTGGCCGAACACTCCAAGGCACACCACGATGCCTGTCACTGGCTGCAGGGTGGGGGTGGAGGTGGAATGGCATGAGCATTACAGCTGATGATCCCAAGTCACACCCCTGACGCCTGTCAGTCTGTACAGGGTGGGGTATTACAGTTGGAAACCCTAACGCCATAGGCGTGAGTTGGTATTTTCACTTGAAATTTTCAACATGGGCTTTTTGTGACCCCACCTCATAAAGACCGACACTATCAGTTTGTTAGCTGAAAGGTGGTTTTGCACAGTGGCTATGCCATTTGACGACACAGAGATGAAAACACATTTTGGGCAGTATATGAAAAATGACAACTGTGTTGTTCATGATGAGGAAATGTAAAATAATGGCAACATTGAAAATCTGGAGTGAAAATATGAAAAATTGGTGAAGTCATGAACATGCATACAAAGTGTGCAACACACATCCATAACCCAATTATTTTCGGGATTTTTTTAACCACATTTTCAACATAGGCATTTTGGGACCTCCCCTCATGAACAGTGGCATTGTGACTTTGTTAATTTGTCCCAAAAGTTGATTTCCCACAGCGACCACGCCATTGTGCACCACAGGTGCAAAAACAAATTTTGAGCAGGATGTGAAAAATGACAGCTATAATGTTCATAAGAAGGTGTGAAAAAATGCCAGTGTTGGAAATATGGCATGGAAATATTTCAAATTTGCGAAGTTACAAGGGTGTGCGGAAACTGCACAACACATGCTTGTAGCACAGTAGTTTTATGGACTTTCATCACCAGATTTTCAACACAGGCATTTTAGGACCTTTGCTCATGAACAGTGTCACCGTCATTTCCTCAAACTGTCCCGAAAACTGATTTTGCACAGCAACTGCGCTATTCTGCGCTGGACGTGCAAAAACACATTTTGTCCAAGATATGTAAAATGATAGCTGTACTGTTCATGAGGAGGTATGGAAAAATGCCAATTTTGAAAATATGGAGTGAAAATATTACAAATTCATGAAGTTATGAGTGTGTGTGGAAACTGCGCAATGCACGGTTATAAAAAAGCCATTTTGGGGAATTTTCCACCAAATTTCCAACATAGGCATTTTGAGAGTCCCCCTCTTGAACAGTGACACTATTGTTTCGTTAATCAGTCTGGAAAGGAGATTCTACGCAGTGACCGCAAAATCACCTTTCAGGACAGAATAACGCCATGACAGTGACTGAATTCATGAGGAGGGGTCCCAATAACCCCATGTTGAAAATTTGGTGTCACAATTCCCAAAAATGCCTGAGATATGCACCAAAGTTGAAAAAACCCTATTTATGCCATTATACAGCTTAGCAGCATTTCTTCAGTTTGCAGTCGGCTTTGAAGAATGCAGACATGTTCCCGGTCCACTGAAGATCATCGTGCCAGACTCCGGAGGTAAGTATGGGGTGAGGGTGTGTGTGTGTGTGGGGAGGCAGGGTGAGCAGTGGGTGGGTCCAGGTTGTGGGTGGGGGCAGGGAGACCACGAGGGACTGTTTTCTTTTTTACAGGGTAAAAAAAAAAATGGGAACATCGCGGGACGGTTTTTGTATTTTCAGGCACATTTGGCACACTGGGATGGGCTCCCAGCATGTCACCTGATTGTTTTGGGAGGGCTGTAGCCGATGGGGGACTGGGCACCCTCATCGGCACATGGGGGGCAAGAGCTGAGGGGGACTGGTTACCCCCTCGGCACACAACAGATGTGGGGGAGACATTATGCCAATGAGGAGTGGGCTTCCCCATCAGCTAAATAAACAGGGATCGGGGACTGTAACCAACGGGGATTGGGCTCCCTGTTGGCAAAGGAAGACTGTTAGGGGGAGCCCATGATGCCGTGGGAGATTGAGCACCCCAAGGTACACACTTGGGGGGATCATTATGCCAGCGGGGGGTGGGCTCCCCCCTCAGCAAATTAAGTGTGTTGGGGAATGCGACAGGGGGATGGGGCACCCCTGTCACCATGTTTACGTGGGGAGGCTGTGCCGCTGCAATGAGAAGCTAGCTTCTCATTACAGTGGATGTTTTCTTAGATGTGGTTGCCACATTACGTCTTGCTGATGTGGTGCCTGCATTCTGTCTTACTGAGGAATGAGGGACGCACCTACTGATGTGTGCCCTGCATTCGCCCACAGTGACCGCACCTCCAAATCTGCTCCTAATGCAATATATTGGCTGTCATGCAAGCACAAGCCAACATCAAAATGGGACCTGCCAACAGGACCACTTTTGAAGACAGAAAAATATTACATGTTTTTATTACAAGATTCTGCATTTTTAATGAAAGGTGCTCAGTTAAAGTTCAGGAGAAAGTGAACTGTATACACATCACTTCTATACTAATGTCACATGATTATGATTTATAAAAGGTGCAACCTACTGATGGAAAACAAAGGGAAGGGAAGGGAAAAAGATAAGGGAAGACATAGTCTCCATTTTGCATACAAACTATGCATAGTAAATAAATGTATTGCTAACCCCTGCTTAGCAAAACAAAGGAGGAAGATCATAGGAACAGATGGGAAGGGACAAAAAGTAACGTTTGTAGGGTGGTGGTTAAGGGATATGGAAGGGATAAGGAGATTTTGAGCCACTGGCAGGATCAAGAGGAAGGTGGGAAGAGAGATTGTTAGCTGGGGAGACAGTGGAGAAAATAAAAGGGGGAGGGAAGAAGACAATTGCGGAAAGGATGGAGGGGAAGGGAGAGTACACAGTAGAAACAGAAGTAATTGGAAGCAGCTGCATCCTCGTGGGTTGGTCAGAGATGATAGAACCGCATAGTTTTAAAACTGTGGATCATCTGAGAGGTGGTGGCCCAAAAATGGAGTGAACAACCTTCCAGAATTGTGATTGCTCTATTGGTGGAAGCAACATTATCTGTCTAGTTACTCTGATGGCCTTGGTACAGATATTAAAAAGCAGCAGCTAACAGCATCTAAATAATCCTGGTTTACAAAGGCTTTATGTACAGTAGGTGTCATACAGCATCAGTTGAGCCTTGTAACTACCAATCACCTGAGAGTGGATGTGTATGTCCCTGGCAATCATGAGTTTGGAATGAAGATAGTCCAGTGTATTATCAATATATGAGGATCAGTTGGTGTTTCTTAGATGAGTCAACAGGGATGGCGGGTGTAATGATCTGAAGAAACAGAGCTGGATGACTTTTGGGGGACCTCGTGGTAGTCTATATTATACATTCAGTAAATCATATGATGGTCACTGCATACATTGGGAAGTGTACTTACTTCCAAAATATGGTAGGGGTGGGATGAAAGAACCCAGTCAGCAAGTGAGTGGTTGGATGCAGAGTGGCTGAGTCTTGAAAGCTTGGTGATAGGCTATGTGAAGTGAAGGGTTTAAATGTGTGGGACAAGTTTTCTGAAAGAAGAGCATAACTAGTTTGTACTGAAGTTGTCCAGAGCTAGGAGGTCACTAGAAGAAGAGAGAGGGAAAACAGAATGTTAAGGAGAGCATCAGACTTATGGCGGGGGCTACAGTATACCCCTGCAAAATGGAGAGTAAAGGAATGAGAATTTGTCAACTAAGAGCTCATTTGAGATGGTGGTAGAGCAGTGATGGACTACCTCAAACCTTAGACTAGGGGCAACAAACATGGTAACCCCTTCCCACTGTTTTCGAGGTCCTGCCTGTGGACTACATAACCTGATATAGTAATGTTAACAACATCAATCCATGAGGAGAGCCATGATTCAGAGACAACTACAGTATCTTGCCTGTCTTGCAGTATCCAGTCAGAAGGGGGTTCTTTTAAGTGGCAGGTCCGGGTATTTAAGTGATAGAATCTCAACCCCCTACAGAGGGGGCGGATGATGGGGGAATTGAAGGGAAGGCCTGGGTTTAGTTCAATATCACCTACCAGCAACATCAACAGGAAGAGGATGAGTCTGGGGGAACAGCAGAGTAGGAGCAAAGAGAGGAACACTGTGGTAGGCAAATTACAAACTGCATCAATTACTATAAGGAAGCTGGCAGTTCACAGTTACTGAGCTGACTAATAAATGCACTTCATATTTATGCAAAGCTAGTTGACTAATGCAGTTACTCTAAAGAAATGGCAGTACTGTGTATACTGAGATGACTAATCAATGTAGTTACCTTATTACTGAGCAACCTGATTAAATGCAGTTACCACAAACACTAAGCAGGCTGATTAAGCTGACAAATTTAAATTACTTAAAGGAAAAAAAGTAGGATACAGTGGTTGGTGCTGGTGTGCTCACTAATTAATGCAACTGCAATTTGTAGAAGTAACAGTAAAAAACAGAACTGCCTCTGGTTAGCACAAATGAAACAAGGAAGCTAACAACAAGCAGGCATTGTAGATAATCTTGTTAAATTGTCCTTTTTTAAAAAACACACTGACTCACAGTACAACACTTAATAACATTCTGAAGAGGGATTACGACATTATGCATGGACTAAAAACACAAGTTAACCTAAAACTAGTGTAACCCCCAGGTGGTGCTGTCCCAAGGGCTACTACCCCTGCCTGCTTGACTACTGACAGGTTGAGGGGCCTAGGTTCTATGACGGATGCCTCCACCCAGAGGTCAGGGTTTCTAGTGGTTAGACTAGCTTGGTCACAGCCCTCTGGGACACTGAGACACCCTATTATTCCCTCTAGTGGCTCACACAGTACATAGGAGTTACAGCCCCCGATACCCCATGTATACACACTGTTCACTCATAAAGTACCACTTACCCTTGAGACTGATTCTGCAGCATGTCTCTGAGGACCCCCTGTAAAATAAGGTTAAACAACATACACAGCAAAATACAGTACTATTTACATAAGTACCAACACCACAGACAGTACATAGTATAACAACAACAAATTGATTTATTTAGGGGACAGTAACACGGGAGGAGGCAATCAGGTTAATTGTCAGAATTAAATCACAGTACTGTGCACACATACAGGGTCTGAAAAGTCACACTCTGGGTACCCAGGTTGGGGGGGGGGGCTAGCCAGGTACGTTGCCCGGGGTTGGCCAGCAGGTGCAGATGAATAGGGCCCTGGAGAAGAAAATATATGCACAACACCCAATTGTAATCCAGAGCCAGAGGGCTCAGTCCACGAAACACTGAAACAACAAGAATTAGATGGCACGCTTGTGGTTGAAAAAACAAGCTGCAGGGGAGTACCTCGATTTGTACTCACAACACCCAAGCTGAGGATCAGATGGAGAAGGTCCCTCTGGATTGCCAGAAGAGTAGGGCATGAGGACAAGGTCCTTGTGACTGGACCCCACTGCAGTTGATAGCAAACAGATGTAGTCCAAATTTAGCTGGGGTTTACTTCCAGCTTCAGCACACAATTCACTGTACAGGGGATTTGAAATAACAATTCCTCACAAGTACTACGCACAAATTTTATGTAAAAGGAAAGTACTATACCAGGCCGGCTGCTCCTCGATCCCAATCGCAATTACTGCAAAATACCCGGGAGCACACACAGCAGCTTTAGTTCCTGACAGACCGAGCGCAATTCAGCAGTTTCACCAGTCTTCTACAGGGTGAGCCTGGTTTCCACACTCCTAGTGCTTCTTTCTCCTCACAACTCGGATTCAGTCCAAACTGGCACTCACAAAGGCTGTAGACCGAAACTCAGGGCTTCACATGCGCTTCCCGCGTGAAACTATACACCACAGAAGCACACAGCTCCTTCTCTCTCTTCACTGCCACAACTGATCTGATCTTTCCAGTCACAGAGCAGTGCATTTCCTTTAGCTCCACACTATTCTGTTGGTAGATTCAGCTTTTTACTCACAATAAGACTCCCTCTGTTTGTAGAAAAAGCTGCCAAGGTCAAAACTACATTTCCCAGCGTCACTGCCCATACAATCCCCTTGTGGCTGGCTCAAATTAAGAGTCCAAGTTCTGATTCATCCACAGGCTCCATTTTAGGGCTCCCTTAACCCAATTGGCCCAGCACAGCAGTTTAGGTCCAAAATGGAGAGGTAACACACAGAATCCCAGCTGCAATAAATGCAGGTTAGACAAACTACAATTTTGCTAATGTTTTAAAAGATTACAAGCAAACAGAGCTTTCAGATGGCCTCCCTTTGCACCTTCAGCGACCGCAAAATGGAACAATTACTCCGCAGCTCAGGCGGGATTCGAGCATTAAATACACAGTCCCCCCATACAAATTAATTAAATCTGCAAACAGACAGCTCTTAAAGAGACAGTACGTGGAGGCTCAAATAGCACTCACTTGCAACCACAGTTAAGCAGCTCAGACACCGAACACCACCCAGGCTTGGAGCATTCAGGCAAGCTCCTGGAAGACTTTTGGGAATCCCCATTTGCAGGGGGGTTACACCAGAATAACACTAATGTATAATGACTTATGGGTGCTTGGAAAAAAAAACATATCACAAAAATCTACAGTATGCAATAATACTTGTGTTTGCTATTAGAGATTACATTTGTTAGCTATGTAAGCAATAAGACATGATGGGGTGTGTATTAGACAGTTCTAATGCACGGCTAGGGGGATGTAGTGAGGCACAAGGCCAGAGGCCGAGTGTGTTCAGTCCCCTAGCCGTGCATTTAGAACTGTCTAATGCACATCCCCGGAGTGGCTTATTGTGCTTATAAAATGGGCCTGTGTATTCTAAATGGGGGTTCTGGTTTTAGCTGTGCATTAGACACATCTAATGCACAGCTAACAACCAATCAGATTGCTTGAAATCATTTGCCCATTTTATAATAGAGATTAAATCTGGCACATCAAAGAAGAGATTCTTGGGAGGATATCCACAACCTTACACACTAGACAAAATCAGGACTAAGCAGAGTTGTTAAGTAGACTGATTACAGTGGGTTACAATTCATAACTCTGATACACAAGGGTAAGTAACCATATGAATACATGATGCTGTGATGCCAGTATATAACACAGAGAATAGTGGATGGGCAACTATGCACAACTAGTGTGTTGAGCCACCGAGGGGTTTTCATTCCCTGTGACCTCGTGAGCAAAGCTTGAGAGGTCTGTGGGGATCAAAACCCCCGAGGTGGCACAACACACAGGTTGACCATAGAGTTGCCCATCCACTATTTTTTATAGAGTATGGTGCTCCCTAAGTAAAATACATGTTGTTTTGAAACTTTTTTATTTTTTAAATATGATAAAAAGAGTGCAGGTAGCCACGTTTGATTCTGGGAGTTAGGGCTGGTTGCTAAGACTGATGTGTGGTTGGTAGGGAACAGACATTCCTACATTTGTAGCACAGCCTTCTATTGGCTGTAAATAGGGTGTGGGAGGGATTTTCAAGAAAATTAAAATGACAGCTGTGTCTCTCGCTTAGCATGAAGATATGGGCTACGAGGAGGCAGTTTCATTCTGTAAGTTTAAATATCTGGTTGATCCTGTTTTTAACTATTTTATTTTTAGTTGCCTGTGTATATCTGGTTGATCCTGCCATGTTTTCTTTTATTGGGCTGATCCTGCTCGAGTCATGGTTTTGGGTAATCAAGTCGCTGCCACCACTGTTATCTGGTTGATCCTGCCATTTCTGTGGCTCACGGGCTTGTGTGTGGAACCTCTAGAGGTTTTCAAAATGTTATTGTACCACAGTAGGATACAATCATGTTCCATGACCTTTAGAACTGTGGCACAACATTGTTAGAACCTCCAATTTCCAAGCACAATAAGCCCTCATCATACACTATATGGCAACTGGTTATAGTACTCCATTGACAGGTGGTGAAATGACAACAGGCCCATAGCGGGTGCAGTGAGCAGCTGCGCATGGCCTGACTCATTATTTATATTTATGAATTATTTTATTTTAAAAGTTTCACTAGTAAAGGCATACTGAGCAGAACTGCTCATTTCCAGATGCATGCTGGGGGAAGGGGAAAGGAAAACAGGCAATAATAATACAGATTGTAAGTTCAAGAGCATACAGTACATTACAGTTAATGTATATATATAAAATGCGCAGTGTCAGTGGCTCAGTAGGTAGCACACTTGCCTCTGAGGCCGGGAGATCAGAGGGCTGTGGGTTCAGTTCCCACATCTGGCTCTTGGGTTAATATCCCAGTACTGACACTGTAGTGCAGCATGAGAGGGGTGCTGCACTTCGGAGGTGCCGTCTTTCGGATGAGACGTTAAACCGAGGTCCCATATGCCTGGATTGGTGGTAGTTCAGGTGGATGTTAAAGATCCCATGGCACTTATCAAAAAAGAGTAGGGGAATTTCCCCGGTGTCCTGGCCAAATTTCCCTCATTCACTGAAAATACCATCAACAGCTTAATCTGGTTCAAAGTCAGTTGGCATTCATCTGTATCCCCTTCCCCCGGGTTGTGCCTGAAAATAGGCAGGATTTGGCTAGTGCACTTACCTGGTCAACAAAAAATAAATAAATAATATGATACATTAGGGCAAACAGATTACAAGACTAAATGATAGCAGTAAGAGAATGTTACTTTTATGTAATTTCTATGGATACACCTAGAGTAAGGGAAGAAATATCTGGCTTGTAGTCAGCAGAGGAAGTGATACACAGACAAGGATGGGGGGGTAGAAGATGATGAAGTCAGGAACTGTTGCAGAAGGGGGAGATGAAGTTATAGAGGAGGGAGGAAAGGGAATGGGGGGTGGAAACATTGCAGAAGAGCAGGGGAAGATGTTCTATAGCTTAGGGTAATGATAAGAGAAGGCGGTCTACCTGGCAGTTGTAAACCTGGGAGGGAGAGCAAAGGTCCAATGACAGGAGTTGCGAAGGGAGTAGGAGGGAGGGGGTGGGAGACAGTAGGGGTGAGGAAGGGGGGAAGGGACCTGAACCAGTATTTAGCTACAAAGCTTGCACAGTGGGTGAGGTGCCTGTCTTCAAGAAAGGGAAAGGAGAGAGATTTATAGAGATCACAGTGGTGAGTGTGGGGTGGACAGCCTAGAGCAAACCCACAGAACAAATGGAAGAAGGTATCCAGTCTGGTTAGGGAGGACTTGGGAGCAGTACTATGGACTATACCTCCACAGACGAAGGTAGGTTGGATCATTTTCTGGGCAAGCACATGGTGGGACGGCCAAGGGATGCACTCATGGTTCCTATATAGTGCACCAAGCTTGGGGACTTATGAGTGCAGTGCTAAAAAGAGTCCTTTCAGACAGTGTGGCCTTTTACATTTTAGCCTCACTTTTCACTCCTACACTGGGCCCGCATCAAGGAAGTATACAGAAATAGAATCACTGAAGAACAGCCTCTCTCTAACCCAATTAGAGCTTTAGGGAGATGGACAGGTGTTGGGGCTGGCTATTCCAGGCTACCCTGAAGCAGTTGCTGTGGTGGGGAATACAGGGGGTAGTCCAAGCTGGCTTAGGACCCCCTGACACACAAAAAACAATAAAGGCAATCAGCATGCTCCAGTGGCAGAAATGTCATTCACTGAGCATGTACTGTATACTAACATACTAAAATGCCAGCAGAATAGGCCTAATGGTCTTTCGTGTCTGCTCGTTTGGTCAGCCCCCACCCTGGGTGCTGACCTTGCTGTCCCCCTCGCCTTCTCTGGCTTCTCCCTTCCCAGTTCCGGATATTCTTGCTGCATTGGATTTTGCTTCCTGAACCCTTCCCCTGTACCTGTCCCACCCCCTCTTGAACCCCTCCACTGTCTCTGCCTCCACCAGCCCCCTAGGTAGTGCATTCCATGGCTCCACCACCCTCTCAGTGAAGTAGCACCTCCTCCTTTCTCCCCTGAATCTTCCCCCCTCCAGCTTCCACCCATGCCCTCTAGTGGCCCCTTCCTCCTTCCTTCGAAGCACCCTGACTGTTCCTCCCCTATTTACCCTCTTCATATACCTGAAGACCTCTATCATGACCCCCCTGTCCCTTCTGTCTTCCAATGTGTACATATTTAGCTCTTCGAGCCTCTCCTCATAGGACCTGTCCCCAAGCCCCAAATCATTTTGGTTGCCCTCCTCTGGACCCTCTCCAGGAGGTTAATGTCCCTCTTAATGTGGCCTCCAAAACTGCACGCAGTACTCCAGGTGCGGCCTCACCAAGCAGTTATACAGAGGGAGTATCACTTCCCTCCTTCTGGAGGTGATCCCCCTAGTGATGCATCCCAGCATCCTGTTGGCCTTGGCTGCTGCCCTCCTACAAGTCTCAGAGTTGTTCATCTTGACATCCACCACCACCCCCAGGTCCCTCTCAGCCATTGAGACTTGTAGTATTTCCCCCCCCCAGCCGGTCATGGTGCTGAGCAGTGGGCTGTGCCAGTTGCCAGCTCCATTACGTGATGGGGGGGCAGGGTGGTTGGGCACTGCAGGGTGGGGGTTCACTAGACCACCAGGTATATGAGATTATCACCTAACAGAGGTTCAGGGCTGGGGCAGGGGGTGAAATTGACTACCAGGGTATTTTTAATAAACATGACAGGCGATCGGGGCATGGGTGTTGGTATTGACTATCAGGGAATATTACTACACATGACGGGTGATTGGGGCTTGGGGGGCACCACGGCACAGGGGTATTGAACATGGATAGTTTTATATTTGGGACATGGGGGATTGGGGAGGGGGTATAGTAGACCACCAATGATGGGGGATTTACTGTATGCTGATAAAAAATGGGATCAGGAAGGGGGGACTGCTAGACCACCAGGTCATTGTTTAATTCCTGTTATACTGTTACAGGTATGTTGGGGGGGCACATTGCTACACACCGGTCAACTCTCCCAGAGGGGATTTTTCTACATACACTTAGATGAGGGTCTTTAGAATTCCCCGTCTAGGAGAGTTCTGAGAATCCCATTTATGGGGATGTGGCAGCTTGAGACTGCCACATGCCCCCAGTGCCATGTCACAGCCCATTTCTGGGTGCATGGGTGGTGCAAGCCCCGTTTGGAGCAGACAGCCTGCGCTTGGTGCAGACTGCTTTTGTGAATAGCTCATGGGGCATTTTTTGACGCAAGCTGCCACTTGTACCATTTATGTTTGATGCAGGCACCTTGCATCAGTCTCAGGGCTTTGAGAATTGAGCCCTCTGTGATTAAGATTTTGCACTTTTAGGGTTGAAATTAGGCTAAAAATGAACTGAAAGTCTACAATGCTAGCAGATTATGCCTAAAACATAACTAGAGTACATCTAATTAAGAACAATACCAGCACTGTATGTCTAAAACAAATTCTATGTGAAAGCCCATGTGGTTCTTGGATCACTTACTCACTTATCCTATCTGTTTGCCTGCTTTTCACTAATATTCAGGTCTATCCACCTGAATGTGAATACTTTAGCTAGCCACCACAGACAGGAATCTGGATCAGGACTGGTTATTAGATTATTGGAGCATCTTAAATTTCTATACTTCGAACAGTCCATCTGGAAAAACTCACATCAGAAGTTATATTCTTATTTCACAATTTTTGACCAGAGAAAGCCATGCTGACACAAAGCCCATTCCCAGAGGGACCTGGGATCACAGGAAGGTTAAAATGACTTGCTCAGGTTAATTCAGTATTGTAAATGGCAGTTGTGGGATTCCAACACAGGACTGCAGGATCTCTAGGTTGACAACACAGTACTTCAACCTTTAGGCTGTAGTGCTTCAGGGAAGATAAACCGTAACATTTTAAAACATCTGGCAAAGAGAATAAAGGTTGTCCAAGACTGCTTGGAAATGATTTAGTACTAGGCAACTCTTTGTCAAATGTATGAGGAACAAGGATAGAATTCCTTATGGTTAACATGGAAGAGGCAATACACAGTTAAGACAGTTTAGGGAGGCAGTATAGCGCAGTGGTTTAAGGCTCTGAGCTGCAAATCTGGTGACATCCAGCAGACCAGACCTGGGTTTGAATCCCACAGCTTCCATTTGCATACTGTGTGACTCTGAGCAAGTCACTTAACTTCCCTGTGCTCCCAAGTCGCTCCTGTAAAAAAGCTTTCAGCTTAATGTGCTACTCCTGGTTAAACAACTAAAAAAAAAAAAAATTGGTAAAAGGTTTGATAAAGGGAGTCATTTCTGAGGTCCTGAAAGAGGGCTCACATAGATGTGCTACTAGAACAAAGATATCAAGGTGGGCTGAGAACACCAAAGCTTAGAAATAAAATAATTATGGCTAGATGACACTAAATTATCAAATACTGATTATAGGGAATAAACTTCAGACAGATTTGAGAAAAACTGAGAAGATTCAGAAGCGTAGACATACTTTAAGTATTAATAGGACTGAAAAATGTCATTGCTTAGACTAGTAAAAGAAATCATTTTTTCACTATACGTGCATTAGTGGCATGGAACAAATTGCCACAACATATTGTTGACTTTCCAACTTTGGATATCTTTAAAAATCAATTAGATGAACATTATTATTCAAATTATAACATGATCTAGATATGCCCACCAATGTGGGGGACATTCACGATGGGCCTATTGGCTCCCTTATGTCCTTGTAATCCTAGTAATCCTAGTAAGCCTGGCACAACTTTGGTAGGAATGTATAGTAGGAAGGACTGTTTTCTAAGGTGACATAAAGAGTTAATGTACTGCTGTCCAGAGTTTTGTATTAACATCTGTTCGCTGCAGTGACAACTGTACTTGCTGTATAGATGTGTACAAAGTTTACACTTTTTTGTGTTTTGAGTTCTCACTGTGAAATATTCTTCAGATATATATTTATTGGTTTAGTGAAGAAACGTATGGATATGAGTCAAGCATGGTTCGTAGCCTTACTAATGTCTGCTCTAGCCAACAGTTATATATTTATGGTTGTATATATTTTGTACTTGCTCTTTAACAAATGTAAATTGTAGCTCTTGAAACGACATGACCTTTGTCAGGATGGCCTTGTAAATAGGTCCCTTCTGGGCCCTAAGTCTTTTATCCTGCCTAAAAAGAGATGCTTTGGCTACTACTAGCCACCCTAATCGTGTGTTTAGTAACTGTATGAAATATTTCATTTAACCAAGGGTCAGGAGAGTCACAAAGTCTCAGGAGCTTGCCCTTTAATACCACTGAATTAGCACTTTGTACTGGTTGCACCAGTGCTATGATATAGAAAAGGTTTTTCGCTAGGCCAGAAGGCTCCTGTTTAGATTAAAACCATGCATGATATTTTTTCTGTTTTTTTTTATTGACAGAAACTTTTAAGGACCATGGTAGATGGCTATAGTTAAGTCATTGCTTTCTAATATGTCTTAAGAGTCAAAGCTGGGCTTTTTAACAACTCAAGTTATAATATCAGTGCTCCCTCCCAAAAAAGTTGCTTGAAAACCTGCCATTCATTTAAGTTAATTCCATTTTCTTACATTCTTGCCATCATTTTGACTTTTTAAAGGTGTTCTTGGTCTCTCATCATTATGCCAGATCACGATGAGCCTGACCATCAACGACAAGGTGATCCTCTCATTGGTCAGTAACCTGCACTTACGTTTAAACATAGAAACATATGACGTGATGGCAAAAAAAGACTGGAGGTCCATCGAGTCTGCCCAAAAAGTTTCCCAGAACCTAGTGTCAATCCGGGGACCCACCCTTTCCCCTTCTGCTCATCCCCCCAAACCCTGTACTGCAAGCGTAGCTTGCTTTTTGTATCTTTACTTCTGTCCCATCCATGTTTAAAACATTCCACTGTCTTTGTGCCCACCACCTCAGCAGGCAAACTGTTCCACAGCTATACCACTCTTTTGGTAAAGTAGTACTTCCTCACATCCCTCCTGAAGGTTCACCCATGCAGTTTCCTTTCACGCCTGTGTGTCGACAAGCTGGTGCTCCTATTGAGTAACTCTGTGTAGGGTACTCTATTTATGCCCTTCTGGAACTTGAAAGTTTAAATCATATCCTCCCACTCTCTTCTGTCCTCCATTGAGTACACATTTAGCACTCTCAGTCACTCCTCAAAGCAGACCCCTAGAGGCCCTGTATTATCTTTGCTGCCCTTCTCTGCACAGCCTCCAGCCAATCTCTGTCATTTCTTAGGTGAGGGTTCCAGAACTGGATGAAGTATTCCAGGTGTGGCCTCACATAGGATTGATAAAGGGGGAGGATCACCCCCCTGCTCCTACTATCTATTCCTCTCTGTATACACCCCCAACATCTTGATTGCTTTGTTGTATGCTTTGTTGCACTGGCTTGACTATTTTAGGGTGTCACAAATAATGACTCCCAGGTCCCTCTCTTCTGCAGTGGTACTAAATGTACCCCATTTAGCCAGTATTCTGTCTGGGGGTTGCCTTTCCCCAGGTGCATTACCTTGCACTTCTTTGCATTAAACTTTAGCTACCACACATTTGACCATCTCTCCGGCCTGTGAAGGTCGTGTTGCAGTTCCCTAACTCCCTGGACACTGTCCACCCTTCCACAAAACTTAGTGTCATCAGCAAAGGGGGCAAGTTTACCCTGGATTCCTTTGCCAGTGTCACTAATGAACACGTTGGAAAGGACCAGGCCCAGGACCGACCCCTGAGGTACCCCACTTGTAGCCTTCCCTTATGCTGACCTCACCCCATTGACAATGATCCTCTGTTGTCTACCTTTGAGCCAATTTCCCACCCACCTGACTATGTCCTTTGCCATTCCAAAGTCCTCCAACTTCTTCAACAGGTGCTTATGTGCAACTGAGTTGAATGCCTAACTGAATCAAAGAAAAGGAGATCCACCATGTGGTCCCTGTCCAGCTCCCTCATCACCCAGTAGAAGACAATACAGTTGGTCTGGCATGACCTTCCTGTCACAAACCCATGTTGCTTATTGTCCTGGAGACCATTTTTTCCACATAGTCCATGAGGTCCTGCTTGATTACGGTCTCCATCAGAGCCTCCACAATAGATATGAGACTAACCAGCCTGTAATTTCCCACCTCCTCCTTGTCCCTCACTTATAGAGTGGCACCATGTCAGCCACTCTCCAGTCTCTGGGTACTACCCATCTGCAGTGAGCAGTTGAACAGATGTGTTAAGGGTTCAGCCAGCTCTTCTGCCAACTCCCTTAGTATTCTTGGATCCATCCCAACTGGGCCTGGTGCCGTATCTGCCTCTAGGACCACTAGCACTTTCTGGACCCTGTCATTGGTGAATACTGAGGTTTCCATTCTTTGGATCTCCATAGTGACTACACTGGTGCCACTTTCAGGTAAGGGGCCTGCTCCCTCCCTTGTGAAAACAGAACAGAAGCAGTTGTTTAGGACTGTGGCCTTCTGTCCATTGACCTTGATCACCTTACCACAATCTACCAATCTAATGATCCCCCCTAACTTCTTTCTTTTTACCCCTGATGTTACCAAAATAAATGTTTTTCCCCTGGATTTAGTCCCTTTAGCAATCCACAGCTCCATGGCTGCCTTTGCCTCTCTTACTGTTCTTTTTGTTTCACTAGTTTTTAATGTATTCCTCCCACTTTTCCTCCATCAGACTCCTTTGAAACCTATACAATTAGCCAGCCTGTTGGTGCAGTGATTGGATTTCCGCTTCTGATGCTGATGACCCAAGTTTGGATGTGAGCTTGGGAGTCAGCCGGCCAGCTGGGGGAAGGAGGATTAAGTGTCCAACTGACTGCTCTACTCCTCTGGGAGGAGGGTGGGGAAGCACTCCCTCTGTGAGCGGCCCCTAGCAGAGGCTAGGGTAGAGCACAGGTGCAGCTTAACAGTTCCAGGAGGTGTGCTTGACATGGGCGTGTGCACCAGTACATCATTGCATGCCACACCTCCCACCTAAAGGGGACAAAATGGATGCACCAGAGTCCAGTAGCCTCGGCCCCATGAAACTGAGCCCGGAGATCCACAAACCACTTGACAAGACAATGTGGCACTGTTCAGAGGGGTACTTGGTGGTGCCCCATCCAGTTGTCCCACCACAAGGAGCAATCTGAGGTGAATGCTGGCTGTGAGTGATGATGGTCCAGGGGGATGGGGAGAGGTGAAAGGGAGGAAGGTGAGTTCCACCCCCCAAAAAAAAATAAACCTATAGAATTGCTCCCGTTTTGGCACTGAGTGCTTCCCTAACCTTTATTGAGAACCATATGGGTCTTTTGTAACTATTTCTTTTTACAACTGATTTAACACAGAGTATTGTAGCTTCCAGGAAGGCTTGTTTTGTAAACCCCCACATCTTTCACACCTAATCTGTCCTTAACATTGGCCAATTTGTTACCAACCAGTAATCTCATATTGTCTAACATGGCAATATGAGCTCAGATTACTCAACCTAGACTGCCCACTTTTTACCTACCTACATTATCACTGCAGATGCTACTTGATCTACAGCTTTTTCTCCCTTCCCCATCCTTTCCACTATGATTCCCTTGTGCCTGTGTTATGCATTCTTGAACCCCACCACTGTTTTTTGCCCTCACTACTTCTGCTGGAAGGCTGTCCCAGAAATCCACCATTCTTTCTGTGAGGAAGTACTTCCTCACATTTCTCCTAAATCTACCACCCTCCAACTTCATAGCATTTCCTCTTGTTCTTGAGCACCTTTTTTTCTGAAAAATACTTCCCTCCTGTACCTTATTTAGTCCAGTAAGGTATCTAAAGATCTATGTCATATTTTCCCTCTCCCTCCTCTCTTCCAGGTTGTACATATTGAGGTCCTTAGTCTCTCCTTGCAGGGCTTTTCATGCAGACCTGCACCATTTTTGTTGTAGGGTCTTATCAGCAATCTAAACTGAAGCAATACCACCTCTTCTTTCTGCTGGTGATACCCCACTATATGCCTCCCAGCATCCCACAACCCTTCTGACTTCCTTGTTGCACTGCCTCGCCACCTTTAGGTCATCAGATATGATTACCCAAGGTCTCTTTCCTACTTGGTAGTCGTCAGTAACACTCCATCAATTGTGTACTCCACCCCTTGGCTTCTGTCCCCTAAGTGCATTATAGAAACATAGCTTACAAATTAAGAGAAGGCCACACCTCTCTAATTTTTAATGCAACATCAACATTTTAGCAAGCTCAACCCTGACTAATACACAGAGATTTTATGACATTTTTCTTAAATTTTGCAGGGACGGTCCTGGTGTGAGGCCAAAATCAGAAGCAAACAGTTATAGCACCAGTGTTCCCTGCAAAAATCCTGCTTTAAAACCTGGAATTCATTTAGGTTAATTCAGTTTTCTTATGTTGCCTTCATTCCATCATTAAAACTTTTTAAAGGGGCTCTAGGTCTCATCATTCGGTCAAATCACAATTAGCCTGATCACCGACAAAAAGGTAACCACCTCATTGGTCAGGTACAGAGGAGCAGCTATGATGCAATGCCATTACTTGCAATAAATTACATGCCACAAAATACTTATTTATTTTATTTATTTACTTTTTGTTGACTAGGTAAGCACACTAGACAAATTCTGCCTATTTTAAGGCATGACCTGGGGGATACAGATGAATACCAACTGACCTTGAACCAGATTAAGCTGTTGGTGGTATTTTTAGTGAATGGGGGGAAATTTGGTCTGGACACTGGGGAAATTCCCCTGCTCTGCCTGCAGGAGACCTTGCTTCCTGTGAGCAGAGGGACCCTTTTGTGTGCTGTACCAAGATGGTGGACAACAGGGTGGTTGGTGGTGGAATTGCTGGAGATTTACCTAAGGAAGCTATTTATGCTATTTCAGATGGTCAGTCTGCTGGTGTACCTGCAGGAATGCAGGTCTCCCTCCCTGCAGGTCCAGCTCAGGAGATCATATTTGTAGACAACGCTTGTAACATGGAACAAATACAGGTGGAGCATATGCAGGTGGATGCAGCAGACCCTACGAATTATTTGCATTCTGGTCTAGGTATGAATTAAGAAAATTGGCTGAAAGAAATGCTGAGAACAAACAGAGACTCTATTTTGGCAGTTATTCATGCTGAAGAGCATTCTGTGGCTGAGCAAATGCCCGATTCTGCTGGAAATGGCAACCCAGATTTACAAATTGGCAATGTTCTTGAGACAAGACACATAACACCTCCATTACCTGCATATGCTGCAGAGATGTCAGACCTAGGAGTACCTCCTGTCAAGGCCACTGATGATGCAGTATCATCAAACGCACCACAAACAGCTGTCCCTGAACTCACTGGTGCACGAACTGCAGCTGACACAACCCGAGTAACTCTACAGCTGAACCCTGCTACGTTTTCTCCAGAGGATGATGTGGTGCATGGGCTTGCCTCTGTAAGTACTAATGTGACTGTCTCTGTGGGTGAACCTGTGTTAACGTCTAGTGGATCTGCTTTTCATAGTCGGGAGATGCGGCGAGGGAGACAGACCGAACCGTTACGGCAAAACCCAGGCCCACATAAACTTTCCCATTCTTTGGAGCACTCCTTGAGGAGTGTGGGGTGGAAACCAGGTAATGCGGGTCCCAGGGTGCCTGATCAATCACATAGCCCAATTTCAGGCTCTCTGGAGAAAGGAGCCCATGTAGCAGTGCCTGAACATTGCGTCCCTGAGGCACACAGCATGATTGATTTGGACATGTATCTCCATGCTGAAGATGTTCAGCATACTGTGGTACTTCCTGAGAATTTAACAAAGATACTGATGGTCTCCAGTTAGTCTTCTGGTGACGAAGGCCCAACTACTTGCCCCCCCCACATGGGGTGACCATATGGACTCTGAAGCTCCCCCACATGAGCCACAAGATAATTCTAGAGACAATGCAAGAACTACTTGGGAGTAATTCAGGAAATGTGGTCACTTTTCTGGTCAACCTCCACCCATGTAAAGGAGTAATGCAGTGTGACTGCAATACATAGGAGGTTTACCAATTGTACCTAACCATTTATATGTGTGGAAAAATTTGATTAAAAGCTCTATGGGATTTTTTACAAACAAGATATTTGCACTGATTCACGTATCAGGAGACAGTTTGTTTAATGTTAGTTTCAAAACCCCTCAGAGCTTAGACAGGTTCTGGACAAAATATAAAAAAGTGCGTTATTTAGCTTTATGGCTGCCTTTCAGGGCCATATCCTTGACTAAGCCTGCCATTAAAAATTTTACCGTCCTGCTCAGAAATGAAAATGTTGCTGTGCATGATATCTCCTACTGGTTGCAACAAAGGTGTGATTTTCAATCAATCAATCTATCAATCAATCAAAGTTTTTATTTATCCAGGCGGTCATCATTGAGCAATGCTCATTTGCAAGATGGACCTGGTTAGAACATGTGCACAAGGTTGAACGTGCCACACAGTGATAATACATTCACAATATGGGCAGAGTCCCATGATAATATTACATACGAGTAAAAGGCACACCGAGTTCTATAAGCATAGATAATACAATGCATGGGTTCTTTTGGACATAAGATAGTAGAGGCAGGGTACAAGGTACAATACACATATACACACTGAACAGTGACTACATTGACAGGCTAGGAAGGTAATAAGATAACACGGAGGGGGAAGGAGGGAAGTTCAAGGGAGTATGACGGGGAAAGGTGGAACGCTGGGTGCAAGGGTTGGAGGGAAAAGCAGCTAAAGGGGTATCTCAAACCAGAGGGTTGGGGGAGCTCCAACCAAAGAAGGGAGACTGGGAGAGGGGTTATGCTGACATGTCAAAAGAGCAGGGAAGAAGATACCTAAAACTGGAAGGAGGCAAGGCAGTTGGAAGGTGACTACGAATGGGTCCGAGCCGGGAAGCAGTCCAGGGTGGACCTGAGCGCCAGTCCTGGGAGAGTGAAGCAGTTGCACACTTCTTTGATTGGGCGGGAGTATAATGCCTTGAAAGCAGGTAGTGAGACAAGGGCACTCAGTTTAAAGGTTCTTTGTAGGTTTTCCATAGGGTGGGCAGCGTAAAGCTTATTGCCACTCTGCCGAAATGAAATTTTTGCTTCAGGTATTTTGAGAGTGATGAAACAGTAGCTTCTAAGTGCATAGTTTCCTATTATGCTTAAAGGAAGGCAACCAGAGATGTAGGGGAGTAGTTTTTTTTGCGAGAGCATGGTAGATCCAGAGTGCAGCATATTTGTGGTGCCTGAGTTTAAGGGAGGTCCAACCCACAGCAGCATACAGCACACAGTGGTGAGTAACAGTGGGAAGACCTGTGATAAACTTCAGGGCTCAGTGGTACAGCATGTCCAGTTTTACTAAGTAAGAGCTGGGGCACAGGCTGTAGAGGAAATCCACATAGTCAACCAGTGATAAAAAAGTAGATTGGACCAGTCGTAGCTTGGTATCTATGTAGTAGTAGTAAAAAAATGTATTTTTATACAGGATACATGTCATTTGGGGTTGATAACCCAGTTTTCAAGACAGACCTGTTATTTATGTTACAACTAAGCATATACAACTATATAACACATTCCTCAACAATCCGATAAATTACACATCATATTAAGACATTACTATCTCAACTACAACGTTTAGACATGATCTTTAAAATTATCTATACATGTAAATACTATAAGTTCAATAACACAATAACAATATCACAATAGCAGTCCCTGGAATTTTATAAGGATTCAATTTACTTTGATACAGTAATAATTGCTTATCAAGTGGAGAAATATATCTGTTTGAATAGGTACTACCTAGGACCTCATAGTTCCCATATTCAACCCTCTAATTACAGACGCATCTAAATTTACTAATCTCATTTATTTCTTGAGCAAATAAATTGCAGGATACAGATATACATGCTGAAAAAGGTAAGATGTTCCAGTATTTTGATGCTTGGTATTCCAGAGTTCGTTCACCATGTTTATTAGAAATTTTGGGAACATAGATTTTATTCACATGAGCTGAACTCCTAGATTTGTCAGTTGATTTTTGTTTGTTAAATAACACAATGTTAATATAGTAGTTTGGATAAAACATATGATATTTGTATATTGTTCTCTGCCATGTCCTAGTATAATTAATATCCAGGGATTGCCACTGTAATTTGTACAATAGTGTACAATGGTGTGTTCTAAATTTACATTGGAGGACATACCTTGCCAAGTTATAATGTACTTTCTCTAGTTTTGATAGTAAGTGTTTGTTAGTTGTGCGGTGAATGAGTTCTCCATAGATTATTACAGGCATAATTAGTTGTTCAGCCACTGTTTTAGTAGCACTTTTCCCTAAACACTTTGTTGTCCTGTGTAAAACTCCGACTTTTTTATTTACTTTATCTATCAAGGTATTCACATGTGCATTAAAGGACATTTGAGCATCGAAAAATGAGGCCTAGATAGGTATACTGATCTACCTGCTGTAAAGAATCTTTATCATCTATTTTATTTAGAAGTTTTTCTTTTTGTTTTGGTGCAAAGTGTAATAGTCTAGTTTTCTCTATATTTATGATAAGGCCTGACCTGGTGAACCACTCCCTCAAACTGTCAAAATCTAGCTGCAGTTTTCATTGTAAGTCATGAATATTTAAACCAGATTTTATAATAGCAGTGTCATCTGCATACAGTCTCACCTGTGAGTTCTACACAGCTTGTGGCAAATTATTACTGAATAACAAAAATAACAGGGGTCCCAAAATGGACCCCTGAGGTACACCTCTTTTGATGGTTCTAATTGATGAATTTCTTCCTGAAATCATAACTATCTGAGAGCAGCCTTCAAGGTAAGACTGCAGCCAACACCAAGGCCCCTCTGTAATACCCATGTCTTCTACAGCTTGTAAAAGAAGGGAGTGGTTCACCAGGCCGAAGGCCTTAGATAAATCTATGAAAATGACTGCTGTTTCCAACCCTTGATGTAATGAGGTGTTGATTAAATCACTGAATTCCAATAATGTAGAAGTAGTTGAATGTGCCTTTTGAAATCCTGATTGATAAGGAGTAATTAAGTTGTATTTTTCTATGTATTCCATGATTTGAGTGTGAACATAGCATTCAAAACTTTTAGACAGAATCGAAAGAAGTACTATCGGTCTATAATTGTTTATTTCAGATGCCACCCCACTTTTAAAAATAGGAATTATTCTACTTTCCCTCCATGCTTGAGGGAAAAAAACTATTTGTAGGCTCCAGTTGAATATGTATGTTATAACTGGAGCAATTGTATGTGCTGCTAACTTCAAGAATCTGCCCTCCAGTCCATCAGTAACCGCCGACTTGTGGACGTTCAGACGCCCTAAACCTTTACTCATCTCATTTACAGTTAATATTTTAAATCTAAAAGGAGGGTATAAATCCTGTTTTTCTCTATTAGAGTTTCTGTGGTACCCCAAACTGTATTCATCAACATTATACCCTGGCAAGTCAATAAAAAAGTTATTTAGTAAATTTGCAACCACATAGGGATCATCTGTTTGTGACCCCTGAGCTTCAATAGCTATCTTTTTTAGATTAATCTGTTCGCCCTGGATCTGTTAAGCTTTTTATATTCTGCCAAAACTTAGAGTAAGGAATTGGTTGATTCTGAAGAAGAGTCCTAGCCTTTGTGGGAGTTTTTTTTAGTAAGTCCTCGAGAGGGTAAGGAATTGGTTGACTCTGAAGAAGAGCCCTAGCCTTTGTCAGAGTTTTTTTTAGTAAGTCCTCGATATGTTTGATGAAGGAAAGTCTGTGGTCAATCCGTACTCCCAGATACTTGAATTTTGTGTTAAATTCCAGTTTTTCTCCTAGGATTGTGGTTATTTGGGGAACTGACCCACAGGCCACCAGGTTGGTTACATAGGTGAGCAGAGAGAAAACATCGCTTTTGTCTTTTTAGCATTCAGGAGTAGCTTTTTGTGAATTAGTTAGCTTTGCAGGAGGTTGAATTCAGCTTGGAGATCATTGCAGGCAGCTTCAGACATTGGTCTACTATCGTAGAGAATGGTATAGTCTGCAAACAAGTGGATATTGACATTTTTAATGCAATTGTCGATATTATTAATGTAGATTGTGAATAAGAAGGGGTCTAAAATGGATCCTTGCAGTACCCCTGTTAGAAGGGGTTTGAGAGGGGACAGTTTTCCTTCCGCTTCGACTTGCTGGAGGCACCCTGTGAGATAGTCAGTGAACCAGTGCAGCGAGGAGGAGTCCACTCCTATGGTTTATAAGGAGGACAGTAGGAGGCTGTGGTCGACTGTGTCAAAGGCCTTGCTTAGGTCCAGGAAGACTGCACAGATAAAGTTTCTGGAGTCAAGGGCTCTCAGCCAGTCATCAGTTACTTTAGTCAGGGCTGAGATAGTGCTGTGTTGAGCTCTGAACCCTGACTGCATAGGATTTAATAACTGTGTTGTTTCAAGGTAAGACCTTAGTTGTGCATTCATAATTTTCTCCAGGAGTTTCGACAACACTGGGAGGAGGGAAATGGGCCTATGATTATTGAGGTCTCATGGGTCACCTGATTTAAACAAATGGATGACATGAGCTGTCTTCCACACATGCTGCAAGATAGCCTGGGACAAGGACAAATTGAATAGGTGGGTGATGGAGACAGCTAGGACATGGTAGACGATCCTTAGTTAATATGGGTCTTAGTGAGTCAGCGCCAGCACTTATTCTGGTGTCCAACTGCAGCAATAGGTCTTCAACCTCTTTTAAGGAAGCAGATTGAAGCATGAATAGAGAAGAGGCAGCTGGAGGTATAGAAAGGAAGTTGTCTAGCTGGGAGCGTAGCTTGTATGCCAGAGAATTGTCAAATGCCAGGCCTGCGGTTGTGAAGTGATTATTGAAGGAGTCTAGAATCTCCATCCTTTCGATGACAGTAGTATGGCTGGAGATGATCTTGTTCAGAAGGGAATTACCTGGGGAGTGGCCCAACAGGTCCTTAATAGTACTCCAGAACTTGGACGGAGTCTTGGAAGTAGAGTCAAGTTCTGAGCGGAAGAAAGAAGCCTTAGCTTCTCTAATTGACTTAGTACATAGATTTAGTGTCCTTCTGAACAGATTCCAGTCATTGGGCATGTTCAGTTTACATGCCTTTTTCCAAACCTTGTCCCTTTCAAAGAGCAGTGTCCTGATTGCAGGGGAGAACCACTTGCAGAATTTGTTCTTTGCTCAGACTTTAGTCAGGGGAGCATGCTTATTGAGAGCCCCCAACAGTATTTCGTGGAAGATATTGTAGGCAGAGGTGACTGTTTTGGCCAAGTAAAATTCCTGCCAGTGCATGGACAGCTTTAGTTCATTAAGATAAATGGCTAGATCAAAGTTGCATCTGGATCTCTTCATGGAAAACTTTGATGTAATAGTCGGTTTGTTAGTTGATCTTACTCCTGCGATAAAGCAGTGGTCGCTGACATCTGGGAAAAAAGTGCCAGCATGTGAAAAGAGATGGGGTTTGCTCACTAAGAGCACATCCAGTGTGGTACTTTTATTAGGGTTTTTTGTATTAGGGCACGTTGCGTCAGTGTTAAGCTGAGTCAGCCCATGATCATCGCAGAAGGATACTGGGGGGGGCAGATGCATTGGAGAGCCAGTCGAGGTTAAAGTCACCAAGGATGATGGTTTCAAGCAGACCTTGCCCCAGTAGGTCACTTAGATGAAACAGAAGCTGTAAACCAGCTGATGGGGGCCTGTAACATTCTATTAGCTGAAGAACGCTAGTGTGAGAGATCTCCACTTTGAGGGTTAGGCATTCAAATTCATTGGTGACAGCAGATGAGGTGATGCAGGAGACCATAAATGTATCTTTAACAGATATGGCCACCCCACCTCCTCTAGTTTGCCTATTATAGGGCCCCCCAACCTATTCTTGATGACGAGCACATATGGATGGGCATGTGGAAGTTTAAAGTGAGGTAACTTCATAACAATCCTGGGCCCATTCATTTACCAAACAGCTTGTTTTTGGGGAAGGAAAGGGGGCACTGATTTTATGCTTGCCAACCTCAAACTTGTTTTAAATGTGGTTCATATGTGCATTAAAGTTCTGTATGTGATAGACTGCGATGTCATTTATGTCTTTTATATGGCCATTCCAGTTCTGATTGTAAAAATGAGCTCAAATGCAACCTTTGTGATGAAATAGGCCATGCCTTTAGAACCTGTCCTTGGGCCACTCACAACAGGAATGATCGCCCTAGTCAGGAGGTTATACTTACTGATGTCCAAAAAAAGGACATCAATGCTCACAAAGCTTCTACTGCTTCTGGAAACCCCCCATCAGCCTCAGAGGTTCCTGCTGAGGCTGATGTTGAGGTTTCAGTCCCCCACCTTGCTGAGAGACCTGAGGCCCAGAACATTCCTGAACAAAATCAAACAGTTCAGGTTACAGTGGACGGAGGTTTAGAGGTAATGGATGAGACAGTGTTGCCTGTACCAGAGCTAGAAAAGGTGGTTATGTCCCCTCCTGTTTCAGGGACCTTGACAAAAAAAAGAGGTATGAGGCAAATCAGGACAAGGTCTAAAATTACCAAAGCCTCCTCCCCTGACGCGATCATTTTCCTGAGTAACAAATTTAATGTCTTATCTAAAAGTTCTCAAGAATCAGAGCAGGGTGGAGCCTCTGAAACATCCTCATTACCAATTCTTTCTTCGGACTCAGAAGAAGACACTACAAGCAAATCTGACAGTAAGGAGAGACCTAAGAGACTTGGGGCTTGACCTAGACAAAGTACTAGAATTGGGAAATTACTTGTTTAGGTGTCTCTCTCCCCTTCCTCTTATTAAGAAACTAATGACCTGGGGGACCACATGATGCAAGACGCTGAGTAGCAGCTCTCCAGTCTAGCTCCCACCGCTCGACACTTCAATAGTTCAAATTTGTACATTAAAACAGTTACAAACGATTTACCTGGTAGCTACCGCGTTGATAGAGGCTTAGGGCAGAATCCGATCTAAAGGAATGGAAGCAGAGATGCATTTAGCGCTTCCTAAACATACCCCACTGGTCTCTCCGGAGAAGCAAAGCAAGAGGCCTAAGGCCCAACAAAGTCACAGAGGAAAATTAGCGGCTATCAGCGTTATGGGGACGAAAGAGCACAAAGAGGCTCCCCTAACGTTGGAGAGGTTCCTTGTTGAATTCACTCCGTTTACAGATGAGGTTAAATCTCTGGCAACAGATATTAAAAATATAACCACGACACTGGATGACCTATCCACAAAAATTGCAGATAATTATGCCCGTACAACCTCCCTGGAGAAGAAAACAGACCGCGCTAGTAAGGAAGCAACAGATATGCGGCACAGAATCAAGAAGTTGGAAGCTAAGCTAGAAGACCTAGAAGGAAGAAGCCGCAGAAATAACATGGTCATTCTGGGAATACCAGAAAAAGAGTAAGGAATTAATACTATCACTTTTGTTGAGAAGCTTGTAGAAAATCCAGCTCGTCCATCGCCTTTGAAAAGTCTATATGATCTAAAGAGCTTATAGAGCTCTCTACAGCCTATGTCTCAAATTAGGGCCCTTCTCGCCGATCATCTGCAGATTCCTGAACTTTCAAGAGAGGCAATACCTATTAGGGAAAATTAAAGAACTGCAGGAAATTAGCTGGGAAGGAGTGAAATTGAGAATAACGCAAGACCTCCCTGCATCTGTCCGGCTCCGTCGCTCTCAATTCCACCCCATAGTGTCGAAGCTAATTGCAGCTGGAATAAAGTTCAGAATGGGGTATCCGGCCAAACTCCAGGTACATTTGGAGGGATCATGGGCTACCTTTGAAGAAGTGGAAGTAGCAAAAATACACTACAGAAGTCCATACCGGAACTGTTTAAAAATCGCTGAGGATAGGGGGTGGAATGCTGAGAAGTTGTGTCTTTAAACTAGTGCGAATGATAGTAGAAAAAGATGAGTCGGGCGGTTTTGCTTATATCCCGATATGAAAGTAACCGTCCTGGTTTTAACAATTCAAGCAAGGGAATTAGTCATCGTCTATGTTAAAGGAATGCAAACAGAAGAAGAGTGAATGATAACCAAGAACACGAAACATTGGACTCTTGTGGGACTGAATCTCGTTACCAGGGGAGCTCCCTGATGTTTGCTTGCTCAACATGAAAGAAGTAAGAGTAAGAGTTATGGCTGCAAAATACTCCTGATGCCAGGGAATGAGGCTTTTCACCAGGGTGAAAAGCGGGACAATATGCACTCTGAATAAGACTGTGGCAGTTTTAGTATTGCAGTCCTATTGGGTTTTGGGGTTTTAACAAGATTGTTATTCCAGGTGGAAGCTTCAAGTATAGAGGTATAAGCCAATCATAGATTTGATTTGCGTTGTACTACAGTGTGACCTGTAGTGCTACTCAGTTAAAGCAGTGCTTGGGTCAGTTTTATAATTTAGGGGTTAGGAATCCTGTCACAGTTCTGGTTTAGCAGTAATGTATACAGTAAATCACAGTGAGCTATGACAAGATAGGTTGGTTTATGTTGTATGACTGGATACACTCTGCAAAACAGAAAGCAAAGAGGCTCCCCTGATATGGTTGAAAGTATCTCTGGGACCTGATTACGTACAGTTGTGGGACAATCAGACAAGAATTGAGGGGTGCAAAAATGCTCGTGTAAATACTCAAAGATCCCCGTAAGACCTTCATACTGGGGGGGTCACGAATCAGTGTGGGGCTAAGTAGGGAAAAAAGAAGTAGTAAATGATGTTTGGTTAAAGGTACTATCACACGGATTAGACAAGCAATTGCTTTTTCTTTCGTTCGGTTTTCCTTATGTAGGTACTTTTCCAGTCCAGAGTTATAGGTAACGATCGGACAGTTAAGGCTGTAATAACCCGATCTACCGTGAGACCTATTAGACTGATTTTATCCAGGGAAATATACAACCAGCGGCAGGAGGTAACAGACAGGGGAGTAGCAAGAAGTGATTTTGCAGACAGTGGGGAAAGCAGAGTTGGGGGGGGGATAGCTAGTAAGCAGTTAGGATTAGCAGGAGGTTTTACTCCAGGAGATTAAGCACAAGGGACATATGGAGGAAGTGGGGTAGTAGGGATGAGGTAGAAAATGGGAAGAAAGTACAGCAAAGTACATATAGCTCCAGTTACAATATTAACACGGTATCGCTACAGACATACCGCCGTCAGAAAAAGATTAATGGCTAAAATATTGAATGCAGTGTCATGGAATGTAAAAGGAGTTAGACACAAAGTTAAGCAATACTTGATCCTGAAGCACCTCAATCTGATCAGGGCGGAGATCATTTTTCTACAGGAGATACATTTACTAGACATTGAGGCCACCAAAATGCACAGGCAACATTTAGGGCAGGTCTTTGCGGCCGAATGCTCCACGAATAGAGGAGGTACAATGGTTTTGGTGCACAGAAAGCTCCCTTTTACCCCATCAAAAATAGTCAAACACCCGAGAGGTAGATTTGTGTTCATGGTAGGTCTCTTGAATGGGAAGGAATTACTTTTAGGGAGCATCTATGGGCCAAACCAAGTCTCTCCTAACTTTTTTGTGCAGATCATAACAACATTACTCCCTTTTCTTTCGATCCCAATGATTCTGGGGGGCGATCTCAATTTGGTGTATGACCCAATAATGGATAAGAATGGTCGCAATAGGAAAGGGTTAACCCCGGCCCAATGTGCCCTCAGGGACCTTATGGATCAGCTTGGGCTCTGCGACAGTTGGAGGGTATTTCACGCAACAGACAGGGAATATACCTTTACTTCCCCGGTCCACAAAACATCATCCAGAATAGATTACGTGCTTATCTCCCGAGCGCACATTCCCCAAGACATTGACGTTTTGATACAACCCGGCCCCCCATCAGATCATTCCTTTGTCTGCTGTCACCTATCTATTGAACCCCCGACTAGAGGTGGAGGTAGATGGAAACTTAACAACCAAATATTAAAAGACTCTAAGCTAGCCTGTATGGTTCAGGACCATATAGATCTGTTTATAGCACACAATCAAGGTACCACCCAGAGACCGGATATAGAGTGGTGTGCTCTTAAAGCTTATTTAAGAGGAGTATTCATAAGTTTAGCCTCTAATAGGAAGAAAGAAAGGGAAAGACAAATGTCCCTTCTATTATCTCAGATAAGCTCCATAGAAAAAGATTCATCTCCTGGCACTTCCGAAACCATAGTACAAGAGCTCATTAAATTAAGGGCACCCTACCTTGAGCTGCTTTGGGAAAAAGCAGAACACGTTATTATTAAAACTCAGGCATCTTTTACTGACCAAGGGGAGAAGGCAGGAAGGCTATTAGCTCAAAGGATTAAACAAATCGAGTCCTTGAGATACATAGCATCAATTCAATCCTGGTCGGATGGGCCAGTGAAAACCTCCCCAGAAGAAATCATATCTGAATTTCTTAATTACTACAAAGAACTCTATGGCCCGATGACAGACCCTCCAACCCAGCCCCAACTAGATATTTATTTCCAAGAGGCCAACCTGCCTAACCTCACCGAAGAACAACAAAGGGAGTTAATATTACCTATTACATGTCAGGAGATATCCAATGTCTTAAGCAGTTTACCTTTAAACAAAACCCCAGGAATAGATGGATTCTCAGCTTATTTTTACCAAAGATTTAGGGCCTCCATCATCCCTATGATGCTTTCTCTGTTTCAATACATACTGTCTGGAGCCCCTGTTGATACCTCATTATTTGAAGTGTTAGTAGTACTTATTCCTAAGCCCGGAAAAGAGCCCAAGCTGGTTACTAACTATCGGCCAATCTCCCTCCTAAATCAGGATGTTAAAATTCTGTCCAAATTAATAGCATGCCATCTCAATACAATTCTCCCTACTATTACTGGATCAGAACAAGTGGGTTTTATGAGGGGTAGATCATCATCAGACCACCTTCGTAGCCTGTATCATGTCTTCTCGGCAGCCAGGGATGCTCCCTACCCTGCCGCACTGGTCTCCCTGAATGCCGAGAAGGCATTTGACAGGGTTAACTGGCAGTACTTACTTCGAACTTTAAAGGCGTTTAAATTCCCCGAGACCTTCCTGACATGGATTGGATCCCTTTATAGCTCCCCCAGGGCAAGAATAACAGGAAATTAAGTAATCTCTGACCTGTTTACACTCTATTCCAGTACTAGACAAGGTTGCCCCCTGTCCCCTTTACTGTTTAACGTTTATTTAGAGCCGTTGATCTGTAAATTGGAGGCCTGTCCAGAAGTGCAAGGGATTCCGATACATCCATGTGAGGTTAAGGTCTCAGCTTACGCGGACAATCTACTCCTTCATTTGGCAAATCCAGTCTCTTCTCTTCCCCCAATGTTAAATATCATAAAGTCTTTCAGTACGGTTTCAAATTACAAAATAAATGTAAGTAAAACAGTTGTCTTCCCTCTCAATCACAAATTGTATAAAGCAGTTATAGTACAATTAGGACTTGCCTGCAAGCAGGACTCTCTGAGATATCTAGGTATTGAACTAACAAGGCAACTGGGTAATACCATCAAATTAAATCTGGACTCGTTATGTCAAGTGATAACCCAAGATCTGAATAGATGGGCCTCACTACCAATTTCCATTTGGGGGAGAATCAATTTGTTAAAGATGAATGTATTTCCAAGGCTCTATTACCCCCTGGCTTTGCTTAACGTTTGGCTCCCGATATCATGGTTCAAAAGGGTTAACAGTCTTTTTATAAAGTTTATCTGGGCCAATAAAGCCCCTAGGATAGCATTTTGCAAATTGGGGGCTCCAAAGTGAAGGGGTGGCCTACGCTTACCTAATGTAGGGCTTTACTTCTGGGCAAGTCATATTAATAAATACCTGAGATGGTTAGAGCCTGTAACAACTGAGTACACCCCGGGATGGCTTATTATAGAGCAAGTAAAGATCATAAATAATGGTATAGACCCAGAATCACTATTGCACATCAAGGAGAGCCTTCCTCCTAATACATTAAAGAATACCCCCATAGCATTGTCTATCAGGATTCACACTCAATTCTGCCATTCCCTCAAATATAACAATACAGGGGATTTGAGTCAACACCTGTTCAATAACCCTAATTTTAAGATTGATGGCAAATGCATCTCTGTAACCTGGTTACCCCAGTTGAAAGGTATCCCACTGTATGCTTTATTTATTTATTTATTTAGTTTTTGTTGACCGGGAAAGTGCACTAGACAAATCCTGCCTATTTTCAGGCATGACCGGGGAGAGGGATACAGATGAATGCCATCTGACCTTGAACCAGATTAAGCTGTTGGTGGCATTTTTAGTGAATGAGAGAAATTTGGCCAGGACACCGAGGAAATTCCCCTACTCTTTTCGATAAATGCCATGGGATCTTTAACATCCATCTGAACTACCACCAATCCAGGCAGATGGGACCTCGGTTTAATGTGTCATCTGAAAGACGGCATCTCAGAAATGCAGCACCCCCTCGTGCTGCACTGCAGTGTCAGTATTGGGATATGAACACAAGTGCCTGGTGTGGGGATAGAACCCACAGCCTTCTGATCTCCCAGCCTCAGAGGCGAGCGTGCTACCTGCTGAGCCACTGACACGGGAGTGTCACGGGGACTTTAAAGGGAGAGGGGGATACCTGGCTATCAGCCCAAGATATAAAGCAAAAGTTCAAGGTCCCAGCCAAATATTTTTTCAGAATTATCCAAGTGAGACATTTATTGGCCAAAATTCTTGGGCATAAATTAGATTCACATAACAGTCCCTCCCTCATAGAGAAGATGAAATGCTTGGTGGGGTCACAGAAAGCAGTGTCCAAAATTTATGGTACTTTGTATAACTGGTTGCACCCAGATTGCTTTGGACCAACCCACTATTGGTCCCCCCATTTTCCAGGTTATAGCTTTAATTGGGACGAACTCTGGTCAAACTGCCATAGGTTCATATCACAAGATAGATTAAGGCTGATGCAGATGTACATTCTGCATAACCTCTATTAGTCCCCCGAGAAATTGGCACAGTTTGGCCTAAGTCCCTCCTCTATGTGTGTGAGATGTTCTAATAGTGAAGTACCCTGTATCACATCTTCTGGTCTTGCCCCAAAATAGTCCACCTTTGGGCGACTATTCAGAGCAAAATCGACCCAATCCTGGGGCTTGCAGACCTATTTAAACCAGAAATATGTATTCTGGGGGACTTCTCTGACATCGGATTTCATAATAGGAAATACTATATGGCCTTGATTTCTATGACTCTCAAGAAAGTAGTATTAAGGCTCTGGAAAGATCAATCAGACATCAGGTATGGAGAATGGTTAACAGAGATGCTGGCGAGCCTAAGAACGGAAAAGGCCATTGCAAGCCTATCCAATAGATTAGGAAGGTTTAAAGAGATATGGGACCCCTATTACACTCTGTTCACAATTTAATAGAATTCACTGGTAAGAACTCTGTAAGTCAGGTGTACTGACACAACGGAAATGTTAGAATTGTAGGAACCGTGGTGATTAAGATGTATAATATTGCTGTACTGAGGTAGGGAGGGACATAGGGGTGGGAAGGTAGGGGGGAGGGGACAGTCTTAGTCTACTGTACTCTGTCATTGTATAAAGATACTGCTCTTGACTGACTGTCTTGTACTATTTAAAACTAATAAACTTTAAATGAAAAAAAAAAAAGAAACTAATGACCTTTCCATTAAAGCTCAGCATTGCCACTTTAAATACCAATAGCTTAAAGAAAGTCAGGCAAAGATTAATCACCTTGAATGTCCTAAAAGACCTGCAGTTTGATATTTGCTTTCTCCAAGACACCAGATTAAACACATTGTCCATGGTTCAAATAGCAAAAAGGCTTTGGTGCTGGGGTCCAGCCTTTTTTTCTTTTGGTTTGGCAGCTTGTGATGGGGTTGGAATTTTATTTCGGGGTGACTGGTTTAAAGTTACCAGAATGGTGGAAATCTGTTCAGGCAGGGCAATTTTAGTAGACTTTATATACCAAAACTCTGCTTGGAGGGCCATTAATAATTATGCCCTTTTAACAAAAAAAGAAAGGGTAGATTTATTTACAGCAATTAGGCCTTTTTTGTTTACCACCAAGTATATAATCTGGGGGGAGGGAGATCTTAATTGTGGTTTGGAGAAGCAAGATTGGGGAGCCCTTACTGATAAGGAATTTGCTGATACCAACTGTCTGAAACAAATCCTATCAAAATGTAACCTTAAAGACACATATAGAACTTGCAACCCAAAGGGAGGGCATACTTTTTATAAGGGACGATTATCCACAAGGATTGATTTTATTTTCACATCTCAACAGATTAATGTGATGGAAGCTAAAACTATTCCCTTAGAACTGTCTGACCATGTTACTGTATTTTAGCCACTGTTAGCCCAGGGGAAGGGGTACTGGAAGTTTAATATCACTGTTCTGAATAATGAACACTTCAACATATGTATAGAGGAGCTGCTTAAAGCACACATGTCTTTAGCTGGACTTTCAGATAATTTAAGTCATTGGTGGGTTGAAACAAAACTGGAAATTCAGCACTTGGCAAGGCAACAGTCTACAACCAATAGTGCTCAGCAATATAAAACATACCTGACTTTAAGATTTCATTTGGAAAAACTATACACATACATTAATACACAAAAAATTAACCTAACTTCCTAGGTCAACTCAGTAAAAAAAGAAATGGAAAATGTACAATATTCTAGGGCAGCTTCAATGTTGGATGAGCATAGAATTTGTTCTCAAGGGAAAAAGGGTGTTGGAGATGCTTTTGCCTTATGTAATAAGACAGTGTCTGATAGAACCTTGACTGAAGTAAGGAACCAGGATGGCTTGTTGGTTACATCACAAAATGACATTTTGAAGGCAGTCACAAACTATTTCAAAAAAATGTATACTGCTCCTGAGATTGGTGGGCACACTATTTTATATTTTTTATGTACTTTAGAACTGCCTGTTCCCCCTAGAGAGAATACTTTACAAATGAC
Organism: Neoceratodus forsteri; assembly: GCA_016271365.2. Lineage (NCBI taxonomy): Eukaryota > Metazoa > Chordata > Ceratodontiformes > Ceratodontidae > Neoceratodus > Neoceratodus forsteri. Next base: position 940,760,132 of record CM057458.1, read on the forward strand.
AGCCCCAATTACTGTCCAGGAAGTACAAAGGGCTATCTCTCAATTAAAGTGGATACTGCACGTGGCCTTAATGGCCTCCCAGCTGAATTGTATAAATCTTTTAGTGCTCTACTAGCTGACATTCTCACAGAGGTCTATAATTGGATCCTCCATAACCAGCATATTGATTTTCACCTATGTATAGCGGTACACATTTTGATACACAAAAATAATGATAGGAGTGACCTTAATAACTGGAGGTCACTGAGTTTGCTTAATACCGATTTGAAAATCCTAATGAAAATACTTACAGCTCAGCTATTACCAGTTGCACCATATTTAATTTCAGGGTCCCAAACATGCTCCAAACCAGGTAGATCTATTCAAGACAATCTTCTTCTTATAAGGGAGATAATAGAGCAAGGAAAAGAAAATGAAATCTCTGGTTACATAAGGTCCTTGGATCAGGAAAAGGCATTCAATAAGGTACCACACCTTTTTATGTCACATGTGCTTGAAGCCTATGGTCTCCCTGCTCTTTTTTGTAGTTGGATTAGCTTATTATATAAAATGGTCACTGCAATTCCCCTAGTGAATGGTTATTTAGGCTCATACCGTCCTATAGATAGAGGTGTTCGACAGGGATGCCCAATGAGCTCCCTATTGTATGTATTTTGCCTAGACCCCTTATAGTGACTGATAGAACAAGATAGAGCTATATTAGGCATTCAACCCCAAGATACTTTTTTGATGGCCAAAATCTCTGCATATGCAGATGATGTTTGTATTTTCACCTCAGACTCTGTTTCTGGGTAAAATGCATTGAAACAAATAGAAACTTACTCAGCAGTGGCAGGAACAAGGATAAATAGAAGTCCCATTAGTGACTCTACACCTATAGTTCCCTCTTTACAAGACATTCGGATGTCTAATGAACCATTAACAGTGCTAGGCCTACAGTTTTAGAGGGGAAATAATGCTCTCCTTAATTGGACTATGAAAGTGGCAGCTGCAAAGTGCAAGGTGGCAATTTGGAAAACCCAGCAGCAGATTAAACAGAAAAAAGTCATGATAGCAAAGACATTTCTGCGTCCTATGTTTACCTATCTTAGTATAATTTATCCCATTCCACAGAGATTGGAAACTACCCTCTTAAGTCTATTCTTCCAGCTGATCTGGGGAAGTAGACTGAATCCCATTAGGAGAAACATTTTGTATTTGCCCATAGCCCAAGGTGGACAGAACATGGTAAATCCCATTTCATATTATTACAGCATGTACTTCAGTCACAACTTTCCAGACACGTCTAGTCCCCACAGTAAGTGGTGGGTGCTATTTGCATACCATTGGTTGAGGTCTTTCAGTGCAGACTGGGCCTCCCACACCATGGTACTCTCCAAGATGAAAGCTTATCCTGCATATTTCCAGCCAGTTATCAAGAAATTGAGACTGTGGAACTTACCTTGTGAAGATATTGTGACTAAAATGAGGAAAGTAATTTGTGCCACAGTTCAGACAATGGTATTTATTATAACTCCAGACTTTAAAGGTGTAACTGAGATACATCATGACAAAGTGCTCATGATTTTGAGAGATAAAAGGATCCTGCCCAGAAAATAGGATGTTACATGGCTTTGCAGTCATGGGAAGCTTAGCATTAAAGGGAATGCTAAACATAAAAGTGTTTCAGAAAGAATGTGCCCCAGACAGTCTTGTACAGCACAGGAGGAACAATGCAACATTTTCTTATACAGTGCCCATATGTGCAAGAAGTCTGGAAGCACCTAGCTGTGCAATGGAATTGGGCTAACTGGCAGAATATCTCATATGAGGAAGTCATGGGAGGTTTCTTATTAGCCCCGAATAAATTTGATATAGGGTTTGTTAGACTGTTTTTTGCTTTCTTTAAATTTGTGTTATGACAGATTTGTTGTAGATTTGTCCATCAACGTGTGCATCAGGAACCAAAAGGGGATACTTGACAGGGTTGATCATGAATTATTTACTCATTGTTTTTTTGAGAAAAAGTATCTGGCATATAATGAATGGATTGCAAGATGGAAAGACGTGCCTTTCTTAAAAGATAAGATAGGTTGACTTATCAGAACTGAACTTTGGACAAGATTTCCCTTTCCTTTGCCTGTTTAAACAAAATAGAAGAGAGAAACAGAAAACAGAGAAGAAAAAAAAAACAAGAGTGCCAAGGCACTGTACTGTATACTACTGAATAATTTCAATATGTTTTTTTTCCTTGTATGATGTTGCTGTTGAATTCTTTTTATGTCAGCTGACCTTTTTTGTGAAGCTTCATATAAAACTTTCCCCTACTCTGATGGCAGGGGGTGTTGTTCTTCTGCTACTCAAAGATGGAGGAATTCAGTGTTGGTTTTCCTGTGGAAGGATGAGGAAGTGCTGAGGATAGCATTGCTACTGCTATGGACTTTTCTGCTGGGATGCACCCATTGAGTGGCCAGCAAACGTCCCTATGGCCCTGTAATCCCCCAATGGTGCTGGAGACACTGAGAAAGAGGCGGAATCCCAGAATCAACCAGAGGGAGAACAAATGTCTTCAAGCTGGATGCTTGTGAAACGTTACTACAAACACAGATGATGGAACAAAAATTAGCTCTACAAAAACAGCTGGAGGCTATTAACTTGGACTACATTAAGGCAAAAAACTTACTTAAAGAGCAGAAAAAATGGAAACACAGTACAGACACTTCCCCATCAGCCCAAGTGAAAGTTTTTGTTTTTGGCACCGGGGAAACACCACCCAGCAAGCCTGCACCACAGGAAGAAACTCGGTTGCCACTAGAAGCGGATCAGATTCAAGGAAGTTCAAACTGGTCCCCAGAACAAGTGCTCCATAATGCAGGATAAAAACAGATGAAGTACGGCAGCTGGATAGTGGACAATGCCCCACAGATGACAGCGTCAACCCCAGAATAAGCAGAGAGCCAGGCACAGTTGACTACTGATGCTACACTTGATGCTACACCCATAGAAGCTGCTTCTGAGCATGCAAATTCAGAGGAAAGGGAATCAGGTAATATTTCCTTTTCTTGAAAAGGGACTCAGACAGATATTTATTTTGATGCCATGCAGGGAGACACTGGGGCCCAGTTGGGGGGGGGGGCAAGAACCTGGAAATAAAAAACCTGAGGAGGAACACAGGCAAAATAGACCGACTCATGCAAACCTTTTTAGGATGCCTGTAGAACTGGCTGACAGATGCAGTGTTATTAGACTGCACTACCTGGGAGGCATGGAACAACTACCCAACAGATGTTTTGCAGGTCGCATCCTATTGAAGCAGTTCTTAGGTTTTACACCTCATGAAATATATACATTAATTCATGTCCTAGGAGAACACACATTCAATATAAGTTTTTGAACTCCAGAACTTTTAGATAGAGATTCTGAATTAAACATATGGTGATTAAAAAAATCCCTTATGGACACCCTTTCAAGTTATACCCCTGACAAAATAATCTTTAGAGTTATCACCATTCTTTTTCGGAATGAGGGGGGGAATTTCTCGGACATATTGTATTGGTTAGACAAACACTGCAGTGTACAGGGGACACCAGATCCCATACTGGATGGGGAAGGATTTTGGAATGGGAGGTGGAAGATTAAAATCAAATTACATCAGACTAAAGCTGAGTTGCAACATTTGCCAAACTGTTTTTACATAGGACGGGACATGGGTTTTATCTTTTATCAGATGCAACCTAAGAGGTGCAATAAATGTGGTTCTGCAAGACATATAAGTCCGGCCTGCAACATTGTGCAATGCAATCAATGTGGGGAGCAGGATCGCTCAAGCCTTAAATGTGATAACTCACCAAAGTGCAATCTCTGTGATGAGGGTGGCCTTAACTTCACAGAATGCTCCTGGGCTGCTCACAATACTGAAGACTCTGATTATGGTATCCAGGACTATTATATCCACAGAGCTGCATGAATGGTGTCTGATCCCAATACAGGACATTTTCCACCAGGTCCTCAGCCACAAAGAAGGCCTGTGACCCAGAGACCTTCCTGTGATCTTTCTGTATCTAGAACAGCCCAAACAACAGAAACTCCTCAATCTGAGGAAACCCCATCAGGCCCTAACCATTCTGGCACTGATATTCTAGGAGACCAGTATCAACCTTTTCAGGAGGCAGCAGATAGGCCATCCATGCCACCCTCCCACCCCACCCCCACCCCCACCGACAGACACTGTAGACTTTCAAGAGGTTAAGAAAACATTCTGGGGCACCACAGATAACTATACCAGACACCACACCATTAGTACCCCTTACAGAAAACAGATGCAAGACAGACTATGGAAGAAGTCGAACAGGACTCAGACACAGCTTCAAGAACTTCTTCCCAGATGGAAGTTGTTTCAGAAACCGAGGCACCAGAAGTTATTGACAGTAAAGTAAAGAAAAAAAGATGGATGGGTCCTAGAGTGGGCATTAGGAAAAGTTCCAGAAAAACCATTAATACTTAAGCCAGTCTGAAACTAGAGGACCAAGGCTATGAACTTTCGATAGCTAGCTTGAATACAAATAGTATTCACTCAAACACTAAAATGCTAGCTACTTTTGATTTATTTCTAACCCATTGCTTTGATATTGTTTTCTTTCAGGATACTCGTTTGTATTTTGTGCAAGATTTTGATAGCGCTTCTGAGGCTTTGGTATGGGGACAAAGTTTCTGGCCTGGGGAGAAGACCAGTGCTCTGGTTGGGGTATCTGTTTTTCTGACCCTTCTGTTAAGGTAATACATAAGGTGGACATATCACCAGGGAGGGCCTTACTTCTTGACATTAAACTACAGGGTATAGACTTCAGGCTAGGGAACATATATGCCCCACAAAGTAAAGCAGAAAAAATAACCCTACAGAAACCTATTCAGCCGTACTTACTCACTAGTAGATATGTACTCTTTGGAGGTGATTTTAACATAAACAGAACACAACATGTCAGGGGTAGTAAAACAAACAAACAATACTGTGACACAATTTTTTATAATTCCCTACTACAACAGATAAGTCTTTGTGACCCTTTTGTAGTCCAGTCCTCACCAGCACCACACACCTTTTTTCAAGGGAAAAGATCTTCAAGAATAGATTATTGGTTTCCTTCCCCACAGTTACATTATAGAAACTTAAAAACACAAATAGTGGCCAACTCTGACCATGTCTTATTAAGCTTAGTTCTTTTAAATTACCAACACACTTCAAAAGGACCAGGCTGCTGGAAACTGAATCTTTCTCTTTTAGATACACTGGAAATCAGAGAAGGTTTTCCTTATACAGTAGAAACTAGGAAATCGGTCCACTGCCTCCATGAGTCCACACAGACTTGGTGGGAAGAAGAAAAAAAGAGTTTAAAACCTATTTTCAATCAGTTGGACTGCTTTTAGGACATTATACAAATCAGAAATATCATGAGCACAAACAATTATTAATTTTTCAAGCAAGTAAGATGGAATTGGTATAATCACAGTATGACAGAATGTCTTCCCTTATACAGGAACACAAATTTGGCACACAGGGCAAACAAGTCCACAGTACTCCATTTGCAAGTTGTACGGCCCAAAGGGGAAAAAAAGGAAACAAACAGGATCAAATCAGCAGAAGGTGAAATTCTTACTAGCGATAGGGACATTTTGAATGAAATAAAAAAAATTTACAAAGTCTCGTTTCAGTAAACCCTGAGATAACAGAACTACATATAAATAATTGGCTTATACAATGCCCCCTTAAAAGAGTGCCAGATTATTTTTTCCCCTCATTATTAGCACCTATCATGATGCAAGAAGTCCAGCAGGTTATTGCACACTTTCCCAAAGAGAAGTCTCCTGGTAAGGACAGCTTACCTAGTGAACTTTATAGGATTTAAAACCTGATACTGGCTACAGAACTTGCAGATCTAGCTACTCAAAGTCTCCAGCAACAGCAACTCCCACCAAGCATATATACGAGCCTAATAATTCTATTACACAAAAAAAGAGTAAGAGAGGAGTTACAAAATTGGAGCCCAATCACACTTCTTAATAGTGATTATAAACTTCTTACAAAATGTTAAGCCTCTGAATTTGTCCCATTTTAGAAGATATAATACACCCAACTCAGTTTTGCTCCACACCAGACAGGACAATAACTGATGCTCTCAACCTTATAAGGGAAATCTTGGAAAGAGGACAAACTGAAGAAATTGCTGGGGTTTTAATGAGCCTTGATCAGCATAAGGTGTTTGATCGTGTTATTCATAAGCATATTTGGGCCTGTTCATCATGTATGGGTTTTCCTAATCCTTTCATACAATGGCTCTAGACTTGCTATAAATTGGCAGTAGCAGCACCATGTGTGAATGGGTGGGTGGAAATATTACTGAACATTGCTAGGGGGCTAGACAAGGTTGCCCACTGAGCCCTGTCCTATATATTACGACCTTGGAACCCCTTCTGTCTTTAAATAATGCCACAGACTCCATCAGATTTATTTCTATAAACAGTGACACCTAAGAAATCAAGTCAGTTACATATGCTGATGACATATGTCTTTTTCTGGCAGATCTCCCTTTGTGCTGTGTTGCTGAAGCCATGCTAGGAAACTTCACACAGGGATCTGGCTCATATTTTAATCACCATAAAAGTAAATACATGCTGTTTGGTGCGATGAAACAGAGCACACCCATATCATGGGAATCTCCATCAAACTGAGGTATGTGAACTGTTGGGCATTTATTTTGGTGCAAACAATATGGACTTTCATAATTGGGATCATCTTCTGAAAGAGGTGAAAGGGAAAATGCACAGGTGGAATAAGTGGAAGATGTCAAGGAAAAAACGAGTATATATGGTGAAAAAGCCTTGGTGTCTCTATGTATATATATTCCTGTACATATCTTAACTGTGCTTACTGTCTACTGGTTATGTTCACATGGTTCTATTTTGACTCTGTATACTGCCTAATTTGTGTCATGTTGTCCTCTATTTGAACCTGTATCTCTCTGTATCTGTATCTCATTGTACTCTCCCAGGTCATATCTGAAAATAGGCATATAACTTGTCTAGTGTACTTACATGACCAACAAAAGCTAAACAAATAAGTAAATAAAACCTTTCTGCTCAGCATGTTTTTACACTTAGGCACTGTATTTCCTCCACTGAAGCAACTGGATACTACAATATATAGTGTTTTTCCAGGCTATATGGGGAAGCAGGCTCAATCCTGCAAAAAGAGGAATTTTATATTTAGATATTTGCAAAGGAGGCCTGCGGATGGTGAATCCTGTTGTATTTTTCTTTTGTTTATTCGCTAATAAAAATATCAGAGCCTTTGCAACAAATAATGGCAAGATTTGGAGCTCATGGGTGCATGATACTATTCTGCCCTGGACCCAAAATTGGGCTCCTCATGCTGTTGTTCCTAAGCAGACATCATCACAAGGGCTGCCCAGCAATTTTTCTGTCATGGTTCAGCTAAGTTAAACTTTGGGGTATACAAAAACACTGGTTAGGTTCCCTTTCTATAAATAAATTATATAACGCCATTATGCCCAAATTCTATTTTGAAATCCTTGAGTTTGGCTCTTGCCAGAAAAGCTAGCTAACACAAATAAAAGCTATGCTCACAATCCCTAGGATCCCACCTTATATGTAGGATTCTATGTGGTTGTGCACTCAAAAAAAAACTAAATGTAAAAGGTAACCTTAGACATAAAGAGTTAAGTGAGAGAATTTGTCCAAGCAATAATATGTGTTATGATACCTTAGAATCTATGGCTCATTTGTTTTCTGAATGCCCATACATTGTCCAGTTCTAGGTATTTGCGTCTTCTCAATGGAAGAACTCCCCTTTGAAGTTTCTTACAGCAGATATTCTATTTGGAAGGATTATGTCTCAGGCATGGGCAAAATATGATGTAGGGTCCATGCATGTGATCCTGGGGTGCATCAAATATTATGTTTGGCAGGTTCGCTGCAGTTGGTCATTACAGCAACAGTTCATTACTCCAGAACAATTATTTTAGAACATACAAACTGCTATTCAGAAAATAAACAACAAGAAAATGTCTCATTGCCTCATATAGTATTCAAAAAATATTGGAAACATATGAACTGGTTAGACACTGGATAGTGTGATGGGGAGCCTTAGTAGTACACTGCAATAATCATCAGTGGTTTTAAAAGTTTATTAGAATAGTGTTAGGTTGGTTTGACATTTTTGTGCTATGTTTTGTAAAAAAAGATTCTAGCCGTATTGGTCCTTGGAAAACAGGAGATGCTGGGAGGTGTGATACCTTTTATTGGACCAGGAACTGTCTTGTACAAAGATTAAATTATACACAAGCTTTTGGGGCCTCACAGGCCCCTTCTTCAGGCAAATAGCAAAACTGAGCAACATAAGCAGTATTTATATCTACTGTGGAACAATTTATAAAAAAATGGAAGGAAGTGTATTAAAAAAGTGAAAGTGTAGTAAGAAAGTGTAGTGAAAGTGAAACCTAGTATCAATTTCTTACTATGCTTCCTGCCTTTTGTTTTATAAATTGCTCCACAAATGTGGCAGATGGATTGCAAAGTCTCTCACAAAGAAAAATGTTGTGGTTATCAGCCCAAAGGGGAAATAAAAAACGAATGGCAGTACTACATGACCTACAGTAGAGTGGACAGCTGCCTCTGCTTTGAAAGGCACAGGCTGGGTAGAGAACTCAGAGGGCACTTGGATGCCAGACCCTGAAGATCCAGAAGTGGCCCAGTTTGAGGAGGTGGAGGTCACCCCAACAGGTAAAATGATTTATTCCCCCAAAAAAGAGAAAGGGCAGAACTTAGCATATTCAGAACAGACTATAATCACTTCCAATGTAAATATGGGTTCACAAAAGATCAGACTAATTGGGGAAGGCCACAGACAGGAGGGTGGATTGCAGAACGATGATCAGAATATAGATGCCAGTATTGGTCAACCTCAGCAAATGAATGATAGGCCAGTGGCCTCTACCTCAGGAATAAATACAAAAGGTAACACTTGGCAAACATTAAATAACATTGAGAGATCAAATGTTACAAGAAAAATAGTTCAGTTTCTACGAAAAAATTGAATGAATCCACATTGTCCATTGGCATTGGGGTACAAAAACTACAGGATCACATACAGCAAAACTTCTATAAACCTATGTGAAGGATGGCAGACTTGTTTAAAAATAAAGGTGAACCTGCTCCAAGGAAAAATATAATCTGTTTATTACATAAGGGTAGACTAGAGAATTCTCCTAGATAGAGTTTATATTGGGAAGACTTTATTGAAAGATTTCATGAGATTCTATGCTTCAGAGGTTTTTTCCTTAATACATATGCATGAATATAACTATGACATTAGTTTCAAAAAAGTAGAATGTTTGAATAGAGTTTGGTCAAAATATAACTCACTAAAGGACACACCCTTATGGATGCCATTTTGAGCAATACCGATCACACAACCTGCAGTTCGAACACTGACCATTCTGTTTAAAAACGAGGGTGTCAACATAGCAGGTATAGTTTTCAGGCTAAAGAAAAGATGTGAAGTGTTGGAAAATCTAACTCCAATAAATGACTTACTGTAGAACAATTCTGGATAGGGGGCTGGAGGGTTAAATGCAAATTAATAATGTCAAAAAATGGTATCATTCACCTATCAAGCTGTTTTTTTATGGGTCGGGAAAGAGGCTCCTTGTTCTATGCTAGGCAGCCTAAATCCTGCAATAAATGTGGTTCCCATTTGCATTTAAGTAATGCCTGTGATACACCGAGGTATACACATTGCTTAGAAACAGGGCATTTAGCAGTTACTTGTATTAATTTGTTTCATTGTAGCCTATGTGAGGAAAACGGCCACTCATAGGTGAGGTGTCCATGGGCATCTCATAACACAGCAGAAGGCTCCCTCCATGAGGTGTTGATAACACAGGCCCAACAAAAAGGGTGAGCTCACGCCTCAGAGGCCAGAATGCAGTCCATTTGGAAAAAGAAAGAGGAAGAGAAAGAAAAAGGGAAGGCTGAGGAGGATAGATCCAGTGACCATGTAGCAAATTTAAGTGCTAGCATGGTACAGGAAGACAGCATTAAGGAGTCAGAACAAAGAGATACTTCCTTTAAGGTAAAGGCACATGTACCCTCCACTCCACCCATCCCCCCTCCCCACACTCACAGAACAGGCTAAAAGTGCAGAGGAAGAAAAAGAAATTGATCAGAATCTTTCTCTCCAACAGCCAGATGACCAGTCTTCAGAGACTAGGCAGTTGCAGGACCAGGATAGTGTGCCCCCCAGGCTACCCGGGAATCAGTTTTACTCCTGCAAAATACAAAGAAAGGCCCAGAACCACAGCATGAATAAAATCAGTGCCAAAAGGGAAAAAAAGGAAAATCCTTCCAGGGAAAAGAAAGGCTGTGGCAGAAAACAGGTACAGAGTTCTCAGAATAGAGAAAAATTGGGGGGATACGGAGGAGGAAAATGAAGAGTCAGACTCCTCATCGATTTTTTCATCTACCATTGATCATTCCTCAGGTAGGGAGGATGAGGGAAGGAGAGACAATGTAAAAAAGAAATGGAATACAAGACCTAAATAAGAAAATGCAGTGGTTAAGGGTGGCTTTCCATTTTTTACTATTTATGTCTTCTTTACAGATACTGTCAGTAAAAATGGGAAAAGATGGTTGACCATCCAGACTGAAATGGCATTGAGTAAAGCAGATATTATTTGCATACAGGATACCAGACTGAAAACCTTTCATGACATAGCCAGAGCCACCAAATTATGGGTGAAAGGAGCAACCTTTTGGTCACAAGGGACTGATACATGCGATGGGTTAGACATTCTTTTTACAAACAATCAGCTGAAAGTAACCAGATTAATCGATCTGGAACCAGGCAGAATCCTAGTACTGGATATCCAGTAAGGGGATGCAAGACTGAGACTGATAAATAAATATGTACCTCAGATCAAAACTCAGAGGACAGAATTATTTAAAAAGACACAACCCTATTTATACACAGCGAGATTAGTAGTATGGTGTAGGGATTTTAACTGTGCAATGTCAGCAAAAGATAGGAGTTGTAAAATGAGCAACATTTTTTGTGACTCAAGTACTTTAATAGATACTGTACACACTACAAACTTACAGGATGCATACAGGAATACACATAGTGAAAGGGGGAACACCTATTTTAGAGGTACACTATCTACTCGGATTGATTATTTTCTAATATGTAGGGTGCTAAAGATCCACGGTATAGCTACTAAGGAAATGTTTTTTTCAGATCATAAAAGAATAGAGATACATTTGGCATGGGAGGATGTACCTAGATGTAAAAAAAAGCACCAGGAAATTAAATGCAGCTTCACTAATAGAAGAAGACATGCAAAAAGAATGGGGACAATTATGGGCCTCAAGACAATACAGTATGTATGAGTCACTTACAGAATGGTGAGAGGAATCAATAAGAGATTTCAAATTGCTGTTCCAGAAGGTGGCTGGAAGAAAGTCTTTAAAATCATATTTAAATTATCTAGAATTAAGTAAACAACTTCAAGCATTAATTTCAAAGACTGGATCACTAAAAATTGATTATACTAAACAAACTACAAATATAAAGAACGAAATGTACTCAATGCAATATAATAGAGCAAAAACCTTGCAACAGGAAGTTAGATTTGGAAATGAATGCAAGAAACAAGACTTTGGACACTTCTGAAGATTGTCAAAAATAGGTGGAGAAGAAACTAAAATAAAATTTAATAGATAATCAAGGATAGGTACGGTCAAACCAAACTGAAATACTGGAAATAATTAATAAAACAGTCAAAAACTTATTTGGTACGGCTCCATAATTAGACTTTCACAGCCAGTACTTGGACAGGATAGAAATTCCCAAGATAGCAGATATACAACAAAAAAGTTTACAGATCCAATAACAGCAGAAGAAATTAGTTTGATACTTGCATCATTAAAAAATAATACTGCACCAGGGAGTGACGGCCTAACAATAGAATTTTATAAACACTTTGCTACTAACTTAATACCAGAATTGGTAAATCTCTATAATGAGATTTTGAGACAAAATAGTATACCTGTGACCATGGCACAGGCAGACTTAATATTCCTGCACAAAAAGGGGAATAAAGGACACTTGAGCAATTGGAGGCCTATCAGTCTGCTTAATACAGACTTTAAAATTCTTAGCAACATTTTGGCTAAAAGACTGGCTCAGGTCTCAAAACAGCTGATATGCACTGCACAAACCTGATCTATCCCTAAAAGTGGCATACAGGATAATTTAATTATTTTAAGGGAACTTTTCCAAAGACACCAGGCGGGTAAAGAGACTGGGATCCTACTAAGCCTAGACCTGCAAAAGGCTTTTGATTCGATATCACGTGATTTTTTGTTTATGGTCCTAAAACACTGCAACTTACCAAATACCTTTATACAGTAGATAAAATGCATGTACAATTCAGCATTAATAATACCCAGAGTAAATGGGAGGGTTGGGGATACAATTTCTTTAAAGAGAGGGGTTAGACAGGGATGCCCCCTTAGCCCCATCTCATATATACTGCATATTGTATAGATCCGCTTTTATGCAACATTCAGATGACGGACAGAATTGATGGCATCCCATTGATGCATGGAGGAGCACCGATCAAAATTTTGGCGCATGCCGATGATGTGGTGATTGTTGTAGGGGAGACCACTGAAGAACATGCCATAACAGACTTACTGGTAGCCTATTCAGAGGTTTCAGGGTAGATTCAGTCTGTTTTTGAACAAACTACCCAAACTATGCCAAAACAAAATCCTTTTATATGCAGATGACGCTGTGCTCTACACCACACAAACTACACCAGATGCTCTAGAATAACGGATGCAAACCGACTTTAGTGCAGTGAAAAACTGGTTCCTAAGCTCTAGACTCCTGCTTAAATACAAAAAACTAAAACAATGTTGTTTACTTCACACCAAAACCACTTTAAATCTCACCCCTTCAAAATACATAACAGCAAGTACAAGATTCTGGAAGCAGTCAATAGCTTTAAGTACCTGGAGGCAGTATAGCACAGTGGTTTAAGGCTCTGAGCTGCAAATCTGGTGACATCCAGCAGACCAGACCTGGGTTTGAATCCCACAGCTTCCACTTACATACTGTGTGACCCTGAGCAAGTCACTTAACTTCCCTTTGCTCCCAGGTCGCATCTGTAAAAAAGCTTTCAGCTTAGTGTGCTACTACTGGTTAAACAACTAAAAAAAAAAATAGACTACTCTCTTTCATATGGTCTACACATCGACCGCATTGCCAAAGGCAGCCAGTACCAGATTAGGCCAGCTTTATTGGCACAGGCATTGCTTCATTGAGGGGAACTTATAGCTCGCTGTTAACAGCTCAGTTCTATTGGTGATAGACTATGGCCTGGTTGTTTAGGGAGCAAGCTCAGACACTGCCATAAAGAGAATAAAGACTGTCCTGACAAAGCCTGCAGACTCGTACTGGGCACACACAGCCTGACTCACACCTGCGAGCTTTACTCCAGCACTGAATGGCTAAACCTGAACAACAGGATTCAATACCAGGTTTGCCTGTTAGCCAAAAAGATTTATCTGGGTCAGACACCCATAGACCTGCAAAAACTCCTCTACTGTTCCTCCAACTCTAGACAAACCATAGGGTCCAGAAAAGTGGTCTTCCACATTCCTTTCTGACACACCTCACAGGAGCAGAAATCCTTTGAGTACAGACCCCCTCTGGCTAAACTCCCTCAGCAAAGATCTAGTCACAGAACAAAAGCTGAGCCCCTTCAAAACCAAATTACATAATTACCTAGCTACTCACAGCACATGTGACTGCAACAGATGACCTAGTTTTCAACTGATAACCCTGTAATCCCAATTCCCCCTCCTCCTTTGCCAGTCCCCCACTTCTATCTTTTGTTTCCCCATCCTCTAGCTCACTTTTCTCCTTTGTTTCTCTTGAAACCTCCTCTCCCTCCCAGATCATCCCTTCCACCATTACCACACTATCATACATTAGTCCCTGGGGCTTCCCCACCTCACTTATCTCTCTCACCCCCCTCCTGCACCTCGCCATAACCTGTTTTCCATTTTCATCATCCTATTATGAAACCCCAGGGTGGATTCCATAACTGCTACTACTCCCCCCCATGTTACTCTATCTTTACCTTTTCTCTCTTGCCATCTTCTACTCTATCCCTCACATGAACTTTACCTGCATCTAGCACTTGTTCTCAGCAGTCTTGGGCTCAAACCCCTCTTACCGCTGTGCTCAGACTCCCCAGTTTGATTATCACCTCACACTGTTCACAGATGCCACATTTGGTGTTATCCTCAGACTGCTTGTACATAACTGTAGATATACAATCTCGCTAATTGAATTTTTTACTAATGACTACTATCTGCGTTTTGTTAATGTTTTATTGTCTAATTGCTGTCTGTACCACTTTTGATGTGGAGCTTTTGTAAATGAGCTTGCTAGCTCAAAGGTTTTAATCCAAGAATTCAATAAATAAAATAAATAAATAGAGTTAAAATGGACAAAAGTATTGGGGTCACTTTAGGTACTGGATATAATAAAAATACTAATGCCACCATAAAAATAACTAATGAATCCATCCAGATACTAGGAATTTGGTTTAGGCAAGGAGATTTGGCCCTTATGAATTGGGAAAGAAAGTTAGAAAAGGCAGATGGTATGTCTGCCTTTTAGAGACACAGACAAATCGCAAAACGGAAAGGGTATTATTAATTAAGAATCTGCTGATACCTATTTTTCTATATGTCAGTTACCTTTTCCCTCCCCCACTACAGTTTGAGACTAGACTTTTTAGTATATTTTTTCAAGCTACTTGGGGGAATAGATGAAACCCCATAAAGCAAGAGATTACATATAGGATGGTAAAAGAGGGAGGGATAGGAATGGTTAACCCCTTGGCTTTTTATTATAGTATTTTTTTAATCCATAATGTATTTTCGAATCAAAATGTGCTTGGGAAGGTTTGGATGGAAGCAGTGAAAGAATGGGTAGATATTGGATTACAAGCCTGGGTAATGTACAAAGGCACGATATTACCGAAGACACAGACCATTCCAAGCTATGCCAAGAATATGTTTCAAAAGTAATCAGATGGAGGGCCCCTTTTCCGCCAACTGCTGGAAGATCTAGGAAAAATGTGTATGATAGTATAATAAATTCCACCAGACAGGAGATAGTATTGTAAGTATTCCTGATTGCCCCCAAATCAAAATCAGGAAGCCTTATCACAGTTAACCAATACTAGAATGCCAGCTTTTGCCTAGGATATCTTATGGTTGCGTACTCATGGAAGGCTCAATGTAAAGAACAACAGTAAACATAAACAGGTTTCAGAATGTTACTGTCCAAGAACCACATGCCCATTGATGCTAGAAACACAGCAGCAACTATTTTTAGAATGCCGGTATGCCCACATGGGATGGGACAAAATAGCTAACAAATGGAACTGCCTGAGACAGAAAACTCTTTCATTTTCTGTGTTAGCCTTAGCCAGTTATGGGACTGAATGGCAAATCTTTGATAAGGGTACTCTACAGATAATTTTCACTATGATAAAATACTATATATGGCAAGCTTGTTGTAAATGGGTTCTTCAACAACAATTTGTTCTTCCCGAAATACTTCTAAAAAATTATCTATTTCCCTACATCAGGTTTATGATTTAGATGCGAAATTTGTTTCACGTCCAAAGTTACAAATCTTATGGAAATCGTGAGGGAAAATCTTGGTTTCTTAGTAAAAAAAACACACAAGAAAGAAAGAAGGGAAAATGAAAGAATTGTGATCTATTATTATTTTTTGGACAATTATATGAAATTAGAATTTCAGGTAACCTAATGCACATTGGGTATATATGGGATTAAGGAAATCTATAGATATATATATATATATATTTATACAAATGTTGAAACTGACTTTAAAAACTGTAACTGTATGGAAGGCATGATGATATGGAAAACATTTTCATTGGTATGTTCTGTTTTTTACATCCCTTTCTCCCCCCAATAAAATTTCCCTACTCTTTTCAAGAAGTGCCATGGGATCTTTAACATTCACCTAAACTACCACCACAAGAACAGGCAGATGGGACCTCGCTTTAACGTCTCATCTGAAAGACGACACCTCAGGAGTGCAGCACCCCCCCCGCCCGCACTACAGTGTCAGAACTGAGATTTAACCCAAGTGCCTGGTGTGGGGATAGAACCCACAGCCTTCTGATATCCCTGGTTCAGAGTGAGTGTGCTACCTGCTGAGCCACTGACACTGTTCCCCAACGTTGACTAACACTGTTCCCTGGAGTATACTGCAACATTTTGTGATATACTGCATCATTACTGTGCTGTATCCTGCGTGGCACCATTGCACCTACACTTTTAATTTTAACATGCCATGCACCCAGCCAGCCCAGTGGCACTGAGGGTTGAGGTGCTGGATTCCACACCTTAAGCCATGCCAGTGATCCAGGTTTAGGAGTGGACTCTGGCCATCAAAGGGTCAGCAGGGGAGGGAGGGGATTGAGCATCCAGAGGATTGCTCTCCCCTCCCTGGGGTGGGTAGTGGGGCTGCATCACTCATCCGTGACCCCCAATGGAGATCAGGAATACTGCAGAAAGTGGCACCACAATGAGGGGTGGAGCAGCAGTGGATGTCAACACATTAGTGTGCAAACACCATTGCACATCCGCGCTCCGGGGGAAACACACACAGAAAATCCGAGAGGAGATGGGGAGACAATGGAGGCTCCAGGGGCTGCATCCCAGATCTCAAGGCCATACCATCCTGCCACCAGGCTCTCCCAAGCCCCCTGACCTGACCCAGGGACTGACTGTCTGATAACAGACAGGCCGCCAGGTAGGTGAGGTGGGCTCTCCCCTTGGGGGTGATCCGAGAGGCTGGAGGTTCTTTGGGCTTGGGGAGAAGGTGCTCAGCAACTGAACTCCCCAGAGGATGGTGATTTCAGGCAGAGAGTAGAGTCTTGGGTCCAGAGGGCACTCCTGAGAGATGCCCCGATCCTCCAGCACCTAAACAGACTCTACAAAAAAAAAAACATGCTATGCACCCAGGAGCCCTCCTGCAGAATTTAAGGAAAATGTATAAGAAATGTGATTAAATATCTTTGATTTGGCCAGGGCTGAGCCTGTTAAACCTGTAACATTGCATTAAAAACAGGCAAGGTCTGGCCTTCTCCAACTTAGTAAGCTCCCCAATGGTCACCTGTGAGCCTCTTGTGGGAGAGATCACACTGTATACAAGATGAAATCAGACAGTGGCTCCCACATGAGAAAGAAAGAAAGTGGTGGGACCTCAGCTTGTACTGGCATGTTAAAATGTAAAGTGTAGCTAGCTGTCTAATGAGGGAGTCACCTGGTCATTGGTGGTCAGGCTAATCGTGCTTCAGCCAAATGATGAGAGCAATAACCCCTTTAAAATGTTAAAATGATGGAATGTAGACACAAAAAAAAGAAAATGGAAATAACTCAAATGAAACACAGACTTTCAAGCCATTTTATTAGTCTGACGTTGGTATTATAGCTGTTGGATTCTGATTTTCGACCAACATGACAAACACCCATGCAAAATTTGGGAAAAATGTATAAGAAATGTGTTAAAATCTGTGTATTAACAAGCACTGAGCCTGCTAAACCTTTAGCATTTTTTCAACAAGTCATCTGACCTTTTTGGGCCTACCAGCTTTATGTGGCTGCCCACTTCCCATGCCTTTAGAATAGTGTTCAACTTATTTTAAAATATTTATTATCTTCCAATGCTTTTGTGGACATGGCTTGCTAAAGCAGAGGAATATTTGGAGTTACTCAAGGAAAATTATTTTATGTAACATGATAAGACCCATTTGGAAATATTTTGTTGTACCCACATTTATACTATTAGTATTTACTTTTTCATATATATGAACCAAAAACTCTAAGCACTTTTTCTACATATTTTTGTTAAAGTCTGTTAGATGTTTACATTGAAGTATTATACTGGTACATTAATGTACTGAGTGCATCAATGTAATGTGAAACCCAATTGTAGAAAGGAAAGGAAAAGTGTGACTCTTACTGGGATTCAAAACCAGTTATCAGCAATCTGTGCTTTAGCTCTTAACCAACTGTGCTATGAAAGTTCAGCCAATTAAGGCCCCTGAGTTTTCCCATATGAATCACACATACATTCCTTTCTGGTGTTGTAATGAGCAACCAGGAAGTCTTTTTACAGACTCAAATAACTCCTCCTTTATCTCTCCCAAGTGTAGTATATGCCACTGTGAGGCAAATTTAGAAATCCAGTTGTAGAAATGAAATCAATGTGATGTGTGCATTAATGATGTGTATTTACATCTATGTAACTTTAGTGGCCAGTATCTCTGCAACTGTATGTGCGAGATACCATTAGAATGGTTAACGTCAGGCCTTCCCAGTGGTGTATGCCATGAGGTTCTAACCTATAAAGGGCCATTTAAAATACAAAAGACACGGACTTGTAACTTTACATGGTCATTATCACTACAAAGGCAATACAGTCATTTATGGATCCAATGAAAAATAGCTGGTAGCCCAGAATATGCACTCACTGGAGGCCAGACACGAGAGGGGGGACATGATATTTATTTATTTATGTATTCGTTCATTCATTCATTCATTTATTGAAAGCTTTGGATAGTACCTGTGAGCATAAGCATTCATTTACAAAGGTTCCACATCAATGGCATGGTCATACATAAAACAAGTACTGTAAGCAGTTCCAGAGAAATCCAGTCAAGTCAGGCACAAAACAAACAGATAATAGCAGTTACATATACTCTGTGTTATCAAGCTGCTAAATATTGGAACAACTTACCCTATTCAGCTTGTTCATTTCCAGTGTACAGCCAGTTTCTATGGGAATTGGCAACATTAAGTCCTGTTATTTGCCAATGTTTCAAGTAATTGCATGTATGAACAGTGAGAGTCCTGAGGGGTGACAAGGGTGGAATTTGGGATTAATTGTTCTGGTAGTGTCATGTATGTAAACTTATTTCTCTTCCTTTTATGTATTGTTGTATATTTTAAATGTATAGGCAACTAGTTACAAACATGTCAGTCTTGTAAACTGGGCTTAATGGCCTAAAGATTTGTTCTCCTGTATAGAAATAAAGGTTTTACTACTACTATGTATTTGTACAAATCTAGGAAGATCATTGATGAAAAAGATGTATACATTTCTAAGGGGTATAAACAAAGTAAAAAGTGAAGACCTGTTGGCTAGAAATACAAATGCAGTCACAAAATGACACGATTGGAGGTTCTTTGGGGGGAGTAATTTGGGAAAGATGCAATGAAGTTCTACATAGAAATATAGATTTTGACAGCAAATAAGGACAACTTGGCCCACCCAGTCTGTCCAGTTCCCTACCTATTGAGTAAGCTGCAGATCCTAGTTAAGCAACAGCCTACTTCCTCCTACCCCCCACTAGAACTGCTTTATGTCTGTCCCATGCATTCTTAAATTTCACCACTGTTTTTAACCACCATGACCTCCTCAGCTTTTCCATGTGTCCACCACCATCTCTGTGAAAAAGTAATTCTTCACATTGTCCCTGAGCCATCCCCATCTTCAAATTGTGCCCCCTTTTTCTTGAACATCTCTTTTTCTACTTCATTGTGAGGGTGGTGGAGCAGTAAAACAGTCTACTGGTGGAAGTGGTAGTGGCAGGTGCCCTAAATGGGATCAAATATGACTTTGACAGAGCAGGGTGACTCATAGTCCTGCTGGGGGGATCTGGTGGGAGGGGTTTTCTTGGGGGGCACAACACCACAGAACACAAAGTCGGGAGGTGATGGTGAGATAGAATAACATGAGCAGACTTGATAGACCTTTGGTCTCTTTCTGTTGACAGATTAAATGTTTCTGTGTTTCCAGACATTAGTGTATCAATCCATGTACACTGTATGGACATGCAAATATCAGTATTACAGGAACTAGGACTCACAGGGAACAAGGAATAAAAGTAATAATGAGAACAACAAGTTGCATAAAGTATATGTAGGTACCCTAACATCTAACCTATAAGGATTAGCAACAAGTGGGTTAACAAGGAAGTGCGCAATTGATGTGGTACATTCCATGTATTATTTGTGGAGAACTGTTGAGTGTGATGTACAAGAGCCAGAGCATGATATCAAGCAGAGCAGGGTGTAAATGAGGAGGTGAGGGTAGAAGAGGTGTGAGTGTGTAAGCAGCAAATAAGTACCAGAAAGGATAGCAATGAGCTTGCCCCGAAAGGGAAGGCAAAGGAGGGGGCTGATGTCAACATAGAAACATAGAAACATAGAAACATAGAAACATAGAAGTTGACGGCAGATAAGGACCGCAAGGCCCATCCAGTCTGCCCATACGTAGTTACGTGATGAATGCAGGGTATCAAGGAGAAATGGAAGACACTATAGGACACCATCTGGGACAGTGGGCCTAGCATCTATGGAAGGGAAAGTTAAGGACAAGAACATGTAGGGGAGGTGAAGTTATGTAGGAGGAAAGAGAGGGCTGAAGAGGAAGTGGCATTCCAGATGAGGGGGGGAGGGAGTTCCATAGCTTGGGACAGCGATATGAGACTTAATTACTTTTTTGTATGAAAGCTTGGTGCAAAGTTGGCATTGCCACATCATGTCTATACAGTAGTCATGGATCATTACCCATCAATTTAAGCAACAACCCTTTAAATGGAGGTAGACAACACTTGATATAATATTGGTGACTGCACTGAAAGACACTAGTGGTATTACATCAGGAGAACCAAACCCTTTTTTCAAGTTTTAGTTGTCACCTTTATTACTATGTTCAGTTGCTTGAAATGTCACCCCATGTTACTGTCATCTGCACCCTGGGAGATTTGGCTAAATGGCTACATGCTAAAAGGGAATATGTCCTTACTAGACTTCATATAAGACATATTTAACATTTGGCATCTGTTAATGTCATGCATGCATGGTATGAGAGGCTGGTTACAATTATTTATGATTTGAATTAATTCTTGTTTGTGGGTACTAATATAGTTTGCTTCAGTCATTTAATATTTTCAGCTATGAAAATGATTACGTTAGAAAGAACCAAGTATGTTCTAGCAGCACTTTAGCATTTAGATCAATATTTTATCAGCTACAACTGAAGATTACTGTCTTTACTCCTTCACTGAAGAGTCTATGTTTGATAAATAGTACTGATACTGTATCAGATTAATGCATATTTGGATATATATTATAGTATATGATTCAATGCTCCTGTGTAGGGAAATCTATGCACTTTCAGAAGCTGTTTACCACAATAGTGATGTCAGACTGTTGTTGTACCACAGCAGCTATGTCACTACTGTGGTGCAACCACATAGAATCCCATTTCTATAAATGTTTCCATCTTGGGGCGAGATGATATCATACCTCTCGAGTTTCACTCTCAAGGTCCATTATGTCATCTCACCCCTTGATGGAAACATAGCCTTATTGTGTATGGTTGCCCATAAATTATTCTTTATATGTATATACTGTATTCCTGAGCATCAGTAAATACTGTATATAACAGTATAG
The DNA here is from genome assembly GCA_016271365.2 of Neoceratodus forsteri. Taxonomy (NCBI): domain Eukaryota; kingdom Metazoa; phylum Chordata; order Ceratodontiformes; family Ceratodontidae; genus Neoceratodus; species Neoceratodus forsteri. Next base: position 940,781,765 of record CM057458.1, read on the forward strand.
CATGAACAGAGAAATGCAGAACACTGGGCGCTTTTTGAACATAGCACAATTTACAGTAGATCAACTGGAGATGGGCACAGATTTCAGCTGATGATTTAGATGAACACATAGGCTAACTGCTCCCTTCAGAAACACAGTTTGAAATCACTTATTTCACAAAGCACCTTGTTCACAGCTAAGGTACTGTAGGGACAGTAAAATGATTGTTTACTGGACAGAGTACAGCACTAAGACATAGTCTGCCACATTCTGACCTGGCCTCATAAATTTGGGGTTATTAGTCTTTTACAATGTTTTTAAGAACAATAAATAATCACAGAACAGGTATGTGATGCTACAAATATGGACTCTGTTCTGCTTGTTCTGTAATACTGGAATAGTTTACTTGCCCAGGTTAGGATGTATTGTATATGCAACTGCATCCCAGGGAGTCATGCTTCTGTAAGGCTACCCTGCCTGTATTCTGAGCACTCAGTATATCTTTGAGAGCCTTGGGCCAGGTGATACTGGCTAAGGGTTCTGAGGATAGAGCCATCTACTGAGTCTGAACTACCCAGGAAGTCACAGTTCAGTTGGACCAAGGCTAGGGAAGAGGATTGGCAGCCTCTCCCTTGAGTCACTGATCATTCCTACAGAGCAGTTTTACCAGAAAATTCCTTGGGATCATGGTGGGAGGGATCTGTTCTGCACATTTGCCCCAGAGGGGGGAAATTCCGGCATGCAGTCAATTCCTGTGGAATAGCCAGCAATAAAAAGAGAATGAGACCACAGAATTTCAAAGTGTTTAGTAATTTGAAGGGGGATAGCAAAGGCCATGCAAAAGAACTGGTAAGATGAAAGCTAGTATGTAGCTGTGAAGCAGTAATGAAATGGTTGAATAATTGACATCTGTGGCATCTGGTCCATATCCTAAACTCCTGCAGCAAGGACACAGGGTTAAGTAAATGTAAAGAAAAAGTGTTTAATGTGGGCTGGGACCCTCTGTCCCATGGGGGCCGGTAAGGTTAGATGGTGAGGTGGCAAGTATTAACTAAATGTTGTTCCCCAGTGGGAAGTGCCCCTTTTACCCGTGTGCTAAATGAAATAAATAATTTCAGCAAGTGAATGCCTAAATGTGAACAGCATTTAATATATATATATATATATATATATATATATATATATAAAATCTATATCAGAGCAGGGCTGAGTAAGGCACACAAATGTATGGACCCCCTGAAGGCACTTGGGTCTGGGGGAATGTGTTCTGTCCTTGGGCAGCTGTAACCTATGGCAAAATGCTTCTGAACCCTCAACTGTTGGGTAGTTCTGGCCAGTTACTAAAAATATGGCCTGTGTGTTTTGACATGAAAAGAAATAACAACCAAGAGGGTAAGATGGTTCACACAAAGAGTGGTGTCACAATGGAACTCCCTACCAGAAAACACTGTTCACAGTAATAACATAGTTCAATTTAAAACATTATTAGATACACATATGGGATTAGCCAAATTTGCCTACTACCACAGATATGTGGCGAGTTACCTAAGGCTAACGCCAACAAACTTGCATCCAGTTCCATGATTGCAATAATGACTTTTCGCTGGGAGAAAGCCCCAGCATTTGGAGGGTGATATCAGTAAAATCACACTGCTGGTAGCTGGTTTTGACAGTTAGAAATCTTTTTTACTATATTGCTGTTTGTGTACAGGAAGAGGGAGACCCACAATTTTAAGAGTCAAGAAGGACTACAAGTCATGGGACCCAAAGAACCAATTGGAGAGAAGCAGGAATCTGCTCTAGCTGCTTAAATAGACTCCTTCTCAACATATCCTAGCATGCTCATGTTCCAGAGCATAAGTGGAACCGAGCAGGAATAGAACAGGTAACTGGCATCTTAGGCATTGACAGGCATCGTTAGGCAAGCAGGGCCACTGCTTGACTGACGGGAGAAGGTAAAGTACTCCTAAATACTGAATACACTTACTACTACAGCTGTATAGGTAACAACAGACAGTGGTAAGAGGAAAACTGTGAGGAGAAAAAGATACAGATTGCAACTACCAGTAGGAAAATGGGAGACACCCTATTTGGTTAGGGTGATGTAATAGAAAAGGGAGGAGTAAAGAGGCAGGGGATACAGGGAGAGCTATGAATGGAATTAACTACTATTAAAAGGGAAACCAGTGACTCTTGAGAAAGCTCCAGAGTGAAACCGGTCAAGTCACTGAGGGTCACGGCTCTGCAATGTTTGCACTTTATTTGTGGACACCTTTTTATGTAAGTCTATTTTGATACAAGATTTAGTAAAGCTTTTTTAATACCCAGTCTCTCTGTGCTGGCTGTTTTTTACTTTTACCTATTAAAAGGGAAAGTAGGTAATACCTATCTGGAATAAGGTGTTAAAGAACATGCAGATAGAGAGTGTAAATGGGAAAGGAGCAGGTAAAGGTAAGGGACAGTAGGGGCAACTGCATTTTGAAGCAGAAGAGAGTAAATTCAGATTAGTAGAAATGGCAGTGGTGCAATGCAATTGTTGTAGAGTGGCAGTATTCTGGGACACATTCTAGAGACTGAGGTGCTGTCTCATCTGCACACACCCCTCTGGTTTGAGGGCAGAGGTTGCTGGTCTCCACCCCTACCTGGCCAGGGTACAAAGGACCTCTTTCCCCACCAAAGGGCCACCAGATCTGCTGCCATTGCCTCAGAGATTGCTTAGGCAAAGAAAGGCTGGCTGGGCCTTGGTGAGCTCTGGGAGGCTGGGAATGGCAGGTCAGATGCATATTCCTCAGCCTGTGTTACTGCAGAATTTTGCCATTCTGGAAGGATGGAACTACCGAGAGGAGGTCCCTGAAGTTGTGGCAAGGGAGGATATGGGGGTCCTACAAAATGGAGGCCACAAGGTGGGAGTTAGAGGACCTCAGCAGAGTAGAAAACAGCTTCTGGTGGGGAACTAGATTGCGGGGGGATAGATTTGGGAGCAGAAAGAGTGGAGAGAGGGAAGATAGGTACCTACCTGGTGCCTTGACTTGGAGGGGTGGAAAGCAGATCCTAAGGGCTTCAGTGGCAGGGTGAGGGGGAAGCTGTATGTCACTGTCCACCTATGGACTTATAATGTGGCGTGTGATGGGGCAGGGGTAGTACAGGGAGAGTTCAGGGAATTGGGGGAGGAGGCCTAAGGCATCTAGCACAAATGGTGGCATTCACCAAGGTGATACCTGTCTACAGCCAAGGGGAGGACAGGGTATTCTGTACCAGGAGCTTCAACAGTTGGTTGAAAGAAATGTGCAAGGAGAAGTGGTTGGGCTTCACTGGGGACTGAGGCCAAACTGGAAAAAAATGAGTCTCTATGCAGGTCATAGTCTACATCTTCTGGGAAGGGGACCTCAGTCCTCAATAGGAAGTTTGAATGTTACTTTGATGAGCATTTAAACTAACTGAGGGGGGAGGTGGTATTACCAAGAGAGGCATAAACTGCCCCCCCACACACACACACACACTGAAAAAACAGGAAGGGAGGGCCCGAGGGTAGGAAACTCCCACAGAGCACAGCTTGAAGGAGGCGTAGGCATAATAAGGGACAAGGTGGAGAAGAACAGAAGATGAGACAAGAGAGGTGTTGTGGTGGTAAGGCACAGGGAGCGTAGAGAGGGGTGAGGGAAAGTGAGAGAAGTTTTGTGAGTCAGCAAAGGCAGGAAGTGTGGAGGGTAGTTGCAGGAAGGGTGAGAGCAATGTTTGGAAAGTCATGTGAGCCAACACAAGGCGTCTAGGAAATAAAATTATGGACCTGGAGACCATCATGGTGGAGGCAGACCTGGATCTTGTGGCTGTAACTGAGTTGTGGTGCACCGAGAACTATGACTAGAACATGGCCATGCCAGGCTACTCCCAGTTCAGAAGAGATAAGGAAGGGAGGAAGAGCAGGGAGGGTAGTGCTGCATGTGAGAGAGTGTATCAGAGTGATGGAACTGCAATGAAACATAGAGGTAAATAATGGGTTGGAGGTGCTGTGAGTCACCCTGGAGGCAGGTGCTGGACCCACTGTTCACAGTGGGGTGACACACAGACCTCCCACACAAGGCAAAATCAGACAAGGCACTAGGAGACCATCAGTATGATGGCAAAGAAAGGGAAAGGTGCTGCTAGTTGGGGAATTTAATCTGCCAGATGTAGATTAGAGCTTCCCAGCTGCTGCTGCTGCAATCCTGGCTATAAACAGGGCCATCCTAACCAAAGATCTGCAACAGAGTTGACACACAAGGAGGCATGGAAAGGATGAGAAGGGATTTGGCAAGGTTGGAGGAATGGTCCGAAATATGGCAGGTTGGATTCAATGCAAAGTGCAAAATAATGCACCTGGGAAACAAAAACCCAGGTTAAGAGTACACAATGGGGGGTAGTACCAACAACAAAAATGGAAAGGGACCTGGGGGTAATCATATCAGATGACCTTAAGATTGGCAGGCAATGTGAGAATGCAGTAGGGAGTGTTGGGGATGCTGGGTTGTATACGGAGAGGCGTCACCAGCAGAAAACAGGAAGTTGTTATCCCTCTGTACAGACAGTTGGTGAGACCCCATCTGGAGTACTCACGTCCAGTTCTGGAGACCCATCTCTGCAAGGACATAGACAGAATAGAGGTAGTCCAGAGGAGGGCAACTAAATGGTGTAGGGTCTGCAAGAGAAGCCGTATGAGGAGAGACTAAAGGAGCTTAATATGTATACCCTTGAGGAAACGGGGGAGGGGGGCATGATAGAAACTTTTAAGTACCTCAGTGGAATCAACAAAGTCCAAGAGGGTAGCATCTTTCTGGAAAAGAGATGTGCAAGAACAAGGGGACACCATTTGAAGATAAAGGGTGGACAGCTCAGGTGCAATGTGAGGAAGTATTTTTTCACAGAGAGGGTGGTGGACGTATTGAACCACCTTCTTGAGGAGGTTGTGGAGTCTAAAACTGTGGGAGAATTCAAGAATGCGCGGGACAGACATAAGGCAATTCTAGTGGGGGGGTAGGAAGAAGTAGGCTGCTGGTTAACTAGGATCTGCAGTTTATCCAGTAGGTAGGGAAATGGGCAGACTAGGTGGGCCAAGTGGTCCTTATATCCCGGCAAAGTCTATGTTTCTATGTTCCTAGCAAGGTCTTTTTATTTCAGGGAACTACTCAAAAAGACCCTTGATATGAAACAATACTGGACCTGTTGTTCACAAGCAGGAACAGTGTTGCAGACATCAAGGTGAGGTGTCACCTAGGAATCAGCAATCAACATTCAGTGTGGTTTAACATAAAGACAGCAGCAGAGACAAACAACACAAGGATGATGGTCCTTGACCTCTGGAGGGCAGATTTTAAAAAAAAATGGGAGACTACCTCAGAGTCGACCTAGTAGGGGGGACTGCCAACATAGGGAGGAAAATACTGAGATAAATTATGGGAAGGCATAGCGAAGGCAAAAGGAAGTGAGCAAAAACAAAAGGAAAAAGAGACCACTATGGTTCGTGAGGAAGTGGCTGTGAATGTAAAGGCTAAAAAGGTGGCATTCAGGAGGTACGATGAGATGCAGAAGGGTGCAAATTGAGGAAAGGATAGCCAAAGGGGACAAGAATGTCTTTAGATACATAAGAGAAAATAGGAAAACAAGGGAAGGGGTTGTGAGGATAAGAAGGGCAGGGGAGATTGCGCAGAGGAAGATCAGGGAAAAAGCAGATGTCTGAAACAGGCACTTCCTCTAAGTCTTTACAGTGGAAGGAGAGCAGGATAGACCACATAGAAGCAGCAGGAACATGGGGGAGGGGCATAAGTCTATTCACAGAGGGAAAAGTCCTGCGAGGACTTGCAAATCTGAAAGTGGACAGGGCTATGGAGATGGATGGGTTACATCCAAGAGTGCTGAGGGAACTCAGGGAGATTTGGCTACATCTTTGACAGTCCTATTCAACAACTTACTGCACTGGAAACAGGAGTAGTTCCAGAGGACTGGAGGAGGGCGGATGTAGTCCCACACCATGACAGCGGCAGCAGGGAGGAGGCTGGCAACTATAGGTTGGTCAGTCTAATGTCAGTGATGGGGAAGTTAATGGAAACACAATTAAAAGAAAGCCTAGAGGAGTATCTTGAATCCAGCAAGTTACAACACCCAAAGGCAGCATGCATTCACAGAGGGAGGTCATGTCAAATGAACCTGATCAATTTCTTCTACTAGATGACCAGGGAAATAGATCAGGGTGAATCACTGGATGTGGCCTACTTACATTACAGCAGGGCCTTCAACACCATACCACATAGAAGGCTTATAAGGAAACTGTCCGGTTTAGAGGTGAGACTCAAGGTAGTAATCTGTGTAAGGAACTGGTTGATGGATAGAAACATAGAAGCTGACGGCATATAAGGACTGTGTGCCCACTTAGTCTTCCCCTTTTCCCTATCTAATGCAATACCGCAGACCCTAGTTGATCTGTGGCTTACCCTCTCTTCCCTATTGCTAGAGTACTCATGTCTATCCCATGCATTCATGAATTCCTCTACCATTTTCTGCCCCCACCACCTCCGCAGGGAGGCTGTTCCAAGCATCCACTACTCTTTCTGTGAAAAAGTACTTCCTCACATTGCCCCTGAGCCTACCATCACTCTATCCTCATATCATGCCCCTTGTTTTTGTACACCTTCTTTTCTGAAAGATGTTACCTTCCTGTACCTTGTTTATACACATGAATTACTTGAATGTCTTTATGATAACCCCCTCTCTCCCCTCTCATCCAGGAAATAAATATTAAGGTCCTCTAGTCTTTCCTCATAAGACTTTTGGTGCAGTCCTTGCACCATTTTTGTTGCCCTTCTCTGGAATTCCTCTATTTGTCTATGTTCTTCCAGAGATGCAGCCTTCAGAACTAGACACAGTATTCCAGATGAGGTATCACTAGTAATAAGTACAATGGCATAACTACCTCCTTTGTTCTGCTGGAGATATTTCTCCCTATGCACCCTAGCATCCCACTGGCTCTCCCCACAACCTATTCACATTGTTTGGTTACCTTTAGGTAATCAGATATGATTACCCCCAGGTCCATTTCCTGATTGATGGCCATCAGTATCCCCCCGTACTCCTTCCTTGGATTTCTGTGCCCCAAATGCATGATTTTGCACTTCTTTGCATTGAATCTTAGCTGCCACACTCTGGTCCACTCCTCAAGCATGCTTATGTCCTTTCTTATTTTTTCCACCCCCGGACTGTCAACCCTGTTGCAGATCTTGATGTCATCTGCAAAGAGGCATACCTTCCCCTGCAGCCCCTCTGCAATGTTGCTTATGAAGACATTAAAGAGGACAGGCCCCAACACAGATCCGTGTGTTACCCCACTGGTCAACCCCTCTCCTTGGATTGAATGCCATTTACCACCACCCTCTGCATCCTGTCACTTAACCAGTTTCTGACCCAGTTTACCACCTTAGGGTCAACTCCCAGGCTGCCCAACTTATTTACCAACCTCCTATGTAGGATGGTGTTGAAGGCCTTGCTGAACTCTAGATAGACCACGTCCACCACCCCTCCCTCATCCACGTTCCTGGTCACCCAGGCAAAGAAAGCTATTAGATTTATTTGACAAGACCTTCCTGCTATGAATCCAAACTGCCTCAGATCCTGTGCTCTGCTGGATTCAAGAAATATCACAATCCTTTCCTTTAGTAGCGACTCCATTAATTTCACCACCACCGAGTTCAGGCTGGCTGGACTGTAGTTGCCAGCTTCCTCCCTGTTCTTACTTTTGTGGAGCAGACTACATTTGCCCTCTTCCAGTACCCCATGTTTCTGTTGACTAACACCCCTGTCTCTATCGATTTGTTAAACTGAGCTGTTAGTGGTGTTGCCAGCACCTCTCGAAGTTATTTTATTATTTAAGGATGTATCCCATCCGCCCCATAGCCTTGTCCCCCTTCAGACTCTTGAGTTCCTTTAGGATTCTTTCTTCTGTAAACGAGTTGGTGTCCATCACTCCCCCACTGGTGCTCCTATCACCCAATAGAGGTCCTTCTCCTTCCCCTTCTTCTGTGAATACTAAACAAAAATATTTGTTTTTCTAGGTCCCGCTCAGCACACTCCCCTCCATCCCTTTTTAAGCTCACAATCTCACTCTTGGTCTTCTTTCTTTCACTAATGTACCTGAAAAGATCTTGTCTCCTTTCTTAATTGCCTTGACTATTTTTTCCTCCGTTTGCACCTTTGCGCTCCTGACTGCTTTCCCCACCTTCCTCTGCTTTTCTAGATACTGCTCCCTGTCTTCCCTGTCTGTGTTTCCTTGTACCTCTTGAAAGCTAGCCTTTTCTCTCTTACCTTCCTGGCCATGCCCTTTGAGAACCACAGTGTTCTTTTTCTTTCTCTTTGTTTCGCTTAGTTGTCTACCACAAGGGCGTGGTGCCTCTGTTATGGCTCCCTTAAGGTTAGCCCATTGTTTCTCTACATCAACCTTTCTTCTCTGAGACGTTCACCCATTTTTACAAAGTCAACCTGTCTGAAATCCAGGACCCTTGTTTTCATGTGGTTTGACTCCTCCACTGTTCTTACACAGAACCACACCATACGATGATCACTGGACTCCAGCTGGCTACCCACCATGACATCGGTGACTCTGTCCCCATTGGTGAGTACCAGGTCAAATATTGCTCCTTCTCTGGTGGGTTCCGCCACAAGTTGCTTGAGGCATGCCCCCTGCAGGACATCCAGGATGCCTTGCACCTGGTTGTGGCTGCAGCCTGGATGCTCCAATCCACATCAGGCAAACTGAATCCTCCCACCAGCAGTACTTTACTTTTGACTGTCATTTTATAGATGGCTTCCATTAATACCCCATCCATCTCCTCCCTTTGTGCTTGAGGTCTGTAAATCACAACAGTGTGAATGGCAGTGCCATTTCCTTTCTCTAGGGTGACCCACAGTGCTTCTGCTCCCTCCTGCATTCAATGAACTTCAGTTGCTTTAACTCCCTTCCTGATTTAGATATCCACCCCTCCACCCTTTTTCCGACCCTGTCTTTTCTAAATAGAATGTAACCTGGTAAGAATAGCAATATCTCATTCATGATTCCCCACGTACCATGTATTGGTAACAGTGACAATGTCCAGGTCTGCCTCTGCCAACAAGGCCACTAGGTCTGGGATTTTATTTCTCAGACTGACGGCATTCAGGCACATGGCCTTCCAAGTTTTGCAACTTTCCCTTCTAGTATCTCCACTACTACAACAGAGGCAACAGAAGGTGCAGGTAAATGGCACTTACGCTAATGAGGGAAGAGTGTCCAGCGAGGTACCTCAGGGTTCAATGCTGGGACCAGTCCTCTTCAATTTCTTTATGTGACATTGCAGAAAAGCTGGAAGGGGAGTTATGCCTCTTTGCAGATGACACCAACATCTGCAAAGGGGTGGATACTCTGGAGGGGGTTGAAAGAATGATTAGAAACCTGGGAAAACTTGAGGAGTGGTCGAGAGTATGGCAGCTGGATTTCAATGCAAAAAAAGTGCAAAATAATGCACCTAGAGCAAAAAAAAAACAGGAGTGGTGTATAAAATGGAGGGGGAAGTACTGACAGTCATAAAGGAGGAGACAGACCTTGGGTTATATCTGAATACCTCAAGGTGGTACTGCAGTGCAACAAGTCAGTAGGAAGGGCTAGAGGGATTCTGGAGTGCATAGGGAGGGGAACGACATGCGGAAGGAGAGAGGTGGTATTGCCATTATATTGGAGCTGTGCGAAAAAAACTTCTGCTGACAGAATTTGCACAAAAGTTGGACTTCTGCTTCTGTGAAAGTTCAGAAATCATTTTGCCAACTTTCACATAAATTCTGACTTAGAATGGCAGAATAAATGTATGAACTGCAGATTAAGGTATTAAACTGCAGAACAAAATTCCACAGAACAGACCACTGTCAGATGTAAGTTCTGTGCAATTTATTTCAACGGTTTAATACATTAATTTGTAATTCATACATAAGAAACCAAGGAAATGTTAAATTTTACATGGCTGATGATCAGAGAATGGGGGGTGCTACTAGACACCAGGGAAACATTACATTGTACAAGGTCAGCAATTGGAGGGTGGGGGTGAAATTAAACACCAGGAAAACATTTAATTTTATGGGGGGCTGGTGATCGGAGGTTGAGGGTGCCAGTAAACACCAGGGAATCATTAAACTATTATGGGAATGGTGATTGAAGGGTGGGAGGGGGGTGCCACTAGACACCAGAGAAATATGATATTATTAGGGTGCCAGGGACAGAAGGGTGGGGTGGCCACTGGACACCAGGTAAAGTTTTTTTTCTATTTACAAGAACAGAGCAGAAGTGAACTGCGGAATATTTACATGAATTGTGGATTAATGTATTAGTTCCACACTTCACGTGTATTACTCCACAATTCAGCAAGAAAATTTCACAGAACAGGACGAAAATTCGCCAAACACATTCAGAAGATTTCTAATTTCGCCAAAGGAGGAACTGCAGAAAATTTTGTGATTCTGCTAAAGCAGAATTTGCAACTTTCACCCAGCTCTACATTATACTGATAGTTGGTGAGGCCCCACCAGGAGTACTGTGTCCAGTTTTTGAGACTACACCTTAGGAAGAACAAATACAGTATAGAGGCTGTCCAGAAGAGTTTAACTAAAATGGTGCAGGCACTGCATCAAAAGCCTTATGAGGACAAACTGAGGGATCTCAATATGTGCACCCTGGAAAAGAGAAGGGAGAGAAGGAACATGATAGAAAGCTATAAGTACCTCATGGGGTGAACAAGGTACAGTAAGGGAGTATTTTTCTTAGGAGAAGGTGCACCAGTACAAAACAGCATGCAATGAAACTGGAAAAGGGGGAGTTTATGAGGGATGTAAAGAAGTACTTCTTCACTAAAAGTGTGATAGACGCCTGGAACAGTCTACCAGTAGAGATGGTGGGAGTAAAAAACAGTAGTGGGCTTCAAGCATGCATGCCTGGTATAGACACAAAGAATCATAGCAGAAAGGTGGGAGGCTAAGTAGCTGAAGATCAGGTAGGGTCTGCAGAGACAGTATGGGCAGGGACAAACTGAGCAGACTAGGTGGGTCAAGCAGTACTTATCTGCTGACAAATTCTATAATTCTGTTTCAATAGCCTAAAGTCAAACAGTGAGAGTATCCATTTCAGATGTAAAAGGGCCCAGTGCAAACTGACAAGCTAAATTTAATTTAGGGTCAGCAGTATAGCCTACAGGTTAAAGTAATGAGCTGTGAACAAGCTTGGTACATCCAGCACACTAGACCTGGGTTTGATTCTCACAGCCTCCACTTGCATACTGTGTGACTCTGAGCAAGTCACTTAACCGCCTGGTGCTCCCAGGTCACCCCTGAAAAAAGGCACTTGTACCTAGTGGGCCTTACCTGGTTACCAAAGACTAAAATTTCGGACAAAAATTAGTGTATTATATGGGTAGCTGGTAGACTCAACCTGTAACATAAGCATCTGAACCAGATGGGACATTAACCCCAACAGGAATATGTTTCCCCAACATGGGGTGGTCAGTGCAATGACATAAAATGTATCATCTGAATTTGTCCTGCAAAATACTTGTGCACCAGTGTATTAAAATGCTTATGGGTGGAATATCAGTAAACCCCTGACTATACTTCAAAGTCAGTTGTGGATGCTCTGTTATGTGCAAATATTGTGTACTAACCCCGATAGATTTGAAGCCCTATACCACCTAACATACTAGATGCCAGCAGAGTAGGCCTGTTGGTCTATCAAGTCTGCTCGTGCTTCAGGACCCTGATTGAGTACCATAGCCCTCTATCTGTCTCCTTCCCCTATTACTCCATCTACCAGTCCTGCCCCCTGGGCAAACCAGCCTCTGCTTCACCCCTTGCCTATACCTGTCCCACCCTCTCTTGAACCCCCCACCGTAGCTGCCTATAACAGCTCTCCGGGCAGTGCATTCCATGGTTCCACCACTCTCTAGGTGAAGTACCTCCTCCTCCTTTCCCCCCTAATCCTACCACCCTCAATCTTCCAACTGTCTCTTCTGGCAATTCCACCCTCCTTCAGTCAAAAGATCCTATCTCGGCTTACCTTATTTACTCACCTGAGGTACTTGAAGACCGTGATCATGTCTCCCCGGTCCTTCCTCTCCTCCAGCGAGAACAGGTTGAGCTCCCCTAGTCGTTCCACTTATGTCATATCCCCCAGTCCCTGGATCATTCTGGTTGCTCTCCTCTGAACCCTCTCCAGGAGTTGGATGTCCCTCCTTAGGTGTGGCCTCCAGAACTGCACACAGTACTCAAGATGTGGTCTAACCAGGCTGTTGTACAGTGACAAAATCACCCCCCTGTTCCTTGAGGTAATCCCCCTAGCGATGTATCCCAGTATCCCATTTGCCCTGACCGCAGCCCTCCTGCACTGCTCTGAATTATTCATGTTAACATCCACCAAGACTCCTAGGTCTCTTTCCCCTGCCATGACCTGCAACTCATCCCCTTCCCAGGGTGTACATATAGTTGGGGTTTTCCCGCCCTAGGAGTAGCGCCTTGTACTTGGAGGAGTTACATTTCAATTTCCAGGTGCAGGTCCACCTATCCAGAGTATTCAGGTCCTCTTGCAGGGCCAATCTCCCCTCCTCCCCCTCCACCACCACCCCCAGCTTAGAGTCATCCACAAAGAGACTCATTTCACACCCAATACCTTCTTTGATATTGAAGATGTAGGCGTTAAACAGGAGTGGCACCAGGACTGATCCCTGTGGGACCCCACTTATGTCCTCCCTAAGAGATGAGACCTTCCCTCCCATCACTACTCACTGAGTGTGACCTGAAAGCCAATTTCCAATCCACCTAACCATCAATGGGCCTACCCCCATCCCCCAGCTTCTCCCTTAGGCCACTGTGAGGGACCAAATCAAATGCCTTGCTGAAGTCCAGGAACAGTACATCCACTGGTCTCCCCCTGTTGAGTGCTGATGTCACTCACTCATAGAACTATACAAGGTTTGTTTGATACGATCTACCTGGCACAAACCCATGCTGCTAGTCATCCAGGTAACCCATCTCCTCCAAGAAAGCTCCCAGCCTTACCTTAAGTATGCGTTCCATTATCTTCCCCACCACCGACATCAAACTGACGGGTTTATAGTTTCCTGGCTCTTCTCTCAATCCCCCTTTATGGATGGGCACAACATGCATCTGCTTCCAATCCCTTGACACCCTCCCTGTCTGGAGAGACAAGTTAAAGAAATTTGCCAATGGAGCAGCCAAAACATCTGCCAACTCCCTCAGTACTTTGGGATGAATAGCATCAGGCCCCAGAGATTTATCCTTTTTTAGGGACAGGAGGGCTTCCCACACTCGACCGATAAGAATATCAGTATCGTTCCCCCCCCCCACTTTAGCAGAACCAACCTGATATCTCACTCCTGACCTACCTCCCCCAGCAGCTTGTTCTTCAGCAGGTACCCCAATAGTTAGGTCTGCAGCACCTTCTGTGTCCTTCAACCCCTATTTTGGAAGTTCCCCACCCTCCTCCCTAGTGAACACTGAGGCAAAGAAGTCATTCAGTACCTCTGCCTGTTCTCCAGCCCCTTCCACCCCCCCCAGCTGTCCTCAACCTACTGAGCTGGCCCTTGACCTTCCTCCGCTTACCAATATCCCTAAAGAACCCCTTTTCCCCCACCCTGTATCTCCTGCGCCAGCCTGTGCTCTTTCCAGGCATTTGCCCTCCCTCACCACACTGGTGACTTTCCTGGTTGCAAGGCAATAGTTCTCTCTATCCCTCTCTCCTCTTATTTTTTTGTAGCTACTGTAGGCAGCCTTCTTCTCCCTTGCCATCTCCCGGACCTCCTTGGTCCACCAGCATGGTTTACGAGACCCACCGCTCTTGCGCTTCACTGTTGCCCAGGTCCTGGTGGCCTCCAGTAGCCCCCACTTTATGATCTCCCACCTACCTTCCACATCCAAACCTAGTTTTATCTCCCATAAATGCCCCTCGAGAAGTTCCCCCATGTTCTGAAAGTCCGCCCCCCTAAAATCAACTATCATTGTCCTTGAATGACCCCCAGTTTACCAGTTTAAGCCGAAACCAGACTGTGTTGTGGGTGCTCCCATCCAGGGGTTCTTCCACAATCAGATCTCGTACAAGATCCCCATCCGTTAAAACCACATCCAGGATATGACCTTCCCTCGCTGGGTCTATCACCTGCTGATTGAGGAATGCATCCAGAAAACCATCCAGCAGCTTCTGCACCCTGGTTACAGTGGACATCACAGTACCTCAGTCAGTAGCTGGCATATTAAGATCCCCCATCAACACCATTCCTTCCCCTTCCAGTCAACACTGTCCCTTAATGTTAGCCAACAGGCAATCCTCCAGGTCCTCTGCTAGTCCTGGGGGCCTATATACAACCCCCAACTTGATCTTTCCTCCAACGGGGGTTCACAATGTGATCCATAGGGCCTCCACATTGCCCTCTGCTTCCTCCACTCTCATAATCCCGATGTTATCCCTAATGAACATTGCTACTCCTCCCCCTCTGCCCACCTTCTGTCCTTCCTTAGCACAAGGTACCCACTCAGATTAAGGCCCCAGTCATGGCCAGGGGTGGCCCAAGTTTCAGTGACCGCTGCTACATCCACCCCACCCTCAAACAGCGTGTCCTGGAACTCAGGCATTTTATTCCCCAGGCTCCTGGCATTTATTAAAGCCACCTTCCAACCCTTGTCCCTACCCCCTTTTTACCATATCATCCCCAGATCTTTCATACGTCCATCCACACTTCTCCCCCAGGGTACTGTCTGTCCCCCCTCTATGGGGTTGCAGGCCAGTCCTACCGGCGGTATGGAAGGCTGGATTAGCCCGGCAGTGCCCCCCTCCCCCCTTCACAAATTTAAACCCCATCTAGCCTGAATTAAATCCATCATCCCCCATTTGAGAACTTTCTTCCCTACCGGAATTAGGTGAAGCCTATCCAGGGCATACAGTCTCTTGTCTTCCCAAACTCCCCCCCCCCACAGTCACCCAACACCCCAGTCATCTGTGCTTCACCCCATTGCCTTAGCCAGTCATTAATCCCCCTGATCTTCTGTTTGTTCTCCACAGTAGTCCTTGGCACTGGCAGGATTTCCAAGAAGGAGACTATGCATCCATTGTCATGACAGACCCTGGCCAGTTCTCGGAACCTTGCCTGAATTTCCAGCACACTATTCCCCTCAATATCACTTGTTCCCAGATGCATCAGAAAGCCCGGTAATCCTCCACAGTTCCTCGCCAGCTCATACACCATGAACTTCGCCCAATGCACAGTCAGACCAGAAATACCCACTACCTTAACTGGGCTGGATTTTCCCTCACCCTGCCCCACCCAATGAATATCCCTGATCATGGAGTCCTCCAGCAGGAGAACCTTAGTGTCCCCCTTGATCTTTTGTGCACCTCCTTTTTGGACTCCCCCGCCAACCCCCTTCACCTCCCCCTCCTTGAGACCACTTCCCCTTGGTTTCTCTCAGGACCCTCTACATGAGAACACCTAGCCGCCCTACCCCTCTTGTCGTGTCTATTATAACCGAGTTCCCCAACTCTTCTCAGTTTAGTCCACCCCACTTCCTACTCCAGTCGAGCCTTTTTCTCTGACCTCCTCCCCCTTTCCAGCTCCCACCTCTCCAGTCTCCCCAACACGTCATTCCCATCACCATCACCCCCTCCTACCTCCTCCCCTTTCCTCTTGCCCCTTCCATGCCCACCTGCAGGTCCCCCTTACCTTTAGGCCTTTCTCTGGTATGATCCTCACCCCTCGAAGGATGCCCCTCCCTCATCTCAATCTCTCCTCCTTTCTCACCAAGATGACTTGCAGCCTCCATACCTTCCCTCTGCTGGTTCCCCCCTTCCCTTCTTTGACACTTGATTTCCCCCTCCTCTGCTAGCATACTTATTTGAATTACTGATGCCCACCCTTGTCCGATTCACTGTATCCCTCTCTCCTCCACCATCCTTTTCCCCTCTACCCCCCACCATGTCCTCTCCAACCAACTTACTCAATGGCTCAAATTTATTGTAGCACTCAAAACCAACCTCATTTTTTGTTCTGATTTCCAGCTATCCACTCCTCCAGTAGGCCCCCTGTCAGTCCCAACCCACCTGTTCCCCCCCGCCTGCTATGATTTAACCTGTTTCCTCTACCGGTTACCGTACAGGTAGCCACGCCCTTTGCTTCTAGCCCATGCCCCATAGGTTCTCCACTCCTGCCTGATGAAACGGATCCAGCTCACACTCTATCACTGCCCTACTGCTCCCCACAGGTCCTCCCAGACATGTTTATCCTCCCCCCCAGCAACTCCAGTTTCCTCCGTACCCAGTCAAGCTCCCCCTGCTCTGCAATAACTGCCTACAGACTGGGCAACCTCCATCCCTCCAGGCCCAGTTTAGGACCATGGCTGCCACACAGCTAGTGCACCCTACAATCCTGCCAAAGATGCCTGCTCTGGTGGCTTGATTGACTGTGAGTTTGCTACATGTCTGGGAGGTCAGGATGAGTCACTTGGTGTTTGCTCCCCTCTCAGAAACAGTGTCAGCAATACTCCTAGACTGGGAAGTGGCATGTTATGCAACCAGCAAAGACTTGAGATAATGAACCATATGTTCATATCACTAAGATATATTCCAGCTGTTGTGCCCGCAGGACTGAGCACAGAAGTACTGTGTGACATGTTCTAGGCTCTGCAATGGTCCAACTATAATCTACCTCTTACACATTTATAATCAATAGGGTTGATGAGTGTTTAAAGTTAAAGGCCAGTTTTTGCAGGTTAATAACTTTGTAACAGTTCACCAGAGTTGGATAAAATTTGGCATGCATAACAGCTAGAGATGGGTCCATTTTCTGGCAAATTTTATTTGAATTCATTGTGCAGTTTCTGAGATACAGAGTGTTGAAAATACAGACATTTTCATGTTTTTGTGTTGTTCTTTTGTCCACCTGTATCTTGGAAACTGTTTTAAGTTGTGATCTGAAATTATCAGGGTAGACAGTCTTTGCCTCACAGATGTGCCTTTTGAAGGTTTGGTGAAATCCATTCAAAAGTTATTCAGTTTTGAATTTCCCATTATTTCCTATAGGAAAATAACAGATGTCCTGAATGAAAATGGATTCTGTGTTACAGGAGCCCCATGAAAATAGGTTCTATGTTACAGGAGGCAATCCCTTTTCGCAGACAGGGTGATCCTGTGTTGAAGGAGCCTAATGGCTTTCCATACATGGGTGATCCTGTGTCGGAGGTGACAAATCCCTTTTTGTGCATTGGTCATTTTGTTTCTCAAGTTAGCAAGTCAAACAAAAGAAGATAAACAGAAAAAAATGATTTGATTAAAAAAAAATAAACATTAGAAGGTAGCCAAACGGAACCTGTTTACCTACATTCTGATGTTTCTTTTTTAAAATCATTTCTTGAAAGGCATTTTCTTTGAGCTAGTGGGTATGTTAGCAAGAGGAGCGCTTCCCCCATGTTCTCTGTATGAGAACACTGGGATTTTCTTGACTTTTGCAGCTGCAGCTGGAACTTATGCTGTTGACTACAGTTGTGCATGTAAGACGCCTTTTCCCTGGTGTCTTGTAGCACCCCTTTTCATCTTTTTATTATTTTTATAGCAATAATTCGACACCGGGATGCCCACCCCTGGTGTAGGATGCCCCTGGCCACCATCCACTCATTGTTATAATTATTGCCCACATGGGGGTACCACCAACCCCCTGTTAGCATTCACAAGTCCCCCCAGTAGTGTGGGGCACTGGGGAGCCCACTCACAGTGTCCCCAAATATTTTTAATGTTTGTTACTCCACCCCCCAGCAGTGTGGGACACTGGGGAGCCCACTCCCAGTGTCCCCTAATATTATTCCTGGTCCAGAAGGTGATTTCACATTGCTGCACAAAATCACCTTTTGGGACCAATTAATGAAATGACAGTGCCAGTGTGCATATGATTGGGTCCCAAAAACCCATGTTGAAAATTTGGTGAAAAAAGTCCTAAAAATGGCTGAGTTATGAGCATTCATTGAAATGTTTTTATACATGCAGATAACTTCCATAATTTTTAATATTTTGACTCCAAATTTTAACATAGCCATTTTTTATAACACCTCATGAACAGTACAGCTGTCATTTTTCACATCCTGCCTTGAACATGTTTTCACACCTGTGGCGCAGAATGGCAATTGGCATGGATTTGAATATTTTCATTTATGAGGTTTATGAGATGGGGTCATACGAAGACTATATTCAAAATTTGGGATCAAAACAAAAAAAAATGCTAAAGTTATGACCATTCATTGCTATTTTGGTACGCCTACTCATAACTTTGGAAATTGTAAAGATTTTGACCACAGATTTTCAACATAGCCTTCTTGTTACTCAACCTCATGTATGTCACAGCTGTCATTTTTCAAATCCTGCCCAAGATGTGTTTTCACACCTGTGGTGTGGAATGGCAGTGCAGTTGCACAGAATTAAGTTTTGCCATTAATTCAAACATTTTCTGTACTGGGTACATGAGGTAGAGTAATAATATGGCTATTATGACAATTTGGTCACTGTTGTTCTATGAATGGAAGTGCAGGGCACAGAAGACCATGTGCTTCCATGGCTACATACATGCACTATGCATATGTATGGATGAATAGGAGCATAGGGCCCAGTGGGCCCTGCATCATCACAGACAAATAAGGATATGATTATACTATCTGAAAAAGTAAGGAAATTCATTGCAAGAAAACTTTATTAATGCATCAGTTAGGGTTCCTACTGAAGCAACAAAAGCAGGGAAATGGGATGCTAGGGTTTCCAACCCTAACACCTCACCACCACCCTTCAGAGACGACAGGCATCGTGGGTGCCTTGGAGTCATCAACCCTAATGCTCACCCCATTTTCCTATACTGTGCCCATCTCAGCTTATTTACTTGTGGAATGGGGTGAGCGTTGGGGGTGAGGGTGGGGTGTTATGGTTGGAAAACTTTGAGACGTAGACAGCCCATTCTGAGTGCTGTATAATTTTTTTATATATAAAATGTATTAATGACTGTCTCTGAGGAAAAATCAAATACTCTAGGAATTACCTCACTCATCCCCCCCCCCACCAGATTTCAGCTGACAGATGCAGGCCAAGAGAACTGCTGACAGGATGTATTACATGCTCATTTTTTAGAGACAATGTGCTACCTGGAAGACTTTAATCAAGGATCCTGTTTCTCTGAGTTAATTGCAGAGTTGTAAAAGTTAACTTTGTTAAGAGGGAAAATCATAAAAAAGGTTTATGATGTTGAAGAGAAAACATAGGTTATTACACAGAGATGAGAGTTCATAAATGCTCATATGAAGCCTGCTTGAAGAGGGTACAGCATGAGATCAAAGAAAGTGTCATCTGAAACTTGAGTTATGCTAAGGTTGCAGAATTAATACTTTGAAATGACATCCTGTGGTTGTGTAGAAATATATATTTTTTAGATATTTTGACAGAGGAGCAGCTGGATGACCTCATTAAAAAGGGGTTGGCAAATACAGCTTGAAAAGACTATTCTGTTTCACTACAGGGACACATTTTGACCTGGACTCTGACCATGAAACATCATGGGGAGCACTTAAGCAAGTATTTAGAGACTAAGTACTGAAGTAGGAATTTGCACTGTTTAAACCTTGTTTCTTTTTAAAAGATGTGTATGTCTTTTGATATAAGAGTTCTGTATTTTGTGTTTCACGTATTTTTAACTATTTTAGTAAAATTCTTTTTAGAACTTACTTGGTCTGTCTTTGACTTCTTTTTATTTTGTAAGAAAAGTCCATGGTTATAGCAGACAATAAACATAAGTTTGAATGGTGGTATCAAACTGGAAAGAGAAGTGTTAAATCTGAGGTATTTTTTAAAGTTTTAAAAGGTTCATCTCTGAATACTTGGGTAGGTGCCTGTAGGCAAACATATCTGGCCCCTGAAGACAGATATATCTGAGGCTGTGCATTGGGTATGCTAACAAGAGGTTAACAGTTTGAAACACTCCAGAACTGGAGACCAAAGGTTGATCCAAACTCACAGAAACAGACAAGAGAGTCACCTTGTCCGTTACACTGTTCACAAGACTGCACTCAGAGGTTGGCACTTTGGGAGTAGGTGGCCTGATCTGCTGAGTGGGTCTGTGACAGATTTGGTTGGCAGCGGTGGCATTCATTTTGGTATCACAAGCTTTATTGTTCTGTGTTAGCTGAGACCGTAGGCTTTCACAAAGAATGAAAAAGGCAAAGTTTTATTCTAAAACAGAAACAGAACTATATGTTACTTGGCTTACAGTCAGGTTCCTACCCATTTTATTTTTTTTATAAAGTGCAAAGTCAGAGTAGCAGTAGCTAGGAACGATGGCGTCCAACTACAGCAGGCACACTATAAAACAATTAAAACAGTTGTGCGAGGACAGAGGAGTCCTATTCAAGGTGAAAGCCAGTAAGCAGAACCTCATAGAGGCCCTGATGGTACCAGATACCCAAAGCAGAGAGTCTCAGACCGTGACTGAAAGGGACCAGACCTCGAGGATGGCAGAACTAGTGGCCAGCGAGGGGTCCCAAGCCAATGAGAAGGACAGCAGGGCCACTGTCAGAGAAGGGCCACAGCAGCAGGGGAAGGTCACCAGTATCCTGAATCCAGAGGTACTCAAACTGCAAATTGAGTTGCTTCAGGATGGAACTGGTGCTTGAGCAACAACAGAGGGAGACAGACTATGAGGACTGTGAGCACCAGCAAGCTGCAGAGGAAAGGAGAGAGCGAGAACACCAAGAGGAAGAGGAGAAAACAGAGAGAGAGAGAGAGAGTGAGAATGCAGAGAGGCAGAGGAGAGGAGAGAGGAGTGCCAGTGGCAACATGGACTGGAGAAGCTACAACTCCAACCAGCGACACCAGAGCAGGTAAGTGGTTTGGGTTTAACTGGGACTGCAGGACTGGGTTACAAATTGAACTCCAAATTAATAGGTGAGTTTAAGGAAGTGGAGGACATGGACATCTTTGTAAATTCTTTTGAAAAAGTTTGTATTCAGGCTAACATTCCTAGAGAGTCCTGGAGCTTCCAGTTATCCCAGCTACTTACTGGGAAAGCACGAGGTGCATCGGGTCAAATGGACAATGAAGAAAGCAATGATTACAGAAAGCTAAAAGCTGCACTGTTAAAAAAGGTTGAATTAACTGCTGAAACATACAGAGCTAAATTCTGTAAGTGCAGGAGAGGTCCTGATATGAGCTTTGAGGAGCTAGCCACAAAACAACGTCAGTTTTTAAAACATTGGTTGGAAGGAATTGAGGCAAACACTGTTGCTAAAATTGAAAATGTGATTTTATTAGAAAAATTTTGTTGGGCATGCCCAGCACAGCTAAAAACTTGGATAGAGGACCGAGATCAAAAAACAGTGCAATAGCCTGCTGAACTCTTGGACTGATATGCCAAGAGCAGACCTGCTCTGAGAATGAATGGGGCGGGCGTGGCAGTGCAGAAAGGGAAAACGTGCCTTCAGAGCAGCTAAAACCCTCACTGCCTCCACCGAAACCAGTTAGCCCCAGGTTTCCAAGAACAGATTTCTCTGAAATAAGAAATGCTTGTTGGTTATGTAAAGAAACTGAGCACATTGCCAGACAGTGTCCAAGAAGGGCAAGCAATAATACGCAAAGTAGTACCAGAAAAGAAGTGGGTTGTTTGTGTGTCCCTGAGAGCATGTCAGTGAACATGAGGGAACACATGCACCCAGTCATGGTGAATGGAGTACAGACGCAGGGGTTAAGGGACACAGGGGCATCCCTGACATTGGTAAAGGGAGATCTGGTACAGCCTGGTCAGCTTATACCCAATAAATACATGACTGTACAGGACTTTGCAGGTGAAAAGAAAACATTACCACTGGCCAGTGTTCTCCTAGACTGGGGTGAAACGGGGGAACTGTGCAACGGTGGGCTGTAGCCAACACATTAGCAGTGGATGTGATCCTTGATAACAATCTCCAGCAGGGGGTAGTATGTGCAGTTACCCATAGCCAAGCATCAAGGGAAAATAGTAGTTCCCTGAACCCCACAGAAGCCAGTATGAAAACCACTGAGAGGCGGTTCCCCAGCCTGTGTCTCCAGATGGGGAGGTTGATAAAAAGGGGATAGAAATTTCCCCGGTAGCAAGTGACCACACAGCTACAGAAGGTTACTCTGAAGAGGGAAGGGTGACCAATTGTCAGAGGGTTGGGATTGACAGTGATCCTGAGGGCCCTGATGCCAGTGCTAGGGACCCTAGTTTAGTGACTGAAGGGGACCTGTCCCATGCCTTGGGAATGTGTGAGGGGTTTGCAGCTGCTCAGAGGGGTGACCCTAGTTTAGAGAAGCTGAGGGCTTAGGCAGACATGGAGAGCACACAGGGAGGTGACGGCAGACATAAGGTCTATTGGGAAAATGGACTTATGTATACACAGGCAGTACAGACAGAGGGAGGGATGCTAGGCAAGCAGCTTGTCATTCCCCAAGGGTATCGTGAGCAGTTGCTCAAGATTGCACATGATATTCCCTTGTCTGGTCATCTGGGAATCACGTGCACAATGCAGTGGTTGGCCCAGAATTTCTACTGGCCTAACTTCTCCCAGCTGGTGAAGGAGTATTGCAGGTCTTATCACCGGTGCCAAGAAATAGGGAAGGCGGGCAAGAAAACCCAAGCCACCCTGATCCCCTTGCCCACAGTGGAGGAGCCATTCCAGAGGGTGTGAATGGATATTGTGGGGGCTTTAAATACCCCCATCTCCTCAGGGAAAAGATCCATCCTGACTGTGGTGGATTATGCCACCCGGTACCCAGAGGCAGTCGCCCTATCCTCTCTGAGGACAGACAAAGTGTCAGATGCCTTACTTGGGATTTTCTCCCGTGTTGGGTTTCCACAGGAGGTAATCACTGATCGAGGGGGTTCCTTCATGTCGACCTGATGCAATGTTTATGGGAGAAGTGTGGGTTGGTGTAGAGATGCACGACTCCGTATCACCCACAAGCCAATGAACTTGTGGAGCGTTTTAATGGTACCCTAAAGTCAATGCTCCAGAAGTTTGCCGAACAGCATGGGAGGGGCTGGGAGAAATACCTTCCCCACCTGTTGTTTGCATACAGGGAGGTGTCCCAAGAGTCGACAGGATTTTCCCCCTTCGAACTCTTATATGGACACCTGGTATGTGGGCCCCTACACTTGATCCGGGAGGACTGGGAAGGCAAGCACGCCACCCAGGTAACTCCCATTGTGGATTATGTCCTTAGGTTTAGGGAAAGGCTGAAGGAGCTTATGAGGACAGCCCAGAGCAACCTGGTAGCTGCCCAACAGAAACAAAAGGTGTGGTACAACCACAGAGCCAGAGCTCGCTCGTACATGGTGGGTCAGGAAGTCATGGTCCTTATTCCGGTCCGGAAAGAAAGCTGCAAGCTGAGTAGGCAGGACCGTACAAAGTGGTTAGGAAGGTAAATGACATAAACTACATTGTGGAGTTACCTGACAGAAGACAGACTGAAAGGATGTACCATGTCATCATGATGAAGCCATATGCAAATAGGGCTGACATGGAGTTTGCAGTGTGTAGTCATGGGGAGGGGACAGATGAAGGAGACCCCCTTCTGGACTTGCTAGAAGAGAGTAAGCAGGAGTCCTCTGTAGAGGCAGTAAAATTGTCTCCCCAGCTGACCTCAGACCAGGTCCAGAAAGTAAGGGAGGTTTTAGCAGACTTTGCCCCTTTGTTTAGCACCAATCCTGGACTAACCCCCTTAGCAACACACGATGTGGAGACAGGGACACAGATGTCCATATGGTGGACAGCATATCGGGTGTCAGAGGCTGTCCAAAAGGATATTAGGAGGGAAGTGGAGGAGATGCTGGGATTAGAGGTAATCCAGAGATCCCACAGCCCCTGGGCTGCACCCGTAGTCTAGTCCTTGTGCCCAAGCCAGATGGCTCAACTCATTTCTGTGTGGACTATCATCAACTGAATGCAGTCGCGAAGTCCGATGCCTACCCGATGCCCCGGAAGGATGAACTCCTGGGCAAGTTGGGAGGGGCGGCCTACTTTACAACTATTGACCTGACCAAGGGATATTGGCAGGTAGAATTAGCAGACGGAGCTAGGGAGAGGTCAGCCTTCATCACTCCAATAGGCTTATTTGAGTTTAAAGTAATGCCATTTGGAATGAAGAACACCCCAGCCACTTTCCAAAGGTTGGTGAACCAGGTGTTGAATGGTGTTGAGGAGTATGCTGCAGCATACCTGGATGACATTGCCATCTTCAGTACCAGCTGGGAAGAACACCTTTCACACCTTAGGGAAGTGCTGGGCAGGATACAGAGGGCCGGGCTCACTGTCAAAGCCGAGAAGTGCCAGGTGGTCATGGGGGAAGCGGCATACCTCGGGCATGTGGTAGACCGGGGATAGCTCCGTCCTAACCAAATAAAGATAGAGGTGATTCAGGCATGGCCAAGACCAGAAACCCAGAAGCAGGTCAGTAGCTTTCTAGGGACAGCAGGGTACTACCAGAAATGTATACCCAATTACATTGCCCTGGCTGCTTCCCTATCTGACCTGACAAAGAAAAAGATGCCTAAGAAAATTACCTGGGGCCCAGCCTGTGAGGAAACCTTTACCAGGCTGAAGGAGGCACTGTGCAGTGCTCCTGTTTTGACAAGTCCACTCTATAGGAAAACCTTTATAGTTCAGACTGATGCCTCAGATGTGGGTATTGGGGCAGTACTTAGCCAGATATCTAGCTAAGGTACAGACCACCCAGTAGCATTCCTGAGTCGGAAGTTGCTCCCCAGGAAGCAAGCGTACTCCACGGTGGAAAAGAAGTGTATTGCCATAGTGTGGGCCCTGAAGAAATAGAGCCATACCTGTATGGGCAGCATTTTATGGTGCAAACTGTCCACAACCCCCTGGTTTGGCTGATGCAGATGGGAAAGAGCAATGGCAGACTACTAAGATGGAGTCTTGCTTTACAAGGGTATGATCTAAAAATCATACATAGGGCTGGAGTGAAGAACAAGAACTCCAATGGGCTGTGTAGGGTCTATGAAGAGTCAACTGATTTGGGAAGCTCATCCCATGTAGGGGATAGATCCCCAGATTCAGTCTAGGTGGGGAGGAGTGTGACATAGACAGCCCGTTATGAGTGCTGTATAATATTTTTTTTATATAAAATGTATTAATGACTGTCTCTGCGGAAAAATCAAATGCTCTAGGAATGACCTTACTCATCCCCCGCCCCCCGATTTCAGCTGACAGATGCAGGCCAAGAGAACTGCTGACAGCATGTATCACACATTCAGTTTTTAGAGACAATGTGTTACCTGGAAGACTTTAATCAAGGATCCTGTTTCTCTGAGTTAATTACAGAGTTGTTAAAGTTAACTTTGTTAAGATGGAAAATAATAAAAAAAAAAGGTTTATGATGTTGAAGAGAAAACATAGGTTATTACACAGAGATGAGAGGTCATAAATGCTCATATGAAGCCTGTGTGAGGAGGGTACAGCATGAGATCAAAGAAAGTGTCATTTGAAACTTGAGTTATGCTAAGGTTGTGGAATTAATACTTTGAAATTACATCCTGTGGTTGTATAGAAATATATGTTTTTTAGATATATTGACAGAGGAGGAACAGGATGACCTCATCAAAAAGGGGTTGGCAAATACCACTTGAAAAGATTATTCTGTTTCACTACAGGGACACATTTTGACCTGGACTCTGACCACGAAACATCTTGGGGAGCACTTAAGCAAGTATTTAGAGACTAAATACTTAAGTAGGAATTTGAACTGTTTAAACCTTGTTTATTTTTTAAAAGATTTGTATGTCTTTTGATATGAGTTCTGTATTTTGTGTTGCACATATTTTCATCTATTTTAGTAAAATTCTTGTTAGAACTCACTTGGTCTGTCTTTGACTTCTTTTTATTTTGTAAGAAAAGTCCATGGTTATAGCAGACAATAGACATAAACTGGAATGGTGGTATCAAGCTGGAAAGAGAAGCGTTAAATCTGAGGTCTTTATTAAAGTTTTAAGGGGTTCGTCTCTGAATACCTGGTTAGGTACCCATAGGCAAAGATATCTGGCCCCCCCAAAGACAGATATATCTAAGCCTGTGCATTGGGTATGCTGACAAGAGGTTAACAGTTTGAAACACTCTAGAACTGGAGACCAAAGGTTGATCCGAACTCACAAAATCAGACAAAAGGGTTACGTTATCTGTTACACTGTTCACAAGACTGCGCTCAGAGGTTGGCACTTTGGGAGTAGAGTGAGTGGGTTTGTGACAACCATAACACCCCATTTCCCTGCTTTTATCACTTTTGTAAGAACCCTTACTGATGCAGTAATGACGTGTTCTGCAGTGATTTAACACATGCTTAGGAGTGTCTCAGTGTATTTTTGCTTGCATTAGAACTACACTGATTTTTTTAATTCAACTCCAAAGATGTGTTTTACTTTTTTACTTCATAAAGTGATTATGCCATATAAACTGTAATTGCATATTACTAACCATTATATTTAGCTAGCCAGATATTGTAAATGTTCAGGATTTTAAATGGCCAGTTAAACTAACCAGTCAATAACTGAAAGCAAAATGAGATGAATATGAAGAACATTCTATGCATAGTAAATATATGTATTTGTTGCATTCATACAGAAACTACAGTACCCCTAATTTAGGAAGTAAATTGTGAAATACAAACTCAACAGATCTGTGAAGTAGAATCATCTGTTAATCCCATTTCCCTATGTAACACCTACAAGGACTAGCATTTTAGCATTAAATACAACAGGCTGTCTGAAAGAGAAGGGAACTTAATGCCATTGAACATGCTACCACCAAATGCTCAGATATTTTAAATTTATAGTATGCAGCACTAGCAGTGGTAAATCAACCTTGAAATGTAGAAACCACACAACACAGCTAAAGGAACAAAAGCAATAAATCAAAAAGAGAATTGGGCTCGATTTTTAAACAAATGCATACCGTTTTTTTGCAGATTTCATGCAGTTCATGAAAATGGTCACATGTAGTGAAAATTATACATACATACATACATACAAAATTTGCCAGCAGATAAAGGCCTAGAGGTCTATCAAGTCAGCTCGAATGTGCAGCTAGCACCCTTTATTCTGCAGCTGCCCCTCCCTTCCACCCTTCCCCTTCATTAACCCTCCCCCTTGTCCTGTCCCATCCTCGTTTGAAGCAGTCCACTGTTCTACTGCATACCTCTTCTGCAGGTAACGCATTCCACTCAGCCACCACCCTCTCTGTAAAAAAGTGTCTCCTCATCTCCCTCCTGAGCCTTTCTCGCTCCAGTGTCATATCATGGCCCCTGGTGGCCCTCCCCTCCCTTACTTTGAACAGCCCCTCTGTACCCGTCTTGTTTATTCCTTTCATGTATTTAAAGGTTTCAATCATATCACCCCTGTCTCTCCTCTTCTCCAGTAAGTACATGTTCAGCTCCTTCAACCTCCTCTCATATGATAAGTTCCCCAGTCCCTTGATCATCTTTGTCGCCCTGCGCTGCACCCCCTCCAGTAACTTAATGTCTCTCTTCAAATACGGATGCCAGTACTGCACACAGTACTCCAGGTGTAGTCTAACTAATGACCTATACAGTGGTAGAATCACCTCCTCCCTCCTTGAGGATATACCCCTTTCAATACAACCCAGCATTTTGTTGGCCTTTGCAGCTGCCTTCCTGCATTGTGCCGAGTTATTCATTGACCCTGTAATGAGCACACCCAGATCCTTCTCCTCCTCTGTCTGGGCTAGCTGCACTCCCCCTAGCTGGTAACTCCTCCTTGGGTTCTTCATCCCAAAATGCAGCACCTTGCACTTTTTGGCATTAAACCCCAGTTGTCAGGTGTCTGACCAGGTTTCAAGCTTTGCCAGATCATCCTGCAACCCCTGCCATCCCCCTAGGTCATCCACCACCACCACGCCTACCTTGGTATTATCAGCAAACAGACTGATCTTGTTCTTGATGTCCCATGATATGTCTGCAATGAATATCCCAAACAACACTGGTCCCAATGCCGAGCCCTGTGGAACACCGCTCGTCACTGCCCTTGGGTGTGAGGCTCCACCCATCACCACCCTCTGTTGCTTTCCTGCAGCCAGTTTCCTACCCATCTCACAAGCTTTGCACCCTCCCTGTGCCTACTAACTTCCTTCCCAGCCTTCCATGTGGCATCGAGTTGAATGCCTTACTGAAGTCCAGATACAGGACATCCACTGCATGGTCCCTGTCCAGTTGCCTAGTTACCCAGTCATAGAACTCCACCAGGTTGGTTTGGCAGGATCTGCCCTGTATGAAGCCATGCTGTCTGCTGTCCTGTAGTCCTTTGGCCTCTAGGAGGACCACCAGCCTCTCCTTCAGGATAGTCTCCATTAGCTTACATGATGAGCCTGTTCCTAAAGCTCCAACTCCCATAAAAACAACAACATTGCTGCGTGCTGTATAGTGTTGAGCCAGTTTTAATTACCAAGCAAAAAAACAATTTAAATAATGTCATAGCAAAAGGAAATTGCTGTTGATAGAACATTAGAAGATCCATCACATCTAGGAACAGCAGTGTTCTGATGCCTGTCTATACAGCATACAGTACATTCGCCCCACTATTGATTACAGGTCACAACTCTGGGTCCCATATAAAAGTATTCAAATCAAGAAAATTGAACAAGTACAGAGATGCATAATGAAAGCAATAAAGGGGAATTAGGAATTTAGATTATAAAAACCCATCTTGATAATTTAAAATGATCAGCCCTGCAAACAAGACAGGTAAGAGGGGACTTAATGCTTGTATATAATGTATTACAGGACCCAGAATTGATGATTTTGCTCAACATGGATTTTAAATTGGATTATAAGGCAACCATGGGGCACCCTCTTTGCTTAAAAGGAGAAAGAGTCTGAACAAAGAAAGGGAAGTTTTACTTCTCACAGAGGGTGGTGGATGTGTGGAACAGCCTTCGCATTTATGTTGCGACAAGTGATACCAAAAATACTTTAAAACAAGCATTTGTCAATGCCGAATGTTGATTGCATTGGTGTGTTGAGCTCGCTCACTGCCACTTGCTCAGTCTGTGTCTCCCGGTGCTGCAGGCTGCTCTTTTGTACTGGGCTCCTGCCTGTGTTGGCACCTTGTTCTGCCCACTAAGAAATCTGCAGCTGTCCTGACAGAGGTCCGTTGAAGTGTCTCACTCCCCCTCTCTCACTCGCTCAGTCTATTTCTCCTAGTGCTGCAGGCTGCTCTTCTGTACCGGGCTCCTGCCTGTGTTGGCACCTTGTTCTGCCCACTAAGAAATCTGCAGCTGTCCTGACAGAGCTCCGTTGAGGTGGCTCACTACCCCTCTCTTACTCACTCATTCTGTTTCTCCTGGCACTGTAGGCTGCCCTTTTGTGCTGGGCTTCTGCCCCTATTGGTGGCTTTTTCTGCCCACAAAGAAATCTGCAGCAGTCCCGACACAGGTCTGTTGAGCCTGCTGACTCCCCCTCTCTCACTCACTCATTCCGTTTCTGCCGGTGCTGTAGGCTTGCCTTTTGTACTGGGCTCCTGCCTGCGTTGGCACCTTTTTCTGCCCACAAAGAAATCCACAGCTGTCTCGAAAGAGCTCCATTGAGGTCGCTCACTCTCCCTGTGTCACTCACTCACTCATTCTGTTTCTCCTGGCGCTGCAGGCTGACCTTTTGTACTGGGCTCCTGCCTCTGTTGGTGCCTTTTCTGCCCACAAAGAAATCTGCAGCAGTCCTATTAAAGCCCTGTTGAGCTGGCTCACCCCTCTCTCTCACTTGTCTATCTGCTTTCTGCCAGCGCTGCAGGCTGCTCCTTTCTATTGGGCCTGCCTGCATTGCTGCCTCTTCTGGCCACAAAGAAATTTGCAGTAGTTACAATAGAGCTCCCATTGAGCTTGCTCACGCCCCTCCTCTCACTCGCTCATTCTGGTTTTCACCACTGCAGGCTGCCCTTTTGTACTGGGCCCCTGCATGCATTGCTGCCTTTTTCTGCCCACAAACAAATCTGCAGCAGTCCCAACAGAGTTCCATTGAGCTCACTCACTCCCCCTTCCTCACTCGCTTGTTCTGTGTCTCCTGCCACTGCAGGCTACCCTTTTCTATTGGACTCCTGCCTGCATTGGCGGCTTGTTCTGGCCAGAAAGAAATCTGAAGCAGTCCCGACACAGCTCCATTGAGCTCGCTCACTCCCCATCTCTCACTCACTCATTCCGTTTCTGCTGGCGCTGCAAGCTGGCCTTTTGTACTGGGCTCCTGCCTGTGTTGCCGCATTTTCTGCCCATAAAGAAATCTGCAGCAGTCACAACAAAGCTCCATTGAGCTCGTTCACTACCACTCTGTCACTCACTCATTCTGTTTTTCTTGGCGCTGCAGGCTGCGCTTGTGTACAGGGTTTCTGGCTGTGTTGGCACCTTTGTCTGTCCACAAAGAAATCCGCAGCTGTCCCAACAGAGCTCTGTTGAGGTTGCTCAGTCTCCCTCTGTCACGCGCTCATTCTGTTTGTGCTTGCACTGCAAGTGGTCCTTTTGTACTGGGCTCCTGCCTGCATTGGCACCTTTTCCTGCCCACAAAGAAATCCCAGCAGTCCTGATAGAGCTCCGTTGAGCTCACTCAGTCCCCCTGTCTCACTTACTCATACCGTTTCTCCCACTGCTGCAGGCTGCCCTTTTCTACTGGGCCCCTGCCTGCATTGGCGCCTTTTTCTGCCCACAAAGAAATCTGCAGCAGTCCTGACAGCGCTCCGGTGAGTTCGCTCACTCCCCCTCCCTCACTCGCTCTCTCATTCTGTTTCTCCCAGTGCTGCAGGCTGCCCTTATGTACTGGGCTCTTGCGTTGGGGCCTTTTTCTGCCCACAAACAAATCCGCAGCAGTCCCGACACAGCTCAGTTGAGCTCAGTCACTCCCCACCCCTCACTCATTCGATCTTAATCTGTCGCAGACACTGATTTCCCACAGCAACCATGCTATTCTCCAGCATGCATGCAAAAACATATTTTAGCCAGGATGTAAAAAATGACAGCTGTACTGTTCATAAGGAGGTGTGAAAAAATGTCACTGTTGAAAATATGGAGTGAAAATATTACAAATTTGCGAAGTTACAAGGGTGCATGGAAATAGTTCAATGCATGCTTGTGACACAGGCATGTTATGGAGTTTTGTCACCAAATTTTCAGTAGGGGGTTTTAGGACCTCTGCTTATGAACAGTGCCTCTGTCATTTTCTTAATCTGTCCCGAACATTGATTTCCCACAGCGACCGCGTTATTCTGTCCTGCAACTGTGAAACCGCATTTCAGTCAGGATGTGAAAAATGACAGCTGTGAAAAAATACCACTGTTGAAAATGTGGCATGACAATATTACAAATCTGCGAAGTTACAAGGGTGTGTGGAAAGTGTGTGCAACGCACACTTGTAACACAGTCATTTGATGGGCTAGCATCACCAAATTTTCAACATAGGCATTTTAGAACCTCTGCTCATGAATAGTATCACTGTAATTTTCTTAATCTGTCCAGGACAGTGATTTCCCGCCTCAACCGCTCTATTCTGCGCGCCAGAAGTGCGAAAACACATTTTGGCCAGGATGGGAAAAATGACAGCTATACTGTTAATGAGCAGGTGTTGGAAAATGGCAATGTTGAAAATCTGGAGTGACAATATTAGAAATTCGTGAAGTAATGAGCATGTGTGCAAACTGTGCAACGCACACTCGTAACACAGTAATTTTATGGCGTATCGTTATCAAATTTTCAACATGGCCAATTTAGGACCTCTACTCATGAACAGTGTCATTGTCATTTTCTTAATCTGTCCCAAACACTGATTTCCCACAGCGACCACTCTATTCTCCGATGGAAGTGCGAAAACACATTTCTGCCAGAATGTGAACAATGACAGCTGTACTGCTCACAAGAAGATGTAAAAAATGCCAATGTTGAAAATCTGGTGTGAAAATATTGCAAATTCACAAAGTTACGAGCAAGCGTAGCAACTGCGCTGCACATTTTTTGGATTTTCCCACCAAATTTGCAACATAGGCTTTTTGAGAGCCCACCTCATGAACAATTTCACTGTTGTTTTGTTAATCGGCCCCAAAAGGTGATTCCACGCAGTGACTGCAAAAATCACCTTTCAGGGCCGATTAATGCCTTGACAGTTCAAGAATTCATGAGGAGGGGTCCCAAATCCCCCATGTTGAAAATCTGGTGCCAAAATTTCAAAAAATTACTGAGATATGCATTAACGTTGACAAAACCCTATTTATTCCATTATACAGCTTACCAGCATTTCCTCAGTTCACGGTCAGCTTTAAAGAGTGCAGATGTGTTCCCGGTCCACGAAGATCATCACGCCGAGCTCCAGAGGTAAGTATGGGGTGAGGGGGGTGTGGGGAGGCAGGGTGTGCAGTGGGTGGGCGCAGGTTGCAGGAGGGGGGGCAGGGAGACCTCCGAGGGATAGTTTCCTTTTTTCAGGGTAAAAAAACAAAACACACATCATGGGACAGTTGTTTTTTTTTTCACAGGGGCATGTGGCATGCTGGGGTGGGCTCCCAGTGTGCCAAAGGACTCTTTCTTTGTGGAGGCCAGCAGTATCTGACAGGGGATTGGGCACCCCCGTCAGCACACAAGAAAAGGGGGGGGTTCAGATTATGCTGACGGGGAGTGGTCTCCCCCGTCAGCAAAATCAACAGTGGGGCACCGAAGCCGACAGGGATTGGGGTCTCCCATTGGCAAATAAACACAGTGGGGGGGTTTTATTGTTTGTGAACATGGCGGCATCGCCGCGCCATGTTCATAAACAATATCAGGGTTTGAAAGTTCCGCCCTGCAATGACAGGTTGCCCCCTCATTGCATCGGATGGCTAATGCTGCAATGACGAGGAGGCCCCTGATTGCAGCGGCGAAATTGTCAGAAGTTGGTGCAAAGGTTTCAAACCCATGTCACCAGTAGCATGCAACTGCATTGGGGGAAGCAGGACAAGCCTTTGCAGGCTGTGGGGGCATTGGCCACAACAGTGCTGCGCCTCCACAACCTGCTTCTGAGCAAGTTGTCCCAATATGTTTCTTGCGCTGTGCAGTCAATGTAAAAAGATTGGATGAATTTATGGCCTCAAAACCAAATACCAAGTATTACCACTGATATAGTGGGAGGGTAGTTCACATGGGCTCACAGCCTTTATCTGTTCTAAAATTCCAGTAACTTCTAGTAAGAGTTTTTGATTGAGTGGTACAGCACATATACTACTGACTGATGGATGTGTAGGCCAAGCACTTAAGGAACATGTTAAGCTCAGCACCCCCTCCATTCATCCAGGCGTACTTTACTTCTCAACTGCCCCAAATCATGAGGTCCATCCCATATTTTTTCTGAATTGTTCAGCCCACATAGTAAAGGTGCCATTCCACATAGATTAAGTGCTGTCTCATGATGTAATCTCAAACATTAAGGCAGAAATTTGTAATAATTAAATAATGTTTAATCAAAATTAAACTTTGCAGAAAAAAAAGCACACGTTATCACATTGCCCTGAGCTTGAACTCTCTATGTTTGATGATGTGTTCCACATTTTGAGTGTCAGTTTCCTTTTTTCAGAAACAAAAGGTGCTGTTTGCATTCAGGCATCATCAGCACTCAATGGTACTATTGCTGGTAATTTCAGACCTTCTCAAACTAATGGGGAAGAGGTATAATCCTTCAGTTGGTGGTGGAAAGTTAAAAAAATATTGTCCTGTATTCATAAACCTTACCTTCAGCATTATTTTACTTTTCCTTTACTATCCATATTTAACAATCTTTCATTTCGTTCAATGGTGCAGATGAATTGGCCGAGCCTATCATCAATATTATCTTACAGTCACATAAAGGGGAACTAAAGTCAATATTTGCAAATATGTTGTCTGGCGTGTTTTGATTTGTAGGTATAGTCCCAGTGTGTTCTTCCTTTGCTTGCTGTAAGCAGATTGTTTTTCTAAATTTGCCTGCTACTTTTATGACCTTGAGGAATTTCCATGCTCACATTTTGTATTGCTCTTCTTTTTCCTACAGTGTCTCCTGTCCCATGTGACAGTGATGGATTTATGACCAGTAATTCAACAAGAGCTTTTTGTGATTTTAAGTAACTGTCCTTGTCCTGGGATCTCTAATGAAAGTTACATTTATAAATGGCAATCACCTGATGGATAATTATGTGGGCTACAATGTAAGGAAACAGCTAAAGTTTTCTCTAATTTTATTTATTTATTTAAATTTTGGTGACTGGGTAGGCCCACTGAGACTGAAACAGTCCCTTTTTCAGGGGTGACCCAGAATTAATTACATACATCTATAAACATAACAAAATACATACGTATCATTTCACAATTAACAGTCAATATAGACATACCGACCCAGTCAAGGATACAGTGACAAGTTAATTACTATCAATATCAGCAAGAGTAGAAGTACTACACAAGACAGTCACAATCAGATTGATGTCCCAATAAGGTTAGATCGGCAGCAGGGAGTCTGGTAGGCTCAGCGATAGCAGTTGCAGAGGCTCAAATCCAACAGGTGGGCTTTAAGACCCTTCTTGAAGCCCCCAAGGGAGGTACATTCCTGGAGACTGCTAGGGAGACCATTCCAAATAGGAGGGATGAAGGCAGCATAGGACCAGAGTCCTAGGGAAGTCCTAACACTGGGGACATGGATAAGCTGGCGGCTAGAGGATTAATGTTCTCCCATTCTTTTGGGAGCTAAAGTGTTAATTAGGCTAGGAGGAGCGCCATTTTGATGAAGCTTAAATGCAAGGCACAGTGATGGATATGATAATCAGCTGTCTACAGAAGGCCACCTAAGAGATAATAGTACCTTGCAGTGATGTTCCCGTGGTGGCATCCCTGCAGTGAAGCACCCTATCCTGTGATACAGTATTTTTAGCCTTTGCATTTCAGAACTTCTTACAGAGTGTAGCAAAGGGGCCCCATATAACAAGGTTGGTAGAAGTGTACCAGTGGAAACCTTGAGTTTGGATTCATGAGTGAGGAAAGGGCTCAGGTGATATAATAGACCTAACTTTTGGTTGAGTTTCTTGGTCAGATGGTCAATGTGGCTCTTAAAGGAGCAGTCTTGGTCTAAGTATACACCTAGGTATTTGATACAATTGATCACTTCAATTTTTGAGCCATTGGAAAGAGCTGGGTAAATGCGTTGAGCCCAGGCTTTTAGGGCCAAATAGCATGACTTTGGTCTTTTTACTATTTAGAACTAATTTATTAGCAAGAAACCAATTCTCAAGTAGACCAAGGTCTTGACTAAGAAGGTTGTTTAGTTAGACAGTGTCTCGGGAGGACCTATAAAGCACGGCATCATCTGCATATAAGGCCACCTTGGCCCCTCCACAATGTTGAGGCAAATCATTAATAACTAGGGAAAACAGGAGAGGTCCCAATATTGAACCCCGTGAGACACCGTCTGTGATAGGGCATTTGTCGGACTTAGCTCCATGCTATCTGACAATTTGTGATCTGCCATCAAGGTAGTCCGTGAACCATTGAGCAGACAGATGATCAAGACCAAGAAATGTTAGTTTAGTGATAAGATGCTGATGATTCACCAAGTCAAATGCTTTGGTGAGGTCTATAAAGATCGCACCAGTTGGAAGGCAATCATATAGAGCCATGAAGATATCCCCAGTAAGGTTAATCAGGGCCGTATTGGTACCATGATTTTTCCTAAAACCATGTTGTCGTTCAGTTAGTAAATTGTTCTGTTCAACATATTCCTGGACTGCTGTTATACAATCTTCTCTAACACTTTACTTAGAGTGCAGAGGATGGATTTTGGTCTGTAATTCTCAACTAGCTCAATATCCCCACCTTTAGGGATAGGAATGATCAAGGCAACTTTCCACACAGTGGGGACTTTGCCTTCAAGCAGTGATCTGTTTAGGAGCCAAGTGACTGGAGAGGCAATGACATGGGCTATGATTCTGAGGAGTCTGGGCTCCAGCTTGTCAAACCCAGCAGAGCCAGAGGATCTGATTTTTTTTCAGTAATTTTTGGACCTCAGATTTAGTTGCAAGTTTGAAGTGAAAATTAGGGTAAGGGGTTTCCTCTTGTAAATGATTCTGGGTGGGGGGGCCCAGAGGGATTATTTTTAAATTTGTCCAGCCAAGTGAGGAATGTGTTTAGTGCATTAGCAGCATCTTGCGGATTGGTATAGCGGACACCATTTGCTACAATGTCACTTTTCTCATCGGTGGTGTTCCCCTTTAGAAGAGAGTTAATTTAGGACCAAAATTTTGTAGGGTCCGAAAGGTTTTAATTTGTAGGTTCTGGAGGTATTGTCTTTTAGCTGATTTTAGTTCATTTTTACACTTGTTTCTCAATTTTCTGTATTCCACCCAATCCTTAGTTAGATTTGTAGATTTGAATTTTTCTCAGGCTTTGTCTCTCACCCTCATTCGTTTTTTAAGGTCTCTGGACATCCACTTTGAGTGTTTTCCCTTGACTCTGATTTGTTTTAGTGGGACATGCTTATTGGCAGCCGAGAGGAAGTTATTGATGAAGAAATCAAGGACTGAGTCCAGATTGGGGGCTAGCTTGATATGAGTCTAATCCACCACTGCTAGGAGTTTCAAGAAAAGAACAGGTGTTGAAACTGGAATAATCCTGAGCCCAAAAAATTCTGGGTGAAGGGTTGGGATGGTTGTTTTTCCAGATGCCGAATATTGGAGCATGGTCACTTATGGAGTCCACAAATGTCCCAGCCAGTTTTAAACTACTTGGGTTGGAAGCAAGAATCCAGTCTAATGTGGTGTGGCTTCCTGACTTAATGTTCAGCCTAGTGGGTCCTTGGATCATAGCACTGGTGACCTAGGGAGATTGTTATGCTTTTTTGT
This sequence comes from Neoceratodus forsteri, assembly GCA_016271365.2. Lineage (NCBI taxonomy): Eukaryota > Metazoa > Chordata > Ceratodontiformes > Ceratodontidae > Neoceratodus > Neoceratodus forsteri. The sequence continues at coordinate 940,818,703 of CM057458.1, forward strand.
GGTTGTGTGTAGTCTCATGAAATTAAAAGCTTTTAAAATCATTGCTTCTGCTGGCTAGACCTAGACACATACCAGAAAACAAAAGTTTGGACTAGAAAGAGTTATTTATTTGAAGCCAGAATATCAGGCTTCTAACAGTAGATTGCTGCTGCAGCAGTTATTACTTACTAAATCAATGGTCCTGGACACATTACTGTCACATGTAACAGAGAGCACCGGAGGAAAAAGAAAAGCAATCAAATTATTAAACATGGGAATCCCCAGCCGGCCCAGTGGCACTGAGGGCTGAGGTGCTGGATGCCTTACCTTGCGCTATGCCAGTGACCCATGTTCAGGAACGAGCATGGGATGCCAGGGATCAGCAGGGGAGGAGAAGGATTGAGTGCCCGATGGACTACTCTCCTTCTCCGGGGGTGGGATCACCAGTAGTCGGCACCCGACTGGCCCCTGGCTGTGGCTGGGGGGGGCAGTGTGCCGATGCTGTAGAAAGGGGAGGAGATGGGACAGATCCTTGGAGGAGTACATGCAGAGGTATGTCCCCTCTCTCCATGGGTGTCATTGCATGCCCCACCTCCACAAAGGAGAAAAACTGGGAAAAAGTCCTGGCCACATGGTATGAAGCTGTTTCTACAGCACCACCCCTGAGAAGGCACCTCCCTGGTTGGATCCATTTCAAGTGGGTTGAGATGCTCCCCACCACTCTGCCTTGAAGGTTAAGTCATGGGAGCTCAAGGGAGGGGGTCTGCTCTTTGGAGGACGGCACTGGGGTGACAGCTGAAGGTAGCAGGAGTGCTGGCTAGGACATGGCAGAAATATCATGATTAAAAAAACAAACAAAAAAAACATGGGAATCCCAGGAGGCCATAAAACTGGTAGGCAAATTTACAACAAAAAAATAAACTAATAGCAAACAAAAGGGAAAATACACTAAGATCACATACACAAACTAAAACACTCACCACGACATATGTTGTCTCTAGCTAGCCTTTGAAGAAGACACAGTTCCAGTGCGTTGGAGGATGCCATAGTAATACCATTCCATAAAATGGGTGGTAAAAGTAATGTTTCAGATGATAGACATACAGTGGAACCAGCCAGTATGCAATGCAGTAACTTGCAGTAAATGGCATGTCACAAAATACTGCAGTAAAAAGGGCTTAATTACCATTGTATTGCATAGTTCCATGCAGCACACTAAAGCATTACTTTCTTGCATCCTGGCTGGCACTGCCACATGGCTTATTTCAATTATTAGCAAGCTTGCAGAATACTTACTGAAAGAAGAAATTGAAGAATTTCTGGAGAAAAATTGGAAATATATGGATTCTCAACATGGGTTTCAGGAGTCCAAGGGGCAGATATTCCAATGTTTGCATGGGCACTAACCGGTGTGCGCCCATGCAAACCTGGTTTTGTACTGGAGCCCAATAGTCAAAAACCTCAGTTGTGCTACCAAACAGGGTAGCACCTGCACAGACCAAAATGGGGGTTATGCAAATAGGGGATGGGGACAGGAATATCAGTGCAAGCCAATATTCAGCAGCTGTGCAAAATGCAAAAGGGTGTCGTAAGGTCATTTTGCACAGCGCAAATACCACAGAACAAAACCCTCTCTGAATCTGCCCAACCCTAGCAGCTGACAGAGGTACTGCAGCCAACTAGCAGTTGACCACTGGGGGAGCACACCCACACCTCTCAACTGTCCCTGATTTTCAGGAACATCCCTGATTTTGCCTCAGAATTTTCCTCTGTCCCTTGTAAAATTTGTGTTTTTGTGACAGAACAGTGGAAACTATAAGCACAAAATAATGTCAAACATTAGAATTACAAGCTTGTTCTTCTTAGGAAAATGCATCTTACACTAATCCCCTTATTCTGTCACCTTTCTGAATGAACAGTGCCACTTTTTATGTTGATTGCGCGCAGTGCAAGAAACATATTGGGACAGCTTGCTGAGAAACAGGTTGTGGAGGTGCGGCACTGTTGTAACCAATGCCCCCACAGCCTGCACAGGCATGTCCCGCTTCCCCCAATGCCATTGCATGCTGCTGGTGACTGCAGTTTGGAACCTTGTCACCAACTTGTGACAATTTTGCAGCTGTAATCAAGGGCCACCTCATCATTGCAGCATCAGCCATCCGCTGCAATGAAGGAGCAACCCGTCATTGCAGGGCGGAACTTCCAAACCCTGATGTTGTTTGTGAACATGGCGGTGGTTTGCTGCCATGTTCACAAACAATATAACCCCCCCTACCATGTTTATGTGCCAACGGGGGCCGAATCTCCATCGGCTTTGGTCATCAATGTTGATTTTGCTGACGGGGGAGCCCACTCCCAGTCGGCATTGTGTAACTAACTGCCCCCCACTTCATTATCTGCCGACAGGGTGCCCAATCCCCGTCGGCATAATCTAAGCCCCACCTTTGTTGTGTGCTGATGGTGGTGCTCAATCCACTGTTGGCTACTGCTGCCCCCCCCCAAAGAAACAGTCCTTTTGCATGCTGAGAGCCCACCCCAGCATGCCACATTGCCCTGTAATGTGAAAAACAGTCCCGCAACGTCTTTTTTTTTTTACCTGAAACAAAGGAAACTGTCCCCTAGTGATCTCCCTGGCCCCCCTGCCACAACTCGCACCCACCCACTGCGCACCCTGCCTTCCCACACCCCCCTCACCCCAAACTTACCTACGGAGCTCAGGGAGATGATCTTCGGTGGACCAGGAACATGTCTGTACTCTTCAAAGCCGACCATGAACTGAGGAAATGCCGGTAAACTGTATAATGGAATGAATAGGATTTTTTCCAACTTTAATGCATATCTCAGTCATTTTTTGGAATTTTGGCACCAAATTTTCAACATGGGGCTTTTGGAACCCCTCCTCATGAATTCTTGAACTGTCATGGCATTAATTGGCCCCAAAAGGTGATTTTGTGGTCACTGTGCGGAATCACCTTTCAGGACTGATTAATGAAACAACAGTGTCACTGTTCATGAGGTGCGCTCTCAAAAAGCCTATGTTGCAAATTTGGTGGAAAAAATTCAGAAACTAACTGTTTTATGAGCTTGCACTGCGCAGTTGCTATGCATGCTCATAACTTCATGAATTTGCAATGTTTTCATGCCAGATTTTCAACATTGCCATTTTGTCACACCTCCTTGCGAACAGTACAGTTGTCATTGTTCATATCCTGGCAGAAATGTGTTTACACACTTCTGGTGCAGAATAGCGCATTTGCTGTGGGAAATTAGTGTGCAGGACAGATTAAAAAAATGACAGTGATATTATTAATGAGTAGAGGTCCTAAAATGCCTATGTTGAAAATTTGGTAACAATACTCCATAAAATGACTGTGTTACGAGTGTGCGTTGCGGAGTTTGCACACACACTCGTAGCTTCACAAAATTGTAATATTTTCACTCCAAATTTCCAACATTGCCATTGTCCCACACCTACTTATGAACAGTACAGTTGTCATTTTTCCCATCCTGGCCAAAATGTGTTTTCGCACTTCCAGTGCAGAATAGAGCAGTCGCTTTGGGAAATCACTGTCTGGGACAGAATAAGAAAATGACAGTGATACTGTTCATGAGCAGAGGTCCTAAAATGCCTATGTTGAAAATCTGGTGATGATAGCCCATTGAATGACTGTGTTACAAGTGTGCATTGCACACTTTCCATGCACCCTTGTAAGTTTGCAAATTTGTAATATTGTCACACCAGATTTTCAAGCAGTGGAATTTTTCCACACCTCCTTATGAGCAGTACAGCTGTCATTTTTTACATCCTGACCGAAATGTGTTTTCACAGTTCCGGCACAGAATAACGCGTTCGCTGCAGGAAATCACTGCTCAGGACAGATTAAGAAAATGACAGTGGCACTGTTCATGAGCAGAGGTCCTAAAATGCCTATGTTGAAAATTTGGTGATGAAACTCCATAACATGACTGTGTTACAAGCGTGCGTTGAACTGTTTCCACTCACCCTTGTAACTTCGCAATTTTTTAATATTTTCATGCCACATTTTCAACAGTGGCATTTTTCCATACCTCCTTATGAACAGTACAGCTGCCATTTTTCACATCCTGGCTAAAATATGTTTTTGCACTCCTGCCGGGGAATAGCATGGTTGCTGTGGGAAATCACTGTTTGGGACAGATTAAGATCGAACGAGTGAGAGGAGGGAGTGACCAAGCTCAACTGATCTGTGTCGGGACTGCTGCAGATTTGTTTGTGGGCAGAAAAAGGGCCCAATGCAAGAGCCCAGTACAAAAGGGCAGCCTGCAGCACAGGGAGAAACAGAATGAGAGAGTGAGTGAGGGAGGAGGAGTGAACGAACTCACCAGAGCACTGTCAGGACTGCTGTGGATTTCTTTGTGTGCAGAAAAAGATGCCAATGCAGGCAGGGGCCCAGTAGAAAAGGGCAGCCTGCAGCAGTGGGAGAAACGGTATGAGTAAGTGAGACAGGGGGACTGAGTGAGCTCAACGGAGCTCTATCAGGACTGCTGAGGATTTCTTTGTGGACAGGAAAAGGTGCCAATGCAGGCAGGAGCCCAGTACAAAAGGCCAGCCTGCAGTGGTGATAGAAACAGTATGAGCGAGCAAGACAGGGGGACTGAGAGAGCTCAATGGAGCTCTATCAGGACTGCTGTGGATTTCTTTGTCGGCAGAAAAAGGTGCCAATGGAGGCAGGAGCCCCGTACAAAAGAGCCGCTTGCAGCTCCAGGACAAACAGAATGAGTGCGTCAGAGAGGGAGACTGAGTGACCTCAAAGGAGCTCTGTCAGGACAGCTGCAGATTTGTTTGTGGACAGACAAAGGTGCCAATGCAGCCAGGATCCCCATACACAAGTGCAGCCTGCAGCGCCAAGAGAAACAGAATGAGTGAGTGACAGAGTGGTAGGGAGTGAGCTCAACAGAGCTCTGTTGTGACTGCTGTGGATTTCTTGGTGGGCAGAAAATGCAGTAATGCAGGCAGGAGCCCAGTACAAAAGGCCAGCTTGCAGTGCCAGCTGAAACATTATGAATGAGTGAGAGAGCTCAATGGATTTGTGTCAGGACTGTTTCAGATTTTTTTCTGGCAAGAATATGCTGCCAATGCAGGCAGTAGCTCAGTACAAAAGGGCAGCCTGCAGCGGCAGGAGACACAGAATGAGTGAGTGAGGGAGGGGGCGTGAGTGAACTCATTGGAGCTCTATTGTAACTGCTGCAGATTTCTTTGTGGGCAGAAAAAGGCACCAACAGAGGCAGGACCCCAGTACAAAAGGGCAGCCTGCAGAGCCAGGAGAAACAGAAATGAGTGAGTGACTCAGGGAGAGTGAGTGACCTCAACGGAGCTCTGTCAAGACAGCTGTGGATTTCTTTGTGGGCAGAAAAAGGTGCAAACGCAGGCAGGAGCCCAGTACAAAAGGTCAGCCCGCAGCGCGGCAGAAACGGAATGAGTGAGTGAGAGGGGGGAGTCAGCAGGCTCAACAGACCTGTGTCAGGACTGCTGCAGATTTCTTTGTGGGCAGAAAAAGCCACCAACAGAGGCAGGAGCCCAGTACAAAAGGGCAGCCTGCAGCACCAGGAGAAACAGAATGAGCAAGTGAGAGAGGGGGAGTGAGCCACCTCAACGGAGCTCTATCGGGACAGCTGCGGATTTCTTAGTGGGCAGAACAAGGTGTCAATGCAGGCAGGAGCCCAGTACAAAAGAGCAGCCTGCAGCACCAGGAGAAACAGACTGAGCAAGTGACAGAGGAGCAGTGAGTGAGCTCAACACACCAATGTAATCAGAATTCAACATTGACAAATGCTTGTTAAGATGCGTCCCTGATTTGGGGTCTTTGCCCCTTTTTTTTTTTGGAGCTTTGTCTCTGATTTATGAGGAAAGAGGTTGAGAGGTATGAGCACACCCACCCCCTGTGTCCTGTGATGGCTAATGGAGACTATCCTTAAGGAGAGGCTGGTGGCCCTCCTAGAGGCCAAAGGACTTCAGGACAGAAGACAGCATGGCTTAATATGTGGCAGATCCTGCCAAACCAACCTGGTGGAGTTCTATGACTGGGTAACTAGGCAACTGGACAGGGGCCATGCAGTTGATGTCTTGTATCTGGACTTCAGTAAGGCATTCAACTTGGTGCCACATGGAAGGCTGGGAAGTAAGCTGGAAGGCACAGGGCCGGGTGCAAAGCTGGTGAGATGCAGTCAAGCGGAACTTCATTGGTGAAGTTGGCATGAAGTTGTGAAACTTTTACTTTGCAATGCTCTGCAAAGTTCCTACTGACATCACCAACTTTGACTTTGACATGCTCCTAGGGCTGTTCCCCAGGTCTGACATCAGCCGCAGGAGACTGTTTCAGTCAACGTGCCCACAGAAGGGAGGCAGGATCGACCAGACTACATATTATTACAACAAAAGCAAGTAAGTGGAAATTTTAAGCACTGGGCAAAACTGCTAATGTGGGCAGTGCTCCACACTCAGGTGTGGGGCATAGTGATATGGACACATCCCTTTAACATATGCATTATTGCACTGGGTTGTTGTCTTGAGATTCTCACTAATGAACACCACAAGGCTCCTTTCCTTCATTGCTTGGTCTACTCTGAAACCATCTGTCCAGTACTCTGTTCATAGGTTAATACAGTTCTAAGGAAACCAATGGTTTTTCAAGTCTGACCATAGCTATCCAGCACCCATAAGCTTCAATTCCCATTTCACTCATATGTGCATCTAGTCTAATTTTACACTGACTGAGTCTCCCCCCTGGTGACAAATATAATTAGGTAAGCTGTTCCATGTTTTGTGGGGACAACCATGCTGTTCTAGAAGGGGGCCTGTGGTAGAACTTGGGGGAGCTGAGCAGCGGGCATCAGTGCAAGGGAGCCAAGACAAGGGTTGATAAAGGGCACATCCCCACTGAACAAGGGAGACAAAAACAGAATTAAAAAAAAGGATGCTGGGCTGCACTGACAGGGACTTCACCAGTAGGTGGTAAGAGGTGACCCTGCCCCTCCACAGATCCCTGATAAGACCACACGTGAAGTAATGTGTGCAGTTTTACAGCACTGATTTTAAGAAAGGTAGAGATTATCTGGATATAGTGCAAAGAAGGGCCACCAAAATGATACATGGTATGCAGGGTAGTCTTACAAAGAAAGGATGAGTAGGCTGAACTTGTTTTCACATGAGGTCAGAAGGAAAAAGGAGATGTAACAGAAACATTTAAGTACCTCAAAGGAATCGACAGGATGGACTCTCAACAATTGTTTAACACAGCAGTGGAACCAGCACTGCTGGGAATGGATTAAAATTAGCTGAAGATAAGTTCAGGGGAGATGTCAGTAAATACTTCATGGAGAGGGCAGTGGACAAGAGGAATAGTTTGCCAAGGAATGTGTCCGGGACAGAGTTGGTGCAGGAGTTCAAGATGGAAAGGGGCAGGTATAAGGAGTTAATAGCAGTGGAAGCAATGGAGGTGCGAGGGGGGTTACAGCTACTAAACAGACTGAGATGCTAATAGGATGCTTACGCTAAGCCCACCTACGAATAGGCTAGAGTGAAAGTGGGTGGGACCAAAGAAGACTGAATGGACCCTTGGTCTTTTTCTGGCTGTTATCATTTCTATAGTTCTGTTTCTTGCCAAAAAAAAGGCTTTTAAAGCAGCAGTGCAACAACAAAAGTTTTCCAGAAAAGCTAGTATTAACCACAGTCAATAAAACATTAGCATTCCTGTCAAATCTACTTTTTTGTACCATCTTTACTGTGCAACATACATTTTTTTATTTTATTGATCCTAACCCTTACCAGATTTACAATGGTATTTCTAAGTCAAATGTGGCAGCCATCTTGTTTTCCCTGAGGAAAAAAAATAAACTAAAATATTTCTAAAATACATTTTGGTCAAACTAGAAAATCTTTCCATCAATTAAATTTGGATTATGCATGGAATCTTAGAGTTAAAAAAAGGTAGGGTCAACTCCCCCCCGCCCCCCAGTTTTGTGGCATTGCTCCTTTAAAACTGAATGAACTGCTGTATCTTCAAACTGAGTAAAACTAATGTACAGTATTTCATCGCAAAACACATTTTGAGAGAAAAAAAAAAAAGCCAATAACCTCTAGAAATCAGCTTCCTAAGGTAAAACAGCAGTGGAGCTACAAATAGAGAAATGTTAATGGACACATGATTTTTGTACCAAATGAGAAAAATATAAAAAGATAAAACTTAAGCTCCAGCTAATGTGCAGTATCTCAATTTATTTATTTATTTAAATCTTGGATTTATAATACCTTTGAGCTGGGAGTTCATTTATAAAGGTTCCAAGTTGAGCATAAACATACAAAGTATAATAATGGATAGAGTGTTACAGACAGAAATATACAGTACATGAATTTAATAGATGTACAAGAAAAAATTTGATGCAAATGTTTTGAATGTACAATAATTTGTACATGATGACAAGCTAAGAGCAGCCAAAGACCTTGTCGTGGATAGGAGCAGGGGAGGACAATTAAGGAGAATTCATGGGGGGGTAGGTAGGGGGAAACAGATAGGGAAGGAGGGTGGAGGACAGGCAGGGTTACAGCAGAATCATTTTTGTGCTATAGGTTGTGGTCGCAACCACTGAGAGATGTGAGGTGGGAACAAAGCTTACGCTTTAAAAGGAGCAGGTTTTGATATAGCAAGGGTATCACAGGAGAGTTCATTTAGCCAGTATGGGGCACTGTAGTCGAAGGTCCTTTGTCCCTTAGTAGTCCAACGGAATGGTACTTGATATGGGTGACTGGACAAGCCCCTTTTCCTGTGAGGATTTGACATGGTTCCATATTAATATCATAAAAATGTTATTGCGATTGGCAAATAGGCAAATGCAATATAGCGCCATCAACAATAGCTCCTGCATTTTACGGCACCACATATATTAGCAGCGCAGTAATAACAGCGAGACAGTTATCATCACCTCACCAGTAATAGTAGCTGTAATAGCAGCTGTAATAACAGTTAGCCATGTATTTGTGTATCTCAGTATCACTAAAAGCTCTGTTGTGCTGTTCTGTCTCCAACGTCTGCTACATGCTCCCACTTCCTGCTATGTAATGAAAGCAATGTCACAGCATGCTACCTAGCAACTGTATCAACTTGCTGTTCCAGAGTCTTTCTCCTGCATTCTGCGTTCTCATCACCATGGCTACATAGCGTCAAAACAGTGAAAATGTAGAACAAAAAGAATGGCACCATGAGCCAATGTGCCCACTGGGTACGTCAAAACAGCGACTTAAATTTAAACCTAGCACAGTTCATGGCTCATTGTGCTGGCAAGTGGCATAGCACGTTAAAAATATATTTTATTACATAATCACAATAAAAGTGAGTTACCTAAAAAAAACTTGCAAAATTACATTAATGAAGCAAAAATACTTGCAAAAGAAATAAAATGCTCATAATGGCAGAGCTGCACCATTGCAAGTAAAATGACAATAGGAAATTAGCATAATTCCATTAAAAAAAAATTGCTACAGCAAGTAAGGTCGTCATGGCGTCAGAGCTGCATTAAATTGCGTATCATTACACCTGAAATTGAAAATGGTAAGCCCGGCTTCGCAGATACTTTTATTTGTTCCTTGTTTCATATTCAGAGACAATTCAAGCTACTTATTCATTCAGGTCTCTGTATTTCCATTTCACTCCACTACTGCATGCACCAGATAACAGCTGTTCAAATATTAATTCTGTTATACACTGTTCATTCTGTATGCACTGAATGAACTTCCAGATGGAGGGATGGCATGCTCCGAGTCGACAATTAAAGCCTCTGTGCCATCCCTCCAATGCATTGTTTGTTCTGGAAAGACCTCTAGTTGTTGCCGCATGGCAGTTCCAGTGATCAACAGGAAATGATGCCCTTCTGCGTTCTGACTTACCTCATGGCCTCCCTACCCAAGTGTCTTTGAAGTAGTCTAGGACTGGCAACAATATTTCTTCATTATGCTGGAAAAATTCCAATTCACGCAGCTTTTCAAATGTGCTCACAACATCTGCTGGAGGAACAAATGCTAAACAAATGCATGCGCAAATTCAAGGAAAAGTCTGGATCACTACAGTACTTTTCAAGGAAGTCAGGACATTCCTGGATCTTCCGCCACACTGACTGGTCAAAATGGAAGAACTACCCCATGACCTCAGTTGCAGGAAACACAGATGAAAAAGCTTTCCATGCTGGTCTTTCAAAATCCATTATGGCAGTTGTGGGGCTTAGGGCAGGACATAATGCTTTCAGCTAACTAAAAACACGGGAATATGATGTTGTACTGTGAGAACACTTGAGCACATACAGTGCTGTCACAACAGTACCAGAACAAAGACCATGTACTGTGTATAGCTGGTCATATATTGAGGGGTAACATTTAAATGTTCCATCCATCATCCAGTCCTGACACTCCTTTAAGAATGCGAAGTTTTCCTCAGTGGCAAACATTAAGATGCGATCAGCCTCTTTGCCCCTGTCTAATATCAAGAACATCTGCCCAGTACTTGTGTGGGTGAATTATGGTGGAAGCACCAGGTCCTCCACTGTGGTTGGAGTGGCAAGACAACCATGTTCCTCCTGCCTAATACACTGTACAGTGAGCTTAATCAGTCTTACTTCTGGTAGGCGGCCTGTAACAGACTCAGGAGCAGAGGCTGTGCACTGTAAAACAAACTGTGAAGTGTTTTCTACTCCTGTTCATGCACACTCCCTTATGTCAGACATCACTCTTCTGATAATTGCCACCAGAATTCAGCTGCAAAAGATTACAGGCTAATTACCGGGGGAGGGAACTCTGAACCACCACATGACGTTACCATGATGTTGTCATGGAGAGGAGACACCGGAACACCAGACACTGGCACATCGCCATGGAGAGGAATGTCAAGCACTGTTCAGGAAGTTGGAAAACGTATGTAGAGGAAACACAGGAACATCACTGTTTTGGTTTGCTAATGTGACGAATGTTGCCATGGAGAGGAGAACATCTCTCTGCTCAGGAAGTGGGAAGCCACGTGCAAGGTAATTGCTACTATTCACTGGCATGTACTGGCACAATATTTGGTTGTGCAATGCTGGCTAGAAGTCATTGACATCTACAGGCACTATAATGATACCCTTGCTGTAATCACTTTCGCTATTCTTGATTCGCTATTTTTTAATTGGGTTTTATTTACTCACTTAAATCATGGGATACCGTTAGACATTAGGGTGAGGAGAGGCTAAAGAGCTGGGGGTTAGGCCTAGGGAGAGGTTTTGAGCCAGCAAGCAGGTCTGGTATTTCACCCTACCTTTCAGGTGAAGCCAGTTAGCCTGGGCATACAGGTTGCAGGAGTGCGTGAGTCGGTGTACACCGGTGACTATCCTGCAGGCTTTGTTTAGTGCAATTTTAACCCTATGGAGTGTAGTGACTGATGCAGTACTAGACCGAAGTCAATGGAGATTATGCTGCTATCAACCATGGTTCGGAGTGCCTCAGGGATCAGGCAGTGCTTGTGCCGGTGAAGTAGGCCTAATCTGGTGTTGACAGTCATTGTGACATGGTGAGTGAATGAGAGGGAGCTGTCAAGTATGAGCCCTAGGTATTTGAATGTTTGAACTATGTCCAGGGGTATGCAATTGTTATGGATTGTTAGATGATGGGATTTAAATTTATTATGGGTGTCTGAGAACAACATGACCTTTGTTTTTTAATAGTTCATGAGGAGTTTATGCTCTTTGAACCAAGTCTCAGCTGTGGTAAAATCTTTCTGGAGTTGTTTTTTCAGGGTGACTGGGTCCATGCTACTGGTAAAGAAGACTGTGTCATCTGCATATAGAAGGATGTCACTAGTACAAATGTGAGGAAGGCGGTTAAGGAAGATGCTGAAAAGTAACAGCCACAGGACAGACCTTGTAGGATACCTGAGCGGACCTTACAGCTATCAGATAGGACCTCATTTATTTTGACTTGTTGAGTCCTGTCTTTGAGATAGCTATCAAACCATCTTATGGACTCATCTGAGAGTCCAGTAGTGGCAAGTTGCTTGAGCAACAGCGAGTGATTTACTGTGTCGAATGCCTTGGTTAGGTTGATGTAGGCAGCTCCCACTAACTCGCCATGGTCGAAGACACAGTGGATGAAGCCAATAAATTCCAGGAGGGCCATGGTGGTGCTGTGCAATTACGAAACCCAAGTTGTTGTGGGCATTGGATATCGTATTTATCCAGGTAGTCAGTTAACTGGTCAGCAACAATGCACTGCAGAGCTTTGGAAAGGAGGGAGGAGTATAGATATGTGGCGATAGTTATTGTGGATGGCTCTATCTCTGCTTTTGTGGACTGGAGAGACCACTGCAGACTTTCATCTCTGTGGGAAGTGGGAGAGTCTTAGGGATAGGTTTAAAATTTTGGTCAGTGGAGTGAACACTTCCTCAAAAGTAAGGTTGAGAAGTTTGAGATTTAGGCCATCATAGCTGGAGCTGGGTTTGCTTAGGACTCTCTGAAGGTAATGTCTGGTTTCAGCTTTGGAGATGACTTTGAATTGAAATTGGGGGTGGCTTGCTGGTATATCGTTATTATGTGAATTAGCATTAATAACGGAATACTCAAAGAACTCAGAGGGTAAGATGTCAGTGAGGTCAGTAAATGCACTATTGAAGGCGTCAGCTATTTTTGGGGGGGTCTTGGTTGATTACCCCATCAACCTCAAATATGGCTGGAGAGCCTTTTTTATGCTTCCCTATAAGATCACTCATGTTGCCCCAGAACTTTCGGCAGTCGCCCCAGGATTTGGTGAGCTCATCTTTGAAGTAGCGACTTTTAGCTGTGTGTAATGCATGGTTGCAGTTGTTTCTGGCCCATTTGTAGAGCTGGATATCAGGTTGTTTGCTAGAGGCACATGCACTGTGCCATAGGTTTTCCCTTGAGGACATGAGGCCAAGTAGGGCTGGGGAGATCCAGGCATTGTAGCTGCCTTTTTGCTTACAGTTTCTCATGGGGGCATGGATGTCACAGGCAGCACTGAAGACACTGTGAAGTGCTCTAGTGCATGGCCCACATCATTGTAGGTGTCAATCTCAGACCAGTCTTGTTGTTTGAGTTGGCATTTGAAGGGTTTCAGATGTTCTCATTTCAGAATTTGGCTGTAGATGATTCTGGCGGGAGGTTTGGTGACTTTATTGGACCAGGAAAGTAGCATGGGACAGTGGTCTCTTACAGAGTTGGGAAGGAAGTAGAGGTTGGTGATTCTGTCTGGGTGGCTTGTAAGTACCCAGTCGATCAACGTACTAGAGCCAGTGCGTTAGTTGTGCCTGGTGGGGTGTCCACCATCTGAGAGATGTTGATGGATTTATTCAATAATATTTATTAATTTATTCAATAATACTCAAATGGCCACTGTCACCCCACTATTTTGATAAGCTTAAATGCTGCATCAGGTACCTAAGGAAGGATATGATTCCTAATTGTGCCTCACACAGAAACTAAGTGATATACATTATTGAAAACAGGAATTTAAACTCATCCCATCCTAAGGAATACAAATCTGGATCTAAATGAATGCCTGCACACAAGATGACAATATTATACAGTGAAAATGGCCTTCCTGCAATAACACTGCTGCAGAATGCTACTGTATTGTTTTGCATCCTGGTGGCTCCACTGTACTTGAAAAGCTTTACAGATAAATATGTTAATATATTAACAAGGACTGCTGCTCATGATTAAATGTTTAATAATATACACAGATACAGGTACAGATACACAGATACACAGAAATGTGACGGCAGGGAAAGGCCCCAGGGCCCATCTAGTCTGCCCAACACCATACCTCCCCACTTCTGTTATGCTTCCACCCTCTTTTCCCAACCCCTTAAATCTATCCCAAGCCCTCTTGAACACCTCCACCATTTCAGCTGCCACTACCTCCTCTGGCAGCTTGTTCCAGGCCTCCACCACCCTCTCTGTGAAAAACTGCCCACTGACATTACCTCTGTACTGCCCACCTTCCAGTTTGAGGCTATGTCCCCTCGTGTTCGCTCCCTTCTACAATTTGGAAAAGCTATCACCCTCCACCTAATTTATTCCCTTCAGATACTAAAAGGTCTCAATCATGTACCCCCTCTCCCTCGTAGTCTCCAGAGAGTACAATTTCATCCCTCTTAATCTTCTCTCATAGGGTACATCTTGCATCCCTCATGCCATTTTGATTGCCCTTCTCTGTACCCTCTCCATCAACTCAACATCTCTTCATAGGTGAGGTCTCCAGAACTGCACCCCATATTCCAGATGTGGCCTGACCATGGTTCTGTATAATGGCATTAGCACCTCCCTCTTCCTGCTATCAAAACCCCTTGCAATGCAGGCCAACATTCCATTTGCCTTTCCCACCACCCTGCTACACTGGCTGCCCACCTTGAGGTCACGCAATACCATAATCCCCAGGTTGCTTTCTGTTTCCTTCTCCTTAATCACCACCCCCCAAGGGAGTAAGTTTCCCTCCTATTCCTCCTCCCCAGGTGCATCAGCGAGCACTTTTGTGCATTGAACCTCAATTTCCAGGTGTCAGACTGCCTCTCCAGCCTCTCCAGGTCCCGCCTCATGGCTTGCACCCCACTAGGTGAATCCACCCTATTGCAGACCATTTTAGTGTCTGCAAACAGGCACACCCATCCCTCCAGACCCTCTGCTAGATCACTAACATAGATGTTAAAGAGTATTGGTCCTAGCACTGAGCCCTGTGGCACCCCCACTGGTTACCGCCCGTTCCCTGGAATGTATCCTATTTACCACCACCATCTGACTCCTTCCCTTCAACCAGTTTTCCACTCACCTGGTGATCCTGAGGTCCACCCCTAGTCCGTCCAGCTTATGAACCATTCTGCCACGTGGAACAGTGTTGAAGGCCTTATTGAAATCCAGATAGGCCACATCCACCGCTCATCCCTGGTCCACTATCTGTGTCACCCCATTGAAAAACTCTATCAGGTTAGTCTGACAGGACCTTCCCTTGGTGAAGCCATGCTGCCTGTCATCCTGCATGCCATTCATCTCCAAGTATTCTATCAACCTGATCTTAAGTAGTGTTTCCATTACCTTCCCCACCACCAAGGTAAGACTAATGGGATGGTGATTTTTTATCTCGTCCTTCTGCCCCCCCTTATGTAGTGCAACCACCTCTGCCCTCTTCCAGTCTGTTGGCACCACCCCTGTGACCAAGTTCAAGTTAAACAGCATTGACAGATGCAGTACCAGTTCATCCTTCAACTCCTTGAGAACCCTAGGGTGTATTCCATCAGGTCCCATTGCCTTGTCTACCCTAAGTCTATCCAGCTCTTCCTTTACTTCTTTGGCTGTGAATTCTGCCACACCCACCTGCCTGTGGTTGTCACCCTCCCCACCCCATCCTGGTCCCCTGCCCTCTCTTTCCTCCATGAAGATTGAGGCAAAATAGCTATTTAATGCCTCTGCTTTTTCGAAATCCCCTTTCAGCATTGTTCTACTTTCCCCCTTTATCCTTCCAATCCCATGATGTGCCCTCCTCCTTTCTCCAATGTACCTAGAGAAGGTTGTGTCCCCTCCTTGCCTGCTTTGCTATCCTCTCCCCAGTGGCTTTCTTAGCCCTTTTTATCTTTTGCCCTGCCTCCTTTCTTTTTTCCCTGTAGGTTTCCCTGTCCTCATCCTTTTGTGTCCTCCTGTACCTCTCGAAAGCTCTAGTCTTTTCCTTGACCCCTAACTTTAGTGAACCATAGAGGTCTTTTCTGTCTTCCATTCTTTCTTACCCTTCTCATACATGAGTCCATGGCTTTAAATACCCCCCTCTCTTGATGGCTGCCCATAATTCCTCCACCCCCTGCACATCCCCTATCCTCAACATTTCTTCCCTAACTACCTTCCTCATTCCACGAAAGTCAGCCTTCCTGAAGTCCATTACCTTGCTTCTCATCCTAACCCTCTCCCTGCCCACTCTCACCCTGAACTTAACAGCCCTGTGGTCACTTGTGCCAAGCTCTTCCCCCACCTCCAACTCCTCCACACTGTCCCCATTTGTGAGGACCACATCCAACAGGTTTATACCCCTAGTGGGCTCACTGACCCTTTGCTGCAGGAATATGCCCTGAAGAGCCTCTAAGATGCCACTGCTCCTTGCAGAGATTGCTGTCTGAGCCTCCTAGTTGATGTCCAGAAGGTTTAAGTCCCCAACTAGCACAATTTCACCTTTCTGTGCCATCCCTGCTACTGATTCTATAAAGTGTCTATCCCATTCCTCCCCCTGCATAGGAGGCCTATAGACTACTCCAACGTGCAGGTTTTCTCCCTGTCCCCTGTCTAGGGTGACCCACATTATCTGTGTTTCCCCCTCCTCACCCTGCCCTTCCATGGCCCCAATCTCTTCCTGGACTTATAATGCCACCCCTATCCCCTCTTCCCCTCCCAATCCTTCCTAAACAAATGATACCCTGGGATAACCATCTCCCAGGCGTGGAGCTTGTTCCACCAAGTCTCACTCACTGCTACAATGTCTAGGTTCTCCTCCATCATGGTGGCCTCCAGTTCTCCCATTTTGTTCCCCAGGCTCCTGGCATTTGCAACCAAAGCCCTCCAACATGTAGCCCCATCCCGGCCTTCCCTGCTGCTAATTGTTCCCTTGATGAGTTTTGTGACTTGGGGGGGGGCTGATAGCCTCTCTGCTCTACCTCACGTAAGGATGGCCCTGTCCTTAGCTCCCCCCTTATTTAGTTTAAATTGAAATTCCTTGCCATGAAGTCCCCCCATTTACTCTTTAGTGCAGCTGCCCCTGAAGAACTCAGGTGCAGCCTGTCTTGGGCATACAGTCCCTCCTCCTCCCAACCCCATCCAACTGCACCAACCTTGAAGCCAATTGTTGAATGCCCTTATCTTCTCCTGTCTGGGTGTGCTTGCTGTTGGTACTGGCAACACCTCAGAGAAGGAAATGGAAGGAAAAACAGTGTTTCTCCTACAGAACCTAGTGAATTTTTTGAACTGTGCCTGTACTTCCATCAGACTGTTTCCCTCCAAGTCATTTGTGCCCAGGTGAAACACTAGATATGTTTTTTCATCCTGCTGCTTACCTCAGGAAGGAATATGATGCCTCACCTCCAGCGCCGTCATCTCTGGCATGCACTGTACCCATACTGCATTGTTTCTTGCTCCCTTCCTTACCCATTTTGGCCCCTTAATTGAGTCCCCCAAGAGTGCCAACCTACTGCCTCTTGCTTTCTGGGTGTCCTTTTGGCCTCTAGATTTGTGTCGAGGGGTTTGGCTCCCTTTGAACTCTTCCTCATATTCCATCCTGACTTGGTTTCTGCCCCTGCTCATCTTTTGTTCTCCATCACCTAATCTATCCTGATTTTTATCCACACCCAGCATCTGTCCCTCTTCACCCTCTCCCTTTAGCTTTTCCTCAGACTCCCCCCCCCCCGTACCTCTTCATCCCTTATACTTCCGTCTGGCTTCCTTGATCCTTGCAAACCCCTCCTGCATCACTGCTTGAGCATGAACCAACTTCACCTGACCACCCTCTATCTGCTCCTGGCCTTCCCCCGGCTGCATCACTGTGCGAGATTGTGCCAACTGTGCTTGATCCCCCTCCAACTGTTCCTGTCCCACCCATCTTTGCAAAGGTTTTGAGCACTGTACCCCACTTGGGGAAGTCTTCCTCCTCATCACCTGCCCTGTCTGCATAGTTCCCAACTCCTGCACCCAGCCTGGCGCATGCCCCAGCCTCCTACTGCAGCTCTTGCCCTGTTGGGATAAATTTAGCAATCTGAATATTATTGAATAAATTAAGATATGTAATCTACAGAGACTAAGTTTCATCTTTTGAGATTGTTGTCTTTTGGGTCTAGTTGTAAAATAAGATCGCCTGCAAGGCCTTCCTCTTCCTCCAGAAGGAGACTGGGCATTGTGGACATTTTGATTGGACTGTTTTATACAAACTCTGTCACTTCCTACTTCTTTACAATAAGCAACCATAGTAACCATAACAACAACCAACTTTCATGTGTGAAGCCACACATCACAAGGACAGCATTCCTTTGCTGCCAGAGCATCCCGTATGGCTCAACTCTCCACATAGAGATATCACTTCCACTGCCATACTTGGCGCTTTTAAATGAAAACGTTGTCAGCATCTTGTATCAACTGCTACCTGCAGCTGCTTCCACTAAATTAGTGTGCCACCCTGGTCAAAGGACTCTGCACTTATTAACCCACCCAGTGCCCCAAGTTTCCTCCCCCTCCTCTTTCTTGTCACAAGTTGATTTTGTCTATTCACACCCCCATGCACTACCTCACTCATCTGCTCACCTGATTCATCACCCCTACCTTCTATTCTGCACTGCATCTCCCTCCACCTCCCTCTCTCTCCTTTCCTGTGTCCCCCTGTTGCCTGTCAATGTACTTATTACTCTTCCCTGTGTCCTCCATCCCCCTTTGTTTTGCCCTCCCTCTCGTACCTCTTCTCTCGAACACCACCCCATCCCCTTTCCAGCATCTCCCTTATCTCCTTCCCCTACTTGTCCACCCATTACCAGCCACTGCAATTATTTATTTTACTGCACTCCTGCCCTACCTATCTTCCTTTTGTCACAACTTGTCTGCATCCACCTATTCCTTTCTCTGTTTTATACCCCATCTCTTTTATTCCCTCCTCTATCATACTCCTCCTCTCCATCTACGATACCCATTCCACACTCCTACTCTCGCCTCGCCCACTATTAAGCCTCATCCCCCTTTCTCCATCTATCCCATGTGCTTGTTATAACCAAATATCCTCCATTCCTCTGCCTACCTTTGACAACACCATCTGAGCTGATTATCTCCTTTTCTTTCTCTTTCTCTTTTGAAATGTATGAATCTGCTGCTCGTTTCTTGTGCATATTTGACTTCACACTTTTTTCCTCCTGACTATCGCTGTTGTTCTTGCCTACTATGCCTGTGTTTTGCATTTGTATCATGTTTGTACTGTGTAAACTGATGCGGAACCTATGTAAAGAGCGTCTGGCTCAAAGGTGTTCAATCCGAGATTTGAGTAAATAAGGAAGCTATGATTGCAGCATATGAACCAGCAGCCACAACCAGAGCAACAATCAACTTAAACTGATCAAGCTTAGCTTCTTCTCTGGTAAAATACTTTTAAAATTTAAAAATAAACTTAAAATCAAGCTATTTTGACTACCAAGTGTATTATATCAAACAAATGCTAGAAAAATGCACTGTAGTCAAGCAATAATACTATCTTGGAAGCTTAATGAGTTAATAAACCACTGAGCAGATTGGAAAGGGGATGTATGCCTTCTGTAGATGCCCTCAGTGTCAATATTTCATGATTACACAGTGAAGTTGAATTGTTTGTTTCATGTACTAGATATGGTTAGTCAACAAACTGCTTGATTTTTTAAATTTTGTAGAGACTTTAAAAGCTTTCCAGCTATGTAAGCATTAATCCCCAACAGAGGAGGGCTCTACTAGGGATTAATGCCTGCTTGGGGGAGTTGATGCATAAGGCCACAGGCCAAGTGCTTCCAGCCACCTACCAGGCATTAATCCTGTAGTACAGCCCAACTCTGGAAGGATTAATGCTCTTGTAACATAGGCAATATAGTGAGGAGTTTTGCTGCATTCTTACCCCTCATATAATAGACACACACACACAACACACACTTTGATTGTTATGCAGTACATGGTTTCCCACAACAAATGTGTAGTACTTCTGGTTTTCTTCACAACCATATTTATTTATACAGTGGTGTTTTTTTCATTGTAAAAAAAGATCTTCCTTATATGTAGGTGTGACAATGATTACTGTGACCATTACATTTTTTTAAATACTTACACGTACAAAAGTTTGCCATTTTGATTCGTTTTGTGATTTACTCACTGTCTGCTACTTCAGCTGACATAGCTAGGTCTCATTTGCATACTATTATGCGCTCACTGATCGACATTTTGCAGTGGTTTAATCCTTGCCGCTCACTGACTTTTCCTCTCTACATTCAACAGCTCTGCTGTGGTATTGTTATGGACATGTGCTAACGTTTCACCCTGTACCTTCTCAATATGTGTGTCTGTTATTTATCTCACTTCTGTGGCCAGACACACACACACCTTCTCAATATTTGTGTCTGTTACTTATCTCACTTCTGTGGCCAGACACATTTTCTCTGTCTCTGTTCTGGCCCTTCGGTCATTTCTTTTCAGCTGCAGGTGTCTCTGGAGAAGTTCAGTATGCTGTGGTAGTGACACGCTGCAGCTGAAATGACTTGCATGGTTCCCCTTCTGGCATGTATTGTGACTGATCCCTTTGCCAGTACATATGCAGAACATACAGATGAGATTTGAAATTTCTGTCTTACACTATCCGCGTACAAGCTACAGTGGCCATCAGGTGGGTGGGTGGGTAGGAACATATGTTTGTGTGGGGAACTGCACAGCACATTTGTTCATCAGTAGTGGAGTGTCGTACATGAGATGTGGGTGACTTCTGCACATATTGTTTCTTTCAGCTGCAATTGCAAATCTGTCTCTCTGCTTTCATTTTGTTTAGTCACCTGGATTTTAGTACCTCCATGGTGCGAGTGCGGGGGGGGGTTCGTTCGTTGTCGGGGAATATTCCATGCAACACTTGTCTTCAGTGGATGTCTCAGGGATAGCAGGAGCGGGGATTAATACACTGGGAGTAGGCATTACTGTGACATTAATACCCACTGGAACTTGCTAATGTGATGTATTTCATCCTGTCCCTGTGCTTATTTTGCCCTGGCATTAATAACCATGTTACAAACAGGAGTTACTTCCTTAATGAGTCAGGAAAGATAAGAAGGCTCACGTTGATGGTTGCAGCTGACTGTGAAGCATGTAGCATCAGTCAAATAGATATTTAGTTTTCAGAGCATGGTGATTGTCAGGCAGTGGAAGATGGCTTCCATCAGTTGTTGATGTTTATGAGTGCTTCCTTTTCTATGATTTCAGATGCATTTATGCAGGTAAGTGGATTCCTTCTTTCAAATAATATTTTGAATAAAACTTTGAAATGCAAATATATGGCAGTATAGCCTAGAGAAGCGGTGGCCAACCTGTAGCTTCTGAGCTACATGTTGCTCTCAAAGCAGTCTGATGTGACTCTAGAGGTGTTTGTCAATTACATGTCAAGTACATGTCACAGTCTTTTAAATTTGAGAAAAGTCAAAGCACAGGAGCTGAAAAGTGCTCTGGGCACTCAACAAACTACTTTTACTAAGCCTGCAAGCAAATCTAAAGCTTTATAGCTGCTCTGAATAATTATTTTAAAATTACAACTATTTTGTTTTAAATATTGTAACTTACTAAAATACGATTATTGATGGTTTACTATGACTATGTTATTATTTTAACTCTTAAATATGGGTAAATATGGGTATGATATGGGCTGCACATTGCTGTGGCTCACGTCTTACTCAAAAATTTAAATGTGGCTCACGACTAGAGATGCAGCGAAGTTTTAATTCACAGGCAAAGTGAATCCAAAGTCGTCCACTTCGCATTCGCATAGCACCACATGAATTGTCTATTAAAAACTTGAAATTCACCTTATGTCACCTTACTTCACATTGTCCACTTCGTGTTCACTTCGAGTTATAGTTTGATAAGGCGAAGTCATTAAAAATCAGGCGACTGATCACATGCCTGACTGTCTCTGCAGGTCACATGATTCAGGAAGGCAGTTAAATAGGCAGGAAGTCAGTGTTCAAAGTGCAAAGTGGGCACAGATGCAGCGTGCAACAGTCAGCATTCGCTTTATTTTGGGGTACTGCAGAAACTCCTATACCACAAGATTTAAACAGTGGGCCATACAGGGAACCCGTACAAAGCCACCATTACTGACACATTTCACAAAGTTTGATCCATTATCACTAGCCATGAAGCCAGCTTTTAGGAACAGGGGTGCAGTCACTCATCAGTTTCTGTCAGTAGCAAGTCTAGCATGTGTTCGCCTGTATGAGATCCTGCTACACTACGCACTGCAAGTTTGGCATGCTGTCTAATGCCATGAAGGTTGCTACCACAACCACAGTCTGACTTATTACATTGCTTTCCCATCCCACCATCACAGACAACCCCAAGTAGCTGTGCCCAATGTGCAGTAATGCACAGATAGGCACTACCCACCGTTTTGCCACTTGTCCACATATCCATGCTTAAGTGAACGTAGGGTGATGTAGAATGTTGAAGGGCATGTCTTACAGACTTTGTCACCATCTGCTATAACTCAGGGACAGCACAGGTGGAAAAGTATGTCCAGGACAGGACCTTTCATTCAGGACATGTGCATGCCACAAAGCGCCAGAAGCCCACATTCTCCACAAAGAAAAATGGCAAAAGGTCAATTGCCAGTATTTCCACTACGGCAGCACTGAGTTCACGTACATCTGCATGATTGAGTATTTAGTGTTGTGCGCTAAAAGGCTGTGTGATGAGGGCTGCATTGCTTGTTGCTTTACACATGGTGTGCCAAGTGGCTCTACTTTACTAATTGACATGGCTGGGGTACCATGAATGTGTGACGATGGGTGCACAGGTGACAAGCCAATACATGCAGCTGTTTTCCTTGTCTTACGTACAGGGGTTGATGTAGCAGAATTACTACATGGACCACCACTGCTACTCTGACCACTGTTTGAACATTCCAAATCATCATCATCTTCATGCCTGTAGTAGTCCTTTGGTGTTATTTCACAACTTTTATTGACATGGCTACTTAGAAACATAGAAACATAGAAGTTGACGGCAGATAAGGACCGCAAGGCCCATCCAGTCTGCCCATTTCTTTTTCTACCTTATAAATGTGCCATCGGCCTTTGCTCTGTCAGTGACCTATCTATTCATAGTCATTTGTATTGCTCCCTTATGCCTATCCCATGCCTGTTTGAAGCCCTGCACTGTATTCATAGCCACCACTTCTTGTGGTAAGCTATTCCATGCATCTACCACCCTTTCTGTGAAAAAGAATTTCCTCACATTCCCCTTAATCGGCCTCCTCTATTCTCATGCTGTGTCCTCTTGTCCTGCTATTTTCTTATATTTAAACATGTTAGACTCTTTCATCTTGTTTATGCCCTTAAGGTGTTTAAATGTCTCGATCATATCACCTCTCTCCCTCCTTTGCTCAAGGGTATACATATTGAGCTCCGTTAATCTGTCCTCATATGTCTTCTGATGCAGTCCCTGCACCATTTTGGTTGCCCTTCTCTGGACTGCCTCAATTTGGTTAATGTCCTTGTGAAGGTGTGGCCTCCAATACTGCATGCAGTACTCCAGATGGGGCCTAACCAATGTCTTGTACAGAGAATTATACCTCCCTCTTACGACTTGTGATACCCCTACTAATACACCCTAACACCCTCTAGCCTTACCTACTGCTTTAGAGGTCTGCTTGGATGATTTTAGGTCATCGTGATGATGATGCCCAAGTCTCTTTCTTCCTGACTGCTAGCAACTCCTCCCAGCCTATAAGTGGCTTCAGGGTTTCTCTTCCCTATGTGCATGATTTTGCACTTCTTTGCATTAAATCCAGTTGCCACTCTTCTGACCATTTTGCTAGTTTATCCAGATCTCTTCTCATTCTGCCCACCCCATCTGGATCATCTACTCTGTTGCAGATCTTGGTGTCATCTTCAAACAGACAAGCTCTACCCTCTAGTCCATCTGCGAGGTCACTAATGAAGATGTTGAATAGGACTGGCCCCAGGACTGATCCCTGAGGTACCCCACTTGTGACTTGCATCTCTTCTGACTGTATACCATTTACCACCACTCTCTGTTTTCTGCCAGTCAACCAGTTTGCCACCCAGTTGACCAACTTCTGACCCACCCCAACACTAATGGAATAGGATGCCATGCTCACTAAGGTGGCTGAAGGTGAACACCCAACTACGGAAATAGTTCACCTCTGGTGCCACGTCCACAGTGCCTCGTGCCTGCTCTTCAGATGAGTATGCTGGCCCCCAGTGCCCAAATGGCTACCCTTTTTACCATACTTAACACACACTTGGCAAAGCTGGCAGATTGCCACTGTTTCATTGCTGCCATCTTATTTATTTATTTATTTCAATCTAGGATTACAATACCTTTGAGCTGAGGCTCTTTTACAAAGGTTCCACGTCAGCGTGTGCAGCAGTCATCATTTTTAGTTATAAACATAACGTCACTGACTTACAGACATGTAATAACCAGTACAAAGACTTAAGCTGTGAGCAAGACAAGGGGAGGATGAGGGGTCGATGGGAAGAAGTGAGAGTAGGAGATCGGGGGGTAGGAGGTGCAGGGGTGAGGGGAGTACAGGAGGTGGGGGCAGGGGCAGGAGTGGAGATATGGGGGAGGTGTGCCAGGGTGGGAGATAATGCAGTCAGGGGGCCTTGTCAAGGGAATATGCCAGGTAAGGTGTTAAGGGTGCAAAGACTGATTGTAAGTGCTGGGTGCTGGGGCATGTGCAGCTGGAATGGTGGAAATGTTAAGATGGGCAATCACAGGATACAAGCAGTGAGAGGCGCAGCTTGGACTTGAAAAGGCCGAGTGTTGGAGCGGTCACTATGTTGCTGCCAAGAGAGTTGAGCCAGTTGGATGCCCGATAGGCAAATGATCTTTGTCCTTGGGTCATGCGACATCATGGGATATGTAGTAGATGGGAATTGGATCTCCTTGTAGTGACATTCCTATGTCTAGGCTTAAGGAGGGCACAGACACCAGGTGGGGCAAGTCTCATTATGATTTTCTTGGCTGTGATGCAGGTTTGGTATTTTATGCGTTTGTCCAGTTGAAGCCATCCAGATTGGGAATAAAGGTCACAAGTGTGGGTATGGCGATGTGAGCCAGTGATGAGACGACAGGCCTTATTCAGGGAGGTCGCGATACGTTTGTACAAAAAAATCCCAAACTAGGGATTTGGATGCCCTACTCTTCATATCTTGCTGCTGGTGCTGCTGCTGCTGCATATGTAATTGCACTTTTGGTGGCGATGAATTGGGGGGTGTAATGCATGATTTCTGCTGTTGTGCACAGATGGACTCTGACTGAACATCACAATCTATGACTATTAATTCAGGGTCATCATCAACAGACACAGCCACAGCAGAACTTTGAAGAGGGGGTGATTGACTAACGAACTGTTTACAAACAACCACCTATACTTTCTTTTCTCTGGTTCCCAAATGAGGTCGCTAGCATCATCATCATAATCATCATCCACTAATTCACTTTGAAGGCTGTCCTCCTGTGGAGATATTCCAAGTTCAACAGCGGCCTCAATATTATCAGCCACTCTTTTTTGTCAATTTCCCAATGTTTGGATGACCTATTCTTAACATCAGTGGAATCATGAGACTGTGAGCCATCATGATCAGAAGCATGTTCAAGTACTGTAGGCTGTGGGACATCAACTGCTCTAAAGTCTGTGGATTCCCACATGATAAGTTTAACAGGGTTGAACTTGTAGCAATACTCATGTTGTTATCAACCATGCCCTCACTAACTTTACTAACAGCAGAGACAACACCATCTCTAACCAGCATTGAAGCAACTGTTTTCGCAGTGAAAAACATAGTCAGACAAATCCCTTTACTTACCCCAACTACTACCTTTCCCTTCTGCTGCGTACTACCACGTCTATGACCACTCTTAACATTGCTACCATTGGTAGCCCCGATGAACCCGACTCATCTTCACAACTTCCACTGCTAATAGTCTTCTTGGCAGCAGCACCACAGCCAGAAACTGCTTTGCCTGAGTATCTCTTCACGAGCATTTCTCAGATGACACAGACAATTTACAAAAACTTGATATTTCAGCACTTTTGGTGGCTGGGAAGCAAAACACTAAATGCAGCCGCACAGGCACAACACAATACCTCTTCTTGAATCCTTGTTTTGATGGGGAGAGACGCAGTTACCTAGCTACACAGAAGCAGGGAAATAAATTTCAGACAAGCTTAGAAATTCAGAGTACTGCTATTGTGGTGCCGCAGTGAAATGCATATCAATTAACAGCATGCACACAGACTAAAGGTCAGACACAGAACCTTTAACTGTTCAGTACAGTACAACACAGACAGTCCTGTAAAAAGACTGAAAACTGCCCAGCAAACAGAAAATATTTATAAACAATTCAGTGAAGTTGTACTAAGTCTACCTGAACACAAAAATAATAAAACAATAGCCAACAACAGTTGGAAAAAATGCTTTTCTCACTACTCTGCCTTCTATACCACACATCAGCCCCTCCCCCGAAGCACACTTCTACAGTGTCTCTCAGTACAGAGACTGAATCAACTGAATTAACATTCAATATTCACAAAACATCATTAAATGCTCAATGATATAACACATCAGGGTTTACTACAATCGATCTACTAAATTTTGTCACAAAATTCTGTGGCAAAAAGGCATTTTTAACGGTTATTAGAGGGTTTAAATCTCAGAGATCTGAGCGCAAACTGTCTCCAGCCTTCCGCTTCACACACTATGATGAACTGAGGTTGTGCAAGGCAATATAGAGCCCATGTGACCTTACATTCCATAATTCACTGCAAAATTCACTGTAAAGAGCACAAAAACAAGGTGAAGTAACACGAAGTCAATAGAAAATGAGGCAAAGTAATGAGAAGTCCATAGAGAACAATGGGAACTTCATGTTACTTTGAGATGCGTAGTTATTTGATTCACTTTGCAGAGTAGTAAGCAAAATTCGGGCTCTACACGAAATACCACATGTAGCGAATTCTAAGTACTTCGCCCAAAACTCGACCCTGAAAAGGTTGGCCATCCCTGGCCTAGAGGTTAGAATAACAAGCTGTGAATGAGCTTGGTACATCCAGCAGACCTGGATTTGATTCCTACAACCTCCACTTGCATACTGTGTGACTCTGAATAAGTCATAAAACCTCTCCAGTGCTTCTGGGTCACCCCTGAAAACAGGCACTTGTGCCTAGTGGGCCTTACCTGGTTACAAAAGAATAAAGAAACAGTGTTTTGTTAGTGTTGAAAAAATAATATGTGTTACTGAGTTTGAAGGAATGTAATGCCAGTACTAACATGTTTTTCTTTTCTACAGTAGAAAGATCTTCTGTTTCTTTATGAAGATGGCTCAAAACATCATGGAGGAAACCATTTTAAAACCCTTGCAATTGTAAGTTACGTCCATGCAACTTGTTTGTGTCTATTAAAATAAGGTAATGTTTTGAAAGCTACATTTCATTTTTTTATTATTTTAGAATGTGTTGTGTGGTTTGTGTGTGTGCGTGCATGCGTGCGTGTGTGTGTGGAGGGGAGTCGTCTGGTAACTGAAAGGTTTCTTAAATGTGATCTGCTTCTTTGCAGTTGGGGAAAGAACCCACACTGTTGAGAAACCTTATGAGTCTGGTTCTGCCATCTGAAATGTTTATTAGATGTGATCTGTAGATTTTTAAGCTGTGCTGGGAAGGGATCTGGAGTTACCCAAAATGTTGAGAAACCATTTGTATGAATATCTGGTTTTTAGGTTCTGGTAGCATATTTTAAAAAGTAGCAAGTTTATAATGTTATAATTGATTGATGTTTCAGTGATGTCATAATTGAATAATTATTCCATATTATTGACTTTACAGTGTGCATCATGGGCTAGTACTTGCAATTTACCTATGAGGAAAAAGGCCTAGCCATGGATGATATACCATATAAAGATTTCTATCTATCTATCTATCTATCTATCTATCTATCTATCTATCTATCTATCTATCTAAATAGGGAATATGCAATGGACATGAGTAGAATACATGATTTATCTGCACAAAAGCAGTTTGACCGCAGGTTGCCTCACGAGTGGCATAAGCCACAAGTGAGATGGCCGAGATCAAACTGCTCGAATTCATATAAATCATGAATTCCACAAGTTTTCCATTGCATATGCAATAGGTATAGAGTTTTAGGAGTGTTTTGTTATTTATTTTGATTTAGTTTTGTTTTGTTTTTTTTATTAAAAGGGGGAATTTTTGTTGTCATCTGTGGGTTAGTGCTCTGTTCAGGGCTGGTTGTAATGGTTGGTAAAATGGTTGTTAGGGAAGCGACATCCCTAGTTTTGTGGAATGCATTGCTATTGGTCTAGAATCTCCTTTGGGAGGGATTTTCAAAAGACAAAACATGGTGGCTGTTTATTTCCGTAAGCGAGGAGCCAGCTACGAAGAAACATGTTGCATTTTGTTTTTAATTATAAAATATCTGGTTGATCCTGAACCTTACTGTAAGTTTTTTGAGTAATCATTCATTATTTTATCTGGTTATTGCTGCATTTGTGGCCTGTCATCCGACTGATCCTGCGTTTGGTGACCAAAGGTGAGGAAAGGTATGAAAAGAGAGAGAGAGATATGCAGGCTGGAGCCGGTATCTAGCAAGTCCTGCTGTTCCTTTTCTTTCTTTTTTTTTTTTTGTCCTGCCTTTTAAATTATTTTTTTCATGTGTTTCATCTCCTTGGAGTATTTTTTTAGCTGGTTGATCATGCTTTCGTTGACAAGGCTGTGCTGGGTAGTGAGTGACTGACAGCAGGAGCTGGAGTGTATCTACTGTGCATCAACGAGAGTGGGAGCTGGAGCATTTCTGCTGTGCATCAGTGAGAGAGGGAGCTGCAGAGTGCCTGCTGTGCATCGGTGAGAGCAGTAGCCAGAACTTGACTGCAATGCATCAAGTTAATGAAATAGTTGTGTGGAGACATTACTGTTTTCAGATGCAGCTGTTTTTTTTTCTATAATATCTGGTTTATCCTGCCTTTCTTTGTACATTGTGTGGTCAGGGTGTGAGAGAGTTAGGTATTCGGGGGGGAGACAATGGCTTTTAAAAAACATGCTTTTGTTTTTGTGGTACAGGTTCTGGTGGGCAGTTTAGTGTGAGAGAGGTGGATGGGTAGGTAGAATGAGTACTGTAGCTGCAAGCGAAGAGTTTTGCTAGCAGTGTGCTTGGTGAGCTGTGCTGCATGCTGGGAAGTAGTGTTGGCCTTGGGGTACTAATGAAATTGAAAGTTAGGATAAGTGTAAGTAGTGCTGGTCGGAGGAAGGATAACTGACAGTGAGGTGTTAAAAAATGATGTTTGATTGACATTGGGATGTTAAATAAATGGTGGTTCTATGATTTATTTAACACCCGTGAAAATAAACACATTTATTTTTCAGTTTTTGTATCCACACCTGTTGCATACATATATTACACACACACATGCACACACACACACACACACACACACACACACACACACACACAATAAAGGTTGAGTAAGTATTTTAAAGGACAGCACTTGTCCTCCCAGCATCCCACTCCCAAAATTCACAGCCCCTCGGTTAGTCTTTTTAGCATAAAAAATAATTTTTTCATTACCTCTGTATAAACAAAAGAGATATTATTACACAGAGATAATGACAAAATATGTCTCAGGCTGAAAAGTCTAATCAGGGGTTGTGGTTTAAGAGGGTGGGTTTGGTCTGAGGACAAGTGTTGTCCTTTAATGTTAAACACCAATTTTTGCTCCTTAATAACTCTGCTCCTGTTCAACCAATTTGCCTGAAATTTGGAACACATGTAGCAGGTGCCAGAGTCTCTGGATTCAAAACATTTTGTGACAACCAGTTCTGAGGAAGCGTTACAAAGGTGCAAAAACACTAAATTTAATCTAAATTAAGAGGGTTTTTTTGCTTACTAGAAAGTACAAATAAAAACATTATTTATTTAGCTTTTGTTGACCAGGTAAGTACACTAGACAAGTTATATGCCTATTTACAGGTACGAGAGTGTACAATGAGATACAGATAGAGTGAGATACAGGTTATTTTGTTATGAACGTAGAAATTTTGAGATTTGATAGAGTCTGGACCAAGGTCCACATGTTTGCATCCCACATGTTTTAAGTTATATAGTTTTTGAAATACAAGTTAGAAATTGTGCCATTGTATGAGCATGCCCAGTTTTAAAAAATGAACGTTCTAAGGATAAGAATTTTATTTTTTTTTTGCATTAGCAGTTTGGTTAAAAGGAGTGTAAGGCCCTGTCCACACTAGGGGTTTTGTAACATTACAGTTGGTCTGTAATGTTACAAAATGGTTTGCGCCCACACTACAGCACGCTTTATCCGTGCTATGAACCAGTTTAAGAAACCGTACTCAAAACCTGATCAGAGCAGGTTTTGAGCACGGTTACAGTCCAACACAGTTGCCTTAAACCATTTTAACAGTGGTATGGATGCACACCATACTGTAAAGCGGTTTAAGGCAACTCCCATGGGCTGTCTTGGCAAATGTTTGCCTCCCCAAAACAAAAGGGGATAATGTTACTTATATCCCCGTACTCGCCACGGGATCCCAAATTGATCAGTGCTATTTTTAGCCCAATCGGTTAACATGCTCGTTCTCGAGTATCCCAGCATGCATTGGACACCCACAGGACTGCCACAAGTATGCCTGGGAACTCCGAGGGGCATCCTCCAAATTCGGCTGCAGTGTGGACGGAGGGACAACCGTTCTGAAAACCGTTATACAAAATGGTTTTCAAAACAGTTTCCAAAACCGCTGCAGTGTGGACAGGGCCTAAAAGTGTAAAAGAAAACACTTTAGATCACACTTGCTAACAGCAAAATCCAGCTATCTTTACAGTCCATCCTGACCCATGTTTCAATATAACCAGATGACAGGTGCCCAATCTTGCCACTGGACCCCCCCCCGACTCATGTTTCAGAATAACTGGATGGCAGGTGTCCACTCTCACTCCCAGTATCCCCCCACCTGACCCATGTTTTATCAAAAATGACTGCCAGATGCCCAATCCCACCACTGTTATATAATTAATTGATCAATAGATGCTTTTTACCAATACTGAGGTGCGCACACACAGTGCCAGCTGAGATCCTCCATCAGAGTTATAAGCGCACTGGGGTGAAGACCTCCAGTACTGCTGTAGATGACACCCCCTCTCTTCCAGTTTGGGCTTCCACCCATAACTGGCAGCACTCGAGTGCCCATCCCTCAGTGCCACTGAACTGCCTACCAGCACTGGGTGCCCAATCTCCAGTGTCAGTCCACCTGAAACAAATTGTCCTTTGAAGATCTTTTCATTTTTCTAAATTATTAGCCAAAAAAAGAAAAAAAAAGAGAACAGTGCCTTGGCAATGTCTGACCCCCAACCCGACTCCCCATCCCATCCTAACTGAGCAACCCCCACACTTACCTCAAAATAATCCACTGCCATAGAGCCAATGTATGTGAAGAAACATTTATTGTACCTTCAGTGCAGGGGTGCAAGTGGTAGACAAGAAGTACAGGAACTCAGGCATTGACAATTATGAAATACAGAATGAAGATATTCAATCTAAAGGATAGCGGTGTCGAGGCACAACTATCTAATTTGACGCTAGTAGATTCAGTTAGAGATATTAAAGTATTTCTAGGAAAATAACAGATCACAGATCCAGAAAGTGTCACTGTGTTGCTGGTTTAAGAATTTCAGTTTTAGTGTCAGTGGGAAGAAGTGCAGGAACTCAGTTCCTGCTGCAAAAAAGAAACAGGAACCGAGTTCCTATGCGTTCCTGCTCACTTTCATCACTGCTTCAGTGCCGACCAAGAACTGAATGAAACAAGGTAAGTGTGGTTAAAGTATTTATTTGAATGCATTTTGAATTTTTACTCATAACTTGGTAATTTTTTAATATTTTTCACCAAATGTTCAACATAGCCTTTTTTGGACTCCACCTCATGAACAAGGTAGGTGAAATTTTTCAAATATGGCCCAAAAGGTGATATTGCTATTGCTCCAGGTTATGCTCCACAAGATAATCTTTTGGGATGGATCTGAAAACATTTCTCCTACCAGATTCATGAAAAAGCCTATACTGAAAATCTGGGTTAAAATCTTACAAAAAAAAAGTTATGAAGGTACACTGACCTTTTTTTAATGTCCATGTGTAACTCTGGTAATTTTCAATATTTTGATTTGAAATTTTCAATGTAGCATTTTTTCATATCACCTCATGAATGTGACAGCAGCGGTAAAATGTTTTTTTTTTCCCACTTGTGGCACCAAATACATTTCAGCCAGTATTTTATAAATGACACCTGCCATGTTCAGAAGGGGGGGCCAAAAAGATTACATTGAAAATTTGGGGTCAAAATCTAAACAAAATGTGAAGAAGTTAATATTTTCTATTTACTTGGCAAAACCCTGTGTCATTAATAAAGTTCTTAAACAGTCCCCAAAAGAACATATGTTGTATCAGTAAAATAACATTTTCAGTTTCCTTTCCTACTATGCGAGTGAGCCCAGCACAGAGACTCCAGGAGCAGTGCTGCAGATGTCTTGCCCCGCCGGCCCCACCACCACCCTTGGTCGACACTCCAATATATAGGAAGCTGAGAGGTCAGGTGACTCTCAAAAACCTATCAGCCCACTTTCAGATCTGCAGGTTATCAGATCTCACCAGTAGTGGCCGCTATCACTAACCACAGTTTATTACTGCAAAAAAAAAAAAACCCTCAATCATGCTCCTGTTCATTTTAACCTTGTTAACCATTGCCACTCCTCGTGTATAGCTACCCCCAGCCACGCAGCCCCAAAATGACCCAAATCTCTTAATCTTTAGCTCTGTCTTGACCCCCCCAATGTCCCCTAAATCCACCCTGAAGGCGCCCGGCTCACATGCATATCCTGGATGGTTTTCATGCCCCTCCATCGTCCCCCCATCCTTCACCCCGCATCTAGCTGCCCTAAGCAGCCTAGCAAAGTCTACATCAAACCACACCCCGATTCTCTCCAACCCCAAGTTTAAAACTGAAAGTAAATGGCTTACCACCCTACAGTACCTCACCCTGATGCTCCTTCTGGCAGGTGATGTTGAAACCAACCCGGGACCTCTGACCCACCACGCCCAACTAAAACTGCCAAAGGGACTTAGCCTAATCTACCTCAACATCCACAGCTTACTGAATAAAGTCCCGGAGCTGCAAGTCACTGCACAAACCCTCAAACCAGACATTTGTGTTATATCCGAAACATGGTTAAAACCCCAGCACAGTGACTCTGAAGTAGCCGTGCCCGGTTACACAGTTATACAGCAAGACAGACTAAGCAAAAAGAAAGGCGGGGGCATTGCTATGTATATATCCAACGTGCTCCAATACACCTCTGTCCAGGTCCCAGGTCCCACTCCACATATTGAAACCAGGATGATTAAACTTGTCCTGCCGCATACCTCACCAGTGTATGTGGCAGGATTATACTGTGCCCCTGCCACCCCAGCAACCACCATCATAGACCTCCTGGCCTCTTTAAAATCTGGCTGTTGCTGGAGAGCTCTACATCCTTGGGGACTTTAATTACAACTGGCTAGATAAAGGCTGCTCAAAACTAAGCAGCAAGATCAAAGCCCTTAACCCCTCACAACAGATTGAGGAACCCACCCGCCTCAACCCTAAATCCCAAAACCACTCCCTCCTGGACTGGGCTCTCACAACACACCCACACAGGATCACTAAAGCTGGCCTCCTACTAGATTCACTGAGTGACCACCACTTGATCTATGTGATCAGAAAGGTGCACAGACCAACAAATCACCTCCCACCTAAGACACTCAGCACACATTCATACAATTCTCTCTGCCTCATCTCCCTGCTAAATGACCTCGCCTCTGCCGACTGATCACTCATTAAACTGCCACCTACCATTGATCATGCTTTTGACATGCTCAGAAATCAAATTCTTGCGGTCTGGGACTATCACGCCCCCCTGAGAAGCAAAAGGGTAAGGGAAACCCATCTCTCCTGGGTCTCTGCTGACATTATTTCCAGATGTCATGCAAGAGACCAGGCCTGGAAAAAACAAAGGAAAACAGGTACCCTTGAATCCTTACAACATTACCGTACCCTCCGTAACAATTGTACCAAAGCCATAAGGCAGGCTAAAAAGAACATCTTCCAAGTGTCCCTCTCCTCCAATCTTAACCACCCATCCAACTTCTGGAAATCTATTAAAATCTTGCTCACTCCCCCTATACAGCCGCCTACCCTAACTATTCAGGGCAGAAACGTATCCAAGCCAAGTGAAGTTGCCATTACTTTCAATCATTTTTTTACCAACTGTGCTAAATCTCTACTAACAAACCCACAAATCATCTCACCTGCACCAATACCCCACGCGCACCCCCCGCACTCCCCCGCCACCAAATTCTCCTTCCGACCAGTCTCCACTGCAGCAGTCCTAGCCGCCCTACATTCCCTAGACCCCAATAAAGAAAAATTCCCACTAGGTTTGGATACCAAACTCTTATACCTATCTTCCCCTGCTGTTGCAGCTCCCCTAGCCGATCTCCTAAACCGCTCCTTCTCCTCAGCACAAATTCAAACAGCTTGGAAGGAGGCAATAGTCATCCCGCTGCCAAAGGGTGGCAATCCATCTGAGCCCAGGAACTACCACCCTATCTCCCTGCTCCCCACTCTGGCCAGGCTGCAAGAAAATTTAGCCCTCTCTCAACTCACATAATTCCTTGACACTACCTCCTTTTTCACCCCCTACCAGTCAGGCTTTCGAAAATCGCACTCCACCATCACTGCACTGCTAAGACTCACTAACGATATTGCTTCAGGTATGGATAAAGGGTTCCTCACCTCAGCCATATTCATTGACCTGGTAAAGGCATTCGATACTGTCTCCCACTCCAAACTCATCTCAAAACTGCATGATGCAGGCCTATCCGATCTAGCCACCAGGTGGTTCCAAGACTACCTACCTATCTGGCAGGAAACAAGCAGTAAACATTGGCCCTCAAGTTTCCCCCTCGCTCCCAGTCACCATAGGGGTCCCTCAGGGTTCTGTCCTGGGCCCCCTTCTCTTTTCCATATTTCTAAACGACCTCCCACTAACCTGCCCAAACTCAGCTATTCAAATGTACACTGACGATACCGTTTTGTACGCCTCCGGTCCCTCAAATGAGGTTCTAAACTCTGCCCTACAGCAGGATTTTGACGCCGTCCAAACCTGGCTTAGCTCCAACCAACTTGTCCTAAATGTTAAGAAAACCGTATCCATAACTTTTGGCACACAGCCCAGACTCTCCCGACTAGCAGCTCCCCCCACTTTTCATACGCTGGATGGAACCACCTTGGAATCCTGCAGCTCCTTTAGGTACCTGGGTGTATGGCTTGATCGCCACTTGGACTTCTCCATCCACATTGACTCCCTCCAGAAAAAACTACACCCTAAACTAGGAGCTCTTTACTTCAACAAAGGATGCTTAACTACCTCAGTCAGGAAAGAGCTAGTGCACAAAATGATTCTCCCAATCTTCGACTACGGAGACGTGGTCTACTGCACAGCCTCTCCATCCACCCTGCCAACTTGGACCCCCTTTTTCATTCCTTCTGTCGGCTTATCCTAGAATGCCCCCCTACCACCCACCACTGTGACCTATATAACGCCTTAGCTCTCCCATCGCTGCACTCCAGGCACCAGCTTCACTGCGCTAATCTCGTAGCAAAGCACTGGTCTAACTCCCTCCCCACATATCTCAGTTCCGCCCTGTCAACCCAACCCACCCCAGCCTACTCTTTTTGAGGCATGGACTCAAAACTTTTACAAATCCCTTTCATGCACACCTCAAAGGGCCAATCAGCTTTCAAATACAGACTGCCCAAACTCTGGAATGACCTCCCAGCAGAAATCAGGCAGTTCTCTACCCCAAGGTCCTTGAAAACTCTCCTTCAGGCCCACTTCTCAGACATATGTAACTGCCACCTGCAGACCCGATCTGATACAATGAGGCATCAAAATGTGCCATAAACAGTGTAATTATCCAAACAACTGAATTATTATTGTGTTTTCCCTGAATATTATTGTGTTTTCCCTATGTTCACTGTACCAATGTATTTTATAATTTCAAGTATGTAACTCCAGGTCGCATCTGGAAACGAGTGGATTCCGCTCAGTATGCTTATCTGGTAAATCTCTTTAATAAATAAATAAATAAAATGCTTTTCAATAATTCTATCACAATTCCAAAATAGAGAACCATCTACTCCATTCAGCTATCCTATTGCTGTGAAGTTAATAAAGCATTCAAACAAATCAAATTGACTGAAAATGAAGGTGTATTGTACCTTTAGAAACTGTGTCAGATTCCCTTTCCTGCTCTGCTGTTTGGCATGTGCTCTTTTTTGCAATTAAATAGAAAACACGTTTTTTTTTTCTAGCTTGGTATTGTGTCAAACAAGAGACATTTCAGATACATTTTTATTATAATTTCTATGTATCAGTATAATGGGAAATATGTTTTAGTCATTAATTATTTACGCAGGAAATGGAAAGCTTGGAAGTTTTATATTCTTTCACAGCTTGAAAACTATGGGTTGTGAACAACAAAAAAATGAGAAACCAAGTACGCTGAGGTAACCTGATCTCATAGTCAGTAACTCCCACTTTGTATAGGGGTGTTTCACCTGCTGTAAAGAGCTCTGTTATGTTGATATGAAAATTATTATGTTTTATTTAGTTAGTTTTTGTGTACTGGGCAGGTGCAATAGACAAGAGCCATTGCCTATTTTCAGGCACGGCCAGATTACACTTTGTGTGATTATTGAAAATAGGTAGGGAGTCTTTACAAGTGACTCCTCCAACAGTGGTACATTGAGGAATTTAGTTCTTAACATGATTTGTACTGGTGAATTTGTTTTATATAGGAATGTACTAACTTTATTTTCGCATTTATGATTTTTTTTTAGTTATTACTTCCATTGCCCTGATGAAGAGGGCTTAACCTCAAAATGTTGGTACTATTTCAGTCGTCTACCTTCTGCACAAATAGTTTGAACACCTACACAATGGTTTTAAAATATTCATGCTGCAGTACGGTTTTCAAAACCTACATGCGGAACAACGTTTTTTAAATGTGTGTGCTGCATAACGGTTTCCAAAATCTTTGTGCTGCATTATGGTTTTTAAAATCTACTCGCTGCACACAGAAATCCTACATGAAGGTTTTGAAACTACAATGGCTGTGACTATTTTTTTTAAATCTACATGCCTCACAATGGTTTTTAAAATCTACCTGCTGAGTAAGGGGATATTAATTAGTGTTTAAGCTCAAGGTGACTAAAAACTTTAAGATAAAATGAATTAATTACTTTAAATACTAAGGGCAATACTTGAGTGTTTGTGAAGGAGACGAAGAATGAGATGCACAGTGACCCCCAGAGGGTAGCACAGGTTAACAATCATACTGACAACCTAACCAACTCAGTGCATCTGGGCTGGGTGGGGACCATATCCAAAGGGTGCCAGGCACTGTGCACAGTGGATGTCGCTGATACACAGACTTCACTGCGACCTTGCAGATAAGGGTGCCTTCTTTCATACAGGATGCAAAGGTATATTCAAAGGCTTTTGTAAGTGGTGACAGACACCTGGGGCAGCCCTCATTAATTCTATTGAAACCCTGCTTTATCAATGCACACAGTGATGTGTGACAGTGACCCCTGTGCCCTCCAGCAGCACTGGTGCTGGTGACCCCCGCTTTCACCTACCACATCTCTGTTAGTACAGAGCTATATTGCAGATCCCAAGCCTGGCTGTCTAGTGGTTCCCCCATGCCAACTGCTGTCTATTCTGTGCAACAGTAAAGACCCAAACCCAAGC
The DNA here is from genome assembly GCA_016271365.2 of Neoceratodus forsteri. Lineage (NCBI taxonomy): Eukaryota > Metazoa > Chordata > Ceratodontiformes > Ceratodontidae > Neoceratodus > Neoceratodus forsteri. Next base: position 940,856,367 of record CM057458.1, read on the forward strand.
AGTCTAATGGACACACCTCCCTCACCCAAACCCTGACAGTATTGTGTAACTGTACTAAAGCCCTTGCCTGGCAATCTAGCAGACATCTTCTCCCTTAGTTGAACCCTGTCAGTATTGTAGCCTGGTAAACCCTCTTTTCTCACTTGATCCCTCTGAGTATTTTGGAATTGTAAAAAAGCCTTTCCTTGGCAGACTCATGGACCCCCCACCCCACCAAATATACTATCCCTGGCAGGCTAGTTTTATTCCATGTGGGGTAGATTGACCCCCACCCCCATTTTTGTGTCCGGCTATGCAAGGCAACTTTAATCTTACCCCCTAAAAGTCTACTGCAGCAGCATACTTTCCTTTTCTATATTCTATTTATATCCTTTTCTACTGTTATGGGTAGGCCACCCATAATAGTATCTTTACCTTACTTGACTGTTCCCCCATTTAAAGTGCTTTTCATCCCCTGCCTTATGCCTGTGATATAAACAGCATAGTTTATCTGTGACAGTATGCTAGCATATTTTGGTCCTGCATCTCTTTTCTGAGTGGAAGTTTAAATTATCCGGAGAGACAGGACAACGTAGCATTGCACTGCTGTGTAAGCTATAAGTTAATATATGCCCCATAGTGCTCACTAGTACTGGGGTATAATGAAAAAAGTACTGAGCGGCTGCCTACTGTTTGAAATGGTCCTCAGTTAATAAAGTTACTTTTCCTGCAGTCGCTCTGTGTCACAGGAGAAGACTGTAGTAAATGCGGGAAGAAAGAAATGCCCTGCTACTATGGGAGATTGTAGAATGTGAAGCAAACAGCTTCTCCCATTGCTGCGTGATGTTCCCATGGTAGCCTAGTATTTAGAAAGCTAGGTCCCGCTTGTAACAGACTGTTAGACTGTGCAACAGGTGGGTGAGCCACACGGCACGGCTGAGTCAGGAAAGTGAAAGTTGTCACTTTCCCTGACTCGTGCCTCCTAGAATAAACACACACAAGGGGAGGAACTCTTCCATGTTAAGACTGGGACCCTTTTGGGGGTCACGTGATGCAGGGCACCTAGAAGCAGCGCTGATCCGAAGCTCCCGCCTATCGACCTCTTTCAAAAGCTTACTTTGCCCAATTTAAAGTACAGAACTAGTCTCAGACCTTAGTTACACTCTGTACTGGCACTTGAAGCACTAGCGATTGCCACAGGCGGCGTTTTTGGATGAAGGATTTGGTGTCAAAGCCGAGATGGAGGCCGAGATGAAACAGCCCTGCATCAAACACACTCCTCCGGCTACTCCAGAGAAAACAGCCAAAAAATCAAAACATCAGAGTTCCGGGCGTACCTTCAAGTCAAGTTCTTCCAGTTCCTCAATGCTTCCTCTAACGGAGGAACGTTTTCTTCAAGAATTGCTCCCTTTTAGGGAGACACTCGAGGATATATCGGCAGAATTAAAATCGCTTCAGGGTGACCTAAGCTCCCTGTCGTAAAGAATGGGAGACGCTGAAGTGAGAACCACCTCTCTGGAGAGGTGGAAGGAGAGATTTGATCCTGAAATTGTTCAGCTCCGGCTACAGCTTAAGAAGCTGCAACTGAAAACCAAAGATTTGGAGGGGAGAAGCAGAAGGAATAATGTCCTGATACTAGGCCTACCTGAAACAGAGTAGGGCCCTGATACCATTGGCTTCCTTCAGAAATTTCTTGTTAAGATCGTGGGCCCATTTCCATTAAGCTCACAGTACCACATAGAGCGGGTCCATCGCTCTCTCAAGCCAAAACCCCCACCTGGATCACCACCACGGCCAATAATAGTGAAATTTCTTAGCTACCTTGAGAGGCAGCATGTCAATTCCAAATCGAAGGATCTCCAAGCTATCCTATGGGGTAATGCAAAGCTGAGGATAACTCAGGATCTCCCCTTCGAAACACGTCAAAAACAATCAGCATTTCATCCCGTGGTCAGCAAGTTAATAGCGGCAGGAATTCACTTCAAGATGGTCTATCTTGCTAAACTGCAAGTGGCTATTGAGGGAGCCTGGCATTCCTATGAATCCCCGGAGCAGGCAACTGCAGATCTCACAATCAAGCTACCTAATTTATTTAAGACTGGTTGAACTGTTACCTCAAATACCTAAGGCTTTCAGTCCTTAGTCTTGTGTGAGTGAATTTCATACCTGTTTTGGATCCCTTCTCTCTTTTCCTTTCCTCTATCTTCCTTCTCTCTTCTGCCTCTCTCGGGCTGGTTTTGGGGGGCTGCTGGGGTGTTCTGAGGCCTAGCAGGCCTAATTCAGTGGTGTGATCGCTGGTGTATTTCCGTGGGATGGGGGTAGGAACCTTTTGTTTAGCGTGCGTTTCCCTGCGCCGCTAATGGGGACGGTTCTTTTTTAGTCCCATCAGTTTCAGGTCCCCCGATCACTTCCCCACCCTTTGGGGTGATCTCATTCCTGTAGACCTTAATAAGTTAGGTGATAAAGGTTTTTTTTTGGAGACCTCTATCCCTTTGAGGTCTGCTTCACAAGTTTTTTGGGTTTATCTAATCTCATCGGGAGCAACACTCTCGATCTCGTGTAGGGTGGTCAACCTACATCCAGATGGATTCATTTTCACTTTCCCTGGCATTAGCTCTGTACTCTCTCTAATAACTCTCCTGATTTTGACTAACCTACAATTGCGTTTTTCTTTGAGGGGTGGTGGGTGGGAGACTTTGGGACAGAGCAAGCTTAGCTGCATATTGCACCAGAGAAGGGGGTAAGGGCGATCTCCTGGGGAAGTTTAAAGAGCAAGGCAGTTGCCGAGCACTTCTGGTATACTTCATTGAGGTAGTCTCTGGTACCAATGCTCAGACCTGGTATTTATATGAAGTTATAGCTTCTCAAGGGAAGGTCGCCTATTGGGTTGGGTCCTCTATACTAGAGATTTACATACCTAAAACTACCTTCAAAGGGGGACCTAATGTACATAGTTTGAGCGGGTTTTGGGGGGTTTCTCGAATCTGATGACTTTCCCGACTATAGCAATGATGGAGATTAAAAGGGAGCAGCTATATCTCCTCATTTTCTCAGATTTACAAACATATACAGGAAACTATCGGGAAAGGTTCTCTTGTTTCAGTTCTATCTATGTTCAAAGGAGGAGGAGGGGAGGGGAAGGGACTGGAGTGTGCCTCTTGGGGTTATTTTTTCACTCACTGACACGGGATTATTATTTCCTTCAAAAAGATGGTAATGACTGCAGTAACAATTAAAATTGCCACATGGAATGTTAGAGGAGTCAGAGACATGACTAAAAGATATCAAGTTCTCAAAAATTGCATTCTCTTAAATATAGACATCCTTTTGATGTAGGAAACCCACCTTTTGGCTACCGAAACAAATGGGTTACACAGACAGGGGTTCTCCCAAGTTTTTACTACCTGTGGATCGTCTGCGAGCAGGTGGGTGGCAATTCTGGTCAAGAAGCATGTTTTGTTCATAGCAGAGTCGGACCCAGAAGGCAGATTTATTTTAGTTAAGGGCACGCTGAACAACAACATGGTGGTATTAGGTGCAGTTTATGGCCCAGTGGGAGATAATATGGAGTTCCTTATGTGTTTGGCAGACAAACTGAGCAGATTTCTGCCTTCCAAGTTAATTATTGGGGGAGATTGGAATATCCCCCCAACACAAGACTTAGATAGAACATACAGGCCACTAAAGCCCCTATCCCCTCCACAGCAAGCCCTAAGGGACTTTATGGGACTATTGGGTCTGTGCGATCCATGGTCAAGTTTTCTCATTCCATTCCCAGGTTCACCAGTCATGGTCTAGGCTGGATTATATCCTAACCAGCACTTCACTTTTAGCTGGCCTTCACCAGACTGGTATGGAACCGATTGTCATATCAGATCACTCGATGGCATGGCTAGTGATCTCTCCAGACCCATGCAGTCAAAGGGACACTACCTGGAAATTGAATGCACAACTCCTAAAAGAGGACTGCATAATCTCTCACATAAGGGATGTAATCTCTTCTTTTATGGAAACTAATAAGGGCTCCATCAAAAGGGCTGATCAATTATGGTGTTCTTTTAAATGTTACATTAGGAGGGAATTCATTAGGTTAGCTTCCAAACGGAAAAAGCAAAGGGAGGCAAGAATTATTTCTCTGTCAAGTCAAATCAAGGAGACCAAAAATATCTTATCCACCTCTTCCCCTTCAGGTCTCTTTGAAACCCTGCTGAAACTTAGAAACGAACATGCAGATTTATTAAAAGAAAAGGCTGAATATGCCATCCTAAAAACTAAAGCCTGCTATTTTGATCAAGGCGAGAAGCCAGGAAGAATGCTTGCCCTCCGGTTAGGGGAACTAGAGAGTTCAAAGCTCATCCCTTCTATTCTAGCCTCAGACAGCTCTATTAAGACTTCCTCACGTGATATCTCTCTCAGATTTTCAAAAAGTTTTATAAAAATTTATGCAGTAAAAATCCTGCACAGGCCACACCCTCAAGTATAGAACAATATTTGGATAGCCTTGACCTCCTGCTCCTTCAAGCATGCCATTGTTGGAGTCTGTCTTCCCCAATCACCTTGGGGGAGATAGAGGAGGCGATCAGAGGGCTCGCACTAGAAAAGTCACTAGGACCAGACAGCTTCCCCTCCAACTTCTACAAAACCTTTTGCAGCGAATTAGCCCCCCCTCCTTTTAAATTTATTTGAATATATGTTCACCTAGGATACTCTAGATCCTTCCTTGTTGGTAGCCACAATAGTTCTCATCCTGAAGCCCGACAAACCACATAATGATCCTGCCAGTTATCGCCCAATTCCGCTTTTAAACTATGATATCAAAATCCTAACAAAAATCTTGTCTCTCAGAATCAAATGGGTCTGGTCTCATCTGTTGAGCCCTGAGCAGGTGGAATTTGTACAGGGTCGATCTTCAGCTGATCATTTGCGGTCCTTTTCGCATATCCTCCAGGTTGCCCAGGACTCCCAGATCCCCATGGCTTTAATCTCGTTAGACGCAGAAAAAGCCTTTGACAGAGTAAACTGGGAGTTTTTCTGGACAACTCTTAAGAAAATGGGCTTCCCAACAGTTTTCATTCGATGGATACAGACGGTTTATCAAGCTCCCTCTGCCAAAATTTATTGTAATAGTGTATTCTCTCCATGGTTCTCTTTATTTACTGGTACCAGGCAAGGCTGCCCTTTATCTCCCTTCCTTTTTAAGTTATATTTGGAACCCCTTCTACGTAGTATCAAGCGTGCCCCCCAGGTCATGGGCTGTACAGTATATACGGTCTTTAACCCTTTCAGTATACACAGATGATATTCTCCTCCATTTGGCCTACCCTGATGTATCGTTATCATATGCATTACAAATCATCAGACAGTTTGGACTCGTAGCCAAATATAAATTAAACTTTATCGAAAAATGTGATTTTTCCTCTAAATGCCCTTACCCACCAGGCTAGCTTTGCTCATCTAGGCATGAAATGGTCCCTTCACTCTATTAAATATTTGGGTATTCATCTCATCAATGACCCAGAGACGGTTAGGAAGCTTAATCTGGATGACTTAATTACGAACTTTTAACAGGACCTTCAAAGATGGGGAAACCTTCCCCTCTCAATATGGGGTCATATCAGTATTGTTAAAATGAACGCCCTCCCTCGTCTCTTTTATCCCCTAAATTTATTAAATCTCTGGCTCCCATTGTCCTATTTTCGTCATTTCCACTCTGTCTTTCTCCAAATTTATTTGGCGGGGCAAATTCCCCAGGCGGTCTTTCACAAAACTCAGCCTTCCTAAGGAATTAGGTGGGCTTCGTCTTCCTAATTTCAACTTTTACTATTGGGTGAGCCACCTGTCCAAAATGGGAAGATGGTTCTCAGACACAAGAGACGGGTACCTACCAATCTGGCTACAATTAGAAAGGAAGCTTCTTGGTCTCCATGGCCTTAATTCCTCAGGAATATTTTTCTCTCCTAGTTCTGCGTTGCCAAATTCCATACAAAATTCAGTGGTGGGAGTTTCCATTAAAGTTCTAGCTCAATGCTGGAATTTTTTTAATATTTCATACAAAAAAGACACTGCTCAACCCCTTCTTCGGAATCCAAATATTAAAGTAGGGGGATCACTACTTTTTCCGGATTGGCTTCTTCAGCTACAGGAGGTTTCAGTAGAGGACCTATATGGTCAAACCGCTCTCCTGCCATCCCCTGACATAATAGCTAAATTCAACATCCCTCAGAAATATATTTTCAAAGTGTTTCAGTTGAGACACCTTATGGTGTCCAATTTTGGAGTCACATTATCACAATCCCAGGTTAGGCCCTTTTTGGAACAGGTATAGATATACGCCAGTAAACCCCATGGAATATTGGCGATTTACTCTGTTCTTTTGGAAATAAAATTCCCGAATGCTCTCCCGGGTTCTAAAGTTTGGACTCCCCTTCTGACTGATGTTAGTGCTATGTGGAGTCAGGTTTGGAAGGACCTGCATAGGTATCTTACCCAAGATAGAAACATAGAATTTGAATTTGATGGCAGATAAGGACCGCTTGGCCCGGCCAGTCTGCCCATTTCCCTACCTGATGGATAAATTGCAGATCCTAGTTAACTAGCAGCCTACTTCTTCCTACCCCCACCCCCTAGAATTGCCTTATGACTGTCCCATGCAAGCTTGAATTCCACCACTGTTTTTGACTCCACAACCTCCTCTGGAAGGCCGTTCCATACATCCACAACCCTCTCTGTGAAAAAATACTTCCTTATATTACCTCTGAGCCGCCCCCCTTCTATCTTCAAATTGTGCCCCCTTGTTCTTGCACACCTCTTTTTTTGAAAGATGCTACCCTCTTGGACTTTGTTGATTCCCTTGAGGTACTTGAAGTTTCTATCATGTCCCCCTCTCCCTCCTTTCCTCGAGGCTATACATATTAAGCTCCTTAAGTCTCTCTTCATATGTCTTCTGGTGCAGACCCTGCACCATTTTAATATCCCTCCTCTGGACAGCTTCCATCCTGTCTATGTCTTTGTGGAGATTGGGTCTCCAGAACTGCACGCAGTACTCCAGATGTGGTCTCACCAGCTGTCTGTACAGAGGGATAATAACTTCTTGTTTTCTACTGGTGATGCCTCTCCCTATGCATCCCAGTATTCCCCCAGCCCTCCTTGCTGCCCTCTCACATTGCTTGCCCACCTTTAGGTCATCTGATATGACTACCCCCAGGTCCCTTTCCATTTTTGTTGTTGTTAGTATCTCACCCCCCATTGTGTACTCTTCCCCTGGGTTTTTGTTTCCCAGGTGCATTACCTTGCACTTCTTAGCATTGAATCTAAGCTGCCATACATTTGACCATTCCTCTAACCTTGCCAAGTCCATTCTCATCCTTTCCACCCCACCTTGTGCATCAACTCTGTTGCAGATCTTTGTGTCATCTGCAAGAGACATACTTTTCCTCCAGTCCCTCTGCAATGTAAACTATAAAAACATTGAAGAAGACGGTCCTAATACTGAACCATCGCGGTGCCAACTACTAACCCCTTTTTCAGAGTGGACTCCATTTACTATTACTCTCTGTGTCCTATTCTCCAGCCAATTCTTTACCCAGGCTGTCATCTTGGGACCCTCCCAAGCTGGCTAACTGTATATTAATCTTTTGTGTGGGACTGTGTCAAATGCCTTGCTAAAGTCTAGGTAGGCCATGTCCACAGCCCTCCTGATCAACTACTTTGGTCACCCAGTCAAAGAAATCTATCAGATTTGTCTGGCATGACCTTCCTGCTGTGAATCCATGCTGCTTTGGGTCCTGTGCCCCTCTGGCCTCTAGATACTCAACAATGCTTTCCTTCAGAAGTGATTCCATCATTTTCCCTACCACTGAGGTTAAACTAACAGGTCTTTAGTTTCCTGCTTCTGTCTTGCTCCCACTTTTGTGAAGGGGAATCACATCTGCCCTCCTCCAGTCCTCAGGTACCACCCCATCCTCCCATGATTTGTTAAAGAGGGTAGTCAGTGGTGTCACTAGTTCTACCATTAGTTCTTTTAAATTCGGGATGAATCCCATCAGGCCCCATTGCTTTGTCCACCTTCAGTTTTAAGAGCTCTTTTAGAACCCTTTCTTCTGTATATGGGCTGGTATCAACTTCTGTATCCAGAGTGTTTCTACTGTTTGTTTTAGGTACCTCCCCCTCTTCCTTTGTAAATACTGAGCAAAAATATTTGCTTAGTATCTCTGCCTTTTCACAGTCACCCTCTGCCCACCCTCCCTCCCTCCCCTTTATTAAGCCTCGCTATCCCTCCCTTGGTCTTCCTTCGCTCCCTGATGTACCTATAAAAGGTTTTATCCCTCTTCTTAACTGATTTGGCTATCTTTTCCTCGGTTTGGGCCTTTGCTGTTCTGACTGCCTTTCCAGCTTCCTTTTGCTTTAACTGATACAGTTCTCTGTCCTGTTCCTTCTGTGTTTCCTTGTACTTCCTGAATGCTTTCTTTTTCTCTTGAACCTTCACTGCCACTTCCTTTGAGAACCATAGTGGTTTCTTACCTTGTTTCGTTTTGTTTATTTGCTTTACACAAAGGCTTGTTACCTCTGTGATGGCAGTTTTTATTATTCCCCATTGTTCTTCCACCCCTCCTTCCTGCCCATTTGCTAGTGCATTCCTTAGGCACTCACCCATTTTGGCAAAGTCAGCCCTCCTAAAATCCAGTACCTTTGTCTTTGTATGGCTTGACTCTATTGCTGTGTTTATTGTGAACCATACTGTTCGATGGTCGCTAGTTCCCAGATGGCTACCACTTTACATCTGTGATCCTCTTCATCTCCATTTGAGAGAACCAGATCTAAGATTGCTCCCTCTCAAGTGGGCTCCAATGCTAGTTGTCTAAGGCATGCCCCTGTAGGGGCATCTAGAATAACCCCACTCTTAGAAGTGGCTGCTGCAACTGCACTCCAGTTAACATCTGGCATATTCAGATCACCCATCAGCAATATCTCCCTTTATCTGCCATTCTAAGTATACTTTCTATCATTTCTTGTCCATTTCCTCCCCCTGAGAGGGGGGTCTGTATACAACCCCTGTGCAGATTGTGGTGCCATTGCTTGCCTCCAAATTGACCCACAGTGCTTCTTCTCCTCCCTGTTTACCCTTTTGTTCTGTTGCTTTGATTTCTTCTCTTATGTAGAGAGCTACTCCTCCTCCCCTTTCACTCTCCCTGTCCCTCCTATAGATAGTGTATCCTGGTATGTTTACGTCCCAGTCATGGTTCTGTGTGTACCATGTTTCTGTGACTGCCACGATATCCAGATCTTCCTCCTCCATCAAGGCCACTAATTCAGGAAGCTTGTTACCCAGACTACGGGCATTGGTACTCATTGCTCTCCATTTTTTGATGGCTTTACCTTCTGTAGCGGCATCCCCCACTGACCTTTCTACCTTGGTCTTTTTCTCATTTAGTACCCTGTTTTGTAGGGGGAGGCTGGGATTTTCCTGCTGCTTATCAGTGCCTCCCCCCTTGACTAGTTTAAAGGCTTGCCAATGAAGCATTTAAACCGATTGCCCAAAAGACTTGTTCCCTTCCTGGACAGATGCAGACCATCCTGCCAGTATAGGCTGGTGTACCTCCAGGTGGAACCCCAGTCCCCAATGAAGCCAAACCCCTGTGCTCCACACCATTTTTTCAACCATTTGTTAAACTGCATGGTGCAAAGTACCCTCGCCTCACCCATGCCACTGACAGGCAGCACCTCTGAGAAGGATACTGTGTGTGCTACTTGTCTTAAGCCCCTCCCCAGCTCTACAAAGTCCTTCTGCACTGCTCTAATCTCATGATGAGCTAAGTCATTTGTCCTAGGTGGACAATGACATCCAGCTCGAACTCCCGTGCAGCTGTTCTCGTGATCCCTAAGGATCGCTTCCTGTCCCTCCAAGCCATGGCACCAGACAGGCACCTTACTTCAGTTTTCCCTGCTCCCCCCAGTTCTATCCCCCTAATAATTGAGTCCCCCGCCAGGAGCTGCTTTCTTTCCCTGTGGTGCCCTCTGCCTCCTTCCTGAGGGCCTCCCTTGTGACAGTTGTCTGCACCCTCCTTAGTCTCCTCTGTGGGTGTATCCATAGGGGAGCTATGCTCCCCCAGAATGGTGTATGGATTGTGGTGTGGAACAATGGACTGGGTGTGCCTCTGTTCCACCATCCTCACCCTCCCTGAGCCCACTGTGGTCCAACTGCTGAGCTTTCTTTGCAACCTCTGAGGAAGTGGTGGTGGCTCTGGTGCTCCCTGGATGGGGAGGTTCCCTTCCTACTGTCCAGTGTGGCCTGGGGGAAGGTCCCCGTACTACTGTCCAGTGTGGCCTGAAGACAGACAACTTCCTCCCTCAGGGCAGAGAGTTGTCTGCAAATAGGAGCAACATCTCAGCCTCAGAAAAACTCCCAGAAGACTGCTTCCCACAGCCATTACATTGCACTACTCCCATTTTTTTTTGTGTGTGTGATTGGTTTGTAATATAGAAATAGATATATATTTATATTATACAATGTGTATGCTTATATTGTCAGTGCAGTGTGCTAGAGAGGATATGACAGTGACATGCACCTTGCACTCTTGAGAAATGATGTCAGAACCCCAGGTATAAAGGAACTATTTCCAGGGGTGGGTGGGGTGAGGGAAGGGGTTGGGCCTAAACTGTGCCCTCACAAAACAATCAGCTAAAAGCTCTGACCCACTGCTGCAATGAGTACCTTCCTGTCAGCAAGATGCCCTACACAACAATTTGATAGAGAAATACCCTGCTAATCAGACAGAGAAAAATCCACACATCCAAGTCAGACACAGGTGAACCTCCCCAGCCCCAAAACAGGCCTGGTGGTTTGTGCTCTGAGAGCTTTCAGCCCCAAAATAAGTCAGCTGTGCTTTAAACTCTTCCTGCACTGAAAATCTTAAGAATTGTAACAAACAAACGTAAACCTAGATCCACCACCCTCTGTTGCTTGAAAGACTGTCTTTTCCTGTTTCACACTGCAGGTTTTCTGTGACCACTCCTTAACCCCAGTAACTTTGTTAAAAGTTTAACTATCACAAACTCCTACGCACCAGTAAATTATTTAAAAATAGTTTCTGTCCCCAAATCCTAGTAGTCAATCCAGCTACCCCCAAGGGACAACCAGAATGCAGTATTCAAACACTTATGAGGTTACTTCCAAGATAAGCAGAGTTTGCAAGTTTCTTTTTCAACTCCTCAGCTAGATAGACATAGACTTATTCAGTATCATATTTTAAATAACATATATTATACTCCTGTTAAACTAGCCAAGCTGGGTAGGCTTCCTGTGGCAACCTGTACCAGATGTGGTTTATCTGAAGGGAATCTGATTCATATTTTCTAGCATTGTAGCAAAGTGGCACCACTCTGGAATGCAATTCAATCCAGTTTAAATCCTCTACTGGGATTAGGGGACTTGTTTACTATAGAGATATGTATCCTTGGGATGTTTTCGACCATTAATATTAAGGAGCGTAGATTTCACATAGTCTTAATTTCTATTGTGGTCAAAAGATTGATTCTTAAGCATTGGGTGGACCAATTAGTCACAACATATAAGGAATGGTTGAAGGAGATGTCACTTTGTTTCAATACCGAGTGATTGATAGCCAGCTCCCGGAATTGTATGGATGCATTTAATCGCAAATGGGGTAAATTATACACTTTATATTTGAATTGAAATATTGAAGGTATATGTCTCTGCTTATTTTAGTTGGTTAGTTTTATTCATTTTTGGTAAATGCTGACTGTTATTCTCAATTCCGAGTATTTTTGTGTTGTTATGGTTATGAGGCACACTCCGGGGGGGGGGGAGTTAAGAGGGGGGAAGGAAGGAGGGTTTTATAGGTGTATTGGTATTATTTCAGTTTTATTTGATCCAGAGATAGTTGATGTATGCTACTTCTTGTTTATCTTGGCTAGTTTTCTTGTATGGTCAACCTTGTAGCCTCCTTTCTGGTTATATGTAAGGTGAAATCAATAAAAAATGTTGAATTTCAAAAGACTGGGTCCTTTTGTAGAAATAAAGCACAGCTGAATAAAACTAGGCAAAACTAAAATGAAATCTTTCCCGACAGCATGAAATTTCAGCCGTTGGGTGTATCAATAGTAGGCTATTGCATGGTACAGTGTTTTTTTAAACATAAGAAATGTCTATAAAACAAATATAGTGCATAATGAAAGCAACCAGGATTGTTTTTCTGTTTTATTGTTTAGAGCTCTTACCTGAGTGCTGTAGTCATTTAAAATGAGCTCTTAGGAGACAGCAGCCCCTCAAAGAGGCTGTTTTATAGAAACTACCTAGCTGTCAATCAGCTGGAAAGGGGTAGGGTTTCAAGGCTGACAGATAATTAAGATGTAATGCTGCACATCTTTTTCTATAGTGATTTATATGAATAAAGAAATGGTTTATTATTGTTTGGTATTTCCAATCTATCTATGCAGTCATGCTGATCCTCCACACTGTTTGTATTAGAGGAGGAATGACTGTTTACTAAGAAAAGGGGTGGATCAGCTGACCTGATGATGCTGCTGTAGGGATGTGTATAAAAGCAGCCCAAGTGCTCAGAAGTGGCAGATCAGCCCAGGAGAGTGTCCTGTATGGTTGTTTGGTAGAGCACAGAAGATCGTAGTTATATGGTTTACTAAAGTTAACTACTCTGTGGCAGAACTACTGAGGTAGAGTAGTTCTGGAGCTCAAGGAGAGCTATTTCTTTTGTTATTTTATTTTACAGTCTGAAGTTTAAGACTTATTCATTTTATGGTTTGATTTATTTTGAATATTTTTTCAAAAAAAATATTCCTTTGGACAATAAATATCACATGAGAGAAAGTGTTTTAAACCATACTTGGATTGTGCTGTGTCTCTCATTTACCCTACCCAGATTACCCGGCCACACCATGAAGGATCAATGTCAAAGCCTGCCTGGCTTGTCTACAGAGCACCCACTACCCACAGCTCCTGTTGGGTCCCTACTCACCCACCTGTCCATAGGTCAACCGCTATCTGGTCCTCAGAAGACAACTAGCACACCCTCCTCTCACCACCTCAGAATGCAGTCATCTGACTGATAAGGAGTGAATGCATGCATTCAGTGGAAATAACTGTTTCTACAGTATGTGCACACTCACCACCTATCAATCAGATGGCAGATAGCTGAAGTGGTGAGTGGGGGAGGGATCATAGTGAGTCAGTGTTTAAGAAGCTGATGGCAACTCACTTACGGTTGTATGGGTGAGTTAGGGACTGACAGGTAGTGGAGCTACTGGTTACTCAGTGGATGGGAGGGGGAGGGAGGCTTTGACAATGATTGGTTGAGGGTAACACTAAAGTCCCAGGGATAGGCCTCAGTACAATTCCACAATACCAGATCAGGTGAAGGAAGGAGAGCCAGTAGACTGCCAGGGAAGAGATTTGGTACAGTTCCACAATAGTAACAAGTACTGGGTGAGGTGGAGTGGGTCCACTAGATAGCCAAGGAAGGGCTTTAGTGTAGTTTCACAATGCTGACAGGAATCAACTTCTTGAACCTAAACAGTGGTTCAGAAATCCTCCATGAGTTACAGCTCAGCAGATTATGCAAGGTACTAGCCCTGACTTTTAGATTTGGTACCAGTAGAAGCTGATTTCCAAGTGGCCCACTATCTCCTGCTGAACACATCTCTAACTACTGTATCTCCCTCTGTGTCTCTAGTTGAATTTATGTGCCAGGGTTTAATAATTTGTTTAATCATTACAGTCATTTTAAGTTAAGAGTTGATATTAGAAGTGAATTCTGAGCTTTTTTTTTGTTGACTTTTCCATTAGCAGATTATACCCTCTCACCACTAGAAGGCTATATCTCTGGTAGCAACTCTTATCCTATCTGGCACATCACACACTCTGTTATCATCACAATGCTCCCTCCTCAGTGGGGTCTCCTTTTCCTCTCACTCTCCCTTCTTAAAAACTAGATAAGCCTGCCATCCACTCTCACCTCTAACCACTTGTGCTTCTAGCTCCAGTCTACCTACAGGTGTTAAACGCAGATGCGCTCCCACCATCTGTAAACACACCTCTCAAACAGCAGCTAATTGTCCAGTCCTGTCTTCACTGCCTTGCTTTGCTCTCTGGGCACTGCGCCCATTGACTTTCCATTAGTTTTGTCCTAGCCACCCTCTACTCTGGTTTCCACTGCTACTCCAAGGGAACCCTCCACTTCTACTTGAGACTTGTGCTTGGTCCACCATTTGGATATTCCTGGTTACTTACCCCCACCACTACTCTCAACAAGTGTGGCCACCTATCTACAGTGTATCACCTTGCAGTCCATATGGGATACCGCCTGGAACCTTGCAACTTCTACTCCTGGAAACAACGATCAAAACTCTCTCTCAAAGAGCTGCGACTCTGCTCCCTAAAACTCCTACTCCTCTTCCTTCTCATCTCAGGCAGCATCCATCCCAATCCTGGCCTGAAAGCTCAGGCCACACACAAACTCCAGGTGCCCTTATCCTTGCAACCATTAATATCTGCAGCCTACTACCAAAGCTGGATGCACTCCAAGCCTTCATATGCCAACACAACCCTGACATCCTTGCAGTGGTGGAAACTTGGCTGACGCCTAAAGTTCCTGACTCTGCAGTAACAATACAGGGCTACAATGTCCACAGGCTATCCAAAAAAGGTGGTGGTTGCGCAGTCTATATCAAAGACTTCCTGTCATGGCACCCTGTAGCAACTCCATCACTTTCTGCCTCGGCCCAGATTCTGCCAATAAAAATCATCCTAGGTCCCATCCTAGGTACCAACCATAAAGCTCTGACTATTGTCTCCATATACATCCTGCCCAGGGACCCCAAACATGGCTTCAATGACATCCTAAACTTTATCAACTCTCATCCTCCTGAAACTGAACTTATTCTACTAGGAGATTTCAACATTAACTGGTTAGCATCGGGCACCAGTGCCTATAAAGACTCCATCTCAGCTGCTAACCTCACGCAAATGGTAAACTCCCCTACTAGAATTAACTACAAGACTGGCACCAGTACCCTCCTGGATTAGGTCCTCACCACTCACCCCACAAGGATTTCTCTTATGACCGTTTTCCCAGACTCTCTCAGTTTCCATTCCCCAGTCAATATGTGCATGGTCTAACAAATTCCTCAAGCCCCCTCCCAAAATTATCACTAGCAGAGTCCTTCCTTGTGGAAAACTTCCACATCTCAAACAATATCTGCTTCTACAAGACTGGCTAGCCATCTACAAAGCAACAGATGTTAACCTGGCTCTTGATCACTTCATTTCAATTTTCAACAAAGCCTGTGACCTCTTTGCCCCTGCTAAAAGGCGCAAAACAAAATCTCTCTCTAACCCATGGCTCACTGCAGCTCTTCTCTCACAGCTGAAACTAAGGGACCACCTCTGGGCAGTTGCCAGGGCCACTGGCAAACAACTGGACTTCCAAAATTACAAACAAGCACGAAATGCCTGCACAAAAGCCATCCAGCTCATGAATTCCACCTATTACAAAGACACTCTCACCAATACATGGGGAAATGGTCATGCTTTCTGGGACAATATCAAGGATGTCACAGGGAAGCAGCCAAAAACCTCTCTGGCCATGTTAATGGTTGATGGATCCTCAACCATCAACCCCAGAGTGATCACAAACATCTTTAACATGGCTTTTTCAGACCTTAGTGCTGTCCTACCCCAAGACTTTTTCAAAAACAGGACCTACTCCTCAAATATCTCAGCCCCACAGTCTAACCATCCCCTCTTCTACTTAAGGGAGGTAAGGCTGAATGAAGCTCGCTGTTATATTACTGCAGCTATTCTCTAAATCTAGATCTAGTAACGACACCCTAGACCTTAAGCTTCTGTTGCTCACCCTCAATGAGGTAATTCATCCATTAACAAAAATCCTAAACCTCTCTCTCAGCTGTGGAAAATTCTCAGACTTATGGAAAACAACCACCGTGACACCTGTCCATAAAAGTGGGGATAAGATTAATCACTCAAATTATCGCCCTATCTCCATACTGCCTCCACTCTCTAAGTCACTCAAGCGCATCGTGGCTGATCAACTAACCGACCACTTGGATAAATACAATATACCTTGTCCACAACAACACGGTTTCCGGAAAGGCCACAGCACCACCACAGCCCTTCTTGAGTTCACTGGAGCTTTGCACAAATCCCTTGACAATGGCCTTCTCACAGGGGCCGTTTTCATTGACCTCTCCAAGGTCTTCGATACAGTACCCCATGGACTACTAATTGACCAACTACTAAATGCCAGGCTATCACCTGACTCTTCTCTCTGGTTTAAAAGCTACTTAGAAAACCAGTCGCTGAGAGTAAAAATTGCTGATGCTCTTTCTGACACCCTGCCTGTTCGCTCGGGTGTCCCACAGGGATCCATACTGGGCCCCCTCCTTTTTAGCCTTTTCTTAAACTCCCTCCCTTACCACTGCTCTGAGCAGATCATACTATATGCCGATGATGCTGTTGTATTCTCCACTCACAAAGTTCCTGCAACTCTTCAACACAACCTTCAACTTGGTTTCAGTTCTGTAGAAACATAGTTTCTTAATCATAAACTGGTCCTCAATGAAAAGAAAACCAAATCTATGCTCTTCTGCAGCTCTCATAACCCACACAAGCTACACCACTTGGCTATCTCCACCACCCAGGGGAACACTCTAGATGAGGTGGGATCCTTCAAATACTTAGGGATACAGCTTGACCCTAAACTCTCCTATGGACCTAGAAAGACTCGTAGAAAGAGAGTGACTAAAGATCAGTTGGGCTCTTGCTGGGAGACCTATTTTAAACCTAAACAGTGATATTTTAAAAAAATCTTGTGTGTTAAATATACTTTTAACAGTGTGCTATTGCTGAACTTTTAATTTCAAGGGAGCCCTGCCTCCTGTTGCACAGGAAGCAGGAAGAGAGTGCCTGTAGTTTTTCAGACTTGTTCTGAGAACTACAAAGGCATTACAATTTACTCATATTTTTTAAAAAAAAGGACTTTAAAATTACTTTGGGGGCATCTTTTATTTCCAGAGTCTCTTGTGGCACATTTTTGTGACTTTTGTAAACGATCCATTTCCGAGCACTTTGCAGCTCGCTCTGTCACTTCTGGTATCCCCCAAAGTCAAAACTCAGCCCTGTGGCAAGCAGGGTGAGCACGAGCAGGGCGCGCGGAGACGCGCGCAGAGATACGCGCATCAGCGCGTGTCGGCTGTGTCCGCTGGGGTCACTGGGCAAAGGGCCTTGAAACTGTGTTTACATTTATAAAATGGCCGTTCACAAAATGTCTAGTATGTGGTATGTATACTGATAAGGATGTATGTCTAACTTTCACATGTACAAGCTGTATAACAATAGAAGGATTGAGGGCTCATATAGACAGATCAGAGCAACAGTTACAAACTCAAATGGAAATTAGTAATCTTGTGGATTTTATTGATTCTATGGCAGATACCTTGGTTACTGATTTACCTACATCTACTATTCCTATAAACGGTAGTTTAAACATGGATGACGAGTGGTGTCACGTTCCAAAGAAAACTGGTAAAAAAGGGAAGGCGCAATATTGAGGAAATTTCAAATATAACAAATATCTCACTCATTAATAAATATAGTGTTTTGGAAGATATACCCAGTAGTAACACTCCCCCAACAGATATTGTATCTAGCATTAGTAAAACGGTATCACATAACATCAATGAATCAAACTCCATAGACATCCCGAGGGATGTTCTGGTCATAAGTGATTCAACGCTGCGTTACACAGATAGGACCATATACAAAAAACGAAACATGCATACCACTGTCAGTGCCCTGCCAGGTGCAGGAATAGGCAATATTAGGAATTTATTAACAGGATTACAAGAACACACGAATAATCCACTTACCCTACTACATGTGGGGATAAATGATTTGGGCAAATGACCTACCACTGAGATACAGAGAGATTTTGAATTGGTAGGGAACTTAATAAAAAATCAAGGTGGAGACCTAATTATTTCTAATTATTTCTGGAATATTACCTGTCCCTAGAGCAAACCCTACTAAAAGTGAAAATATAATATTTTTAAATGGGTGGTTCAAATGATGGTGTCATAGAGAAGGTTTTGTGTTTCTTGAAAATTGGGAAGGTTTTTTAAACCAGGGACTATTCGCAAGGGATGGCTTGCACTTGAACAAACAAGGGAAATGGATTTTTGCAGACAGGTTAAGGAAACAAATTGACAATAGTTTAAACTAGTAACTGGTGGGGGACCATCTATTAAACTCAAGTCTAAGAGCAGTATGGTTGGTCTAAGTGCACCTGATTGGAATTTTTTACTTATCAATGCAAGAAGTTTAAATAACAAGTTCGATGAACTAATACTTATCCTGGTGCAATTAAATATCCATATATGTGCAATAACTGAGACATGGTGGCAAGACACAGACACATGGGAAAAGGATATTACTGGCTACACCTTGTTCCATAAGGACAGAACCTGTGCTAAGGGTGGGGGGGGGTAGCCTTTTATATTTGTAACAACATCATGACTGGGAATATTGAAATGAATCACTGGCCAGACATTGAAGCTTTATGGATTAAAGTCCTCCCTAAAATCGGCAAGCATATACATTTAGGTGTAGTATACAGGTCCCCGTCTATTTCCCTAAGAGATGATGTCCAATTACTCGAATTTGTAAATGAGTTTTCATCTTCAACAAATGCTATTTTGATGGGGGATTTTAATTTACCAAGTATAAACTGGAACACATTATACACTAATACTGTTACTGAAAATAATTATTTGGAAACTTTTTTGGAGCATAATATGGAACAATTAGTAAAGGAGAACACTCGGGGTGAAAATATACTGGATTTAGTCTTAAATAACCTGGGTTCCAGTATAACAAATTTTAAGGTTATTCCACCACTTGGGTCTAGTGACCACTCAATAGTATACTTTACTTATAAAGTAAACCATGAATTTTATCCTAGTACTATTTCAATACATAATTTTAATAAGGCTAATTTTGGAGATTTTCGCAATGAAATGGCCCAATGGGACTGGAAATCGGAATTTAACCACAAAATACTTATAGAAATATGGCAGTCTTTAAATACCAAATTGACCATTACTACAAAAAAGGATCTCCCCCAAATTAAGAAAACAGACAACAACAAACCTAAAACACCGTGGATGAATGAAACAGTTAGGAAACATATTAAAAATAAAAATAGGGCATTTATTAAAGCTAAATTAAGTAATTCTCAAAAAAACTGGCTTGGCTATAAACAGTATTTAAAAATATCTAAAAAAAGTATTAGAAAAGCAAAGTGTGATTACGATTATAGGCTAGCTGTGAATGTTAAAGATAACTATAAAACCTTTTATACTTACATAAATAATAAAAGGGGAGGTGCGCCTGTTATAGGCCCATTAGAAAATCAAAATGGAGAACTACAAACTGATAAAACAGTAATGGCTACAGTTTGTAATAACTATTTTTCTTCAGTCTTTAATAGCAAAACTACCCCCACTGTGAATCACAATATCTACTCCACAATCAAACAATATGAGATTGAGAAAAAGGAAATTGAGAAACTACTACTGGGACTTGATCCCAACAAATCTGCTGGACCTGATGGAATTCACCCCTGTATTTTGAAAGAACTGGCATTTCCCCTATCTGGTCCATTAACTACCCTGTTCACAAAATCTCTCACAGAAGGTGAGGTCTTGGAAGTATGGAGACAGGCTACTGTTATCCCCAATTTTAAAAATAAAGGATCAAAACATAATGTTGCAAATTATAGACCCATTAGTTTAACATCTGTCCTGAGTAAAATCATGGAGGGTATAGTAAAAAATTATATAGAGACCATTATGCAACTGGACACAACACAGTATGGTTTTGTAAAATTCAGATCCTGTATGACAAACCTGCTTGAATTTTACGGTGGTGTCAGCTTAGCTTTGGGTAGGGGTGAAGCTGTGGATGTAATTCTATTGGACTTTTCAAAAGCCTTTGACAAGGTGCCACACGGTGAACTAAAAGATACCACAATAAAAATGGGACTGGACGGGAACATTACTAGATGGATAGAGTCATGGTTGTCTGAGAGGACCCAACAAGTTTGTATAAAGGGCTACTACTCAGAATATGAACCAGTGACTAGTGGCGTTCCTCAGGTATCTGTTCTGGGACCCTGTCTTTTTAATATCTATATCTCCTCACTGACTTCTTCATCTAACGTCTGGTTGACCAAATTTGCTGACGACATTCGTATAGGCCACAAAATTAATAAACCCGAAGATGTAATTACTTACGATACGCATTAAATGAACTAGAAAATTGGGCATTAACAAAAAAACTCATGTTCAACACTGAGAAATGTGTTGTAATGCACTTTGGAAAAAGAAACCCATTAGCCAATTATCAAATGGGCAACAAAATTCTCAAGGTTGTTGAAGATGAGCGAGATCTGGGAATTAGAGTAAAACATTATTTAAAATTTGGTCTACATTGCCAACAAATAATCAAAAAAGCTGGGGGTATTCTCCACTGTATAAATAAGCATATCAAAAGTACAAGTAGCAAGGTCCTACTTCCACTGTACTCCTCGCTGGTTAGGCCTCATGTTGAGTATTGTGCCCAGTTTTGGGCTCCTGGAGACAAGGGTTCCATAAATGCCCTTGAACGTATCCAGAGAAGGGCAACCAAAAGAATCGACAAAGTTCAGGGTCTAGATTATGAAAATAGATTTATAAAACTTGGACTATACAGTCTAGAATATCGCAGACTGAGAGTGACTTATTAGCTTGGTGTATAGAGCCCTATACGATACTAACTTATGGGATTCCTCAGGACTGTTTTTTAAAGATGTGACTTATGAAACTAGGGCTCACCCACTACAATTATTAGTTGAACGATGAAGAACTAAACAGAGAAGTTCTTGGTTCTCTATCAGAGTATCTAAAATTTGGAATGGTCTACCTCTCTCTGTGGTGACCAGTGAAAGTATGAATTTATTTAAAACTCGATTGGATACTTTTTTAAGCAACAAATCAATTAAGGATTATGATTAAATTTAATTGGCGGGCAATATGGACTATGGTCTTCTTGGCTCTGACTTACCTATGATACCTATGACCTCTCATTGATAATGTAGCTAGAGTTGCTAATACACAGCTTGGTCTCCTCTACAAACAGACAATACCTCACGCCAGAAGCTTTGAAGGTTGCAGTCCTGAGCTCTGTGATCTCTGTGTAATAGACTATGGTCTCATCATTTATGGCTCGGCCACAACCACAACCTTTAGATGCCTCTCAACTGCCTTAAATAAAGCATGTCAGCTCATCACTGGTGTACACCGTCTCACCCATACATGTGACCTGTATACCCAGACCGGCTGGCTCCAACTATCAAACCGCATAAAGTTTCTCACCTGCTCCATGGCGAAAAAAATCTACCTTGGGCTTGCATCTTCTAGGGTCTCAACTCTGTTACAACACAGAACCAACAAACAGTGCCTTCAGAGATCCACACTACAGCTTCTGAAAGTCCCCACTGTTACACTTCACAGGGAGAATGCTCTTTTGCTTATCGAGCACCACTCTGGTTCAATGGCCTCAGCCCCACCATCTCCTCTGCCCTGACAATTGGTATGTTTAAAACTAGGCTCCAGGACTGTCTCACTACCAACAGCTCCTGTGACTGCCCAACTTAACCTTGTTTCTCCACTTTCCTGCATGTTCTAGTGCCCCCACTGGATTCTACCCTCACATCTTGGTATACCCAATGCTGCACTTTTCACCCTCTTCCCACCCTACCTACATTCCTTCTTCCCCTCCTCCCCTCCCCTCTTCCCTCTCCCTATGACTCTGGCACTTCTTATCTCTTGTCTGTTTTCTCTGACAAATGCCGCAAGCTGCCTTGCTTACAATGTTACCTTTGAATTGCATTAATCTGTAATCTGTTTGCAATGTCCACATTGTTGTAATGTCTGTCTTGATGTTCCCCATAATTTGTATTTCTCTGACGTGGAACCTTTGTAAAAGAGCCTTGGCTCAAAGGTATTTGTAATCCTAGACTTGATAAATAAATAAAAAATAAATAAAAATAAAGGAATCAGTTGAAGGAGAGGGTTCTGCTAGACTCTCAAGGATGGCAAACGTTGGTAAGGCTCCTATGTGAGGGGTAGCTGAGATTCTATAGAATGTCTCCCACATCTGTGCATGGACGCATTGTGTCAAGCTGCTAATGGGTTGCTAATGGCCACATAATGACATACAAATTACCCCTGTGCACTATGGCTGCCATATGTATGTGGTCTTTAACATGCCAGCCACAGAATATGGCTCTCAGAAGTGAAGGCACAATTCCATTTCAGATAGGCTACCTCCATTTGCGATGCTCATATGCAACATGCAAGACTCTTTTATCAGTGGGGTCCTGAGTCTGACTACATAAAAAAAAACTCTTGCTTCCTTATACTCTGGTTTGGCTGCTCCTTTCAACAGAGGAGAAACTGCTGGTGGTTTCCTGTGTCCTTTGAAAATTGTTAGTGAAAGGGCCTTTTCTGTGGCCATCCACTCATGTAGAATGCCTTACCAAATCAGCTTTCTCAGATCTCCAATTTAATGGGCTCTTAACACCCATCTTTTCACTTGCATTTCAGGAGTCCTTTTAAATAGGTTATGCAATCAAATCTACTCAGTCTCTAACTAGTTACAAGTCCTTTCATTTCCATTTTCTGCTTAATGAGCTTTGCTCAGTGCCTTTGGTCATGTCAGAAATAAATTACTCTGCTACATGATGGGTTGTTGTAATGTTTAGTAAAATATTTATAGTTACACTCATGGGAACATGACCCCAAAAATTGCTATCCTTGTCAGCACTGCAAGACAGGCTCTATTCAAACCCTGGACATAAGTCAGAACATTAGGATACCTTAAAAAAATTATCCTTTTACATATCTCTTCCAGGAGCCCCGTATCTCCTCTTATTTCTTGCAATGTATTAGTGGGTGGGGTTTTCACTCAGGACAGAACATAAAAACGTAGCACTCGAGAAACCAGAATATCCATTAAAGTGCAAACTTTATGAAGGATCAAGGTTGACACTGACTGTTAGTACCGGCACTCTGACCAACAGGACTTCGTCAGGGAGACACCTGAAACACCACCACCATAAATACCATTGTCCATTAAGAATACAAAACACCTGAGTGCAGCTTAATTAATGGCAGCAGTACTGCTGTAACCCCTCTACAAATGGGGGTTCCCAAAAGTCTTCCTTGAGCTTGCCTAAATGCTCACTGCCAGGCTGGTGTCCTGTGTTTTAGCAGTTTAAATGTGATTACCAGAGCCTGTATAGCCTATGTGTACTGTCTCTTTAAGAGCTGCCTGATTGCAGCTTAAGTAATCTGAGAGGGAGCTCTGTTGAAAGACGTAACAATTTGCTGAAAATCATTTAGAGTGATAATGATAGTGTAGTTTGTCTAACCTGCTTTCTTTGTAGCAAGAACTGTTTTGTTTGTCTCCACCGTCTTGGTCCTGGACTGCAAATTGGACCAGACAGTACTGGTGGGACCTAAAATGTAGCCGGACTACAGGAGCTGCCTGAATTCAAAATCTGTAGGAACTGTAGTTTGGAGCTTTTTGCGCCTTTTTTGCAAATGAAGGGGGAGCTCTTGCTTTGACTAACAGCCAAATCAGCCAACCAAATCTTCTGGATCTTGGGGAAGTCCCAGGATGCTTGCAGTTTTCAGTTAGTTCTGAGCTGGGAAGTGAAATGAGAGGAGCCGAAGTAATTCTGAGCAGCAATCCTGAGTGAATTTGCATGGGAGAACTGTGGAAAGGCTGAGTTTTTGGCTTACATGTCTGCCTGCTGCTAATGAGAGGGAGAGAAAAGAATTATTATGGACTAAATCCAAGTTCGTGTGACTAAAGAAAGCTACTGAAGTGGGCCAGGCTCAACCTGAAGAAGTCTGAAGATTTTGCTGAATGCGATCGGCCTGTCAGGAGTTACAGCTACCCCTAAGCTCTCGGTGTGTGCAGAGACTTTGCGATTGTGGCTGGAGAGCGCTTTGCCTGGTACAGTAGAATTCTTTTACATGTAAATGTGTTATGAGCTGCTAGTGGGTCATGAGTTAGTTCCCCACTGTGTGAACTGTGTTCTACTTGCTGGAAGCTGTATCCAGCCCAAAAATTGGATGCATCCGAATTTGTCTCCATGCGGTCTGGGCCTTGCCAGACTATCCCAGCCAGACTACCTGCTACACAGAGAAGCCATCGACGAGAGACCTGCCTGGGGATCAGCCCCCTGCTCCACGCTTGAACAGGAATGATGCCTCTGCGACTCGTGTGGGCCCTGCTTCTCCTGGCATTCCAGATCAACCACCTGCAGTCTCGATTTTTGTCCAGCCAGTGTCCAGTCTTGGGTATCGTGAGTAAATCCAGGGTAGCTCCCTGCAACAACAGCTTAATATGAGTGTGTCATCTGATTGTCTTTTTGTTTCATTTCCTTCACGAACTGAGCCCTCTGGCTCTGGATTACAAATATCGTGTACTGTGCATGTTGTGTTTTCCATCACAGGGCCCCAACCACCTGCAACCCCTGACAATGGTCCTGGCTAACCCATCTCTTCTCCACCTGGGTACCCAGAGGTTGACTGTGTGGGGGGGACTTAAAGCACATGCATATCTGCTTGATTGATGTAACCTTTAAGCTCATTAACCTGATTGTGCCCCTCCCTTGTTCAAGTCCCCTGAATAAATCAGATCTAACTTTTTCTGCATGTAATCTGGCTGTGGTTCCAGTTTGTGCTCAAAGTACTGTACTGTTTCTATTTGCTATGCATAACCTTGTTTTACAGGGTGTCCTCAGGGTCGAGCCAGAGGAACCAGCCCTGGTGGTAAGTGCAAACAGTGTGGGTACTTGTGTGATGTACCAGGGGTATTGTGAAAGTGATTATTGTACAGTGTTCAGGCCACTAGAGGAGAAAGAGGGGAGTTACAGTGTCCCTGAGGGCTGTGCCCATGTTAGCTTTTGACCACTACCGACCCTGACCTCCGGGTGGAGGCACCCGTTTCAGAACTCAGGCCCCTTAATCTGCTACTTACCAAGCAGGCAGGGGTAGTAGCCCTTGGGATAGCTCCATCTAGGGGTTACACTGCATGAGACAGATCCAGTTTCTTCTAATGCTTAACAAATAATGGCCTATTTAAAAGACTTGAGCAAACAATAGAAAGATCCACATTTCATGCAAACTGTACATTCACAAACATTAATGACTTCAGGCTGGAAATTATTAAATAATAGTTAATTTCATTTTTCTTCTCTCCCCCCCCCCCCAAGTAGTTTCCTCCTGGGATTTTCTCACTTTCTTTCCTCTTCCTCTTTCTTAGCCCCTCCCACCCGAGATATACAGTACATAGGGGTGATTGATTTTAACAGGGTACAGGTCTTTGATAGGCTGGTCATCATATCAGCCTTTTTATAAAGAATTAATTAAAGATTAATAAGATGAAGAACATTTTATGGGATTAATATAATTATATGTATTCATAATAAGATGGTGGATATCATGTTACATGCACACCCTTAAAATTTAAACATATCTACTGTAGGGGGAATGAATTTATGACAAGGATACAAAAAGAAAATGCTGTGCTGAATATGGTTAGCTACAGGGCTGGTAAAAGGGTACTTAGAAATTGTCCTCTGGGAGAGTTCAGCTCAGTGCCCCAAAGTGCCGTGGTCCTACTCACCAAACCCCAAATCCCCTGTCACATACATAGCATATCCCTAGTGGTCTAGTGCACCCTAATTCCTGATGTTAGCAGTTAATAAAAAACCTAACTGAAGCCCCCATCATTGGTGGACTAGTGCCCCCCCCATCCATGAAGTCACCGGTTGTAAAAATTTTGCATAAGATCCCATTCCCTGGTGGACTAGTGACCTCCCACCCCTGCCTCTGCAGGTATTGCCCCCCCCTCCACTCCACTTCCCATTCTGATACATAGCTGGTGCCCAGCACAGCCCACTTCTCACCTCTGCAACCAGGTGCTGACCAAACTATTGCATATAGTGTATGCGCTCATTGACAGACTGTCATTCAGTGAGCACATAGAATGTACAGTACATGCTCCATGACAGTTCAGTTGGTACCCAACTGTGTAGGTAAGAGGTGAGCTGTGCCAGGTGCTGGCTGTGTATCGGGATGGAGGGGATTGGGGGGATGGGCAATACCTGCAGGGGTGGGGGGGGCCACTACTCCACCAGTGATGGGGGCTTCAGTTAGTTTTATATTAACTGCCAACATCAGGGATTGGGGGGCACTAGACTAACAGGGAACAGAGATACTATGAAATATATTTACATGGGGTGACATCAGGGATCGGGAGGGTGGGGAGACTAGATTACCAGGGAACATTTTTTTTTAATTACAACATGGATCAGGGTTGTAGGGGGCTCTAAACTACCAGGGAAAAGGGTGTTTGTCGTTATTACAGCACCAACCAGGGATCAGGGAAGGGGGGCCACTTGCATTTGCCGCAAGGAGCCTGTGACAGACTCTTCCCTTGTGCCAGGTGTTTGCCACACAGGAGGGGTTGTCGCAAGTGTGGGGACTTAGGTGCTGGGACCCATTCTGTACCAGAATCTGGTGTAGGGTCAGCTCCAGCCTACCATCCCTGCCCCACAGCACCCAGCTGAGCGCCGGGGCTTTGCTCCGCCACCGGGCAGTTGGCGGCACCTTAGCCGACACAGGGAACCACGAGGCCGGGAGGGACAGCAAGGGAGGACTCAGGAAAGCCACAGCCTATCGCCTGCCATCCCTGCCCCACAGCACCCAGCTGAGCGCCAGGGCTTCTTTCTGCCAGCAGGCGGTCGGCGGCACCTTAGCCAACACAGGGAACCATGAGACCAGGAGGGACAGCGAGGGAGGACTCGGGAAAGCTGCAGCCAATTGGTAGGCGAGCGCTACTCTAGACACAGCAGCCAATAGGTTCTCCTGCCCCATTGAGATGCATTGACTGAATCTTGCATTGCCAAAAACTGTCTTGGATTTGGGAATTTCTTCCTTGCCTTGTGTAAAAAATCCCCAAAAGCGGTTTTGCTTGCAACTGTAACTGTGAGGGGAAACTGTTGAATTCCTGTTTTTACTGTGATTATAAATCTTTTTGTAATCCTACATGGGCCAGACGCTAAGGCGCCACAATTCCTTCTTTGTTTTGTGTAAAAAATCCCAAAAGAGCTGTTTTGCTTGCAAATGTAATTGTAAGGGGAAACTGTTTGAATCCTTGTTTTTCTGTGATTACAAGTCTTTTTGTAATTCTAAAGTGGGCCAGACCCTAAGGCGCCACAGCCCCCCCCCAACAGCCTTTTGTTGTGCAGATTTAGTCACTGTGAAGAGCAGGAACAATTGTTGCTGCCTCTATTTAATTATTGCATCTTCCTCTGTCTCTCTCCAGCCTGCCATCCCTGCCCCACAGCACCCAGCTGAGCACCGGGGCTTCGCTCCACCAGCGGACGGTCGGCGGCACCTTAGCCGACACAGGGAACCAAGAGGCCAGGAGGGACAGCGAGGGAGGACTCGAGAAAGCCACGCCTATCACCTGCCATCCCTGCCCCACAGCACCCAGCTGAGCGCCGGGGCTTCGCTCCACCAGCGGGCGGTCAGCGGCACCTTAGCCAACACAGGGAACCATGAGGCCGGGAGGGACAGTGAGGGAGGACTCAGGAAAGCCTCAAAATTTTGCCCACCCACCCTCCCCGCTTGTGTGTTACTTTTATAGGCATCTTCCATCGAAATCTCTTCTCCCGCCCAGCATTACAACCAATAAACTGTTTCACCGTCCTGCTGATCCAACTAATCAGCAATTTCACTGTTCTCCAGCTAACTTAACAATACCTCTCTCACAATGGGAGCTTATTCCTGATATTTCTTTCCTGTCATGCATGGGTTCCTCAAAGAGGATGTCCATACCACACAAAATATGGTGATCCATCCGCCCAGTCTCTCTGTCTCATTCTCATTGTTTAACGCTCAGACCCTCACAATGTCCTACCATTGCTGCATCGATTTCGGTGGGGTGACCCCCAAAAAGAGACGCAAACCACCATATATGTATTTCAATCAAGGCTCCACTACTGGATATACAGCGCCCCCTTATGCCTGACCACCAAACTGCTACTTGGTGTCTCGACACAATCTTATAACCCCACATGGAGCACCCCAAAAGAGTGGCAACAGAGTAAGAGAATGAGGACCAAAGACAGCCCCCTCTTCCTATCTCTTGCAGCCCTCATGAAACTCCTATTCTTTCTATTGCTCTGTATTGGAAATGTGGAAATCAACCCAGGCCCCCCTGAGTGTATCCAGCAGACCTAACCTCAATTAAAGGCCTCAGTTTTTTGCGTATTAATGTATGCAGTCTGTTGAAAAAATTTACGCTGATACAAGCCTTGGCTGCCCATACCTTGCCAGACTTTCTTGTGGTATCTGAGACATGGTTCAAACCCACCACAGCAGATAGAGATATTAACCTACCCAACTATCAGTAATTCAGAGCGGATCGCCAAACAAGTGGCGATGGAGTAGCTATATATGCAAAGTCCGGTATACCTGTATCCTGCTTTACTGCAACCTCTATGCCCAAGGAATTTGAATGCCTATCCCTAAAAGTATCTCTCCCCAGTACAGCAGCTTTCCAGCTAGTTGACTGCTACAGGCCCCCCTCTGCTGACCTCAAGCTCTTATCCCACCTGGGGAATCTGCTCAAGCCCAGCTCTGAAGAAGTCATTATACTAGGTGACCTGAATTTAAATTGGCTTTCCAGGGCAGCTGCACTGTGGTAACATTCTGTGATACAATGGGTTCACAAACTAATAAATGAGCCAACAAGAATAAACGAAAGAATAGAAATAACAGCACACTACTTGATATCATGCTAGTGAATAAACCCCATCTATTCACACATGCTGGAGTGCTCTTCAGTGATATAAGTGATCACTGCCCCATTGCAGGAGTAAGATCTTCCAGCAAAACAACCCCTGCAAAATTCCTAATGAGGAGATCCAAGAAAAACATCAATATTGAAGGATACCTGCATGATCTAGCTCACTCTCTAAGCTGGCAAGAGTTTTATCTTGCTCACTCTGTGGAAAAAGCACAGCAGGTGCTAAATATCATAATAGTAAGTGCCGTTAACACCCATGCCCCAATCACTAGTATCCGAATAAAAACAAATCCTGTCGTTGGTTTTTAGCTGACCTCAAATCTGCACTGCTGGAGATAGACAAACTCTGGAAGATGGCAAGAAAAGCCAAGAACCCAAATGACTGGATGATATTTAGGAAAGCCAGGAATAGATGCACCAAGAAAGTTAGGGATGCAAAGGCTGCCTTCTACTTGGCTGAGCTTGACTCCTCCTATCACATTCCTGCTAGGTTCTGGGGTACCATCAAGGGTATTGTTGGGCAGGATTCTAGCACCTCTCTACCAACTCAATTACACCACAATAATGGCCCTATCTCTGGCAAAATGGAAATCCTTGATGCTTTCAATAACCACTTCACAACTGCTGGCCTTGCCTTTGACACCTCTCCTGCTAACCTGCTGCCTGCACAATTAAGCTCCCAGTACACTGGTGCTCAGAGAGCTGACTCTTCCTTCTTCTTCAAACCTATCCTGTTGAAGCAAGTAGAGGACCTACTATGGCATCTGGATATCAAAAAAAGCGCAGGGGCAGACTCTCTTGACCCCTACTTTCTAAAGATTGCATCTCATGTACTTGCAGTTCCCCTAACACATCTCTTTAACCTATCTCTAATCTCTGGTTCTATTCCCACAATGGAAGACAGCCCAAGTGGTTCCCCTTCTAAAATCAGGGGACCCTATGGACCTTAATAACTACAGGCCCATTTCCATTCTACCAGTGCTATCCAAGATGCTAGAGAAATTAGTGAGTACCCAGTTAAGAGAATATCTTGATGATGCTAACCTCTTGAATCCAGCTCAATCTGCATTCAGGGCCAGGCATAGCACTATTACTGCACTGGCCAAAGTCACAAATGACTGGCAAACCGAACTAGATAAAAAGAATAATGTCTGTGCAGTATTTCTTGACCTAAGAAAGGCATTCGACACTGTGGACCACGAGCTACTACTATCATCCTTGTATTCCATTGGCCTAGATCCACCCTCCCTTAAGTGGTTCAGGTGTTATCTCACCAGCAGGTCACAGCAGGTAAAAGCTGAAGGTGATCTAGCCCCATTAAAACCACTGCTAAGAGGAGTCCCCCAAGGTTCTATCATGGGTCCTATCCTTTTGCCATCTACATAAATAATATTGTCTCAAACCTCACCAAAGCCTCTGTACACCTCTTTGCTGATGACACTGTTTTGTATGTCAGCAACCCATCATCTGCAGTTGCCCATGAAATTTTACGAACAGAATTCTCCTTGCTACAATATCAGCTACTTGAGAAAAAGCTTCTTTTAAACGCAAAGAAAACTAAAGCAATGCTGTTCTCCAATCAAAGCTCCACCAGCACCTCCTCACCAATCATTCTCCCCCAGCTATGCACTATCCTTGGAGAAAATCTGGAGTATGTAGAAAAATTCAAATATCTAGGTGTGTGGATTGACAGTAGACTCGACTTTACACATCATATAGAAGAACTGCTAAAAAAGCTTCGCCTAAGGCTTGGCCTATTCTACAGATTAAAACCCTTCCTAACCAGAGACTCAAAGATGAGGTTAGTCCAGGCCACTTTTCTCTCAGTTGTTGACTATGCAGACTTCCTTTATAGTCACTGCCCCATCTCCTACTTACACAAGCTAGATACCCTGTACCATAGACCAATAAGATTCATAACAGATCTGCCATCTAACACTCATCACTGCTCTCTCTATGCTGCAGTTGGATGGGTTTCCCTACATCTCAGAAGGAACAGAAATGCAGCATTATGGACCTACAGAGCGTTGTCAAAAAAACTTCTAAATTATATTCTGGACTGCTTCACCCAGACCATTCCTAGTTCATATGCCTTAAGAAGCAACAACATCATCCTGCTCAAAATGCCTAAATTCAACACCCAGCTAGGGAAGGCGGCAATCTGCTATTCTCTAGCTATGGCATGGAATACCCTACAAAATCCCTAAAAGCTGTCCAATCTTATACCTATAGCATCCTTTAAACAGCGTTGCGTACAGATTTCTTCACAGAAAATGCAACTGCTACCACTAGAAACTAGTCTTGTCATTTCACAATCCTCCCAGAAATCCAGCATATATAGCATATTTTTGTTCTTCAGTTCTCCCTCCCAGGCAGCCACCCTTCTTATGACACCTCAGTAATGCCTCCCACCACCCTAGTATTACATTATGCTGTAGCGTATGCCATGGCTCCTCAACTGGGATATGTATATACTGTATTTATTAGTATAACTTTCCTATAACCCACATTATCATGTGAATCTTACTGTGCATCACTGTGTTTATAAGTGTTTTTTTTCCTGTATGTATAACTGCATATATAAGTGTATTGATGTATCTGTTGTGTATCAACTGCTGAACCTTGACCTTATCAGGTCCATCTTGTAAATGAGCCTTGCTCAATGATGCTCATCTGAATAAATAAATATTTGATTTGATTTGATTTGGTGCAATGGGCTTTGGGGCAAGCTACTGTTTGATGCAGCTTGCACCAATCTAAGCCCTCTTTGAGAATCGGGCCCTAGGTTTGCTACCGCATAAAACTCAAACCGTCAAAAATTTGGGAGTGTGCTATTATGGTTCAACCCAATGCCCGCAGTGTTTGGAATATGCTGTTAGAATAGATAAGCCTTACTCTCCCCCCCACCTCAGTTCCCCTTTCTAACCAATACCAGACAACAGGCATGGGGCCATACATTAATGGAGTGGTAACATACTGTACAAGGCCAACATATTCAAAATTTGTAAAAAGTAACCCTAATCTGCACCCTATCCCCAACTCCTATGAGCCAATGCCAAGCTCGGAATGGAGAACAAAGGATATCACACAAGACAGGAGATGAGAGGCAATCTAAAACAGAATTTAAAAAAAGCATAGCGTGTATTATATAACAAAATAAAAATGTCACTTTACATGTAATAGATAAGAGCAGCAATCCATTTTATAAGTGCAGTACACCCTTCCTGGGCAGGCATAATGAATGCTTTTGCCAGGGGGCCCAAAGACACTCAGCCTTCCACCATGTGTCTCTCTCCTCCGGGGCATGCATTAACATTCTTTAATGCAGACCCTGTCATGTCTTATTGCTTACATAAAATAGTTTAGTACTCCAGCCTGTGGTACTGGATGTGGCATGGCACCTGCATATAAGAGACCAAGGGCTGCGTCCCTAGCCAGGCTCTAAAGCCTTAGAACAGCTAGATTTTTCTGTTCATGTGGATGCTATCCAGCCAGAAGCTCCACCCCCAAGCTTGGGGCACCATGCAGAAATAAAAGCAGCGTTCCACTGCCTGCGTGCACAGAGAAATCCTCAATAAGATTCTGTCTATTTTTGACTGTAGAATCACTGTTTACGGTGCTGCTCCAATGTCAGCTTTGGCTATACTGGATCCTTTCATTCACTACTTCTGTCACTTTGCCCTTGATAAACCCATGCATGCACACCATTGTACCCTGTATTCTTCCCTCTCCCGCCTCCTCCTTTCTCTTGATGCAGGTGCCATACTCACTGTGTTTCTTTTATTTCCAAATTTTGGTTTGGCTATCTTACCTCCTATCTTGCCTCTTTCCTCCCCTTCCCCCTTCGTCCTTGTACTCTCCTGGCAATGCTCACTCTCACTCTTTTGCTCTCCCTCAAATGAAATGTGCTGCCGGTCAAGCCACCTTCTCATTTTGTTTCCCTAAACTATGGGGTTACCTTCCCCCTTCTATTCATTCTGCTCCTTCCTTTCTGCTCTTATACACCTCTTCTATGATTTCTCTATTCACGCCTGCAGTTGCTTCTGACTTTGGTTTGGACTCCTTTCACCTGTAACTTTCAGTCATTGATTTCAGCTCTTCCCACTTCCCTAGCATCATTCATTCCCTTTGTTCCTTATTTTGATGTGTTGTTTATGATGTAATTGTTTATTTGAAAGTTCCATAATTTACTGCAACTTATTGACTGGCAATTTATTCTTAAGCATTATTGTCTTGTTTATTTTGGTATACTTATTTCCATGCTATGTATTTTATACTTTACGGTGTGTATCTGTACTGTCCTCCTCTCTTCCCTTCCCCCGAGGACACACCTTGAAACTAGCTGATACCAGCTCAATATGTCTTTCTTGGTACAATCTTTGAAATAAATAAATACATACATACTGTAAATAAAATAGATGAGGGGCCTGATTCTGTAAGCACCCCTACACATGTCGCATGTGACATGCGAGGGGTGCAGTTGCGCCAAGGACCCTGCACCCAATTCTATAATGGACAGGATCCCAGCAGCTAAGCCCTGTGACCTGTGACAAACCTACAAGTATGCCAAACAAAGGGCGTACCTGAAGGGTTTGCCATAAGCCACAACCCCGGGAGTGATGGACGCAAGTGCCCCCATCCCACGTATCCCCCCCTGTCCATAAAGCCCCACAGGGCTGGAGCATGCCCATGACCCCCAGTACCTGTTAAATAGCCCTGCAGGACTGGGGAATGCCCCCAACCCAGTACATGTTAAAGCACCTCACAGGGCTTCTGCATGCCCCCGACCCCCAGTACCTGTTAAATAGCCCTGCAGGGCTGTAGAATGACCCCGACCCCCAGTACCTGTTAAATAGTCCCACAGGGCTGGAGAATACCCTAGACCACCAGTACCTGTTAAATAGCCCTGCAGGGCTGGACAATGCCCCTGTCCCCCAGTACCTGTTAAATACCCCTGCAGGGCTGGGGAATGCCCCGACCCCCAGTACAATATGGGAAACCCCACACCCCAGAAGCTGAGAAAATAAATCCCTCCTCCATCCCTTATCCTCACAAATGCGGCCATTCCCCAAGTCCCGAGTATCCCTGGTAGTCTAGTGGCCCACCCCTCCCACCTGGCAGCACCCGACCACCTTGCCCCCCCATGACCTGTATTAGGCTGGTGACTGGCACAGCCCACCTCTCACCACTGCAGCCAGCCGCCGACTGAACACTGCAGGAGCACTATCGAACATACACACGTTGAACCCCTAATGTCTGCATTGATGAAGTTTTGCTATGACTTTCCTTCTTGTGATAGTGAAATTATATCCTCATTCATGCAGAGCCCTAAACATATACATTACAACAGCTTTATGCATGTCAGTGGAATTTATGTAGTGCCAATTACGTGTGTCCACAATAAATGTCCATACTGCCCTTTGGACTCCATGCAAATCCCTTTCATGGTGTTCCATGTATCTTCAATATTTGCATAAATTCTGTAGTCCAGCATTCATGCATAGCAGCACAATCATCCCAAATTCTCAGAAGTCACATTATAAGCCTCCATGACCTCCAAAGAAGTGATGCTATTTCAATCTGACCTTTTAAATGGGTTTCATGGAGATACACCATATAAAAACATTTTTAGGTGCGAACACATTTGTAGGTGTAAGTGACACTTCTTACCCACTGGGGTCATCTAAGAGCCTGAAAAATAGGATTGTTGGAAATTTGGTAGAAAAATCTCAAAAAAAACAGCTGAGTTATGAATAAAGTTGTTTTTGGGTGCCAAGTCCAAATTTGTATATTGTGAGCCAGTATTCTTATGTTATAGATTCTGACTTCAGATTATTGGCAAGCCAGAATTCCTAGGTTGCAAGAAAAAGCCATCCTGAAAACCCTGATGAGCACGCTTCTAACCTGAGACCCGATTACAATGTTTCCACAAAATCTTCGAAATGTGTCTCCTTGGGCTGAATCATCTTATTTATTTTATTTATTCCTCAGAATTACAAACCTTTGAGTCAGAGACTCATTTACAAAGGCTCCATGTCAAAAGAAATTAGCAGTAAACAATCCAAGACAACAAGGCAGTGCAAAAAACAGTTGGTACATAAATGGAGAACATAAAACACATTATGGCGAGGATGAAACTTAACAAACATGACAGTGTAGCTTTTGAGCAAATACAAAACAGGGCAGTGAAAGTGCTGTCTCCAATTGTTTGCATGCGGAAATAAAGTGACCAGTAAGGAAGAGTAAGAAAACAGGGAAGTAAGGTACTGTAGAATAGGAGAGGTACAGTAGTTGTCAGCATTACTGGTAGAGATATAAGAGAGAGACAACAAATTTTCACTAATGGGGGCTGGAGTAAAAAAGAGAGGCGGGAGCAGGAACTAGTGAGCCCAAACAATGGAGGATAGGCAGTCCAGGGTACATTGTCAACAAAAATAGTAGGGAGGAAGACAAAGGTGGGGGGGAGAGGGAGCTAGAGCGATCAGGAGAAGAGATGGAAGAAGCGTGAGAAAGAAAGGAAGAGAAGGGTGGAAGGGAGAAAGGTGAGATGGGGTTGGAGCAGGCAGGATGGAGAGAACAAGGTGAGCAAGACAGGGAGGTACAGATTAGGGGAGAAAGAGGAAGCAGAGGGGAGAAGGATGGTGTGCTAAGGACAGTCGCACCTATTTATGGTAAGGTGTTGCTGCAGTTAAAGTTTAAAGGGGCCTAACTTAATTTCAGAAAGGACCTCAGTAGGAAGAAATTTAGCCAGACTCGGACCCTAAACATAAAGGCCCTCTGTCCCTGGGCAGTCCTACAGAAAGGGACAAGGAAGGGTACCTTGCACGAGCTACATGTAGCCCTAGGAGCAGAGGCAACAGTGAGAAGCTGCAGGGCATATACCAGAGCATGGCCAAGGGTTAATTTCTGAGCTAGTAGACAGGTATGGTATTGTACTTTTCCACTAAGTCTCAGTCAGTTTGTTTGATTGTAGAGATCATAGGTGTGGGTGAGCCAATAACCACCAACTACAAGGTGACAAGCTTTGTTAAGTGCAATCTTGATCCTGTTGAGTGTTGTTTCGGTTGCAGAGCTATAGATAACTAAACCATAATCCACAATGGATACGACCAAACTTGTAATGGCAAGCCGGAGAGCATCAGGTGTCAAACAAGACTGCAGGGGTGAGCTGTTTGGCAGTGGGAGAAACAGGGACCACTTCAGTGGTCCAAGTCGGGACTTGGTACACACAGGAGCCGCATTGGCAGCTGGAGAGGAAGGGAGTTTTTAGCCGGCGACCAGCGGAGGGAACCAATCAGATCTGAGGGCGTGAAATTCTGAACTGAGCAACTGGGCTATAAAAGGCAACTAGCCCTATCACAAACCACACTGCAGGGGTGAGCTGTTTGGTGGTGGGAGAAACAGGGACCACATTGGTGGTCTGAGTCAGGGCTTGGTGCACACCGGAGCCTCATTGGCGGCTGGAGAGGAAGGGAGTTTTCGGCTGGCGACCAGTGGAGGGGACCAATCGACACTGAAATTTGTCCCACACCACCCACCCCGGCCCTGACCTCTATTAAATGGTCAGTGGGGGTGGAATCTTGGAAAAGGGCAGGTTGAGAACAGGTGAGCTGGATCAATAGGAGCAATAGGAAGCTGGACAGCTGCCGACTATTGATGCTGATTGGATGGAAAACGGGTCCTGATCACTGTACTGTGCTGTTTGGGCAACATTGACTTTCACATTGAGTATTACATGAACTACTACCGAGGAGAAGCAGACTGTACAGTATAAAAGACTGTGTTTACTAAATATAGCTGAGGGAGTAGGCAAACTGTGTGATCTGATTACTGCTAAGGCTTCTGAGCTGGCTAGTATAGAGGCGGGCAAATTTGAATGTGAACTGGCTACTGCTTGGGATGGAAAACTGACTATTGTTGGGTAAAGGGAAATTGCTGAAAATCTGAATACTGCTTGGAAGGGGACAAACTGCTTGGGTTTTGCTATAACACTGATTGAATTTTTTCTGAACAGGGATGTATTGCTCACACCCGAAATGAGGGCAGGCTTTGGGGTGACCATAGCTGGCATCTTCAGTAGGATGATTGGGAGTACAGGGTGCAGGGCGGCAATAATATTAAACTGGGCATGGAGGTTCGGAGGGTGTCCAGTGTGTTTTCAGTTGGCAGGCCTTAGGTCGTGGCCCAGAGGATCAAAGGCAGCTGGGAGGCTGAGGCGTAAGGGATGGGAAGGAAGGGTGGAACGGACCTCATGAGTGAGATGAGGTCAAATGGCATACCCCAGGAAACAGGGGACATGGATCTAATGGTTACTCTGGGGCGGCGGGGTATGAAACAAGCAGCATACGGAAATCACTTTGTAGAGAGGCAGCTGAACAGAGGGAGCCAAGGGAGGGGCAGGGAGAGCAAGTCAGGGGCAAGCATCACACTCACTAATCGATACACCCTACTATATCTGGGTGATGAGGTGGAGGTCGCTGTGGGGGATGGAGCAGACGGACAGAGAGAGTTTGGTCAGATCCAAAGAAGGGGAGGGGGGGGCAGGAACATGAGCCTAGATTGGGGGGAGGTAAGGGGGATGGGAGAGAGCAGAGTGAGGCCAGTGTGGGAGGGGAAAGAACTAGGGTCTGGCAGGCATCCAGATTGGAGAAGACAGCCAAGGATAAGGGTGCAGTAGGAAGTACTCTAGATAGGCCAGCGTTGGGTGGAAGAAAATGGATGAGGTGGAGAGGATAGGGGAGGTGGAGGGGTTGGAAGAAATACAGCAGATGGGGTGAAGGATGAAAGGACCTGGAAGCAGGAGGGAGCAGTAGAAGGTTGCCTGGGTGGGATCTGTGGACACTGCCCAGAAGAGTCTGGTGGAGATCTAGGGGCAATGTACCACTCAGAAGGATGGGGGTGAGGAGCAAGCTGAGTGCTGCAGGCAGAAGACTAGCATGGTGGGCCATGCACAGGCTGTAGACTCCCAGGCGGGGGGAGAGGAGAGTAATTTGGGGTTGATGACAGAAGGAAGAGCATGGAAGGACTCAAACAGGCCAGTAAAGTGGGGGTGAAGGATTCTGCTGGGAGACTCCATGACCAGGGACATCCAGCGGGAGGAGGCGGGGGGGGAAAGCAGCCCAGACAGGGCTAAATGTATCCCAGGCCTATCTGTTCACAAGGCCAAATTCCAGCTATACTAGATAGCATTGGAATGTGGGAGATCCTCCAACTTCTTAATAAATCTGGGAACAAATGACTTGGAAGGGAACAGTGAACTAGAAATCCAGGTGAGATTCTGGGAATTGGCCAGGGTTTGCCACTCTATAGAAAGCTCAGTCTCCTTCTTTGAGATTCTGCCAGTTCCTAGGGTATCGGGGGAGACCAAGCATAAACTTAGAGCGGTGAACCAGTGGCTCAGGGACTGATGCAGGGGTATGGGCTGGTGGGGGAATGAGGGGATACATGGGAGGACAAGGGGTTGTATGCCACAGTTAGGATACACCTCAACTTGGAGGGGAGGGAGATCTTGAAACTAAAACTTGCTGGATTCAAAGCCGAGAGGTGGGGTTTAAACTTGTAATGGGGGGAGGGTTAAGTAAAAGTTTAGCTCCAGGAGGGCTGCTTGAGGGTTTAGGTCTAGGGTACGAAAAGAGGGCAGGGGACTAAATTGCAAGTCCTTCCAGATCTGTGCAGAAAAGGGAAACTAGGGAGGGTGCAGTACCGAGACAACTGGAGAAGGGAGCGGGGTCGGGGTGGAGGACGGTCCTGATCAATGCCAGGAGCATGGGCAATAAAATGCCTGAGCTCCAGGCAATGCTGGTTGAGGGCTCAGTGGATGTGGCAGCAATTACTGAGACATGTGCGACCCAGAAAAATGATTGGGACCTAAATTTGGAGGGTTACAAAATATTCAGGAGGGACAGAGGAGAGGGAAGGGGGGGGTGTAGCGCTGATAGTCAAAAATGACATAGTGGTTAGTGGAATGGAGGAGGCTGTAGGGTGGGTGAAGGCGATTTGGGTAACCCTTCAAATGAGGGCAGGCAAAAGACTGAAAATAGGGATGGTATACAGACCCCGGTGATGGAAGAGGCCCTGGAGGGCAAACTAGTTGAAAACATCAAGGGTCACTGTGACCTTGGAAAGGGTAGGGCGGTGGTCATGGGTGACCTTAATATGCCAGGAGCAAACTGGGACACTATGACATCCTCTGTGGCCAGGGAACAGAGACTGATGGATGTGTTTCAGGATGCCTTCCTGGTCAAGCAGGTGGTTGAGCCTACTAGGGAGGGGCAGATACTGGACATTGTACTAGCAGACAGCGACCAGATAAAGGGCCTGGAAGTGTGCAGCCCGCTGGCAGGTGGTGACCACGCCATGGTCTGGTACCTGCTTTATCTAGGGGGGGAAGTAAACCGCACTAATACAGTAGTAGTAGACATCAGGGGAGCGAACTTCATGGACATGGGTAGGATTCTATGAGGGAGCTTGTACAAGATTAGGCCGGACTTGGATGCGGGTAGCTTGTGGGAGTCCATTAAAAAGGTGGTTCAGGAGGCTACTAGATCCTGTACTAAGGTAAAGTGTAAGCATTTTAGAGCCAGCAAGCCATGTTGGTAGACCAGGGGGGTGCAGGAAGCAGTGAGGGATACAAAAGCTGCCTATGCATGCTTTAAGTGCTCTAGGGGGATAGGGAGAGGGGTGAGTACGAGTTGAGGGCAGAAGAGTCACCAGAGTGGTGAGGGAAGCCAAGGCGAGGATGGAGCAAAACCTGTCTAGGGATATTTGGAGGGGAGAAAAGGATTCTTATAGATATATAGGGGAGAAGAAAAAAGGGAGGGCACAGATTAGCAGGATTAGGACTGGGGGGTGGGCTTGGAAGGTAGGGGAACAGGCAGAGGTGCTAAATGAGTACTTTGCCTCAATATTTACAGCAGGAGGCAGGGGATCCTTCCAGCCCGATGGGACAGAAGGGGTGCCAGCAGAGTCGAGAGGTCAGATGGAGTCTAGGGGACAGAAAGAGGCAAGTGTACAGGTCAGGCAAAATCTAGAAGAGGATGGGGGTTGATTGTGGGGGTGGGCTGGGAGGCAGAAATCACAGTGGATAGGGTGAGGGAGGCCCTTCAGAAGCTAAATACTGATAAGGCGCCAAGGCTGGATGGGCTGCATCCAAGGGTTATGAAAGAGCTGGCAGATAAGCTAGCAGTTCCTCTGGCTACACTCTTTAAAACCTCTCTTCAGACAGGATGGGTACCTAAGGACTGAAGGGTGGCTCATGTGGTGCCTGTCCACAAAGGGGG
The DNA here is from genome assembly GCA_016271365.2 of Neoceratodus forsteri. Taxonomy (NCBI): domain Eukaryota; kingdom Metazoa; phylum Chordata; order Ceratodontiformes; family Ceratodontidae; genus Neoceratodus; species Neoceratodus forsteri. The sequence goes on from CM057458.1 coordinate 940,896,606, forward strand.
GCTAGAGATGAGATGAGAAATTATAGGCCTGTCAGCCTAACATCTGTGGTAGGCAAAGTAATGGAGGGCATAATCAAGGAGAGGATCAGGAGGCAGCTGGAAAGGTTGGGGCACCTGGATGACAATCAGTATGGTTTCATCCCGGGAAGATCATGTCAGACCAACCTCATAGATTTTTACGACTGGGTGACTGGGGCCCTGGACTGACATAGGCCGGTGGATGTCCTTTACCTGATTTCAGTAAGGCGTTTGACTCAGTACCACACGCTGGGCTGCTAACAAAGCTGGGGGGAATGGGGTGGGAGGGCAGTTGCTCAGATGGGTAGAAAGTTGGCTAACGAGGCGAATACAGAGGGTAGTGGTTGGTGGGATAGTCTCCTCCCCCAGGAAGGTCATCAGTGGGGTCCCCCAAGGTTCAGTACTGGGGCCACTCCTGTTCAATGCCTATGTCTCAGATATGGGGAGGGGGGGTTAGAAGTAGGATGAGTCTCTTTGTGGATGACTCAAAAGTGGGAGCACTGGCAGAAGGAGATGAAGCAAGAGAGGCAGTCCAGAGGGACCTGGATACCCTGGAGGGATGGTCGAGGAGGTGAGGGCTGAGGTTTAATGCAGGGAAGTGTAGGGTGCTGCATCTGGGGGTTGGAAACTCGGGCCATGTATGCACCCTGGGGAGGGTCACACTGCAAGCCACAATGAGTGAGAGGTATCTATAGGTGGTGGTAGACATCAAAATGAATAACACTGAAAATTGCAGAAGAGCTGCAACAAAGGCAAATAAGATACTGGGCTGCATAGCCAGGGGGATTATGTCCGGGAGGAGGGAGGTGATCCTCCCTCTGTATAATTCCTTGGTCAGGCTGCACCTCGAGTACTGCATGCAGTTCTGGAGATCTCACCTCAAGAAGGACGTACCACTGCTGGGAAGGGTCCAGAGGAGGGCAATCAGAATGATTCAGGGCATGGAAGGGAGGCCTTATGAGGAGAGGCTGGAAGAGTTAGGGCTGAACTCACTGGAGGAGAGGAGAGACAGGGGAGATATGATAGGGGTCTTCAAATATGTAAAAGGAATACACAGGGGTGGAGCCAAAGAGAAGTTCAGACTAAAGAAGGGGGGACAACCAGAGGGCACGAGTGGAAGCTAACGGGGGAAATTACAGGGTGGAACACAGGAGACATTACTTCACTGAGAGGGTGTTGGTGTCATGGAATGCATTGCATGGAAGTCTGGTGGAGGAGAGCACAGTGGAGGGTTTCAAGAAGGGGTGGAACAGGTACCTGGGAAAACTGAAGCTGAAGATGACCCTCTCTGGAGCTGGGAGGGTAGAAAATGAGCACCCACTAGGATGCTGGCTACCGAGCAGACACGACAGACCATCAGGCATATTCTGCTGGCATTTAGTGTGTTAGTATATTAGTATGTTAGTAAGACCTGTGTATGTAAAGAAAGCCAATTCTGATATTCACTGCTTTACAAATCAGATTTACATGCTCAAGGAGAGGGGCAAGTCCAGGGTGAAACCAAGGCATTTAAAGCTGCAGACTTTGTCAATGGGTGATGAATACTATTAAGAATATTAAGGGGCAGAGCATTATACTTGTTCTGGGGTTGACAAACTGCATTACTTTGGTCTTTTTGTAATTAATTATGAGTTTGTGGAGGGAGAACCATGTTTCGAGTTCCGCAAGGTACTTTTGCAGATTAGATTCCAAACGGATGGGATCAGAATGACTAGAGAAGATAACAGCATCGTCCGCATAAAGAAGCATATTACCAGAGCAAGCAAGGGGAAGTGTATTGAGGTACCAACCTAAGGGAAAGTGGCAGTGCATTCCATGTATGGGGACTCAAGAAAAAGAAATGTGCTCTGTTTGGGTGTCACTAGTATGCCGTGAAACCACAACCCTCCCCCCCGGAGGTGGACAGCTGTCCCTGGGATGCTTCTCTAACCTACCCCCACCCAACCCTTGGACACACCATGCTTGCTACTGAACACAGGTTGTCAGCACCACAAACAGTAGCACTACTACTATGCCGGCAGGCCAGAGAATCCTTCTGTCTTGACATTTAAAAGACTGGTCCAGAGAGTTATTGATCAGCTTTTCTCAACCCAGGATAAAGTTGGCTTTACAGTTCCTCCACTGCAGAAAAGTCAGCCATTAAGGAATGAGAAACTATCAAACACAGTGTGATTTTGTTCATGCAGTGTAAAATAATGAGGCATGTAGGTTTAAAAAAGAGTGGAAATTGCACTTTTTCTGTGATTTGTTATTCTGCGTAAGTCATTGGATGATTATGGGTAGCAGATCTTTGGATGTGGCTATTACTCATGTCTGAAGCTCTTTATTTTCTGCAGCTTCAGAAAATAGATACTTTTCCTCTAATGAGCTATTGTCCTTGGTTTCTGCAGGCCAGAGAAGTCATAATGAGCACTTAACATTATGGACCAATTTAATACCTGAAACTTATATAACAATTGTTTGTGACTCCTGCTCCCTTTGCTGAGATGGGTAAAATAATAACCTGCCCCCTAAGGTTTTTAACATATCATATGGCAGCCTTCATCTGCTCTTCTCATACAGGATGACTGAACATACTATATTCTATCAAATATAAACCACAGCCTGAGGTCCCCTGAACAAAGTTATGTAGGTGCTCAGATAGTTAAAGTAATAACCTGCCCCAAAATGTTTTAAACCTAGAAAGTGATTGCATTGGTCTTCTCCTCCAATACAGATTGAGCTTTTCTAACAGCCAGTAGTCATTCCAGTAAATAAACAAGTGCACAGTAGTTAGGTAGGGTGGGCAAACGGAATGGGCTGATATGCCTTTTTCTGATGGCATTGCCTATGTATGTTTGTAAGCTCAGGTAGGACATCACACTTGAGCAGGGAGTCATGCTCCATCAGGACATTATGCTTGGATGGAATATCATGTTCGAGCAGGGTTTCAGACTCTGGCAAGGTGTTATGTTCAGGCAGGGTAATCAGGCTCAGGTACATAAGGTGTCAGACTTAGGTAAGTGCCTGCAGTTACCTTTGCAGTATTTTGGGTCGGGGCTCTTGCTCTGACTAGGGATCTGTTTTAAGCTGTGGCAGATGCATGCACTTTTTTTTTGTACTTTTTATATTTGCTTGTGCGTGCAATGCACAAGAAACATATTGAGGTAGTAGAGCATTACAGAGGTGTGGCAGTGTTGTGGCCAATGCAGTGGATGCATCCCTCGGCCACCAGTTAATGCTGAAGCTGCCAATGATGGCAGTTTCAGAGCGAGCGCCGCACTTGAAAGAAATCTGTTGCTGGAATCAGGGGCAGTTTTGGCATTGCAGCGGCAGTCCCCCCTCCCTCCCAACCAGGCACATAGCAGGACAACAAATTTAAATGTTAGCTCCCTTCCACTGCTGCTGCTGCCCATCTCGCATCCTCCATTCTCTGTTCCCTGCTGACATTGAGTTGCTCAGTCCCCGTGTCAGCATGTATCCCCCTCCCTCCGTTAATGTGGCACACTGGGAGCCCACCCCAGTGTGCCAAAAAATGCACCTTTGATGTTTCTGACACCGGGATGCCCTCCCCCCCACGCCCCTATGTTCTCAGCCAACCTTGGGGTGCCCAATCCCCAGGTCAGCATTGATCCCCCCAAGTATTCTGGCACACTGGGAGCCCACTCCAGTGCGCCAAAATCCATTTTGTTAATACTTCACCTGTAAAAAAGAAAACAGTCCCACGACATGTTTTGTTTTTAAATCTGAAAAAAAAAATGGTCCCTCATCATTTCCACTGGCCCCCTCCCAAAACCCGCAACCTCCCTCTATGCACCCTACCTCCTCGCACCCCCTTCACCCATATTTACCTCTGGAGGGTGGGAGCAGCGATCTTCTGTGGACTAAGAACATGTCTGCACTCTTCAAAGACCAACTGGGAACTGAAGAAATGATGGTAAGCTCTATAATGGCAGTCAATGGGGGGGGGGGGTTCAACTTAGGTTGATATCTCAGCCAATTTTTGGAGTTTTGGTCCCAAATTTTCAACATGGAGTTCTTAGGACCCCGCTTCATGAACACTGGCACTGTCATTCATTTCTTGGTCCCAAAAGGTGACTTCACGGTCACTGCACGGAATCACCTTTTGGGACCAATTAATGAAATGACAGTGCCACTGTTCATGAGGTAGGGTCCCAAAAAGCCCTTGTTGCAAATCTGGTGAAAGAACTCCCAAAAATGACTGTGTTATGAGTGTCCATTGAGCAGTTTCTACGCACGCTCGTAACTTCATCAATTTTTAATATTTTCACTCCAAATTTCCAACATTGCCATTTTTCACACATCCTTATGAACAGAACAGCTGTCATTTTTGCATCCTTCCCGAAATGTGTTTTGGCACCTGTGGCACAGAATGGTGCAGTCGCTATGCAAAATCAACTTTTGGGACAGATTAATGAAATCACAGTGCCAGTGTTCATGAGGGGAGGTACCAAAAAGGCCATGTTGAAAATTTGGTGAAAACATTCCAAAAATGACTATGTTACAAGTGTGCATTGCACAGTTTCTATGCACAAGCATAACTTCACCATTTTTTCATATTTTCACTCCAGATTTTCAACATCATCATTTCTTCACTCCTCCTCATGAACAGTAGAGCTGTCATTTTTCACATCCTGCCCAAAATGTGTTTTCACACCTGTGACGCCAAATAGCACACTCGCTATGTAAAATCACCTTTTGGGATTCAGTAACAAAATGATACTGCCACTGTTCATGAGGTCCCAAAAAGCCCATGTTGAAAATTTGGAGCAAAAATACCAGCAAATTCCCAGGGCATTAGGGTTTTCAACTGTAACGCCCACCCTGTACAAACTGACAGGCGTCGGAGTGTGTGACTTGGGGTCATCAGCCTTAATGCTCACACCATTCCACCCCCACCCTGCTGCCACTGACAGGCATCAAGGTGTGCCTTGGGGTCTTCAGCCCTAACATTCATCCCATTCTCCTATACTGCACCCATCTCAGCTTATTTCCTTATGGAATTGGGTGAGCGTAAGGGACTGAAGACCTCAAGGCACACTGCGACACCTGTCGATGTCTGCAGGGTGGGGGTGATGTGGAATGGCATGAGTGTTATGGCCGACAACCCAAAGGCAAACCCCCAATGCCTGTCAGTCTCTGCAGGGTGGGGGGGGGTCACGTTACTTCAATTCTTCACTGCCATTCCTACTATGCATCTCTCTAACTCCTGCACTACCAATGCCAATATCAGCAAGCAAACATTCAGCATTGACAAATGCTTGTTATAACTGCATTCATCCTCCACTGCACTACTATATACAATACACTACACTATACATTACAAATGTATCCAATAGCAAGGTCAAGTTTTACCTCTCTGCAATACCTCACTATCACTTTGCTGTTTTAACTTCTTTGTACAGTTAAAATGAAAGCAATGTTTTCTTCCCCACTGATATGATAGCACCTTGGGATTGTTTATATGAAAGACACTCAGTGAAAGCAAAGATTTGATGTACAGTTAGAGGGCTCTAGTGAAAACCTGAAGTTCAAATCTCACAACTGCCACATGTTCACAGAGGTGACATTTATCTCAGTCTCCTAGCTGGACAACCAGCGAAGAATGAACTTGAGCCCATGTCACACTAGTGCCAGTTTCTCACAGTGTTACTCTGCCTATAATGGCAGTACTGCTCTCTCTTCCCTTCTTTATTCTATTGTACTATTTGGGGCCAGGAAAAGTGCACCGAGTCGACGCTTATTGTCAGATGCATTGTGGGAGCACAGGAAAGTGTGACTTGCTCAGGGTCACACAGCATTTAAGTGGTAGCTGTAGGATTAAACCCAGGTCTTCAGGTTTGTAGCTCAGTGTTACTCTGCTTAAGCTTCTAAGCACCAGCCCTGACCCCTTCATCTCTAGCCAACCCCAGCTCCATCACCCAACTTCCCACAGAATTAACATCACTCCAACTTCCGCTTGGCTTCCCTCTCATGGTGGGAGACAGCTGGGTTCACAACCCCCACTGTGAAACAGGATCCAGATCTGGAAAACCAACATCACTGTTGCCTGTGAGAGGCTGGTTCATCATCCTGCAAGGACTGGGGATTAACAGTGATGTTTATTGATCCCCTGGGACACAGGCTTTCTAGGGTGTGGAAGATCATGGATGCAAGTTTACAGAGTATATGGCAGCTAGTATTCCCCTAATCAGTATACCACCACTCCAGATTCACTGCCACTTGTGGTCACCCAGGTGGCAGTACAGCACTGGAGCATATTGACCTCCCTCCCTGAAGGAAGTCAGCATCCTGTGGGACACTCAGTCCTCCTCCTCCCCCCCTGGGCTGGCCCCGATGACCCAGGTTCATTTTGGATCATGGGTCAACAGCATCCTAAGTGGTAGCACTACAATTTCACCGAAAGGCTAACTACAGCCAAGAGTTCTTAACTAGGGCTGCTTAGACAATCTGTTATAAAAATGGACTGTTGTGATAATAGCTGATTTTGAGGATATTAGGATTTTAGGGTGCTGGTCCTTACAATCCAACATCCTAAAAAGGAAATCTCAGAGTTTAGAATATCAGATTATCTGACCTCTGATTTCCTAAAATCTGAAATAATTTTCCTTATAATAAACCCCCCTCACCCTACCTGTGCTAAAGAATGAGCCTTCCCCTCCCCGGCACAACCTAGTCCCTCCTGATCCTGTTGTGCAATAAATCACCCCCAAACACACTCATTAGTCCCCATTTCCCTTCCCCTGGCCCTCAAATACCTTATCTGTTAGAATCAGGTCCCTTGGAGGAGCAGCTTGTGCTCATCTTCAATCTGATAGGAGTCAGAGGAGCACATATATTAGGCAGGCATTCATGAATGACTGATGATGTCTCACTAATAGTAACACCTGAGTGATGGCTTGTTAGCCAATCAGGTATTACTATTTGGAAGACATCATCATTCATAAATGCCTGCTCCTCTGACTCCTTCCAGATCAAAGACTGGCGTAAGCTGCTCCACTGAGGAAATTTCAACAGGAAACAGATAGGCTAGCAACATGGGCGGGAGAAAAAAAACTCTTCTTTAATGTGGACAAATGCATGATAATGGATTCTGGGGCAAGAAATATCAGGACCAAGTACAAACTAAATGGAGTCGAACTAAAAGTAACAGAGGAATAGAGAGATCTATGAGTATTTATTAACAACAAACTGAAATTTGACAGACGGTACAGGGAAGTGATAAGTAGGGGAAACAGGTTGCTGGGCTGTATAGCTAGAAACATAAGGAGCCGAGATAGAGAGGTGGTGATGTCATTGTATGGAGCCTTGGTGAGACCACATACAGAGTACTGTGTGCAACTTTGGGCCGTAAGTAGTAAACTATATAACAGGAAACTGGAGGCACTGCCGAGAAGAGTGAACAGAATGGTTAGGGGAGTGATGGAGAAGGATTAAAATGAGAGGCTGCATGAGCTAGAAATGTACTCACTTCACTACGGAAGACTGAGAGGGGACCTTTGTCTGGTATATAGAATCTACAAGAACAATGATCTATGGGAGTACTTAGGCCTGGTCAAAAGGAAAATTAACAGGGACATTAGATGTCATGAACTGATGCGGAGGGGGAGAACTATAAAGGGAATGTGAGGGTCATTGGTTTAATCAAAGGGTGGTGGCGGAATGGAACTGTTTACCCGAGGAGGTGGTTAGGAGTTCAAACATCAGATCAGTTTAAAAAAAACAATTAGATATAACTATGAAAGCCAGGGGAAGACTAGGATTTGATAATTAAAGAGACAAGTCAAAATGGCTAACTGCTGCAGACTTGGAAAACCAATGAAACCTATGAAATGAAATGTGTTTTAGATGGGCGGTGATGTATTGCACAATATGGTTAGGATGGACTGGATTGTGCCAGGATGGGGGATACTCCATCTTTAGCTCTGGTGGTGGTGGTGGTGGGGTTATTATAAAACAACTGCTTCAAAGTTGTAGGATTTTACTCTACAGAAATATTTATTTGCCATGGGGTGGGGTTGTGTGGTCCTTCTATGGTACTTTGGGTGGTGGCATGGGCTTAGTTTAATCTTAGGGTGGTAGGGAGGAATGTAATTTAGTAGGATAGTCAGATGTTAGGATATCCAAATCCAACATCCGTTACCATCTGAGGCTAGGATCAGATGTTGGATTCAGATTTGGATTATCCTAACATCCAACTATCATAACCCAGATTGTATTTTGGGGTATCCAAGCAATCCTATTCTTAACCATACTGCTTCCCTAGATTGCAAAGTACCTAGGGTAAATGCAAGGCACTGTACAAAACCAAAATTCATATAAAAGTCCCAAAACACTTTATAAACAAGCCTTTGTCAATGCCGAATGTTTGCTTGCTGGGATTAGCATTGGAAATGCAGGAGTTAGAGACATGCAGAATAGGAATGGCAGTGAAGTATTGAACTTCACACCAACCCCACCTCCACCCTGCAGAGACGGACAGGCATTGGGGTATGCGTTTGGGTCATCGCCCATAATGTTTATGCAATTTCACTTCACCCTATCCTGCAGACAGCGACACATGTTGAGGTGTGCCTTGGTGTGTTCGGTTTTACAGTCACCCCATTCCATAAGGACATATGCTGAAATGGGTGCAGTATTGGAGAATGAGGTGGACTCTGGGGCCGAAGAGTCCAAGGCTCACCTCGAAGCCTATCACTGGTTGCAGGGTGGTGGGGTTGGGGTGGAATGGCATGAGCATTCCAGTTGGCAATCCAAAGGCACACCCCTGATGCCTGTCAGTCTCTACAGGGTGAGACGTTATTGTTAGAAACCCTAACACCCCGGGCGTTTGTTGGTATTTGCACTACAAATTTTCAACATGGCCTTTTTGTGACCCCCATTTCATGAAAGCATTTGGAACCTCTTCTCATGAACAGTGGCACTGTGATTTTGTTAATGTGTCCCGAACTTTGAGTTCCCACAGCGACCGTGCTATTCTGCGCCAGATGAATGAAAACACAGATCGGGCAGGATGTGAAGAATGACAGCTGTACCATTCATAGGGAGGTGTGAAGAGATGGCAATGTTGAAATTCTGTAGTGAAAATATTAAAAATACTCGAACTTCTGGGCTTATGTAGAAACTGCGTAATGCATGCATAACACAGTCATTTAGTGGAATTTTTTCACCAAATTTTCAACATAGGAATTTTGTGACCTCTGCTCATGAACAGTGTTACAATGATTTTCCTAATCTGTCCTGAACATTGACTTCCCACAGCGACCATGCTATTCTGCTCCAGATGTGTAAATGCATATTTTGGGCAGGATATGAAAAATGACAGTTGTACTTTTCATAAGGAGGTGGGGGAAAATACCAATGTTGAAAATCTGGAGTGAAAATATTACAAATTCGTGAAGTTACAAACATGTGTAGAAACTGCACAATGCATGCTCGTAAAACAGTCATTTTTTGGATTTTTTCACCAAATTAGCAACATAGGCTTTTTGAGAGCCCACCTCATGAACACTGGCACTGTCATTTCGTTAATCGGTCCCTAAAGGGGATTCCGCACAGTGACTGCAAAATCACCTTTCGGGACCAAATAATGCCATGACAGTGGCTGAATTCATGAGGAGGGGTCCCAGTAACCCCAAGTTGAAAATCTGGTGCCAAAATTCCCAAAAATGCCTGAGATATGCACCAAAGTTGAAAAAACCCTATTTATGCCATTATACAGCTTACCGGCATTTCTTCAGTTCGCGGTCGGCTTTGAAGAGTGCAGATGTGTTCCTGGTCCTCGAAGATCATCGCACCAGGCTCCGGAGTAGCATGGGGGTATGGGAGTTAGGATGCACAGTGGGTGGGTGCGGGTGGGGGTGGGGATGCTGACTGGTGGGACCGCTTCTTTCTTACAGGGAGAAAAAAAAGACGCCGCAGGAAGGTTTTTTTTTTAGCTTGCTTTCAACACACTGGGTGGGCTCCCAGTGTGCCACCTGCCTTTTGGGGTGGGGGACTTAAGCCCATGGGGATTGGGCCCCCCGGCAGCAAGGAACGACTGTTTGGGAGGAGCATGATCCCGAGGGGGATTGGGCACCCCCTCAGCACACAACAAATGGGAGAGGGGGCTCCCCCGTCAGCAAATGAACTGTGTCGGGGGCATGCCGATAGGCTGATTGGCTACCCCTGTCGGCTTTCATGGGGCTGCGAGGTGGCGGCAAGCCACCGCCATGTTTACAAAAAATGTTACACTAGGCAAGGTACTGCCCTGCAATGACGGGTTGCTCCCTCATTGCAGCGGAATGGCTGATGCTGCAATGACGAGGCAGCCTCTCATTGCAGCGATGAAATCATTTCAACTTGGTGGCACTTTTGGAAACCAATGACATCAGCACAGTGTGCCTGCATTAGTCCACCAGTGTCAAGCCCCCAAATGCAGTGCCTCCGTTGGCTGCCACAGTGCTGCGCCTCCACAACCTGCTTCTCTCCTAAGCTGCCGCATAAGGTTTCTTGTGCATGCGTGCAAGCAAACATAAAAAGTAATTGAGGGGGGTTGAAGCCAACAGTGTTATGAAAAAAAAATTAACCAAAATGTTTAAATGTGCAGATATGCACAGACTGATACAACAACAGAGAAACAAAATCAACTTTTTAAACTAAATAATAGTCATCAAAACAGGCCCCAAAACAAAACAAGCATTTGTCAATGCCGAATGTTTGCTTGCTGGCATTGGCATTGGTAGTGTAGGAGTTAGAGAGCTGCATAATAGGAATGGCAGTGAATTATTGAACTGAAGCCAACCCCACCACCACCCTGCAGATAGTGACAGGCATTGGGATGTGCCTTTGGGTCGCCAGGCATAACGGCCATGCAATGTCACCACATCCTACCCTGCAGGCACCGACAAGTGTCACAGTGTATCTTGGGGTCTTTGGCCCTTATGCTTACCCCATTCCATCAGGAAATACAGTGAGATGGGTGCTGTATAGGAGAATGGGGTGAACTTTGGGGCTGAAGAGTCCAAGGCACACCTCGATGCCTCTCACTGGCTGCAGGGTGTGGAATGGTATGAGCATTACAGGCGAGAATCCCAAGTCACACCCCTGATGCCTGTCAATCTCTACAGGGTGGGGTGTTATGGTCAGAAACCCTAATGCCTCAGGCATTCGTTGGCATTTTCACTCCAAATTTTCAACATGGTTTTTTTGTGACCCCCACCTTATGAACAGTGGCAATATCAGTTTGTTAGCTGAAAGCTGATTTTGCACAGCGACTACGCCATTTGGCACCACAGGTGCGAAAACACATTTCGAACAGGATATGAAAAATGACAGCTGTACTGTTCATGGGGAGGTGGAAAAAATGGCAATGTTGAAAATCTGCAGTGAAAATATTAAAAAAACTGGTGAAGTCACGAGCGTGTGTAGAAACTGCGCAACGCACACCCATAATACAATTAGTTTGGGGATTTTTTACAGCAGATTGTCAACACAGGCATTTTGGAACCTCCGCTCATGAACAGCATCACGGTGGTTTTCTTAATCTGTCCCATACAGTGATTTCCCACAGCGACCACGCATTTCTTTTTTTGTAATTAGATATGCTTTATTAGTTTTCAACGGTCCACAAAAACAGTTACAGATTATCATACAAACCAGGAAGACTGTAGTAAAACATACAAAATTAAGGTAAACAAACACCAAATACACAACAACACCACACCCCACACCCCCTCCCCCTTTTATCCCTAATACCAAACACTACCCAGCTAAGTTAAACCAAGACAATCTATCATATTGTAGGGTATGAAGGACTATTAAGGTTTTCATAAGGCAAGAACAGTCTCCAGAGATCCCAAGTTGTCTGAAAAGCTTTCAACCTACCCTGCATGGATGCAATGTGCCTTTCCAACTGCAAAGCCAGTAGAACCTCCTTATACCATTCTATTACAGGGGGAAGAGTATCATCTGCCCAGTGTCTCATGATAACCAACTTGGCAGTTGCAGCAATAAGCGCCAAATGAGCCTTTCTAACTCTTGGAGTTCCAGGAGGGAAAAATTTTAATAAGTAGGATTCAGGGGTAAACAAAGTATCTAATCCCAAGAGAGGATCTAAAATTCTACTGATGAATTGCCAAAAGATCTGCACCTTAGGACAGGTCCATAACATGTGGTAAAGGGAACCAATGTCACTCTTGCATCGTCCACAATTCAGTGAAAGTAATTTACCAATTTTAAGGAGCTTTATTGGCATAAAATAACGATTATTCATAATATTAAATTGGACTTAACGAAGTCTATCCTGCTTAATAAATTTGTAGGATGTCTGCCAGAGTTTTCTCCATATATCAGTGTCAGCAGGGATTCCAAGTTCCTGAGTCCAATAATAACAAACCCCAGTTGGCAAGCCAGAGTCTAGTACTTGGAGGTTCTTATATGTGTTGGAAACAGAATGGGGCTGGTTATCTACTTGAAGGATTGCAGACAATTCCACAACATTAGAGTTTATCTCAGAAATATTTTGGAAAAAGGAAGTAAGAGCCTTACTAACCTGTGCATATTGAAAGGCCTTGGTATCCAGTACCCTGTTGCTCCTTTGAAAGTGAGCAAAAGGAACTGGTCCCCCATTCAAAAGAAGATCAGAGACCCTATAGCTATTTATTAGAGGCCAAAAGGTAGAAAATATGGATTGTTTCCAATCTTAAAATGAGGGTTACAAATAATAGGCTGCTCAAATGACTGATGCCATCTCATTCCAAGGTGATTTTGGAGCTGATGAAGGGCATTAAGGGCCCATCCAATAGGAGTATTCTTAAGAGGTCTGGGTATACAGGAAGGGTTGACATATAAAAGCACGGGTAACGAACAATGAGTTTTTGATACTAATTGTTTCTCTATATCCAGCCACAGGGGGAATATTCTAGATGTGTTGAAGGCCCATAATTTTTAGCCCAAAATGCCAACTTACTGACATGATAAGCTCTGTAATATAAAAAGAAGGAGGGGGCCGCAAGGCCACCCTGATGCTTGGGAGCCATTAGCTTGAAATAGGCCCTGCAGACCCCTTTTCCTTTCCATATAAAACTATTCACCATTTTTTGAAGCCTGGTAAGCCAAGCTTTGTGCAATTCATTTTGATAGTGTTAAGTCTTCCCCACAGGGAAAGAGGGAGTGATTCCCATCTTTCCATATCAGAGGATAACATTTTAAGTAAACTAGAGAGGTTATCCTTAATCATCATTTCTATATCCCTTGACACTCTGATACCCAGATACGTTAGGGATTTTGCTTTCCGTGAGAAGGAATAAGGTGCTAGGTCCGCCTGAGTTAACCTGCCAGTTAAAGGGAAAACTTTAGTTTTGGAATGGTTTAATTTATAGATTGATACCTTTGAGAAATCCTCAATTTCTGAACGTAAAGCGGGGATAACAAATTGAGGATTCTCAACGTGAAATAGTATATCATCCGCATATGCAGAAAGGGCATATCTTGTACTTCCTACTTGGATACCTGTAATTCTTGGATTAACTAGAAGTCTTCGAATCAGGGGTTCCAAATAAAAGTTAAAAAGTAATGGGGACAGTGGGCATCCCTGCCTAGTGCCACGACAAAGTTGGAAAGGAGTGGAGAGTATGCCATTACATCTAATTCTGGCTGATGGAGAAGTATACAGAAGCTGCACCCACTTAAGGAATTTGTCAGGCAGTCGAAATTGGGTTAAAGTGGCAAAAATAAAATCCCAGGAGACCCTATCAAATGCTTTTTCCACGTCCAGGGATATCAACACTATCAGAATATTGGAATCCCTGGACGCAGAAATTAAATGTAACAGTTTCCGCATGTGATCCCCAGACGATCTCCTCACCATGAACCCAACCTGTTCGTAGCCTATGAGATTGTCCATTACCTTAGAGAGCCTGTTGGCCAATATTTTGGCTAGTATTTTAATATTGAAGTTAAGCAGGGATATAGGGAGGTAGCTTCCAAGGTTTAGAGGATCTTTCCCTGGCTTTGGAATTAAGGTTATCAAAGCCTCCAGGAAACTGGGGTCTGATATACCCTTGTCATACCAGAAATTAAAGACTTCACTTAACACTGGGAGTAAAATGGATTGGCAGGCCTTATATAAGTTATTTGGGAGACCATCAGGGCCCGGTGATTTATCAACAGGCAGTTGTTCTATGGCCAGCTGGATTTCTGTAGTGGAAATGCTGTCACTCAGTAAGGTTGCCTCAGCATTGGATATTTTAGGAAGTATTATAGAATTAAGATATTGGTTAATAATAACTGGCCAGCAATTTCTCTCAATGTACTGAACAGGTTGATATTTTCCATAACAACCGGCTGGTTGTTATGACATTCATGAGCCATGCCATTCAAACTATGCTGCTGCCTCATTGGCCAACATTCTGTTTGTGGGCGGGGCCAAACAGTCTCACAAACTGCTGGAGAAAAATTGCTGGTCTGTTGTTATAAAAAATAAAAGATGGGAAGGGTGTTTCATATGAGAATTTAATGCACACCCTCGTTGTGAGATGCTTTGATAAACCCCTCGGGCTTCGCCCTCGGGGTTTATGTAGCATCCCACAACTCTGGTGTGCATTAAATTCTCATATCAAACCCTTCCCCATCCATTATTCTATACATATCATCCCTAGATGGGTGTAAGAGAGGATCAACTGCATAAAGTTCTTGGAAATACTTTCCAAAGCCCTCCATTATCTCCCTGGAGTCAGTACAGACTTGACCATCTTGTACTAGACAAATACCGGGAATAAATTGTGAAGTTTCCACCTGTCAAATTCAGAGTGCGAGTAGTTTCCCTGCTCTTTGTCCTGAATCCAAATACTTCAGTTTAGTTCAGCGAAGAGACAAATTTTCAGGGAGCTGGAGGCCTGCTGCTTGGCCCACTTAGCGGCCTTGTCCTTCTCCGGTGTGGGAGGCTGCGAGTGTCTCGGAGGAGCCCTTTTCATGTAGACCTCCATGCTAAAGTGAATATACAGCTCCTCTGATGTGCTATATCGCTATTTGTCCTCACAAAATCAATGATTCAGTTGCTATAAGTAGTTTACAATCGAAATGTTGGTAGGTGGGAAACGGAGCTATGGGGAAAAGCTGCGTCTACTCAAACTGCCATCACGTGACCTTGCAACCATGCATTTCTGCACTGAAAGTGTGAAAATACATTTTGGCCATGGTGTGAAAAATGACAACTGTACTGTTCATAAGGAAGTGTGGAAAAAAAGCAGTGGTGAAAATCTGGACTGAAAATATTAAAAATCCATGAAGTTACGAGTGTGAGTGGAAACTGTGCAATGGTCGCTCATAACACAGTCATTTTATGGACTTTTTTCACCAAATTTTTAACATACCCATTATAACACCTCTGCTCATACACAGTGTCA
Source organism: Neoceratodus forsteri (assembly GCA_016271365.2). NCBI lineage: Eukaryota > Metazoa > Chordata > Ceratodontiformes > Ceratodontidae > Neoceratodus > Neoceratodus forsteri. The sequence continues at coordinate 940,912,010 of CM057458.1, forward strand.
CTGTGATTTTCTTAATCTGTCCCGAACATTGATTTCGCACACCGACTGCGCCATTGTGAGCTACATGAGCGGAAACACGTTTTGGGTGAGATGTGAAAAATGACAGCCATACTGCTCATAAGGAGGTGTGGCAAAATGGCAATGTGGAAAATCTGGAGTGAAAATAGTGAAAATTCACGAACTTACGAGCGTGCGTAGGAATAGCGTAACACATGCTCGTAAAGCATTCATTTTGGGGAATTTTTTCACCAAATTTTTAACATAGTCATTTTAATACTTCTGCTCATGAACAGTGTTACTGTGATTTTCTTAATCTGTCCTGAACATTGATTTCGCACACCAACTGCGCCATTGTGCGTTACATGAGCGGAAACACATTTTGGGTGAGATGTGAAAAATGACAGCTGTACTGCTCATAAGGAGGTGTGGTAAAATGGCAATGTGGAAAATCTGGAGTGAAAATAGTGAAAATTCACGAACTTACGAGCGTGTGTAGGAACAGCGAAACGCATGCTCGTAAAACATTCATTTTGAGGAATTTTTTCACCAAATTTTTAACATAGTCATTTTAACACTTCTGCTCATGAACAGTGTTACTGTGATTTTCTTAATCTGTCCAGAACATTGATTTCGCATACCGACTGCGCCATTGTGTGCTACATGCACAAAAACACATTTTGGGTAAAATGTGAAAAATGACAGCTGTACTGCTCATAAGGAGGTGTGGTAAAATGGCAATGTTGAAAATCTGGAATAAAAATATTGAAAATTTGTGAACTTACGAGCGTGCGTAGGAACAGAGCAACGCATGCTGGTAAAACATTCATTTTGGGGAATTTTCACCACATTTTTCAACATAGGGCTTGGGGGCCTACCTCTAACTCTGACACTGTAATTTCACAAATCGGTCCCGAAGGTGGTTCCACACAGTGACCTCAAAATCACCTTTTGGGGCAGATTAACAAAATGACAGTGACAGAATTCATGAGGTGGTGTCCCAAAAACCCCATGTTGAAAATGTGGTGACAAAATTCCCAAAAATGCCTGAGATATCCATCAAAGTTGAAAAACCTGTTTATTACATTATACAGCTTAACGGCATTTCCTCAGTTTGTGGTCGGCTTTGAAGAGTGCAGGCGTGTTCGGAGTCCACCAAAGATCGTCACGCCAGACTCTGGAGGTAAGTATAGGGTAAGGGGGGATATGGAGAGGCACGGTGTGCAGAGGGTGGGCACGGGTGAGGGGAGTGGGTCAGGACAGTCAGCGAGGGAAGGTTTTCTCTTTTAGGTTTCTGTTTTTTTTTTCTTCCATGACATGGGACGTTTGCCACGCTGGGTTGGGCTCCCAGCGTGGCAGCTGGAAGGCTGTTTGGGGCGGTGGGTAGTGGAGCCGATGGGGGATTGGGCACCCCGTCAGATATACGGACTACTGCCACGCGGGAGTGGGCTCCCAGCATGGCATGCAGTTGTCTGTTGGGGGGGACATTGCAGCCGATGGGGGATTGGGCAGCCCCATCGGCCATACAGTATGTGTGGGGAAGGGAGCGCATTAGCACACAATATGCGTGCATGTGTGCATCTCTGGAGGAGAGAGCGCAGCCAGTGCAGCTAGTTTCTTTCAAGTTGGTGTCAACGTTTGAAACTAGTGTCACTGGCTGTGTTCCCCCTTATTGGTGGACAGCACTCACACCCGTAAGTGTCATGCCAGTACTGGCCACAACAGTGCCGCACCTCCAGAACTTGCTTCCGCACCAAGCTGCCTCAATATGTTTCTTGCGGTGCATGCAAGCAAACATAACAAGCATTTGTCAATGCCGAATGTTGCTTGCTTGTATGTGCTGTTTAGGTATTTGGAAGTGACAGTTTCATGCCTTCCTCCCAAGACATCCACTGTGTCTTTCCGTTCAGTATTCACAGAAGAGTGGGAAGGGCAAGGGCCACAGCAGTACAGCAGTTGCCAAGGGGTGAAGAGGTGGACAAGTCCATTCAAAGGCAAAAGAGTCCTGCAGGAGCTCACTAAATTGAAGGTAGACAAAGTGATGGAACCAGATGGCATACGCCCAAGGATATTAACAGAACTGCAAAGAGAGATAGCAGTACCTCTGGCAGCAATGTTTACTGAGTCATTCAACATGAGTGAATTGGAGGAGGGCACATGTGGTCCCTCTACACAAGTCCGGCAGCAGGGAGAAGGCAGGGAACAATAGGCCATTCAGCCTCACCTCAGTAGTGGGGAAGATCATGGAGACATTGCTTAAAGAAAGGATAGTGGGGCATCTAGATGCCATTGGAACCCAGGACCATAGACAAAATGGATTCACAGTGGGGACATCATGTCAGATAAATCTGGTTGATTTATTTGACTGGGTGACAAAGGAAGTGAATCAGCGTGGGGCAGTGGACAACGCTTACCTTGATTTCAGCAAAGCCTTTGACACCATCCTATATAGGAGGCTGATAAACTAGCTGGGTAGGCTGGACATGGGGGAAAGGGTGGTAAACTGGGTTAAAAACTGGCTAACAGACAAGAGGCAGAGAGTGGTGGTAAATGGTATGCAGTCTAGGGAGAGGGTACGACCAGTGGGGTGCTGCAGGGATCAGTCCTGGGGCCAGTTCAGCTCAATGTCTTCATTAGTAATATTGCAGAACATCTGAAGGGAATTTTTTCACCAAATTTTCAACATAGCCATTTTAAGACCTCTGCTCATGAACAGTGTCACTGTGATTTTCTTAATTTGTCCCGAGACATTGATTTCAAGACACCAACTCGCGCATTGTGCGCTACATGGGCGGAAACATTTTGGGTGAGATGTGAAAAATGACAGCTATACTACTCATAAGAAGGTGGTAAAATGGCAATGCTGAAAATCTGGAGTGAAAATATTGAAAATTGCGAACTTCTGAATGCGTAAAGTCAGTACAACTACACGCTCATAAACAGTCATTTTGGAATTGTTTCACCAAATTTTCAACATAGCCATTTTAACACCTGAGCTCATGAACAGTGTCACTTTGATTTTCTTAATTTATCATACATTGAATTTGCACCGACTGCGCCATTGTGCGCTACATGGAGTGGAAACACATTTTGGTGAGATGTGAAAATGACAGCTATACTGTTTATAAGAAGGTATGCAAAATGGCAATGATGGAAATCTGGAGTGAAAATATTGAAAATTCGCGAACTTATGAGCATGCATAGAAACTGTACAACGCACTCTCATAAAACAGTCATTTTTTGGAATTGTTTCACCAAATTTTCAACATAGCCATTTTAAGACCTCTACTCATGAACAGTGTCACTGTGATTTTCTTAATTTGTCCCATACATTGATTTTGCACACTGACTGCGCCATTGTGCGCTACATGGGCGGAAACACATTTTGGGTGAGATGTGAAAAATGACAGCTGTACTGCTCATAAGAAGATGTGGTAAAATGGTAATGTTGAAAATCTGGAGTGAAAATATTGAAATTTCATGAACTTACGAGCCTGCGTAGGAACTGCACAATGCATGCTCGTAAAACAGTCATTTTTTGGAATTTTGACACCAAATTTTCAACATGCGGTTTTTGGGACCCCTTCTCATGCATGATGTCACTGTCATGGTGTTATTTGGGCCTGAAGGGTGATTTCACAGTCACTGCGTGAAATCACCCTTCAGGCTCAAATACACTATGACAGTGATCATTCACGAGAAGGGTCCCAAACCCCATGTTAAAAATTTGGCAAAATTCCCAAAATGCCTGAGATATGCAATAAGTTGAAACCCCTATCTAGCCCATTATACAGCTTATCGGCATTTCCTCAGTTCGCGTTGGCTTTGAAGAGTGCAGACATGTTCCGGTCCACGAAGATCGCACACGAGTCCGGAGGTAAGTATGGGGTGAGGGGTGTGGGAAAGCTGGGTGCGCAGTGGGTGGATGCAGGTTGTGGGAGGGGTTGGGAGACGCCCGTGGGACTATTTTTCTTTACAGGTTGAAATAAAACAAATGAGACAGCTGGATTTTCGCCACGCTGGGATGGGCTCCCAGCGTGGCATGGGTGACTTGGGGGCCGCTCAGCTGACGGGCGACAAGTACCCTGTCGGGCGTAGTGATAGTTGCCACGCTGGGTGGGCTCCCAGCGTGGCACTCCTACCGGTGGGGGAGGACAGTGCAAGCCGACGGATTGGGCACCCGTCGGCTATATGATTAGTTGCCACGCTGGGGTGGGCACCCAGCGTGGGCATTTTTGAAGCCTTTGGGGAGGCGGGGAACGCAGCACAGCCGACGGGGATTGGGCACCCCGTCGGCTATACAGTGCGTGGAGGGCGCATGTGTGTGTGTGTGTGTGTGTGTGTGTGTGTGGGAGGGAGCTGCGCATGAGAAGGCGATATCTTATCACTGCTCTCTCAAGCGTAGCTCCCCCTTTCAACTGTATGCCACTGCATTTTGGATCGTGTCATAGACAGCTCCAAAATTCATTGGCTTACAGGGGCCGCGCCTGCCAGAACACTGACTGAATTGGAGGAGGAGGTGACACACCTCCGAAATCTCCGATGATGGCACTATGTTTCTTGCACATGCGTGCAGGCAACATAAAAATGCCTTTTAGGACAATTAAATCTTTAGTTTCTAACTTTTAGCAACTGTGCATTACTCTAGAATCAAACTGCTGCAGCTCTTTACTCCTGTGTCTGCCCTGCTACATTGTCTTCAAAAAAACACAGGTGTAGCAGGACAGAGAAAGTGAAAGCCAACAGTCTACATGTTTGCACTGCTTTCTGCCATCATGTGACCTCTGATTCACTCTGTATCCACAGGATCATGAGAAAAAGGGCTCCACTTGAGATCCAGCAGGTCAGACACAGAAAGTATGCCAGCATCCTATCCAGTAATTAGTACTAGGTACACCTTTGTGGCCACGCACTTTAATGTTCTGCACCATACGTTGTATGGCACCAGACACTAAAGCGGTTAAACAAGGACTGTTTGGGGGAGGTGGTCTATGTATTCAGTGATGTAAAACTGGAGGAGGTTTATTCATACTGCACACCCCTGTGCTGCATCAGTCTTTGAACTGTGATGATAAGTCAGTATATCATCCCGGTTCAAGGCTGAGTGATAACCAAGACCAGCCATTCCCTGCACTTGGGACCATTTTATACTAGCAGTAATATACTCCGGGGTGTGACATATGATGGGATATAGTCAGTACTTGGGTGGTTGAAGACACTTGCATTTCCTGATGCCTCACAATGCACCCAGGGTGTAATGATATGTCATGATATAAATATCGCACCCTGTTGTGTATTATTGCTTAACTAAAGTAATTCTGTCCTGGGTGGCCATTTTGTGTCATGTTAAGCAATGAATGGTTCAGACTTGATGCAATGCAATTGGAAGTAACATAAACCCTGACATCACAGAAGAAGCTTAACAATCTAGATTTTTATACACATTTCACCTTTTGTTTTGTATATTTTCTGAATGTAGTTGTCCCCTTTTCTTCGTAACTCTTTACACTCACATTCTAACAGGATGACTGCACCAGATGTTTCCTCTGCTCTGGCTGTTTCTCCACAAATGTCTACACCTGACTTCATAACCTCCTACCCTTAACTTCACATTCATTTACACAACAGCAGGTTGGAATGTCAGGTGTAGACATGCAGCCAAAGAGAATTATATCTAGATGATACAACAATAGTGTCTATTGGTAATGTGCACAGTTACAAAGAAAATAGGAATGCTAAAAGCAGAAAATAAGTGATATTTATTCTCATTCTCCCTCTCTCTCTCTTTCTCTCTCTCTCTCTCTCTCTCTCTCTCTCTCTCCATCCTCATCCCCATCCATCCTGAAATGGGCTTAAGAATAATGTTTTTCTGAAGTTTCCTTGAGCCATAAAGGGTCCTTTAAACATTGTGCATGCCAGAACTTTAAAAACTTAATCACATAACAAAATCAAATACATTGTCCTGAAGCACATAAGCAGAGAACTGTGTGAAAAGTGGGCATGAGCAGGAGAAACCAGATTTAGTGGGGTTACTGGGTGTTTACTCACCTGGTAAAGGTGATTGTGTTGGTTGGCATCCATGGCACTCCAGACATTACCTCATGGGTTTTAGCCCACCTGATAGGCTAGTGATGCACATGACCCCAGGATCAAATTTCTAGTATATCCAGGTCCCAGAAACCCCTGCTCTCCAGTTCGAATCTTCCATAGCTGAAATCAAGGTTAGTAAGTACGAGAAGGAGAAACAGACAATGCAGGGAAAACCAAACAATGATGATGCGAAATACGATCAGAAACAAAAATGATGCTGGCTACGATGTAGTCTCAGTGGCCCGTAGGCCGAGTTTTATTATCCCTAATATTTACAATCTACTCTCAGTCCCAGAGGGACCGACTGTAAGCTTATCACTGTGAGTCAACATTGTCATCTATCCCCTCATAAGCCCGCTGATGGATAGACAGACTTTTTTCAGTCCCGGTCACTCTGAGCACTCTGAAGGGGGGGCCTTGGAGTGCCATGGATGCCAACCAACACAATCACCTTTACCAGGTGAGTAAACACCCATTGTGATTGGTTGGGTATCCAAGACACTCCAGACATTACCTCATGGGTAGATAAGAAGCAGTGTAGTACCCAAGGGAGGGAACAGAGTGGTCTAAGAGTGAGGGGTTGAAGATGCTGCTGCAAGAACCTGTGTGGCGAATGTGGGCCGTATGGCATGCAACTGTTCTAGTCTGTAGTGTCTGGTGAACGTGTGGAGGGAGCTCCACATGGCCGACCTACATATGTCCTCTGAGGACACATTGGCCCTTTCCACCCATGAAGTGGCGACTGCCCTGGTGGAATGAGCCTTGATCCCCTGAGGGGGTGTCATCTGTTTTTCTACATAAGCATTCTGGATGGTTCTCCTTAGCCACCCAGCAATAGTGGACTTGGAGGCAGCTCTGCCTTGCCTTTGTCCCTTAGCGACGAAGAACAATCTGTTTTACGTATGGGATGCGTTCTGGCTAAGTAGATGGATAGGGCGGATCCGACATCTAGGTGATGTGGAACCTCACTGGTATCCTGCTGTGTCCCCTCCTGGAGAGTAGACAATTCGATGGACTGCTCCCTGTGGAAGGCAGTGGGCACCTTTGGCTGGAAGGCTGGTACAGTTCACAAGCGGACCCCTTGAGGGGTGAATACGGTGTAAGGTTCTGTGCAGGATAAGGCCCCTAGTTCTCCGATCTGTCTGGCCGAGCAGATGGCCACCAAGAAACATGTCTTGAGGCCGACCCAGAACAGATCTGCCTTGAGAAGAGGCTCGTAGGGTGCCGCGCTGAGGGAATCGAGGACTAGTGGGAGATGCCAAGGTGCGATGGTTGGTCGTGTTCTTGGTCAGAGGATCTCTACCGCTTTTAAGAAATGTAGGGCGTCGAGGTGGGCTCCCGGGTTGTACCCCCCGATTGGCCCGGTGGCTGCCCCTATAGCTGACCGTTGCACCCTAAGAGAAGAGTGGGCTAGACCCTTGTCCACTCCCTGTTGGAGGAATAGCAGGATGGTAGCCATGTCAGTCTGCTCAGGTACCTTGCCCCTTTCCAAACACCACCTTGAGAATATAGACCATTGTCTACCGTAGGTGGAGGTGGTGGGAAGTCCTCCTGGACTGTAGTAAGGTGCTAATGATGGTGTCATGGTAACCTGCCTCCCTTAGTCTCCTCCTTTCAGGAGCCAGGACATGAGCTTCAGTGTCCGCGGGGTCGGGTGGAGTACTGGACCCTGCGAGAGCATGTCTGTTCGGTAGGGTAACTTGAAGCTGGCTAGGGACATCTCTCGAACTGCGGCGAACCACGTCCTGCGTGGCCAGTAGGGGGCCACCAGAATGACTGTGCAACGTGATGCCCATATCTTGGCTAGTACCTGTGGAATCAAGGGGAGAGGTGGGAAGACATATTCATGTTTCTGACACCATGGTTGGGATAGGGCGTCTGTTCCCTGGGAGTGACTCTCCCTGAAACACGAGTAGTAGTCCCTGACCTGAGCATTCTCCCCGTGTTGCCATGAGATCTATGGTTATGGGTCCCCATGTCGTTTGGATCATTTGAAACAGATCAGGGTGCAACCGCCATTCTCCTGGGTGCACCTGTTGCCTGCTGAGCCAATCTGCATGTACGTTCGGCTTTCTTGCCAGGTGAACTGCGCCCAGATGTCTGAGGTTGGATTGGACCCAATTGAGGACTGCCGTAACCTCCCTCAGCATGGCTCTGCTCCTGGTCCCGCACTGTTTGGCTATGTAGGCCACTGTGACCCGGTTGTCGGAACGGATCAGGACTGACTGGCCATTTACCAGGTGCTTGAATGCCTTGAGAGCATGGAATATCGCTCTCATCTCCAGGACGTTGATGGAGAGTCTTGACTCCACTGGAGACCATAGGCCCTGGGCCATCGTGTCTCCCAGGCATGCTCCCCAACTGGAGAGGCTCGCATCCGTTTCTATTGCGGCCGTGTATGAGGCCTCTAGGGGAACTCCCTTGGTCAGGTTCGATTCCGCCGTCCACCATGTCAATGAGAGTCTCACTGATGGTGGTAGTGGTACAATGACCTGTAGGTTGTGTTCACTCGGTGCTCCTCGAGTCAGAACGTGTGTTTGGAGTGGACGCATGTGCCACCTGGCTCAGGGCACGAGGTCTATGCATGATGCCATGCATCCCAACAACTGGGCTATCCTTCCCATGGTTGTCTGGTGGTAGGCTTTCATTTGACGGTCCAGGGTTATCAAGTTGTGTACCCTTGAGGGAGATGGTTTTGCCCATCCTTGGGCCGAGTTGATCAGCGCTCCCAGATGCTTGATCTGCTGTGTGGGAATGAGGTGACTCTTTTCCCGATTGACCACCCAGCCATGGTCTTCAGGTGCCTGTAGGGTGGTTTCCGTGTGTTGTAGTGCCCGATCCTTGGACCGAGCCCAGATGAGCCAGTTGTCCAGGTAGGGTATGATGTCCAGTCCCTGTTCCCTGAGTCTGGCCACTAGGGTTATGGAAACCTTGGTGAACACTCTCGGGGCGGAGGAGAGGCCGAACAGCAAGGCCTGGTACTGGAAGTGGTGGCCCAAGATGTGAAATCAGAGGAATTGCCTGTGTCTGAATGATGGGAATATGAAGATATACGTCCTTTAGGTCTATGGACGTCATGTAGTCGCCTACCCGGAGACTGCGCAGAGTTGATCGTATGGTCTCCATTTTGAATCTGTGAGACACTACGTGATGGTTGAGGAGCTTTAAGTCCAGGATGGGACGGTGCTCCCCTGATTTCTTGGGCACAAGGAAGAATATAGAGTAGACCCCTAGGTTCTGTTCTCGTACCGGGACAGGTTGGAGGGCCCTGTTCCAAATCAGTTCTGACAAGATGTGCTGGACCTGATGAGGGGACATCTTTCATTTGGCTATGGGAGAGGATACGAATCTTTGGGGAATATGGGGTTGGAATAGCTCTATGGAGTACCCCCTGGTCACCACCTCTTGGATCCACCTGTCCGTGGTTGTGTTGAACCAGCGATGTGCGAATAAGGCCAGTCTTTGTCCTACTGGCGGGTAGGGGTCCTGGCTCTGAATGGTCGTGGGATCGTAGTCACTGTTGCTTTCCCCAGTAGCTTCTACCTCGTCCTCCGGATTTTTGTCCCCGGGCTCTGAAGGAGGATGACTGATAGGTTTGAGGGTACAGGCTCTGGAAACTGTGTGATGTACCCCTGCCTCAAAAGGAGCTGTTTTGTGGTGGTGTGTCCCTGCAGGGTTGGTACAGTCTGTTCCCCCCCCTGAAATCTCTGCCTCGATGAGGGGAGGTAGTTATACCTGGTCTTACTCTTAAGGAGGTCTCTACCCTCCTCCTTTTGTTTTAGATAATCCTGCAGCCCCTCCCCAAACACACACTTTCCCCTTAGTGGTAGGTTTTGCAGCATAGTTTTTGATTCATTGTCTGCTTCCCATGATTTTAGCCACAGTGCCCTCCGAGCATGGTTGGTGATAGCCGTAGCCCTGGCGTGGAGGCGCAAGGTGTCTACTGCCATGTCGGCTAGGTATTTTGCTGCATCTAGAGTACATTCTAACAGTTCTGCCTCCCTGGACTTAGGGTTGGCCTGTTCCTGAAGTTCTTCGAGCCAACGGATCTGTGCTCGCGCCGTGTAGATGGCAGTAGTGGCTGCTTTTACAGTGGTGCCTTCGATCTCAAACGTCTTTTTGAGCATGTCATCTACTTTTATGTCCATAGGATCTTTGAGGGCAATTGTTCCGCGTGGTAACACTGTTTTCTTGCTAAGAGCTGCCACCTGAGGATCGATGGTGGGGGCCTTGCACCAGATATCAGATTTTTCCCCTTGAACCGGGTACATTCTGTCCAGGTTCTTCCTGTTCGGCATTCTGCCCGGTTCCGAGGATTTCCACTCTTTATTGAAGACATCCTCAATAGCAGGGCATACTGGGAATGTCTCCAGGTTCGACACTCTCAGTTGTATCATGGGGTCGAGTTTTGACTCGGGCATACTCTCCTCGGTGTTGAACCCCATGGTGGCCTTGATGATCCTCATAAGCCCTGGGACCGTGTCAAAAAAACACAACTTTGAAGTCAGAGATGATGTCGACTGAAGCTCCATATCCTCTTCATCTGATTCTGCGTCATCCTCTTCCTCTGCAGCATCCTTATCCTCATGTGCGTCTTCACGTGGAACGTCTGGAAGGGTGTCCTCATGGTTCGGGTGCTCCTCCGGTTGCCCCCCTGCCTTGTCAGGCTCCGGACTCAATGGTTTGGCTCTGTGCTGAGTGAAGGATTCCAGCTTTTCCATTATCTTGAGCATGAAGTTCTGCTGGCTTTCCATCATGGCGACCACGGCCTGCTGGTTTTGGATTAGGAGGGTGCCCGGGTCCATCCACGTGGGGTTGCTGGGTCCTGGGTTGCTGGGTCCCATAGGTGGTGTTTGCTCCAGGGAGGAGTCTTCGTCGTTGAGTAGACAGGCTGCGCAGAGGGGTCCCGGGGTTTGGGGTAGGAGGGTGGCGCTGCACGAGGAACACTTCTTTGCTTTTACCATCTGTGGAGAGAAGAAATCAGGCCTTAGATTGGAGCTGGAGTTCGATGCCCTATGGGTGATCCTTTTGCCCCTCTACACTTCTAGGCCGGGGTGACCGGTGCCTGCATTGTATCCCACCATCTCTTTACATGAAGGTTGTGGAGGCGCTGTGTGAGGGCCCCCGCAACGTGGTATATGGTGGAACTGAGATGGCCTGGGAACCATAGGTGGACCAGGCGCACATGGCCCGCTATGGGAGGGAGCCATGGCGTGGCTGAGTTGGAGGTCCAGGGGAGGCAGGACCTGCACTCTCGGGTCGCTGTGGGAGGGACCCGAGGCCAAGGAGAGGCAAGGCAAAAAGAGAGAGAGCGAGAGAGCTCAGTTTATATCATGGGGGCCCAACTGGAGAGTCGCTGTGGGAGAGACCCTACGGTAGCGGGTAGACTCCTGAGTAGCTGTTCCAGGCAGGAATGGAGCCAGTAGAGACTGTGAGGGATGTGACTGGCCCCCCCCAAGAGAGGAAGGAGACCTTGGTGTTGCCTCGGAGGGGAGTTTAAAAACTGACCCCTGGGAAGGAGAAAAACAGCATTGAAAGTGGTATGCCAGGTCTCCACGCTCCTCCGGACCTGGAGTCGCTGCCGATGGAGGAGAGCGTGGAGTCAAGTGCCCCGAGGAGTGGCTGGCATGCGTCGCTCAAGAAGGAAGAACGTGCTCTCCCAGAATGCAACCCCTGCGCACTTACACTCTGCTCCTGGTCCTGGAGCTTTAACACTCCCTCCCCCCCCCAGCTAGGCCTGAGTGAGGGTGGCGGCTACCCTTTGGAGGAGTGCTGGCCTAGAAGAGAGCGGAGAAGACCGCTGTAGTCTGTGGAGGAGGCCATGCCCAGCGTAGCGACAGGAGGGGCAGAGGATCACGAGGCCATAGTAGGCCGAAACGCCTACAGACGTGGGACGGGCTACTAGGTGCATGGGAGAAGGGCGGTAGGGTCAGGCCCGCAGCCTACACAGAGGACCACGCAGTGCAGAGGAGGGGAGGCTTTGTCAGGCCTCCAGGGGTTGAATCTGATGCCAGAATGAAGGTGAGAGGGGGAGGAAGCTGAGAGGGGGGCAGAGATACCACGTGGTCGTCGTGTGGTTCCGACGGAACCCATAAGGCAGGTGGCCAGTCTTTTGGACTCTCTGCAAACACGGCTATCGAGATAGCCACACTAAACAACAACTAGCACTTTTGTCCCCAGCGAGACAGGGGGACCCTTGCCAAAAAACAGTGCACCATATGAGAAGCAAAAGCATTACCCTTAACAGAGCAACACGTTCACGCAGCTTTGCGCCAACTTAAAAAAACAGTAACAAACATCGAAATTAGCAGGAATGCAGCACAAAAAGGGAAAAACACATTGAGCTGGCTAATTCAGGCCCAATAATGCAGTTTAGTTCAGCAATTCTTTTCGGGAGGCACATAAACAAAGGCGAGGCTGCAGCCTAAATATGAGACCTCTTTTAGCAAAATGGCCCCAAGCTGGTATCTGAATTAGTACATTAATACATTGTTTGCTTTCTTTCCTGAAATTACAGCATAAAATAAAAATACCCTTAGGTTCAAGGGCCCACCATAGTAGAGCAGACAGGGATTCCTGGTGTGCTTGTTGCCTGATCAGATGCACGATTCATAACTGGAGAGCAGGGGTTTCTGGGACCTGGATATACTAGAAATTTGATCCTGGGGTCATGTGCATCACTAGCCTATCAGGTGGGCTAAAACCCATGAGGTAATGTCTGGAGTGCCATGGATGCCCAACCAATCACAATGCTCTTTGCACAGTGTTCTGCTGAATTTAATTTTATTTGAAACAATGTTCTGAGTGCTGGCTATGGGGAAAGGGAGAAGGGAGGTAGCCAGCAGTGGGAGGGTTGCAGGAGGGATTAAAGGCCAATTAAGATGGCATGGTTGGTAGGTCCAGGGAACCACGTCATTGAGAGTGCTAATAGGATGGCTGGTGCCCCTGTAGTTCATGAGGGTGGTGTTTGGTAGTCTGCCCTGTACTCAAGTGGAGGATTACTGATAGAGTGGGCGAGAGCAGGAGAGACCAGGTAAGTGGCATTACCGCTCTTGTGCACAGTGTTCTGCTGAATTTCATTTTATTTGAAACAATGTCCGTCTTTCGGATGAGACGTTAAACCGAGGTCCCATCTGCCTGGATTGGTGGTAGTTCAGGTGGATGTTAAAGATCCCATGGCACTTATCGAAAAGAGTAGGGGAATTTCCCCGGTGTCCTGGCCAAATTTCCCTCATTCACTAAAAATACCACCAACAGCTTAATCTGGTTCAAGGTCAGCTGGCATTCATCTGTATCCCCCCTCCCCCGGGTCGTGCCTGAAAATAGGCAGGATTTGTTTAGTGCACTTACCCGGTCAACAAAAGCTAAATAAATAAAATAAATAAAATGTTCTGAGTGCTGGCTATGAGGAAAGGGAGGAGGGAGGTAGCCAGCAGTGAGAGGGTTGCAGGAGGGATTAAAGGCCAATTGAGATGGCATGGTTGGTAGGTCCAGGGGACCACATGACTGAGAGCACCAATAGGACAGCTGGTGCCCCTGTAGTTCATGAGGGTGGTGTTTGGAAGTCTGCCCTACCCTCAAGCACAGGATCACTGGAAGAGTGGGAAGGAGCAGGAGAGACTGGATAAGTGGTGGTATTGCTCTTTTGCACAGTGTTCTGCTGAACTGAATTTTATTTGAAACAATGTACTGAGCGCTGGTCTAATGTGAATGGGAAGAGTGAGGTAGCCAGCAGTGGGCGGGTTGTGAGAGGGACTAGAGGCAGGTTGAGATGGTGCGGTTGGTAGGTCCAGGGAACCACACGGCTGAGAGTGTTAATAGCGTGGACAGTGCTCCTATATATCACCCAGAGGTCCAAGCAATCCCTCACATGACCTACCCCAAAGCATGAGTGCCACAAAGCAGCAGTGTAGCATTTGTGACTAAGTGGCATCTGCGGGCATCCGCAGGGAAGACCACAGACCATGCTGGTCAAGCACTGTAAGTAAGTACACCACAGGGGAAGGAAAGCAGAGTCTGTGTTAAGACAACTGGGAATACACATGTTAGTATTACTATCAAGGAAGGGGAACAAACTTAGGTAGGAGTAAACTGAAAAGATAAAAAGAAAAACACAGGAAGGGAGCAAAACCCTAAGGTAAAACTAACCTTTCAATAACCAGCAGGAAAAGGGGAGTGCAGCAAAACCCTGTCTAGGGTTAATCTATTTGTGAAATACAAATATGGAATGACAGAGAACTATAACTGGGCTGGTTTAGGCTAACTGGGGAGGATGAGGGAGCCTAGAAGCTGGCACAGACAACAAGATGGCTGGGAGGGGTGGAGGAGGAGGAGGAAGGAAGTGGGAAGATACAGTGGACAGGATGGGGAAGGGAGGGTAGTCAGCTGCAGTAGATATGAGGCTGAAGTCTTTCTGGGAACAATGTGAAGAGCAGGGGGTTGTTCTGTGTGCAGAAACCTTGAACAACTCAGGGCAGAGATAAGGTGGCTAAGACGGGAGTTGGGTGGCAGAAGCAGGGGGGTGAACAGTGGCTGAAGAGGAAGGTGAGGGCTGCCTCAGGGCATTTGGACAGCAGGAACAGGATGGAAGCAGGGAAGTTGCCATGGTATCCAGGGACATCACCTCCTCAAGGACACCACAGAACCAGAGCAGGAGATTGCAAGGTGGTAAGGGGAAAAGGTAGGCAGGTAAGATAATCAGTGCAAGGAGAAAGGGTAGGGAAATGGGGTGGGAGGACAGAGGGATGTTCTGATACTGGAAGGGCCCTCATCGGACAGGTATGCAATACTGGCCTGTTTAGAGGACTGGGGGGGGCAGAGGATCAAGAAACTGTCGAGTCAAAGGATGGTGGCAAGGGGGTGAGCGGGGTGAGTAGGTTGGGGGCAGGATGGAAAGTAGTCAGGTTGGAGCAAAAAAAGGGAGAGGTGGAATTAGAGGCAGGAATAGGGAGGATATTGTGGTAGCAAAGTAAGCAGAGGTAGACAGGGAGGGATGGGAACAAGGGAGATGGGTGAAGCAGTAGGAGGGGACAGTGTTGGTACAGATGGAAATATATCCAAGACTGACAAAGAGCAGATGAAGGGTAAAGAGGCTGTTTCACCAGGAGCAGACAGGAGGTCAAATAAAAAAGCTTGAGGGGGATGAAAGGATGATTATCATTGGGGATTCCATAACTAAAGGTATCCATTGGGGGAGGAAGGGGGACCCAAGGAATAAAAGAGTGGTTGTTTGTATACCAGGGATGGAGGCCGGGAGAGCAGAACCTACGATCAGGGAAGTTGTAAGGGGGTGTGGTTGGAAAGTCTCACTTGGTCATCCACCTAGGAACTAATGACTTAGCAAGAGAAGAGGTGGGGGTGGTACAAAACAGCTAGCAAAGAACTGCAAGGATTCAGTGAGCTCCATGGCCTTTTCAGAGGCAATTCCTGTCCCCAGGGCTAGCACAGTCAGACAAAAAGGAGGACTGAGGAGTTTATTGATTGCCTAAGGAGCTGGTGCAAGGTGGAAGGGTTCAGTTGCATTGGAAGTTGGGGTGACAAGTGGTCAGACAAGGGGATATAGTCAAAGGATAGGCTGCACCTTAATTGGGAAGAATTGAAAGTACTCAGGGACGAGCTAAGGAAATACATGGAAAAGGATCTGAGTTTAAACTGCTGGGGGGGGGGAGAGGTGGGCCAGCAGGCACAGAAACTTTGAGTCAAGGAGGTCTGTGGATCTCCCCCCACACAGGAAGTAGCATTCAGGAGGGAGGGCATAGGGGCAAGGGAGGGCATCTAAGGACAGGGGGGTGAAGGAGGATGTATAGAGGATAAGTGGATCAAGAAGGATACAGGAACTAGGCAGGGAGGTGCAGAGTCAAGGTGGAGAATAGTGTCACTCAATACTCGCTGTCTTTTTTTTCCCATTTTCTTTCCCTCCCGATGCCTCTCACTGGGGCCCCATTGATCACCCCCACCTTATCCCGCCATCTGTGGTCCCTCTACCAGAAATCCTGTTCCTCCAACCCACCCGTGGCACACCTACCTGGCACCCTTGGTCTACCCCCCAAGGCGGAGTAGCCTATCTGTGCCGTGGCAATTTTCCATTCCTGAATCCAGTACCAAGGCAGGCGGAGGTGAAGGAGGGAGGCAGTCAGGACCAGGAGAGGAGGATTCAGCATGGGTGTGGTGGCAGAAGTGACGTCTTCCTCCTGGCAAGAGCTGTGTTTCCTTATTTATATAATCCCCCCAACAAGGCGCACACATGCAGTGATGTCCAGCATGGGCATGAGAGCGCTCCCGCACTTGTCCCACAGATGTCCGCACATCTCTGCGTGGTGTCGCTGCTGCCAGGGATCCATAAACCACCCCTTCCTGAGAGAGGACAGCTGTCTGTTGGACACTTGATCCTCTCTCCCCAGGCCAACCCCTGGCAACCCAAGCTTGTTACTGACCCCAGGTCGCCAATGTGGTAAGAGGCACAGTGCCAGTGCCTTAGCCCTCTACACCATTGGGCCCACAATGCTCACAGTCTTGGTAACAAGTTAGCAGACATACAGGCCCTCTTAGCGGAGGGGAAGGTAAATGTAGCAGCAGTTACCGAGACCCAGGCTACAGCACACCTCAACTGGGACCTCTTGATCCTGAGGTGTAAGCTGTACAGAAGGGACAGAGTGTCAGGCAAAAGGAGGTAGTGGCAGCATACATCAGGGAAGGGATAATATGCACTAGGGAGGAGTATGAACAGGGGAAAGTGGAGTTGCTATGACTCCAGCTCCAGACCAACAGGGGAGGAAGGTCAGGTTCGGGGTGGTCTACAGACTGCCCAACCATAAGGAAGAAAGGGATAAAGAAATATAATGAATTGCTGAAAGCAGCAGAAAAATGGGAGGTGGTAGCGGTGGAGGACTTTAGTCTGGCTAAGGTGGGCTGGGGTACACCAGCCATGTCCTGTGCCAGGAGTCAAGTGATCCTGGATGCAATACAGAGAGGGTTCATGACCCAGGGAGTTACCGAGTCCACCAGGGAGGGGGTAATCCTTGATCTGGTGCTCACAAATGGGGAGTACATTCATGAAATAATGATCAAGGAACCCCTGAGACGTAGTAACCACAGCGTAGTGTGGTTCAGTTTGAATATGGGATGGGAAAGCTTCCCTACCAAGACCAAAACCTTGGACTTCATGAGAGCAGATTTCTGGAAAATAGGGGATATGCTAAGGAAACAACTAGAGGGCATCAAGGCACACATGGGGATGAACAGACAGTGGGCCATCATCAGGGATGCAATACTAGCAGCCACAGTGGATTGTGTTAGGCTTAGGGGGAAAACTCGGGGGCCAAATTACCCATCTGATTCAACTCTGAGGTTGCCAGGGTGGTGAGGGACAATATATCAGCCTACAAGAGATACAACAGGATAGAGAGAGAATCAGATAAGGAGGAATACCTGAGGCTAGGTAAAGTGGCAGGCAAGGTGGTGCAGCAAGCAAAGGCACAGAAAGAACTGCAGAATAGCAGAAGGGATTAAAACCAGGGAGAAGGCTTTCTTTTGCTACATAAGTGAGAAGAGGGATAGGAAAGATGGGATAGTTAAGCTGAGGAAAGGGGATGGATGGGTGGAGGAAGAAGTAAGCAAGGTGGAGGTACTGAATGAGTATGTCTGCTCTGTCTTCACTAGAGAAAAAGATGGACTGGTACCACCGTGGGTGTGTGCCCACAGACGTGGTAACAGAGGTAGATAGAGTGAGGGAAGGGCTACTAGCACTAAAGCCAGACAAGTCCCCAGGACTTGACGGCATACATCTAAGGGTTCTGAAAGAGGCAAGGCAAGGCAAAATTTATTTAAAAAATACCCAGTCCCAGAGGATCTGGGTGCTGCACAAAATAAATAGATACAACATCAAAAGATACAGAATACATCATAAGTTTAAAAACATAAAAAAGATTATAACCCAAGATATTATTATTGTAGTCTGTTAAAATCCATAATTCAACCTCAAAAATCTTGAGAAAATAGAAGAGCCTTCAGGCGAACCTTAAAAATATCTACAGTAGGGGCACCCCTGACCCCAGATGGCAACGAGTTCCAGAGAACGGGGGTTGCAAGACTAAAAGATCTGTCACCAGTGGATCTTAACCTCGTTCTCGGAATTGCCAGGGGGCTCCTGCTGGAAGAGTGGAGGGGGTGGGCAGAGAGAGCAGGTGCAAGAAGGTCTAACAGACAACCAGGGCCCTGCCCGTGTAGGGCCTTATAGGTGAGA
Source organism: Neoceratodus forsteri (assembly GCA_016271365.2). Taxonomy (NCBI): domain Eukaryota; kingdom Metazoa; phylum Chordata; order Ceratodontiformes; family Ceratodontidae; genus Neoceratodus; species Neoceratodus forsteri. The sequence goes on from CM057458.1 coordinate 940,930,338, forward strand.
AGACCCACCTTAAAGAGGATCCTCCATCTCACCGGCAACCAGTGCAATTCATGCAACACCAGTGTAATGTGGAAAAATTTTTGCTGCCCGTTAAGTAACCGGGCAGCTGCGTTTTGCACCAGCTGAAGCCTACAGAGAGATCCTCCAATGACCCCGAGGTAGAGTGCATTGCAGTAGTCAAGCCTAGAAGTAACTAAAGCATGCACCAAGGTAGGGAGGTCCAGAGGCGGAACAAGGGGTTTTATCTTGACGATATTTCTAAGATGGAAAAAACAGGAATGGACCATGCAGGATATTTGCGCCTCCATAGTCAGATTCCTATTCAAAATAACGCCAAGATTTTGCACCCAAGAGGAGGCCATAAATGAAACAGCTCCCAGAACAAGTCCAGTCACTGAGTCAGAAGCCATCCTATCATGCACTCTGTTCGACTCCACTACCAGTACCTCCGTCTTGTCGGGATTCAGTCGCAACCAGCTGGAGGCCATCCAGTCGTTGATCTCAGCAAGGCAGATGTTTAGCACGTCCGCTGCGTTAGGTGTTCCTGGGGCAAAAGAAAGATATAGCTGGGTATCATCGGCATAACAATGAAAACCCAAGCCATACATCCTAATGATCTCTCCCAGGGGAAGCATGTACACTGCAAACAACATTGGGGACAGTACTGACCCCTGAGGGACTCTGCAAGATAGGAGGCTAGGAGTGGAGGAGAAATGCCCCATCACAACCCATTGCCTCCTGTTGTTTAAAAAGGACTCAAACCAGTGAATAACAGTACTGGTGAGTTTGCAGAGCTCCCTAAGGTGGTCAAGCAACACACAATGGTCCACAGTGTCAAATGCTGAGGAGAGATCGAGGAGAACAAGAATTGTCTTATCTCCATGATCTCTCGCCCTGAGGAGATCATTCTGCACCTGAACAAGCACAGTTTCTGTGCTATGCCTCGCCCAAAATCCTGACTGAAAGGGATCGTACAACTCATGAGTCATGAGGTACTCTTCCAACTGAAGCACCACCACCTTCTCAACTACCTTTGCCAAAAAGGGAAGGTTGGATATAGGTCGGTAATTTGCCCTGACCTCCGGGTCCAAACATGGTTTCTTTAATAGGGGTCTCACTAGTGCCTCCTTCGAGGCATCAGGAAAGATCCCCTCTTATAAGGAACACCGGACAATCGGAGCAAACTCCGGGCCAACGGTGTCAATGCATCTCATTAAGAAACACGTCGGCATCGGGCCCAGCTCACAACAGGTGTGCTTCAGATTGGTTGCTGCCTCAATGACCTCACTTACCTCCACCAGTCTAAACTCCCCCCAACCAGGCAGAGTGCACTCAGAACACTTTAGACGACCACTACCAGCTACAACAGTGCTGGCTGAAGAAGCCACCTGCCGGATATTGTTCACTCTGTCCAAGAAGAACCGAGCAAACTCTTCACATTCAGTATGAGAAATAACCTTCCCGAGCTGTAGACAGGCAGGATGAAGTAGCCTGTCCACAGTCCGAAAAAGTCTAGCTGGTCAATTCTTCCCGGCAGCAATCTCCCTGGACAGGAACACTGCCTTCTTATGGTTGATTACCCCCTGGTATGAATTATAATGCACACACAGGGCCAGTTTGTCTGCCTCCAGGCTGGATCTCCTCCAGCAGTGCTCTAACCTCTGACCCTTCTTCTTCATTTCCCTGAGATCCCCATCAAACCATGGGAACCTAAGGTAAGAAGATCTGGGTCATACACGGACAGGTGCGAGGGAGTCAGTGGTGTCAGATAACACCCTATTATAGATATCAACCCCAACACCTATGTCTCTGACGCATGCATCACCCACACTAGACAATTGAGCTGCCACCAAAAAACCCTCAGGGGTCAAACCTCATAAAGGGCGACAGCTCATCGTCTCAGTAGGGGGAGGGCATCCAGCAGGAGCCCCAAACATGAACTGCACCATGCAATGATCGGACCAAGGTACTCAATCAATCTTGAGATTATCAATTTCAAGCCTGAGAGAGAACACCAGGTCCAACATGTGGCTGTCCTGATGTGTCGCAGCAGTAACAGCTTGTGTCAGACCCAAAGAAGACATAGTCTGAAGGAGGTTGTGACTACACCTTGAAGATTCTTCATCAGCCCAAACACTGAAATCCCCCAGAAAATATATCTGGGGCTTCCAATATTTTGCCAACAACAAATTCAGCAACCTCCTGCAGGAAGTTCCCCATTGCCCTAGGAGGGCGATAGATAAGGCAAATCCTACAGCCTGCACCTGGACCCCCACGAACAGCCACATATTCAAATGAACCTGGGGTTCCCACTGGGTGTACGGTGAAGGCCAGGCTGGATCTAAAACAGATGGCTATGCCACCACCCCTACGTTCCACTCTGGGGCAGTCCACTATGGTATACCCAGGAGGGACTGCGGACTCAAAAACCAGGCCCGCATCATCTCCAACCCAAGTCTCCATAATGCAAGCCACCCTCAGGGGATTGGTGGGTGATGCAGCCCCTTGGGTTACCTGACCACTCGATCTGGTGGATTCCCCCACTCGATCTGGTGGATTCCCTGGAGACAGGCACCAAACATGTCTGGCCTCTCCCATGTACCTGTCATAGCCCAGGGCGCCTTCTGGAACCAACAACCCCTATCCTGCCACCCTCCACTATGCATGGGATGCCCCACTGCCCATGATCAACCCGGCTCCTCCTAATCCCCACTTCCCAACAGCTAGCTAGAAAGAGCTAGCAGAAGAGCTTGCAGGGCCACAGGTGGACCTCTTTAATGAAGCCCTGGAGTAGGAAGTGGTGACGCAGGACTAGAGAATGGCAGATGTGGTGTCTCTTCACAAAAGTGGGCCCTGGGATGATCCCAGGAACTACAGACCAGTCAATCTGACGTCTATTGTATGCAAACTCATGGAGACCATACTCAAGGAGAGGTTGGTAAGGTACATAGAGGAGAATGGTCTCCAGGACGAAAGGCAGCAAGGGTTTGGGCATTTGCATATGCTTCCCATGAAGATCCTGTCAGACGAACCTGACTGACTTTTTTGACTGGGTCACCAGTGCAGTGGATGGGGGCAAAACAGTAGACATCATTTACCTGGACTTTAGCGAGGCCTTTGATTCTGTGCCGCATAAGAGGTTAATCAGAAGGATCTTGGGGTTGGGGAGAAAATAACAAGGTGGGTAGACAGCTGACTAAGTGACCAAACCCAGAGGGTGGTGGTGGTGTGGGGAGTTATCCAGCGCCAAGGAGGTCACCAGTGGGTCCACACAGGGATCGGTGCTGGGGTCGGTGTTGTTCAATGTCTTCATAAATTACATTAGTGAATGCATAAAGGGCAAGATGTGCCTGTTTGCAGATTACACTAAACTCTGCAGGAGGCTGAACACAGCTGAAGGGATACAGGACTTATGGGAAGACCTCATGAAACTTGAGAGATGATTGGGGATCTGGAAACCTGGTTTCAATGCCAAGAAATGCAAAGTGATGCACATTGGGGCCAGAAATCCTAGGACTGAGTATTACCTTGGGGGGGTCCAGGTAGCAGCACTGGTGGAAGAAAAAGATCTGGGGTGGTGATTACCAGTGACCTGAAACACTCTTCTCAATGCAAGAAGGCAGCAGTGAAGGTGAACAGGATGTTGGGGGTGTACAGCCAGGGGATTCAGCAATAGGCAGAGTGAGGTTATAATGTCCCTGTACAGGTCACTGGTGAGACCACATTTAGAATATGGGGAAAGGTACTGGAATCCATATCATAAGAAGGACATTAGCTAATTAGAGAAAGCCCAGAAGAGGGCAATCAAGATGATCAGGGACTACAGGGAAAGTCTTATGATGAGAGGCTGGGAGCCTTGAGAATGTACTCCCTGGAAGAGTGTGAGAGAGGGAGAGAGAGAGGGGTGTGATATGATAGAAACCTTTAAGTTCTTGAAAGGAAAAAAACAGAGTGGATAGGGAATGTCTCTTCAAGGTAAGTGAAAACATATCCATGAGGGGGCACAGTCTGAAGTGGGGGGGGGGGTTAGGAGGATGTTGGGAAACACGTTTTCATGGAGATGGTGGTGGACACATGGAATGTGCTGCCAAAAGAGATGGTCTCAGAAAATATGATGGGCAGCTTTAAGAGGGCCTGGGATAGGCATAAAGGGAACCCAGGGGACCATGGGGTGAGAGTTATGAAGGAGGATTGATGGGGGGGCAGGGTCACTGGTATAAACCTGAGACACTGCACTGCTAATAAGCAGACATGATAGACCAGTTTGGCCTTCTTCTGCTGGCTCTTTAGAATGTTCATATGAATAGAATGAATGGTGGGTGGGCAGAGGGGGATAGTGAAAAAGCAGGAATACTGAATGAATATGTCTGCTCAGTATTCACAAAAGAGGAGGGGGAGGTGCCTAATCCAATTAACAGAAGCACTCTGGATAGGGGGGTCGATCCCAGTCTTTCCACAGAAGAAAGGGTTCTGAAAGAACTCCTAAAACTGAAGGTGGACAAAGCAATGGGGCCTGATGGAATTCACCCCAGAATTCTAAAAGAATTAAGGGGAGAACTAGTGAAACCACTGACTACCCTTTTTAACAAATCATGGGAGGATTGTGTGGTACCCGAGGACTGGAGGAAGACAGATGTGATTCCCCTTCACAAAAGTGGGACCAAGACAGAGGCAGGAAACTACAGACCTGTCAGTTTGACCTCTGTGGTAAGGAAAGTGATAGAATCACTTCTGAAGGAAAGAATTGTTGAGAACCTAGAGGCTAGTGGGGCACAGGACCCAAGGCAGCATGGGTTCACAGCGGGAAGGTCATGTCAGATGAATCTAATTGATTTCTTTGACTGGGTGACCAAAGTAGTAGACCAGGGAGGGGCTGTGGACATGGCCTACCTAGACTTCAGCAAGGCATTTGACACAGTCCCACACAAAAGATTAATAGTCAAATTAACCAGCCTGGGAGTGGGTCCCAGGGTGGTAGCCTGGGTAAAACATTGGCTGGACAACAGGACACAGAAGGTAATTGTAAATGGAGTCTACTCTGAAGAAAGAGGGGTTACTAGTGGGGGTACCGCAGGGTTCAGTACTGGGTCAAGTCCTTTTTAATGTCTTTATAAGTGACATTGCAGAGGGACTGGAAGGAAAAGTATGCCTCTTTGCAGAAGACACAAAGGTCTGCAACAGGGTTGATACACAAGGAGGCGTGGAAAGGATGAGAAGGGACTTGGCAAGGTTGGAGGAATGGTCGGAAGTATGGTAGCCAGGATTCAGTGCAAAGAAGTACAAAATAATGCACCTGGGAAACAAAAACCCAGGGGAAGATTACACAATGGGGGAGAGGTAGTAATAAAAACAAAAAAGGAAAGGGACCGGGGGTAACCATATCAGATGACCTTAAGGTTAGCAAGCAATGTGAGTAGGCAGTAGGGAAAGCTGGGGGTATACTGGGATGCATAGGGAGAGGCATCACCAGCAGAAAACAGGAAGTTGTTATCCCTCTGTACAGACAGTTGGTGAGATCCCATCTGGAGTAATGAGTCCAGTTCTGGAGACCCCATCTCCACAAGGACATAGACAGGATAGAGGCAGTTCAGTGGAGGGCAACTAGAATGGTGCAGGGTCTGCAAGAGAAGCCATACGACGAGAGACTAAAAGAGCTTAATATGTATACCCTTGAGGAAAGGAGGGAGAGGGGGGACATGACAGAACTGTTTAAGTACCTCAGTGGAATCAACAAAGTCCAAGAGGGTAGCATCTTTCAGAAAAAGAGACATGCAAGAACAAGGGGACACAATTTAAAGATGGTGGGGCAGTTCAGGGGCAATGTGAGGAAGCATTTTTTCACAGAGAGGGTAGTGGATGCATGGAACAGCCTTGCTGAGGAGGTTGTGTGGTCTGAAACTGTGGGAGAATTCAAGAATACATGGGACAGACATAAGGCAATTCTTGTGGGGGATAGGAAGAAATAGGCTGTTGGTTAACTAGGATCTGCAGCTTATCCTGTAGGTAGGGAAATGGGCAGACTAGATGGGCCAAGCAGTCCATATCTGCTGTCAGAGTCTATGTTTCTATGTTTCTATGTGCATAACATTTAATGGGAAGGAAATCCTTGCTTCACTGTGAAATATGCAATATTTTCTTACAGTGTGACTTTTACTTCAAGAATGGTATATGGAAGGCCATTTAGATTATGTTTTTTTTCATGAGTTTTTTAATTATTTTGAGAAGCCAGTGAAACTAATATACTAAAGTAGGTCAGGCAACACTTTCTACTGACATAATGAGGATTCTGACAGACTTCTCCCTTCCAAAGCCTAAGGGCAATTTTAATGGTATTTTCTTAATTAAAAGACAACAGTTGCTCCTCTAGAGATAAGATGTGGCTGTGTTTTTCCATGACTTTAAAAGCAGTCAACTTATGAAAAAGGTGTAATTAAATTCATACTCAAATTGATAAATGGATTGAATGAATCTCTGTGTAAGTGCCAAGACATTGCTCATCAGAGAACATGTACAATTTAGTTTTGTGACTGTAGATCAAGTACGGTTTGTGGAAAAATGCAGGTAGGAAAAATGGGCAGATTGGGTAGGCCAAGTGGCCCTTATCTGTTGTCAGTTTCTAAAGCTAGTTATTAGTTTACTACAAAAGAACCCCAGAGCAAATGCACTGGGGCATGGGTTATCCCAGAAGATATTGGCCATGCAGTCAAATTTAAAAGAAAACACAAATTGCACATATTCCAATAATGCAAATCATCATGGGAAGCATTTGCAAATGCCCATGAATTAATTCGGACTGGCTCAACTTTAAGCAGAATTGCATGGTGCCAGAAAGCCTCACAATACAATCAGCAAAGGCTGAGAACAGCGGACACAGACATGTGTTTCATCCTCATTTGGACTCCTCAGTGTGCCATATCTGTATCTCAGTGTTAGCACCTTTAGAAAGGAAATTTATTAGAAAAGGTTTGTACTTAATATGCACTTTAATGAATATAAGGCACTATGTTTTAAACAAGGGATTGATGTTATGTATTTAATGTGTTGAAATTAGTGAAAATGAAGGATGTATTTATGTAGTTTTGCATTTTGTAAGTCATTTATGATGGTCTAAAACCAAACAAATAAATAAGTTATGTTATGTCATGCCCTTGAATTTGTGAATGAAATCTATAGTCTGGCAAATTTAACTTTCCTACACAAAATCACCATAGTTTTCAATAATCTATGTATATTTGCACTCAGTTGCTATGAAAACACTAAACATCTCCGCCTTTATTCAAACCTAGTTATGGATGCAGTGGGCGTAGCCCTGCAGATTTGTTGCGATCACAGTAGAAAATAGGAGCATACTGGATACTGAATGGATGTGTTAGTATTAGAAGTGAACATTAATCATTGCACGTCCACCGCACTACAGTCTGCCATGTCCAGGATGGCTGCTGGAGCTCAGTGCGCATGCCTGAGTCATCAAGCATGCTCAGAGAACTCTGGTGGCCATCTTGGACATGGCAGACAGTGCTATGTTCTGCTGTGACCTCGGCTGCAGCCATACTGGCTCTGGCCAGAGTTTGTTTTTTTCCTGCTTCAGAAAAGAAAAGAGCTTTAGTGATTCACCTTAATTTAAAAATGTGTGAATGGCCTCTACCATCCTATAGTACTTTGGAAATTATTAACCACACCTACCCAGCCTTACCACTTAAGACTTTAGGCCAGAAATCTCCATGTCTCAAGGGCATAAAAATAATTTCTGGAAAACATCCTTACTATCAAAACACCACTAGCTATCAGGAACTTAATCCTGACACCATTAAAGAGTCCAGCAATCTTCAAGCCTTCAAAAGAATTCTTCATCATGAACTGTTCAATCCCAGTACCCACTAACAGCCATAATGACATTTTCTACCCAACTAACAACTTGCACACCTGGAGCCAGATTTTCCAAGGGCATGACATGACCCATATACCATATCCTTGTGTGCAGCTCCTGGGAGCAGGAAAAATCCCTGCATCTGTAAAAATGCTGTTTTCAGAATTTTATGCACACAGGTAAAATATTTTTTTTTCCTGCAGCTACACAAAAAATGTTACTCTGGTAACAACAGATGTAGTATTTTTCTACAACTGTGCAAAAAAATATATGTAAGCTGCCATAAACTGTGGAAAAAAATGCAAAAAAGCAGCCCTTCTGAAAATTAAGCACATGCAGAAAAAAACTGGTTGCACAAGGAAACCCTTTGTTGCGTAACTTTTATTTCCACACGTGCGCAAGTTTTACACCTTTGAAAATCTGATTCCTGATGTCTTCCTCCACCTCATCTCTATGCAGTACTTGCTTCTGATCGCATCTTCCTTGCCATGCCTCCTCTGTGCAGCTTTTAAATTTGTACAGTACATGATTACCTTTGTACTGCTTATGTGTGATATTTTGCTTGTACCACCTCAAAGTTTCACTGTTTTCACATCACTGCTGCAAATGCCCTTTCCAGGACACTCTTGAAATTAGGTGCTCCACTTAAAAAAACTATCATGCCAGTCACAAATTCAAATAAAAAAGTTCTCATTCACTGATCTTCAGTGGAAGTCACACATATTCAGTTTGATGAAGGTGAGTTGTTCTACTGAACATCTGTAGGACTTACAGGGCTCTCTTCTCCATTACAATGATTCCTGTAGCCCTGAAGACTCACTTAGATGAAGCCTCAGTGTGGGGTTAAAGTGTTGGTGTGCTGGACATCTGTTTAAGCTATTAATAAAAAGCATGGCTAAACATGCAATTATTTGTTTCTGTGCACTATTTTTGTTTCCATGTGCATTTCAAAGTATACACTTGAACAAGGCCATGTTACTGTACATAACAGGCGATGATTTTTGCCAAAGCTAGCAAGAATATCATATTCCTCTTCCAAGAAAACAAACAATCTTCACTTTCACAAAGGATTACCCTGTCCATAAAGTACATATCAGCATTGTTTCATTATTCTGTTTCAACTCTACAATGGCTACCACCATAAACACCAGGAGCAAGACAGCAGTGCAAGGGCCCAAGGGAGTGCAGGGTTCCTTAGAAACCAGCCTCAGGGTCCAACCCTCCAAGGAATTTAGAGATGCCCTTCAGTGGCTGCTTAAGCTGGGGGGCCCCAATTGACTTCGGGTAGTGATGCAAAAAGCTCTGGGGCCTCATCGGGGGGGTCCCTCCGAGGACAGACCACCCAAGACACTATGACGGCCATCCACAAAAATGGCCAAGGTCCTGGCTGCCAGAGAAGGAAACAGAATAAAAATGCTGGAGAAGCACCCAAAGGCACCAGGGGAGTCCTTAACAGTTGAAGAAGATGGAGTTCTCAAGCAGGAGTAGGAGAATGGCCCAGCAGAAGAGGTGGAAGGCCATTGGGAAGGGCCCAGCACAGCGACACCTGCTTCTATAGCAGAGGGTGAGTTCAGCGTTACGCCCCTTGCAGCTGACGCTCCCCTTCTAGAGTGTCAGTTTGGGACAACTAAGAAGAGATTTCAGCCATATTGGTCCTTGCAAAATAGGAGAAGATGGAAGGTTTGATACCTTTTATTGGACCAACAAGTAGGTATCAAACCTTCCATCTTCTCTGGACAACTAAGAAGGGACTTGGCCAGTGTACCCATCCTGGTAACAGGCTGCAGGGGTTAAGAACATCTGGTAAGGGGTGAAGCCTGTAGGCTAGGGCAATCATTAGGGCACGTGGTATGGCCAAAGGAAATAAAAAGAACAATCCAGCACCAGCCACATGCTCAGGTGTCCCACCATGTAGCATCCTGTCTGGGGCAAAGGTGCCTATACTCAGGACACAGCAGTGCTGTTGGTTCATGCCTATCTCATGGTTCCCCCCCAACTGGCTGGGTGCCACTCCCTTGGGGATGGGCAGGGCCACACCTGTGGCTGGAGGGGTGGAGGTTGGCTCACCACCTTTGAGTTTCAATCCCTGGCCTTGGGCACCATGGGGAGGTCAGCAATCTTTTGGGGGCAGAAATGTGGAAAACAATGATGTGGGGTTGCAAGGACCCTCCTCGCCTGCACCACTGACAGTAGCTCATGGCTTGGGGGAGGAACGTGGTTCTCAGCAAGGGCATTCTGCTATGGCTGCGGAACCACCATCGGCACCCCCAGAGGGGATCAGCTCCACAGCTCAGCTTAGCAGCCCTCAGGAGCAACTGCAGGTGGATCATTTGATGAGACAGGTTTGGGAGCTGGGGCAGGAAGGAGCAGACCTGGCAGCTGCAGAAGTCATGCAGCAGCATCTGGCAGAGCCCACATCAGGCCCAGCTGTGGCTTTAGTGGCAGAGACCCCCACGGTGCCCCCTCCATCAACCCAGCAGGACCCTGGGCATATGTGGGAGTAGGTGACCCTATGGACACCCACCTAACAGCTGTAGTCAGGGACAATTTAAGAAGGGGAATTCATAGAAATGTTCAAGTTGCTACATCAGGAGCTACCTGATGCAACTGACAAAGACAAATTGAAACAAGAGAAGCTGCGCAAGTTTAAGGTGCCCCACACTTTCGAGTACTGGGCAGCTGTTTTTGATATTTTATTTCCATATATGGTGGGAAATTCTCACTAAAAATTGGGCAGTTTTTGTAAGATAGAGATAATGTGAACACTGCGCACCTGGTTTATGAGGGAACCGCATGGCTGCGGTACGATAAGCTGTTCCGGATGTGTCTCACTAGATCACCAGACATGCGCTGGCACAAAATTGATCATGATCTATGTTTTAGGCACATGGCCTGGGCTCCACCAGCAAACATCACCTATACTGCCAGTGGGCACATGGTCGCGAGGACCCCCCCCCCGATCAGGGGGTAAAAAGGGTGGGCACTTGCAGACAGCATAACACAGGAAAGTGTTTTTGGGAATACTGTAAATTCCAACATGAGTGCAGCAGTTGTGGAGGTAAGCACAAGGCTAGTACCTACCAAGGAGGTTAAAAAATGAAAAGAAAGAAAGAGTAAGTCAGCAGGCTGATAGAAAGCAGGGGAACAAGCATTTCAAGACGCCTGGTGAGGTCCCCTATAAGAACTGACCACATGGCCAAGTGGCTTGTCTGCTACCCTTACAGAATCAATGCATATTACTTGCTGAACAGCTTTACCAGTGGGTTTCAGATCTCTTACCAGGGTCCACACGTCTCCACCATGGCATGTAACCTGAAACCAGCTAATGCCCTGCAGCCCATGGTGGCACAAAATAAATAAATAAATAAATATGCAATGAGGTGAACACCAGGAAGGTGGCAGGGCCCCGTTTGATAATCCATCACTGGACCCCCTCAGGACATCACCATTAGAGGTGGTTCCCACAAAGTCGCTAGGGGAATACAGGCTGTTTCATTACCTGTCTTATCCTGAGGGGGGCTTCAGTGAATGATTTCATTAGCCCAGAAGACAGCTTAGTGTGTTATGCATTTTTTGTTACAGCGGTCAAGCTTATTCAGGAAGCAGGCAAGGGTGCGCAGTTGGCTAGGAGCGATATCAAGTCTGACTTCCGCCTGCTACCAGTCAACCAATGAGATTTTTACTTTGAGATGAGCCCTACTACGAAATGGCTATGCCCATGGGTTGCTCTGTTTCTTGGTCAGCGTTTGAGGCTTTCAGTCATTTCTTGGAACAGGCCACCATACAACATAGTGGCATCTTCAGAACAACTCATGACTTGAATGAATTTCTTTTTCTTGGGTCAGCAGGCATGTCCGAATGCAGACAGGCCCTCACTGCCTTCGCATTCTGGATGGACTGGTTCAGTGGCATTGGCACATGAGAAGACTGAGGGGCCAGGCTACCCAACTAACTTACCTTGGCATTGAGCTGGTCACCATGGAGATGGTGTCCCAGCTACCAGCCAACAAATTAGGGTGATTGGGACAAATGGTGGCTGAGGTGAGGTCCGCTCATAGGGTCACCCTGAGGACCATGCAGTCATTATTTGGACACCTTAAATATGGCTTGTGGGGAAGCATCACCAGGCAGGCTTTTCTCAAATGGTTGGTTTGGGCTACTAGGGGTTCCCTAAACCCCATCGTCTCTTTAGGGTAACCGAGGGCTTGAGGTCAGACCTGATGGTCTGGGACTGCTGCAAGGTCCATGTGAGAAGCCGGTGTACCTTTCAGGCAGAATTGCCAGATGGTTACTGATGCAGCTGGGGGGATTGGTTACAGGATATACTTTCTAGGATCCTTGTTTGCAGACCCTTGGGACGAGACTTGGAAAAAGGAGGGACTCATGTGGAATGTGATCCTGTTGGAATTCTTCCCCATTGTGGCAGCAACCTTCATTTGGGGGGAACTGGCTTCAGAACAGTAAAGTCCTTTTCCAGTCAGACATCATAGGGCTGGTGGCCATCCTGAACTCACAATCCACCAATTCCAAGGAAGTAATGAGGTTACTAGGGTCTTTCAGCTGAAATGCCTACAACTTAATGTCTCCTTTAGGGTGGTACACATCCCTGGGGCTTTGAATGTAATTGCGGATGCCCTCTCTCAATTGCAGTTCGACCACTTTTGACAGTTGACTGCAACAGCAAAGGAACACCCAGCTCAAGTGCCTGCCTTCCTTTGGCAACCTGCTATCCAGGAACAGCCAAGTTGGCACAACATGCTCTGGTCCCAGGGACATAGTGTAGTATAGGCACATGTGAGCTCGTTCAGGAATTTCTGAGGAGACATGAACTATGAGCTGCTGCAGCACCCTCTCTTGGTGCAGCATTTCGTACATTCCCTGATTGGGTAGGGCATGGCTCCCACATACATTCATAGTCATATGTCAGGGATAGCATTCATGGCAAAGTTGCATGGGTTGCAGGATGTTATGGGTTCATTCTTGATAAGGAAGATTATGAGGGGTGGCACAAAACACGGGGAAATAGACGAGATAGTAGGCAACCAGTTGATGGATTCCTCTTAAATGACATTTTGGCCTGCCTGACCAGTGTCTGCACATCCGAGGATGAGGCTGTTTTGTTTAACAGTTTGTTCGCTACTGCCTTTGTCAGGGCATTCATGGTGTCAGAACTGGTGGAGGATTCTTTCTTGCTGGCAGGACATAACATACACTGTGGGGGATGTCTCATTGCATGGTGACTCTTTGGTTATACGTTGCACCACTCTAAGATGGCGCAGCTATGTCCACCCAAACTATCAAGTTTTGTTGGGCTTTGGGGCAGCTGTTATGCCCTTGGGCCCTCATTAGGAATCAAAGGATAGTGACACAAGGGGCATTTTTCACACACACCGATGGGAGGCCAGTTACGAGATACCAGTGCTTCAACCCTCATTCATTTATAATTGAGGCAGCCACTGAGGTCACTAGACTCGGTTGCTGAGAAGGGGAAATGCAGGCTATTGGGAGGTGGTAGTCATTGGCATATCACAGCTATGTGCGGCCTGCCGAGATGGGAGACAGTGCTGGCATGAGCACGTCGGGGGATGTCAATTAATAAATTGTGATTTGTCTTACAGGTGCACACCCAGAATTCAAAACCTTTTACTTGCCTGGACATTCATTGTCATAGGGCCCGCGAGTGGGCAGCTTGCCAGGGCCAAGGAGTTCAGCTGGGCATCCCAGGGGACAGAACGACAATTCAATGGTGCACCCTCAATGGGATGCAGTGGAAGGATTTAATTCAGACCCTGAGGAACCTAGAGCTTCTTATTTTTCCCCCTCATGGGTTGAACATCCATTTGGGGGGTGTTGGAACTTATCATTGATAGCTATAATGAGGACTGTGATGGTCGATCTCGGCTGGGTCAGAAAGCACATGCCAGGCACTAGGCTGGCCTGGTTGAAGATCGGACTGAGGGGCAAATGAATCATTGGTCACCAAGATATTACGGCTGGATGTATGGAGTGGTTAGATTTAGATGGGGTGTATCTGTCTGAAATAAGGCAGGATATGTTTAATTTTGGTCTACAGAATGTCTTGGAGAAATGGTTACAGGTATTTGCCTGGGGCATTGTTGGGGCGATTCGTAAAAAGGCTTTATGGATCTAATGGGAGATGTTTCGGAATTAGGGGATTGTTTATTACAATTTTTTCTTATTAAACTCTAGGATTACAAATACCTTTGAGCAGGAACTGCTCATTTACAAAGATTCCACGTCAAAGGATGTAGGGTAACATACATACAAAGGTCAACAATGGTTACAGTCATAAAAACACAAAGATGTCTATGCATTTATTATACAGACAAAAATGGACAGAGACAACATAAGTCAGCTTCAGACAAGTTTCAGGGTGAACAGCATGTAGTTATTATAGGGTAGGAGGGAGTCAGGAAGAAGTAGGCAGGCTAAAGGGCCATTGTCAGCAGGTAGAGGTGGGTGACAAAAGTGCAGGGTGGATGGGCTGGAGGGCCCCATATCTGAAAGTACCATTAGAGAGGGTAGGGGGTGTGAGGCAGTGTGGTGTATGGGGAGATAAGGGGTGAGAGTGGGGGAAACTGGTATCAAAAAAGTGAAGCTCTAGGGGAGGTTACAGGTCACCTATGACTAGGGTAAAATGAGGAGGCAGTTACTTAGGCAAGGCAGTCACACTGAGCGGTAGAGGCAAAGAATAGTCAGAGTTGCCTTTTAAAGGGACCAAGCATCACAGTTGTAAGTGTTTCTTTGTTAAGGGTATTGTACCACTGAGGAGCCCTGTGCATGAACAAACTCTGACCCATTGTAGTCCGGCATCTGGAGACCTGGAAGGTTTGATATAGAGCACTGCATGTAAGCTGGATACTGCTGTTGGCAGTAAAGAGCTTTGCCACTCCTGATGACATGAGCCCAAGGAGAACTTTTTTGGTTAACAAGCAAGTCTGGTATTGTATTCTACTAAGGAGTGGTAGCCATCCAGCCTGAGCGTACAGGTCACAGGTGTGTGTTAGGCGGACAGCACCCGTTAGAAGCCTACAAGCCTTGTTGAGTGTCACCGATATCCTCCGGAGGTCAGTAGGCGAAGCAGAGCCATAGATGACTAATCCATAGTCAACAATGAAGGTGATGGAGCTGTAGATGGTCAGTCTAAGGGCATCAGTGGTCATGCAGTGTTTGTGCTTGTGGAGCAGGCCGATCCATATGTTGGCGGCCTTAGCTACATTGCCAATGTGCCGCGTGTAAGAAAGAGAACTGTCCAAGGTGATGCCAAAATATTTAAACTCAGGAACATGTTCAAGTGAAGTCCCCACATGGTTCTTGATGGTGAGGGGATGGCGGTTTATAGTTGCTCTGTGCATTGCAAGATGTCATGACGTTAGTTTTGCTGTAGTTCAGGATGAGTTTATGTGAGCTAAACCACTCTTCAACATGCCTGAAATCACACTGCAACTGACTCTCAAGTTGTTTAGAATCATGGTTGCTAGTAAACAGTACTGCATCATCTGCACAGAGTAATATTCTCTGTTGGCAGATGCTAGGAAGAGAGAAAAGAGTAATGACCCCGGTATAGACCTCTGTGGGACACCTGAGAGGACTGGTTTTTCATCAGAGGTGACACCAGCAATCCTAACACGTTGGACCCTTCCCCCGACGTAGCTAGCAAACCATTGCAGTGCATTCTTGGAGAGTCTGAGAATGGTCAGTTGCCTGAATAGGAACGGGTGGTTAGCAGTATCAAAGGCCGTTGTCAGGTCAATGAATATTGGCCCCCCCAACAGATTCCTTGGTCGAGGATGTCATGGATGAATCCAGTAAATTCCAACAGTGCCGTGGTGGTACTTTGCCCTTTTCAGAAGCCATGCTGTTCTGGGCTCTGGATTTCATATTTGTCCAGGAACTCGACAAGCTGGTCCAAGACTATTTGTTCCAGAGCTTTAGATAAGGGGGGGGGGGGATGGAGATGGACCTGTAGTTGGTGTGCAGTGACTTGTCTCCACTTTTGTGTACAGGTGCAATAGTCTCCTGTTTCCAGAGTGATGGGAATTGACCCAGTCTTAGGGAAATGTTGAAGATCTTTGTCAAGGGTTCAAGGATTTCATCTAGGACTAGTACAAGCAACTTCAGGTCGAGTGAGTCACCACTGTAGCCAGTTTTGTGGATGGCCTTGCATATATAGGTTCTGGCTAAGTGCATTGGGATCTCTTTGAAAAAGAACTGTGGAGCTGTGTGTACTTGGGACTAAGGAAGCCTGCACCCCCTTGAACTCCTGTACAGCTGTCTTGCCCCTAGTGTTTATGGCAGTAGCCATTGTAGATTTGAAAGAGCTTGGAGAGAACCTGTAAAAGAGCAAAACTTCCACATTAGATTCCAATGTAGATTAGGAAAAGGCCATTGTCGCCGGGGTGCAGGGATGGGAGGGTGGGATTCGTTTGGCTCGTTTCCTAGAGTAAGCCCCTTCGTGCCCCCCATGACAATGCCTTGGCACTTCATGAGAAAAAGGAGGTGCCATATTGATTACATTATGCTGCATGCAATGGGCAGAAATTTGAGATGTTAGGATCTATATTATTATTATGTATTTATTTATTGTTATGTTTTTAAACAAAATGTCCCATTAGGAATGCTTTCGAAACATGCCTTTTATGGAAAAAAGTAATGGGGTGGCCCGGTGAGTGCCTGTCCACAAAGGTGATCTGGCACAGTTTTGGATGGAGTAAGGGACAGTGGGAGGCGAAAGTCAGCAGTTGAGGCCCAGTAAGGGCATAACTGCATGGCTGCGGCCTAGCGGGTTCCCAGTCCATTGAGTCTCCTTGTCATCAGTCCAGAATGGGAGCATCAGCTGCAAGGGGCACAACGCTGAACTCACCTTCTGCTATAGAAGCAGGCGTCACCATGCTGGGCCTTTCCCAATGGCCTTCAACCTCATCCACCTGGCCATTCTCCTGCTCCCCCACAAGAATTCCATCTTCCTCAACTGCTGAAGTCCTATGAAGTCAGGTTGAAGGAACTGAACATGTACTCCCTGGAAGAGAGGAGGGAGAGAGGGGATATGATAGAGACATACAAGTATCTTACAGGGAGGAACAGGGTGCAGGAAAACACTATTTTTAAGCGAAAAAGATGTTCCAGGACTAGAGGGCATGGGATGAAGTTGGAGGGAGGACGATTCAGAGGAAACATGTGAAAGAATTTCTTCACAGAGCGGGTGGTGGACAAGTGGAACACCCTGCCAGAGGAAGTGGTGGGGCTGAAACAATCACGGGATTTAAGAATGCATGGGATAGACATAAAGGAATTCTGGAGGTCAGGGGTTAGGTGCAACAGACTTCTAGGAAAACAAACTGAACTTACAAGCTCAAATGGGCAGACTGGGTGGGCCATAGGCCCTTATCTGCCGACACTGTCTATGTATCTATGTATCTATGATCACTCCCCTGGTGCCTTTAGGTGTTTTCCCAGCATTTTCTTACTGTTTCCTTCTCTGGCAGCCAGGATCCTGCCATTTTTGTGGATGGCCATTGTGGCCTCTTGTGTTGTCTGACCTCAGAGGTACCCCCATGATGAGGCCATGGAGTTTCCTGCAGCACTACCCAAAGTCAATCGGGACCCCCCCGGCTGAAGCAGTCACTGGAGGGCATCCCTAAATTCCTGTGAGGATTGGACCCTGAAGCTGAGTTCCAAGGAAGCCTACACCCCCTTGGGCCCCTGCACGGCTGTCGTGCCCCTGGTGTTTATGGCGGTAGCCATTGTAGATTTGAAAGAGTTTGGAGAGAACCTATAAAAGAGCAAAACTTCCACATTAGATTCCAATGTAGATTAGGAAAAGGCCATTGTCGTCGGGGTGTGGGGATGGAAGAGTGGGATTTGTTTGGCTTGTTTCCTAGAGTAAGCCCATTTGTGCCCCCATGACAATGCCTTGGCACTTCACGAGAAAAAGAAGGTGCCATATTGATTACATTATGCTGTGTATGATAGGCAGAAATTTGAGATGTTAGGATCTATATTATTATTATTATGTATTTATTTATTATTATGTTTTTAAACAAAATGTCCCATTGGGAATGCCTTCCAAACATGCCTTTTATGGAAAAAAGTTTGCTTTTTTTGGGGGGGGGGGTAGGAGGATGGGGTGGTGTCCTCCACAAGCTCTCCAGAGAGCAGAAGACAGAGAGAGAGAGACGAATGCCATGAGACTGGCAATAGTGGCAGTGAAACCCCCCTCTCAGCTTGCCCTCATGAGCTGCTTAACTGCCATTCGTGATCGCCCTTCCACCAGTTATCTCTGCATTGTAACGCATCCAGGATGAGATGCAGGCCGAATATGAGGGAGGTCCAGTCAATATGGCCGCCGAGCTTTCGTGAGGACACCCACGGGAGTAGGCCTCTATAGCCCAGCATGGGCTGCCAATGCCCAGGCAAGATGGCCGACCTTGGTCTCGCGAGAGGGAAGTGAGAATGAAAGCCTCCCATCTTCCTGATGCAGGCTGCTGTAGGATATCTTGCGAGATTGTGAGGTCCCCAATTAACCTCCAGGGAGGCAACTGGTGAATGGCTGGTGGAGTCCAACCGCCACCCGCGGGTGGGGCTGGGGTATTTTCCAAGGAGAAGCCCCGAGCTTTGGGAGCCGAGGCTCCCACTGAGTGGATGATGTAGGGAAGAGCCGCTCATGCTGCTGAGGAGGTCGGCAGCTGCCCCGGGCCTGCAGCGCTGCCAAGTACAGTGAAATTGGAACTCTCCCCCTCATGGATGGGGGGGTGAAAGTGGGGGCCCACGTACCATGAGGAAATTCAGGACTTTTGCCCAAGGCAGAGAAATGGTGGACCACAACAGGGCAAACTACTGATACTGGCAAGGTAGGAAAATCTGAAAGTGAGAGAGGAGGGGGAGGGGGGAGTCGTGAGCTGTGGGCGAGTGGGCCTTAACTGGCAGGCCTCAACAGGAGAGGGAAGGATCAGAGCCCCTGATTTGTCTGCGGTCAGGCAATCACTGCTTTTTGTTATTTATTTATTTTAAAGGGGGCTCGCACAGGGCAGGTCTCTGGATCCACAGGAAGGTGCAGTCGCCCTTCCTACGCAAATGCCAATGAGCAGAAAGTGGATGGCAGAAACCAGACAAGGGTACCCCACAGAGGTTACCCATCAACCCACCTACTCAAAACAGTTCCCCTGACCTGTGGTATGGCTCAACCCCAGTAACTTTCCCACAATAAAGCAAGTACCACTATCTATTTAATTTAATAAATTTAAAAATCAGCTATGCAGTTTTAAAAATTCCACCCCCTTTTTTTTTGCTCATGAAATATTGACCATGGGGCAACAACAGTTTCCAGGCCACCCCTGCATGCACAAACTCTAAGGCCTACCTAAAAGAAGGAGTCCAGTAGCAGGGGCTGACTTGTTTGTCCTCTGGAGGTCTGGTCAGAAAGAGGAAGACCCTCTACTGACCAGCTCCTTAGTATTCTGGCCTTGCCCCTCCTTGCTTCAGGCTGCTCCCAGCCCACAGCCCCTCAAGGCAAAGGTCAATTGGTCACCACCTTCCTGGTCATTTGACCTCAGAAGGTAGTGGCCAGGGATTCCCCTGGTCACTGGGCAAGTGACCTCCCGGAATTCCGGAAGAGATCATTCCAAGAAGACAAACAATCTTCACTTTCACAAAGGATTACCGTGCCCATAAAATACATATCCAGCATTGTTCTGTCACTTGTTTAAACTCTGGTGCCTGCTTGTAAAATGTATTCCTAAATGAAGAAAAAGGATGCATTGATAATATGTGATTAAACAGATTCTTCCACTGCATGAACATCAGATGGCTCAGCCCTTCTTGTGATTCATCCCATTCCTGGTTTCCATTTGCTTATTATCAAAAAATTCCTCTTCCTGTCTTTGTTTTGCAGTATCCGGCAAACCACAGATGTATTAGAAAATACTTTTCTTGCATTTCTCCATGCCAGATCCTTCTGGTAGTATGTGTTCTACTTGGTGTTTAAACCATAGGTCAAGGTGTGATAGCAGCATGTTCTGTAATGCTCCATTTGGAACATACCATTTTGTTTCTTATCATTTAACAGGATTTTCTGTGCAGTCTCAACCAGTAGAACATTATTACTATTGTCCTACTCTTACTATAAAATGTCTTGCTATTTCTTGTAGAGCAATATAAAGAAAATAAATGTGGAATTGAATCAAACCTAAACATGCCATTTGGGAGATACCTTTACGAGTGACAACCTCAAATAATTCCAGTATGATAACAAGTTCCCAGTTGCTGGTCAAAAGAAACTGCTGTATATCTGTGCTAGTTATTTTGGGTCTTCTGATGCTTGGTAAAAGTCAGCTGATGTCCTGGGAATGGTTCTAACATGCAGTATATAAAATTCTGCCAAGTTGCTACATCCTGTTTGAGGTTATGCTGTGGCAGTTGTGTTGCCAGCTGGATGACTTTCAGAGATTGCCATGCCATTGCTAAATGGGAGAAATGAGTCACTGTATCAATAATATTGTTGGTCTGAATATTTCTGGATGAGAAATCACACACAACATACTAAGACAGTAAGCATAGCACTGGACATGGATGTAAAAGTAATTAATTGACCTCTGAAACTTTTTCTTTCTTCTGCTTTCATTGTTTATATTGGAAAGGCATGTGAGCAAAATTGCCCATTTTCATAAGTGTTCAGTGACACACAAGGTGAAACAATACACAGTCAGGAAATAATAGCACATACAGGGGGACAGAACATTTTGTAGTTAAAAAATATACCAACGGTTTTACCATAGTGCTTTGACAGCGCTAGCACCGACATCCCCTACAGCGACAGCTACCATGCCAACTGTCAGCATTGTGCCTTGGGGATGTCAGTGCGTCTGTCAGAGACAACCCCCCATGTGAGACTCCACCCCAACCCCTGGTCTATAGGATTCCTGCTCGAGTTGGAGCTGGACCGGGTCTGAGGCGAAACACCCAGTGAGGGTAGTCGGTCACTGCACAGACCATCACAGCGACGCAGGTTTTGCTCTGACTCCCTGTCGCCTGATGGTCTTCGTGCCAGACTCTGCTGCCATGATGGTATACCATATAGGATATATATATATATATATATATATATATATATATATATATAACCTAGCGGGAAGTACAAGTGACTGGCATCATAGTATAGTACAAACTAGACATGAGACGCTGCATTTTTATATAGATGAACAAAGCATACTTAAGTAACAAGGAAACAGTGTAGATGCATATAACTGAAATAAGCCTGTAAAGACCCTTTTATACAACTGAAATAAGCCTTTAAAGACCCTTTTATACAATTGAAATTAGCCTGTAGAGACCCTTTTATGGAGCTGATCATTTGGTGTTAGAGGAGGAGATAGCACAGGTCAGTGCAGAGAATGTAGGTTAGGGGCAGTTGCATTGGAGTTTGCCAAAGAGGTAGAATTTTAGGTTGCTTTTAAATGACATCAGTGTAAGGCACTGGACCAAGGGAGGGGGAGGTTGTAAAATAGTTTGGCACCTTTGTAGGAGATGGAGTGTTGCCCCTTGGTTGTGTGACAGTAGGGTATTATGAAGGTGCAGCTACATGAGAGCCAAGTGGTCCTAGTGGGTACAGACTTATGGAAGAGGGAGGAAATGCTGTCAGGTATTGAGCCCAGTTGAATTTTAAAGAAGAAAGTGCATATGTTGCTGTCAAATCTATCCTCCAGAGTGAGGCAGTTTGCGACCTTGTAAAGATTGCAGCAGTGCGTCCTGAGGGGAAGGCCTGTTGGTAAGAAGGCACCTAGTTTCTGGTACAAGGAAATGTTTTAGCCAATGTAGGATGCCCAGTCTTTGGTGGATTTTTTAATTAGTTGACAGGTGTGTAGTTTGTAGTTTAAGTGACAGTCTAGGTGGCTCCACAGGTATTTGAAAGGGATGACTCTCTTGCTTGGGTTGCTGTTGCTATCTTTGAGAGAAAGACCAAAATTGAGGGCCTTCCTGGAACCTGAGAATACCATGACCTTAGTTTTCTTGGAGTTGAGAACCAAGCCGCGGGAGGAGAACAAGGTGTGTAGTATGCTGAAGTCATGTTGTAGTTTGTTCTGAAGGGTGGAGGGGTTACTGGGCCACCACATTTCCGTTATGGCAACAATGTCAGGTTTTTCAATATCACAACTGTCAAGCAGCTTGTCAAATTTGTTGTTCAAACTATGAGTATTTAATAAGAGACCTTTGATGTTCTTTTTCTTATAAAGTTTATTGCCTTGAACTGAATTAGACTTATCACTGAATTATAAACAAGAGTTGTTGTAATCAGTGTTTACGGTACAACAATCTCCCAGGAGACTACAATGGTTCCGCCATGAGATTAGTTTAGAAAATGTACACGTAATTATTTTGCCCCCAAATTTGTTCAAGTGAAGTCCATCCTTGTTATATAAATAATTATTGTTGACAAACAAAACAAAATACCATCTCAAATTGGCTTCCAGCATTACCGTCGCGTACTCACACCTGTGGTAATTGTAAATACTTTCCTCCATTTCCAAATGTAAAACATTCACTATGGTGAATGTATAGACTGCATTTAAAATCAGGGCCTTTATCAACCCGTTTTACCTCTAATGACATCTATTTATCTAGCTGTAAGTGTGGGACTTTTTATGTTGATAAAACCATCAGAGCATTTAGGATTCATATAGAAGAGCACTTGCACAGCATAGCAAGGGAGGACACTATGAATGCCTTCTCCCAACATCGCCTGGAACATAACAGGGAAGAGAGAAACCACACATTAAAATTTTATGGGATTGAGAGAGTAAACCTTGGGCAACATGGTGGTAATCTGATCCGTTTGATCTTGAAATGTGAGTCCTTTTGGATTTACATGTTGGGGGCCCTTATGAAGCCAGGACTAAATGATAGATTTGATATTGTGCCATTTTGAGAAAGTAAATCTTATAATACTATTTTTGATTATGTGAGTGTCTAAATTGTCTTTGTTCTTTCCTTTTTAGAGTGTGGAGGGAAGTGAGGCTGTCCAGCACTTTCAGCTCCATAGAGGAACTCTACACACTCATATAATTTTTCACCTATATTACATTTGGGGAACTAGATTTCGTGCAATAGCCATTTTGGAAATGTGAAATTGTTATATGAATTTATATAGCTATATGAATAAGCTACTTCTGCTGTAGTAAATTTGGGTTTTTTAATGCACTTTTACATTGCACTTTTTGGACTTGTTATTGTTCTTTGTAATGTTTTGCACCGCTCTTAAATTTGGGTGTACTGCTTTAGGAGACCATAATATATGGTCTCACCCATTTGCACTCTCCATCCTGGAATGATGCATTAACATGCAAAACCGATTAGGTTTTCTGGCATCATCATCCTGCTTCGTGGTATGATGAATTGCTTTTAGGTTCTTTGAAACAAATAAACGAACATTTCATACAGCAGAATGGGATGCAAATTTGTTGTTTCCACCATTTTAGACAGCCCAGTATCTTGCAATGGTCCAGATCTCAGTCGCCTTCTTGTCCTGGCCATATTCTTTGTATGCCGCATTGCTTCTGCGACCACCTTTGATGGCCAAGTTCTCATGACAGTGTGGATCTCACCCACCAACTTTCGTGAGTCCTCTCTTGGTGGTCATCTTTGTTGATCAACTGCTGTGTTTTTTTGGCAATGTCTTGGATGGCTGAGATCTTTGATCATTGAAACAGAAACAGAATTTGACAGCAGCTAAGGACCACCTGGCCCATCCAGTCTGCCATTTTCTTCCTATCTACACTATTACTGTACATCAGACCATACCTGATCTACAGCTCTTTCTCCCAACCCCCCTTCCTTTCCACTATGATTCCTTTGTGATTATCCCATGCATTCTTGAATCCCACCACTGTTTTTGCCCCCACATCCTCCAATGGAAGGCTGTTCCAGGAATCAACCACTCTTTCTCTGAAGAAATATTTCTTCACATCTCTCCTGAAGCTACCCCCCTCTAGTTTCATAGCATGTTACCTTATTCCTGAGCACCTTTTCTTCTGAAAATATTCCCTCTTGTATCTTATTTACTCCCATGAGGTATTTATGGGTCTGTATCACATCTCCCTCTCCCTCTTCTGTTCCAGGGTGCACATATTGAGATCCTTTAGTCTCTCCTCATAGGGCTTTTCATGCAAACCATGCACCATTTTAGTTGCCCTCCTCTGGACCGCCTCCACTCTGTCTATGTCCTTCCAGAGATGTGGTCTCCAGAACTGGAAACAGTACTCTGGGGAGGGGGGTCTTACCAGTGATCTATAGAAAGGCAACACCACCTCCCTCTTTCTGCTGGTGATACCCCTCTCTATGTACCCCAACATCCCACTTGCTCTCTCTACTGCCCTGGCCACCGTTAGGTCTTTTGGTATGATTACCCCCAGGTCTCTTTCCTACTTGGTGGTTGTTAATACCACTTCACCCTTTTTGAACTCTACCACTGAGTTTCTGTGCCCTAACTGCATTATTTTGCACTTTTTCACATTGAAACCCAGCTGAATATCTTTGACCACTCCTCTAGTTTTCTCACGTCTCTGCTCATCCTTTCCAACCCCCTTGAGTGTCCACCCTATTGCAGATTTTGGTGTCATCCGAAAAAAGGTAGACCTTCCATTCCAGTTCCTCAATGATGTCACATGTAAACACATTAAAGAGGACTGGTCCCAGCACTGATCCCTGAGGCACCCCACTGGACATCCTCCCTTCCTTGGAGTGAATTCCATTTACCGCCACCCTCTGTCTCCTATCCCCTAACCAATTTCTTAGCCAGTTTGTCACCTCTGGACCCACTCCTAAGCTACCCAGCTTGCTTACTAGTCTCCTATGTGGAAAGGTGTTGAACACATTACTGAAATCTAGGTAAACCATGTCCAGTGCTCCATCCTGATCTAGTTACTTGGTCACCCAGTCAAAGACATCAATCAGATTTGTTTGACATGACCTCCCCCTTGTGAAACCATGCTGCCTTGGGTCTTGTGACCCACTGGATTCAAGATATTCCACAATCTTTTATATCAGCAGTGATTCCATTAACTTTCCCACCACCAATGTCAGGCTGACTGGCCTATAATTGCCAGCCTCCTCCCTGCTACCACTTTTGTCTAATGGACTCCATCCACCCTCCACCAGTCCTCCAAAACCACTCCTGTTTCCTGTGAGCTGTTAAACAGAACTGTCAGAGGTGCAGTCAGTATTTCATAGGAACATAGGGAAGTGATGGCAGAAAAGGACCTCCAGGCCCACTTAGTTTACCCATTTGCCTAGCATCCCCTAGGCCTGCCCCTGATTCCCCCCACTCCTTTCAGCAGCCCTCTGTGTCTATCCCACACCCTCTTGAACCCCCCCACTGAATTCTCATCCACCACTTCCCTATGCAGCCTGTTCCAGGTGCCCACCACCCTCTCAGTAAAGAAGTTATGTCTGATGTTGTCCCTAAACCTACCCCCCCTAGTTGGAGATTATGCCCCCTTTTACTAGGACACCTCTTCAATAGGAAGGGGTTCTCAGTAGTCACCTTGTTTATCCCTTTCGGGTACTTGAAAGTCTCTATTGTGTCCACTCTCTCCCTCCTCAACTCCAAAGGATACATGTCTAGTGCTCCCAGCCGCTTCTCATATGCCAGGTGACTAAGCTCCTTCACCATCTTGGTTGCCCTCCTCTGTACCTGCTCCGCCCTCTCCACATCCTTCTTTTGGTAAGGCTTCCAGAACTGGATCCCATACTCCAGATGAGGCCTGACCAGCTGGGTGTACAGGGGAATCAGAACCTCCCTCTTCCTACTAGCGAGCCCCCTCCCAATACAACCCAACAGTCTGCTGGTTTTTGCCACTGCTTTACTGCACTGCCCAGACACCTTCAAGTCATGAGAGATGATGATGCCCAGGTCCCTCTCCTCCATGGTAAACGCTAGTTGTTTGTCCCCCAGTCCAAATTCCATTCTCCCATTTCTTCTGCCCAGGTGCATGGCTTTGAATTTTCCCATATTGAGGGATAATTTCCATTTCCTGGCCCAGTCCTCCAACTTCCCTAGGTCCCCCTGCATCCTTCCCTCTCCCTCTTGTATGTCCACTCTATTACAGATTTTGACTTTATCCACAAACAGGTTCACTCTACCCTCCAAATTCTCCGCTATGTCATGTATATAGATGTTGAACAGCAGGGGTCCCAGCACTGACCCCTGGAGCATGCCGCTCATGACCGCCAACTCACCCGAGGGGACCCCGTTTACTACCACCCTCTGTGTTCTGCCCACCAACCAGTGACACACCCACTCTATCACCACCTTCCCTAGCCCCAGACATTCCATTTTGTGCACCAGCCCACCATGCGGTAGCGTATAAAAGGCCCTCCTGAAATCCAGGTAGGCTATGTCCACCACCACCACCCTCATATCCACCACCCCTGTGACCCAGTCAAAAAACCCTACCAGATTTGTCTGACAGGATCTGTCCTTGGTAAAGCTGTGCTGCCTTGGGTCTAGCAGGCCACTTGCCTCTAGGTAGTCAGTGATCCTATCCTTGAGCAGCTTTTCCATGAGCCTACTGACCACCAATGTCAGACTCACAGGCCTGTAGTTGCTCAAGACCTGCCTTCCCCTCCCTTATGCAAGGGCAGCACATTCATGGACTTCTAGTCCTTCGGGACTACCCCCATGCACAGGGACTCATTGAACAAATAGGCCAAGGGGGCCGCCAGCTCCACACCCAGTTCTCTCAACACCCTAGGATGAATCCCATCCTGCCCCATGGCCTAGTCCACCCTCAGGCCCTTTAGCTCTTTCAAAATCTCCTTTTTTCTGGAATGGTCCCACTTCCACCCCTACCCCCTCTCCCTTTAGTCCAAAAGCACCCTTCCCCCCTCCCTCTTCCTTCGTGAATACTGCACAGAAGTAACTGTTTAGTAATTCCGCCTTCTCCCAGTCCCCCTCTACCTTTTCCCCTGTCTCAGCCAACAGGCCAGGTATCCCAGTCCTGCCCTTCCTCCGCTCACTAATGTACCTAAAAAGAGTATTGTCCCCTTTCCTTACCCCTTGGCTATACTCTCCTCCGTTCTTGCTTTCGCCCTTCTGACCACCCTCCTGGCTTCCCTCTGCTTATCCTGGTATGCCACATGGTTCCTTTTACTCTGTGTAGTTTTGTACTGCCTGAATAATCACCTCTTAGCTCTGATGCTGTCTCCCACCTCCCTGCTGAACCACAGAGGCCTCCTTCTGCTCTTGCTTACCTTCTTCAAACAGTGTTCCGTGGCCTCCACTATTGCCCCTTTAATCGTGGCCCAAATATCCTCCACCCCCTGTGTTCCCACACCCCCAAAGCCTGTCGAGTATACTCCCTTATCCTTCCAAAATCAGCCCGTCCAAAATCCAGCACCCTCACTTTGATCTGGTGGTGCGAGGCCAATGTGCGTATCATGAACCACACTGTGTTGTGGTCACTATTCCCTAAGCTTTCCCATACCGTTACATCACCCACACTGTCCCCATTAGTAAGCACCAGATCCAGCACCGTTCCCTCCCTGTTTGGCACCTAACCAGCTGGCTCAAGTGGGCAATCTGTAGGGAGTCAACAATTGCTCTGCTACTGGATGAGGTTGCAGACAGGGATTACCACTCCACATCTGGCAGGTTAAGACCACCCATCAGCAGCAACTCCCCCTTGGTCGCCATCTTAGAATCTCCTCGGCTATCTGGTTGTCCACCTCTAACGTTTGTCCTGGTGGCCTGTAAATCACTCCCATGCACAGCAACTCACCCTTACCTGTGGCCAGTGAGACCCAAAGAGCCTCAGTGTCCCCCCACCTGCCCAGTGTTTCCGATGCCTGGATCCCCTCCCTTATGTAGAGCGCTACGCCACCCTTCTCCTAACGTCCCTATCCTTCCTGAACAACATATAACCTGGGATGTTCATGTCCCATTCCTGTCCATTGTGAAACCAGGTCTCTGTGATTCCCACCAGGTCTAACTCCTCCTTCGCCATAATCGCTTCCAGGTCTGGGACATTGTTGCCCAGGCTCCTGGCGTCCACGCACATGGCCCTCCAGTAAATGTGTTCCCTAGCCCCCACCTTCCATGTCCTAATAGTTACTTGTTTGTGTGGAAAAGCAAATCCAGCCCCAGCTGGATTGCTCGCCTTATGTGGAGGGGACAGCTGTCCCCCTTGCCGAGTGCACTGCTAGGTGACGCTTGCAGCAGCACACCGTTATCAGTTTAAATTGTACAGTACACTAAATAACTCCTCCAATTTACTCTTGAGCACCTCCTTGCCCTGTCTGTTCAGGTGAAGCCTATCCATGGATAGAGGCTGTCATCCTGCCATAGAGACCCCCACTGGCCCACCACCCCACTGATGACACTGTATTGTATACATATGGTTCAACGTTACCCGAAGTTAGGAGAGTGCTTCAAGTTGACTTTGCTCAGCTCGAAAATAATCTAATTAAGGCTAAGCTTCTCCTGAATGCTAAGAAAAGCAAAGCAATTATCTTCTCTCGCAGTACTTCCTCTGGCTCCCCCTCCACCCTGTCGAAAGACTTCATTGTTACTTCTCTTTGTGAACCATTGGAAGTCGTTCCCAAATTTAAATATTTGGGTATCTGGTTAGACAATAATCTCACCTTTAATGACCACATAAAAAATTTATCTAGGAGGATCAAAGCCAGGCTTGGATTCTTTTTCAGAAATAAGTCACTGTTCCCCCTTGAGACCCGAAACAGGATCGTTCAGGCTACACTCCTACCCTTACTCGACTATGGTGATGTAATTTATGCTTGTACCACTCTTGCAAATCTAAGAAAACTAGATATCCTCTATCACCATGTGCTACGGTTCATTACCAACTCCCCGTACCGTATATACCATTGCGATCTGTATGCAGCTGTTGGCTGGACATCGCTCGCCACCAGACTCCTACTTCATGCTGATCTATAGACCCTCAAGCTGCTTCTGGATAAACTGCCGAGTTATTTATCCTCTCTTATCAGCAACTCACATAGTGCTTTCTCACTCAGGAAATCTGACTTCTTACTGCTGGACATACCTAGGGCTTGTACTTCCTTTGGAAAAAGAGCTATCGCTTCCCACTATATGGAATCAACTCCAATCCATGCTGAACTACCCAGCATTGTCACAGTTAACTTCTACAAAGTGCTAAGTGCATCTAAAATAAAAGATATTTGCAACTGTCATTAACCCCCTCACCTTTGTATGTGCCATTTACACTCATGATTAAGTCCCTCCCCACCCACATGGGTGCCTTTTACTTTTTCCACATTAACATTAGATATAGCCCTCACTGTAATCTTGTACCTCCAACTTGCAATACACGGCTATAACTACCTGCTCCTCTTTCACCTCCCATTTTGGCTTCTTACTTATTTAGTAGTCCCGTACTCCTCCCTACTATCCCTCTCATCATTAACCATGTCTACCTCATTTATCCTATGCTGTCGTTACTCAATCTGCTAAGAGTACTTAGTATAATTACCAGTGTGATGGCTATATACTCTACCCAGTATCGTTGCGTATCACCAGAACATTGTTCACACATCACGAACCAAACGTCCTTCATTGTTTATTGTTTTAGGTCTCCTGCTATACCAGATTATGTAAAATCTTACTTGAACTGTGTATGCACTTTGAATATTTGCAATTAGTGTTGCCCTTTTAAGGGATGCCTTACTATGTAATGTAATATCTTTATCTATGTAACTGTCCCAGGACCTCCTTGTGAATGAGCTTGCTCAATGGAGTTTTCCTGAACTTGAACCCCGTAGCCCTTCTGTACACACCATTTAGAGAGCCAGCTGTTGAACTCCACTATCCTCTGTTGCCTATCTGTACTAGCTCTAGGGACTGGAAGCACCTCCAAGAACACCACTGAACAAAATCTCAGGGTGTTACAGAACCGCAATAGGGCCTCAAACCTCGCTTGCACGTCCACCATGCTGTGCCTGGCTAGGTCATTTATTCTCAAGTGGAACACTAGGTGTGTTCTCTTATCCTGCTACTTCCCCCAGTGTTTATCCTCACTTACCTGAACTTTTGTTCACCCAAATCTACCTATACCTATTTGACAAAGCACCTTGGACTGCCTCCTTTTATTAGGTTATTTTTAATTTCCTACTGATTCATAGTTTTAATTTTAGCTGCAATGTTAATGTCATATTGTCATTTTAAATACTTTTGTAACCCCCCTACAAAATGGGGGTTCCTAAATTGTCTTCCTGAGCTTGCCTAAATGCCCACTGCCAGGCTGGTGTTCTGTGTTCTAACAGTTTTAAAAGTGCTTGCATGCGAGTGCTGTTAGCCTCAGTGCCTGTCTCTTTAAGAGGAATCATTTTCATGGACATAATTATTCTGGGTGGGGGCCGAGTGGTTTCAGGCTCGAGTCCCGCCTGGGCTACAATATAGCCACTTCATTCTGCCATCGCTAATTGCACAGAGGAAGCCCTCCTAGAATCTGCGATTGTTTGCTGATTATCTGCTTTAACAGTAATAATATAATAGTTTGTCTAACCTACCTTCCTTTGCAGCATGGACTTTCTGCTAAGCACCACCATCTTGGTTCTGGACTGCCAGTTTGGACCAATCAGTACCTTTGGGGACCCTAAAAGGGAGACTGTCTCCAGGGGTCTTGTGGGACTGAATTTCTGTAGAAATTGTACTTTTTAACTGTTTTTCACCTAAATGGATCTGGAGGGGGAGCCCTTGCTGTGACAGACAGATGGATCCACAACCCGAACCTTTTGGATCACTGGGAAGTCCCAGAGCTGCTTGCAGCAGTGAGTCAGTGTGTAGTTGGAGGTGAGAGAGTGAACAGCTCGAGTGATTCAAGCAGCTGCTCCTGCGTAGTAGCATCGGGGGATCGACGGGAAGGCTGCATCTGGCCTGCCTGCTACCATCTTCTTGAGTGAAGAAGTCTGCATTAATATCTCGCATTTTATCCAAATTTGCTGTGATTGTGACTGGAATCCTGAATTGTGACAAAGTGAAATTTGCCTGGTATGGACCAAAGATGTGCCTCAGTGTGATCAGGCTGTTAGGACTTGAGACAGCCACAGAGAGTACAGTTTGCGCAGAGACACTGTTGATTGCAACCGGACTGTCAGCCGAACTGTGGTATTTACCTGTCTTTACTATAGTTGTGCTGAATGTGGAGTGTGGGTCGCGATTTGGTTCCCAACATTGCTGAATGTCTCATGTTTGCTGGAGGCTGCATCCAGCAAAACCTACCGGACTATATCCAAAATCATTCACTTGGTCTGGGCCTCACCATCTTGTCCTAGATTGCCGTTCATGCTGCATAGAATCATCCAAGACCTGCCTTGGGATTTGGCTCCCTGCTCAACACCATCAAACAGGATCGACCACCATGGTGCAACATGTGGGCCCTGCTTCTCCGGGCACAGGAGTCAATCATCCTGAGGTGTGCACTTCGTCCATCCTGCCTCCTGGACTGGTTAGCATGAGTAAACATCACGGTATCTCCCTGGAACAGAGCTCAAATTAAAGTGTTTCATCGATTTAATTGTTTTTGTTAATCATTACAAACTGAGCCATCTGGCTCCAGAATGCAAATTGTGGGTTAAAGTGCATGTTGTGTTTTTCCTTCCTAAGGGCCCCAACAGCAGCTACAACACCAGCCCACCCCGGGCAATGCTCCAGGCTAACCTTCAGACCAACTGGATACCCAGAGTGTGTGTGACTGTGTTTGAGGGACTCTTAGAGGCATGCATACTTAGCCTTATTAAATCAGATCCAGAATCAAACACCAGATTACTGCCCCTCCCTTGTTCATGTCCCCCAATAAATCAGATCTAAATCCTTTTGCATTTACACTGGCTATTGTGTACCTGTGTGGTGGGGATACTGTGTTGCTATTGCCTTTCTCCATTGCAGGTCTTGTTTTACAGGGGGTCTCAAGGGCCAGTGTAGCTTATCCAGCCCTGGTGGTAAGTGTGTCAAGTGTGGGTATAACATTGCATTCTGGTGTAGACTGTAACTGTGTAATTGCTGACCAGTGTAGGCCACTAGAGGGGTTGGAGGTGGGTATCAGTGTCCCAGAGGGCTGCACCTAGAGTAGCTACGCTACCCTTAAACCAACCCTTCAGGTGGAGGCACCCATTCACAGAACTCAGGCCCCTCCACCTGCACTTAGTCACGCAGGCAGAGGTAGTATCCCTTGGGATAGTGCCACCTAGGGGGTTACATCTTGGAGGCACCACTGGGATTAGCACCCCCAGTAGCCAAAATCAAGAATTACTGTTAAAGCTAAATGGCTACTCTGGTAGAAGTGGTTGTGCACCAGTTCATGGGGTGGTGTACGGTGCAAGAGATTGATCCCCACAATGCCTTACTTATACTGGATATTCCCTTGAGCATTAGTAAGGACACTGCAGAAGGGGCACTTTCCAAAGCTGAATGTTTGAAAAATGCTGTGGTGGTGGATTGACAGGCTGATTTAACTGCCCAAATTGTCATGGCCTTGGTGGAGTGGAGTGCCCCCATGGATGGCACTAAAGTGCCACAGACTACTGCCCCAGAAGGGGTCCAAGCTGCCTGGAGGGTAATAACTAAAGGCAGTAAAGATCCGGGGAGGATGAGCCCCCACCATTATCTGAGACTTTTGAGAAGTTTGCTAAGTGGTTACTGGAGGAGGGAAAGACTGTAGAGGACTTCAGAAATTATTCCTGCCACCTGGGGGGATCCTTCCCCAACACCTCCTCCCATTCCAGTAACTGTCCCTGCCCCAGCTCCTGAGCCCACACCAGTGCCAACACCTATATCTGTGCCTATAGTTAGTCATGACTCCTACCGCAGGTTGAGGATGTTCTCAGGCACCCTCCCCAACCCCCCAGCGGGAGGACGATTGGGAGATCTGGAGAGATTATGTTGCCCCCCAAGTAACCGAATGGCAATGTTCTGAGACAGAGAAAAGGAAAAGGTTGGTTGAAAGCCTTAAAGGCCCTGCCCAGATGACTATCCATGCTAAACGGGCTAGTAACCCAGAAGCGACGGCTCAGGACGATTTGGCTGCATTGGAAAATGTGTATGGGAGCCCAGATTCAGATGAGGATTTGTGGTGGAGAGTAAGGAACATTCAGCAGTACCAAGGGGAGCCCTTATCATTGCAAGTACCCCTACTTGAAATAAAATTACAAGAATGCCTTAAGAAAGGCAGCATGACTCCAGATAAGTTGGATCACACTAGGTTGAATCAGATTCTTAAGTCTGCCCCATTCTCTGAATTGATGTTACTTCATCTATGACTTGTAGCCCAGCTGGATTCACGCCCCACCTATGATGAACTGAGGAAAGAAATTCGGAGGGATGAGAAAAAGCAGCCACAGAGGGGGGCCCCTCACGCATCTGTTGCTGCCACCCAGGTGACAGAGGATGATCCTGTGGGTGAAGTTCAGGTGTTAAATACAGCATCAGTTGAGCACTCAGAGGTTGCCAAGGATGCCCAGCCATGGGAAGAACTGCTGAGAGAATTCAGAGAAGCAAAAGTCAGTCTTTTTATGAAGGCTGCTCTTGCAGACCCCTATCTTTCTCAGAGTGCGTCTACTATGGGGGTTGGGGTGCATGATCTGGCACCCCCTGCCGATAGCAGTTCATGGGCTGAAACCAAGGAATTAACTATGGCAGTGAAAGAAATATTGAGACATCTCCCACTGTCTTCAATACTGCAGACAGAGGTTGAACCCAGATTTTCTGTTATTAGTACTCCAACCTCAGCAACAAACGTGTATCCCTCCCTGCCTTCTTGTTGTGAATGGAGACCAGCTCCTCATTCAATGTCTTTGCCAAGGATGACCCGAAAGCCAATCATTTGTCACAACTGTGGAAAGGATGGCTATATGAAAAGAGAGTGCCGGTCTCAGAAAGACTTAGAGAAAATCATAAATAGGCTTCAAGGGGAGCTTCAGAAAGCAAATCCATGGCCAAGGGGTGCCTGAAATGATCACAGCGAAGTTTCAGGAAGTCCTAACTCAAAGTACTTTGTGGCCAAATCGTCTGTCCAAGCCCCTTCTACTATCCCTCCCGATTGGTCCGAAGTGGTGGGTCCCTCAATGGAGACTACTGTGACTGTGAATGGTGTTTCTATGTGGGCTGTACTGAATAGTGGATTGCAAGTAACCACTGTGTTTCAAGACTGGTACAACAAACACTTACCTGATGTGCCCTTACAACCTCTGGAAGGCTTGCATATGTGGGGACTGAGTGAGAAGTCCTAACCCTACCTGGGGTATGTCCAGATCTGGCTGTCTTTTCCCATGGTTGTAGCTGGAGTAGATGAGCAAGTAGAGACCCTGGCCTTGGTATGTCCCACCATGGGGCTGTATGATGGTGTGCCCTTACTCATTGGCACCAATGCTCACATGTTTGGGAGGTTGGCCCAGCTGTGTTGAGAGAAACAGGGGCAGCGAACTGAATGGGCAATGCGAATTCTAGTCTTAGTGAAGCAGGCTTATTAATTACAGAGACAGAACAATGAGATGGAGAAGGATGAGCCCTTGGGGATAGTGTGGAAGAAAGATTCCGACTCCTTAGTATTACCAACAAATGCTCAGTATACCATTCGTGGTGAAGTGCACCTCAGGAAAGATGTAAAAAACTAAATCCTCATGCTGGATGCCCCAGAAGAGGATAAGTTGCTGGAAGGACTACTGGTCAAGCCCAGTATTTTACCCACTCGAGCCCATGCCTATGCCTAGCGGGTGGTAGTGCAAATCCAGAATGTGTCTGATCAAGAGGTTCAGTTCAACCAGGGATGTACCTTAGCCATGGTACACTGTGTGGACACTGTGGTGCTGCCCAGCAAAAAGTACTCTGTTGAACAAGAGGCAGTGACCCCAGACCTGTTTGACTTTGGAGAGTCCTCACTGCCTACCGAGTGGAAGACCAGGATCAGCCAAAAGCTATCCCAGAAGAACCAAGTGTTTTCAGTAAAAGAATGGTATGTGGGATGCGTTACTGGAGCTGAGCACCATATTCGGCTTCACGATAACAGACCATTCTGAGAGGTCCCATCGTCTTGCACTGGCTGATATAGATGACATCCAGAGACATTTGCAGGAGATGTTGGTGGCTGGGATTATCCAGGAGTCAAGGAGCACCTACGCCTCCCCGATCATGGTGGTGCACAAAAAGAATGGATCGGTGAGAATGTGCATAGATTATTGGACTTTGAACCAGAGAATTGTTCCAGACCAGTATACTATGCCTTGAATCCAGAATGCCCTTGACTGCCTAAATGGGAGCCACTGGTTTTCAGTGCTTGATTTAAGGAACGGGTATTACCAGATCTCGATGGCCCCAGAAGACCATGAGAAGACTGCATTCATTTGTTCCCTGGGGTTTTAAGAGTTCCTGCAGATACCCCAAGAGATTTCAGGTGCATCCGCTACCTTCCAGCAACTGATAGAATGTGCTATGGGAGACATGAATTTATTGGAGCGTCTGGTGTACCTGGGTGACGTCATTGTATTTGGACATACTTTGGAAGAGCATGAGGCCCGGTTGTTCAAAGTGCTTGACCGTTTGGAGGATTTCGGTCTGAAACTATCTATAGACAAGTGCCAGTTTTTTCAAACATCCATAAAGTATGTTGGGCATATAGTGTCGGCAGATAGAATTCAAAAATACCGCAGCAAAGTGGAGTCATTGGCCACCTGGCCCCAGCTAAACAGTCTGAAAGAGTTACAGCACTTCTTGGGGTTCTGCGGCCATTACTGCCGATTTATTAAAGACTATTCAAAAGTTAACAGCCCCCTACTCACTCTTACCCAAGACTATCTTCCTACTAACCGAAAGTATAAGAAGAGTCCCGTTAAAGAGAAAGAGAAAGTGTATTTCCATGCCAATGAGCTGTTTGGGGCTTGGTGGTCCTCTGAGAGTGAGTCTGCCTTCTTTGAGATCATTCAACAACTTACTCATGCACCAGTGCTCGCTTATGCCGACCCTACCAAACCTTATGTCCTACATACAGATGCCAGTTTGAAAGGGCTAGGTGCTGTGTTAAACCAAGAGCATGAGGAAGGCCTGCGACCTATGGCTTTCACAAGTAGGAGTCTAACACCATCTGAGCACAACCATCTCTGTCCACAAACTTGAATTTCTCGGCCTCAAGTGGGCTGTGGTGGACCAGTTCCATGAATATCTCTATGGGGCTAAAATTCTAGTGAATACTGACAATAATCCATTGACTTACGTGCAGACTTCAGAAAATTAGATGCCACCAGGCACAGGTGGCTTTCTGCCCTGTCAAAATATGACTAAGCAGTAGAGTACCGACCTGGTTTGAATCATATAGATGCAATGCCCTCTCAAGACGTCCAAACCATGCTGACACTTGGGTGAGGTTGTCTGAACATTCCATCAAAGTATTATGCCAAAAATGTGATAAAGATGACCGGCCATCTGCAGACACCGTTGATTGCCTGGTAGACTGTTTGAGGACTCTCAACACCTGCATCCCTGCAGCCTACTGTCATTTTTCAGCATTAAACATCAGCGCCTTACCTCAGTTTGATAACGACAGCATCCAGTGGGCTCAATCGCAAGATCCAATGATCCAGCCTGCGCTGAACACTCTGCGTGCTGGAAAAAATTTATCCAAACTCTGTTCTTCTGATTTAAGAGCTGCTTTATTGCTCAGGGAAGGCCCCAGGCTTAAACTACATGACCAACTGTTGTATAGAGAGGCAGTGAATCATCAAGGCCAGCTGGACAGGCAGCAGTTGGTGTTACCCACAGCTTTCAAACAGCTGGTACTCAAATCTCTTCACAATCACATGGGGCCTCTTGGTTATGACCGGACACTTGACGTAGTGGGACCTCGGTTCTACTGGCCAAAAATGGGGACTGGTGTCGAAACTCATGTTCGATCCTGCAGTCGATGCCTTCAAAGAAAAGCCTTACCTCAAAAAGCTGCTCCCTTATTCAATATCTCCAGCAGTGCCCCGATGGAGTTGGTCTGTATTGACTTTCTGTGCCTGGAGCCTGACCAGAAAAATATTGGGAATGTGCTAGTTGTAACAGACCATTTTACTTGTTATGCTCAGGCCTGTCCCATAAAAGATCAAAAGGCCTCCACCGTGGCCAAGGTGCTTGTAAAGAAATTATTTGTTCATTATGGTGCACCCCAATGTATCCACTCTGATCAAGGAAGAGACTTTGAAAGCCGGTTGATCAAAGAGATGCTCTCCCTGTGGAGAGTGCGGAAGTCTAGAACCACTCCTTACCACCCCCCTGGGGGATCATCAGCCTGAACATTTTAACAGAACCCTCCTGGACATGTTGGGCATGCTTCACCCTAAAGATAAAGCTAAGTGGAGTGAGCAGATTAGCACCTTGGTGCATGCCTACAATTGCACCAAAAGTGATGCTACCAGGTTTTCCCCCTATTGTCTCATGTTCGACAGGGAGGCCTGGTAGCCTGTGGATGTTTGCTTCAGAGTGTCCCCGGATGGGGTCCGTGATGAAAACTATTTACAATATGTACAAAAACTGAAAGCTCAGTTAAACCATGCTTACCAACTGGCCCAAACTATGGCTGCAAAAAGAAACATTGCTAACAAGGAGAGACATGACAGGCAGGTGAAGGCTCAAGAGTTGTTGCCAGGAGTCCGTGTGTTGTTGCGGAATTTGGAACTGCATGGAAAGCACAAAATTGCCGATAGGTGGCAGCATGTCCCACACATAGTAGTCAGTAAACTGGATGACCTACCTGTGTATAGAGTGCATCCTGAAAATGACTCTCAAGCTGTTAAAACTATGCATAGAAACCACCTGCTGCCAATTGGTCAAGTAATTATTGATGTTGAACCATCAGATGCTGCCCCTCACGGGCCGGTGACTCATGCTGCTGCTAAAAAGAGTTAGAGTCAACCATCGTCAATTGTTCAAGAATATAGGTCTATCCCCCCGGCAGGCCCAGCATGACAGTGACAGTCAATCTGAATCTGACAGTAGTGAATGTGAGACTCCTTATTGCCCCACTTATGAACTGAGTCAATTGTTTCAAGATAACCCTATGTGAAACTATGGGGATGAAGCTGGACCTTCAGGACTGCCTAACCTTCCAGCTTCCTCCCTGACACCAATGCCCCCAGAGAGTGAGATGCAAAGTGTAATGTTTGAAGTAGCTGATTCTTTGTGCTTAGTGGAACTGTTTGAACCGCCTGAGGAGGAGTCAGATGTTTAAATCTCCCTGGTGACATACCAGAACTTAACGAGAAGTGTGAAAGTAATGATAAAAACCTTGTTGTGCTGGATGGTCCTAAGGCATCCTATAGTGATGAAAGTACCATTCCAGTGCAACAAAGTCCAAAAGTTTCAGTGTTTTCCCTGGATGATAAATCTGGGCCTTCTGCAGAATTCAATGATGAATCTAATGATGTGGAAACCGAATCAACAGAGCAAGGAGCCGACAATATTCCATTACTAGAGTCTTCACCCAATGTAGAGGTACCCCTCCCTACTGGAAAAGAGACTAATGCCAATGCTGATACTCCTGAGCCTGTGTCTGTTCCCCCAAGAAAGACTGAAAGAGCTGTTAAACCAGTAGTCTTAGCTATGACTACCCTGGGAGGCCCGTGGACCTTCCCATAAATGTTGTCTACAAAGGTGTCTATATCTCTGAATGCTCACTGCCCAAACTGAGCCTGTCTGCCACTTCTAAGTTGATTGTTCATCCTTATGAACATGGTGCCCCTGTCCCATCTTGCCCCAAGTTAGCTGATAGGGGAGGGCTCCCATCTATGTTATTTAGAGTGCAGGAAACAATTACCTGAATAAGTTCAGTAATATTATTGTGTGAATCATAGTAAAATAGTAATGTGTATGGAAAATGCATAACTGTTGTCATTACAGAATATCTATAGAGTATCATGAATAAGTATAGTAAGTTTATGTTTACTGATGCATCAGTCTTTACTTGCTTTCTTGTGTAGTGATGGAACATATGTCTCTTATACCATAAAGTTGTTCTATAAATATATTGTGAGTATAGACATGATGTGGACACCAAGTTCTTTCCAGGCAGGGAAGGGTGTAACCCCCTACAAATGGGGGTTCCTAAATTGCCTTCCTGGGCTTGCCTAAATGCCCACTGCCAGGCTGGGTTCTGTGTTCTAACAGTTTTAAAAGTGCTTGCATGCAAGTGCCCTGTTAGCCTCCATGCCTGTCTCTTTAAGAGGCATCATTTTCATGGGTTATAATTATTCTGGGTGGGGGCCAAGTGGTTTCAGGCTTGAGTCCCACCTGGGCTGCAATACAGCCACTTCATTCTGCCATTGCTAATTGTGCAGAGGAAGCCCTCCTAGAATATGTGATTGTTTGCTGATTATCTGCTTTAATGGTAATAATACAGTAGTTTGTCTAACCTGCCTTCCTTTGCAGCATGGACTTTCTGTTTTGCACTACCATCTTGGTTCTGAACTGCCAGTTTGGACCAATCAATACCTTTGGTGACCCAAAAAATGGAGACTGTCCCCAGGGATCTTGCGGGACTGAATTTCAGTAGGAATTATAGTTTTTACTGTTTGGCACCTAAATGGACCTGAAGGGGGAGCCCTTGCTGTGACAGACAGATGGATCCACAACCCGAACCTTTTGGATCACTGGAAAGTCCCAGAGCTGCCTGCAGCAGTGAGTCAGTGTGTAGTTGGAGGTGAGAGAGTGAACAGCTCGAGTGATTCGAGCAGCTGTTCCTGCATTGTAGCATGGGGGAATTGGGGTGGGGGGGGGGAAGGCTGTGATGGCAAAATGAAATTCACCTGGGGTGGACTGAAGATTTGCCTCAGTGCAATCGGGCTATCAGGACTTGAGACAACCACAGAGTGTACTGTTTGTACAGAGACACTGGTGATTGCAATCAGACTGTCATCCGAACTGTGGTATTTACCTGTCTTTACTATAATTGTGCTGAATGTGGAGTGTGGGTGGCGATTTAGTTCCCCACATTGCTGAATGGGTCATGCTGGCTGGAAGCTGCATCCAGCAAAACCTAC
The DNA here is from genome assembly GCA_016271365.2 of Neoceratodus forsteri. NCBI lineage: Eukaryota > Metazoa > Chordata > Ceratodontiformes > Ceratodontidae > Neoceratodus > Neoceratodus forsteri. The sequence continues at coordinate 940,970,257 of CM057458.1, forward strand.
CGAACTGTATCCGAAATCGTTCACCTGGTCTGGGCCTCACCATCTCGGCCTAGATTGCAGTTCATGCTGCAGAGAATCATCCAACGAAAGACTCGCCTTGGGATTTGGCTCCCTGCTCAACACTATCTAACAGGATCGACCACCACGGTTCATCGCGTGGATCCTGCTTCTCCGGGCACAGCAGTCAAGCATCCTGAGGTCTTCATTTCGTCCATCCTGCCTCCTTGTCTGGGTAGCATGAGTAAACATCTGGGTAGCTCCCTGCAACAGAGCTCAAATCAAAGTATGTCGTCTGATTTGATTGTTTTGGTTAATCATTATGAACTGAGCCATCCGGCTCTGGAATACAAATTGTGGGTTAAAGTGCATGTTGTATTTTTCCTTTCTAAGGGCCCCAACAACAGCTGCAATGCCGGCCTACCCTGAGCAATGCTTCAGGCTAGCCTGTAGACCAACTGGGTACCCAGAGTGTGTGTGAATGTGTTAGAGGGACTCTTAGAGGCATGCATACTTAGCCTTATTAAATCAGATCCAGAATCAAACACCAGATTACTGCCCATTCCTTGCTCATGTCCCCCAATAAATCAGATCTAAATCTTTTTGCATTTACACTGGCTATTGAGTACCTTTGAGGTGGGGATACTGTGTTGCTGTTGCCTTTCTCCATTGCAGGTCTTGTTTTGCAGGGGGTCCCCAGGGCCAGTGCAGCTGATCCAGCCATGGTGGTAAGTGTGCCAAGTGTGGATATAACATTGCATTCTGGTGTTCATTGTAACTGTCTAATTGCTGACTAGTATAGGCCACTAGAGGGATTAGAGGGGGGTATCTGTGTCCAAGAGGGCTGTACTCAGAGCAGCTACGCTACCCTTAAACCAACCCTCTGGGTGAAGGTACCCATTCACAGAACTCAGGCCCCTCAGCCTGTACTTAGTCATGCAGGCAGGGGTAGTATCCCTTGGGATAGCGACACCTAGGGGTTACACTTTCTTGTCAAACTTTTATGTAATACTATCCGTTATATGTCTGTCACCCTTCCCACTGACTTGGAACCTTTGTAAAAGAGCTGTTCCGTGCTCAAAGGTCTTGTAGTCCAAGAATGAATGAATGAATGAATAAATAAATAAATAAATATGTAACCCCCCTACAAATGGGGGTTCCCAAAAGTCTTCCTTGGGTGTGCCTAAATGCCCACTGCCAGGCTGGTATCCTGTGTCTTAGCGCTTTAAAAATGTTTGTGTGAGAGTGCCATAATGCCTCTGTGTTCTGTCCCTTTAAGAGCTGCCAATAACATGGTGACTATTTAATCTGGGAGGGGGCTGAGTGTTTCTATGCTTGAGTCCCGCCTGGGCTGCCAGATAATCGCCCCATTCTGCCATCGCTATTCGTGTAGAGGAGCTCTGTTAGATGCTGTACTTATTTGTTGATTATCTATTGGCATAGTAATGATATTGTAGTTTGTCTAACCTACCTTCTTTGCAGCATAGACAGTTCTGTTTATCACCACCATCTTGGTCCTGGACTGCCAGAATGGGCCAATCAGTACCTTTGGGGACCCTAAAATGGAGTCGGTCCCCAGGGGTCTTGTGGGAGGAATTTCTGAAGGAATTGTAGTTTTTAGACTTTGGTGCCTAAATGCACCTGGAAGGGGAGCCTTTGCTTTGACAGACTGATGGATCAACCAGAACTTTTTGGACTGAAGGAAAATTCCCAAGCTGACTGTTGCAGTCAGTCAGTCTGGAGTTAGAGTTTGAAGAGTAAACAGCTTGAGGATTCAAACAGCAGCTCCTGTGTAGTTTGTGTAGGAGAACTGTGGAAGGGCTGAGTTTTGGCCTGCCTGTCTGCTGTCCCTTGTGAGGGAGCTCTTCAAAGAATCAGACTGCATCCGAAGTTGTGAGAGAGACTTAAGCCACTGAATTGGTGACCAGGCTTGAAACCTAAAGAAGACAGAAGATTTGCTGAACGCGATCGGCCTGTCAGGACCTTCATTTACCATTGAACTCCCGGTTTTGTGCAGAGACTCTGTGAGTGTGGCCAGACTGTCATCCACCTGGTATAGTGGAGATTGCTTTACTATAAATGCGCTGTGTGCTGCTAGTGGGTTGCGATTTGGTTCCCCACTGTGTGTTTAACTGTGCCTTGCTTGCTGGAGGCTGCATCCAGCTTTCTCGGACTCACATCCGAACTGTTCCTCGGTCTGGGCCTTGTCACACTGGCCCAGCCAGATTACTCATACCACAGAGAAAACCATCAATGAGAGACTTGCTGGGTATCCGCCCCTGCTCAATGCCTTGAACAGGAATGACACCTCGGTGATTCGTGTGGGCCCTGCTTCTCCTGGCACTCCAGCTCATCAACCTGCAGTCTCAATTTCATCCTCCCTGTGTCCTGTACCAGGTACCATGAGTAAACACCAGGGTAGCTCCTTGCAACATCAGCTAAATCAGAAGTGTTGTCTCCTAATTTACTTGTTGTTTCCTTGTCACGAACTGAGCCATCCGGCTCTGGATTACAAATTGTGTGTGGTTGTGCATGTTTCTTTCTTCCATCACAGGGCCCCAACCAGCTGCAATGCCAGCATACCCCAGGCAACGTCCCAGGCTAGCCCACCTTATTTCCATCTCGGTACCCAGAGTGTGTGACTCTGTAGGGACTCTGAAGTGCATGCACGACTGCCTGATTGATTTCACCTTTAATCCAATCAACCTGATTATGCCCCTTCCTTGTTCAATGCCCCTGAATAAATCAGATCTAACTCTTTTTGCATTCAATCTGACTGTGGTTCCAGTTTGTACCCAAAGCACTGAACTGTTGTTATTTGCTGTGCCTAACCTTGTTTTATAGGAGGTCTCCAGGGTTGAACTGGTGGAACCAGCCCTGGTAGTAACTGCAAACAGTGTGGGGAATTGTATGCTGAATAGGGGCTACTGTAAAAGTGTTTGTTGTATACTGTCTAGGCCACTAGAGGGGAAGGGGGGGTTACAATGTCCCAGAGGGCTGTACCCAGGTTAGCCTTGCTACTAACTACCCAGGCCCCTGAACCTGCAACTAGCCATGCAGACAGTTGTAGTAGCCCTTGGGATAGCACCACCTAGGGGTTACAAATAAATCATACATACCTCTCTGACAATACAGGTTCCACTATTTCTTTGTTCTATGGGAACCACCCTTTTTCAGAACAGATCCAAACTGGACTAATTTCTAGCTTGGTTACATGGATTGTATCCTCAGTCCTTTTGTTCTCTATCTGCCCGAATCCTTGGGGTTCTTTCTTTGTTCTGCCTTGGACTGTTACATAGGAACATACAAACATATGACTGAGCCAGCAGAAAAAAGTTCTTGTGTCCTATCATGTCTGCTCAAGTTTTCAGACCCCTCAGCATCTACTGAGAGATCCACCCTCTCCCCATTATCTGCTCCTCCCTCCCCACTGATGTCCTCTCTCCTCCCCCTCCCCCCCCATATGCAACTTTCCCCTTTACTCTGTCATAACCTCTCTTGAAGCTGTCTTCAGGGAGACTACTTCATCTGGCAACTCATCCCACTTAGCTACCACCCTTGTCATGAAAAAGTGCCTCCTTATTTCTCTCCTGGATCTTCCCCCACCAGCTTGATGCAGTGCCCCCTAGTGGTTCTGTTCACACTAAGGTTGAAGAGGCCCTCAGAGCTCCCCCTGTTGAAACCTTTAAGGTACTTGAAGGTTTCAATCATGTCACCCCCTCTCCCGTCTATCCTCCAGGGAGTACAAATTGAGATCTTGAGTCTCTGCTCGTAGGTTCTGCCTTGCTGTCCCTGGATCATTTTAGTTGCCCTTCCCTGGACTGATTCCAGCAGCATGATGTCTTCTTTAGCTAAGGACATCAATACTGCACACTGTACTCAAGATGCAGCCGCACTAGGGATCTGTACAGTGGCAGAATGACCTCCACTTTCCTGCTGGTTATTCCTCTGGCTCTGGCTATGTAGCCCAGCATCCGAGTCACTTAGGCTACTGCTTTCCTGCAATGTGCTGAATGCTTCATATCACTCATGATGATCACTCCCAAGTCCTTCTCCCCCTCTGACCTAGTAACCTGCACACCACCCTGTCAATATTTGGTCTCTGGGTTCTTTGCCACCAAATGCATTACCTTACACTTTTTTAGTATTAAATCCTAGTTGCCAAATACTTGACCACATATCTAACTTAACCAGGCCCTCCCTGAGGTCCTGCTTCCCTTCCTCCATGCCTACTCTCCCACAGAGACAAAACACAAAGGCAGCTCAGGGTGTTGGTGCGGTGGTCTCAAACAAGATACTAAACAAAAAGAAATAACCTTGCACTTGGACGCCAGTTTTGTCGGTCAGAACAAAATTTATTGAAGAAAACCAACATGTAGCAGCTAAGCCCCACCCCAAATGTCTCAACATTTTGAGAAAAGCTCTTTGTCAAGAAAATTATCTCACCCCATGGTGAAATTCAATTTATAGTGCACAGTATAAAGGGATATACACCGGGGGGATGAGAAACAATAGCACCTAGTGACATTGATTAGAAAAGTGACAGTAACAACTGACACCGTACTAAAGCACATAATTTGCATCTGCTATAAATTAGCAGGATCACAAGTTATCAAACATTGCTAGCTTACAAAAACCGTTTGCTACAAGTGGGTTTAAAAAGTAGATATAACCTCCCACAGAGCTTTGTGTCATCTGCAAATAGGCATATTTTACCTTTTCTCTCATCTGCAATATCACTGATGAAGATGTTGAACACCAGACTGAGCATTGAGCCCTTCTAGGATCCCACTCGTGACTGGCCTAGCTTCTGAGATCTCCCCATCAACTACCACCTTCTGACTTTTATCCTGCAGCCATTTTCTAATTCACAAAATCAGTTGCCCCCCCCCCCCCCTTCAACACAAGTCTTTTTTATGGAAGGGAAGCAGCCTCTGAAGTTTAACCCAAACCAAAAAGCTTTTATAAGGCAGGAACTGGACTGTCTGCCAAAGATTCTCCTTAGCTGAATGCCCTCAGGGATGGGTTACAGTGGAATGTAATTTTCAGCTTCCATCAGACCTCCTCCCTCAGCTGAAATACTTACAGAGGCTTAGCTTATAAACTAAAAATTAAAAAAAAAAACACATCACATGCAGTAAAAATACACTGCAGGTTGTTACAGTAACTTAAATGGTCTGAAATGAAAGTTCATTTCTTTTCGGTGATCCTCCAATTTGTGGCATAAATAGCAAAATAAGTGTACTTGCAACTGACTGTGCTTTGTCCACAAACATGCTCCCTCATTTATTCGCCATCTTTTGATAAGACCAAAATGTGGCATTATACAGAGGGTGATGAGGGTGATTAAGGTCTATTAAAAAGATATACACTTTTTAAAAAATGTGTTATTGTGTAACAAAAACCATTAAAACGCACAGTGCTTTCAAGTTAAATTTCATTAAATCACAAAAGTCAGTTATTGTTTTTTGCTAGGTATGCTTGAGATTCAGGGGGCAGCGTCCGACATACTCTACCCCCCCCCCCCAGTTAATCCCATGTAATAGTGCATGCCATGAGCATTCTTTAGACAAATGTCTTTGCAGCAGCTGTGCAGCTGCTGGCTGTCCTGCCCACCTTCCCCTTAGCTACTGTAGCTGCTGCACGGCAGCAGCTTGGAGTGTCCCTGCTCCTTGCCTCCACTCCTTTATTTGGGTTAGGAAGCCTCCTCCAGGGCTTCGTTCTGTCATCCAAGCTTGCTTCCCCCAGTATTCTCAGACTCCCTGCACCCTGCTGTGTGGTGCTTTCCTATAAATTAGCTAGCTGCTGGCTATCCTCCCCTTAGCTAGCTGCTTCACAGCTACAGCTTGCAGTGTTCCTGCTCCTCACCTCATCTTTTGATTGGGCTATGGTTACCTGCTCCTGCAGGTCTTAGTTTCATCATCCAAGCTTGCTCCTTCTAGTGTGGTCAGAGTGCCTGTGTTCTTCTGTCTGGTGCCTTCCCATCCCTTCAGCTACCCTACCTGGTGGATTCCCTTTGTGCTGTGACTGCCATGGGTGTGCTGTCCTCTTCTGCACTGGCTTTCTCTGTCACTTCTTACACCTCGATATGTTTGCTCCAGTAACACTCCTCACATTCTCCAATTGGGCCACCTATGTTCTGTTCTGCGCTTGTTTCTATTTCTGCAGCCACCACCCTCCACTTGGTGCTCCTGGGCAACTACTGTGTGTTGAGCTACCCCCACCCTACTTGCTAAATATTTGTCCCTGGCCATGCTGGTGGCTGTTCTGCTCTGGTCTCTGCCAGGGGGGCTGTGTCTGCCTACTCTCCCATTCCCTGTTGCTTGTTGCTTGAGGTGCTTGTTGACTGCCTCTACCCCCAGTACCCTGCCTGTCTGCATCCAGATTTGTGCCAGCTGTGGATGTGGCTGTGCTTCATTTCTTGCCTTTTTTGGCCTTCCTTCCTTCCTTCAACTGCTCCTTTTGTCAGTGCTCCAGGGCCACTTTTGGCATTGGCATGCAGGCATCCATTGCCTCTCAACAGCTACTGTGCTTTTGTCTCCAGCTTCAAACGTTTCCCTTCCACCTGGTTTCAGCTGTGGCTGAGTTCACTCTAGGCATGCTACGAGTCTGTGTTTTGCTGCTCAGTAATTCCCACCATCCTGCACAGACAGCTGTGTGGTCCTCTACTTGGGGCTCATCTGTACCCCTCTAATTCTACCATTTCTACTATTCCTTCTCTACCTACATCTTCAAGGTCAATGCCTCTATAACCAAAAAAGGCAACAGGCACCAACATCATTTGGCATATAACCCACAGTCAGCCATAACAGGCTCCTCCAACAACTGGGCATATGCTCACTCTCTGCCCCCAAGAGCCGGTACACCTTCACCCTTTATGGAATCATACTGCAAAAAACAGTACACTTTCACACTGTGCTGCTTCATACTGCACCTAGCCAGTCCCTCAAGGAACTGTTTTCTTATATCCATAAGCCTTGATAAAGGAGAGTTTTGTGCTGTCAAACCTAAAGCAGCTGTTTCTAGTCTTCTCTTTTTTCTTGGGGTGTTGTGAATCCCATTTCTGAGCATAGCAGTGCTATGCAACCAAATGATAGACTTAAGCTCTTCTGTGGAAGGAAGTCTTTTGGGACAATAGGAGAAGCTGCTATCCTCCTTAGTCTGCTAACAAGCATCGCAGGTTGCACGTAATGCTTGAAATAATAGTATTACATTTGATGGTGACGTACTCGGTGCAGCACAACAAGATCATGACATACCACGTGCAGCACAACAACGCTGTTCCAGGCATAGATTTCCATGTGGAACAGCGTTCCACCATACACTATATTAGTTTATTTAGTGCTTAGTTTTATTTCTGCCAGATGGGTTGGGACTCGGATGGTAGCCCCTCTTCCTTTCAGTGGTTGTCTATCATTACAGCCTTCCCTCTCTCCTTACTGGATGTCAGTGTTCTGACAAAGAATTTGCCACCCTGTAGCACCTCCATTAGTTGAACCCTACTCCATAGGGTTCCCGTGCCTTTGGTATCACAAAAGAGTGGTAGTTCCTTGGGAACAAGCAGCATAAAAGGCCACCGGGATTTTAGTCCAGCCACATCACTAACAGTACTGAAGTAACAACAGCTCTTAGCAGCCCATCCATTTAGTTACATAAGCACAATGCCACATTGCACAAGCAATTATCCAAACAAGCAACTGTAATGCTTTCTCCATATTAGTAGCCCACCCAACCAGTAAACTTTTTATTTTTGCAGTATCTTTTTGGTTTAATGGACTGTAACGTTGCAGAAATATACAGTGCTTACATTTCTCTCATTGTTGTCATCTGTACAAGTGGGAGGGTTTACAGGGCCAGAATCACAGTAATATGCCTTATTTGTGCCTGCCTCCACCCATAATGCACCATCCACACTTGTTTGAATGCTTGAATTAGACATGCATATACAGGGGCTGTATATGCATATACAGGGGCTGGGGGTGGCTTGTGGTGGATGTGGTAAGAAATGCAGTTTTAAATGAGAAAGGGATTTGAGGATGATATGAGTTGGTGCTTTTTCCAGCATGAGGATACATTTTCTCTTTTTGTGTCTCATTATTAAATTAACCTTCTTCTGTCAATCTGAAAGAATCATGAGAGCATCCAGAATTGTTTGGTGCTACAGTACTCCACATTCAGTTTGTAATTAAAGTTTTTAAAACATCCAGGGCCTACTATTCAAAAGATTGCCCAGGTGCAAATCTGAGATTGCACGTGCAAACCGGGTTTTGCATACATTTTCCATATTTGAAAGCCCAGTTAGTGCGGGCAAACAGGGTTTGTGCATAGGCAATATTCAGAGGTGGATGTAATGTAAATGAAGGGGCAGGGACCTGAATATTGGTGGGGTCCAATATTCAGAGTACTTTCACCGTGCAAGGCAATTTAACTTGGTCCCCTTGAGCAGTGCACATACTGCCAATCGAAATCCTAAATCACTCCCATGCCACCCTAGGGGTTGGCAGAGGAAGTGTGGTGCCCCTCCCACCCCAACACAGTAGTCCCTGGTGTTGGATGATCCCTCCCCTCCACTGATCGTCAGCCTGGTATGTCAAAGGCATCTTCCCTGGTGTTTCTGGTCTCCCCCTACTGATCGCCATCCCAATGTTAACATAAAGCATTCCCTGGTGTCCAATGGTCCCACCCCCCACCTGCACGCATGCCTGATATTTACAGTATTATTCTCTGGTGTCTAGTGGTCCCTCCCCCACCTAATCATTAGGCTGACACACAGACACAGTGTCCCTGGTGTCCAGTGTATTCCTGACCCCTTCCTGATCCCCATATCAAACCAAAATCATTCTCTGGTGTCTAGCGGACACCCTACCTATCCCCAATCCCCTGTATAATTCCGTATGCTATTTCCTGATGTCCAGCAAACCTCCCACCCCAACAAATAGTGCTCCACCAACCTGTTCCCCCCATCCTGACCCTGAGCTGGCAACCAGCACAACCTTCCACTGTCCACCAAGGCTGGCCACTGACTGAGCTGTCAATGAGTGCATACCGTACGTGCTCACTGACAGCTCGGTCAGCGGCAGGCCATGGTGAAGAGTGGAGGGCTGTTCCGGTCACCAGCTGAGGGTCAGAATGGAGGGGAGTAGGGTAGTGGGCCACTACCTGCTGAGGTGGAGGGTTGGGGGCCACAAGATATCAGGGAATTGTGTACAGAGTTAAACAGGGGATCAGGGATAGGGAGGGGTGTCCGCTAGGCACCAGGGAATGGTTTCTGCTTCATATACAGGGTATCAGGATGGGGCTGCGATACACTGGACATCAGGGAGATGGTGTATGTGTGTCAGTCAGATGACTAGGTGGGGGGATGGACCACTGGACACTGGAGAATAATATTACAGACATAGGGCATGGGTGGAGGCCGGGACCACTTGACACCAGGGAATGCTTTTTGTTAACATCAGGCCAGCAATCAGTGGGGGGGGATGGGACCACTAGCACCAGGAATGATGCCTTTGACATGTTGGGCAGGCAATTGGTAAGGGGGCCACTAGCACCAGGGATAGCTCTCTGGAACCAGGCAAGTGGGGGGGTGGCGCCATGCTGAATTGCCGAGTTACCCATGCAAATGGGCCAATTTTAATGGCATGCAAATGGCCCCTTAGTGCCTTGCATGCCTAATGAACTCATTTTCTTGGGTCTGTTTGAATATTGGACATTTATCTGGGTGCAAGCCATTATGATGCCCTATTTTGGGAGCCATGTCTGCCCAGTGCTAAGTGGCATAGTGCTGGGCCTCAATGGCCCTATATTCAGTGGAATAGCGTGCGCTATTCCACTGAATATAGTATTTTTGGACACCTAACAACTGCAAGGCAGAGCACAAGTATTTGTGCTCCGCTTTCCCAAGTTTTGAATATCGGGCCCCTGAGGTTGGCAAATGTGCCAATAACAACAGCTTTCAGTTTTTTGCTCCCATTAACACTGACATAGAATCCTACTGTGATTCTATTTTCATATTTGTACTCCTTTTTTACTGTTCTGTGTTGTAAGAGCAGAGATTTGCAAGGAAGTAACCCAGAAAACAACAACCCTGCCTTATAAGGTTGGACATGTCATTGGGGAGGAGCTCTGAAGCAAATTTATTTCCAGCCATCAGCCCACCAGTGATGAGCAGTTTGCTCACACCAGCAATCTCCCCAGATAGGATGTGACAGATGTCCATCCTTAAAGTGCTGTAACCACTCATTAGTGTCAGTGAAGGGTTCATGCACCTGTACCTGTACCTGGAACTGGTTTCCAAAACATATGTTGCCTCACCCCTCAGGATCTCATCTGTGATATGGATGTTGTTGGCTCACGCATTAGAGAACTATGTAAATACCACCTCCTCTATCTGAGTGCGATGAGCAGACTGTCTGTTTTTTTTTTGTCTCCAATATCTGAAGCTTGCTCTGCTTTTTGGGGCATTGTGCCTCAATCTGCTTGGAAATGATGCATTCCCAGAGAGCACTAAAGTGGTATGCTATGTCTTGGCAGCTGGCATAAAGGTAGTCAGTAGAAAACAGTACAGTCTTGTTCTTTTTCTTGCTGTAAAGCAAGAGGCACATTCTTCTTTTATTAGCAATTAAGTGGGCAGCAGCCAGGACCTGCTGAGTGGACTAAAATTGACAAGGAGGCACTACCAGAAGCCCTACCAGTGGCGAGACAGTTGGGAATGTTCATCAGCTGAGTTTCTCTGTGAGCCATGAGCACTACCCACTGACAAGACTGAGGATCAGATGGTTCAAAGAGCTGAATTCTGTCAGCCATGGCAGAGGAGACTGGTAACAATGACTACTGATGAAGGTTCACCATGAGTCACGAACACCTGTCACTGACAAGACTGGGTGTTGGGTCCAGACAGCTGAGTACCATACACTGTGGCATATGAATCCTGAAAGGAAGACTACAGACTGAGTTTCGGGAAGGTATAGCCAGTGCCCAAGTTTCACCATGAACACTGCCCACTTATGACACCGAGTTAGGTACAGAGATTTAAGTGCCATAAACCACTGAAGACTGTCCAGCAAGATACTGAGGAGGCAGCATAGATTTGAAAGTTCTGGGGAAAATAAGTAAACAATCGGGGAGTTATGCACAAGGAAACTGAAGCAACGTGGCAGCAGTGTGTAACATGCCGAGAGGTGTTTATTCTTTAATGCCTTTAATAAGTAATTGCAATTAGCAAGGACATTAGTAAGGGGTTGGAGAAACCTTTACAAACACAGACAAAGCAGGCTAGAAGACAGAAGAGTGGGCAGATGACAGTACAATAATTTGGGAAGATCAAATTAAACATTTGGGAGCACTGTACAGCTGTACAACTTGATGGCATAACAGAGTTTGCTGGATAATAAAGGGATAGATAACAGGGGAACATGGGCAATTCTGCCTATTTTCAGCCTCATCAAGAGGAGTTCCCCAGGGATCCATTCTGGGGCCCCTCCTCTTCATCATCTACATCAACTCTCTGGACAAAAATATGCATAAATCCAAATTGCACTTCTTTGCCGATGATATAGTTTTATATACCTCCAATCCCACTGTGCAAGAAGCCTGCATTGTACTACAATCCAACTTCAACCAACTCCAGCTCAACTTGGCTACCTCAAAACTACTCTTATATGCCAAAAAAGACTAAGGTGATGTTTTTCACCTCAACCCATGCGGCCTCATCCCTTAGCTCCCGTAACACTGCTCTACCCATCAAAACTATCTTCGGGGACACCCTTGTGGTTGTGGATCGGTTCAAATACCATGGATTCTAGTTGGCTAGTAAGTTATCCTTCAGTGTCCATATCGACTGCCTAGTCAAAAAATTAAAAGCTAGGCTGGGATTCCTCTTTAGGAACAGATCCCTCTTTTTCAAGGATAGCAGACGATGACTGGTGCAGGCCACATTTCTGCCCCTGCTAGATTATGGTGACATCATCTACCACTGTAGTGCTGCAACCCATACCCACAAACGTGACACCCTTTATCATCGAGCACGTTGTTTCAAACTTAATGCACCACTCAGGACACACCACTGTTCCCTCTATTCCTCCCTTGGTTGGACCTCGCTAACAACCAGGCACATGTTGCACATTGGTCTTTGGACCTTGAAACTTTTGACAGAAAGACTGCCTCACTATATCCGCTCACTCGTACATTTGTCACACAGCGCCAGCTCCTTACAGCACTCCGGCCTTATACTTCTAGACATGCTGAGGACACACACTAAACAGGGCAGAAGTGCTATTAGCTTTGAACTTCCATTAACGTGGAACCAGCTGCAAGCTACACTGAGGCTAACTGAATTTGTGTCATTAAATTGCTTTAAGACACTGGCCAAGAAAGCCTACAAAGTGGTAGTCCACTGCCCCTAAAGCTCACCAGTCTCTGATCCACCTCACCCCCTCCTTTCCCTCCAGACTTTCTCCACCTTTTCTGTCCTTTTCCCTCTGTCCCCCTCACCCCACCATCCCTACTTCCCCTACTCCATCGACTGCTGCCACGCCCTCACCCCCACTGCCCCCCAGCACCGACCTCCTCCACAACACACCACCCTACTATCCCCGCCTCACTTGCCCTACCTGTTACCCTTGAGCCACCCTTGCTGCCCCCTGCCTCTCTGCACTTCTCTGTCTCCTCTACTCCAAAAGTTGTTGAATTGATCTGTGTATGCTGCACTTATTGTTAAGTTAGTTCCTCTCTTTGTATTAGCCAGTGTTAGTATAATTCTTTGTTCCTCATCTACCTGCACCTTGTTCATATCATGTTACTGTATTAGCTCTAACAAACCTGCTGTATAAATTTATATATGTGCTTGATGTTACTGTCTCTGTACACCAGGACCTCCTTGTGAATGAGTTTGCTCAATGGAGTTATTTTCTGTAATAAACTTGAACTTGAACAAGGGGGAAGGGGAGATACAAATGCAAACTGACATACTGAATCAGGTTAAGTTGTTGGTGGCACTGTAGGTGAATGGGGGAATTTGGCCAGGACAATGGGAAAATACCCCTACTCTTTTCAAGAAATGCCATGGAATTTTTAATATCGAGCTGAACAATCATCAGACAAAGTTGACATGACCTCAGTTTAACACCAAGATAATACCTCATGAATGCAAAGCCCATCTCATGCTGCACTACAGTGTCAGTACTGGGATTTACCCCAAATTCCTGATGTGGGCCTAGAACCCACAACCTTCTGATCTTCTGACCCATAGACAAGTGTGCAACCTGCTGAGCCACTGACCCTGGCCAATTTTAGTTAAGACACCTGTAACAACTTGTAAAATGTTTATGATCTAGCAACAATAGTAGTTTTGGACAACTCATATTTGTTGAAATGTATAATATTGTTAAAATGTGTTTAATTGCAGTATAATAACTGGTCAGCAATTTTTCTATGTGCTGAACCAGTTATACTTTGCGTTATAACCCGCGGGTTACAACAGCGAGCATGCGCCCAGTCAGTTGAGAACAGCCGCTCCCTTATTGGCTGCCCACCTCTTCCTGGGCAGGCTAATCACATTCAGAATCATGGCGGCTCCTTTTCCCTGAGCAGCAAGGATCTGCCAGACCACAAGTATTCATCATGATGTGTTATGTTTCTTTTTTTTTTTTCCAAAAATAAACCGCTAGTTCCCCCAATTAAAAGTAAAAAAAATGTATCTGGTTGATCCTGACGACTGCAACGGACAAAAACTGCCTCAGGGAATGGCTCCAATCTCAATGACGGGTAAGCAGTGATCGCAAGTGCGATCTAAACAGTAAACTATTCTAAATCAAACTACAAGTTAAAATAAAAGAAATATAAAAACAGCTATACCAAAAAAATCCTGAAGCAGGGAGAAAAGAAGACTGTCAGAGAGAGAGAGAGAGAGAGAGAGACAGAGAGAGTGTCTGTGTGTGTATGTGTGTGCAAACCTTCTAAATAATGCTGGAAAAAATTGCTGACCAACAATTATAAATAATAAAAGATGGGGAAGTGCTTAAATTCAAAATTAATGGTTGCCCTCGGTGTGGGATGCCTTAATAAACCCCTCGGGCTTCACCCTCTGGGATTATGTAGCATCCCACACCTTGGGCAACCATCACTTTCTCATTAAGCACACTTCCCCATTCATTATTGTATACATAATACAATAATAATAATAACACTTTATTTTTATGGTGCCTTTCCAAAACCAAGGCACCGAACACAATTTAAAAACATACATGTATTACACACATTACAGCAGCTTAGTTAATATGACAGACATCTGAACAAACTACTAAAGTTAAGATAAATACAGCCAATCATATAATATTGATATATTTAAAAAAAAATTAATTACAAAATAAATAAACAGCAACATTTTCCCTAAAACGTTTATTAAATCTAAAAGGGTAGATGGAGTAGCAATCTATAGCTGATCACATCTCCAAGCCACCCTCAACCACACCAATATCCCTGCAAGGCATGCAGAGTCTCTGTTTCACTGAATCAGACTCGTAAGACCATGTCAAGCTGATAGGCATCTTTTGTAGACTATAATCTATTAAATCATTCCTCAATGATTTTGCCACATCCCTTGAAGATGTGGTTGGTGCACACAAGCCTGAAGCTGTTGTGCTTGGTGACTTTAACCCTGATTGGGCAGTAAGTAGTGTTGGACACGCTGGTCAATGCATTAAACCTTGTCATCACCAAACCTACTCACCAGAAGGACAAAACAGGTAAGCACACCCTACTTAATCAGATCCTGGCCAGTTATCCTGAGTCAGTGGCTGATGCAGGAGTCCTAGTCAACTTCTTCAGGAACCACTCACCCACCAACAGCATATAGAAAATCCAGAGTATCACAACTTTCATAAACATAGTACATTCAGATTGTCCAAGAATCTTGACCCCATGGGCTTTCTGTATGACCTAAATAGCAGCCCTGGAGATGAATGGTTTTCATCCCAGATGTAAACTCTGCCAGAGCTTTCTTCACAGGTGAGTGTACCAAGGTTTGTGATAATGTTCCCCCAAATCAATCAATCAATCAATCACTTTATTTAACCAGGCATAAACACATTTGAGCAAGCTCATTTTCAAGGTGGTCCTGGGCATAAATACAATACAGTACACTTCATAAGATTACAATTATGGTGGACAACGGTGTAAAAAAAAAAAGAAAAACATTGTGAAGGTGCCAGTCAATATGGGCCTATACATACTGGTCAACATAATTAACATGCAAAGGTACATAATGATAAGCTTTACTGAAATGAGAAGAGACAACAATCCCATATAGTCTCTGCTGAGTAAGAGCTCATACTTAAATGAGAAAAAATAAGGAGGTATTAAGGAATAGGGTAGAAATTGGGGTGAAAGAGTAGGCCGCCGAAAGGGAGGCTAGAATAGGTAAAAGGTAGAGAATAGGCAGGGTCATCTTGGATTAAGGCAACTAGGCTTGTAGGTCCTAGGTTTCTGTTGTTAGGAATGTGGGGTGGATGAGATACTTAGGCATAGGATTTGAGAGTGGCACCCGAGGCTTAGGGGTCATCGGCATCTGAAACAGTTGCATGATTCCTTCAGATAATCCATTAATAGAGCTTTGAATGTGAAAATGCTTGGAAGTGAGGATAATTTTAATGAGTCTTGCATAGTGTTCCAAAGTGATGGAAGTGAGAAGTTGATTGCTGCTGAGCCAAGGGTAGTTTTCACTCTAGGAATCTGGAAGCAGATTAAGGAGAAGCGTCTCAGGCCATAGGAACCTTTAGCCCATTTGAAGATGTTCGAGATGTATGCAGGGGAGGTTATCAGATAATGCTCTAAAAAAACAGAGGAGAGCATTCCTTTTTCTTCTAGTTGAGAGTGAGGTCCATCCTGAAACCTGGTATAGATGACAGTGATGTGTACTACAGGGTAGATTTAAGATAAATCTTAAAGCCCAGTGGTAAAGGGTGTCCAGTTTGTTTAGCATTGTTGATGGGCAATGACTGTAAAGGAAGTCAGCATAGTCCAGTGTAGGTAGGAATGTAGTTTGGTACTAGTCTCATTCTGGCTTCTAACATGAGTAGGTGTTTAATGCAATAGAATAAACCTAATCGCTGTCTTAGTTTCTTCAAGGTTTCATTTAAGTGGCACAGAAAGTTGAGCTTGTTATCCAGGCAGAACCCTAGGTATTTAAAGGTATCGACTACTGCAAGGGGTTCATCTAAGTGTGTTCGGATCTGTGTGATATGTGGACATCCGGAAGTAGACTTTGGTGAGAGAATCATTGCTATAGTCTTTTTGGCATTGAGGAGGAGCTTATGAGTGAGAAGGTTGTATTGGAGGATGATGAAGTCTTTCTGTAAGTACTCATGGGCCAGATTCAAGGATGAATTTGTGGTATAGAGTACAGTATCATCTGCAAATAAGTACACATTTGCTGTGCCCAGCTGCAAGTCCAGATTATTGATGTATATTGCAAAGAGGATAGGGCCCAGGATGGAGCCTTGTGGGACTCCTCGTAACAAGGATTTTTGTGGGGACAGATCTCCTATGGCTTTGACTTGTTGTAACCTATTGGTTAGGTAGCTGGTGAACCATTTAAGGCAGAACTATCAAGTCCGATGTTACTCAGTGCAGTAAGCATGATGGTATGATCCAGAGTATCGAATGCCTTACTTAGATCAAGGAAGAGGGCAAATACATGCTTCTTAGAGTCCAAGGCCATTTGCCAGTCTGTAGTTACTTTGGCAAGAGCCGATATTGTACTGTGTTTGGCTCTGAAGCTGGACTGAGCCGGGTTTAGCAACTTTTGTGAATCCAAATGTTCTCTAAGTTGGATGTCGACAATTTTTTCAAGTAATTTAGAGAGGATGGATAGTATAGAAATAGGCTGGTAATTGTTCAGATCACTCGGATCCCCAGTCTTGAATAATGGTAGGATGTGGGCAGTTTTCCACAAGACAGGTAGCTCACCTTGAATCACAGAGGTGTTGAATAAGTGTGTAATGGGGATGGTCAGATAGGTATGGCCAAGTTTCAGGAAGTAAGGTTCAATATTATCTGCACCCGCACTTTTTTTTGTATCCAGAAAAAGGAGGAGGTCCTCCACTTGCTTGAACGTAATTGTGAGGAAGCTGAAGGGGGTGGGATGTGATTGGTTATGGTTGTGATTATCAGTGAAGCCAACAGTGTAGTCTCTTGCTGGGCTAAGTTTGCTGATAGGTGAGGTGTCAAAGGCAAGCCCTGCAGTGGCAAAGTGATCATTAAACTTTTCTAGTATATCAGCTTTGTCCGTATAGGTGGTACCATCAGACACAATTTTGTTTGCAAGGGGTGTTGCAGTGGACTGACCTTCGACTTATTTGAGGATGTTCCAAAATTTGGCAGAGTTGTTTTTATTGTCTTCTAGTTCTTTTTGGAAGTACCTAGCTTTTTCTGACCTAATTAGCTTGGTACAAGCATTTCTAGTGGTACGGAATGCTAACCAATCAGCCTCCAGGTGGGATTTCCTCACTTTTTTCCACCGGTAGTCCCTATCCCTAAGTGCTTTCTTCAGGATGGGAGAGAACCAGCCAGGAGTTTTATTTTTTGATTTGATCAGTCTTAGTGGGGTGTGTTTATCTATTACTGTAGCTCCAGTAAGAGGCTGTGAAAGATGTTAAATGCCTCGTTAAAGGTGGGGGCTAGGTAGAAATCCTGTCAACGAATGTTGCTTAGATCTTTCAGGAAAGTGTACTGGCAGAACTTTTTCAGGCATCTTTTCAGTTTGAATTTGGAGGCCGTTTTTATTTAGGAAGGATGTCTGATGCAGGCAGTAGCGCAATGGCCGCTTATATCGTTGGAGAATACTCCAGTATGCGAGATAATGTGAGGTTTGTTTACTAGGATAAGGTCCAGGAGGATGCTGCGCCCAGGGTTTTTTCTGTTAGGTCTGGTCAGATAAAAATAATCAGGGTTAGGAGACATCACTATCCATGAATTAACAGCACTCTTAGATGTCTACTGCATCAGGGGTACAACTTGGGAAAGGTTCAGAATTCTGCAGAGCCAACTGATGACAAACATTATGTGCAGCTGCAGAAGTGTTGTAAGTTCATCATCAAGAGTACAAAAGCACAGCACTACCCGGACTTCCGAAGGGACTAAGCCTTTATCCACAGATAGCCTATTAAGGAGCTTCTAAGCAGTACCTCCACTGCCCTATTACCAGTACTCTACCCATCACAGTTTTATTCATTTCTCTAGTATTTGTAAGTCTGCATACCATCGCCTCTGTGGCATCTCCCTCTGTACATCAATCTCAACTCCTCCCCTGTTGAAATCCACATCCATGCTTGTATATCTTCTTGTTTCATTTATTTCATTTCCCTTGTCTCTTGGTCTTCCCAAATCTCAACCGTCAAGATTTCAGTCTATCCAGGATACTGCTGCTCATCTCCTCACATGCATAAAAATGCATGATCACACTACTCCTGCTCTCTGTGACCTCCGTTAGCTTTAAATTCCTTTCACAGTTCAGTTGGAAACTGCAATACTTGCCTTTATAATAATCCTCTCTGGTTCTGCTCCTGTTGATATCTCTGAATCTGATGCCTGCTGTCCTCCCATTTTGTCCAATGGGAAGACTGGGTGGGCCAAGCGGTCCTTGATTGCCATCAAAGTCTATGCTTCTATGTTTCCATTTGCTGTTCTGCAGCTCTCCTATATGTTCCTGCCCATAACCATTTATCTGTTTATTTATTGAAAAGTTTCACCAGAAAAGCACACTGCAGGAGATGGGAGTGGCATACACAAACATGGAAGTACATGTGACCGTTGTACATTATAGTACATATAGGAGAACATTATTATGTAATGACCAAAAATCTGGAGAAGTGCTAAAAACATTTGAAGTTCATGTAAAGAACACATTAAGAGTTTTCATGCTGACTTGATCTACCTATCAAGTCAGGGAATGGAGTAGGCAAAGATTGAGAGAACAGATTGAGGTTTGTAATACAGATAGACAATAGTAGGCAATTCACAATAAGGTGCTAGATAATGTATCTTACTTTTTCTGCTCCATGCTGCTGCACTACCCAAGGACAACGCTTCTTTACATACAGAGCCTTATCCTGGTACAACTCGCTTCCACCTGCTGTTACCAATGACACGACCCTGGGCACTTTCAAGTGCAACCTGCATCAGCATCTTCTCACAATGGCCTCCTGTGAATGTTTCTCCTAACTAAACTTACTCTCCTTCCCTCTAATTTCCCCCCAAGTCCCTCACACCTTTACCCTCCACTATCTCCTATCGCCTCCCTTTTTATTTTCCCGCTATTATCTACATTCTCTCCCCATAGCCTCCTCTACTTGTACAGTATCTACCATCTCTCCTAGCAGTTTTTAATTTATTCTAGTGAACCATATTACAACTATGTTTTTTTATTGTACATATGTTCTTGAATAATATACATAAATTACTGTAACTTAACTTACATACTGAGAATCATTGTACATATTACAGTAGTTCCATATGAAAGCTTTAATGTACCCAACAAAGCCTATGGCTGCTTGAAACTACTGTACTTGTTATTGTCCTCACTATGTTCTGTATTGTTTCCCAAATGTGGAACCTTTGTAAAAGAGCCTTGGTTCAAAGGTGTCTTCCGAAATAATAATAATAATAATAAGTGCAGCTGGGGGTAGGTGAGGGGCATCTGCTACCCCTTATGCCTGGAATAGCCATCCACTCTCTCTCTCTTTCTTATAAAATGTAAATGTATTGATTTTGTCAATTATATACATTAGAAAGTAGATACATTTAAACTGTGTTGTAGTATTATAGGTGTGAAATAATATAAATAAGATCAAAATCACACTTCATCTCAAACAGATTTGTTCTCCAGAAGTGGGAGGATCCAATCAGTTAGACATTGGGATTTACTGACCTGGAAAAGGTGATTATTTGAGTACCCTTTATAGTACTCCACAGTCAGAAACCAATGGTTTCTGACTGTGGAGTACTATGAAGAGTATGAAATATAATTACATTTACAGAAGATCTTTAAAAAAACATCTAAAACAAGGGAGTTAAAAGACAAGTGCAGTAGCATCCCAAGTCTCAGTGGCGATATGAGTCACAGTTATATATGTTTAAAATTTGTATGGATCAAGGCATTAAGCCAACATCCCCATAAAGAGGTATAAGGAAATATTACATTTATGCAGGTGCAGTCAAAGTGGCATTGAATCAATCAATCAATTAATCAAATCTTTATTTGTCCAGGTGAACACCATTGAGCACAGCTCATTTGCAAGATGGACCAGGTAAGGTCAAGGTTCAATTTACATAGATACATAAAAAATAATCAATATACACACACTCTGGGATACTACATAGAATATTCAATACACACACACTCTAGGATACTACATAGAATATTCAGTATACACACAGTCTAAGGATACATTCTAATGACACTATACATTAAATTCAGGTGTAGTGGTAATAAGGGGTGAGGGGAAGGGGAGCGGGAAGTGGTGTGCCTGGCTGGTGGGGGAGGAGGAAGATGGTGGGGGCCTATACTGTGGAACGGATAAACTGTGGGCCTTATGAAGAGGGCAGGAGGGTGGCACTGGGGCGTTTGTATAACAGGGGTATAGGGCTGTGATATATGACAAGGGATTAAGGGGAGGCGGATGGAAAGGAGGGGTGCATGGAGTGTGAGGGGTGGTGACTCTTAGTAAAGGTGGATACCTTCCGTGAATTGGCTATTTGGGGAGGGAGATGGATAACATTAGGAATACTCTACTCTTAGTGGAAACAATTACATTTTTCTTTGATAAGCCTCGAATACAGATATATAAAGGATGTAAATGAGATGTATCTGTTCACTTTCAGGGTCTTCGGCATCGTATTCCATAAGGCAGATAAGACATAGCTGATAGCAGATCTACCATATCGAGAATTGAATTTGGGCACTTTAAGCATGATGAAGTTTAGACTTCTTAGGGCATATTTACTTCATGTGATTTGTGTGAAGCAGTCTGACACATAATTTGACAGCATCTTTGATATTGCTCTATAAGTCCATAGTGTGGCATTCCTGTCTCTTCTAAATTGGTGCGAGGTCCATCCAACTGCAGCATAAATAGAGCAGTGGTGAGTGCTGAGAGGAAGATCTGTAATAAACCTCAAGGCTCTATGGTAAAGTGTGTCCAGTTTGCTCAGATATGAGTTGGGGCAACGACCATATAGGAAATCTGCATAATCTAATACTGATAGAAATGTGGCCTGGACCAGCTTCTTTTTAGAATCACTTGTGAGAAAGTGCTTTATTCTGTAATAGACCCCAAGCCTCTGACAGAGTTTTTTTAGCAGATCTTCCAGATGATCTAAGTAGTCGAGTCTACTGTCAACCCAGACCCCCAGATATTTGAATTTTGTAACATATTCAAGATTTTCACCAAGGACAGTGAATATGTGGGAGAGATTGTTTGGGAAGGAGTGTCCGGCTTGTGTTTGGGGGGAGAAAAACATTGTCTTTGTTTTTTTTGCATTTAGCAGGAGTTTTTTTTCCAGTAGTTGGTGTTGTAATAGGTTGAATTCTGCTTGTAGCTCTATGCATGCTGTTACGGGAAAGGGGTGACTGACATACAATACTGTATCATCTGCAGACAGGTGTACAGTGGCTTTGGTGAGGTTATTGTCAATGCTATTGATATAGATGGCAAATAGGACTAGGCTGAGGATGGATCCTTGGAGAACTCCTCTTTGGAGAGATTTGAGTGGTGATAGGTCTCCTTCAGCCTTCACCTGCTGGGTCCTTCCTGTGAGATAGTTATTAAACCATCTAATGGAGGTTGAGTTGAGTCCTATGGATTTCAGGGAGGAGAGGAGCAGTTCATGGTCGACCATATCGAATGCTTTACTCAGGTCTAAAAATACAGCACAGACACAATTTTTTTTGTCCAGTTCAAGTTGCCAATCATTGGTTACTTTAGCCAGGGCTGTGATGGTGCTGTGGCTGGTTCTAAACCCAGACTGCACTGGATTTAAAAGATCAGCCTCTTCAAGATGTCCTCTTAGTTGGGTGCTTACAATTTTTCTAGCAGCTTGGATAGCACAGGGAGGATAGAGATTGGCCTGTTGTTGCTGAGTTCCATGGGGTCCCCTGCTTTCATTAGTGGGATAACTTGGGCTGTTTTCCAGATCGAGGGAATAGATCCTAATTGTAGTGAGAGGTTAAATAGGTATGATATTGGCACTGCTAATACTTGTATGGCAATTTTTAAAAAATAGGGATCAAGGGAGTCTGCACCTGCACTTTTTTTGGTGTCCAGCTGTGATATTAATTCTTCCACCTTCTTCAGGGTGGCTGGTATGAAGGAGAAGGTGGACTCCATTACCCGTGCTTCAGTGTTCTTGATACCTAACTGTGAATGCATTTGGTTAGTCAGAGAGGTGTCGAATGCTAGACCAGCGGTTGTAAAGTGATTGTTGAATGATTCCAGGACTTCCAGTCTATCAGAGATGAATCAAATAAAATAAGTTCAACAAATGTAGTACATTACCAACAGTGATATTACCAATAGTAATTTACCAATATGGTTATACTAAAACTAAAACTGGGTATAGGTTCAGCTAAGTTTTACACATCGTGCAGTGTGCACTGATGTTTTTAAGACAACTTTACTGGTAATTTTTTGTCTATAATGCATGCATTGAAACTTCTTGGAGTCCTAAGACAATCTTAGTGTGACTTTAATTTGGGTGGGGGTTTCTTTTCAGTAATCACATCCTTATACACACTGTGACACACATAGTTAGATTTAAGAGTCATCTGCTCTAGTAGTGTTATCTTATGTCAAATAAATGTATATGCAGTAGGATTCTTTGCATGTGTTTTGCACCAAGCACCTTTGACCCTGGGACCCTACTGGCTGAAAGTAATATGGTACTGTTAAACTTCTCTGACATCATCAGCTGAATTTTTTAAATGAGTATTTTAAACCAATGGGGCTTTTTTCTGTTTTTTCTGCATGATCTAGCTGTTAAAAGTATTGTTTTTTCTAAACAATGGCCATTAGGCTTCTAAAGAAGGACTGGTTGGTCTGAAAGCTAGAGCACTTTGTTGTTGTTCTTACATCTATGTTGGTCCATTAAAAGGTATCAAATCATTTGCTTCCGGATCTATACTAAAACTAGTTACTTTCTACATATGCAGAGAATATATCGTATCTTAAATTCTGAGCCATCAAGTAATCACAAAAAAGGCAAGAATTGGCCAATGCTAAAATATTTGCTTACAAAGTTTTAGTAGTGAAACTGTTATGCTTAGTAAGTGCAAGAGCAGACAGTAGGCCCAATTTTCAAAGGCCGTAAAATGTCACAAGGAGCCTACGTTAGGGATGCCCCATCTGTGGAGGTTTTTAAGGCCCACCTCAAGGCCTTTTTGTACAATCAGGCCTTCCTGGACTATGTTTTATAGTTCCCTACCTGTCTTTTTAATAAAGATACAACTGATGCTAACTCGTCTTAGAGACTTTAAATGCAGCTAAAGTTGAGGGTAGTTAATTGTATAGCAAATTCTGTTTTAACTTGTTCATAGTATTGAATTTAATTGATTATTACTGTTCTGTGTTGTATTTATTGATTGACGTACGGCGCCCAGAGCCTCCGGGATGGGCGCCTTTTTAAATGAAATGTGCCTTGCCTACGTCAAACATTTCTAATGCAACAGGCACCTTGTGTCAAAAGATGCCATAGTCCCAATTCTGAAATGCAGTCTGCATCAGAATTGGGACACGTTGAGCCAAAGTGGGTCTGTGCCACCCTTGCGACTTACATCAGGGTGTACCAGGTCACAAAGTGGCTTGTGCCATGGTGGAGCTGCAGCATCCCCTTTTTTGTGATTCTAGTAGTCCTGCCATAGCCGAAGGATGAAGCACCACTTAGATCAGCCAGGAGGTGGTCTAACTGGCTTGCAGTACTGGGATGGGGGGGAGGTAATGTACAGGTATGCTATCTGCTGTGTTATAATACACTCTGATGCTGCATTTTGCTGCTGTATCAATGGTCCCACCTTCACTGAGTTTATTTCAGGCTAGAAATATACAAACTGTCAGGGTATTTTACACTGTACGTTATTGTACAGTATCTTGGACATGCTGGCATTTAGGAGAGGTATCACGCTGTACCTGCACACTGCTAGGAGCTAATTCAGTAATAGCCTATTACAGCTCTCCCGCTGACTCATTCTCTGCCATCCCCATCCCTTATGCCCCCTGCCCCCTCCATGAGCAGTTTAACCCCTTCCAACATCCTGCAAGTGTTGCATCAGGTGGGGCGGGGTGGATCCTCATGGCACTTCCCGGCAGTGGGCCACCTGTTTAGCGCTGAGTGTGGCATACAGCAAAAACAGGGATTTTGGTGCTGGTACCCTGATTCTTCCAGAATCAGGCACAGGGTCCATGGCACACTGCAAATTTGACATACCCCTGGATTGATGCTACTTATGTCACTACACGGGATCTTTGAGAATCGGGTAGAGTCTCTATAGTGGGCTCTTGGAGACCCATCCTATTTCTTTATTGCAATGACTTTGTTTAGGGTTTACTTTATTGATAAATCTTGGAGAAGCCCTATGATCAAAACATGGATTCTAATTTTATTTTCAGTGGCAGGCATTCCTGGCATTTGTTGTTCTGAATTCTGCACTTCACTTTATTGATAAAGTCTAGAGAAGACCTATGATCAAAACGTGGATTCTAATTTTATTTTAAGTGGCAGGCATTTCCGGCATTTGTTGGTCTGAATTCTGCGCAAGTGCAGAATGAGCTAATTGAATATAGAGACAACTTATTTTAATCTGCTTGTTTCTGCACTTCCCCATGATCATTTCAAAAATAGGATTTAGTTTGCCTACACTATGCGGATGGTCACTGTCAAGCCATGTGTTTGGATCACCATGTTAGAAAAAGTTGAAAGGTGTCCCTTGTCTGGGGGAAGGGAGCTGGAGACAGAACAAGTGAAGAAATCTGCATACAGGAACAAGCTGCTTCTGTGTTGTGTAACACCTCTTCCCTATTCAGGAGGCAGAGAAACCATTCAGCCGTGACACATGAGCAGTTCAAACAGCACAAGAAATGTTGTTAGTCAGAAGAAACAAAAGACAGATGTACGGTACAAACAACAAGCACAACAATCAAGGGTCAGGGTCCAGCATGTTTCCCCTCAAAGAAACGAGTATGTCACAGCCGTTTATGAATTTCTGTACCACTGTGTAAGGTTACACAGAAAAAAAATCCATCATTAATCTCAGTAAAAGACAAGAGATAAGAAACTGTGGCAGGTCAGCCAGCTTTGTTTCAAGGTTTACTGCCTGTAAAAAAAATACTTTTTTGTAGCCAGCCATCCTGGTTTTGAGCAGTGAGCACTCCCTTTTCACACTGTTTTCTATGTGCCTTTTCAGTCAGCTTGCTTCTGCACTCCCAATGCTTTTTTTCAGTTTGTGTGCTTTGCTCATCATGTGGGAAAATACCCTGTAAGGCTGGGAGCCATATAACAAATATTAGTCTGTACATTGTTTATTGTGTATCACATGTATTATTTCATTACTGTATTTTTGGTGCACTTTGCATTTTTTTCTAACATGTATACTTTGCATATTTTGTCTATGCATTGTATTGTTTGTCTCCCTATCCCCACCCTTCACCCTGCTCACACCCAGAAATGAGCCTTGGCTCAGTGTGCTTTAACCAATTTCTAGTTTTCAAAAAACTTTCAATAAATCAACCAATAGGTACTGCTTTTGTGGCTCTATTAAGTGGTATGTTTTTCTGTCTCATTGGGATAGCATTGATGTTGCAAAATGTGAAACTAGCTATGGCCAGGGCAGGAGTAGGAGGGGGCTGCAAGAGGTTGGAACTGGCATTTGAAGGGAAAAAGGGAATGGAAAGAGTGGAGGGTGGAAGGAAGATTATTCCAGATGGAGAGAAGACATGAGAAGAAATCTGATTTCCCAACAGAAGAGTGTGAGTGTTGTATAGAGAAAGTTTGAGAGTCATGAGAGTGAAGAGGAAAGAGGTAGAGAGAACAAGGGAGAGGAGAAAGAAAATATAGGAAGGCAGAGACACAAACCAGTATATATGAACTAGTGACATGGTGTACAGTGCAAGAAGTGAGGGGAAGGAATAGGAGGGACAGAAAGGGAAGTGTAAAGGGTGCAGTGATGAGCAGAAGCATTTAAAGCAAAATAGTGAAAGGCATTGTAGAAGGTGTCTGGTCAGGTAAGCAAGGAGGGCGTGACAGTGCCATATACCACATCCGCAGAGTCAAACACTGGAAACACCCTCTAAGTGATAAGTTCAAGGCAGATTAGGCATTAGAGACAAACGTTGTTGCAACAGAGGGCACCAGGTGTGGAGTGGTGCTTGCTGTGGATTACAACAATATGGATAATGTAGTCAGACCTACTATCCAGCCACACACCCAGATACAGTACTTGAAACAAGTGACAGTCTCAAGGGTAGTGCCATCCAGGGTCGAGAAACAGGAGGGACAGAGAACCTGGCAAGTTTTATGCTGGTGCCAAAAGTCATTAACCCAGTTTTGTTTGTGTTAACCCTGTGTTGGTGTAAGCAGAATCAGCTTTGGACCCTGTTAATGACACAATGCAGTGATGATTCCAATTTTGAGATTAAGGCACTCGAGACAGAGAGTACAGTGTCATCCTCATACATATGAATATGAGAGTCAACACGGATGGGAGATCACTGAGAAAAAATGGGGAATAAGATGGAACTCAGGATGCAGCCCTGTGGGACTCTGGACTGGATGGGGAGGGGAGGGGACAAGGCATCGCTGACCTTTACTGAGTGGAGACAGCTTGAGATGTAGGATCTGAACCAGTCAACTGCTCATGCAGAAAGACCTGTGGATCTCAACTTCTCCAGAAGGAGGGGGTGAACTACCAAATCAAAGGCCTTAGCAAGGTTGATGAAGATGGCAGCAGTGATGTGTCCCTGACCCATCCCAATAAGGATGGCGTCAGTAACGCACAGTAGACAGAGAGGACAGAAAGGAATTGTTCTTATGGAAACCAAAGTAGAAAGGGAAGATAAAAATAGCAAATAGGGTGGTTGGGCATGAGGCTGCAGGCCAAGTGCGTCCAACGTCCCAGAAGTGAGGTTATCCCAGCACAACCCACACCCTAGAGTGCATTATTGCTATTGTACAATGGCCCATTGTTATACAAAATAAAAAAACATTTAAAAATGTTTTTAGTGTGGCAATATATCTTTGTTTCTTAAGAGAATAATCAAATAACAATCCAACAAATCCAACAAATTAATACAGTGAGGTTGTGCTCAGATAACCTCACTGTGTCAGGGACACACTGACCAATCACTGTCCAGGAAATGTTCTTGCCATTGTATAATAGTGATTAAGTTGTCTTCTTTTGACACTAAATTCTATGTTTCTGTGTTTTGCTATGACTTAGGCAAGCAAACATGAAAAGGAAATGATTCAGTGTAAAAAAGAAAAAAAATTATCTGGAATTAAAGAAACATTCCAAAATTTAAAGTCTGAGAGACATTATTCCAAGTTACGGCAAGCTAGCCTACTTGGTGTCCATTTCTTTAGTCTCAGCCTCTCCTTTCCTCTGACAAGCATTCTATTGAATTTTCTTCTTTATGTTAATTGCAAGAAGAGAGAGATACCTGTTTGTGTTCATAAAAGAAGTATGTGATGAACTTTGATGTTAAGAGACATTTTGCAGGACAATGGAAGAAACAGGTGGCCCCAACTTCAATCAAGTCCTCCCTGTAGGACAGTACACGAACATACGAACGTATGATGAATCTAGCAGAGTAAGGCCATTAGGTGTTTGGAGTTTGCTCATATTTCAAGGTTCACAGCATCAACTACTGACACGGCCCCCCCATCCACCCTTCCACTCTGTCCATCCCACTCCTGACCCTTATTTTCCCCTTAACTCTATCTCAGATTCCTTGAAGCTGCCTACTATTTTCAATGAAACTACCTCCTCAGGAAGCATGTTCCAAACCTGCCACCACCCTCTCCATGAAGAAGTGCATCTTAGCCTCTTGTGTCATTTGCACTCAAGACAGATGGTACTGTGAGGGTGCTAAATAAATGTCTGGCTAAGACTCAGGGCTGGATGTCCTCTAGCTGGCTTAGACTCAGTCCTGAAAAGATGGAGGTACTAGTGACTGAGCTGGGTTGCCAGTGGGATGTGGGTGCTGCTGGGGTGGGAACAGGATTATTCCTTGGTCCCATTCCCTTGGTGGCATCTACCAAGGTGAAAACTCTGGGCATCGTCCTTGATGATGGAATGACACTTGAGTTTCAGGTGTTGTCTGTTGTCAGAAGTGGTTTTTACCACTTGAGGAATGTCACCCGAATTAAAGCCTTGCTTCTGCCTGATGACCTACAATCACTGGTACATGCATTTGAGACATTGCGACTTGTCTACTGCAATGCTCTGTACCTCAGGGTCAATGGAGGGACTCTCAGGCACCTGCAG
This sequence comes from Neoceratodus forsteri, assembly GCA_016271365.2. NCBI lineage: Eukaryota > Metazoa > Chordata > Ceratodontiformes > Ceratodontidae > Neoceratodus > Neoceratodus forsteri. The sequence goes on from CM057458.1 coordinate 940,998,782, forward strand.
TTGGTGCAGAATACAGCAGCCAGATTATTAACAGACCTCCCGAGGTCCTGTCATGTGACCCCGGTGCTGCATGAACTGCACTGGCTGCTGGTTAGGTGGACAGTCATCTTCAAGGTGGGCTTGCTCACCTATAACCTACTACATGTATCAGGCCCTGGCTACCTGAATGACCTCCTGGCTCCTGCCCATCACTTGTGTGTGCTTCACTCCTCTACTGAGGGCCTCTTAGCAGTCCCCAGAGCATGCCTGAAGTCCCCAAGGATCGTTTATTTGAGATGGCAGGCCCGGTATTGTGGAATTCACTACCAAGATCTTATAGGGAGGCCCCATCGGTGGAGGCTTTTAAGTTGGGTCTGAAGGCACATTTTTTTAAAAAAACATTCTCAGATTGTCTATAGTTTATAATTGGTATACTGCTGTATTATTTTATCCAAACTAGTATTTTTAAAATGTTTTATTATTGTTGTCTGTTTTATGTTTGTTTTGATGTATGTTGTTTTCCTACCTACTTGTACAGCACTCAGATCCTCTGGAATGGGGAGCTAAACAAATAAACTTTACTTACTTACTTACTCTCTCCCAAACCTCCCATTCTCCAACTTGAAACTGTGTCCCCTCATGTCTTGGTTCCAACCAAGCTTGAGGAGACCTTCCTTGTTCACCCTATGTATTCCTTTCAAATACTGAACATTTCGATCATGTCCCCTCTGTCTCTCTCCTTTCTTCCAGGGAGTACATGTTTAGGGCCTCCAATCTTTCCTCATTTATCCTACCCTGCTGACCCACGATCATCTTAGTTGCCTTCCTTTGTACCATCTCCAACAGGTTTATGTTCTTTTTAAGGTATGGGCACCAGTACTGTACACTGTGCTCCAGATGCAGCCTCACTAATAACCTGTACAAGCATGGTATTATCTCCTCTTGCCTGCTGCTGCTGATCTCTCTGGAAATGCAGCCCAATATTTTATTTGCCTTTGCTGCTGCTTCCTACATTGCATGGAGTGTTTCAGGTCACTAGTGATCATCACTATTAGGACCTCCTCTGATGCCGATAACTCAAACCCTCCCAGGTTGTTCTCAGTCCTCAGGTTCTTGGCTCCAATGTGCATAACCTTGCATTTCTTTGCATTGAAGTCAAGCTGCAAAATTCTGGACTACCTCTCCAGCTTTTCCAGATCTTTCTTTAGGTATTGTATCCTTTCTGTTGTGTCCACCCTTCGACAGAGTTTGATGTCATCCATAAACAGGCAAATTTTGCCCTTAATGCCATCCTCAATACCATTAATGAAGACATTGAACAGTACCAGTTTGAGTACCAAGCCATGTGGAACCTCACTGGTAACCTCCCCAGTGCTAGAGAGCTCACCACCTCTCACCGTGCTCTGGGTCCTGCTCCTCAGCCAGATTTCAACCCACCTGTTCAACTTCTTGCCAACCCCTAGATCTGCCAAATTCCTGACTAACCTCCTGCATGGTACAGAGTCAAAGGCCTTGCTGAAATCCAGGTAAAGGATGTCCTCTCCTTGGCCCCTGTCCACTGTTTTAGTTACTCAGTCAAACAAGTCAATCAGATTTGTCTGACATGACCTCCCTCCCATAAACCTATGTTGCTTCTCTTCCTAGAGACCAATCTCATCAAGATAGTCTACTAATCTTTTTTTAAGTATTGTCTCCATGATCCTCACATGATTGAGGTCAGACTGACCAGTCTGTAGTTCCCTGGGTCATCCTTGGGACCACTGTAATGAAGATGCACTATATGTGTCATTCTACAGTCCTGTGGTATCTCACCTTACTCCAGGTAATTATTGAGCAGGTCAGCCAAGGGATCTGCAATCCCTTCTACCAGCTCCCTCAGCACCCTTGAGTGTATGCTGTCTGGGCATTGGAGTTTATCTACCCTTAGTACTAGCAACCCTGTCCTCACCATATCCACCTCTAGCAGAATATCTGTAACCCCATCACCCTTTTTCTCTCCTTCACCCTAGTGGTACTGGTCCATCTCTCTACCAGGTGAAGATGGAACAGAAGTGCCCTTTCTGTACATCTGTTTGATCCCATTCTCCTCCAGCCAACCATCCCCTTTCTTGAACATAACAATCCCATCTTTCTTGTCCCTTCTCTCACCAATATAGTGCAAAAAATCCATCCCCCCCCCAACAGTTCCTTCTGCGCTACCTAACCTGCTACGCTAGCCATCTTCAGGTAATCTTCCCTGTCTTCCTCCCTCTGAGTTTTCCTGAATTTCTTGTACAGTGACCTCTTATCCCTTTACTGCCTGGATGACAGCAGAACTAAACCAGCTTGATGTTTTGGCCCTTAAGGTCTTCCCTTTGAGCCTAATGCACTCCGTTGTGGCAATCATTATTTCCTCCATGATGATACACCACCTTTGGTCCACCCCCATACCTACTCAGATGCTTGTCAGGTAGCTTTTTAGTAGCTAGCCCATCTTTCTGAAGTCCTCCTTTCTAGAAAGCAGGATTTTAGTCTTAGCAGGGGTCTTTTCCCTGCCCATGTCCGACCGGAACCACACTGTGTGAAGGTCACTCCCACCCAGGGGTTCCTTAACCTTGATATCCATATGTGGTCCCCATATATCAGCACCAGATCAAAGACTGCCCCCTCCCTGGAGAGTTCTGTGAAGCCTCTGTTTCAGGAACCCACTTTGCAGTGCATCTATAATCACTTCACTGCTGGTGTAGGTCATGGCCAGTACCCTCCAATCCACCTTCAGTAGGTTGAAGTCTCCCACTATTATCACCACTCCCTTTCCTACAGCAGTCAATATTTGTGAACCTTGACCTCTTTTCTTGAGTGATGGGGAAATATCAGGAAATATATGAAATCTGAAAGATTTGAATGTAAGTCCCCCTTAAGATCATACCATGCTAATAGTGATCGTCTGACTTTTGTGAAAGGCTAGGGAGATTGGGATAGCTGATTTTCTTAAAGGACACTGGGTAGTTTCAGAATTCTGCAAAGAAAAGAAAATGATTCAATGTATGTTTTCTCCCAGCAAATGGTTTAATCAGCAATCTGAGAGAACTGTAAAGAAAGGGAGGTTTTCATCTGTCAATTATCCTGTCCTGCAAACTTTCACATTTATTATCAAGTTGTAGAGTAAGTCTATCAAAAAACTCATTTTTGTACTGCTGGTGTTTCCTGTCTGTTCTGTTTGGTTGTTTAAATTTATTATAGAGAGAGTATTATCTGTTGAAAGTGCATCTGCTGTAAGAGATTTTGCTTCAATTCCCAGAGGTCATTTTGAAAGCTGTAATGAGTCATCAAGGTCAGCAGTTAAGTGTTCTCTGGTTTCCCTCAAGATTTTTTCAGGTTGTCTGTTTTACTCATGAAGCCATCAGTGTTACACTCAACTTTGTCTAGAAAAGAGAAGAAGCCTCTCACAGCAAAATTAAGCTCTTGAAAATTCTTAACATGATGCTTCAGTTTAAGTGTTTCCATCACTTTAATCAGTTCAGCCAAACTGGCAGCCATAGTTGATGCTTGAGCTTTAGTAAACCCCTTGCCAGCTTGGGATTTTGGCCATGCCTCAGACAGACTGAACATACTGTAATAAGAGTAATCACCACAGAGTCAGCTCACCATAACACTGTAGCATTTCCAGCTCCCTGGCTGCACCATCAGACTAATAGATGCCACTGGCTTACCAGCTCCAACAGCACTCCATGGGCCTGAATCAGATGACTTTAAATAATTTGTTAATAGGAGCCTCAAACTCAAATATTGGAGAAGTCTTTCCTTTTGTTTTCCAATGCTTAAGAGTTTGGTTTAAAAAAATACTTCATTGCATTAAAGACTGTTTTGTGTAGGTCTTATACAAAGCTACTCAATAACATGGCTGCTCTATGGTGACCATATTGGAGCCCTCCCTACACACGCACGAGCGCACACACACACACACACACACACTCTGTCTCTCTCTCTCTCTCTCTCTCTGTCTCATTGACTCTCTTCTACTTTTCAAATCTCATTTCAAAACTCATCATCCCTTGCTTTTCACACTTAGGATAACCTCACTGTCTTGCTAGCTCTTGGTCTATGAACCACTATCTTTGTATCAATAATAATTCAGTTTTGCTTGAAGAGCAGGTGCACACTTCGGTGTTTCCAGCCCCCCAAAACATATGTGATACCTCACCTGCCGCAGAGTCGAAGGGTATAAATGTTTCCATTAATGTCCATCTTGTAAAAAAGTTGTATTCCTCTTAATTTTAGGCCCTGCATAAACGGTGCCACTTCCCGAACCTACGGCCATGCCCCCATGCCGGCACACACAGACCCATTTTGTGATGTCATAAAATGAAGGCTGCATGTGCGCACCTCATTGACTTGAATGGGGGTTTAGTTTAGTTTAGTTTAGTTTATTGGTCTAGGAATTAACACCTTTGAGCCAGGGCTCTTTTACAAAGGTTCCACATCACATAGAACATCAAACAAACAATACACATTACAAGTAATACCAGAAGGAAAAGTTACATAATAAATATGCTATTAACATTTTCAAGGCAGTAAAATTTAGAAGTTACATAATAAATACGCTTTAAACAGTTTCAAGGCAGTAAACAATTTAGGAAACAAAAAACTTCCAGGGAGAGGGAGATAAGTAGGAGCCAACAGGGAGGCGAGAAGGAGGGAAAGTGGTGGGCAGTAGAGCAAGTGAGAGGGGACAGAAGGGGGAGAAGAAGAGTGAGTTAGGAGGCAGACAGGAGTGGTAGTGGTACGTGCTGGTTCATTAGACAAGGAGGGTAGGCCATGGATGTGAGGATGGTCAAGAGGAGGAATAGCCTTTAGCAGATACAATCACAGTTGCTAGTGGTAGTGAGGTGGGCATAGAGCATGGTTTTAGCTCCAAGAGAGGTTGAGGATAGAGTAGGTGGACTTAGAACATTGAACCAGGTCGGGGCCCTGTACACGAACATTATTTGTCCCTGTGCGGTCCGACATCTGGGAACCAGAAAAGGTTGGTGTTCAGATCTGGTGGTGGGACGCATGCCATGATTCAGACAGAGTAAGTTTTGGATACATAATGGAGGTAGTCCCAAGATAGATTTGTTTGCCATTATGCAGGTGAGATAAATAAGGCGATTTGATAGTTGCAACCAGCCTGTTTCATAGTAGAGCTCACATGTGTGTCAGTCTTTGTGCCCCAGTGAGAAGCCAGCAAGCCTTATTTACAGCGACTGAGATGCGCCTTAGTGCCGTGGTGGTAGCTGAGCCATAGATAATAAGGCCATAGTCAATGATTGAGATTATGGAACTCTGTATAGCTATCCTCAGTGCAGCTTGGTTTAGGAATTGTCAGTTTCGAAATAGTATTCCTAGACGTTGGTTCACTGTTTTCGCCATGTTGTCAATGTGGGTTGCAAAGGTAAGCCCTTGGTCAAACGTGATGCCAAGGTATTTGAAAGTATTTACTTGGTCCAGTGTATTTCCAGCAGAGGTTTTTATGGTGAGTGGAGTATTTCTATTTTTGTTTTGGTGATTGGTAAAAAAGCATGGCTTTTGTTTTATTGGGGTTAAGCATAAGTTTACTATCTAGGAACCACTTTTCAACACTAGAGAAAGCAAGTTGTAAGCTCTGGCGTAGGGAGTTTGGCTCTTTGTGAGAAGAGAGAATTACAGCATCATCAGCATATAAGATTATTCTTTCCAGACAGGATTCTGGGAGGGAGTTGAGGAAAAGGCTAAAGAGGAACGGGCCTAGAATTGATCCCTGCGGTACACCCGAGAGGACTGGTTTGGAGTCAGAGAGTTCATCAGAGATTTTTACAGCCTGTGACTGATTTGACAGGTAACTTTTTTACCCAAGCACTAGGACCTTCAGCCAGGCCTTAGCTGGTCAATAAAGAGATAAGTAGGCCATGATGGACTATATCTAAAGCTTTTGTGAGGTCAATGAAGACCGCACCGGTTTGGTACCCTTTGTCCAGGGCAGAGTGGACTTCTCCAGAGAAGTCAAGTAAGCCTGTTGTAGTACTATGTCCTTTCCTAAAGCCGTGCTGGTGATTACAAAGTAGATTGTACTTGTCCAGGTAGTCAGAGAGTTGGTCTGCCACGATGCATTCAAGTGCTTTGGAGAGGGGTTGAAGTATTGATATAGGCAGATAGTTACCTGTTGAGGCTTTGTCCCCCCCTTTGTGCACTGGCATGACTATGGCAGACTTCCATTTGTTGGGAAATTGCCTTTGGCAAAGGGACAGGTTAAGAATTTTGGCAAGGGGGTGGATCACTTTGTCCAAGGTGAGAGACAGGATTTTTAGATCTAAGGTGTCACTACTTGTTCTGGATTTGGAGCAGGCCTTTTTTATGTATTTGTAGGCTTTGTGCACTTTGATTTTCTTGAAATAAAATTGTGGTTTGTCACGAGGGGTGTTTTGCGATACTAGGTTAGGCACAGGTAAGTTCAAGAAGAAATCTGAGGGGAGGACCCCACTGAGGTCTGTGAATGTCTTATTTAGAGCATCTGCAATAGTCTTTGGGTCAAGTGTGGTGGATCCATCAAATTTCATAGTGGTGGGTGAGGATTTTGATTGCTTACCCATTATATTTCGGATGTTGTCCCAGAAAGCTCTCCCATCACCCCAGGTGGATTCAAGGGCGTTTTTGAAATAGGCGCTCTTCATTTGCCTAATTTGTGTGGTGCATATGTTTCATGCCTGCTTGTATTTTAGGGTATCATGTGGTGAGTCTGTGTCCCTGGCTACGGCCCAGAGGTGGTCCCGAGCCTTGAGCTGGGCAAGTAGTTTGGCAGTAATCCAAGGATTTGCTAGTGCTTTGATTTTACGCTTTTTTACTGGGGCGTAAAAGTCACAAACAGCATTGAAAGTTGAGATGCAGTATTCTAGTGCAGATTAACATCAGTTATTTTGAAAATTGGTGTCCAGTCATGTTGCAGGAGACAAATCTTTAATTTGATAAGATTCCCTTGTGGCAATACTCTGCTTGAAATAACTTTGGGGGGCAGCTTGAGAAATTTATTAGACCGGGTACAAGACACCGGGGAGTGGTCACTGAGAGAGTCAGGGAGAACTTTAATGTTTTTTATCCAGTCAGGGTGATTAGTGAGAACCCAGTCAATAAGGGTGCTCGTTCCAGTTTTGTCATTTTTCCGGGTAGGGGAAGTTACCATCTGCATCAGATTGGCTGCTAGGATGTCATCTTTGCAGGAACCAGTCTCAGAGGTGAGCCAGTTTATATTGAAATCCCCGAGGAGGAGGAGCTCATTTTCAGGGGGTTGCAAGCTTACAAATTCAAGCACTGACTTGAGACTGGAACGGTGGTCTTTTGGAGGAATATAGACTGCGGCCACTGTGAGTACTTTATTTTGTGCACCCAGGAGCATTTTGATAGGGAGAAGTTGCACCTGAGTATTTGTGGAGGTGAAGCAGCCACGTTGACTGGATAGGTTGTCCTTTATGTAGCTAGCACAGCCCCCACCCTTCTTGCTTGCCCGGTCGAGTCTGAAAAGATTGTAGCCTTCAAGCGAGACAGCATGATCCGGGGTGCTGGGAGACAGCCAGGATTCCACAATGGCTAGTATATCGGGATTTTTTTGCCCAATGAGTGTTTGAAGAGATGCCAGTTTAGGAAGGAGGCTGCAGATATTTAGGGTGATAATGGAGAGTCCACTACCCGCTTTCACTGTTTTTGTTTACTTGTATGTGACAGGGCCAGGGTTTGCATGCACCCCACCAGACATTAGAAGTAGGAGGAGCAGGAGTTTCAGTGATGCCATTCATAGTTCATAGTAGGTTACAGTGAGCCTCTGCTTGTTCTTTATTAGGTGTTTGGTTTTTCTTCTGGTGTCCCAGTAGAAGGTGATAGTTAGCGATTTATCTTGATTTGACAGTTTCCAAGTAGGAAATATTGTATTTTGTACCCAGATATTAGTAGGATGATGTTTAATTAAGGATTCTGGTGTACTTGCCATGGTACCATATTGTGGGTAGTCGAATAGGATGGTGAGAGAGGGTGGAGGGGTAGGGTAGGCAGAAGGGGGAAGTTGGCATATTGGGAAAAGGAGGGTGAGAGTCAGCAGGGACAGATGGTGGAAACTTAAACGAAGGCATAGTTTAAGAGAGGCAGATTAACCTTTGAGTTGGAGGAGAAAGCAGACAAATGGTGTGAGGAAAGCAATCAGAGAGGAGATGGCGAGATACAGTGGGGGGGCAAACAGCATAGGAGGGAGGTATGGTAAGGATTTTAGAGGGCTTAGGAGGGTATAGTTAAAGCTGTAGCGAGTACAGAAATACTGAGAGGGTTTAGTGACGGGGGTTAAGGAGAACAACGAGACAATATGAAGTTGAGGGAGCAAAACGAGGAAGAGAAAAGGGCAAAACAGGAAAGAGAAAAAAAGATGGAGTATAATGGTAATAGTGGCTTAGTATAATGGTAATAGGGGGTGGTTATTCAAAAGATTTTACAACTATTTATAGTTGTGATTTTAAGAAATCAAAGCGACTGCTCGACTAACAGGGACCCTGTTAGTTGAGTATGACTTTGAATTCTTAAAATTGCAGCTCTAAATAGTTGTAAAATCTATTGAAAAATCACCCCATTTAAGTCAACGGGGTGTGCATACTACAGCCTCTCATTTTATAACATCACAAAACGTAAGCAGTGCCGGCGTAAGTACGGGCCATAGTTCCAGGGAAGTGGCTCTGTTAATGCAGGGGCAAAATTACAAAGAATATAACTTTTTTACAGGATGGACATTGATGGAAATATTTATACCCCTCGACTCTGTGACGGGTGAGGTATCACATATGTTTGGGGGTGCTGGAAACTCCAAAGTGTGCACCTGCTCTTTAACTATTTTTCTATAACTCTAAAGTGTTTTGTGACACATATTGCATGAAAGACATAATAGAAAATTGTATTGTACTGCATATATATGCTTTTTGTTAAACAAAACTGCAAATTTCTCTCAGTAAGTTAACTGCAGAATTGTTATACAAATTTGTGTATAAAATGTCAGTAAATTGCAGATTTCTTTCTGCATTTTTTCTCGCATATACAAATGACATCAATGTAACCAGTGGAATTTTACCATTATCTGCAGAAACAGGGTGCAGAAATCTGCAGATTCCAGATGGCTAGAATTCCAAAGAATTCCACAAAGATTATGACATTGAACAGAATTTTGCAACTCCAAGCAACACCAGTGCCACGAATCACTGACTGTCAAAAGTGTCTTTCTACAGTCTTACAATGCCTGTCTGCTTATCCTTTTCATATAGCTGTTTACCAGGCTTAACTCTGACACTGTGTTTGGGAGTCAAATTATAGGACCACATTTCTTTGACGTAATGACCAGAACAGAAAACAGATCATTGTATCATTTTGATATTTCTTCCTTAAGTAAAAGCTATCAGCTAAAGGTACTCCAGTAAATTATTTTCATTCCTACAATTTCCCTGATAGCCTGTTACAGTATCTCCTCACAGTAGTTGCTTAGCTCACTACTGTATATCCAGTGCTTCATCTCAGCACGTCATTTTACACTTTTAGTGGTTGTGGTTTTGGGAAGTGCACTGATGGCTTCTGGGCCTGTTCTGAGACTGACAAACTTGCTTCACCAGTGACCTAATCTATGACCTAAGCCCAGATCATGAAGAAATATGGGCTAGTGATTCTTTCACTCACCTGCTTGCAACCAAATTGCTATGTCATGGCCCTGGGAATGTGAAAAAATAATCTTAATTATTCCTCTTTTGACTGCTGACTCACCATTCAGCTAAGCTTCAGTAAAGCATACTTCAGGCTGCCTGGAAGCTCTGAACAATTACTCAACCCCTTCTGAAGCAATTACTCAAAACGTCCTTGACTTAATCCAGAATTACATGTTTCCATATCTGAGACATGCTGTAGCTATTTAGTCTAGAGAATTTTAGGCCCCAAGAAGTAATCATGTGACATATGGAATGTGTGTTTCTATTTCTGACTAAAACCGTGAACATTATATCCATCTCTACACTTGCAAAATCATGTATTTTCTGCATACCAGTACTGTTGCATAAATAGAGATGAACAGAATAATCTAAAAAAAAAAACAGAATGGAGACCACCTACCACGTTATGTGCGCGCATAACTTTTGATTACACATGCACATGCTTCAAAATCTAGTCTTCTTAAATGGAAATAAAGGCTATTAAGTTAATGTACATTTTGGCTTTCAGCCAGAATGTTAACTAAATTAAGCCTGGCCAAAGTGTGATTGTTTAATGGTGAAATACGTAAGTCAGACTGGGCTATTTCACATAAAAGAGCTCATGTCAGGATGTGTAAAAGTGACACGGTTGGTTCTAAAGCAGGATTAAGCATATTATAAATGTGTGGGTGAGTGTAAATTTATCATTGAGTGTAATTACAGTGGTTCTAGAAATTGCACTGAAGCCAAATGTTCATTTTTTCAAGAAAGCTGAAATATTTTCTACTGTAACTAAGATTTATAAAATAGTATTATTTTGTATTCTTGCTTTAGGCCCAGCTGTCACCGAAACTTCAACACTGCAGGTCTATAAATTTAATGGACTTTATTTTTAGGAACTTCATACTAACCAAGAAATGCCTCCCCAGACTTTGTAGGGAATACTGCCAGAATTTACAAAAATGATATATTCCAGTGGTTAACATGCAAATTCCTGAGATGAGTTTCTCAGTAAAATATTTTAATATTAAACAACTAAATTTATATAGCTGAAAAAAGGCTAAAGGTCCTTTCTTAGTGCAAGTTGTATTTATTAAGCATAAAGGTATGACCTAGGGTTGATGTACCAGTAGTTAATCAAAGTCCCAGGCAGGTAATGAGGCCTGAGGCATAGCTGAGGGCCTCATGCACCTGGGGTCAGATTAACTACTGGCAAACCAACTCCTGGGAGTACCTAAATGCTATTATAAAAATGAACACAGAGATTGTTCTATACATTTTACTGTACATATACATTTTAAAGACTTTTTTTTTATCATTTAACACTTTTTCCACCTTTGGGCGGTGCTGACCCTTGCGATCTCTGGCCCTGTCACCCGCTTACCGATCCAGTCATGTAGTGTGGGCACATGTGACCCATGGAACCTGGAATGGGTCAACATTGTCCGCACCCCCGAACAGGCACCTCTCTCGGGTTTGGGGTGCAGGGAGTGGCCATCAGCTGCCGAGATTCCCCCCCCCCAGTGTTTTTCCTCCATTAGCTTCCTCTCGTAGTGTGGACACACAATGACATCTGAGCACTAAGTGCTGATGTCTTCCGCTCTCCGCCCCATACTGTCACTGCTCTGGTAGTGCACCCAGTCTACACCAGGGGCCACTACAGAGCAGGGAAATCCCGGATCCCTCCCCAGGATAGGAGAGCAGTCCTCCAGATGCTTGATCCCATCCCTCCCATGCCAACCCTTGATGATCCGGGCTTGCATCCGAACCCAGGTCGCCAGCATGGTGCAAGTTGTAGTGTCCAGCACCTCAACCCCCAGCACCACCAGGTCGGCTTGCTTTAAAGACTTTTTTTATTTACCAACTATACTTCACTAGCACACGAGAAAACATTTGTAAGTTTTTGCTACAGTTCCTCTTAGTTTGGAGTCAAACTCATTATAGATGTTCTGCTTGATTGGTTTAATGAATGGTGGCCATCACCATGATGAATGATACTGTATGTTACAGCACACTGTGGCACGCTGTCAGGCCATAAGCAGGATGTCTGACATCAGAGCAACAAATGCTGACTACTGTAATTCTTTTGTCTGCAGCTAGGTGGCTTGTGATCCATTGTTTTGTTTGGCATGCCACTGGCAGTACCAACACAGAATACACATTTACACGCAACACTCAATACACATTTACACATTGAACTTTTGCAAGGTCATTCTTGCAGTCATTCTCCCATGCAGCTAATGTAGCAAGCACACTAACCAGAAAACAGAGCACATACTACAGTACATTGTTATCACATCCTGCTCCACCCTTCCTCCCTCCCATACTTTCAGTACCATACCTCTGTACTATAGATTTCATTCTATAAACTGCCATTTGCTTATCATTGTTATATATACAATATAGGTAGGAATCCCAGTATTTAAATAAAACAATTATTTTCAAAGCAATCTGACCCAAGTGAAAGATAAGTGGTATTATTTACCCAATGGGTAAATAACACCGTTTATTTTTCACTTACCTACATCACACAAAAATGTCAATCAGTTTGATTGACATGGCATTCTGGCCAGTCCAACAATCGATCAACCCCTAATTGTGCCAGTAGTGATGCTGCTTTAGATTTCTAAACCCTGTTCCCACCACCATCTTGCCTCCCCGCTACCAGACAGTTCACTCAGTTCCTGAATCCCATTTTCATTTTTATATTTTTCTTTACATTTTTTTTTTCAAGTGTGCCCACTGTATTCAACCCCCCCCACACAGGGCTATCATTCAAGTGATAACCAGTCAGCTGGTCATAATCCGCAATGCTGAAAAACCAAATGGCCAGTCCCTGTACCCCCTTGCTCACTCACCTCTGGCCAGAAACCACATTTCCCCAATCTAATTTTCATTTTTATTTTCTATTCATTCTTTCTTCCAAGAAGTGCCCTTGTATTCACATCTCCCCCCTACCATGCCACCATTCAATACATAGCTCAACCAGGCAGCTGGTCGCAGTCTGCAGCACTGAAAAAACAGATGTCTGGTCCCTGTCCATGCTCGCTGACTCACTCGTGAACCTCTAAGCCCAAACAGCTGCAATTCCAGCGTGCTTGTTTCAAGAACCCATGCTCCTAACAGAAGAACTTAGTTTCTTATGCTTCTGAAACACTTTTGCTGGGGAAGGGGGTCCAGCTTACACAGCATGGGTGGGGGAGTGCATGATTTTTAGTGCTGGTGAAACTTTGAATGAAACTGTGGCAACGCTTTCAGTGGGGAGGGTGGGGAGCAGCCTGTGAATCAAACTGTGAATGAAACAGTAAATGTAAGTTTTAACCTTCAACACAAACCACTGTGTACACAGAACATACAATGGCCTCTGTTAAAATATGGCATTAATTTCCATGCTTGAGGGGGTGGGACTTTTATAAGTCACTCATGGAAATAAATGCTGTATTTTAACATAGGCCATTGTATATCCTGTCTGTGTTGTTATCTTTTCCCATTTTTAGGTCATGGTAGCAACATAATTCATGTAACTACCCATTTTATGTTCTGAACCACTGAACAGTACATTGACAAAATAACAGCGAGAAGTCAAATTCTTTAAACAACTTTTATTCCCAAATAACATAACAGTATGCCATACAGTATTGCATAGAGCTGTTTAAAATAAAGACTGTACGGAACAAAAACACACAAGCACTGCACTTCTTTAACAGAAATAAGTCAGAACAGTAGAATAAAATATTTCACAGACACAAATATAAAAACAAAGCTGTTGTGCTACTATAACATTTTTCAAGTTCCTGGGCAACTCCTTTGTACCCCTTGTGCGATCACGGCTTATATTATTTTCTCATTGTACATATACAGCAAAACAACACAAGGGCACAAAAAAACAGAACTGCAAATCTTTCTGGCTTATTGCAACACCAGCATGTCAGATCCCACTGCTTTTCTCATGAGAGGCACAGTGCCCATGGTGAGTAGAATGCCCCTGTGACCTGTGATGTGTCCATAGCCTGCTTGCACTAGGCCCTGCACTGCAGACTGAGGTACGTGTGCCTGAACTGACATGGGTTTGGGTACCTGCCGCTATCACTTTCATCGCAGTGTCTGGACTCGCAATAGGTCAGAGCAAGGCTCATCTGCTGGTGGTGCATTTCCTCCACATCTGTTCACATTGTCCCAGTAAACACTAGCTGTTGTGTGCCTCTTCATAGCAGTGGATATCCATGGCATTGGCAATGGCTGCCATATCTGCCTCAGTTCCCTTCTCAGCTCTTGCATCAGGGACCGCAGATAGATTTTTTTGGCCCTTTTTTACACAGCTGTGTTCTTCAGCTGTTGGCATGCCAGCTGAGCTTGTTTCATGCTGTTCCACACAAAATGCTCAAATGTTCTGCTCTTTCTCCTTCTCTGTGTTACCTTTGCTTGTTTTAAAGTCCACCCCTTCCCTTGTGCTGTGGTGCTGTCCTTCCCTTTGGATTTTCTTGCTCTTGCTGCCCCTTCTCAGTGTATTCCTCTGTCTGCTGCTCGTGAGCTGCCTTTTCCTTTGGATTGTCATCCTCCTGCTTCCTTTTCTCATGTTGTGCATCTGTCTGCTGCCTGGGTGCTGCCCTTTCTATCAGATGTGCCCACTCCTTGGTTGCTGCCCATGCCTGCCATTCGGGTGCCTCTGCCAATTCCTTCTCTGCTGTTCTTTCTGCTCTTTATAAACTGAGAGTCCATTGTCCTTAGTGATGATATCACACTGGCTGGAAGACAGAAATACTTGTTGAGAATACTGTATAGTTGATGATGACATACAGAACACAGCTAAAACCAATATTATTTAGAATTAATTATCATTTGTTTACATTTATGCTTAGAAATAACCTACAAGTGAGACAGAGAGACAGAGAGAGAGAGATGGAATGCAGGACTAACAATACATTTAAAACAATGGGTGGGCTGCATTTATACACTATCTGTATTTATTCACATAAATTATTATTTTTTATTTACAGTTTAAACCGATAATTGGAATATTTTCTTAATGTGTAATTTTTGTGTCCTTGCTGAATTTAATGCCACGTTTTACATGTGAAGTGCCATTTTAGTCCCTCCCCCCCCCTTTCTACTTACTGGTGTGCTGTTTTGCACTTACTGCACCACTGTCCTCTTCCTGTCAAATCTTGTTGCACTGGGTGACCCTAAAAAGATCACTGTAGAAGACTGGGAAGTCAGCTTCAGTCTGACATGCAGTTCAGTGCAGTGGTGCAGTATCTTGCCTTGCAGTCTGATGTCTGTAACAATCAATCAATCAATCAATCAAAATCTTTATTTATCCAGGCGGACATCATTGAGCAAAGCTCATTTGCAAGATGGACCTGGTTGAATCAGTGACAATTACATAAACATAGTACAATACAAGGAACAAGACACAATATACATAGTGTTGATTTATACAATCTACATAGTTGACTTATCAGGTAAATTCAGATAATTCGATACCAAATTGTTCATATTTACAAGTTTTTACATGATTCTAAAGTCATAGACAGAATATTGAGATATGGCACGGAGGGGTGTTGTCAAATATTGGCATCCACAATTGAGACAATGGCTTAGAACAGGCTTAGGATGTGGGTTGGAGATGGGTGATGAAATTCTGTTTTAGCAGAGGGGAGCTACGGAAGGTGGGGCGGAAGGCAGGAAGGGGGTTGGGGGGAGGGAACAGTAAAACAGATAGCGATGGGGTGAAAAGATAGGGGGAAAGGATATACTAGTGTGAATGGCCATAGCAGAGGTATGGGGTATTGCAGGCCATGTGGGAGTTCGTAGAACCGAGAGGCGATGGAGAAAGCAAAGCGGGCATAAATTAACTTTTATGCTAACAAAAGCATTTGCAATGCTCCTTGAAAAGCTTTGTGTAAAGGGTTTTGAAGGAAGTAACGGATATGGGTATACTCAGTTTTAGGACTTTCTGCAGATTGTTCCATAGTGAGGGCAGCATGAAGCTGATGGCTGTTCTTCCAAAGAAGGCATTAACTTTGGGTACTTTGAGCAAGATGAAGGAGTAGCTTCTTAGAGCATATTTGCTTATAGGAGTTTGAGTGAAGCTTTCCGAGATGTATTGTGGTAGTTGCTTGGATATAGATCTGAATGTCCAAAATGCTGTGTTTCTGTCCCTTCTGAATTAGAGTGAGGTCCATCCAACTGCTGTATATAGAAAGCAATGATAGGCGTCGTATGGTAGATCTGTAATAAACCTCAATGCCCTATGATAGAGCATATCCAACTTACCGAAATAGGAGGCAGGGCAGGGACTATATAAGAAGTCAGCATAGTCAATTATAGAGAGAAACGTAGCCTGTACCAAACATAGTTTTGCATTGCTTGTGAGGAAGTGCTTGATTCTAAAATAGAGGCCAAGTATCTGACGGAGTTTTTTTAATAGTTCATCCATATGTTCAATAAAGGAGTGTTTGTTGTCAAGCCAGACTCCTAGGTACTTGAACTTGCATACAAATTCAAGGTTTTTGCCGAGAATAGTGGATAAGTGAGGGAGTGTGTGCACTCCTGTATGTCCTGTATGCCTATACGGAGAGATAAACATTGCTGTTGTCTTCTCTGCATTAAGCAAAAGTTTTTTGTTCAGAAGTTGGTGCTGGAATAGGTTGAAATCAGTTTGTAGATCATTGCAGGCTACCTCTGAAGAAGGGTGACTGACATATAGTACCATATCATCGGCGAATAGGTGTACAGTGGCCTTGAAGATATTAATATTGATGTTGATATAGATAGTGATAGGATAGGACCAAGGATAGATCCCTGTGGTACACCTCTTTGTAGTGGCTTGAAGGGGGACAGATCACCTTCAGCCTTAATCTGTTGGAGCCATCCAGAGAGGCAGTTATTGAACCATTGCAGCAAAATGGAATCCAGACCTATGGATTTCAGGGATGTAAGGAGAAGGTCATGGCCAACTGTATCAAACGCCTTACTTAGATCCATGAACACTGCGCAGATACAATTTCTGTTATTCAATTCCAATTGCCAGTCACTGGTTACTTTTGCTAGGGCTGTGATGGTAGTGTGCTTAGCCCTGAAGCCAGATTGTACAGGGTTTAGGAGATTGTTGGATTCTAAGTAGTCTTTAAGTTAAATACTTACAATCTTTTCCAGAAGCTTAGATAGTACAGGGAGGATAGAGATTGGTCTGTAATTGTTGAGGTCACAAGGGTCACCTGATTTGTATAATGGGATGATCTGTGCAGTTTTCCAGATAGAGGGGATGGTCCCTTGTAGTAGTAAGAGGTTAAATAGATGTGTTATCGATACAGCTAGCACATGGATGGCAACCTTCAGAAAGTAGGGGTCAAGGGCATCTGCACCTGCACTTTTCCTAATGACTAGCTACCAAATCAAATCTTCCACTTGTTTCAGTGTAGCAGGTTGTAAAGAGAAACTGGTGTCTGTCACCATTGTTTTGGGGGGTTGTACAACTAACTGGGAATGCAGCAAATTAGCTGGAGAGTTGTCGAATGCCAAGCCTGCAGTCGTGAAATGATTGTTAAATGAGTTTAGTATTTCCAATCTGTCATTGATAATGGTAGTCCCGGACAGGATCTTAGCTGGGAGTGAGTTACTTGGTGTGTGCCCAGATAGGTCCTTAACGGTATTCCAGAATTTATCAGGGTTTTGGGAAGAAGAGTCTAACTCGTTACGATAGAACATTGCTTTTGCGTCTTTGATCATTCTAGTACATTTATTCCTAGCACTCCTGAACTGGTCCCAGTCTGACTGAGACTTTGTTTCCTGTGCTTTTTTCCATAGTTTATCTCTCTCTCTCTAGGAGTGCAGTTTTTAGGGCTGGAGTGAACCAGCGGCAAGATTTGTTTTTTATTCTCACTTTAGATAGGGGCACATGTTTGTTAAGGGCTCCTGTGATGATATCATTGAAGATGTCATAAGCTGCATCCACCGTTTTTGCCAGGTAGAACTCTTGCCAATGAGTAGAGTGCCTCATATCTTCCGAATATGCTTGTATGTCAAAATTCTGTTTTGATCTGCGTAATGAGAATTTAGAGAGGGAGATGGGTTTATTAGATGTCCTTATGCCAGCAATAAGGCCGTGGTCGCTAAGATCATTGAAGAAAACACCAGCATAGGAGAATGAGTGAGGCTTGCTCACCAGGATAATGTCCAGGAGTGTACTATTACTTGAAATTTTTTTATTGATTCTGGTTGGCTCACTGTTTAGTGGTGTTAAGCCGTGGGTGTCGCAGAAGGATACGATTGGAGTAACGGCTTTGGAAAGCCAATTTAGGTTAAGGTCTCCTAGGATGACCATTTCTGGTTAAGTCACCTAAGTGGGATAGCAACTTAAGCCCAGCATTAGGAGGTCGATAGCAGCTTCTTACCTGCAGTGATGTAGAAGGAGATATTACCACTTTAAGGAATATGCATTAGAACTCATGTGCTATAGATACTGAGGTGAGGCAGGTTGCTGCAAGGTTGTTCTTTGCATAAACAGCTACATCTCCCCCTCTAGTTTGGTGATCAGCTCTGAAAAGTTGGTAGTTAGGTAAGTTGACATCCCTATCAGCAGTAGCTGGACTAAGCCATGTCTCTGAGACCACCAAAATGTCTGGTACTGTGTGAATTATCCAAGCTTGGATCATAGTGATCTTTTTAAGTAGGCTGCATACGTTGATGTGGAGGAAGCTTAATAATTTGAGTTTGGGAATGTCTGATGGTGCTGCAATAGCCTCTGTGGGCCCTGGGTTAAGTTCCATGTTGCCAGAGCACAGTAGTATCAGGAGCAGGAGCTTTGTGAGTGCAGCAAAGGAGAATTTGTGGGTTCTTGCTTTTCCCCACTTTCTTTGGCTATCAGTTGGTTTTTTACCTCATCTAGGAGGTATGCTTAGTCTTCCTACGATAGCAGAGACTAGGACTCTGACCGAGAGTAGCATGATGGTTTTGACAATGGGGGAGGGGGGTTGCATATCAGGTTGTATAGAGTCTGAGCGCGTTTCACCATAATGGTATAGCCAAGGACTCCACTGATACTGGGGAAAGATATGAGAATACATAAACTGATCTGTATCTGAGTTTATATTATCATGGTGCAAGGGCAGCCACCAGTCACCCCTCATGTTATAATTCGATTGATGCCATTGTCCACATATATTTGGAAAAATGAGGAGGAGGAGAAGGAGAAGGAGAATCCACAGTCTTCCACCCATTATAGGTGTTGCAGGGAGGATGATACTCAGATTTATGGTTCTTCGATCTAGTCAGTCGGGTATGCAGTAATAAGATTGTTGGTATTTGTACTCTATAGCATAAATGCTCCCAGTATGGATGCTATAATCAACAGATGGTATGAGAAAATGCCAGTATCTGAGGGGGTAACATTTCTGGTGGGAGAAGAGAAGGGAGTGCTATAGGATGGTAAATTTTACAAGGGGCGTGACTAAGGAAAGAGGTGGGGAGATGGTCTATATAATAAGGAAAGGAGGAGGGGGAAGGGTGAGTGGGCCTAAAAATGCGGCTTTGCTGTACCTGTCTGTGCTGAGTGTCCGGGCTGCTGGATCTGAGCAGCGGCAAAGGGAGGCCAACGGCCCGCTGGCTGAAGCTTGCCCCGGCGCTTGGCTGCGGGTGCGCTTCCTGGCTCAGTCCTCGGCTGTCTGTGCCAAGTGTCCGGGCTGCTGGATCCGAGCGGCGGCAAAGGGAGACTGAATGCCCGCTGGCTGACAGCAATCTTCAGTCCCCACAAAGGCCCCCATAAATACTGTTCCTCGAGTTCAAGACATCCGGCACACAGCATTGATTGTGCCACACTTTTTTCACACCATTAGGGAGCCTGCAAAGAATTGCAGAAGGAGGGACATTGTCTGTGGGAACAGCCCTGACTGACACCTGAGCTGGCAGGTTAGTTAGGTACACAGATGCCACTGGGGGAGCGGGGGGGGTAGTCAGGTAGGTGTTCCCTGGTGGTGGGCAACTTATAGCTGAAGGGGTAGAGCTTAGGCACATAAACTGATCAGGTGAACAAGAGATTTCTGTCTTGCTTTGTCTCCTCTAGTCAGAAGACATCACTTCCAGCTTTAACGCAGCCCTCCGAGGAAGGACATCAAGGGACCTCCAGTGGTTGCTGAATGAAGGTAAGTAAGGAAAAGCATTTTTTAAGTGGTTTGGAGGCCTGCAGAAGTTTGCTCTGCCTGGGTCACATGGCAGAGACTGGGGAAGCAGTTGTGGAAACAGGGTTGCCACCTTTGGATGAGGCAAAAACCGGATCCTAAGCTCCGCCCCTAGCCCCACCCCTTTTCATGACTCATCAAGCATTGTTCCTCCTTGAAGGCCATTTGTTATATCAATAAAAGACCACACTTAAAGCAGCAGTTAAATAAAAATGTAAAGATACTGTACTGTGCCTATTAAAGTTACTTTCCTAGGTTCTTCCTAATTATTTATTTAATGATGTATTTATTTATTTACATTGGTTAACCAGATAAACATACAGAGATGAAAGAAATCTCATTTACAGATATGATCGGGGGCAAGGGAAATACTGTAAATAGCATACAACAGTATACATACTTTATATCTTTTTTCTGGCTCCATTTCCTGTTCTTGTCAACAGTACTATTTCAAAGCCAAAGAAGTGACCATACTTATTTCTTGAGGAAAAAAATAATTTAAAACATTTAAAAATGCCTAAATTCTGTTAGAGATGAAAATGTTTACCAGCCAATGAAAGTGGAGGACAACTGGCTCTGTTATTGTTACAAAAGGTGTGGGCAGCTGTGCTATGCCACTTTAAGATGCAGTGGAAAGATTAGGTTAAGTAAGTGCTAATGGTGTTAATAGTCATACTTTACACCTCCCAGGATGACTGCTTTCACAAACAAAAGGCTACATTGACAACAGAACTTGTTTGTAACCTGGTCATGTAGCTGAAACAATGAATTATATGACAACATTTGTTTAAAAAGTATGTGAGCACTCAAAATGACTCAAAAACCTGACCAGCACAGAGCAAAACCGGATTACCTGATAGGGGCCCTGAAAACCTGATCACCAGGTAAAAAACCTGACAGGTGGCAACCCTATGTGGAAAAGATAGTTCCTTTAAAATGTTTGTCTCAGATCTGTTAACATAGAAACATAGACATAGAAACATAGACTTTGACGGCAGATAAGGACCGCTAGGCCCATCTAGTCTGCCCATTTCCCTACCTACAGGATAGGCCGCAGATCCTAGTTAACCAACAGCCTAAATCTTCCTGCCCCCCACAAGAATTGCCTTATGTCTGTCCCATGCATTCTTGAATTCTCCCACAGTTTTAGACCCCACAACTTTCTCAGGAAGGCTGTTCCATGCATCCACTACCCTCTCTGTGAAATAATACTTCCTCACATTGCCCCTGAACGCCCTCCTTCTATCTTTAAATTGTGTCCCCTTGTTCTTGCAAGTCTCTTTTTCTGAAAGATGCTACCCTCTTGGACTTTGTTGATTCCCTTGAGGTACTTGAAAGTTTCTATCATGTCCCCCCTCTCCCTTCTTTCCTCAAGGTATACATATTAAGCTCCTTTAGTCTCTCCTCATCGGCTTCTCTTGCAGACCCTGCACCATTTTAGTTGCCCTCCTCTGGACTGCCTCTATCCTGTCTATGTCCTTGCGGAGATGGGGTCTCCAGAACTGGACACAGTATTCCAGATGGGGTCTCACCAACTGTCTGTACAGAGGGATAACAACTTCCTGTTTTCTGCTGCTGATGCCTCTCCCTATACATCCCAGTATACCCCTGGCCCTCCCTACTGCCTTCTCACATTGCTTGCAAACCTTAAGGTCATTTGATATGAGTACCCCCAGGCCCTCCCTACTGCCTTCTCACATTGCTTGCTAACCTTAAGGTCATTTGATATGAGTACCCCCAGGTCCCTTTCCTGTTTTGTTGTTGTTACTACCTCCCCACCCATTGTGTATTCTTCCCCTGGGTTCTTGTTTCCCAGGTGCATTATTTTGCACTTTTTTGCATTGAATCCTAGCTGCCATACGTCTGACCATTCCTCCAACCTTGCCAAGTCCCTTTTCATCCTTTCCACGCCTCCTTGTGTATCAACCCTGTTGCAGATCTTTGTGTCATCTGCAAAAAGGCATACTTTTCCTTCCAGTCCCTCTGCAATGCCACTGATGAAGACATTAAAAGGACTGGACCCAATACTGAACCCTGCGGTACCCCACTAGCAACCGCCCTTTCTTCAGAGTGGACTCCATTTACAATTACCTTCTGTGTCCTGTTGTCCAGCCAATGTTTTACCCAGGCTACCACCCTGTGACCCACTCCCAGACTGGTTAATTTGACTAATAATCTTTTGTGTGGGACTGTGTCAAATGCCTTGCTAAAGTCTAGGTAGGCCATGTCCACAGCCCCTCCCTGGTCTACTACTTTGGTCACCCAGTCAAAGAAATCTATTAGATTCGTCTGACATGACCTTCCCGCTGTGAACCCATGCTGCCTTGGATCCTGTGCTCCACTGACCTCTAGGTACTCAACTATTCTTTCCTTCAGAAGTGACTCCATCACTTTCCCTACCACAGAGGTCAGACTGACAGGTCTGTAGTTTCCTGCCTCTGTCTTGGTCCCACTTTTGTGAAGGGGAATCACATTCGCCTTCCTCCAGTCCTCGGGTACCACACCATCCTCCCATGATTTATTAAAAAGAGTAGCCAGTGGTTTCACTAGTTCCTTCCTTAATTCTTTTAGAATTCTGGGGTGAATTCCATCAGGACCCATTGCTTTGTCCACCTTCAGTTTTAGGAGTTCTTGCAGAACCCTTTCTTCTGTGAAAGGACTGGGATCGACCGCCCCTATCAAGAGTGCTTCTGTTAATTGGATTAGGCACTTCCCCCTCCTCTTTTGTGAATACTGAGCAGAAATATTCGTTCAGTATTCCTGCTTTTTCACTGTCCCCTTCTGCCCACCCACCATTCATTCTATTCAGCCTCACTATCCCTCCCTTTGTCTTTCTACGCTCGCTGATGTACCTATAAAAGGTTTTATCCCCCTTCTTAACTGAGTTGGCTGTCTTTTCCTCAGTTTGGGCCTTTGCTACTCTGACTTCCCTCCCTGCTTCTTTCTGCCTTAACTGGTACAGCTCTCTGTCCTGCTCCTTCTGTGTTTCCTTATACTTCTGGAATGCTATCTTTTTCTTCCTGACTTTCACAGCCACCACTCTTGAGAACCATAGTGGCTTTTTCTTTCATTTTGATTTGTTTATTTGCTTCACACAAAGGCTTGTTGCCTCTGTGATGGCAGTTTTGATAATTCCCCATTGTTGCTCCACACCTCCTTCTAGCCTGTTTGCTAGTGCTTTTCTGAGGCACTCTCCCATCTTGCCAAAGTCAGCCCTCCTAAAGTCCAGTACCCTCACTTTTGTATGGCTTGACTATGAAGCTGTTTAATGTGAACCACACTGTTTGATGGTCACTTGTCCCCAGATGGCAACCACTTCTAGATCTGAGATCCTCTCACTGCCCCATTTGAGGAGTACGAGGTCTAAGATTGCTCCCTCACAGTGGGTTCCGAAACTAGCTGTCTAATGCCTGCCACCTGTAGGGCGTCAAGAATGGCCCTGCTCTTGGATGTGGCTGCAGCAATTGTGCTCCAGTTAACATCGGGCATATTCAGGTCTCCCATCAACAGTATCTCCCTTTCTCTGCCATTCTAAGAATGCCTTCCATCATATCCTGTCCATTCCTTCCCCTGACATGGTGGTCTGTGCACAACCCTGTGCGGATTGTGGTACCTTTCAGTCTCCAAGGTGACCCACAGTGCCTCCTCTCCTCCCTGTTTACTCTTTGTTCAGTTGCTTTTATCCCTTCCTTTACATAGAGCTACTCCTCCCCTCTTCTCCCCTGCCTGTCTCTCCTGCCAGGTTATGTACCCTGGTATGTTAACATCCCAGTCATGGTTCTCTGTGTACCATGTTTCTGTGACTGCTATGATATCCAGGCATCCCTCTTCCATTAAGGCCACCAGCTCAGGGAGCTTGTTGCCCAGACTACGAGCATTGGTACCATTACCCTCCATTTCCTGATGGCCTTACCCCTTTGCCCCATCCCTGTCCTTCTTGCCTTTGTCACTTTTCCATTTACCCTGCCCTTCTCCCTATTGACACCTCCATGTTGGTGTTTGCCACACTTACTACTGTGACTGTTTGGGGGCTAGGTTTTCCTGCTCCTTTCCAGTTCCTCCCTTGGCTGGTTTAAAAGCACCAATGAGCATTTAAACCTATCACCTAGGATCCTGGTTCCCCTCCCAGACAGATGCAGCCCATCATGCCAGTATAGGCTTGCATCACTCCAGGTGGACCCCCAGTCCCCAGTGAAGCCAATCCCTGAGCTCCACACCGGATTTTTCAACCACTGATTGAATCCATGGTCACCGGAACACCCTAGCCTCCTATGCCATGAGATAGGTAGCACCTCCGAGAAGGTTACCGTATACTTGACCAAGGCCCTCCCCAATTCCACAAACTCTTCCTGCACTTCTCTAATCCCTTTCTTAGCCAGGTCATTTGTCCCTAAGTGGACAATGACATCCAGCTCCCTCCCCTGTGCAGCTGCTCCGCAATCCTGAGGATCAGCCCTGTCCCTCCAAGCCATGGCGCCAGGCAGGCACCTTACCTCCTCTCCCTTCCTTGCCCAGTTCTACCTTCCAACAATGGAGTCCCCACCAGGAGTTGTTTCTTCCCTGCAGGGTCCCCTGCCACCCTCCTGTGGGTCTCCTTTGTGGAGGTTCCCAGCATCCTCCTTGGTCTCCACTGTGTGGTGCCTCCATAGAGGAACCACACTTTGCCAGAATGGCATAGGAATTGTGGAGAGGTACAACTGGAGGGATGTGCCTCTGTTCCACCACCCTCACCCTCCCTGAGCCCACTGTGGTCCAACCACTCCTCTTTCTTGGCAACCTCTGAGGCAACGGCAGTGGCACTGGTGGTCCCTGGTTGGAAGAGGAGGTCCCACAAATCCTGGCCAACTCAGCCTGGAGATGAGCAACCTCCTCCCTCAGCCCAGTTGATTTCAGTTCAGAAGTTGAGAGAAGGAGATTTATGGCATGGGGAAGGAACTTGGATAGGGTCGGGATGGGGACAAAGAACAGTTTTGTTGGGAATCTGGGCTGCAAGAAGATCAGCAGGAGTAAAGCTCCCCCCCCATTTTGCATCCATGAGCAGCAGATGCAGGCAAAGAGGTTTGCTGGGTGGATCCTGGTCTGAGGAAGCAAGTCAGCATTCATGAGAATGTTGTCTGCCATGTGGGTGGCTGAGACAGCCACTCTGCTGAAGTTGCATTTTTGAACTGCCCCATTCACTGGCCCAGAACTGCACTTGATGATCGGGATCATTGGGAGGTCGATATGAAAAGGCAGTCACTGTGTGGGGGGAAGGGTCAGATCACAACTCAGAGAACCAGAGCCATCCCTAGGGCTGGCAGAGGCTTAGCAGAGAGTATTGGTTTATTTTAAGCTTCACATGGAGCTTTTCTGCCTCCTGGAGAAACTTTTTTTAAATTATGCCCTTACCACATCAAGCAGACTGTACAAGAGACTTAACTTCTCCCATATCAAACAATGTATGTTTTCCTAATTATCTGCAGTTGATGGATTAAAACAAATGGCATGTTTCTGGGATCAAGTTCCTGCACCACACAACTTTCGGCCATTAGTCACAGTAAAATGAGTCTTTAACTGAGCTCGCCATCAATTCTAGACACAGTCATGGTTTTGGCAGTTACAGGTCACATTACCCCCTTCTTTGACCAAGCCAAGCTGATACTAACAGACTGCAACTGTGAATATGTCTACTTGTTGTGTGCAGAACTGGAGCGTGACCCAATAGGTGGAATACAGGAAGTCATGTGGTGGGGGGGTGCAATGTGCCCAACCCACCCTCCTTCCCAGGATCTACTAGTACAACCTTCTATCATCAGCTTCGTTATGCAAGATTTAAAAACCACATATCCACATGAAAAAATAATAAGAAAGAAAGCATCTCCTCAGCTTGTGGCCTTTCTTCTACAGGCTGTAAAGTGAAGGCTTTCATTTTCCCTCTGTAGTTCTAATGAGGTAGAAAGTTAAAGAAAACTAAACTATAGATAGGGACAAAAATGCTGCTCGTATTTCCCTGCTCAGTAGTTTGATGTGAAACAAGAGCTTAAAAAACAGGATTTTTTTGTTGTTGTTTTGAAAAACAGTTGCAGTAATATGATCAGATCCAGTCTAATTAGAACACTTACTTATTCCCCTCAGCCTGCAGTGTGGATTCAAATGATCAGTTTTCTGATCAGCCATGCCCCTCAGTTGACTAGGCTCATAGGCTGCATGGAAGGGGGGGAGATCAAGTAACAGGCTCCCCATCCCAGGCTGGCATTACTGCATATAAAGGGTAGATTTCATGTGTTCAGAACCTGTCAGTGTATCACAATTTTGTAAAACATGTTTTGCTAATGTAACCCCTAGATGGCGCTATCCCAGGGGCTACTACCCCTGCCTAATTTGCCACTAACAGGTTGAGGGGCCTGGATCCGATGGCGGGTGCCTCCACCCAGAGGTCAGGGTTTGCAATAGTTAAACTAACTTGGTCACAGCCCTCTGGGACACTGCAACTCCCCTTTCTTCCCACTAGTGGCCCACACAGTATATCAGAATTACCTTCACAGTATACACTTACCCCAGGACTGGTTCAGGCACTGGGACCCCCTGTAAAATAAGAAGATACAGTGCAACAATCACAGTACAACACTTTAACATAGACAAATACCTCAGGCAGTATAACTTTGCTGAAACAAGCAAATCTGATTTATTTAGGGGGATATAACAAGGACAGGAGGAAATCAGGTTAATTAGCTTATCACTTTACTCATCTACCTATGGCTCTGTGCACAGGCCTATCCCTACCAGTTACTGTCCATAGGTACCCAAGCCCTAGTGGCTAGTCCAAACCGTGGCAGCTGGTAGGGGCCCTTTCACACAGAGAAAAGAAAAATTAGTTAAACAGTCAGCAGTACAGTAATTCCATTTGGATTCAATGTGGCAATTCAACAGGGAGCGACCCTGAATTAGTACTCATGACCTCCAAACAAGATAGTGTCCTTCAATGTCAGCAGGCTACTCTTGAGCTCCACGAGACTCCTCACACATTTATATGGCAAACAATAACAGGCAAAAGTCCTTTAATGGCAGCAGGATTCACTTGAGCTACACAAGCCTCCTCACACATTCATATGGTAAACAGTAACAGGCAAAAGTCCTTTAATGGCAGCAGGATTCACTTGAGCTACACAAGCCTCCTCACACATTTATATGGTAAAAAGAAAGTACTATACCAGGCAGGCTGCTTCTCGATCCCGATCGCAATTACTGCACAATACCGGGAGAACACACAGCAGATTCAGTTCCTGACAGATCGAGACGCAATTCAGCAATTTCTCCAGTCTTCTACAGGGTGAGCCTGGTTTCTACTCTTCAGATATCCTTGATTCTCTTCACAGGACGGATTCAGTCCTAACAAGCAGTTACACAAGCTGCAGACGGAACTCGGGCCTGGCACACGCTTCCGACTAAAACTGCACACGAAAAGCACAGGGCTCCTTCCCCGCTTCACTGCCAGAGCTCAGCTGAAACTCCAGCAGACAAAACCGGGCACTTCCTTTGAGTTCCTCTCAGTTCTTGGCTGGATTGGCCGTCACTCACAATAGACTGCCCGTGTTGGTCCAAAAGGGCGACGAAGTCCAAACTACATCTCCCAGAGTCACTGCCCATACAATCCTCTTGTGGCTGGCTCAGATTACGAGTCCAAGTTCTGATTCGTCCAAGACACCATTTTAGAGCTACCTTAACCCACACTGATTGGTCCAGTTCAGCAGTTCAAAACTAGAATGGGGAACTAGGCAAACACAGTTCTGACTGCAAAGAAAGCAGGTTAGACAAACTGTATTTTCATTATTACTCTAAATGATTCCTGGCAAACAGTTACATCTTTCAGATAGGTTCCCTTTGCACTCCTAGTGACTGCAAAAATGGAGTGAATTGGCAGCAGCTCGAGTGGTACTCAAGCAGAGAAACACACAGTCCCTCCATACAAACTAATTATGTCTGCAAGCAGACAGCTCTTAAAGAGACAGTACCAGAGGCTCTAAAAACACTCACAGATAAATGGCTTAAACGCCAAACACCATTCAGGCTTGGAGCATTCAAGCAAGCTCCTGGAAGTATTTTGGGAACCCCCATTTGCAGGGGGGTTACACCCTTCCTGGCCTGGGAAAGCTTGACATCCGCATCAAGCAAGTACCCCCATAAGTTTCAATTGCAACCATATACATTTGCATTAGGCTCACACATGTAATCATCAGTCAATATATCATTTTACCAAGAACACATTTCTGAAACATTGCAGTACGTCCCTTTTACACAGTATTACACACATTGTACCATAACTCAAGTTATTACCTCTTGTACATGAAACCTGAGAGAGAGGGGCCCTTTCCTATCAGTTACCTTGGGGCTGGACGGGCAAGGGCACCATACTTGAGGGCAACACAAGTAACTTGAGTTAGCACTGACGCTCAGTTTGGGAAATGAGCTCGGGACACATACACCTTTATGGACAACATTGAGAGGCAAGTCCACAGGCCTCTCAAGGGAATCATAACTGAGGTGCACCACAGGCTTTACAGCTCGACCAGTCTTTCTAGGGGAAACTGTTACAGTCTCTGCACTCTGAGCCTCATTTTCAGCATTGTCCTCACTTGTCAGGAGAGTCTCCATGGGGGTAGAGAGGCTAGAACTTGGGGCACTTTCAGCTCCAGGAGTTACAGTTTATGAGTCCACAACATTTGGCTTGCATGGAGAGCTTTCGGACACTGGCAGTGGACTGTCAGGGCACTCAAAATACTCTTCTTGTTCTGTTGTATCACCAGTCTACCCCAATCCATCATTTTCCTCCCCTGAAAGCTCAAACAGTTCAACCATGCACAGTGATTCCATTTCATCTGATCTGATGCTTTGCACTTCACTTTCTGGGAGCATTGGCTCCAGGGACGAAGCTAGGGGCTTAGACTGTCCAGAAGGCCCAGCTTTGTCTCCAGTATTGACTAGGGGATTGCCCCGAAACAATTGACTCAGTTCATAAGAAGGATAGTATTCAAAGTCACTCTCACTTTCTTCTGATATGGACTGACAGTCATGCTCAACTGGGACTTGTGGAGGGGAACACTTTAACTCTACTTCTATAGGTGCAGACTTTCTTGATCTTTTCTTAGCAGCAGCAGCTGTAGTCACTGGTCCAGAGGGGGCATCTTCTGGGGGCTCAGACTCAATCTAGATTTGTCCAATGGGCAGTAAATGATTTCTATGTATTGTTTTTACATCTTTTGAATTATTCTCAGGCCTTACTTCGTACACTGGCAGATCATCTAGTTTGCCCACTACAATGTGAGGGAGATGGTGCCTTCTGTCAGCAATCTTGTGTTTGCCATGCAGTCCCAGATTTCTTAGCAATACCCGATCTCCCTCCTGGAGTTCCTGTGCTTTCACCTTTTTATCATACCTTTCTTTGTTGGCCAGATTTCTTTTGGCAGCCATGGTTTGAGCTAGTTGGTGCGCATGAGTTAGCTGGGCCTTTAACTTTGCACATACTGTAAATAGTTGTCAGCTTGAACCCATCAGGAGAGACCCCAAAACACACATCTACGGTGTAGTCGAGCTTCTCTTCCAAACATCAGGCGGTAGGGGAGACCCCAGTGCATCACTTTGTGCAGTTATAAGCATGTGCCAGGGTGCTAATTTGTTGGCTCCATCTAGGCTTGTCCTTTGGGTGCAGGCTGCCTAGCATATCTAGCAAAGTGCGGTTGAAACGTTCAGGCTGTGGGTCCCCTGAGGTGGTAAGGAGTGGTTCTGGACTTTCAGCCTCCCCACAGAGAAGCATCTCTTTGATCAGACGACTCTCAAGTCTCCCTTGATCAGAATGGATTCTTTGTGAGCCCTATAGTGAACAAAAAGTTTTCTATAAGCACTTTGGCCACAGTGGTGCTTTCTGGTCTTTGGTGGGGAAAGCTTGGGCATATCTCGTGAAATGGTCAGTGACCACCAGCACATTACTGATATTTCTTTGATCTGACTCCAAACTCAGAAAATTAATACAGACCAGCTCCATGGGTGCACTGGTGGTGATGTTAACAAGGGGGGCAGCCCTCTGGGGCAAAGCTTTCCTCTGTAAGCAGCGACTACAAGTTCGAATGTGTTGCTCCACATCAGCCCCCATCTTAGGCCAATAGAATCTGGATCTCACCAAGTCAAGTGTTCTGTCTATACCAAAATGCCCCATGTGGTTGTGCAAGGACCTCAATACTGAGTCTCGAAAGGCAGTGGGCAGCACTAGTTGTTGTTTGTCTACTTGTCCCCCTCTGTCTACTGTTTCTCTGTGTAACAGTTTATTGATTAGTTTCAACTTAGGACCTTCTTTGTATAACAGTGCAGTTCTCAAATCAGTGGAGCGTAATTTGGACACATCTTTTCCTGCACAGAGGGCTTCTAAAGCTGATTTGATCATGGGATCGCTGGAATTGTCCAGCTGAGGCAGTGCACCAATGTCTATTGCAGAAAAGTGGCAATAAGCAGCAGGTATGCAATTCTCAGAGGGTCCCAAGCAATCCACCATGCAGTCTGCGTCCGTGGACATTTGTTCCTCCCTGTCAAACTTCCGCAGAGTGCCGAATGTCAGGTTCCGCCAATCTGACCCAATCATTCTGGGGAACAGGCCTCCGGGAGAGAGCATCAGCATCTATGTGGTTCAGACCTGCTCGGATTCGAGAGCATAGTCATATGTAGATAATGCAGAAAGCCACCTATGGCCAGTGGCATCCAACTTAGCTGAGGTCTGCACATAGGTCAAAGGATTATTGTCAGTTTTTACTAGTATTTTAGCCCCATATAAGTACTCATGGAATTGGTCAACAATAGCCCACTTCAAAGCTAGGAACTCTAACTTATGTACAGGATAGTTCTTTTCGGCTGGGGTCAGGCTTCTACTGGCAAAGGCCACTGGTCTCAGGCATTCTCATGCTCTTGGTACAACACAGCCCCCAACCCTTGCAAGCTAGCATCAGTGTGCAGGACGTAAGGTTTTCTTGGATCGGCATAGGCCAGCACTGGAGCATGGGTAAGCTGATATATGATCTCATGAAAAGCAGTCTCACAATCAGGAGTCCAGCGGCCCCAAATACTTCACTCGGACGAAAATACACTCTTTCAGTCTTGAGGGACGCTGACTTTTGATATTTTTTGTGGGTTGAGGGATACCCTTGAGTAAGGTTAAGTAAAGGGCGGATCACTCTTGAATAGTCCTTGATGAAACACCAATAATAACCACAGAATCCCAGGAATCTTTGCAGTTCTTTTAGATTTTTGGGCTGTGGCCAGGTGGTCAAGGCCTCAACTTTACTTGGGTCGGTCTCTATTCCTCGGTGGATACTATGTCCCATATACTTTACTGATGTTTGAAAGAATTGACACTTATCAATGGACAGTTTAAGGCCAAAGTCCTCCAGTCGGTCCAATACCTTAAATAATCTGCTCTCATGTTCCTTCAGTGAGCTGCCAAACACAATAACATCGTCTAGGTATACCAGGCACTCTAGTAAGTTCATGTCCCCCACTGCACACTCCATCAATTGTTGAAAAGTGGCTGGGGCACCTGAAATCCCTTGAGGCATCCTCATGAATTCATAGAAGCCAAGCGGACAGATAAAGGCTGTCTTCTCACGGTCCTCTGGGGCCATCAGGATCTGATAGTACCCACTGTGGAGACCCAACACAGAGAACCACTTGCTCCCGTTTAGGTAGTCCAAAGCATCCTGAATGCGGGCATTGTGTACTGATCAGGGATGAGTCCCGGTTTAGGTGCGATAATCCACGCACATCCTTACTGTCCCATTCTTTTTCCTCACTACCACAATGGGGGAAGCATAAGGGCTTCTGGATTCTTGTATTACACCAGCAGCTAACATCTTTTGCAGATGCCGTCTCACATCATCTATGTCAGCAGGTACCAGGCGTCGAGACCTCTCACGAAATGGTCTTTCGTCATGCAGCCGGATACTGTGCTCAGCTCCTTGCATGCATCCTATGTCCCATTCCTTTAAAGAAAACACCTGGTCTCTCTGGGCAAGCTTCTCACTGATCCTCACTTTCCATTCAGCTGGCAACGGGGAGTCGCCGAAATCAAACAAGTCAGGCGTTACTCTGTCATTCTTCCTCGAACTCTTGCTGCTGGGTAGCACTGCAGTGTCTGCACAATGCACATTAGCCAGGATACAACCTCTATTTACTCGAATGTCTCTTTCAGACACATTATGAACTTGGACCATTACCCTTCTGGCATAAGCATGGGCTCTAGCGGGCAAAATACTAGGCTTGACCAGCAGTCCCTCTGGCAATTTTCCATCGCCCGGTGCATCCAACATTAATATTTTCTTCTTAACATCCTTTCTGATATGGACCTCTCCCTGTAAGGTACACTGGGCATTTGGCGTCAGGATCAGAGATTCAGGATCCCTCTTCCATACAATTCCGACCGGTTCCTCTGGTTCTATTTTTTCAGCATCTCTGTGCCTCATAGGCCTTCTTAATTAAAGCCGGAACTCTTAAAACTCTACTAGTCTTTGACCCTGTTTTTCATAACACAACTGTGCCAGCCTTCCGAACATATGAGCATTTGTTCCAGTCAACAAAGGGACACCATCATACAGCCCAGTGGGGGGACACACTAAGGCTAGGGTTTCTACTTGTTCGGCCACTCCAGCCACGGAGGTGGGGAAAGACAGTCAAATTCGGATATACCTGGAATAGGGGTAGGCCTTCTCACTTAACCCCCATACATGCAGTCCTTCTAATGGTTGTAAGGGTATGTCTGACAAATGCTTCTGAACCAATCCTGGAACATAATTGTCACTTGGGAGCCACTGTCTAATACAGCTCTTGTAGACACTACATTCACCTTTACAATGGTCTCCATGGAGGGACCCACTATTCTGGACCAGTCTGAGAGGCGGTAGCAGGGGCCTGGAGCAACTGCCTTGCCACAAGGACGTGACTTAGCATTTTGGTGCCCTCACTGGGATCATTTTGTGCACCTCTAACCACTGATTTGTTCTCCAAGCCTCCTTGTAGCCTATATGCAACTTTGTCAGTGTCTTTGGGACCGGCATTCCCTCTTCATGTGCCCATCCTTCCCACAATTATAGCAAAACATACTTTCTGGAGTTTGAGCTGGCCGAGGCGCCACACTGGGAGCCAGGGCGGGGTATATTAACTGAAACCTGGGTGCCATCTCTGTCTGCGGCGTGATAAGCATTTGGAGACATCTCATCAGTTTCTCCACTTCCATGGTCAAGGAATTGAGTTTGGAGCTGTTATCAGCAGGAGATACATGGGTGGGTACCCCACCCCATAGCAGATGCAGTTGGATATAGGTCAGGCCCATACTTGCAGGCGTAGCCTTCATAAAGGACTGTTTTGAATTCGGATCTCTCTCAACAGTTCAGCCCATTGTGGCATATCTTTTCCTTGTCAGAGCACTCATTGACTGCCAACCTCTGCCCTGAACTTCACTTGATGGGTCACCCTCAGTCACTCGGGTCGTAGCCGCAGCTATTGGTGCAGGTCCCTCCCGAGGTCGCCTTTCTCAACTCCTCGATTTCTCTCATTAACTCATCATAGGAGGGTGGGATTCCAGTCGATTTGCCAGGCGTAATGAAGCAACAGCAGTTCTGAGAAGGGGCAGACTTAAGGATCCTGTCCAGCCTGGTTTGGTCCAGTTCAATCGCTGGCAAACTACCCTTTCTGGAGGCATTCTGCAATAATTTTCCAGCCGAGATACATACACAGACAACAACTCCCCTTGGTACTGTTGTGCATTTCTTACTCTCCACCATAGGTCCTCATCAGAATCTGGGCTCCCATACACATTCTCCAAGGCCTCAAGATAGGCCTGTGCAGTCACTTCAGGGTTACTGGCCCGTTTAGCACGGATGGTAGCCAGGGCAGGACCTCAGAGGCTCTCACTAACCCTCTTTCACTTTTCGGCTACTGAGCATTGCCATTCTAGCACTTGGGGGGGCAACATAGTCTATCCAGGTCTCCCAGTCATCCTCCCCCTTGGGGGGTGGGGAGGGTGCCAGAGAAGATCTTCAACATTCGGTAAGAGTCGTGACTAATGGCAGGTGCAGAAATAGGAGTCTGCATTGGTTCAGCCACCATTACGGGTACTTGAGCGGGAGAGGGTGTTGGGGGAGGAACACCCCCGGGTGGCAAGAATAGTTTCTTCAAGTCCTCTTCAGTTTTCCCTTCCCCCAGCAACCATTTAGCAAATTTCTCCTCAAAAGTTTCAGACAGTGGTGGGGGCTCATTCCCCCCCCCCAGGTCTTTACTGTCCTTAGTTATCACTCTCCAGGCAGCAAGGGCTCCCTCTGGGGTAATGGTCTGTGGCACTTTGGAGCTATCTATGGGATCCTTAAACTCTACTAGGGCCAGGAAAGTGTGGGTGAGCAGATTAGCATGCCGACCCACCACCACAGGGTTTTGTAAACCTTCCATCTTGGAAAGTACTCCCTGTACAGTGTCCATATTGATACCCAGGGGGATGTCCAGGATAAGCATAGCATTTTGGGGGTCGATCTCCTCCCCAGTACACCACTCCACCAGCCAGTGCACAGCCACTTCCGTGGGTGTACCCATTTTTTTCTTAACAGTGGTTCATAAATATGGCCACTAGAGGACACACAATCCCAGCGGTGAGCCTCCAAGATGCAACCCCTAGATGGCGCTATCCCAGGGGCTACTACCCCTGCCTGATTTGCCACTAACAGGTTGAGGGGCCTGGATCCGATGGCGGGTGCCTCCACCCAGAGGTCAGGGTTTGCAATAGTTAAACTAACTTGGTCACAGCCCTCTGGGACACTGCAACCCCCCTTTCTTCCCACTAGTGGCCCACACAGTATATCAGAATTACCTTCACAGTATACACTTACCCTCAGGACTGGTTCAGGCACTGGGACCCCCTGTAAAATAAGAAGATACAGTGCAACAATCACAGTACAATACTGTAACATAGACAAATACCTCAGGCAGTATAACTTTGCTGAAACAAGCAGCTCTGATTTATTTAGGGGGATATAACAAGGACAGGGGGAATCAGGTTAATTAGCTTATCACTTTACTCATCTACCTATGGCTCTGTGCACAGGTCTATCCCTACCAGCTACTGTCCCTGGGTACCCAAGCCCTAGTGGCTAGTCCAAACCGTGGCAGCTGGTAGGGGCCCTTTCACACAGAGAAAAGAAAAATTAGTTAAACTATCAGCAGTACAGTAATTCCATTTGGATTCAATGTGGCAATTCAACAGGGAGCGACCCTGAATTAGTACTCACGACCTCCAAACAAGATAGTGTCCTTCAATGTCAGCAGGGCTACTCTTGAGCTCCACGAGACTCCTCACACTTTATAGGCAAATAGTAACAGGCAAACGTCCTTTAATGGCAGCAGGATTCACTTGAGCTACACAAGCCTCCTCACACATTTATATGGTAAAAAGAATGTACTATACCAGGCAGGCTGCTTCTCTATCCCGATCGTAATTACTGCACAATACCCGGGAGAACACACAGCAGATTCAGTTCCTGACAGACCGAGCAATTCAGCAGTTTCTCCAGTCTTCTACAGGGTGAGCCTGGTTTCTACTCTTCAGATATCCTTTGATTCTCTTCACAGGACGGATTCAGTCCTAACAAGCAGTTACACAAGCTGCAGACCGAACTCAGGGCCTTAACACGCTTCCGACTAAAACTGCACACCGAAAAGCACAGGGCTCCTTCCTCTTCACTGCCAGAGCTCAACTGAAACTCCAGCAGACAAACCTGGCACTTCCTTTGAGTTCCTCCCAGTTCTTGGCTGGATTGGCTGTCACTCACAATAGACTGCCCCTGTTGGTCCAAAAAGGCCAAGTCCAAACTAAATCTCCCAGAGTCACTGCCCATACAATCCTCTTGTGGCTGGCTCAGATTATGAGTCCAAGTTCTGATTCGTCCAAGGCACCATTTTAGAGCTACCTTAACCCACACTGATTGGTCCAGTTCAGCAGTTCAAAACTAGAATGGGGAACTAGGCAAACACAGTTCTGACTGTAAAGAAAGCAGGTTAGACAAACTGTATTTTCATTATTACTCTAAATGATTTCTGGCAAACAGTTACATCTTTCAGATAGGTTCACTTTCCACTCCTAGTGACTGCAAAAATGGAGTGAATTGGCAGCAGGTCGAGTGGTACTCAAGCAAAGAAACACACAGTCCCCCCAAACAAACTAATTATGTCTGCAAGCAGACAGCTCTTAAAGAGACAGTACCAGAGGCTCTAAAAACACTCACAGATAAATGGCTTAAACGCCAAACACCATTCAGGCTTGGAGCATTCAAGCAAGCTCCTGGAAGTCTTTTGGGAACCCCCATTTGCAGGGGAGTTACACTAAACTTGAGAGGTTTATTTTGGGGCCACGTGATATTTTTAGACTATATAACCATATTGATTCACTGCCACATGAACACGTAATACTGCAGTCATTAATTTTGTAAAACTGTAACTTCAAGTGCTCCATAAAATGTTTCCATATCTACACATACAACTTTAGTATTTTAAGACTTTTGAGCTTCAAAAAGATTATGTTTACAGCTTATAGGTTTTTCTGTCCATGTACAGTATCTTCTGAGCAGAGTGCTTAGCCAACCTACACAAGAAGTGACTTGTCCCACATTGTAACAGAGCCCCGGTGATTCTCCTGGTTTGGAAATAGGTAACAAAGGTGGTTCTTTCAGAGAATGATGAGAACCGTGTGGTGGACTCAGGGGGTTGCCTAGTAATGACGGGTCATGCTGTAACATTCAAAAGCAGGCTGTGTGCAGCACATGTATAGTCATGCACTTTGTTCATTTACAATTTTTAGACTCGAAAGGCTACAATGCTCACAGCGCTCATCCTTTTCATTGTATTTATGCAACATACTGACAACAGAAACCACACTCCGCAAATGGTTAAACTTTAACATTATTTCAAGGGGTTTTTGAAGCTATTTTTATCTATTCCTTGTAGGCATTCTTGTATCATCGCACAGTAAAATGAAACAGAACACAGCACCGTCTTTGCATTACAGTACCAGTATTGATATTTGCCGCATGTGGTTATCATATCATAGTATATTTAACCTCAGCACCAATGCAAAACACCTGCAGAATGTCAGTGGAGATGCAGCTTTTACCACTGTCCAGTTACTGCAGATTTGTGTTGTATTAATGATGCATCTTGTTTGAAGTTTGAAGTTTATTGTTCTAGGAATTAATACCTTTGAGCCAAGGCTCTTTTACAAAGGTTCCACGTCATTAAGTACAAAAACATAGCAGACAGTGTTACAAACAATCAGTAAGCCATTTAACAAGGCCACAACTTAAACAGTAACATTTATGCACAGAAAAGAACAAGCATTTGTCAATGCCGAACGTTCGCTTGCAGGTATTTGCAGTGGTGTTTGGCATGTATGGTGCTTTACTCTAATGCCCTGTGTGATTGCTGGTATTTGCACAATAAATTTTCAGCAGGACCTTTTTGTTACTCCCATTGTGCACTACATAGGCAGAAACACGTTTTGGGCAGGATGTGAAAAATGACAGCTGTACTGCTCATAAGGAAGTGTGGTAAAATGGCAATGTTGAAAATCTGGAGTGGAAATATTGAAAATTCACAAACCTACGAGCGTGCGTGGGAACTGTGCAGTGCACGCTCATAAAATAGTCATTTTTAGGAATTTTTTCACCAGATTGTCAACATTGGCATTTTAAAACCTCTGCTAATGAACAAGCGTCACTGTGATTGTCTTACTGTGTGCCATACATTGATTTTGCACACCGACTCGCCATTGTGCACTACATGGGTGGAAACACGTTTTGGGCAGGATGTGAAAATGACAGCTGCACTGCTCATAAGGAGGTGTGGTAAATGGCAATGTATGAAAATCTGGGTGAAAATATTGAAATTCGCCAAACTTACAGTGATGCGTAGGAACTGCACTAGCTAAATAAAACAGTTATTTTAAGGAATCTGTTTGCAAATTTTCAACATAGCCATTTAAGACCTCTGCTCATGAACAGTGTCACTGTGATTTTCTTAATGTGTCCCATACATTGAGTTCGCACACGGACTGCACCATTGTGCGCTACATGGGCGGAAACACGTTTTGGACAGGATGTGAAAAATGACAGCTGTACTGCTCATGAGGAGGTTTGGTAAAATGGCAATGTTGAAAATCTGGAGTTACAATATTGAAAATTCGCAAACTTACGAGCGTGCATAGGAACTGCGCAACGCACACTCATAAAACAGTCATTTTTAGGAATTTTTTCACCAGATTTTCAACACAACCATTTTAAGACCTCTGCTCATGATCAGTGTCACTGTGATTTTCTTAATGTGTCCCATATATTGATTTCACACACCGACTGCGCCATTGTGTGCTACATGGGCGGAAACATGTTTTGGGCAGGATGTGAAAATAACAGCTGTACTGCTCATGAGGAGGTGTGGTAAAATGCCAATGTTGAAAATCTGGAGTGGAAATATTGAAAATTTGCAAACCCTCTGACGTGCGTAGGAACTACGCCAATGAACACTAAATAAAACAATGTCGTTTTAGAAATTTTTCACTAAATTTTCAACATAGCCATTTAAGACCTCTGCTCATGAACAGTGTCACTGTGATTTTCTTAATAGTGTCCCATACATTGAGTTGCACACCGACTGCGCCATTATGCTACAGTTGAAACATGTTTTGGGCAGGATGTGAAAATGACAGCTGTACTGCTCATGAGGAGGTGGCAAAATGGCAATGTTGAAAATCTAGGTAGAAAATATTAAAAATTCATAAACTTACGGCGTGCATAGGAACTACTTAGCATGAACTCGTAAAACAGTCATTTTGGAATTTTTCACCAAATTTTCCAGCACAGCCATTTAAGACCTCTGCTCATGATCAGTGTCACTGTGATTTTCTTAATGTGTACCATTACTGAGTTCACACACTGCGCGCATTGTGTGCTACATGGGCGAAACACGCTTTTAGGCAGGATGTGAAAAATGACAGCTGTACTGCTCATGAGGAGGTGTGGTAAAATGGCAATGTTGAAAATCTGGGTAAATATTGAAAACTCGCAAACGTACGAGCGTGCATAGGAACTGCGCAACGCATGCTCGTAAAACAGTAATTTCTAGGAATTTTTTCACCAAATTTTCAACATAGCCATTTTAAGACCTCTGCTAATGAACAGTGTCACCACAATTTTCTTAATGCATCTCATACATTGATTTTGCACACCGACTGTGCCATTGTGTGCTACATGGGCGGAAACACGTTTTGGGCAGGATGTGAAAAATGACAGCTGTACTGCTCATAAGGAGGTGTGGTAAAATGGCAATGTTGAAAATCTGGAGTGAAAATATTGAAAATTCACGAACTTAAGAGCGTGCGTAGGAACTGCACAACACACGCTAATAAAACAGTCATTTTAGGAATATTTGACCAAATTTTCAACATGGGTTTTAGGACCCCTTCTCATGAATGATGTCACTGTCATGGCATTATTGGGCCTGAGGTGATTTCGTGCAGTGCGAAATCACCCTTCAGCAACTCTTGCCATGACAGTGACATCATTCATGAAGAATCCACATCATGTTAATTGGTGCAAAATCAAAAAATGACTAGATTATCTAATAAAGTTGAAACCCCTATCTAGCCCATTATACAGCTTACGGCATTTCCTCAGTTGGTAGTCGGCTTTGAAGAGTGCAGACGTGTTCCCGGTCCACGAAGATCGTCGCTGAGCTCCGGAGGTAAGTATGGGGTGGGGGTGTGTGGGGAGGCTGGGTGCACAGTGGGTGGGTGCAGGTTGTGGGAGAGGGACTGGGAGACTACGTGGGACTGTTTTTCTTTACAGGTTTTTAAAAAATGGACTACGTGGGACACTTGCCATGCTGGGGTGGGCTCCCAGCGTGGCAGAAG
The DNA here is from genome assembly GCA_016271365.2 of Neoceratodus forsteri. Classification (NCBI taxonomy): domain Eukaryota; kingdom Metazoa; phylum Chordata; order Ceratodontiformes; family Ceratodontidae; genus Neoceratodus; species Neoceratodus forsteri. Next base: position 941,038,591 of record CM057458.1, read on the forward strand.
ATGGCTGGGGGGACCGAGGAGCTGACGGGGGATTGGGCACCCCATCGGCAAAACAAACGGGAGGTTTGTCACGCTGGGGTGGGCTCCCAGCGTGGAAGATGGCTTGGGGGGGCCGTGCAGCCAATGGGGGATTGGGCACCCCCGTCAGCAAACAGCGTTTGCCACGCTGGGGTGGGCTCCCAGCGTAGCACCAAAGCTTTGGCGGGGGGGGCGGCGTGACGTGAGGGGGGGTGGCGTGACGCGGTGCTTGGTATGACAGCGGTGGTTTTCCTTGAAGCAGAAGACCACCGCTGTCATACAGAGCTCCCGCACCCATTGGTGCAGGACCGCCACACCTGCTCAACAGAGCACTGGATTGAATGGGAGAGGCACACCTCCAAAGTGTGCTACTCTCCCAAAACGTTCCTTGCACATGCGCGCAAGTGAACATAAAAAGGAACTCAGAGGCAGTGTCAAGGGCAAGGAATAAGGATTGGAGAGCTTGAGAGGGAAAAGAGGGAGAAATAAGAAGTTTAGGAGCAGACAGAACCAGGTTAGTGGTACTCAGGTTGTCTTTGTCAAAGAGGAGACCATGGTGGTCGAGTGAAACAAATGTAAGTGCACTCAGTGGGATGAGACTTTAGTCAAAGCAGTCACAGGAGCTGGAGGCTGTGAGGTGAGTGTAAAGTATGGATTGAAAGCTCCCAATGTCGTGGAGGATAGGGAGGGCAGGTTAAGGGCATTGTACCAGGTAGGGGCACGGTATGTAAAGATCTTTGTCCCTGAGCAGTCCGCATCTAGGGACAAGGAAAGGTTGGTGGTCAGATCTTCTGGTGAATACAGTGCCATTGTTCAGGCAAAGCAGGTCCCGATACATGGAGGAGTGAGTCCCAAGATTAATTTTTTGCCATCACAGGTGAGATACATGAGGCGATTGGAAAGATGCAACCAACCGGTTCCCGTGTAGAGGTCACAAGTGTGGGTCCATCTCTGTGCTCCAGTGAGGAGTCGACAGGTTTTGTTTAGTGCTGTTGAGATATGCTTTAGTGCAGTGGTAGTAGCTGAGCCATAGACAATTAGACCATAGTCTATGATTGAGATGATGGAGATTTGAACAGCAATCCTCAAGGCAGCTTGGTTGAAAAATTGACAGTTCCGGTACAAAATTCCAATGCGTTGGTGCACTGTTTTGCAATATTATCGATATGGGCATAAAAGTAAGACATTTGTCAAAAGTGATACCAAGGTATTTGAAGGTGTTCACTTGTTCTAGTGTATTTCAAGAGAAGTTTTTATGATGAGTGGAGTATGCCTATTTCTGTTTTGATGACTGGCAAAAGCATGACTTTTGCCTTTTGTGATTTAGGACCAGTTTGTGCTCAAGGAACCACTTTTCAGCACATGAGAAAGCAAGCTGCAAGCTCTGAAATGAGTGGTTTGGATCCTTATGGGAGAAGAGAATTACAGCGTCATCAGCATACAGTATTAATTTTTCAGGGCAGGATTTGGGAAGCAAGTTTAGAAATAGGCTGAAGAGGAGAGGACCTAAAATTGAGCCCTGGGGACACCAGAGAGGACCGGTTTGGAGTCAGAGAGAACCTCAGAGATTTTTACTGTTTGAGAACGTTGTGCCAGGTAACCTTTTACCCAGGCTCCAGGTCCCTCGGCTAGCCTAATGTTGAGCAAAAGAGAGATTAGAAGGCTATGGTGAACAGTGTCAAAGGACTTTGTGAGGTCTATGAAAACAGCTCCGGTTAAATAGCCCTTATCCAAGGCTTTGTGAGTTTCACTAGAGAAATCAAGTAGGGCCGTCGACGTACTGTGTCCTTTCCTAAATCTGTGTTGCTGAATGCAGAGTAGATCGTACTTTTGCAGGTAGTCTGATAGTTGATCCGCCACGATCCGTTCAAGAGCTTTGGAGAGGGATGGAAGTATAGATATGGGCTGATAGTTCTCTGGTGTGGATTTGTTGCCCCCTTTATGCACTGGTGTGACTATAGCGGCCTTCCATGTGTTGGGGAGTTGACTTTGGCACAGGGAGAGGTTGAGAATTTTGGTGAGGGGGTGGATCACTTCTTCCAAGGTGAGGGACAGAAGTTTTAGATCAATTGTGTTGCTGCTATTTCTAGATTTAGAGTAGGCCTTTTTTATGTATCTGTAGGCTTCATATGTCTTAACTATTTTAAAGCGAAATAGCGGTTTGTCTGGCTAGGTGGTTTGGGATACGAGTTTTGGAACTGACAAGTCCTGGAAGAAGTCTGGTGAGAGGACACCACTGAGGTCAGTGAAGGTTTTATTTAGGGCATCAGCCATAGTCTTAGGGTCACGGGTAGTGGAGCCATCAATGTTCATTGCCGTGGGAGAGGATTTAGACTGTTTGCCCGTAATATTACGTATATTGTCCCAGAAGGATCTCCCATCACCCCAGGTGGTTTCTAGAGCATCCTTGAAATAGGAGTTCTTCATTTGCCTGATTTGTGAAGTGCATAGGTTGCGTGCCTGTTTATAGTTAAGTAAGTCTGTTATGGAGCCTGTGGCCCTGGCTATAGCCCAAAGATGGTCACATGCTTTAAGCTGAGCCAGTAACTGAGCCATCTGATCGTGTTCTGTGATAATTAAAGTGTGTGATGCTGTAAAGCTGCCACAGTCTGATCATGAGCACGGTAAACAAATTAATGCTGCCTCCTGATCATGTCCTTCTTATAAAAAGAGGAAAAGGGTATGCTTAGGTTTGGCACATTTTTCATTGTTAAGGGCTTTAACACACTTTCAGTAAAAAGGGTTATTTGCTAAAATTCCATCCACGTGATATGTTTTATTTCCAGTTTTGCACCATGGTGAGAACTTATGACACTTGCCTAACTATGGCAGAACTGCCTTGTTCATTCTTGTGCTCTCTCACCCAGGAGTTATTACTACACATTTTAGCTAAATTACTATCAAGCAAAAGTTTGATAAGGTTTGGCTTTCATAGTGGTGCAGGAGCTGAAACAAGCAGATGCTGAGTGGCCGACTGTGGGAACTGGGGGAATCAGCCCTTAGCTAGTGGAGTCACCACTAATAAGCCACAGCATAGCGTGGTAGTGCTGACACACACAGGTGTTGTGAGCCTGGCTGAATTGGTGGCACCCCATCTCTCAGAAAAGATCCTGCAGCTAATTGTGAGCAGGAAATACATGGATCTGTTTACTTTGCTAAATATACTCAGGGACCCAGAGGAGGAATAGGATAAGAAGGACAACAATGAGGGCATAGAGAAAAATGAAAGTGATGATCAGGTGCATGTGGAGAAATTGATCATCTGGTTTTGCAGTATTTGCGAGGCTGTTGACACAGGCAAATCCAGCCAAGGCAACAGAGTTGTGGACATACTTTATTTGAATCATGTCCATGCATACCTGGGCAGGCGTGCCTTGAATATGATGAAAAATTCTGCAAATGGAAACAGAATGAGCCAGACAAGGTTTGAGACAATCTGTATTTGCCTCTACTGTGGACGATAGACTGAGGGGGTTTGCAACATTCAGATAGCGGGTTTTGATTCAGGAGACCCTTGTCACCAAAGAAGACTGGGTGGGCCATAGGCCCTTATCTGCCGACACTGTCTATGTATCTATGTATCCATGAAGGGAATACAGAGTAATGGGAGGAGGTGGTAGGTGAGGGCAGTGTTACAATTATAATCATGGCAGCTGTAAGTCAGAGTCCTGTAGATTCAAGAATGAGTGCATAGTATGTAATCACCCACACCCTTTTAGCCAGTGCAAGAGAGGGGTGGCATGCATTGAGTACCTGCTTGTCGATTATCCTGACAGGGTAGCTGTTCATTCCTCAGCAGATGGTTTCAGGATGGGCTTTCAGACACAATATGAGGGTCTGCACAAGGCTTCTGAGGCAGAGAACCTGAAGTCTGCCAAGGAATGACCAGATGTAGTAAGGGCTACATTAAGTAAAGAGATTGCAGTGGGCAGGGTCAGTGACCCCTCATGGTAACCCCTTGGCCTCATCTTTGGGTTTCCCCATTGAGTTGGTTCCCAAGAAGGTACCAGGGGAATATCAGACACTAAACCATTTGTCATACCTGGAGGGAGGGTTGGTCAACCACCATAATGACCCAGTCCATATGTCAGTGTCATACGAACTGTTTGATAGGGCAATTGAGGTGGTGCAGGGGTCATGGACTCTGTTGGGTAAGGCAGACATACAGTTAACATTTAGGCTGTTCCTGGTGTACCAAGATTACAGAGATTTATTGGGCATGAAGTCCAATGATGCAATATTACACTGATAATTGCATGCCAAAGAAGTGCACGGTGCCATGTGTTGTCATCGAGCAGTTTAGCACATTTTTGCAGTGGGCCACCATGATTAGGGCTGGTTGAGCTGAAATAGTCCATTACCTGGATGACATATTATTCATAAGGAGGTCAGGCACTGAGCACTGCAGCCAGCTCATGTAAGCCTTCCAAGAGGTTTGCAATGACCATGGAGTGCCTCTGGTCCATGAGAAGATAGAATGGGTGTGTATGGAACTCAGTTTTCTGGGCATAAAGATTGACACAGTTTCCAAAGAATCCTAGCTTCCCCAAGACAAGTTAGCAATCCTCAGAACCCTTCTTGAACAGATGGTTAAGGCTTGCAAGGTCACTCTGCGTGAACTGCAGTAGGTGGTTTGGCACCTTAATTTTGCTTGCAAGGTTATCCCCATGGGAAGGATGTTTATGCATAGGATAGCCAAGATGGGCCCCAGTTGCACCAAACCTCATCACAGGGTATAGGTTACAAAAACCTTGAGGCAGAACCTTGTGATGTGGCTGGAATTTTTTATTTATTTTAATGGGAAGGCCATCTGACCAGAGCCTGACACCAGTCAGGAGTGGGAGCTAGTCACAGATGCATCTGGAGGATTGCGTTTTGGAACCTACTGTGGGGAAGCATGGTGTGGGGGTCAGTAGCCTCAGGTATGGGTAGGAGAAGGCTTGACTCAGATCATGCTGTTGGAAATTTTCCCCATTGTGGTGGTAGTAGTCATATGGGGTAGCGGCTGAGGGACAAGAATGTCATCTTCAGGGTAGATAATACTGGTGTAGTTTATACCTTCAACAGTCAAGTTGGTAGCAAGGGCCCACTGGGCAGTCTTATGTGGGTTTTTGTGCTAATTAGTCTCATTCTTTTTTACCTTATTTCTACTTTTTCCTCCTGCAGCCACTGGCCTGCTATGATCCAGCCACTGCTCCACTTCCCTCGAGTGACCCCGGAGGCACATCCACATATCATCTGGCATATGCAGCTGTACCGTTGAGAGGGACCTCCCCTTATCCCTGCACCAGGCCAGGAACCAATACCGGCATGCGTCTATGCGCAATGGGCCCCGCCAGGCAAGGAAGTTGCAGCTGTCAAGCTGCCGCAGTCAATGCTCCCATTTTTCCTCCATTGGATTCCCTGGAGTGCAGACATGCAATGACATCTGGGCTCTACATGCCGACATCTGCTGCACTTCACCCCTGAGCACACCATCTCTGACAGTGCCCCCCCCCAAGTCATCACTAGGGGCCGCTGCAGAGTGGTGAAGGCCCACAACCCTTCCTGGGATAGGAGAGCAGTCCTCCAGTTGCTTGATCCTATCCCTTCCCTGCTGACCCCTAACAACCCGGGCTTGTGTCTGAACCCAGGTCAACAGCGTGACGTGAGGTGTGGCATCCAGCACCTCAACACTCCGCGCCATCGGGATGGCAAAATGTCTCATTCTTAATATATAGTTTAGCATAGTACATTTGCTAGGTGTTGATAACAGTATTGCTGATGATCTTTCTCATTTATAGAGGTGGAGATTCTGGGAGCTGGCTCCAGAAGGGAGATGAATTCCAGGGAAGGCCCAGCCTTCCTCTGTGAATTTATGTCCCAGAATCCTGGGAATTACTCAGGTCTTCCTTAGTGCCTAGTATGTGGCGGCATACCAGACAGGCTTGGAAAATTTCTGGAATGTAAAATGGACAGGGGTAGGGTAACTTGTGGCCCATCAAGGTGGACCAGTTGTGCTCCTATGTTCTTCACATAAGATGAGAAGGGTCTATGCTGATGGCATTGGGGCAGCACTTAGAGGGGTTAGCATGGCTTTCCAAGTTCACAGGACAGGCAGATAACACGCGGAGCTTTTCCTCTCCAGAAAATGTTGAAGGAGTAGGCCCAGAGGGTACCAAAACAGGTCCAGCACACCTGGACAGGATATGGGAAGTTCAGCTGAAGGCATGCTCATCTTCAGAGGTGCATTTGTTCATGACGGGCCTTCTTAGTAATGTTTTATGGGGCCTTTAGAGTATTAGAATTGGTGCAGACTAGTAAGGTAGCCAGTTTGCCAGTGACGTTGAAGAACGACAATGTGAAAGTGACAGCTGATGGTGTCTGTGTCCACTTGCATATAAGCAAGTTGGACAGGGGGCTCTGAGGTGTTGGTGCAGCCTGAGATCTCCCCCAAAGGTACAGTGGGACTTCAGAACACAGGTTCAGGATTACATGTCCTGTTGGACCATGGGGGAGTGGTCTTGTTTGGCCACAAGGATGGGTCCCTGTTGACAGTCTTTCAGTTCCAAAATGAGCTATGGAAAGCTATGAGAGAAAGGGGGTAGATTCAAAGGAGTTTCATAATCGCTCCTTCTGTATTGGGTTTGCTTCATGTGCCAGAGCAGAAGGGTTAACAGACAGTCAGATGCAGTCCCTTGACCATTGAAAGTGTGAGGCTTTTGAGAATTATGTGAGACCACATTTGTTGTTAGTCTTGTTTTGCTTCTCAACAGGTCACAGATGAAAGCCTGAGCAAGTGTGGATCTGTGGGCATTCCTATAGCCACTGGGTAGCTATCAGAGTAAGCCAGTTCCAGGGAGGCAATAAGCAGTTTCTGAACCCCAGACATGAGCGAGTACGTTGGCTGGGATGACAGAGGATGAGATGGGATGCTCCACTGCCATGTATCCTAGCTGAAACCCTCCAAGCATCCTGGTTGTTCACTTGGGGGGCAATGAACGGGGGATGGAAAAGTAAGTGTAACTATTGTGAATAACAAAAGACAACTTGGTCTTTTGAAATGCACTTGGCCCCTGGTGCACATTGTGTGGTCTCACATGGTTCAAAGGAGGCACTGGTGGCATGCACAAGACCCCAAGACACTTGAAAGATCATACATACTGAGCAATATGGCAACATGGCTGTTTATGGACAGCATTGGGGGGGTCTGTCTTGGGGCACGATGGCATTATAATAAAGGTACTCCAACTATATGCTCAGGATGGTGTGCACTTCTCTAGGCTAGGAAATTATGGATTTTTAGATGACCTACAAAGTGCTTTAGTAGAACTAGTGGCATGAAGTGCTTGTGGGTGGATGAACATTTTGGACATGTTCATCTTGTAGCAGCACAGTTAACATGGCATAGTTTGTATAGAGGGGTGAATGGGGAATCATGCATATTTGCAGGTGGATCGACTCCGAGGCTGATAAGAGGGGACGGCCCAGATGGCTTGTTGTCACTGTTCAAGAGGAAGCCAGAGGGGCAGCCTCTTTGGACTTAGCCTGCGGGGTGCAGTACTCTTTGATGGGAGAGGGGCCCATTGTCACCCAGCCCAAAACCATCCCTCATGCCCTGGAGCTGGTTCCCTTGTGGTGGATTGTACCCATTCAGATGGCTCCCCTGGAGGTAAGGAGATGGCCTTTATGATGGTCAAGATGATGACTGGTTTAAGGAATGACTTGCCATGACTCTACTGATGTACACATTATGCTGACTTTGGCTATAACCATTCATTACTTTTTGTTCTATAAATACACAGCTGTGGCCATTTTTCTCCAAAGCACATTGTCTATCTCAGTCTGTTCAGGTGGAGAGAGGGGTTTTGGATCTATAAGACAATTAGAGAGCCTGCAATTAATTGCAGTAAAAGGGGCATTGGCTGTGGGAACATCCCTGACTGACACCTGTGCTGGAAGGTCTTTTAGGCAGGTAGATGCCTGCCAGGTGCAGGTAGACAGGTAGCAGTTCCCTGGGGATGGGTGACTTATGGCTGGTGGGACAAAGTTTAGACACATAAATTGATCAGATGAACAAAAGAGTTCTTTCTTGCTTTGTGCCCTCCACCCAGAACCCACCCAAACCCACCTTCATAAAAGCAAGGCGTGGAACTGTGTAGAATGCTAGAGAACTCACTGTCCCACTATGGGGGATTGCCTTATGGGTCGAGAAGAAATGTTTCCATTTTTTTCACCCACAAGGTTTTTGCAGTTTTCGCCTTCTCCAATGAGAATTAACCAAATGCAATTAGGTAGGGTAGCTTAGGTTGTCACAGTCATGAAAGTGATGACATGGCAGTCTGGAAAGGTTTGTACAGTGAGGAGACCAGAGAATCATGCATCTTTGCAGGTGGATCAACCCTAAGGCTGGCAAGAGGTGATGGCCCAGATGGTTTGTGGTCCCCATTCAAGTGGCACATAGAGGGACAACTTCTTTAGGCCTTTCCTATGGGATGCAGTGCCCTCTAACAAAAGAGGGGGTATTAGCACCAAGCCCAGAGTCATTCGCCATGCTCTGAAGTTGGTTCCCCTGTGGTGGCTTGTACCCATTCAGCTGGTTTTGGGGAGAGTAAGGGGATGGCCTTTATAATGATCATGATGATGACTGGTTTAAGGAATGACTTGCCATGAATCTCTTGCTGGGTACATCACACTGACTTTGTCTGTAATTATTCATTACTATTTGTTCAATAAATACACAGCTGTGAACATTTTTCTCCAGTTGTCTCAGTCTGTCAGGTGAAGGGAAGGTTTTGTGACCTAAAAGACAATGGCCACGTCATATGTACATGCTCCCCAACATTTGATCGGTTCACTCTTGAATCCAAAACATGTGGTGGATCTCATTTCTTGGACATGCCTGCCTGTGATTTGTCTTATTTCATGGACATACCCACTTGATCCTCTGTAATTACTGTACAGTTCAGTGGCACTTAATTCAATCTCATGGAGGTCATTTAAATAATAAGAAACCATTTCCTTCACACTGTCATCGTGATCAATCAACTGGATGTACGAATGAGCCTTGCTGTTCGTGAAATACACAAAAGGGTACTTTAATGATGGTAATAACAAGTGACCTTGCAGCAGACAGAATTCTGATTACTCTTTCTGGCCTTTACAGCTGTCTTCATCCACACAAAGAAAGAACATCTGCACAGGTGAACAGTGTACAGTAAGTGGGCATCTGTTACACAATAATACAGTACTGTTACTGTGCTGCCTCAATGGCCTTAAGCAGGCCACATTACACAGCACTAAGATGGTGCTGTGCTCCTTTACAGGCATTGAGTAAGCCACATTTCATGGCAGTGAGATGGTATTGTGCTGCCTCAGTGGCCTTGAGCAAGCAATGTTTCAAGGCAGTGAGATAGTACTATGCTACCTCAGAGGCCTTAAGTAAGCCACATTTCATGGCAGTGGAATGGTACTATGCTGCCTCAGTGGCCTTGAGCAAAAGTCATGTTACACAGCATTAGTAGTAGTAAAAGTTTTGTTTAATTGAAAAGCAAAAGAATAAGGAACTTGAGTGAGACAAGCTCATTTCCAGCGATGTCCTTGATATGATTATTCCTGATTACAATATCTAAAAATCACACAACAACATATGTTACTTAAGTGTACAATAAATATACAGAATAGACTGACATACTTCCCAATGATAATAATATCACACCATCATTAAACAAGCATTTGTCAATGCTGAATATTGTCTCGCTAGCTTTGGCATTGGTATTGTCGGAGTTAGAGATGCATAATAGGAATGACAGTGAAGTACTGAAGTAGTGAATAACCCTACCCCCCCCCGTAGAGACTGACAGGCATTGGGGTGTACCTTTGGGTCATCAGCTGTAATGCTCATGCCATTTTGCCTCACACTATCCTGTAAACAGTGACAAGTGTTGTGGTGTGCTCTGGGGTCTTTGGGCGTTATACGTACCCCATTCCATAAGGAAATATGCTGAGGTGGGTGCAGTATAGGAAAATGGGGTGAACTTTGTGGCCAAACACTGTCAGGCACACCACGATGTGTGTCACTGGCTGCAGGGTGGAGGTGGGGTGGAATAGGAAGCATTACAGCTGATGATCCCAAGTCACACCCGATACCTGTCAGTCTGCACAGGGTGGGGTGTTACAGTTGGAAACCGTAATGCTGCAGGCGTGTGTTGGTATTTTCACTCCAAATTTTCAACATGGGCTTTTTATGACCCCATGTCATGAAGAGCGTCACTATCAGTTTGTTAGGTAAAAGGTGGTTTTGCACAGCGGCTATGCCATTTGGTAACACAGGTCCAAAAACATATTTTGGGCAGTATGTAAAAAATGAGAACTGTATTGTTCATGAGGAAGTGTAAAAAAATGGCAATGTTGAAAAGCTGGAGTGAAAATATGGAAAATTAGCGAAGTCATGAGCATGCATAGAAACGGTGCAACACATGTCCGTAACCTAATTATTTTGGGATTTTTTTTTTCACCACATTTTCAACATAGGCATTTTGGGACTTCCCCTCATAAACAGTGGCACTGTGATTTTGTTAATTTGTCCCAAAATTGATTTCCCACAGTGACCACGCCATTGTGCGCCACAGGTGCAAAAACACATTTTGGGCGGGATGTGAAAAATGACAGCTACACTGTTCATAAGGAAGTATGAAAAAATGCCATTGTTGAAAATGTGGCATGAAATGTTGCAAATTTGCGAAGTTACAAAGGTATGTGGGAAATGCACAATGCACACTTGCAACATAGTCATGTTATAGACTTTCATCACCAAATTTTCAACATATGCATTTTAGGACCTCTGCTCATGCATAGTTGCACTGTCATTGCCAAAAACTGTCCCAAAAAATGATTTTGCGCAGTGACTGCACTATTCTGCACCGGACGTGCAAAAACACATTTTGGCCAGGATATGTAAAATGACAGCTGTACTGCTCATAAGATGTGTAAAAATGCCAATGTTGCAAATCTGGAGTGAAAATATGAGCGTGCATGGAAACTGTGCAATGCACGCTCATAAAACAGCCATTCTGGGGATTTTTTCCACCAAATTTGCAACATAGGCTTTTTAAGAGCTCCGCTCATGAATAGTGGCACTGTTGTTTCATTAATCGGCCCCAAAAGGTGATTCCACGCAGTGACTGAGAAATCACCTTTCGAGACAGAATAATGCTATAACAGTACCAGAATTCATGAGAAGGGGTCCCAATAACCCCATATTGAAAATTTGGTGTCAAAATTCCCCAAAATGCCTGAGACATGCACCAAAGTTGAAAAACCCCTATTTATGCCACTATACAGCTTATCGGCATTTCTTCAGTTTGTGGTCAGCTTTGAAGAGTGCAGACATGTTCCCGGTCCACTGAAGATCATTGTGTTGGGCTCTGGAGGTAAGTATGGCATGAGGGGGGTGTGGGGAGGTAGGGTGCACAGTGGGTGGGTGCGGGTTGTAGGAGGGGACAGGGAGACTGCAAGGGACCATTTATTTTTACAGGGTAAAAAAAGGAACATGTCACATAGGATTTTTAATTACAGGGACATTTGGCATGCTGGGGTGGGCTCCCAGTGTGTCACCTGATTCTTTTTTGGCAGGGTCTGTAGCCAACGGGAGATTGGGCATCCCTGTTGGCACATAACTAAAGGGGAGGGCAAGATCCAAGGGGGATTGGGCACTGCCCTCAGCATGCAACAGATGGGGGGGAGATATTATGCTGACAGGGAGTGGGCTCCACCTTCGGCAAAATAGACAGGGAAGGGGGGACTGAAGCTGACAGGGATTGGGCCCCCCCATCGGCAAAGAAAGACTGTTTTGGGGGGGAGTGCATGATGCCAAGGGGGATTGGGCACTTGGGAAGGTCATGATGCCGATGGGGAGTGGGCTCCCCCATCTGCAAATGAAGTGGGGCGAGGCATGCTTTGGGTGGCGGCACCATGTTTACGTGGGAGGCATGTTATTGTGCCACTGCAGTGAGAAGCTTGCTTCTCATTGCAGCAGACCTTAGATCTGGTGGCCACATTCCAAATTGCTGTTGTGGCACCTGCATGCTGGCTGATTGGGGAATGAGGGACACACCTACTGATGCGTGCCCTACATTCGCCCAACAGTTATCATGCCTCCAAATCTGCTACTGCTGCAATATGTTGGCTGTGCATGTGCGAGCCAACATAAAAATCATAAATACTTAATTGCAGTTAAACTGTTTGAATGGCTGTACAGCACAGATCGACAAAAGCAGAACCTAATTCACATTCATTAATAAACATGTGCAATTCCTCAACTTGCTTATTCTGTAGTACCTTAAATTCATGGTGGATCTATATTCATCCTCTTTTTTGCTTCATTTTTAAGCCATCTTTTAATTTCTCCTATATGGGGATTAGTATTAACTGGCCTAAGATAAAGTGGCATTGAATTCCATATGTGGGGACCCAAAAAAAGAAGTGCACTCTACCTAGATCTGTCCTTCTTCTAGGAAGGTCATATTCTGTTCCTTCAGCTGAGTGCAATCCTCCTTTTACCATCCTGATTTGGAGTCCATCAGTAATGTATTCATGAACTTTACACTTAACTAAATTAACCATATATAATAAAGCATGAAAGGACTGTCTATCTTTTGGATACTTTCAGTTCAGAGACTACTATAACTCACTTCTGTGCATTCTTTCTGGAACATTTTAAACAAACCTTGCTAATTTGTTAAAAAGGACATCTATCTTGGAAAGCTGGGTAGAAGTTGCCCCCATATAGACTATGTCTCCATAGTCCAGGAGTGGTATCACTACAGTTGTAATTACATGCTTCCTTACCTTCTCATTCATACAATTTCTAATTCTATATAATGCGCTCAAACGTCTGCCAACTTTCTTTATTACCTGTTCTATAAGAATAACCCATTTAAGTGATCTATCTAAATGCATTCCTAAATATCTATAGTGTTGCACTTGCTCAAGAATAATTTTATCTATAGTTACTATATTCAAATTTGACTCAGAATAGGTTACACTATTCTCTTTAGAGAACAATATAACTTGCATTTGTTTTTGAGTTCAAAACAAATTTAGATTCAAAATAAAATGTATGTAACTGATCAAACGCTCCTTTAAAATAGATTCTATTGCTTTACTGATGTGACGTCCACATAAATAATGGTGTCATCAGCATATAAATGACAATGTACATAAGGGTGAGTTAAGGTAAGGTTGTTCGTGTACAAGTTGAATAAAACTGGTCCCAAAATGAATCCCTGGGGCACTCCAGAGATAATTGCCCCAAGTCCAGATTCCCAACCATCAATTGATACCATTTGTTTCCTTCCAGATAAATAAGCTTCTAACCAATTAACTACTTTTGTGGACATACCCAAAACAGGTAATCTGGACAGGAGGATGCCATGGTTTAGGATATCAAAAGCTTTTGATAAATCTCCAAAAATTGTCCCCACTGACATCCCCCTGTCCAGAGCACCTGTAATGTCACCAGTAACTTTTAATATGGCAGAGTTAGTACCATGTAGGAGTTTATTAATCATCCCTCTTTTTTCCAAGAATTTCTGAAGTTGTCTAGCTACCAGCTTTTCAAACAACTTATCCACTATTGCTAATAATGAAATAATAATAATAATGAAGGAAAACAAAGGGAGGGATAGTGAGGCTTAATAAAGGGGAGTGGGGTCAGAGGGTGACTGTGAAAAAGCAGAGATACTAAACAAATATGTTTGCTCAGTATTCACAAATGAAGAGGGGGAGGTACCTAAACCAAACAATAGAAACACTCTGGATGTGGGGGTTGATACCCGCCCATTCACAGTAGAAAGAGTTCTGAAAGAACTCTTAAAACTGAAGGTGGACAAAGCAATGGGGCCTGATGGGATTCATGCCAGAATTCTTAAAGAACTAAGGGTAGAACTAGTGACACCACTGTCTACCCTCTTTAACAAATCATGGGAGGATGGGGTGGTACCTGAGGACCGAAGGGGGGCAGATGTTATTCCACTTCACAAAAGTGGGAGCAGGGTGGAAGCAGGAAACTACAGACCTGTTAGTTTAACCTCAGTGATAGGGAAAATGACGGAATCACTTCTGAAGGAAAGAATTGTTCAGTACCTAGAGGCCAGAGGGGAACAGGACACAAGACAGCATGAATTCACAGTGGGAAAGTCATGTCAGATGAATCTAATAGATTTCTTTGACTGGGTGACCAAAGTAGTAGATCAGGAACGGGCTGTGGACATGGTTTTCCTAGACTTTAGCAAAGCATTTGACACAGTCCCACACAAAAGATTAATATACAAGTTAGCCAGCCTTGGAGTGGGTCCCAAGATGGTAGCCTAGGTAAAGAATTTGCTGGACAACAGGACACAGAGGGTAACAGTAAACAGAGTTCACTCTGAAGAAAGGGGGGGATTACTAGTGGGGTACCACAGGGTTCAGTACTAGGACTGGTCCTCTTCAATGTCTTTATAAGTGACATTGCAGAGGGACTGGAAGGAAAACTATGTCTCTGCAGATGACACAAAGATCTGCAACAGAGTTGATACACAAGATGGGAGTGGAAAGGATGAGAAGGGACTTGGCAAGGTTGGAGAAATGGTCAAATGTATGGCAGCTTAGATTCAGTGCTAAGAAGTGCAAAGTAATGCACCTGGAAATCAAAAACACAGGGGAAGAGTACACAATGGGGGTGAGATACTAACATCAACAAAAATGGAAAGGGACCTGGGGGTAGTCATATCAGATGACCTAAAGGTGGGCAAGCAATGTGAGAGGGCAATAAGGAGGGCTGGGTGATACTGGGATGTATAGGGAGAGGTATCACTGGTAGAAAACAGGAAGTTGTTATCCCTCTGTATAGACAGCTGGTCAGACCCCATCTGGAGTACTGCGTGCAGTTCTGGAGACCCAGTCTCCGCAAAGACATAGACAGGATGGAGGCAGTCCAGAGGAGGGCAACTAAAATGGTGCAGGGTCTGCACCAGAAGACATATGAAGAAAGACTAAAGGAGCTTAAGATGTATAGCCTCGATTAAAGGAGGGAGAGGGGGGACATGATAGCAACTTTCAAGTACCTCGAGGGAATCAACAAAGTCCAAGAGGGTAGCATCTTTCAGAAAAAGAGGCGTGCAAGCACAAGGGGGCACAATTTGAAGATAGAGGGGGGATGGCTCAGAGGTAATGTGAGGAAGTATTTTTTCACAGAGAGGGTTGTGGATGCATGGAATGCCTTCCTGAGGAGGTTGTAGAGTCAAAAACAGTGGTGGAATTCAAGAATGCTTGGGACAGTCATAAGGCAATTATAGGGGGTGGGGGTAGGAGGAAGTAGGCTGTTGGTTAACAAAGATCTGTAGTTTATCCATTAGGTAGGGAAATGGGCAGACTGGGTGGGCCAAGTGGTCCTTATCTGCCATCAAATTCTATGTTTATATGTTTATATGCCTGTAATTCTCTAATAAACTTCTAGACCCATTTTTAAAAATAGATATCACTTTAGCCAGTTTCCACATCTCAGGAACATCCCCATGTGTAAGTGACAAATTAAAAGTACAGGCTAAGAGGTACAAAATAACAGGAGCAGCGTATTTCAAGAGAGTATTAGGGATCCCATCTAAGACCCCTGATTTCCTGGTATTTATTCTAAGTAATGCATCTTGCACATCTAACGGTGATACAAATTCAAAGATAAACTCCTTACCCTTTTCAGTCTCTACTTCTGTATATATTTTTTTGGATTTATTGCACTCTGTGGTGAAGCCACCATACCCATTGTTATAAAGTAGTCATTAAAACTATCTACCACCTACAAACCTAATGGGATTTTCGTATTCCCAATGTCAAAATTATCAGGGTAATCCAAAGACTGTACTCCCTTAACCTTTTTAATGACTTTCCAGAATTCCCTCGGATTATCAGTCAAATTGGTTGTTAGTTCTCTGGTATAATCATCTTGTTTAGTTTTCCTAAGTTCATGGTTATAGTGACTTCGCAGTTGTTTATACTTTTCCCAAACTATATTATTTTTTGAAGATTTAGCCACCTTCTATGCCCTCTCTCATTGTTTTTTTTAATTTAAAAAGGTAAGAATTGTACCAAAAGGCATTTTTGGATTGTATTTTTCCTGGTTTTAAGTGGTGCATACTTGTTACATAAGGTCAAGAAATCATCATAAAACATTATCCAGGCATCATTAACAGTAAGAACCAATTCAAGTCTATCCCAATTATGTTCTTCCAACTGTAACCTAAATTTTATGTAGTCATAGGCCGGGATATTCAAAGGGGTTGTGCATGGCGCAAGAGAGTTGTGCTAGCACAACCCCACATTGTGCCCTGGCAGGATATTGAAAAGGCTGCCCGGCACAGCGCAAATCCCGATGCACCAGGGTGTAATGTAATCCTATGTGGCGCAGATGCAGGGGGTGTGCCCATGCATATGCGGCACATCCCGATATTCAGCCTAGGATGTGCGGCACATGTACTGGCACAACCCCTACATGAGCTGCACACTGGTGCTCAAAGCTGAGCAGAAAATAAAAGGTTCAAATGCTGGCCACCCACAGGCAGGTGGCTGTATTGCAAGGTGCAACACAACAGCAGCCAGCCCTGGGTAGCCACCCGCTCAGCGGGAACACAGTCCACAAGCACCCGGACCCTCCATGGTAGCTCAGTGGACCCCCCCCGTATGCTCAATCGCAGGCATCTGTAATAATAAATTGCAACCTGGTGGTCTAGTGGTTCCCTCCCCGATACCCAATCGTGGGCTTCTGTAATAATAAATTGTAACCTGGTGGTCTAGTGGTTCCCTCCCCGGATGCCCAATCGTGGGCTGTTGTAATATCAGATATTAGCCTGGTGGTCAGTGTGCCCCCTCCCACCCACCCACAGCGGACCTGCGGCCACCCAGCAACCCCCATCCTCGGCAGGTGGCAGCACCCTGCCGCATGCCACTTGGCCGCACTGAATGACAGTGTACAGTATGATCTGTATGCTTGTTGGTCCACAGTGTGGACCGATGGGCTTGCAGACCATACTGTACTACACAGGACCAGATATGTGAATGAATGTGTGGACCAATAGGCATACAGATCATACTGTATGCTGTCATTCAGTAGGTGGCCAGGCAGTATGCGGGCGGGTGCTGCCGCCCATCGATGATGGGGGAGTGCTGGCAGTCAGGGTCCTGTGGGTGGGTGGTGGGGAGGGATACCACTGGACCACCAGGCTAATATCTGACATTACAACAGCCTGTGATCGGGCATCCGGGGAGGGAAACACTAGACCACCAGGTAAATGTATATTCTTACAACAGCCCACAATTGGGCATCCAGGGAGGGAACCACTAGACCACCAGGTAAATGTATATTATTACAACAGCCTGTGAACGGGCATCCGGGGAGGGAACCACTGGACCACCAGGTTACATGTAATATTACAGATACCCACAATCGGGCATATGGGAGGGGAGAGGAGGGGGTTACAATAGCCCACCAGGGACCCATCCCCTGATGACAGCAGCTAGACAGGGCACCAGGCACAGTTCACGGGATGCCCTGTGCAACGCATGCAAATGGGGACATAATGACATGCAAATGGCCCCATTTGTGCCTTGCATATATTAGGGCCTCATTTGCATGCCCCTGGCTGAATATCATGGTGATGCACCTAGCACAACTGCACTTGCGCTGGCACATCCCCGTGCTCCCTCTCTGTGGCTTGCACTGGTGCAGTCCCACAGCACCATGTGCAGTATGTGCACCGACCTTGCCTTATTCAACAGTGCTGCACCATGGCGCATCACTGTTGAATATCGCCTGGTCCTGGCCCCGGTGCAGCCCAGTTGCACTGCACCCAGGCCTATGCCACTGCCCGGCGCAGTCTGAATATCTGGTGCACAGTGTTTAAATGATCTGTATTGAACTGTTTTTCCTTGCTTTCTTAACATTTTTTGTTTTTTTATGCCATATATCATCTGATGGTCCAACAGTAAATATGGGAGCATCCCACTAGCCATGAACTTCTCTGGATCTGTAGAGAACACTAGATCCAAAATTGTAGTGGAATTTGGATGTCTAATATTAATTCTAGTTACATCTTTTATTAACTGGGTCATACCCAAAAAGGTGCCCATCTCCACGATACTATGATTAGCATCCATCATTTTCCAATCTACATTTATTATTTATTTATTAGCTTTTGGTAACCGGTAAGTGTACCAGGCAAAACATCCTGCCTATTTTCAGGCACGACCCAGGACAGTACAATATAACAATACAGTAGGAGTACAATATCCAGTACAGCAGTGATACACAATCCGATACATACTGCAGGAGAACTGTCCAACAAATACCATGACAGAGGACAGCCACCAAATAGAAATCACCTGCTGGAAACACCAACAGCAGTCAAGTTATTGCAACACACATTCAAACAAAAACAAGCAGTATTGGCCAGTCTGACAGGCCTAGCTGTGGGAAACAGGCAGGTAGGCACCCTAACAGACATTAGGACTAGGAGTGGGAGAAGCAGACAGTTAGAGACACTAGTTACAAAAGGCAAATCCAGAAGGATTGGCAGGTCACAAGCTAATAGTCAAAGTAGAGAGAGACAGAGTCTAAGTAGAGAGACGGAGCAGAAGTTAAGTGCAATCACAGTTATCAAGAGCTAAGAGGTGGGAAAGTAGGGCATGCTAAATTGTAAGGTGAGATGAGGAATTCCTGACATGGACAGGAAGAGAGTTCCAAAACCTAGGTGCAAATTAGGAGAAGGCTTGCTCTCCCATTTTCATGCAGCATGGCTGAACAGATAGTAATGGGGAGGTAGAGGATCTAAGGGTACAGGAGTGAGAGACAGGGGTGAGCATGTCGCCCAGAAAGGAGGGATGAGGAAATCTGGATAAGGAGTCAACAAAACACCCTAGGGTGTAGGAACGAAGGGCATCAGGAGACAGCCATTTTAAAGTAGAATAGAAAAGACAGTGATGGGTTAGGCGGGGAGCTGATAGGGCAAATCTACTGATATTGTTGTAAGATGTGTCCCATTTGCGAAGAACACCCATGTTGGCATGAGACTACATTGGCAGGGCATATAGCAGTTGTGGGAGTAAAACATCTCTCGCAACTGAGATCCTGGCAGCCAGAGTCAGTGAGTGATGCATTCTGTAGGTCGCACCAATTTTGGCATTAACTGAGCGACACACCTCATTGACATGCACAGAGTAGTCAAGTACCAGGTCAAGCGTTACCACAAGATACTTGAAGGACAAAGTGTTGGAGACAGGAGTCCCATTGCAGCAGTGCAACAGGAGCTTGAGGGACTCGGTGGGCACCTTTCCAGCAGACCCAAAGAGCATGGCCTGGATCTTAGATATATTTAGGACTTGGCAGTTGGATGAGAACCAGGATTAGAGGGTCTGAAAAGTGGGGGAGAGATGTAGATTGATGTCAACAATAGACTTGGAAGCCGAGTAAAGCACCAGGTCACCTGCATACATGATAATATTGCAATGAGAAGGAGTAGGGATACCATTAATGAAGAGGGAGAAAAGTAGGGGAACTAGTATCGATCCCTGAGGAATGCCACAGGTGATTGGGATGGGGAAGGAGAGAGACTTGCAGAAAGAGACCACCTCAGACCAATTTTCTAGGTAGCTGCCAAACCAGTAGAGGGTAGAATCAGAGGCACCGAGTGAGTTCAGCTTGGCCAATAGTACTGGATGATGAACCATGCCAAATGCTTTGCAGAGATCAATGAACATCACCCCAGTAAGTAATCTCTTGTCCATGTTATTATTAACATTGCTGGTAAACTGAGTAAGAGCAGTAGTTGTGCTGTGCCCAACCCTAAAGTAGGTTATACTGGGGACTGTAGGTCAAAGTTGAGAAGGTGCGCGGTGACCTGCCAATGAATGAGTTTCTCAAGCAGCTTGCTGAGTGTGGGCAGGAGGGGAAATGGGCCTGTAGTTCGACATGATCCCGGCGTCCCCTTTCTTAAAGGTGGGTATAGTTCTGGCAACTTTCCAGACCAGAAGCATGGAGGCAGTACTGATGGAGAAGTTGAAAAGTCTGGTTACAGGTATAGCAAAACAAGAGGCCAACTGCCTTAAAATACTAGGATGGATACCATCAGGGCCCACACTACCGGTTGCAGGCATAGACTTTAGTAACTTAAGTACTTCTAGATAAGTGACCAATGACAGTTCAAGGGCCGGGGCAGCACCAGCTGACGGGGATGGTGATACCGGGGGAGTAGTGTTACATGGGGGGGGGAGATGGGCAGTGTGGAAAACAGGGAGTTAAAGGCATTTGCTACGGTAAGGGGGGTTATTACAGTATCGTATAGTTTATCAGTATTCCATTTGAAGTTATGGGTTTGTTGCTCCCTAGGATTTCCTTGATTTGAGACTAGTACCTTTTAGGGTTTGAGGTAGATGAACTGAGAAGGTTACAGTAATATATGCTCTTGGCTGAGCGAATCTCCCTTTTACAGGTGTTGCATAAGGACCTGTAGGCCTCAAAGTCAGTTTGAAGGGAAGAGGACTTCCATACTGACCAGAGTTTATCCCTATATTTCAGCAGTTGAAGTAGGGGGTGCTTAAGCCATTTGGTGACTTTACCTTTAACTCTACATGTGGTAACCAGAATATGAAGGTTCTACAGGGAGAGTAGGGTACTATTGAAGTATTCAGCCACTATGTTTATGTCATTGGTTATGTAGAGGGGGGACCAGTCAACCATGTTTAGATCATGCAGAAATGCTGCAGGGTTGAGTTTAGAGATGTTAGAGAAAGATAAGACCTTAGATGGGTAGGAGGGGGGGTGTTCCAGGTGCAGTAGACTGGGCAGTGATCACTTATTACAATTAGAAGAAACTCATGGCTATTTAGGTATCCCCCCAAACATTCCTGCAGAATATTAAACACCTCAAGACTTGCTTTTGGTGGTCAGTTCATTCCCAATAATAACAAAGGCTTCGTGAAAGGGAAGTTAAATTGTAGTGGAAGGGCTTCAGAGCCAGTCCTGTTGGCTTTTAAGTGTTGTTACATTTAGGGAGCTAAGAGCATAAATAATAACTACCCCTCCTTGCTTTGTTCAATCTTTTCTCCACAAATTATAACCATCTAAGTTTACCACATAATCCGTGATCTTTTCATTCAACCAAGATTCTGTGACTATAATCACATCTGGACTATATTTAATTGTCTATTCTCTCAGATGTTCAATCTTTTTTTGCAAACTACAGATGTTTATATGAATTACACACAACCTTTCTTCTTCTAACAAGTTTGCAGTAAGATCAAAATTCAAGATGTCTCAAGAATTTAGATTTAGGTCAGTTTTGAAATCTAAACCAGTATAGGGGCCTGGATTAGGATGAACATCCCCACTCACAATTAAACTAATCACTAGGACCATTTTACAAAATTTATATAATTGTCCTTTCATTTTTAATCTCTTTTAATTTTTAACTATATGCTGTTCCAAATAGGTTTTGTTCTGCTCCCACCCTGCCAGGATCGCTTTGAATATCATTATCCATTTTATTAGACTGATTTCCAAAAAATCACTTAATAATCCTGGTGCAATTATGTTGTTACTTAGTTGACTCACCCTATCACATGTACTTAATGTGTCCCCATGCAATCAGTCACACCAGCACATTTCCATATAAGCAGGATTACTCACGGTACTTCTGGGTGCAAGGGGAGACATACAGCTGCCCATATAAAGCAAAATTCCAAGTTGAACTATCAACATTTCTGAGCGCAAGCAACCAGAGAATTACACACCAAGGAATAAGTATGAAATGTCTCCACTAACAATATTAATCCACTATACAGTAATCCAAACAATAAAATTGGTATCCTTTCTCCAAATACAGTGTCCAAAACTGCCTTCAGGCATAAATTTGACACTTTAACATTTCTTACAAATAGCACTCACCCTGTATGTAGTGCAGAAAACTGTAAACAGCCTGGACACTCTCTGATGGGGAAAAACAAGTCACCGACAGTACATACAGTCCAAGGCAACAAATGACAGTCACTTCTACACTGATGTGCTTTGCTATAATGACAAATTCTTCTCTTACATACATGAAACTCTTCCCCTAGACTAACTATGTAGGAGTGGCACTCGTGCCACTCACTATCATTCACGCGACGCTCACACTAGCGAGTGGCGTGGGAATTTAAACAAGTGAATCCCACCCCTTTGTGACCTCAGTGGTCAGCTCCCTTGAGTCCCCTGTACACTGGGGTGGAAATACAGTCACAAGCACGGTACAACACAAAGAAAATGCACAGTCTCTCACTCTGGGCTCCTTTAGTTGGTATGTGTTCCGTTGCACAAGTAGGGAAATCAGCTCCGGGTGGGGGGAAGGGGGTTACAACTGGAGAGTGATCAGATTAAGATGGTACTCAGGAGTGCTGTTGCCACGGTTGCCATAACCTATTTTTTTGGTTATTTTCTTTTGCAGTGAAGTTTCCAGCATTGTGGATCAGCTTACTATTTAGCATGATGAAAGCAGTGTTTGAGTGGTCTGTCACATGCTCATAGAATGGGGTACTCTGTCCAAATCATCAATCCAACAAATCAGACACATGAATGGATGGATTTATGGCAGAGTTTGGTAAGGACTTTTCCCACTGTTAATCATTGTCATCTGTTTATCTTTTTCCACAATGCTGACCGGTGCCTATTTTGGGACTATTTAGGTGGTGGAACTGCCAATTCTATGTAATGTACAATAACACCTGATACTGACAGCATTTTTTCTGTCCCACAAGACATGCCTTCTCACCTGTGAGGCAAACAAGACTAAGCAGTTCAAGCAGGCAAAGGCCTGGACATAGGTCAACAGAAATTCTTGGACTTGAATTTTACAGACAAGAGTACTATAGCCATGCAGTCCTTCTCTCCCATGGATTTCAGGGAAAAACGACTCCTCATGCTGAAATCACAGCCAGACCACCAGCTGAAAATACTTCTAGAATGCCATCTCACTCCAAGGGCTTGGGCCAGTGCTGCTATTTACTGGCACAATGTAAAGCACTGTTATCAGAAAGGAGATAGTGTCCAACACGATGGTGCCCTTTATCCAGCATGTATTTGCAGATGAACATTGGATTTTTGAAGGTATGATACTGGGGGCATTAATATACACTAAATGACATCTCTTGCTAGAATCCCACAGTATTCCTGCAGACTGTTACTCTGTATTTCAGGGCGGTAATATATAGTGAACTATTTCTTTTTGTTTGTTTGTTATGATTTATAAAACTGCTTCATTCTTTCTTTTTTTAAGCACATTCTATTGAGGAACGTAGGTAATACAATACGACTAGCAGTCTTATAGGTAGGTACAAAGTTTATACAGTGGTATGTAGTTTTTTCCCATACAGATGAACAGGTTATGAGGGTGTGTGAAATACATTCTTGCTAGACATTTGTTGGTCTACCTGAGATGTGCAAAGTGAGCAGTTTTTAATGCCCTACTCTATCTGGCAATAATCCAAGATCTATAGCTTTATCTGTGGGTTACCATATTTTATAAAACTCCTGAATCTTATTATTTGGAGTCAGTTGTGCTCTTTCTATCTTGAGAGAGCATTTTACAATTTTGTCCCATAGGCTAAAGGTATATGGGTCCAGTGACTACTATCTCCGAGCAATTGTCTTTCTTGCATTGATTAAGACTATGGACCAAAGTGGCCCTGCTAAGCCCATGCCCTCATGGTCTGGGCCAGCTCCAGAAGAGGGGACCTGGATAAGCTGACATTCAAAACTTGTTTCATGATTTTATGTATATAGTTTTGGGCATGTGAGCACCAACAGGAAAAAGTCTCCATCTTGGGTCTCACACTTGGAACGAGCCTGGGATTTTTCTGGGTAGTTGGCATGCAGTCTAACAGGTGTACAATAGGTACAAAACATACAGTTTAGCTGTAACTGTCTTAATTTATTGCTTGTTGAGCAGCACAACTTATGAGCTGAGGCCCTGCTCCATATGTTATCAGCCATTTGAAAACCTAGATCTGCCCTCCATTATGCTCTTATTCCCTCTGTGGGTGGTGCTGTGCTCCTATGCAGTATGCTGTAATATACCAAGAGAGGCTTAGTCATTGTGGGGCATAGAGCCCCTCTTCTAACGGTGAGAAATTAGTCATTAGGTTTGGGGTAGGTGCAACTTCCCACTATGGTGCCCCCTCTATCAGTTGTTTAACCCTCAGGTAAGAGAACAAGTCCCTTGTGCAGAGTCCCCAGTATCTCAGTAACTCCTGGAGGGACTTCACGCGCCCCTCTCCAACAACTGAGTAAGGTGTGTGAAACCTTTCTTTCCTCTTCTCAGGAGAGGTTGTGACCTCTTTCAATGTAGTTTACAACAGTACATGCCTTGACATGCTGGCCTTCCATTGAAAGCATTTGTGGATATCCACCAACACCCCTGTCAGGGTGCTAGAAAATAGGTTTGATAGCTGGGGTATTTTAATGTGAGACAGTACCGAGCACAACACAACTCCCCTGCTCAGATCAAATCCCAATTCTTTCTCTTCCATGTCCAGTCATACCCAACATACTGGGTGAAGCAGTGATCCTCTCCCTTCTTCTGCTGGCAGAAAACTGAGCTGGGCCGCCCTGTAGTAACTTTTGACGTTTGCAAGGCACATCCCCTTCTCGGACTGGAAGTTGCAGGATGCTCCTTTTAGTCCTCATCCCTATACCTTGCCAAAGGAACTTGATGATTCTGTTAATATTAGCAAAGGTAGACTCCAGTAAGTGAATTGATAGGCTTTGAAACAGGTATAGACATTGAGGGACCATCCACTTCTTAACCACATTCACCCAGCCAATGACCGACAATGGCATGGAACCCCATCTGTCACAGCCTCCCCTTAAACTCATAAGCAGGGGGGAAATTTACTTTGTATAGCTGGGACAGTTTAACAGGTATTTCTACCCCCAATAATTGATAAATGTTTACTATTTGTAGCCTCATCATGCTGCACACTATCTTATCCCTCCTGCAATCTCATGGGTAAGATCTCACTTTTGGACCAGCTAATGTTATGTCCTCATAGAGCCCCCTATTTGCCTAACAGCGACTGCACTGCTGTTATGCCCCTTTTAGGGTCTTGCAGATATGGTAGTAGACTGGCGGGAAATTGTATTTATTTTATTTATTTATTTATTTATTGATTCATTCAGTTTTGTTGACCAGGTAAGCCCACTGGGACTGAAGGGTCCCTTTTTCAGGGGCGACCAGGGGTTCGTTACATATAAGCATAAGACAGTGCCTACAGTAAGCAGAGATCAATCAAAAAATACATTCATTGGCAAACAATGTAAGTCAAACAGGACAAGATACATAAGGACTATATCATTTAAGGGGTAATACAGCACAGTTACTACAAAGGAATAGTAAAAGACACATGTTTGAAGCACTTGAGTGGGGTGGAGCCCTGCATGAGTAATTCCAAGCAGTTACAAGTAACTCTTGTAGCTGCATCCTTCTTGTTCCACCCAGCCTCGTTTTCAGGCACAGGTGCACTTGCTGCTATTTAACAAGTGACCTTGGAGCCCAGTGCGAAGGAGCCCAGTGAGCTTGCTGATTGTAGGGCAACAGGAAGCATACCCCAGAGCAGGGATGTGTAGTGGGTGAAGGATCTGCTACCAGCAGTTGTCCTTGCCCTGGGTACCTCCAGTAAATATCTGCTGGAGGTCCTGAGCACCCTGTCAGTCCTTTTGGGTTTAAGGAGGCAGGAGAGACTCTCAGATGGAGTGTCATGCAGTAGTTTGAAAGCATGGCATAGAAGTTGGTATTCAAGCTGATGGTCAAGTGAAGGCCAGTTAAGGGAGACTTACACATCACAGTAATGCCTTCTGGGATGAGACTTGGCCTCGAAGTGGGTGATCTTATTATACAGTGCCTGCATCCTGTTGCACTCTTGTTTTGGCATTGAGCGCAGGATAGGTGCGGCATATGTAAGGTTGGGGAGAAGGACACTGTTGGCTATAGTTATTCTTGTTTCCAGAATCATTTGCGCACTCACTCTATTTAGAAGCCCCAGTTTCTGATAGGTTGACCTGATAAGCATATCCACATGGGGTTTCATGGAGAAACACTGGTTCAGTACCAGGCCAAGGTATTTTAACTGGCTTACCACCTCAGTTCCAGTGCCAGATGAGGAGGTGAGGGCCAGGAGAGAGCTTATGTCTGTGCTGAGTGACCTGGAGCCAAACAACATGGCTTTTGTTTTAGAGGTGTTAAGTAGTAGCAGATTTGCCTGGAGCCACATTTCAAGTGTTTGGAAGTCTTCTTGAAGATGACTAGTAAGGTCAGTTACATTGGATGCAGTTCTATAGATCACCACATCATCTGCATATTGGACAATCAAACTGTCCCCACAGTTACTGCTGAGGTCATTCACAAGTGCTGCTTTATGGGGCTCACCTCCTAGACTGCAGCCCTCCATGCCTGAGTTTCTATGTATGGATGCCACCAGGGGTTCCAGGGCCAGGATGTACAGAAGGGGGCACAAGGGGCAGCCCTACCTGGTTCCCCAAAATAGTCCAAAAAGGAGGCATCAGGCTTCAATTCACTTGTATTTGAGCAGTAGGAGTGTGATAAAGTGCCCTATCCTGCTGTG
Organism: Neoceratodus forsteri; assembly: GCA_016271365.2. Classification (NCBI taxonomy): domain Eukaryota; kingdom Metazoa; phylum Chordata; order Ceratodontiformes; family Ceratodontidae; genus Neoceratodus; species Neoceratodus forsteri. The sequence continues at coordinate 941,065,267 of CM057458.1, forward strand.
TTATTTGTGACCCCACCCCAAACCTTTTTAGGGTTTCAGACACATACCACCCTCCACCCAATCAAGTGCCTTTTCTATCTCCAAGAGAGGAACTGCTGCAGAGGGTTTATTAGCATTTTTGGTCCTGTTATGGATAATACTCAGTGTACATCTGATACTGTGCTTCCCCTGTCTACCCTGAACAAACCCCATTTGGTCAGGAGGCACACGGATGGATAGTACTGCCTCTGACCTCATGGCAATAGCCTTCATAGTTATTTGATAATCAGATGTTAAAGATATTGGGTGGTACAAAACACACTGTGTAGGGTCCTTGCCTGGCTTTGCAAATGCAGTGTCATAGCAGATCTGGTGCAGGGGGGTACAGCACATGTAGTTAACAAAACTAAAAAAAGAAAGACTCCACACTTGCACAATGCACCTTCTCAACTGAGGCACCTTAAGCCATATCTAAAGGTTAAACATTTTCCATTTTATTTATTATAAATTGTTAAAATAAGCCACAGATATACTGATTAAAATATCATACTACACAGTGCAGGTTTTTTGCACTGTGGGGTATGATATTTTTAGCCAGTATATCTGTGATTTATTTTAACAATGTATAATAAATAAAATGTAAACTTTTTAACTTTTAAATATGGCTTAAGGTGTTTCAGTTAAGAAGGTACATTGTGCAAGTGCAGAGTCTTTCTTTTTTTGATATTGTTGTCTATTTTGACTCCACGCACTGCTTCCATTTGGGGCAGTCATTTTTTCTTGTTTAGCACATCCAGTAAAACTTTCTTTAACCATTTCATAGAGGGGAAATACCTTCATAAAGCCAATAGGAAGCCCTTCAGGGCCTGGGGCCTTTCCCTGAGAGCAGCATGTGATTGTTAATTGTCCACCAAACTAAACCCTCTGGGACTAAAACCTCATAAGTGACTTGAGGTCCAGCTAACAATGTAGAGCACTAGGCTTTATGGGCTAATGTGGGACAAACAGGTGACTATCCTGGGGGAGCACAGTAGCATCATACATTTCATGCCAAGGGATGCTGCTAAGTTCTCCTCATCTTGTAACAGTTGGAAGCGTCTCCAGCAGAAGTGGTGGTGGGGGGGGGGGGGTTAGTCTAAGTTACTGGCTTCCAGGTTGGTGGTAGATGTGGGTACTGCTATGTATCTGCAGAAAAAAAAACGAGTTGTTATTTTTGCCTGTTTAACATAGGCAACTAATCCATATAGCGGGGGAAATTTTACATATGTTTACAAATGTGTCTTATCTTCAATAAGATCCCCAAAGTTCACCACAGAGCATTTAAAATCCTTGAGCTTCTGAGGGGCTAATGGTCCCCAGACCCCCAGCCTTTATAGAAAAATCTTTCACAGTACATTTTAATATGCCTATGGGGTTGGAGGTTGATGGCATTGTTGGTCAGTCAGTTGCTCACCCAGTTGCAACCACAGACACTAAGGCCAGCCAGATTCTACCACACTCTTGATGTAGGGAAGACATAACAAAAGTGTGTTTTATATTCAATAAAAGCCCCAAAATTCACCACAGAGCATCTAAGCCCCTAGTGCCTCAGCTAGATTGGGAGGGGTTCCTTCTCAAAGGACTTGTCCTGGGCCCCAGAATTCTTGCCCCACAGAGGAGAGAGAAGGCACAATCAGATCAGTATCAGATGTTTTTGCTGGCATATTCGTATGTCCATGAAACACTATATAAGCTATGTTTTTCTATTTATGAAACACTGGATTTTGTTGTATTTCCTCTTGTGCAAAACGTATATCTAGTTGCTACAATTGTGCTAGTCTGTGTATTAGAGCATACCTGCTGAGCTGTCTTATGAACCGATTTTAACCTCTGCATTATATGTACTGTATTACATGTACTGTCATTTCACCTTTTGTGTTGTTACCTGTCCTTGCCAGGGCCTCCTTATAAATGAGCACTGCTCAATGGAGCTTTTTTCCTGGTTAAATAAATAAATACAAATACGAGCAAGTGGACGACATTGAACACTAACAATAACAGTACGAACACCAGACGGAACATTTTTACTGCACTCCCAATCATGACCCCTTTTCTTCCTTAACACCGTCCCCTTATTTATTTTTTTCCTTTTTCTGTTCCCCTTCCCTTCTCATTTTTTCTTTGCAGGGTACACTCACTGGTCCGAGGCCAGGTTCTGTGCCTCCAGCCAAGGGCAGACCACCTCTTCAATACCCACCACTGTGAAGCAAGTAGTCAGCCCATACATTTCTAAGGTAGTCCTTCCCATAGTTGCCATTTCACTGGCCCAGTGCCTGCACATTCTCATTACCCAGCACAGGACTACACTCAAGGAGCTGGCACATGCAGGACATCAGTAGATTGACAAATAAATGGATCAGTATGTGATGACATTAGATATAAAATAAATACAGAACAGTTTCCTTTCTTGGGGTACCACTGCATCTAACCTCCACCCCCCCCCCACACACACACAAAATCTGCCCTCCTACTGTACTACTAATTAGTAGCAATTCCCTTTCAAGAGACATGAAAATAACACACTGCCATTCACACATTTCCAAGGCTGTACCCTCACCCTGGTTAGATATGTAGTATGAAATGTGAGCCCTGGAGGCCACGCTTCTCAGAGTTCTAGTCCTTCTTGGTAGTTCAGCCATGTGTCTCTGTGATTGTGTGAAAGGAAATAGAAGCAGTGGTATTTTCATCCCCTCTTGAGTAATTAGTTCACTTCTCTGCCTGGAGCTTGGTGTTAAGTTGCCTTAGCCTCACAAGTGCGCAGAAACTTTGATGGCAGAGGCTTGTGCACATGCACATATTGAGGATTAGGTCCAATGCTTTTACAAAGTGAATGCAAGTGAGCATACACTGCAAAGGCTCCTCTGTAGCCCCCACCCCCCACTCAGGTGGCACCACTGGCTTATCTTTTTTTATTTAGTGTTAGATCACATTTACTTTGCAATCTGGTGACATTGTAACACAGTATGCTTTGTCTGTTAGAGCCTTGCCTAGCTGGATTCAGGGGCACAAGCAGAGTCAGCATTCTCCTTCACCTTGCACAGTGAAAGCCCATATGTGCCTGAAATCAGTCCCAGTTTAATCACTAGCTTCAAGTGGGTTCAAATGAGTGCATAATCCTCTCTCTTGCTGGTATTTTGTGTCACATTGTGATAAAAGGGATTTCAGGCAGTTGAAAAAACCTATGACTAACCACTACCAAGAGAAATACAGTTTGCTCCATGTGTCACTCTGGGTGGTATTAGAAAAGGTTTACAGAGGTACCTTTTTTAGTCTAGTTTTTTTTTCTAAAAGGAAGGGGAAGGGAAAAGGCATTCTCACTGACAGTCTTGACAGAGTCACCTCAAAGAAGCATGATGCAATCAGAATAGATCTCTCCTGTTAATGGAGGATGTTTGCTCATGTGTGCAACTATCTCCCACCTCCCGTGGCCCACAGGACCAAGCTACACTGGAAGTTTTGTGGGCCAGTATAATCTGGACATCCTTCCCCCTGGTGCTATTCTCCTTGTCATTGACTTTAGCAGCTAGAGCCTGTACCGTGTCTATGAGATGCTTGCGCTTACACTGCCAGTCTGCCATCTGCTCCTCTACCTCACTGACCCTCTCCTCCTCTTCTGAGGACCTAGTGTGCTGAGATGCAGTCAACTCAGTGAGACCTTCAAGCACCCCCTGAAGATGAGTAATTTGGGCAGACATATTCACAAAGCCTGCTTTCACTTCTGTTTTTAGTGAGTTAATTGAAGCCATCACTGCATTGTCTTATTGTGCTGCTGCCATGATTGGTGATGACTTTTTTTCTGTTGCGGTTCTTCCCAACTGACTGGAGCGGGCTGAGGTTTCAGGGGGGAGGCTACTGTTATTTGATGATTTGGAGCAGGCTGTCAGCTTTGTCTCTCATTTGCCAAGTAAATGTAATTACTGTGCCTCTAGGCACATATATAGAAACATAGAATAGAATTTGATGGCAGATAAGTACCGCTTGGCCCACCCAGTCTGCCCATTTCCCTACCTAATGGATAAGCTGCAGATCCTAGTTAACCAACAGCCTACTTCCTCATACCCCCCCACTAGAATTGCCTTATGTCTCTCCCATGCATTCTTGAATTCCTCCACTGTTTTTGACTCTACGACCTCCTCAGGAAGGCCGTTCCATACATATACAATCCTCTCTGTAAAGAAATATTTCCTCACATTACCTCTGAGCCATCCCCCTCTATCTTCAAATTGTGTCCCCTTGTTCTTGCACATCTCTTTTTCCAAAAGATGCTACCCTCTTGGACTTTGTTGATTCCCTTGAGGTATTTGAAAGTTTATATCATATCCCCCTCTCCCTCCTTTCCTCGAGGCTATACATCTTAAGCTCCATTAGTCTTTCTTCATATGTCTTCTGGTGCAGACCCTGCACCATTTTGGTTGCCCTCCTCTGGACAGCCTCCACCCTGTCTATGTCTTTGCTGAGATGGGGTCTCCAGAACTATGCACAGTACTCCAGATGTGGTCTTATCAACTGTCTGTACAGAGAGCCAACAACTTCCTATTTTCTACTGGTGATGTCTCTCCCTACGCACCCCAGTATACTTCCTGCCTTCCTTACTGCCTTCTCACATTGCTGGCCCACCTTTGGGTCATCTGATATGACTACCCCCAGGTTCCTTTCCATTTTTGTTGTTATCAGTATCTCACCCCCATTGTGTACTCTTCCCCTAGGGTTTTTGTTTCCCAGGTACATTACTTTGCACTTCTTTGCGTTGCATCTAAGCTGCCATACACTTGACCATTCCTCCAACCTTGCCAAGTCCCTTTTCATCCTTTCCTCCCCACCTTGCATATCAACCCTGTTGCAGATCTTGGTGTCATCTGCAAAGAGACATACATTCCCTCCCAGTCCCTCTGCAATGTCACTTATAAAGACATTAAAAAGGACAGACCCCAGTACTGAACCCTGCGGTACCGCACTAGTAACCCCCCTTTCTTTACTGTGGACTCTATTTACTATTACCCATTGTGTCCTGTTGTGCAGCCAGTGTTTTACCCAGGCTAACACCCTGGGACCCACTCCCAGGCTGGCTAATTTGTTTATTAGTCTTTTGTGAGGGACTGTGTCAAATGCCTTGCTAAAGTCTAGATAGGCTATGACTACAGCCCCTCCCTGGTCTACTACTTTGGTCACCCAGTCAAAGAAATAAATTAGATTTGTTTGACATGACCTTCCTGCTGTGAATCCATGCTACCTTGGGTCCTGCGCCCCACTGGCCTCTAGGTACTCAACAATTCTTTCCTTCAGAAGTGATCCCATCATTTTCCCTACCACTGAGGTCAAACTGACAGGTCTGTAGTTTCCTGCCTCTGTCTTACTCCCACTTTTGTGAAGGGGAATCACATCCACCCTCCTCCTGTCCTCAGGTGCCACACCATCCTCCCATGATTTATTAAAAAGGGTAGTCAGTGGTGTACTAGTTCTTCCCTTTGTTCTTTTAGAATTCTGGGGTGAATCCCATCAGGCCCCATAGCTTTATCCACCTTCAGTTTTAAGAGTTCTTTCAGAACCCTTTCTTCTGTGAAAGGACTAATATCAATCCCCATATCCAGAGTGCTTCTATTGACTGGATTAGGTATCTCCCCCTGCTTTTCCACTGTGAATACTGAGCAGAAGTATTCGTTCAGTATCCCTGCTTTTTCACTGTCGCTCTCTGCCCAACTACCTTCCTCTTTATTCAGCCTCAGTATCCCTGCCTTAGTCTTTCTTTGCTCCCTAATGTACCTATAAAAGATTTTATCCCCCTTCTTAACTGAGTTGGCTATCTTTTCCTCGGTTTGGGCCTTTGCTATTCTGACTGCCTTTTCCGCTTCCTTCTGCTTTAACTGGTACAGTTCTCTGTCCTGCTCCTTCTGTGTTTCCTTATACTTCCTGAATGCTGTCTTTTTCTCACTTACCTTCCCCACCACTTCTTTTGAGAACCATGTTGTTTTTTTTTTCCTTTGTTTTGATTTGTTTATTTGCTTCACACAAAGGTGAGCAATTACAATGGAATGCCCCTGTACAGCCCAAAAAATGTTTCTTACCCAATTCATTGAATATTTACATATATTTCTTTTCAGTTGGTCCACATTAAACTCCTCTGTCCACCGGAAGCATATCCATTGGGAGAATGCATGTCTGCTTGGGAGTGCAGTCCCAAAGTGCACTTTTTGACAAGACCATTGAAAAAAGGCATTTATGCAACAAATCTGCCTGTAATGAAGCGTTCCTTGCATCTGAATGAAAAAAATGAGCAGTAGTGATGCCGCAAAATACATTTTAAAATGGGTGCCGAATTTGCATGCATGCGAAAGAGCTAGTGCCAAAATCCTACGCATGTGCAAGAGTGTGCCGCTCTTGTGGAAATGCAGGATTTTTGTTCCGGCAGCCGTTCTGCATACGTGCAGTTTCAGCACCCATTTTAAAATGTATTTTGTGGCATTACTACCACTCATTTTTTTCATTCAGATGCAAGGAACGCTTCATTACAGACAGATGTGTTGCAAAAATGCCTTTTTTTGACGGTCATGTCAACAAGTGCACTTTGGGACCACACTCCCAAGCATATGCGTGTTCTCCCTATGGATATGCTTCTGGTGGATAGCTGAGTTTAATGTGGAACAAGTGAAAACAAATTAATGTAAATATTCAGAGGCACAATAATTACATTTACTTGACAAATGAGAGACAAAGCTGACAGTGCCACTCTAAGCCATTGTAAACTTAAAATAAAGTAAGGATAGAAAGCACTGAAAACCTTATGCTTTCTTCTGAGCTGTTGCTGCAGTGACATCAAGGAATGGAAGGGGTTGTATTACAAGTGCCTCATTTGCATATGTATGGAGATTAGCTTGATGCTTTACAAGTTTGTGTCAGTGCCTCAGAATCTACATATACGTTACAACAGAAAACATGACTGATCTCTTATCGACATACTTGAAGTAACTGATATAATGTGTAAAAAATGTCAGAAATATCCAGTTCATAAATAAACAGGAGTCTTCTCCTTTAAGGTGGACAGCCTTCCTTTTAATAGGGAGGTGCCAAAGACACTGGGGCAGAAGTTTAAGGCATATATTTGGTGGCCTTTAAACTGGTAGAGAGAGGCTTGGGATAGGAACAACTGAGAGGCGAATTCAATTGAAGGAGACCTAGATAGAACTCTCCCAACTTGTGGGGGCCTCTTGGGGAAAAGAATAATCTACTATAAATAGAGAGGATAAAAGGGACATACATCAGAGGGGGGATGTAATGAAAGTTAAATAACATGAGGATAGTGTGCTGTGGGTCTGGTCAGCAGAAGGAGTAAGAAAAGGAGACGGGGCCCTGGAGGGTGCTCTGCTTCAATGTAAGGAGCCTTGGGAACAAATGAATAAGCTCCAGAATGTAGTAGCAGAAGCAAAGATGGACCTGTTAGACATAATGAAACCAAAGGCAACTGAAAACAACAACTGGAACCTTGCAGAACCAGACTACTCACTCTACAGAGGGGACATACAAAAAGGCAGAGGGGAGGGAGGAACACTGTATGTTAGGGAAGTTATAGAGACCATGAAGGATACTACTCTGTGGGGCACTGAAGAGAAGCAGTTTGGGTACAACTGACAAAGGAAGTGGTTACAAAGATCAGGAATGGAGTGGTATAAAGACCACAGATCCAGAAGGAGGAAAAGGGCAGGAAATTAGGGGCATGTACCAGGACGACATCATACAAAGGGGTGGTGGTGCTGGTGGGTGACCTAAATATGCTTGATGTGGGCTAGGAAATCCCAGCAGCCAGCAGTACATTACGTCAGGCACTGGTAGATGTGATGCAAGACTGCTTTATCTTACTGTGGGTCAAGGAATGACTGGAGAGGGGGCCACTCTTGATATGTTTCTGTCAAATGCTGAGAAAGTTACAGATGTAGAGGTGTGAGGACCACTGGGGTTTAGTTACTGTACTGCACTACAGTGTGGTTCAGAATAATCACAGCAGCACATCACAGCAGTTCAAACACAGTGGTCCTGGACTTCAACAGTATGGGGAAAATGCTGAAAGATATGCTGCTAGGTGTAGAGAGAACAGAAAGGGCAGATGCCAAATGGGATGTCATAAAGAGGAGTGACATGTAGGGTGTGAAGTAGGTGACAGCACCATGCATGAGACAGGTCCGGAAGGAAATGCACAAAAAGCCAATCTGGTTTTCCAGAGAAGTGAAAGAGGCAATAAAGGCAAAAAGGGTAGCACTACACAAGTACAATGGGGAGCAGAGCAAGGCCAACAGGGAAGACTATCTAAAATGCTGAAAGAGACAAGAATAAGTATAAAAAGAAAGTATAGCAGAGACTGCGCTGAGATTAGTGGAGTGGGTCATGGATGGAGGAACCCTTTAGATACATTAGGGGAGAAAAAAAAACTAAGGAGGGCATTATCAGATGAAAGAAGAAAGGGACATAAGTGGAGGAGGCTAGGAAAAGTGTATAAATCTGTATGTCCACTTTGCTCACCAATAATGTCTGTATATCCACATGGCTTTTACTCATTGTATAACTTGTCATTACCTCTGTAACTGCTGCCTGTGTGGCCCTGGTCATGCCTAAAAATGGTCCCCTGGATCAGCGCACTTACCCGGTTACCAAAGACCTAAATAAATAAATAAAAAAGGCTGAAATACAGGATTATTACTTTTCTTAGTATTCACTGATGAGGAGGGAGGTTGGGTGTCACTACTGGAATATGAGGTGCAGGCCAGAAGGAGGGAGTGAGAGGATTGGAGTTAGGACTAGTCTTGGAAGTTAGAGTGCTCCGAGTCTCAAAATCCTGAAGGTGAACAAACCACCTGGTCCTGAGGAGTTACACCACTTGAGATGCTGAAGGAGGTGGGACAGACACTGGCAGCACTGCTGGCAAAGCTGCTTGTTTTGTCCCTGAAGATAGAGCTGGTTCCAGAAGACTAAGGGGTAACTAATGCAGTGCTACTTCACAACAGTAGATGACCTGGAAAATTACAGACTGGTTAGTCTAACCTCAATTTTAAGACCACTGACTGGAAACTATCATTAAGGAACAAACAGTGGTCTGGGACTGCCCTCCTATCAAATCTCTCTGGAACACCATTAAGATTAAGGTGGACCCTCTACTCAGTATTACTGATTGTTTCACACCCGAGGTATGCCTGACCAGGTACTGTGCTAACATAACTGTTAAACAGTGTAGATATTACATGGCTTTCAGCTGTCTGTCCCTTATGAAAGTGGTTCTACACCACTGGAAGGACTCTAATCCAATAACGTACATAGAGTGGCTTCAACGATTGCTTTTCAACTTGAGGGCCGAGCAATTTAAAGCCAGTCTACAGGGCTCTCTTACCCCTTACAAGAAGATATGGGAAGGTATGCACACATTATATTTGGCTCAAGAAGAGCCCAGGAGATCCTGAAGTCAGTGTTTTAGAATAGATATGGTCTCCCCATCGTTACTTCTCCAACAGAACTCTATTAGTCAGCTTTCCCTTAAGTGGTGACCATATAGGCTACCCCCAGCCACGCTTTGGGGGGTTATGGGTTGGGAGGGTGGGGAGAAAGGGAGAGTGGACATGAAACCTTGTATCTATTTGGAGCATTATGTATTTTGTGAAGTATCACATTTTCATGTCTAGTTATGTATGCATAAAACTAATAAAGTTGTTTAATTAAAAAAAAGGAAAAGACGGTGGAAGTTGTGTAGGCAAATGGCTTGCAGGATAAGAGGCAGCATGGGTTTTCAGCAGGGAAATTGTACCAAACTAACCTAATCAGCTTCTTTTGATTGAGTTACAAAACAACAGGGGCCCAGCACTGGACATGATGTATCTTGGCTTCAGCAAGGCCTTTGAAGCTGCTCTACATAGAAGGCTAATAAAAAAAGCAAGGCAACCTGTGGATAGGGGAAAAAACTGGCCAAGTGGATAAGGACCTACCTCAGGGCAAGACATCGGAGGTGGTCAAGAATGGAGCACACTCATAGCCCAGTGGAGTCAGGAGTGGTGTACCTCAGAGATAAGTTCTGAGACTGGTGCTCTACAATATTTTCCTTTGCAACAAAGCAGTGGTAATCCAGAATAAGGTGTGTCTGCTGATGACACTAAGACCTGCAGCAGAATGGACACTGAGGAGGGATTAACAGAAATGAAGATGGACCTGGAAAAATTGGAAATGTGGTCCAGAATAAGGTTACTCACAAGCTCAGTGTAAAAAGAGTGTAACATGATGCACATTGGTAGAAGGAGCCCTAAAACAGACTTTTGGATGTGGGGAGTAAGGCTGGGACAGATAACTAAGGAGAGAGACCCATGGCTATCTTTAGTGGTAGATTCAAATCCCCTGCTCACTACAACAAAGTATTCAGGAAGGGAAACACAATGCTGAGATGCATACGATGTGGACTGGATAGTAGTAGAAAGGAGGAGATAGTGTCCCTATGCAAATCCTTGATAAGGCCACAACTAGTGTACTGTTCACAGTTCTGTAGCACAGATCTCAAGAAAGACAGTGACTGCGTAGAGACAAGACAAAGGAGGGCCACAAAGGTGACCCAGGGCCAACAGGAAAGGTTGTGTGAGGAAAGGTTGGTAAACCTTAACATGTATACACTGAAGGCCAGGAGGGAAAGGTGAGATATGATTGAGATGTACAAACTTCAGTGACGTCATGCATGAAGCAACAGCCTCATTGCTGAGCTCCATTTGGGACTATGGGGAAAACCTCCCAACATAGCAGCATTATTCTACAAAACTTGTGCTTTCTGCATTGGGAGACAGTTTAATGCTGCGGTGAACAGGATCTCAGGCTGTACTCCCTCCACATGACATGGATTGAGAGGGATTCACCAAGGGAGGCTCTGACAGTGAGGGGTCTCAGGCCTCACAGTCCAGCCATCAGAGCCTTGCCAAAACTAGGAACCCTGGCATACAAACTATTGGATGGCAAATGGCTGTTCTATTAACTGAACTGCGGGCTTCTGAAAGGAGATATGGTCCGCTATAATGGTTCTCTGCACAGATATTGTTAAAATAGAAAAGTGCCAAGATTCAGTAGAGGAACAGCTTACCACCTCTGACCTACACCTCAATTCTACTGAGCAGACTGTTGTTCAGCTGCACAGCACATTCCAGGCCCTCCAAGACTAGGCTGTAGATGTGGAGAGCCACAATCACCAAAATAATGTTTTTGGATTACTGGAGGGGGCTGAAGGGCAAGCAATGATACTCTTTCTTCAGAAACTTTTCTGAGAGTCCTTGGACACCCCCGAAATCAATCGAGCACATCAAACTTTGGGTCCCAAGCTGGCCACTGATGCCTGTCCCAGAGCAGTCCTGGTTAAACTGCTCTGGCTTCAAGAAAAATAAACTATTCTGCACACAGCATGGTGGCAAAGGACAGCCACATACTGTGAACGATGTCTCTATTTTGAAAATGACTAGCCACCAGCCCTTTCTACCCACTGAAAAACATATATCCTGATCCTCCAAGCCCTCAAACAAGCCTAGCTGAAGTTCTGGACCCCTTATCCTGCCAGACTTATCAAGATGTTCCCCAACAGCTCCCAGACAGTTGACACTGCAGAGGAGGCAGCAGTTGAACTTCAGCACGACACACTGAGGTTATGCTCCAGTGTCCTGCTCTGACTCCTACTTTGGCAGCAAAATTGGTCCAGTTGTTGTGGACTCAGAAAGGACAGTGGGAGCAGTGGTGCAGGCAGGGAGCAGAGGCAATACACCAGATTGTAGTGGGCCTTTAACAGCAACAAACCAGTCCCTCTACTTCTGTATCTCTTCAGCCCTCATAGAACTCCTGAACAGATGCAGGGAGGTACATTCTATAGACATACAGTCACCTCAGATTTTCCCCTTGAGTTTCCTCCCCCTCACTAACTGTGTGAATGCCTCTTCCACACCTCCCTACCCCAGTCTTGTAGCTATAGATGTTCTCTCTATCCCTATATTTGCTGATGAGGGGGTTGGTGCTATAGCCATTTCCAAAGTGAACCTGATACTTGCTGCACCGAAGCTAGGAATGGAGCGGCTGGAGCTTGTAAGTTCCTCGGAGGGGGGATGGTACAGCACATGCCGCTTTGTTTACAGAGAGAAATATATTGCCATTCATCTCAAGTTTTAGCCTGGCTCTGATTCTGATAGGGTGCGCAACACTGAGATAGCACCTGGCCCTTTTCAACTTACACTCCAAGTAATGTGCTTGAATAATCAGGTGTCTTCATTGTGCAGGGACTAGCAGCCTGTTTTAAACTCCATCACCCACACTAGGTACCTCATAATGGTGAGCTGATGGCTGATCTGACCCTCAGCACCTCTAGCAACAGCATCACTGAAAGGGCATAGCCCATCTAGGGAATGGCTTGTGGCTGCTTGGCTAAGGATATGGCAAAATGGATGAAGGGGTATGACGTTGGGACCGGACGCACCTTCACTACAGGGGATACTCAAAACATTCTATTCTAGCCAGGGAATGGCCTGATGGGAAACCACATTTCTGCCACAACAGACTGCACCAATATGAACTCTTTCTCAGCCCCAGACTCTTCTATCTGCGTCATGTGTGGTCCTGCTCACCACTTTTTGCATCATGTGCTCTGCACAGGACAATATGTTGCCAACCTGACTTTTGGGCCCCTTCCCTTAACTGCAGTATGTAAGGAGGCTGCATCTATACACAAACAGAGCTATAATCTTTGGGTGGACTTACTACTCTGTTATGAAACTTTTCTCCAAGTGTTTACCTGCTAGCAGCTTCAATGAGGACATAACAGCCTTTACTGCTCTGCTGCCCACAGTTTGGGCTGTTATTGGGAATGTCATGCTGTAATATTTGACTTAGCCTTGTTTAGCACTTAAACTGCCATAAACAGGGGACATGTTAGTGAAGGACTGGCAGTGCTGGAGGAGACTTGCTGCAGGGTAAACCCTGTCCACTCTGGACTTTGTTTTATGAAAGGATGAGTGGTGGGGGAGGAGCAGGCATATGATCCTCCTGCATGGTGCAAGCATAGGGTAAGTGGGAGTTGGGGGCCATGGGTACACCTAACGGAGACCATGCTTACTGATGCCCTTCCCCAACTGGTGTGGGTAGCTTATGGTGGACCAGGGTAATAACCTCAGTCCCTCTTACCCATTTCCCCCATACCCTTGGTTAACCATAGGGCTTAAGCTGTTTTGTTCTCTACCTACTGGAGCCTTCCCCCTTCATTTTTCATTGCCTATACCTATATTTTTTATAATTCCACCAGATTCTCTATTGTTATGAGGAACACTGCATCATGCACCTTGCAGTGGTAATCACCACTCACCACCACGTCACCAAAGTGGCCCTATGATGTCCTCCCTGATATGCTTTCCCACAGACATTTTGTGGCATCTAGAGACCCTCATGTGAGGATTCCTCAGGTAAGACCTTGACCTCTCTTGGGGGGGGGTCTTGTATGGACCGCCTCCTTGGAAGCCCAGTTATTTAGTGTTAGGCAGTGGGGATCCCCATTGGCACCCACTGCTACTTATTGATATTGTGTCTCAGAAATATATGTGTTATTTGGAGACTTGGGGGGAGGGGTAGCTGTTCCTTTTAATGTGTTACCCTTAGGAATTTTATAGTTATTAAGTTAAAGATCCTACATTGTATTGGTGTGCCCTAAGGCAGGGGGATGGATGACATGCCCCAGTGTTCAGCTCCTCTCTCTGAATGTCAGTACACTCTCTGCTCCTGTAAAACAGTACTGGATATTATCCCACCTCAAAAAAATCCAAATCAGACCTCATTTATCTGCAAGAGATGCACTTATCTCAGCTTAAGCACTCAAAATTGGTTAACCTTGGCTTTGCCTTGGGATTCTGCTTCCCATTCCATGGAGGCCAGAAATGAGGCACAGTCATTTTAATACCATTCTCCACCCCATTTCAGGCTGCCTAGACCTGGGAGGATCCTGAAGGGTGGCTTGTTGAATTTCTGTGCCTTCTTAATAACACAGAAGTCACTGTAGAGGTAGCTTGTATCTCCACCCCAGGAGCTAACACACATGATTCAATTTCTTCAAGACAAAATTTTGCAAATGACTAAAGGGATCCTGCTTCTGGCAGAGGATTTCAACATTGCGCCTAATCCTAGTTGGCATTCCTCTAACCCTGCTCTCCCCTGTCAACCACTGGCACCTAAATGCTTTAAGCGCTTCATACACTTAGCAGGCTGGACAGACATATGGCACTTTATGCATCCCCATACTAGAAACTACACACATTATTTGTCTGTCCATGGTTCATTGTCATGGGTAGACCACTGTTATACACAAGTGGAGAATCTAACACACCTGAAAGATTGTAGATTGGGAAGCATCTCTTTGTTGGACCATGCTCCAGTGATTATTAGTCACTTGGATTTTGGCATGGAGAGACATAACACCTTTTACCATTTTGACCCTTATTATCTACACACTCAGGAGTTTAAGGAATGCATACTAAAGGAATAATGCCTGATAGGGTGGGTGTTATGCTGGGATAACATCCCACCTCGGGTGGTTGGGCCCGAGGCCACCAGCCGAAGGTGTCCAACACCCGAGAAGGGATGTTATACCAGCATAACACCCACCCTGGAGGGCATTATTCCTATTATACAATGGTTTGTTGTTTTATAATAAAAAAAATAATTTTAAAGAATGTTTTTGTTAGTGTGTAAAACTTTTTTTGTTTGTTAGAGAAGATGCAAACAGTGATAGAGCAACAAATGATCCAAACAATCAGCAGGGATGTTGTGCCAGGATAACATCCCTGCTGTGATGGCCAACTGGCCAATCAGAAGCCAGAATTCTTTCTTGCCATTGTATAGAAATACATATTGAGGAGATCCTCCAGAATAATACCTCTGAGAAAACCTCTTCAGTCATTTTGTGGGATACACTTAAAACTGTCCTTAGGGACAAATTTTTCAGTACACTTCAGCCCAAACTAAGAAATGACAGGAATAGTGACAGCAATTGGAGGATACCCTTCACTTCCTTCAGATGGCCCATCAACAAGGAGATGCCTCAGTACTGCCAAAGCCGAAATATATTAGGGCAGATTTAGATGCCCACTGCTTGTAACAAACTGAGATTGTGCTGACATTTCTCAGCCAGTGGTATTATGAAGTAGGGGGCTGAGATATTAGTTTACTAGCCTATCAAGTCCATAAGCAATGGAAGAGTGCAACAATCACGTCAATTCTACACCCTTCTACTGGGGCTAGACTCACGCAACTCCATGAGATAATGAATGCATTTGTACAGATTACCAAACTCTCTATACCCCAGAACAGAGAGCACCTCAGAAAGTCATAGTGGCATTCCTTGATATGCTTTCCCTACCTTGACTCACTGCTGACCACAACTCTACCCTTACCACACAGATCATCAGCGCTGAACTAGACGTGGCAGTTGGGTACTAGACTCAAAAGGCTCTGAGACCTGATAGCTTTGGAGCAGAATTTGATAAATTTGCCAAGGTGAGCCTTGCTGTTCCCTTGCTTCAGATATTTAATGGCACCTTACGGGGGAGTCCCATCCACCCCCCAACCCTATCTTTCCATATGCTGCTATATCCATAATTCCCAAGCTGGCTAAAATCCCTCAGATCTGCACTTCACACAGGCTGATTTGAGTACTTAATGTTGACTACAAGTACTTTATGAGTATCATAGCCCATAGATTGGATCCGGTTCTCCCATCCTTGTTTGGCCTTGACCAGACTGGGTTTGTGTGCTTTCACAACACCACAGAAAACATCAAGTGTACCATTCACCTTATACAGGAGATGCACAGTACTAACCTAGAATCGACTTTGCTCAGTCTTAATGCTAAAAAAGGTGTTTGACTGTGTCTTCTGGCTGTTCCTGTATTCTGTCATGGGGTGGTTGAGATTCCCATTCGCTCTGATTCAACTGATACAAAACATCTATGCAGTCCCCCAGATGTGTGTTATGGTTGAGTGACATCATTCCACCTATTTTCCCCTCTGGAGGGGAACTCAGCAAGGTTGTCCCCGCTCGTCCCTCCTTTTCATGATATGCATTGAGCCCCTGGCACAAGCAATACAGGATTCCAGCTCGGTCAGGGGTGTGGATGGGGGGGGACAGGAGCATCGGGTGGCATGGATCCACGACAGGAGCGCAACAAAATTTTTTGTCGAATGCCCCATCAGCGACACCAGCAGGTCGACTGCATTCTGCAGTCGGCTGCCGGTTTGCACTGTCCATCCTTGTTTTCTTAGGGGGCTTTGCCTCCAAACCCCCACATGGGGGGCTGAGCCCCCCCCGCAACCTGCCCACTTAAAGATTATCAACTCTGAGTCAGAGCTGATTGTGGGGTGCAGGACCCCCAACAGACAGCGTCGGGTTCCAGTGGGTTTCCCACAGTGTCTTGGCACTGTAGTCGCTGTGGGGGACCTCGCTGGTGAAATGTCACTGTCGGGGGGGGGGGGGTAACCAAAGTGGCATTACATGCTGGTGATGTTCTTTTGTATTTGTATGATTTGGATACCTCACTTTCAGCAGTGGCCTGCATCCTGTAGAAGTTTGGGCAGGTTTTGGGGTACAAACTTAACACGACTAAAACGGAATCCCTTATTTTCCATTACACACCATCCACAGAGGTTTGCCGCTGATTCCCCTTCCTCTGGGATACAGATAAAATATTTCAGAATATATTTGTCCTGGACCCCAGCCCATTTCTTCCAAAATAACTATCTCCCCTTTTCTATGCAACTGACACAAGACCTGTCACATTAGAACCACTTACCACTTTCCCTTTCCCGTCGCATCACTGTCATATGTATGACTACCCTGATCCAGCTTTTATATTTGTTCCTAAATGTGAAGATTCCCTTCCTGAACTTGGCTTTTCATAAATGGAACAGAAAGATATCTCAGTTCATGTGGGCTGGACAGAGATCACAGGTTCGGTTATGTATGCTGTGTTTCCCCACGTCCTGTGGAGGACCTTCCCTGCCAAATTGTCTACTTTACTTATGGGCAGCAAAGGTTCACTTCATTGCCCTCAGACAAATGAATGCTCCTTGGACGCATTGGCGAAACATGGAGGATTCGCTGCTCCCCTACCCAAACATCATTAATGCCCTTTATAATACCAATTTGCAGAACTGGACCTTACCAACGGCAAATCCCTGGCTTAAATTCCAGATTCAAATGTGGCTCTCTATCAATAAAAAAACTGCACCTCCTCCCTATTTGTCCCTACTCTGCCCAATCTCATACCTGGAGGGGTTTCCTCCTGCCACTATAGACCCAGCCTTTTGGGAGTGGGGACAGCACTCCTTACACTACCTTCATCAATTCATAATGAGTAATAACTTTAAATCTTTCCCAGAGATGCAGGCCACCTATGGCCTCTGTCAGGTACACTTTTATAGCTTCCTCTAGCTCCGGTATTTTTATACTTCACTCCCAGTTGGAGCTCGGATGTGGGACACTCATCTCAACCTAATTACGATTTTAGTTTCTGTTTCAAACAGGAAGCCCTACCCATATGATCTCCACTCTATATAGAGCTCTGGTGGACTCCTATGGAGACCTCACCCAGGATATACAATTGCACTGGCAGAATGACACACGCACTCAGATTACCTGGGAAGATTGGAGATGAGCCTGCCAAAAGGTAGCCAAAGTAACCAGCTTCCACCAGTGGTGAGAATATGCATGGAAACAGCTAATTCACTACTTTTGGACTCTGGCCATAACAAATCTCTACCTTCCCTCCAGGGACACTTCTTCTTGGTGGAGGTGTGGAGAACCAAGTGCTCACCACACACATCTCGTGGGGCTGTTCAGTTATTAGCCCCTTTTTTCATTCTTTGTATTTGTAACTCACAAAACTCTTTGTGAAACCATTCCCATTAACTGCTGATGCTTTCCTTTTCCTACACTATTCCAAGGGGGTCCAAGACCTGGATACATGCTATTTGTTAGGTATACTGCTTGCTGCAGCTAAGAAATTATTCACCCGGGCATGGTCGTCCCCACAGGTCCCAACTCTGACTGTCTGCACACCACCGTTAATGACATTTATAGAACAGAGAGGATCACTCACTACACACAGATCCTCACCTCCTGGGACCATCTCTCCTGCCTCTGAGTGATGTTAGCAGCATTCGTATTTGTAACAAGCAACATTGATATGTTACATACTAACATACTAAAATGCCAGCAGAATAGGCCTAACGGTCTTTCGTGTCTGCTCGTTTGGTCAGCCTCCACCCTGGGTACTGACCTTGCTGCCCCCCTAGCCTCCTCTGGCTTCTCCCTTCCTAGTTCCGGATATTGTTGCTGCATTGGATTTTGCATCCAGAACCCTTCCCCTGTACCTGTCCCACCACCTCTTGAACCCCTCCACTGTCTCTGCCTCCACCAGCCCCCTAAGCAGCGCATTCCATGGCTCCACCACCCTCTCAGTGAAGTAGCACCTCCTCCTTTCTCCCCTGAATCTTCCCCCCTCCAGCTTCCACCCATGCCCTCTAGTGGCCCCCTCCTCCTTCCTTCAAGCACCCCAACTGTTCCTCCCCTATTTACCCTCTTCATGTACCTGAAGACCTCTATCATGTCCCCGGTCCCTTCTCTCTTCCAATGTGTACATATTTGGCTCTTGAGCCTCTCCTCATAGGTCCTGTCCCCCAAGCCCCAAATCATTTGTTGCCTCCTCTGGACCCTCTCCAGGAGAGTAATGTCCCTCTTTAAGTGTGGCCTCCAAAACTGCACGCAGTACTCAAGGTGCGCCTCACCAAGCAGTTATACAGAGGGAGTATCACTTCCTCCTTCTGGAGATGATCCCCTAGCGATGCATCCCAGCATCCTGTTGGCCTGGCTGCTGCCCTCCTACAAGTCTCCGAGTTGTTCTTCTTGACATCCACCACCACCCCCAGGTCCCTCTCAGCCATCAAGACTTGTGGCATTCCCCCCAGGGTGTAAGTACTTGGCCTGGGTTTCTGGCCCCAGGTGGAGTACCTTGCATTTCCTGCATTGAACCTCAGCTTCACTTTCTAGACCATCTTTCCAGAGCCTCCAGGTCCCCTGTAGGGCCACCCTCCCTCTTCCCCATCCACCACCGCCCCAGTTTTGAGTCATCCATAGAGAGACTCATCTCACTCCTGATTCCTGTCCTTATGTCAGAGACGTAGGCGTTGAAGGAGGGGCCCAGGACTGATCCTGGGGACCCACCTAATGACCCCTCCTGGGGATGAGACTATCCCACCAACTACGACCCTCTGGGTCTGGTCCTCAGAGCCATTGCCTATCCATCTGATCATCTGGTTTCCCACCCCCATTTCTCCCAGCTTATCCAACAGGCCCACGTGAGGAACAGAGTCAAATGCCTTGCTGAAGTCTAGAAAGAGGACGTCCACTGGTCTACCCAGGTCCAAGGCACTCGTCACCCAGTCATAGAACTCCACAAGGTTTGTCTGACACGATTTCCCTGGGACAAATCCATGCTATCTATCATCCAAGCACCCTGACTTTTCCAGGTCCCCCCCTAGCCTCTCCTTGACAATGCCCTCCATCACCTTGCCCACCACCGATGTCAGGCTGAGAGGCCTGTAGTTCCCTGCCACCTCCCTTGATCCCCCCTTGTGGATAGGCACTATATTCGCCACCTTCCAGTCCTGGGGCACCCACCCTGTCCTCAGAGAGATGGTGAAAAGCTCCGCCAGGGGTTTTGCCAGGACATCCGCAAGTTCCTTCAGCACTCTGGGATGTAATTTATCCGGCTCCGGTGCTTTCTCTGTCTTAAGGGAGCTGAGGGTTCCCTCACTCTCTCTGCTGTGATTTCCACTTCCGGTACCTCTTCTCCCTGCTTAGCCCTCCCCCCTCCTGCCAGTGATGCCTCCCCCTCTCCCCAGACCCGCCGATCGTAGGGTCCCCCTCCTCAGTATCTCTGTCTCCTCCCATGCATGATGCAGCACCCTTGTTTTCCTTGTGAAACTGAGGTGAAGTACTCATTTAGTACCTCAGCCTGCTCCCCGGTTTTGTGCCCATCTCTCCCTGATTTAATCTGCTAATCTGCCCCTTCACCCTTCGTTTTTCCCCAATGTATCTAAAGAACCCTTGTTCCTCTCTCCTATTTCCCTAGCCAGGTTCTGCTCCTTCCTTGCCTTAGCTGCCTCACCACCCTAGTGGCCCTTCTCAGCCATCAGCTCATACTCCCTTGATCCCTTTCACTTCTTGAGCACTTGAATTGCCTATAGGCTGCCTTCTTTTCCCGCACCACCTCCTGGACCTCCCTGGTCCACCAGCAGGGTTTTCGGGCCCTGCCACATTTTTGTCTTACTCTTGCACAGGTGCTGGTAGCATTCTGTACCCCTCTCCTGATGATTTCCCACCTACTATCAGCGTCCATGTCTGACCCAATCACAACCAAATGCTCCTAAGGATCCTTCCCATTTCCTTAAAATCTGTCCCCTGAAGTCAGTTACCTCCTCCTTTGTGCAGCCTTCTAGCCCTCCTAGGTCCAGGCAGAAACCAGACTGTGGCATGGTCACTCCCGCCAGCGGTCCCTTACCTCAGGCCCCCAATCTGGTCACTGTCTGCCAGGACCACATCCAGTACCCGCGCCTCCCTGGTTGGTTCCCCCACCTGCTGAGTTAGGAACCCGTCCTGAAAGACATTCAACAACCTCTGTTCCCTGGTCACAGAGGATGTCATAGTCTCCCAGTCTGTTCCTGGCATGTTTAAGTCCCCCAACAGCACCACCGTTCCTCTGCCCAGTCTGCAGTGTCTCCCAACATCTGCCACCAAACTCTCCTCCCAGCTCCTCCAGCCAGGGCAGGGGTCTATACACTCCTATTTTTACTCTCTTGCCACCCTTGTTATCAAGGTGACCCAAATCGCCCACGGTTCCCTCCTCCTCTCCTCCCCCCATGCCAATGCAGTTTTGGACTATCATTGCTACCCTCCTCCCCTTCCCTCCCCTGTCCTTCCTGAACATAGTGTAACCCTCCAGGTTCAGGTCCCAGTCGTGTCCTGCAGTGGCCCAGGTCTCAGTGACGCGCCACATCCACTGCTCCCTCAGTTAGCATCGCCTGGAGCTCAGGCATTTTATTGCCCAAGCTCCTGGCATTTAGCAGGACTACCTTCCACCCTTTCCTATACTTCATTTCCCTGCTCGTGTTCCCATGGGATTCTGTTTTCCCTGGTCTGCACTTTACCAGTCGGCCTTTTCCTGCAATCCTCCAGCTCCCCAGGGGGGGTGGAGACAGAGTCCCTTCTTTATCGGCACCCCCTTGGCAGCCTTTTTCCCATCCCTCCACCCTTCACAAGTTTAAACCCCACCTTTCACCAATGAACCCCTCTATTTTCAACTTAAAGATTCCCCTTCCCTCCAAATTGAGATGGAGTCTATCTCTAGCATACAGCTCCTTATCCTCCCAGGTCTCCCCCCAATCCCCCATCAACCCATACCCTCTGGTTGTGTTTAGTCTTCTTATGTACAGTAATTAGGCACCCCCACGCTGGCCCAAAGGGGTGGTGACCAAAGCCCTTTGTTTCACCTACTTTTACCCAATGTAAGCTTGTACTAAGACACTGGACTGCCTTAGCTGTTTCAATTCCTCTTTATTCATGTATAACACTGGATCTTGTAGACTGTTGAAAATTGTTTAATAAAAATTACATTAACAAAAAGAGATGTAGAAGTTCTTGTATGGAATCATCTGGGTGGATTGTAAGCACTTGTTCATGAGGAATGATGGCACACAGACCAAAGGATACAAGTGAAAACTAGTGTAGTGAGTGAGATTCAGGAGGAACGTAAGGGAGTTCTTCATGGAGTGGATAGTGAACGAATGGAATGGAATGCCCAGAGAGGTGGCTGACAAAAAGATTGTAACAGGGTTTAAATGTGGGTGGAGCAGATATAAGGGAATAATGGGACTCACAGACAGAAGAGGGGAAGTGATACCTGGAAAAGGGGTTAATCATTAGCCAGTTGGAATTTTGGATCTCTGAATCCATCCTAGGATTACACTATGCATGAAGCTTAACTGGGAAATGTGCAGACTAGATGGACTGAAGGGTCTTTTTCTGCTGACACAATCTATGTTTCTGTGAAAGTTGATATGCTGAGTCCCTGGTGGGGGGATGAGTATATTCTAAAAAGTGACATTGTCATTATCTGATCTTCTATCGGAGAGTGAGCAAGAGAGTGAGAGAGAGAGAGACAGAGACAGAGAGAGAGAGAGAGACAGAGAGACCATGGTACAAAACAAGGATGAAGAGCATTGACCATATTGACTAGGACACCACTGAAATGAGCTGAAAGTGCAATGATTTTTCCTGTTCAAATATTTTACTCAGAATTAGCTTTATTATTAATAAACATAATAACCAAATATAATAACTGGGGAGCATTTTCTCCCATAGGGAAACCATGTTATAATTCATCATTATAATCAGCTGGTTATAACGATGAACACGTGCCCAGTTTCCCTAGTTCAGCGCATGAACCTACCATGATCTTCCTCATCTCTGCGTCCCTCCCCACGGCCCCTGCTCCTCAGTGCTGCAAACGTCCCTGACAGAAGTCTGTGGTAAGTTCTTTTTAAAAAAAATATACTATATATATATTTGTATACCACTGAGCACAGCAAACCATTATTGGAGTGAAAAAAAAAACCAAAAAAACATTGCTTCAGTTTACCAGCCGCCATGGAGCACATTGAATCCCTAACAGTCCACCTTTCGAATCCATAGACAAATCCATTTATTTTGTATAATTGCTGTGGCGAAAAAACAATCCCCAGAAATTATACACAATAAAGGATGTGTAGGTGTGTAAAACTCAGATCTTACACACACCCTCAGGGTGGGATGCCTTAATAAACCCTTCAAGCTTCGCTCTCGGGGTAATGTGGCATCCCATCCCTCGGGAAGGGGTGTAAAATCCTCATTATAACCACCTACCTATCCATTAATCTCTATATAATGTTCTTTCTGGTCTATGTCAAGATTTTTGTTTCTTATACACTGTATCACACTCCCTCTGTTGGTTTACCCATGGTGCTTGCTCTAGTGGCAACTAATATAGATACTGGATCTACCCTGGATGAGCCTAATCAGTTGATGGTTTCTACTGCCCACTGTGTCCCCCCACTTCTGCTCCCTTCCCCCAGCAGCTTATTATTTAGGGTCTCTTTGCCAGAGCAGATAAGAGAAGAGACTTAAAGGAGGCTTGCACTGCCCTTGCTGGCTTACACAAGGAATCTCAGACTCCACCCTGAACACCTCTCCCATCTAAGCTGCTCTGATGGCCCATCCAGAGGACCCTACAGGTCACCCCCTGATTTTATATCCAGCCCTAACAGGCAGAAAGAAACAATGCTGCCTGCATAGCATGAGGCCAATACTGCTGACACATCAGCATTCCAAGCCATGAATGGAAAAGGATTCATCCCCATAAGCCTCCCTCCCCAGGGCCACCACTGATAAGGCATATAGTAGGGATTGCAGCCAGGCTTTGCCAAAAGCTGAGTACACCCTTTCAAATGCTACTCTAGTTTTCTGCCATCCTTAGCCAGGACTCAGGCTCAGGATGTAAACCTAGATCTGTATGACAGGCAAACAATTTGACACTAGCACGTCAAGGTGGCCAAAGGTCTTGATCTGTTCTGTAACCCCAGCATGGCTTAATATTGATTTGGTTTTAAAACAGGTAAGTCAAAAAGGTTTATATACTGTACTATAATGTCTCAGTCACACTCTGCACCTGAATTGACTGACACTCCTGAATTGAAGACTATCATTGCATGACTATGCTTCGATCTAAAAGCATCAGTGATAGCACTAGTGTGTTGCAGATCTCAACCCACCTGCAGTATTTATTAACCAGCAGGCTTTCCAGAGGTTTGCAGTGGCAGTAGGTGACCTCACCACACATCCCCACCGAGCACTATAAATAGCAAGCACATTCTATGAGTCCTCTGGGTGCTCATTTCTGTGCTTTGCTGCTGTGCAGCTGCTGGCTTCCTCTGGTTCACCCTCCACCTCCTCCTACCTCTCTGCCATTGCAGCTACAGCTTGTGGTGTCCTTGTTTTGGCAGTTGCTCTCAGTCTCCAAACCTGTTTGCTATTGGGGTCCTAATTCCTCTGTGTGCAGCCACTCGACAGTCCCTGTGTTCTTGCAGTCTCCTTTGCTGTTTGCCTTGCCCCTTGCTCCTCAGGTGCTTTCTGCTCTTGTCTCTGTTTGCCCATTTGTTCTGCCTCTGCTACTGCCAAGGCTGTGGGGCATTCTTTTCTGGTCAGCTGGCCTCTGCTTGCTGTTCTGACTCCCGGCACTGCTCCACAATGGTGAGGTGTGTTACCCTCCGCTCCTGCTGCTTTGCCTTCCATGCCAGTGGATGTCTTTCTGGTAACAAATTGGATCCCCCATGCCTCCAGTGCTGTGCTTTTCTGGTCTTTCTGTGCTCCCTTGCTTCTGGGTTGTACTGGGAGGTGTTCCATTTGTTCCCTGAAACTCCTTGTGGTAAACGGATCTACTGATCTTGTTGTGCTTCTGCCCCCATTCCCTTTATTTAGGGGTTGCCTGGGGGCCTCCCCTTGCCTTGTTGCTGCTCTGTGGGGGATCATGGGGGTCTATTTCCTCCTGCTAGACTCCTCCATGTTGTCATAACTGAGGCCATGCCCCTTCTTTGTCATTTTGGGCCTTACTCCCCACCTACCTCTCTGCCCTGTACTGGGCTTCAATCTGTTGCTATAGCTGCACCTTCCTGTGATTGTCCGACCATCAGGTAATCATCTACATTTTAGTACCCCCATGACCACTGGAGAGATGCACCTATCACCATCAGGCTCATGCTGCTATGACCTCTGGCCAAAGGCCTTCAGGACCCCCGGGCTTTCGCCCCATGACTATCAGACTCCCATCCCAATGACAACTGAAAATCTCCCAGCAATGACTCCACAATTCTGTATGCATCGTCCTTCATGGCAGCATACTGCAATTAAATGAGCCCCTTCAGGGTTTCCTATGGTTGACCACATGGCTCCACACTGTACTGACCATATCGAGTGAAAAGACTGCTTCAAATATAGTGCCATGAAAACTGCGCTTCAAAAAGCATGTCTGCCTTGATGGCGACAGGGGTAGGATAGTGCATGGTAATTACCACTACCCCTGTAGCTGTCAAGGGAGGGGAAGAAGTAATGAAATAACTGAAAATGTGGTGGCTATCTGAGCTGCTCCCATGGTGGAGAGGGGTAAGGCATGAGCAGCTTGGGCAGCACAGAGCAGAAGACCAGGGTTCTGTACCTGGTCTCCCAGTTCTTACTTTTTTTGTCTTTCCTCATATCTGAAGAGTGTTTTTTTTTTTTATATTTTGTCCCAAAACCAAGTGCCCTCTCCCAAGTTTCTACCCATCCCCATGATCCCCTCTTTGTATTTTTGGCATGGTAGCGGTCATCAGCGTGGTTTTGGATCGCTACCATTGGCGTTGTTTCATCCAACGGTATTTTGAATTGACACTGTTTTTGACAGCACTGTTTTTGCTGCATACTTGTTGATGGCGCTGTTATTGATTTCATTGTCTTGACCTAGTGCTGCACTGATTAACCCAGGCCTGACCTTTCTCTGTCTGCCCTCATTCCTTGTAGTGCTACCTCCACTCCTCCTGATATCAGTTAGAGTCTAGTTTGATTCGGGTAGCTTGAGGGTCTAGACTGATAGAGACAAGTTGTAGTCAGAGTTCTCATTCTGTGCTGTAGACCGCAGGTCTTGCCAAACTGTTCTGTAGTCCAGGTAGCAATTTTGTTGTCCTGTAGTCTGAAAATAGTGCAGGAGTGGAGCCCTATCTAAGGGTTCTTATAGTCATATGACTGCAGCTCTGTGACACCGCTGACCTGTTGAATCCAGGAGGTGTTTGGGCAGCTCATTTGCTTGGCACTGATTCATCCACTGCACCTACTGTGAACATGCTTGATCCCTACCCATATCCCTTTCTTTAGCTGTATCTTGCTCCTTAGGGGGACTTGCTCTTTAACCACCCAGGTGGGCTCCTTATGCTTAATGCTCCTTTAGTCATACAACTACAATTATGTAACACCCACATAAGTTTAGGCTTCCTACAGGTTTGTAGATTGGGCATTCCTCTATAGCAGAGGTCATCTACTCGCTTGAGGCTAATTGTCCTTATTAAAAGAGTTGGGCCTCTTCCCCAAGGCTGCAGCATACTCTCTGGGTCCCTTTAATCATATGATGATAGCTCTTTGACACTTTCAAGGAGGATCATCCCATTAGATGGATAGGGCAAACTCCTAAATCCTCTGAGGTATGCCAATTCCCCTTCCCTGCTGTGACTGTACAAAAAGCTCAAGCCATGCACGTTCCCCAGTTTTCTTTCATTTTCTTCACATCTGGTTTCATCATTTCCAGGTATGACCTGACTTAAAAGACAGTAATCTGGCTTGAAGGATGATATCCTAAATATTTGGAACCATAGAAGTTTCCACCACAGAGGTTTTTTTCTCTCCTCTGTGCCAAAGGTCATAAACTGTAGATAGGTATTTCACATTCTTTAGTTCTTCTGTCACTCAAGTTGGGATTTGGATGATGACTCTTTCACTCTGTATAGCTGTGTCCTTCCCTCACTCCTTAACAGAATGATGTCCTTCTTTTAGGCATTTCCCTAAGGTACTTGCAGTCAAGGGACCTCACTCCTGAGAACCTCTTGGGGTGGAGCCCTCCTCAAGAGGGTTTATTTATTTATATGAATTTTGGTAACTGGGTAAGACCACTGAGGCAAATGCAGTCCCTTTCTCAGGGTAGACCCAGGGTAATAACAACAATACAAATACAGTCTAATATAATGAAACAGAAATAAAAAAAATGAATGTACAGAATGAATAGGTAACAATAATATCATACATAAGCAAGGCAAAAGCAGAATATGGTATATACACAACTTGATATCGAGGTTGTAATGCATTTGACAAGTGAGGCTACAGTTTACAGATCTAGGACAAAGGAAAAAAGAAATTACAGGTACGGGAAGGAGGGGAGAAGGGGAATGGTATGGGGGATGGAGGAGGAGTAATGGGAGGGAAGGAGAGGAAAAGTGAATAGAAGAGACATCAACAGAAGCAGGAGCAAGATACAGAGGCAGAGAGTGAGGCATACAGAGTAGCTTGGAACTTAGGGAGAGATGAGCAGGACAGGACAGAGGGAGGGAGTTCCAGTCAGAAACTGCCACATAGAAAAAAGATTTACGAGCAATAGCAAGACGCAGGTTAGGCTTGATTAGAAGGGGAGGGAGGCCGACCTGAGTAAATGAGGAGTGTGTCTAAGATATATTATCTCACTGAGGCAAGGAGGTATAAATCTGTGAACCAATTTAAACAAGAGGCTAAGGGAAGAATATCTCAGCATAGATATATAAGGGAGCCAGCCAAGTGAGGAGAGGACATCACAGTGGTGATTGCGGGTGTTAACCCCCAAAGCAAAACTTCCCATCCTATGGTAAACCTGGGAGGGGAGAGAGACAAGGTTGAAGTATTCAAAGAGAACAGTAATGGAGCACCATAGGTTAGGAGAGGTATTAGGGAGAAAGTGGTAATCTTAAGGCAGGAGGCAGAGGAGAGGAAGGGACAAATCCAATAGAAGATGCCTAGGTGCCGGTTCAGTGATTTAACAGCATTGGAAACATGGTTTAAGGGAGAGGGAGGAGTCCAATGTGATGCCCAGGTATTTGAAGGAATGGACACACTCAAGGGTATCACCATTGAGAGAGGTGATGCTAAGAGGGGAAAGAGCAAGCAGGGAGGAGGGAAGGCAGGTGAATAGCATGCTTTTCTTTTTCTTAGTATTCAGAACAAGATGATTGCTCCTAAACCATCCATCAAGGGATGAGAAGTCAGAGGCAAGTTCTCTGTTAATCAAATCAATATCAAGAGAGGATCGATAGATGATTGCACCATCCTCATACAAGTGAACAGTTGCCCCATGACAGAAGCTAGGCAAGTCATTAATGAATAGAGTGAATAACAATGGGCCCAAAATGCAGCCTTGAGGAACACCATGTGTTATAGATTAGAGATAAAGCCAGTGCATTTGAGACTTTGGGAAAAAACAGGACAGGTAACTTTTGAGCCAACTCAAGACGCTAGAGTCCAGACCAAGGACATGAAACTGATGAAGCAGACCATGATTCACCAGGTCGAACGCTTCTATGAGGTTGACAAAGATGGCCGCTGTGGCAGAACCTTGGTCCATTGCCTGAATATGCCTGTGGTCACTTTCATCAGGGCCGTAAGGGTACTGTGATTCCTTTGGAAACCATGTTGATGGGGGATAGAAAATTGTGTTGTTCCAGGTAATTCTGAAGGTGGTTTTATACAACTCGCTCTTGGATTTTGGCCAGGGGGCAGAGTATGGAAATGGGTCTAAAATTATCTACAATGGTATTGGGTCCACCCTTATGTACTGGAATGACTACTGCCACCTTCCATTTGTCTGGAACAGTGCCAGAGAGGAATGATCGGTTAAATAGATCACAAACTGGTCGAGCAAGTGCGGGAGCATCCAGTTTAAGAAATCTAGGTTCCAGGGAGTCATGTCCAGGAGAGCGCTCAGCTTTTAAATTAGCAAGAAGCTTCTGGACCTCATTGAGGGAAGCCATTTTCAAATGGAACCAAGGCTGATCTCTCGTGGTGCTCAGGAGGGAAAAGTCAGGCGGAGGAGTGTGAGTTACCAAAGAGTGAAGTGTATTTGTGGAGATCAATGAAAAAAATCATTAAACCCGGAAGCAACGGACAGGGGGTTGGCGAGAGTAGTGCCATTAGCAGATATGGAGCTAGGGATTTCAGCAACTCTTCCCTTCACCAGAGAATTGACCTGTCTCCAGAATTCTTTAGGGTTGCTAAGGTGCTTGGTTTGTAGTGATTTGAAATGGTGACATTTGGCTTTATGGCTTGAATGTTTGCACCTATTTCTGAATTGTCTGTAGACTTGCCAATCGGAGGGCAGTTCACTTATTATAAAGGTCCGCCAGGCCTTGTCACAGTGTGACATAAGCACTCTAATTTCCTTTGAGAGCCAAGGAACTTTGACTCTCTTGGTCCTGCATTTCTTCAAGGGAGCATGATGATCCATGATTCTGGTAAGAGAGGTGATTAAGAAGTCCAGAGCTAAGTTTAGATCTGGAAGAGTTGTAATAGGGCACCAATCCATGTTATTGATAGAGGTCAGGAACCTGCTGATATCAAATCTTGACATGTCCCTAACTAGAGAGATCTTGGGAGGGGGGTTGGGACAGTAATTCCTCCAGACACAGAAGGTTGGGGAATAGTCACTAATACAGTCTGATAGGACGCCTTCAGCTTTAATCTTCTGAGGGCAGTTAGTGACCATCCAATCATGCGGTGTGTGTCTGCCAGACTTAGTACTGAGTTGGAACCTGGATGAGTTGTACTAGGCTGAAGTCGGCAAGAGATGCACGCACCTGGTCAGAATCTGGGTGAAGCCAGTCAATGTTAAAGTCACCACAAAGTATAAGGTCTTGGCGAGATAGGTTAGCTAGGGAGGTAAGGAAGGGTTGGATGCCTAGAGAAGCCTTGTTGGGGGTCAGATAGGTACAGCCAATGGTGAGTTTCTTGTTATGTCTAAGGATAATGGAGAGGAATAGGGATTCCGGGAGTTGAGTCTGTGCAGGGATCAGGAAGTTTGACAACATCCAGATCAGACCGAGAGTAGATCAGTGCACCTCCACCCCTCTTTCCCACCGTATCCTTTCTGAAGCAGTTATAACCAGATAGAGCCACCTCATGCTGTTTAGTAGTCAACTTGAGCCAGGATTCAGTTATACATAATATGTCAGAGGTCAGAGATCAGCTGTAGGGTCCAGGCCTCAAGTTTAGCCAGTTTAAGGCGGAGGCTATGAATATTCATATGTGCCACCTTAAGGCCTTTCAGCAGGTGTGGGGCATTAGAGAGGGAGATATGGGTAGGCATGAAGCAGAGTGGCCCAGGATTAAGCTCAATTACCCCAGCATGGACCAGGAGAAGGAGAATGGGTAAGTGTACCCAAGACAAAGCACATGAAACTGTTTTAAGGGCAGATATAGCAATGGATGCACGTAATTATTTTAGAAGCCAATGTCCAAGAAGAGCAGTTTCAGTCTTAGGAAGACAAGAGATGTATAAGAGCACACAAGAGGATTCCAGCCAGATGTGACATGTGGGGGGTTACTGTCACGTGGAGGGTGACATATAGACGCAGTAACAAACTGATCAGCCAAGAAGCAAAGAAGAGGGCAGGTCAGCAGGATTAACCAGCTTAGGCAACCCATGGTGGTCAAGTGTCACCAGAGTACAATGACCAGATATGACTACAGGAACACAGTGTAGATCAACAGGAAAGTACAGCAAGCAGGAAAATAGTGCTTCAATCAATTCATAGTCAAAAATAGACCCAGAAAAGGGAACAATAGATAGATATTAAGGAAATTGTTGCCAACAGGATCCAGCACAGGTGAGGAGAAAACTGTTGGAAAAGCAGACTACAGTAATACAGTGCATGACCAGCCAATGGAGAGGGGAGTGGGCGGGGTAAGTAGTGTATTTAATAGAGGCCGGGGTTGAGGTAGGAGAAAATACTAGGCTAGTAATTAGTGAAGGCTGAAGCCGTAGAACTGAAGTCGGTGAAAAACTAAAAAAATTCAGACAAATTTCATGGACCAATCATGGGAGAAGCCGTGAAGCAATGGTCCATCAGGTGCAATCTCAGGAATGCTCCAGCCAATTGGAGCCCCAAGTAGCAGTCCCGGAGTGTGGTTGCAGGCTTACCCAGGTGGGGAGTTCCTTGTGGCAGGTCAGGAAGGAGGTGTAGTCTGCTGGCTTCTCCAGCTGCTACCACCAAATTTCAGAAGTTGGTCCGCCTGGTCAAGGGCTCCTGGGGAGAAGAGAAGAGCAATGGGTTAGGGAGGACTGTAAGGGGTAAAAAGACAAAGGCATTGTTGCCAGGCTAAATTGGAGGGTGGGGAGACAGACAAAAGAGCAAGGTTAAGCAAGGGAGGGGGGTGGGTAGCTAGACAGCAGGGTTAGTGGCAAGGCATCACAAGTGAAGAGAACTAAAAGAATAAGTCTGAAATACAGGGAGGGGGAGGAGGCAGGCAAAGAAAATGACAGGAGATGAGGACAGTGACAGAGTAGTGAGGGCAGAGAAGAAGCAAAAGGACAAGTTCACAGTGGTACAAACTTAGTAAGCAGTCAGCAAATTCCCACATATAGAATTATACTTTTTCATCTTCCCCATAGCCACCCACAAAATAATCTGCAGTATAAATACAATACTAGGCTAGTAATTAGTGAAGACTGAAGCCATAGAAGTTGGTGAAAAGCTAAATAATTCAGACAAATGTCATGGACCTATCACTGGAGAAGCCATGAAGCAGTGATAGGCGTGATCTCAGGAATGCTCCGGCTAATCAGATCCCCAAGTAGCAGTCCCGGAGTGTGGTGGCAGGCTTACTCAGGTGGGGAGTTCCTTGCTGTGGGTCGAGGAGGAGGCACAGTCAGCTGGCTTCTCCAGCTGCTACCACCAAATTTCAGAAGTCGGTCTGCCCAGTCAAGGGCTCCAAGGTGGGGAGTTCCTTGTGGCAGGTCGGGAAGGAGGCATGGTCAGCTGGCTTTTCCAGCCACTACTGCTAAATTTCAGAAGTCGGTCTGCCTGGTCAAGGGCTCCTGGGGAGGAGATGCTCTCTCTCTTTTTCTCTTTCATGCCATTGTTCCATGAAGTGATGGTAGCTCCTCCAGAACAGAGTGCATATAAGGCCGCACACAAATATCCAACCATGTACTGCCTTCCACAGATGCACAAGCACTACAATGTTACACAAACATCATACACATATAGTCAACCACTGGACCACTCAACCATTGATAGGGAAGCAAATGCTAGAACTTCTATGCAAAGGAAGTACCAAGCAGAAGTCAAAAGAATGCCTTTTTCCTTAAATGGCTATAGAGCAGAAAGAAATGCCACAAACTGTGGCAGTATTTTTAACAATGCCAATTGCTTGGTAGATATACTCTTCCAATTGTTTGCAGGTTTGCAGCGGTGCCATATGATGTAAAATAGTGCAGTAGGCAATCTGGCCTACTGTGTCAATTCATACATAAAACATGAATATTTGGGTAACATTACTACAAACAAAATATTAGAACAGCAAAACACGAAGATGATTCATTCATAAAAGCCATTAATTACACCAGTGAGTGAAGCTAGTGAAGGGTCATATTTTCAGGTGTCCCATGCCACTAAGCAAACATTCAAATTGTACAACACACGCAGTACTCCAGCTTTATACAGTACATGCTGTTCTGCCTGCTGCAGCAAAATGATAATAACAGTTAATTTGGGAGGGGCGACAACAGAATTTTATTACAGCAACGGGACTAAGAACAGTAATACTAGTAGTTTCAGATGACTCAAGAGGGAGAAAGAGAGAGAGCACACTACTAGGGTTGCTGGTGCTGGGAAAAACAATGGTATTGCGGGCCATCTCTTTGCAATCAAAGAAGAAGCAACACAGATGGAACCAGCTGTGGCAAGTTTATTTTCATGAATGTTATGATCTTCAGTTTTCCCACATCTAGACTTGAGTGATGGGTTGTGGCAGTGTTGCAAGGTGTGCTGAATGCTTTAGCTGATGGACCAGATGTTGGAGGATACATCCCAGGCAATGCACTGCAGTGAGTGAGAGAATGACAAGTGGAAAGTTGATTTAGATCAATAGTAACTGGATAAGTTGTTCATTTTAACCTGTGCTCTTTAACTTAAAACTACTAGCGTGTTTCAAGGAGACTTCTCCCAAGCAAGCAGAGAGTAGGTGCCCCTCTTTAGTTCCATGCAGTACCTACCAAATGTCACTTTCAGCATTTACAGTGACAGGTCTTTTGTACCAGAGTGTCCTTTGCCTCCTCCACCACAAGCTCAGATGTTCTTTGTTCCTGTTGTTAAGATGGACTTGGACCTGAGTTTGGCATTCTTTCTCCTAGTATGTGGGTGTCTCTGTCAGTCACACCTTCTGAATTTTTGTATAAAGCAGATGCTTCATGCCAGTGGAGAGGTCAGTGAGATGAAACAATAATTACATTTTGATTGAAGCAATGTATTCAGAGGAAAAGCTGAGTCTGTGAATGTAGGGGTATTGTGTTGTTGAAGACGAACCTTAAAGAGTCATGCCACATGCATAACATATCATGGGTGTTCACTGTCAACATCAGCAGCACAGTCACAGAACATTGCTGTTTTATGCTACAATACTGCACCCATTGAATTATTTGGCTGATAGTCAGTGAGTCAGCCTATCATTTTTGTCTACATTTTCAAATGGCTCTACATGATTAGGGGGTGATGACAGTAGTCATTGTAATGGTTGATTCAAGAGTGACAGGGCTTTGTTATCTACCAGCAGCAGTATTTGTTAGCCAGCAAAAAATGTCATCATACAGTTTTTTTGTTTTTTTAGCAAAAATGTATTTCTGGCATTCTTAGATTCATCCTTTGCATATTTTTGGTTTTCTCAAAGATTGTTAAAACAGCTTTTACAGCTAATTTTGTAATTAATGACTCGCATCATTAAAGAGGGCTGCCACTCAGAATTTTTACAAATGTCTTCCACTGAGATTACTTGGTGAGCATAAATTTTAGGCTTCTACTGTAGATGTATTAGGATGGTGCTACCACATGTTTCTGATGGTAAGCAGCACATCACTGTACTAAGATATTTCATTTTTTCATGACTGGCATGGCATGGGAGTAGGAACTTTTAAAAACTTCAAAATCCCATATCTTGGTTCAGGAATGAAAGAAAATGAAATGAAAAATGCTCATCTTCATATTTTTCCCAGGTGAACATTATTACTGAATATGTATGTATATATATATATATATATATATATATATCTGTGTGCAAGCACTCAGGCAATGGTTACCCCAAAGGGCATTTGGCTGGGAAGCCAAGTTACAAAGAAATACAAAATCACACATGCCCCCCATAATGCAAAGCATCATGGGCTACATATTCAAATCACCACAGAATATTATGCTGGTTCAACTTTAAGCAGAAATGCATGGTGCCAAAAGGCCTCTCACACAGTTTGCAAAGGGTGCCAACAGAAGACATAGACAAGTGTTTAGTCCTACCAGGACTCATCAGTATGCCTCCTCTGTTTGACACCCCACTGGAATGAACCAGTTACCCTAAGATGGTCGATCTGGGTTATATTGTGGTGAACCCAATTAAAACAAAAAAACAGGTTAAAAGACAAAGAACGTCTGTGTGCAAGCACTGAGGCAATGGTTACCCCAAATGGCATTTGGCTGGGAAGCCAAGTTTCACAGAAATACAAAATCACACATGCCTCCACAATGCAAAGCATCATGGGCTACATATGCAAATCACCACAGAATATTATGCTGGCTCAACTTTAAGCAGAAATGCTTGGTGCCGAAAGGCCTCTCACACAGTTTGCAAAGTTATATATATATTTATAAAATGGATAGGAAAAAACTCTCTGCTGGTTGGCTGAAACACACCACATGACTGTGTGTATATCAGAGCGCAACCACACGCCTGCACTTTCTGCTGTCTCCAACACCATTTTATCCATTTTATAAGGTAGATAAACCACTGTAGGTTATGCAGTCGCAGTCTGATATACGCACAACTTGGGTGGTTGAATGCACTAGCCCTGTGGCCTTATGTGTTTGGGCTGGCAGTATAGCCTAGAGGTTAGAGGAACGAGGTGTGATCGAGCTTGATACATCCAGCAGACCAGACCTGAGTTTGATTCTCACAACTTCCACTTGCATACTGTGTGACTCTGAGCAAGTCACTTAACCACCCAGAGCTCCCAGGTCACCCCCTGAAAACAGGCACTTGTGCCTAGGGAGCCTTACCCCGTTATCAAAGACTAAAATAAAAATAAAAAAATAAACACCTACCAAGGCATGTGAATGTGTGTATGTATATATATATATATATATATATATATATATATATATATATATGTAGTTACTAACAAATACTGCTGCTTTAATGTGGGTTGTGTATTATTTTTAACCTTACTATGTGCTCCATGTATGATTGAGTCCTTTATTTCTTCAGATTTTTCTACCTCATTATTATGAATAAACAAGAAAAGTGGAGTTATGCATTCTGGGTGGTAAAACTTAACACTGTGCTGTACTTTTATTTTAGAAGTTGTAACTTTCTGCTGCAGCCGGCAGCCAGCAGGTTAAAAGGACCTGCACAATCAGCTACCAAAGTAATATTTTACATCTCTATAGACTCAACCCATCATGCCGATGATAAGTCAACCACAGAATACTACCAAGTAGCTTGAATGCTCTTGATTTCCACGAGAGTAGCATCCATTGGTATAAATTATGTCTCTTTTTACATTTCTAAATGGCTTAAAAAGAGCAAGAAGTTCCTAGTTCAGCTGTGCAGTAGGTGTCTTCCTATTTTTAGTTCCACAATTGCCTTTGCATGCACCAATGGTCTTTACTCCTAATCTTTCTAACATGTAAAATGTGGAGCTCTACTCAGTGGTGATACAGTATTTTGAATCAGGCAATGCTAGGGCTGTTCTAGAGGTTTCCAAGCCAGCCTTCGAGAAAAGGCAAGGCATCTTCACTTATAAGGTGCCCAATCCCAGAGACTCTGGGCACCATACACAAACAAAAACAAACAGCAGTCAATTAAGGTATAATAAAAATTCATTAAAACCATTACAAAATTATAATACAAAGAAAAAAGAAATATAATAAAACAGGGTTTCAGGAATCATTTTTCGGGAAAACTGGCCTTAACTAATATTTCAATGTTAGCAGTTAAATGTCAGGCTGAAAAGATGAGCCTTTAGCCTCCCCTTAAATACCTCAATCGAGGGAGCCTCCCAGGCAGCAGATGGAAATGAGTTCCACTGGGTCAGCCCAGAGACACTAAATGCCTGATCACCCAAGGTCTTGAGCTGAACCCTGGGATCATCCAGGAGGCCCCTCAAAGAGGAGTGGAGGGAGTGCGCAGAGGCAATCAGTGTCAGGAGTTCAGACAGATAACCAGGATCCAGCCTGTATAGGTCCTTAAAGGTGAGAAGATCCACCTTAACAAGGACCCTCCACCTGACCGGCAGCCAGTGCAGAGCATGCAGTACTGCAGTCACATGACTGGACCTCAAAAGGCCCATCAGCAACCAGGCCACTGCATTCTGCACTAGCTGCAGCCTGCAGAAGGTTTCTCCCATGATCCTGAAGTACAGAGCGTTTTAGTAGTCGAGCCTAGAAGTCATGAAGGCATGCACTAGTGTTGGCAGGTCCTCAGGGGGACTGAGGGGCTTAATCTGGGCAATGTTCCACAAGTGGTAAAAAACACTGCTGACTACAGTTGACACCTGATTTTCAAAGGTCAGTCTGCCATCAAGGATCATGCCTAGATTTTGCACCCTAGGAGAAACAACCAACAAAGCAGACACCAGAACAAGTCCAGAGTCAGCCCCAGGTTGCAACTCATCGTGCCCGCAACCTGGCTCAATTACCAGTACCTCCGTCTTAGCCGGGTTGGGTCTGAGTCAGCTGGATGCCCTCCAGTCATTGATTTTAGCCAGAAAGCTGTTAAGCACGTTGACTGCTCCCGATGTTCCAGGTGCAAAAGACAAATACAGTTTGGTATCATCTGCATAGCAGTGAAACTCCACCCTGTATTGTCAAATAATCTCACCCAGGGGCAGCATATACACTGTGAATAAAATCGGTGACAAGATCGAGCCCTGAGGTACTCAGCAAGATAGAGGCATTGGGTCTCAATGCAAGTGCCTGGTGTAGAGTAGCTGCTCAGCAAGAGGATATGCCATTCCCCAGGCCTGGATGTAGCCGCAGATCTCTTCCCTCATGGGAATAAACACCCCAGGTCACTCTGGAGGGATGGCAGGTGACATTTTGTAGATGACACTGGGGCTGCAAGCTTGCTCTTGCTGCCTGGAGACAGACAAGGTTTGCCAAATGTTCTTGAAGTCAGGAGGCCCAAAAGTGATACCTGAAGTATGGTTGGGCCGACAGAGAACCGATTCCTCCATGGAATGCCCCTGTAGGCAAAAAAAGGCCCTTTATTCAGACAGACCCATTTGAGGAAGCAAGAAGAAAAGTAACGTCTGTGTATTGATGTTGAAAGTCTGTCTACCGAATCGGGAAGAAAAGTAATGACTGTGCTTACTGTAACTGTTAAGAACTCATATAGGGAAGTGTGAATAAAGGTAATACATTTCATTTTATTGCAATGTAAATTTACAAGCAAGTGTCCAGTAGCAAAGCTGAGTGGCAGAAGCCCAACTACAGAGTTTTGAGAGCAGAGGTACAGGACCACTGTCAATGGTAATACACTGAGAGTGCTAGGCCCTAACAATAAAGATATTTTGCCAGCTGTCAAACAACAAATGAAAGAGAGAACACTGTTTGAACAGAAAGTATGTCTCTATATCAGTTAATCCATTTTCTCAGTGAAAAAGACACGGCAAAGATAAAAGTTTAAATGTTTTCCCCAGAAGAGCTAAAAATAATACAGTAACTAAGGGTATACTCAGGTCTAATTAAAAAATATATGTTGGCAAAGTTCCATTGTATTTGTTTCATCATGTACAGTGTAAGGTCCCCTGATGTGAATTCCTGAAACCCTGACGATCCCCTTCACATAGGCTACTATTTCTGGCGAGCTGATCATTTACATTTCACAGAGAGAGAGGGAGAGACAGAGATGGGGGTAAGAAGCATTTGTTGTACTGGCTCATATGTCACAGGTAAAATGATGCCATCCACCATATTCATGCCTCCAAATGATAAGGAGACAGTGTGGTCTTATGATTAGAGCATAAGCCTGCAAACTAGCAGAGCCAGGTCAAAATGCCACCACAGTCACTGACTGACTCAACATATGACTTCAAAGAAGTCACTTAACTTCTCTATACAGTGTCAGCCCAGCTCAAAACTGCACAGAAACGTAACCTTCTGATAATGACTAGATGGCACATCTCAGTTGTGCTGTCCAGGGTAAAACATTCTGTAAAATGAAATGGACACAGCTTTGCTTTTCTTACCCTCATAGGGTATTATGGTCTGGAGGAATGAGAACTATGATGGAATAGTGTATCTAGGTCTCAGTTCTTCCATCATTACTCAGAAGCCTACAACTTTGATTTTGAAGGAATACTGCATGTTGACGGTGCTCATTTTACCAATAGTTTTGTTATGCATGGGATTGTTTAGTGTGAGGCAGGTTTTGCCCTGGTCACAGGAGTGATTCTGGAATTGCAGTTTTTTTTTTATGTTTAACAAGGACATGACCAGAAAAGCAGTTCATGGAGCATTGGCAGTAATGCTCATGATGGCAGAAACAGCACCAGTTTCTGCTGAAACTAAGAGTTACTTTGTAAACTTCCTAAATATAATGTTTAGTTCTTTAACTTAACTCAGTGTTGCCTTGGTGGCCATTTTGTATCAATGCTAAGCAATGGCAAGCTCAGGCTTTGAAAAGTGCTCCATGAAGTTAAGAATTAACAGATTTATGCTATGGGCAGGCAGTAGATGTCTAAAGAAAGCATCTGTTTCAAGAATAATCTTTTGCTACCTTTGCTAAGGCTTAAATTAACAAATGTGCAACAGGGGGTGTGACTTGGCTGAGATCAAAGACGGCAACTTAGTCTCGGAGCTCTGGGGAATCTGATCTATATTTATGCCATCCTAATATTAAAAATAAAATATATTGACTTGCAAAGGACAACGTCTTATGCAAAGATATTGACACCAGCTAAATCAATGAAAAAACAAAGCTGGATAATGTTTAAGGTTATGGGGGATTCAAACAAAGAAGGAAGGCCTACACAGCAGCTGCACAGAGCCAGTACCAGAGCAGGGACTGCTGAGTTAGCTAATACACCAGGCCCAGCTATGGCAAATCAATCACTACAAAAATCATCATTGGAGACTTTACTGTATGATTTGAGAGTGGAACTGAGGGCAGACTACGATGAACGCCCAGTTTTCCCATATTCAAACTACAGTAAACAAAAAAGGGATGAAACTATGGATACCCACAGCAACAGACTGGATGAGCTTGAGATCCGTCTGTGCATCCAGGAGGATGAGTCAGCAGCAGTAGCAGTCGAGTTAGAACAGGCCCATAAAACCATCCAGGAACTGGTCAAAACCCTCGATGACTGCAAACAGTGGAAATGAAGCAACGATGTTCAAGTAGTGGACTCCTTGAGGGTCTTGAGGGCTCTGATCTGCTGGTGTTCTTAGCCAAATGGTTACCAAAGGTTACAAAGCTACAAGCAGGAGTCATGCTTGAAGTCCAGTGTGCCCACTGCTCTCCAGACAAGCAAAACTGATTCAGCTGAACGTCCAAGGCACTGTTTAATCAAGTTCCTGCACTACCAGGACAATCATCTTATGCTCCAGGAGACAAGGAGATATGAGTCCATCATGGTGAAGACCCACCATATTAGCACCTTTCTAGCCTACAGTAGGTGTCTGCAAAACATGCACCAAGAATTTAACCACGTCAAAAAAAGACTGCACAAGCTAAACTGGCCCTTCACTCATGTCTGCCCATCAAGATTAATCATCTGCAGATTGTGGCAGCCTCCCAAGACCTTCACAAAAGCTGACCTAGTAATTCATTATCTGAATATGGAGATGGCAGCATGAGAGGGACACTCTGCACAGAGAAGAAATGGGCCTACAGCATGAAGAGACAAGAGGAAAGGTTACCGAGCAGAGGAGGGTGATGTGAGTGTTGCAGGGACAGGGATGTGGTGAGGGTCCTATTGGCTTAGTTAAGGGGCATTCAGGTGCCATAGGAGTTCACAGAACAAATGTAGGAAACTCCAGTAACTGGATGGCAGAGCATGAGGGTTCCCAGCTGCAAGCTAATATGTGCCGCCAGACAGGCGACACCTCCCCCAAGCAAACCTCTTGCACCCATACAGCTGTGCTCAATAAGTGTGAAGGGGCAGCTATGTCAGACATTGAGAGGGAGAACTGTAACACCCATTATGATACCGGGATGCTCCAGAGAAAGCAAACTGAGTACCAGATCTTCCAACCTCAATCAGCATTCCCCCATACTGCCACTCATCATGTGCTGTCCTCAAGTATATGACTACAGCAGATTATTCCTTGCAAGTTGGAACTAAATCGGATCATTGGAAAAGTTGTTGGCTTATGGCCTATGGTCTAATGAGACAGGAGGAGGAGAAGCAACAGAACAGTAGAGAGTGAGGAAAGTGTGGTGGGGACAGGGGGTGTTGAGGGTCCTGTTGGCCTAGTTAAGGGGCATTTATATGCCTTAAGAGTTCACAGAAAAAATGTGGTAGCTCCCAGTGACTGGGTGGCAGTGTACAAAAGTTCCCAGCTGTAAGCTAATGTGGACTGCAGGCTGGGTGATCTACCCTCAATAAGTGCACCCATGCGTCTGTGCCCTGTAAGTGTGAAGGAGCAGCCATGGTGGACATTGAGGGAGGGAAACCATAACATCCCTCACAATATTGGACTGCCCCAGGGAAGGCAGACCATGTACTGGACCCTCTGACCTCGACCAGCATTCTACCACACTGCCACTCACCATGTTCCTTCTTCAAGTATAAGACTATGACAAATTATTCCTAGTAAACTGGGACAAAATCAGATCACCAGAAATTTCTAAATGGTGTCCACAATGTGCAGCAATAGGGAACTCATAACTCAAAATGGCTGAACTCATGACCCTAAGGGGACAATGCTCCACTCCCTTCTAACTAATTAGTGTACTAATATACAAATATGAAGCTCAGGAGAGACATTATATTTCTGTTTTTGTGGGTTATGCTTTTTTCTTCCTACATCAGGACTGTGGATGTAGACTCCTAGGGGTTTTAAGCTCCTGCCAGAAGCATCATTATAGTGGGATTATAAGTATGTCATTGCAAAAAAGGGATCTCCAGAGAATGTCTACACTCACAGTGGGGAATGCTTCCTAGAGCATATACATGAGTTAACTATGGAGACAAATATGTACTCTAGCTTATAAGCAAAGGAAGAAGGGAGGAGACAGAGGAGTGCATGAGCCAATCACAAGGAAAAGATCATGCTTTAGCAACCCCATTTGTTCTTCTCTCTTTCAGCATTTCTCTAAGTAAGGACCCTCCTATCTTCAGTCTGTACAATATTAGGCACAGGTCACTGACAGATTGTTCAATCAATCAATCAATCAAAGTTTATTGTCCGACTTACAATAAGTCATGACAATACATGCATAAGATCACATAAAATCCTATTTTTATGACATACAAAAGGAATTAAGAATAATACATATTTATACATAACAAAGTACAATAACTATGTGCCCCTTACACCTTAATTGGGGCAGAATACAATTAATTTCATATCTCAGTGTGTTCTTTTAACCTATACAAAGACTGTAATAATAAAAAGTTTATCATCAATATCGTGGTTCCTATAAAATTACATGTTTAAGAAAGAGGGCAGAATATTTACTCTGGATACCTGGGTATAATGCACTCATCCTTATCCTGATTATTGTTTAGATGTAATTTTTTGCTTTTAATTATTTTAAGAAGGGAGGCCACAGGTGCTAATATGCTCTCTGACCTTGCTTTTAGTAGATATGTGATTAAATGTAGTGGCTCTTATTCCAAACAGCCCAGTATTTCCCCCCGTTATTTTTTCCTATAGTTGTTACATAAGGGACAGAGAATGACTAAATGAACTAGGTCATCATGACCTAATCCACATCTACAACAATCCCCTTTCCCTTCATTGTTTTATTTTTTATTTATTAGTAAGATTACAATACCTTTGAACTGGAGGTTCTTTTACAAAGGTTATGCATCATTACAATAAGGAAGCATACATAGCAGTTTAAGATTCACAAAAACAAGGAAATCACAGAAAACCAGCTTACAAGTGATGATACATACACATACAATGATTTGCTAAATTCAAAGCAATACAATGTTAGGAGCACAGTTTGCCAACGGCGTTGCAGAAGGGATCCGTCCTTAGATAAAACAGTAACATGAGAGGGGGGACCCAGAAAGGAAAGGTGGGGGGAGCAGTCAAAGGTGACTTTGTCTACCAGGGCTTCTGAATTAAGCAGAAGGTAAAGGGGGGACAGAGAGAATGAAGGGGAAAAAAAGGGGGAGAAGCGGTCAAATGGGTCACTTTGTCCAACAGGTGAGGGGGTTAGGAGTAAGGTTAGGGGATGGGAGAAAAGATAGAGAGGGGAGGGATGGAGAGGGGTAGGTAAAGGAAGGAGGAGGGGTGCCAGGGACAGGAGTTAACCAGTCAGGAAGTGTGAAGGGGGCTTACATAGAGGGATAAAAAAAGAGGGTGGAGAAGGATCAGGTTTTAGGGTGGACAGTAACAACTGTTGAGTAGAGTGAGGTGATGGTGCAGTTTAAGTTTAAAAGTGCCAAGGGTGGGGAGTTTTTGTTGCATTGATTCATTTTCCACTGGCTAGTAAAACATTCAAATCTGACGTGCATAAATATTTGCCTAAGGCCGGGATTAGTTAATAATTGTAAGCAGTGTTCCATTTTATGGTCTCTTATTTTTCTTTAGCCAATTGCAGACCTTGGTGTCTTGGTTACTTGGTTCTGCGGACAAAAGGAAGCTGTGGCTCATCGAGATTGTCCTCTACATATAGTGGAACATTAACCCTGTTTTAATTAAGTAGCCATTTGTCTAGTTTGCTTTTGAAAGTTGCTATTTGGCAGCAATCTACAATGTCTTGTGGCAATGTGTTCCAGATCATGGGAGCCCTGATTGTGAAAAAGTTATGCCTTTTATTATTTTTAGTTCTGTTAACTCTGAGTTGTTTACTGTGTAACCTGGCTACAATCTTCCTGCTAGAAAAGGATATACCGCACGGTTGCATTAAGACTAGTGATTGAAGGATTTTGAACAACTGAAGGAGATCACCCCTTGTTCTTCTAAGTTTAAATGAATAAAAGCCTGTTTGCTGGAGTCCAGTATCATAGTCCAGGTGGGCAAGATGAGGAACAAGTTTGGTCACCCTACGCTGGATCTGTTCTATGCTTTTGATATCTGAGAGCAAGTAAGGACTCCAGAACGGTGATCCGTAATCTGTATATGGCCTGACGTAGGACCTATATAGGGTCACAATACATTGCTCTGTTTTCAAAATAGAGGTGTGATTAATCCTATGAAGAAGTGCATTTGCTTGATTAGCAATTTTGTTACAGTGAGCTGAGAAAGACAATTTGTTGTTTACCAGTATCTCTAAATCTTTTTCTGTGTTCGACTCTCTGATGCTAGTATTGTTTAGGAAGTAAGGTTGCTTGGGGTTATTTCTTCCCATATGTTTTGGAATAATTTTTGCAATGAGTCAAAGTGTGCTGTTGTCAATTTTGAATTATAATTATTTTTTATTTGTCAATTTGGCTAAATCTGATGTTTCATTGTTGACAACAACATTTCATGCTACAGTATATGCAGGTTTGCATTAAAGTTTATAGAACACATTATTGTGATCTATATATGGCAACATCTTGGCTTCCCCCTTTTTATATTCTCAATATAGCCTGAGTTGTTTGGTTCATAGCACTCTTCATTTGGGAGCAGTTTCTCCTTTGTCTTCAATGTTAACTGCTAAAATATCAAGCGGTGATTTACGATCAAATGCCTCTGTTATGTTAAATATCCCAAACACGAAATCTAGGTTAGGTGAGCAGGCATTCTCTAATTATGCTCCTGTACTTTGGAACAAGATCCCATGCACTTTATAACATACTGATGGAATTAATGCTTTTAAAGCATCAGTAAGAAAACATTTTTTAGGTTTAGTGATGTGAAATTGTTATTAGATCATTGTCTCTATGTAATTATTTTACTGTATGATTATATTATATTATTTTATGTTTTTGTGTATTACATCTTGACAGTAACTTTGATCATGGTCTCAGGTCGCATTTGAAAAAGGGTGTTGGCTCATATTGTTTATCCGGTAAACAAAAGTTTAAATAAAAATGAAAATAAATGTAATACTGTGCATTTTGAAACACTGAAGTGCATTTTGTTAATATGTGCCCAGTGTTCTATGGAAGCGAGGTCTAATAATAGTTTTTTTTTATTGGTCTCATTATTTACTTTACCCCCTAGTTTGGCATCATCCTCAGATTTTGTTAAGATGTTATTGGATGAGATGTTCATGTCACTCATAAAAATATTAAACAGAGTAGGTCCCAAGACGGAACCCCGAGGAACACCGCTAGACAACCTTCTCATATCTGATAATGCAGACATCATTCACCCTAACCCTCTGAGTTCAGTTTCTTAACCAACTGTGTATCCATGAGACAATGATGGGTGAGAAACCTAGCAAAGGAGCTTATTTATCAGGATGGCATGTGATACTTTGTCGAACGCTTTACTGTAGTCAAGAAGGATAACATCGATGGGGATATTGGAATCAAGGCTTGTGCTAATATGGTTGTAGAAGGAGAGCAGATTGGCAGTGCAGGAGAAACC
Organism: Neoceratodus forsteri; assembly: GCA_016271365.2. NCBI lineage: Eukaryota > Metazoa > Chordata > Ceratodontiformes > Ceratodontidae > Neoceratodus > Neoceratodus forsteri. The sequence goes on from CM057458.1 coordinate 941,109,903, forward strand.
TGATTGAAACCCATGTTGTGATGTACCTATAATGTTCAAAGACTACATTTCTACTTCTAATAGGGATTTGATTATTTTTTCCATTAGTTTGCAAAGGATTGAAGTGAGGCTGATTGGTCTGTAATTTTCTGCTTTAGAATGTAAACCATGTTTAAAGATGGGGTGACAGTAGCGGTCAGCCAATCAGATGGAACTCTAGATTCATGAAGGGATTTGTTAAAAATAATGGTTAACGGTATGGTAATGGTGTCTTTTGTTCCTATAAGGAATTTGGGATTTATGTTGTCTGGGCTGGGGCTTATTGTTTGTTTTAATGTTACAAGTAGTTTCTTGGTGTCGTAGTGAGACCTTGTAGTCAGTAGAACTGGGAAAATAAATTTTAGGTGTTGTCTGTAAGTCATCGTGCTCAAAAACTGAGCAAAAATATTTATTAAGCACAGTGGCAGTTTCTATATCAGAGGTAATAGTTGTATTATTTATAATTAATGGTCCCACCAATCGATTATTCCCCTTTTTTTGTTTAAGTAGGAATATAGGGCTTTGTGTGAGTCTTTTGTGTGTGCAATTTGAAATTCAAGGTTATGTTTTGCAAGTTTAATGAGTTTTTTTAATTTTTTAATGGCTTCCCTGTATCTGATTAATATGTCTTCCTTTTGATTTATGGGACTTTTTTAATAATGAAAATAGTTTTGTTTACGTGTAATTTGTTTTTTAATGAATCTCTCTGAAAATAAACGTCCCTTGCCCTACAGTATTTATCATCTCTGTTTTTATTTGGCCTGGAGGATATCGGAGGCTGTCTGCTCTATATGACAATAGCCAGTAAGGTTTGATAATTTTTTCTACTGTATATATGCTTGGAAAAAGTACATTCTGATTCATGTAGATTATGGCCTCCTCTAAACAAAAGCTTTGGAAGTCTGTGTTTACCCATACTGAATACCTTAACCCAGTAAATTATTATTCTTTGTGTAATTTGGCACTCTATGGGAAGCTGACCTAATTCGGCCCTGACTAAAGCAGATGGTGCACTACCAGGAAAGCCCAAAACCTTTTTGTAAAATTTATTTAAACATGGCTCTATGCTTGTCTTTGCCTGGACTCCCCATACTCTGACGCATATAACAGCTGACTGCTGATTTCAGCATTTATTACAGTTATATTTCCCTTTACTGATTTACCTCCATATTTATAAGAGAATGCATTCATTATAGGTATGAACTTCTGGGATTTATTTTCTATTTCTTTTGTGTGTTTCCTCCATGCTCTTTCCTCAGAAAAGATTAAGCCTAGGTAACAAAACTCCCTTACCACCTCCAGTTTGTTCTCATTTATTATGTATTTGTATTTTTATTGTTCCCTCCAAATACTACCTCTTTGGTTTTATTATAATTAACCTGTAAATCTGCACTGTCACATTCTAGTTTGAACTTCTCCAGCATTCCATTCATACCTAAGAAACTTGTTGATAACAAGGCAACATCATCTGACAGATTGTTGTGACGCACAGGTAATAGCCTATTGGAGCTGAATGCAACTCACTTCCAGCTGCACGTAGATGGCATTGCCTATACTGTCAGTAACAGTTATACCTAAATTCCCCCAGCTGAAACCTACCATGAAAGAGGTGGCTGGTGAGATTTGCAGAGATGCCCAGAGCACAGGGCAGGGAGAAGAGAATTCTCTCACCCTGGTGGAGTATTTTGCTTCCATGGTACCTATCGATCCTGTTGCTCAAGTGTTTAATCTTTTAGTGTTCCCATGGTTTTGGGGTTTGGGAGGGCAGGTAAACTATTCTTGCTGGGGACTACGGGTGAGGTTATGGGAGGGAAAGCACTGAGGGCTGGGTTAAAGAATGTGTGTTCTTGAAGGGAGGCTACAAAATGTGTTTAATTCTGAAATCTTTGGCAGACTGCTGGCAACCATTGCTGGGGTGCTGGATGTGGGAGGACAGGAGGATAAGGAACCTAGATTGCCAGATTAATATTGGGGCATTACGAGGCCTGATATGGAACATAAATGGGCCGAAAACTGCCAAAAAGCATAAAAGAATATGGTCGTACATTAGGAAGGTAAAGGGAGACATCAGCATTTAGTAGGAGATGCACATGACTGGAGAGCAGGCTGCTAAGCTAGAACTGACCTACGGGGAACCCTATACTCTGTACCCTTTAGTATTAAAGTTAAAGGGGTGGTGATGTGGGTCAGACTGGGATTTCAGTTGTACTTATGGAGGTGGGTCACTGATTCCCAAGGGTACTTCCTGATTATGGAGGTGGTGGTGGGTGAGCCTTTGACTGTAGTCACAGTATATGGCTCAAACATTGATCACCCAGAGTCCTTTCACCTACTGGTCCTGACCATGGCAATTTTTTTCAGACTGGGTAATAATGGGTGGAGATTTTAATACTCTGTGGGACCCTGTGATGGATAAGTCAACTCCAGTGGTTCACCATATCCCCATGAGTTTGTGGGCCCTCAAGACAATAGTGACAAAAAGAGACCTGGTTTATGCATGGCGCTATCTCTTCCCCACTAATAAGGAGTACTCCTTTATCTCACATGCTCACCAGCTGTACTCCCATATAGACCTGATCTTAGTGGCCCCTGGTCTCCTCCATAGGGTGTGGTTGTAGGAATACTGGCTGGTACTAGACTCTGATCATGCCCCACTGGTGGCAGAGCTGAGAGATGGTGATACCCCTCCCCCTTTCCAGACAATGGAGGCCAGATCCCAGACTTCAGTTGGATAAGTCCATTAATGACTAGATGGAGGAAGCACTCTGGGAATTTTTTACTTATAATAAATGGAGAGACACCTCAGCAGTAACCTGATGGGAAGCCTTGAAGGCTCTCACTAAAGGGTTGCCATCTCAGAAGCTACCGCCAAGCAAACAAACAAAAAAAAAAAAACAAATTGAGAGGGACCTAGTGCAACAAATGAAAACCCTAGAAAAATTTGCTATGCAAACCAGCTTGAGCCAACATCTGGGAGAGCTGAGGAAGGTGAAGGGCCAACTGAACCAACTGGTCTCAGCATGTATTGAAGGGAACCTCCTCCTCACTAAAACTGGGGCCTACATTTATGGGGCTGAGGCTGGCAGATAGCTGGCCTGGCAGATCAAAAAACAAAATGGCAAAAGAACCATACTACTCATAAATAACCCAAGCAGTGTGTTGTCTCCAAAGCAGGATGACATACTGTAAGTGAGACATTTTGGTCCTGTTACTCCACTCTTTACACCTCTGAGGTGTCCAAAGGGTGAACCCACACCAATCCCTGGAGTCGATCTCATTACCGTCTCTGAAGCCAGCAAACAAGAAAGCTCTAGACTGCCCCCTTGATGGTGGCTGAAGTACAGGAAGCTCTGAGGAACTCTGCATTGGGGAAGACACCTGATCCAGGTGGGCTTCCAAGATAGTACTGTAAGACATTCTGGGAAGTCCTCAAAGAACCCATGGTGAATATGACCACAGAAGCTCTGGAGATGGGCACTCCTACCTATGCAGATGCTGGTGAAGATAACAGTGTTACCCTAAGCTGGGTAAGGATCCCATCCAGTGTGGCTCATCTCACCCAGTGTGGCTCATACCACCCTATCTCTCTGCTAAATGCAGATTACAAAATATTGGCCAAAATATTGGAGGCCTGACAGGAAAGGGTCTTGTCCAGCTTAATCCATTAGGATCAAGGGGATTTACCAAGGGAAATCAGGCACGACATAACATCCATCACACCTTGAACATTATGTGGCACTGGTCCAGGGGCAGGGGTGCTCAACCCAGTCTCCTGGCATTAGACTCAGAAAAGGTCTTTGACTGGGTTGAAAAGCCATTCATGTTCACCACATTACAGAAATTCGGCTTTTACCCCAAGGTTTTTATTTATTTTATTTTATTTATTTAAGTTTCAGCGTTACAACCTTTGTACCAACCTGGCTCTTTTACAAAGGCTCCAAGTCAATAGAAAACAACAGCACAATACAGAGAACAAACAACAAGGCAAGTTTGACAAGGAAGGCAGCAATTATAACACTGATTGGTAAAGGTTGTATCAGCAAATGTAGAAACAACTTACAGAAGAGGTAAACTTGATTAAAAAACAGGTAATTAATTAATAAAGGGTAGGCAGAATTCCAATAATTAGCAGCAGTCCAAATGTCCCATAACTAAGTGCAGTAAGTGAGGGAAGTAGCAGCCACCACTGGCTTTGTCAGGGAAGGGTGAGAAAAGGTAAAAGGGGATAGGAGAGGGAAGTGGCAGGTAGTAGCCAGCAATGGCATTGTCAGTGAGGATGGGGTAGAAGAAAAAGGAAAAAGGGGGTAGTAGGTGGGAATAGAGTATAGGAGTAGTCCAGGGACAAGAAGGAATGAGAAAATGCAATGGAGACAAAAAAAAGGGGGATATTAGCTAGTGGAAGGTTTAGTCCAGGGGCATGAAGGGATGAAGAGGGTATGGGGGAGGAGGAGGAGAGGAGGAATGAAGGTAAGGAAAGCAAGGAGCAAGGGAAGAAAAGCTAATCTTTAAGAATAGCAGTCACAAGGGTTGGTTTTGGCTGGGAGGGTGTGAAAGTCTTTTTTAAAGGGATCTATTTTTTTCATGTTGTAAGAGAGTATGGGGTAGGTCATTCATCCACAGAGGGCCATGATACAAGAGGGACTGCTGGGCAAATGAGGTTCTTTTAAGCAGAACACGTAATATGCCCTTATCCAAACTTCTGGCAGTTTTGGAGGTTAAATTACATTATAATAATGATAATAAAACTATATTTATATCGCGCCTTTCTAAAATCAAGGTGCCTTACAATATCCAACAACATTATAAAAAAACAATACATAAGAATCTGAGCTCCTAAATCACAGTATTAATTAAAAGAGGCCTTCAACCATAGATAGGTCTTTAGGGCCTTTTTTAATTCCTCCACGGACGCACACTGACGAGGCGGGCGAGGAAGAAAATTCCAAAGGGTCGGAGCAGCATACATAAAGGCACGAGCACCTGATGATTTTAAAGAAACCCTTGGAATCTCTAGCAACCCCACGTCCGCCGAGTGGAGATATCGCATAGGGCAGTGGGGAACCAAAAGCTCTTTCAAGTAGTCTGGACTTTGTAAGTCAAAAGACTAACTTTAAAGGTGATCCGCCATTGAATTGGCAGCCAGTGCAGATCATGCAGCACCGGCGAAATATGACAGGGGCGAGACGTACCTGTTAATAGCCGGGCCACAGCATTCTGCACCAGCTGCAAGTGGCAGATATCAACCCCAGGAAGCCCTAGATAAAGGGAGTTGCAATAATCCAGGTGCGGGGACACAAAGGCATGGACCAATGTTGGTAAATCCGAAGGCGAAACAAGGTGCTTAATCCTGGCGATGTTCCTAAGATGGTAAAAGGAAAGTTTGACAACTGCCAACACATGAGAACGAAGTGTCAGCTCATTGTCAAAAATCACCCCCAGGTTCCGAACCCATTTAGAGGTAGAGAGCTGGACACCTCCCAGAAATAAACCTGAGAGAGGACCAACTCCCACCCCCTCTACCCTAGGAACTGGATCCACAACCATTACCTCCGTCTTCTCAGAGTTCAACTTTAGCCAGCTTGAACTCATCCAGCACTGGATTTCAGTGAGGCAGTTATTAAAAGCCGAGAGAGCTCTATCCTGGTCGGGTACAAAAGATAGGTAGAGCTGGGTATCATCTGCATAACAGTGAAACCTCAGCCCATACCTTCTTACAATATCTCCAAGGGGCAGCATATACACTGCGAACAACATGGCGGACAACACCGAGCCCTGGGGAACCCCACATGATAGAGATACTGGGCGGGAAGAATTTATCCTCGACACCACTCTCTGAGTTCTGTCAGTGAAGAAAGATCTAAACCATCTGAGGACTGTACCCGACAGGCCACAGATAAACTCCAAGCACATGAGAAGCACCCCATGGTCCACAGTGAAATAGGGTTGTTGTTGATTCAGGTGTTAGCACTAGTAGTGCTTTTTTCCAAATAGGCATGCTTGATATTTAGTTCTGTGGTGTTGTGGGGGGGACAACCAGTGGAGGAATAAAGACTACATGTGTGAGTAAGATGATCAGCACCTAGCACAAGCTGGCAAGCCCCATTGAGGAGTAGTTTTACATGCTTTAGTGAGGTTTCTGTGGCAGCACCTTACATGATTAGGCCATACTCAATAATTGGTAGTATACAGCTCCATGTTGCGAGGTTAAGCACCCCCAGGGTCATGGCTTTTATGTGATGGTATAGGGTCCTAAGTCTGATATTGGCTGATTTTATGACGTGATCAATATGGGAGGTGAAAGAGAGGATGTCATCTAAGCGGATGTCAAGATATTTGAAGGTAGAGACCTGTTCAATAACATCTCCTTTATGGCTTTGGAGGATCAGAGTATCTGTATTTTTTTTTGAGAGCTGAATAGTGAAGTGCATAGATTTTGTTTTTTTGTAATTTAAGAGGAGTATGTTATGTGAAAACCAAGACTCAAGTTTGGAAAAGCTTTCTTGAAGAGCTGCAGTTATTTCAGACAGAAGGTTCCCAGGAACAGAGATCACCGCATCATCTGTGCAGAGCAGCAACTTTGCAGGACATGTGCTAAGGGAGTGAGATGATAAATAGGCTGAAAAGTAGGGGCCCTAAAATTTATCCTTGGGGAACCCCCAGAGGTACATTCCATGGTTCAAAGGATACTCTCTTTCTCCTAATACGCTGATTCCTTTGTGTGAGGTAGCTTGAGAACAAGGAAACTGTGTTGAGGGACAGGCCTAGAGTCAATAAGTTGTCAAGCAAGACCTGTTGATTTGACAGTGTCAAGTGCTTTGGTTAAGTCTATAAAACTAGATCTCACCATCTTTCCAGAGTCAAGGGTTTCATATAGGTGAGTGGTAAGGTCCGTGAGTACAGTGAAAGTGCTGTTGGATTTTCAGAACCCGTGCTGCTGGGGGGAGAGTAGATTATGTTTGCTCAGGTATTCCTTAAGTTGGCCTGACACAGTTCTTTCTAGGGCTTTTGCGAGTGGTGGTAAGATGGAGATAGGACAATAGTTGCCCAAATTGGTTCTGTTGTCATGTTTGAAGACTGGTGTGATGAGGGCAGTTTTCCACTTATCAGGAAATATAGTGGTCCTAAGGGATATAGTAAATAACTTTGTGAGTGGATAGACTAGTTTGTCCAACGCAAGCGCTACTAGCTTGATGTCTACTGTGTCACTGCCCATCCTGGATTTGTCTAGGACCCTTGTGATATATTTTATAGATTCACACCAGGTGATCTGTTTGAAGTAGAAGAGTGGTTGGTTGGTGTTTAGGGTGAGTGGTAGATTGAGGCTGATGGGCTTCCTTTTATAGTTAGGGTTAAGGCACTCCGGGGGTAGGACTGAGCTTAGGTTCATGAACACTTGATTAAAGGCATTTGCTAGGTCTTTAGGATGTTGTAGTGGGACCGAAGGGGTAACAATAAGATCTGGTGGTGCTCTTGATTCCTTCCTGTTCAGACTTTTAATGTTATTCCAAAAGTCCCTCCCATTCTGCCAGTTTTTTACTAGTTGCTCTTGGTAATAGGCGGCCTTAGCATTACTAACTAACTGGGTGCATTTATTCCTAGCAGTCTTGTATGCCACAGAGTCTGCTTGTTTACTGGTTGCTCTTGCCTTGTGCCAGCGGTTGTCCCTATGTTTCATTAGCTCTATGACGGGGCTGTTGAGCCAGAGGTTAACATGCCCTTTAATTTTAGAAGTTCTAAAAGGTGCAAACAGGTCTTTATTGAAGATTGTGATGAAGTGATCAAGGGCCTCATTTGTGTCATCACAGTCATCTAGTAGGGTTCAATCTGCGTCTTTCAGGTACTTTTTGAAGTAATAAATACAGCTGCCCTTTTCTCAGGGATTGGTTTTTGATGAGCTGAGGGGGGTCTTTTGGACATTTGTTAGTCCAGGAGCAAACTATAGGGGAGTGGTCACTCATGGTGTCAGGCAGAGCAGAGATGTCTTTGATATGCTCAGGGAGGTGGCAAGGAGACAGTCAATAAGAGTGCAGGTTCCTGTGCAGTAGTTCATTCTAGTTGTCTGACTGACCATCTGCATAAGGTAGAGGCCATGTATTTTATCTCTTGCAGCTGCTGATTCCTGAGCTATCCAGTTAGTATTAAAATATCCTAAGATAACCTGTTCCCAGCCTTGTTTAGCCTTACTGTAGTGGTCATAAAATAGTTTGAGCCCCTGTCCTTGTTTTCCAGGGGGTATGTAAACTGTTCTCAGTAACAATGTTTTATTTTGTTGACCATTTGAGAGTTTTATTGACAGTATTTGAGCTTCATTGGCGTTGGTATTATAGGACATGGCTTGTCCGCTGATGTCACTGCTCAAAAAATATGAGGCACCCAACCCCTCACTTGGCCAGTCTGTCCAGACGGAAAGAGGTATAACCCTCTAGAGAAATTGAGGAATCTGGAATCTTGGATGAGAGCCATTTTTCCATAAGTGAGATAATGTTGGGCTTGTGTATTGTAACCCAGGTCTGGAGTTAGGATAGTTTGGGCAGGAGAATGCCGATGTTGATAGAAGTGATTTTTATAAGCCCTTGGTATGAGGGGTTATGAGAGATGACAGGGCCAGGGTTTGGGTGGACATTCCCAGACATTAGCAGGAGGGTGAGTATTATCCTGATGGTGTAGCACCTCCACCAGGATCTAAGGGCCGGAGCTTGTCTGTGACTTGTAAGGCTAGATTTTGAATGAACTTTGGTGGAAGAGTAAGTGCCCATCAGAGCCATGACAAGCTTGGGCATGATGGGAGTTGGATGGTGCATGCTAGAGAGATGGCAGCTAAAACAAGGGCCAGCTGCACTGGCAACTTGGATACTCACTGTAACAGATCAATAAGTGTATTCACAATTGAGTACTGGCATGTCTCTGGGGGGGTTTCCCCAAACATTCCCTCATATACCCCACCCAATGAGGTCAGAAGAAGGAGGGCCTGTACACTACAGTGCAAAGGCATGACCAGCATGTCAGTGTCTAAATGTCTGTCCCCTTAATAGTGGGAGGAGGTCCCTTTAACGGAGGGATGCTGTCAGTAGCAATTGATGAGGTGGGCCATGGGGGAAGAGGTGTATTTAAGGAGTGTCGGGGCAGGGGTGGGTGGGAGAAAATTCAAGCTAATACAGAGAGCAAATAGAGCAGAGACGGGCTTTCTGAGTAGGAGCAGAGATTTTTTTGTCCGAGATTTGGCTTCGGCGAGCAGGTAGCCAATGGCAGATGTGGTCCTACCGAAGCCAGTCAATCGCAGTAGCTGAATCTCACTAGCATCTAATAAGGAGGGAGCCATGTGGAGCAGTATACCTTTAGATTTGGAGCAGGCCACAGAGGTGTGGGCGGTGGCCACAGGTGGCAAGCTGCACCGTGGCAGGAGTTTCAGGAGAGTGCAGGCAGCCGGTCAGGAGCGAGTACCTAAGGGGGAAGAAACGGCAGGATAGGGCCTGATAAAGGAGTCAGAAGGCGAGCTGTGAGAGAGCAAAATTGGGAGGGGGGTTCAGCAGAGGAGAACAAAAGAGGGAGAGAGGAGATAAGCAACTTATAGGGGTGGGGGTTGCCAAGGGATTAAGTTACAGGGCAGCTCAGGCACTTAGGCACCAACTGAATTTAAAACTCAGAAGGATTAATCAGAGCTGTTTGGGGAGGGTTTGAGCACTGAAGCACAGGGAGGCTATAATGAAAGGAAAAGATTTAGCCCTTGGGGTGAGTGCTTGAGGGAGATTAGCTTGGGAAGGATAGATAAGCAGGCATGGGAATTTAGCAAGACAGCAGGTTTTAAGTGGCGGAAAGAAGTCCAGTAAAATACCTTACTTGCCCAGAATACATAAAATGCATCTAATCATTACACATTAATTTCAGCAGGCAGTTTAAGCAAGGCAGCAAGAGTCCTACAGTGTACAAGCCATAAAAAATGCTTAAACTCTAAAATTCAAGCTGATATAGACAGCAAATAGAGCAGAGACAGACTTTACGATTAGGAGCAATGATTTTTTAGCCGGGATCTGGCTTCGGCAAGCAGTTACCCAATGGCAGATGTGGTCCTGTTGAAACCAGCCAATTCATGTTAGCTGAATCTAGCTAGTATCCAATAAGGAGAGAGAGACATCCAGAGCGGTGTACCTTTAGCTTTGGAGTCGGCCATGGAGGCGAGTTTCTTTAACGTTGGAGCCATCCGTAGAGGCATAGGCGGCGACTGCAGGTGGCAAGCCGCACCATGGTAGGAGTTTCAGAAGACTGCAGGTGCCCAGTCAGGGGCATGTTCCTTTAGCTTTGAAGCCAGCCATGCAGGCATGGGCAGTGGCTGCAGGTGGCAAGTCACACCATAGCAGGAGTTTCAGGAGAGTGCAGGTACCCAGTCAGGGGTGAGTTCCTTTAGTTTTGGAGCTGGACATGAAGGCATGGGTGGTGGCTGCGGGTGGCAAGCTGCACCATGGCAGGAGTTTCAGGAGACTGCAGGTGGCCGGTCAGGAGAGAGTTCCTAAGCCTATCCTGGATTGCATCCCTGTATAAATCTCCCAAGGCCACAGGTGCTCACTAATGGACACTTACAGGCCCCCTTCCAGTTGATAAGAAGAAGGTGACAAGGGTGCACCCTTTCCCCTTTGTTGTATAGCCTAACAACTGAGTCACTGGCTTCAGTAATTAGAGAACAGCCAGCTATACAGGGGCTGCACTTCAAAAGGAAGGCCATGAAATATCACTCTTAGCAGATGATATCTTGCCTTTCCTCACTGCTCCAAACAGTGCCTGCCAGCTCCCACCAACACCTTCTGCATATATGGACCTCTAGAAAGATAAACAAGATAAACTGGTCTAAATGTGAATAGCTGCTAGTGGGCTAGGGAGGGAGGAGCCAAATTCTGTGGCAGGGATCACACTCACCCCATTTCAGAGTTTGAAAAAATTGAGCATACCTAAGATGTTATCCATGGTAGGAAAATTAAACTGCACTCTCCTGCAAAAATTAAAAGCAGATTATGAGAGATGGAGGTCCTTTCCCCTCTCCCTCGTCAGTTAGGTGAATGTAGTTAAAATGTCCATTCTACCACAATGCCAGTACTTATTTCGGTCATTACCATGCACCTCCCTCTGAAGTTCTTCACTTCCATAAGAAGATATTATACGGGCTTGATCTGGCAGGGGCAGAGCGTCAGAAAGAAACTTGCATCTCTCTGGCTCCCTCCAACAGTGGAAGAGTTGGGCCTCCCCAACCTACAATTTTATAATTTAGCTACCCAATTCTCCTCTATGAAAGACGTTGTTGCCCATGGAAGTTACAGACTGGACTGGGTGGATTTTGATGAAGAATCATATGAGGGTCATCTCCTAAAGACACCCTTTGTCGCCATGCTGGCAAGCATCAGTCACCCAGTGCTTAACGCCTTCACAAGGACTTCAATGCATGTTTGACTTCAGATACACTCCCTTATTGGGCACACCAAAGGGTTGTCTCCAGAGGCTGATATTAGCAGGGCCCTCTGACCACTCATCCCAACATATAGAGTACTCTGTAAATGGCAGACAAAGGGCCTGGGAGTCATTTGAGACCTCTTCAATGGGGAATCCTAATGTCCTATTCAGATATTTCTTCCTGATATGGATTGACACCTGCAGATTTCTTCACCTATTTACAAATCAGCACCCGTATAGAAGCTACATCGTACAATGCTGTAGGTGCCCTAAAATGGCCATCTGGTGAGGAGATATTACTAGATCAAAGGCCCCTAGCAAGGCCTATACACAGACATATGTAATGCTCCTAGGCAGTCTCCATAACCCATTAGACAGAATAAAACAACAATAGGTTGCTCTCCATGTATGCAAGAGGAATGGGCCCAGATACTGAAGGAACCAAGGGTCTGTTCAGTTAATAATAGACTTAGACAAGCCAGTTTCAATGTCCTGCACAGGACTTATTTCATTCCATACCTAGCTCACAAAATATATTCCAATAAACCCAGTGAATGCCCCGGGTACTGAGTAGATGTGGATATCTTCTATGATATGATCTGGAAGTGCCCACAGATTGCCCCATTTTGGGGAGAACATACTACTACTGCATACTATCTAAAACATTAACTTTCCTCTTAACTTTGACCCCTGAGGAAGTCTTGCTGGGTTTATCTGCAGATAAGCAGAGGGAAAACATATTCATGCTTCCCATCTGGAGGCTGGGAGTGGCTGTCACCAAAAAAGTTATTGCTCAGGATTGGCACCAGAGAAGCTCAGATAGTCGCACACTGGACCAACTCACTTGTACAATGTATGAAACTGGAAAGAACCCAATACTCAATCCTGGGAAAACCACAAATATGTGAAGCAATATGGGATCCTCTGGAGACAGCCTTGGGGGAGGAATGGTTCCCTAACTACTAGCCTGCACCCAGGCAATGGGATATTCTGCATGTGGGGGAACTAAAGAGGATACCCCCATTGGGATAAAACTGCAAATGTAAATATATTTCAGCAATGTGTTTTTTTCTGATTTCAATATATTGTTACCCCAACTAAATATTTTTTGGTGGTTCCTTCTGTTCTCCACCGATACATGTACCCAGTTTTGTACTGTGATACATTCTTGTTGTTTGATACATGTTGTATGTAAGTCTGTCAATAAATAAAGTTTATAAAAAAAGACAAGTGTGTAACAAACCTTAAACATGTTAATGATGTACACAGTAAAGTGATCATGGAGAGCAGAGGATTGCTTAAGTATCTTAACAGCCCACAGTAAAGAACCTGTTAACAGGAACTGATGAGGAGGAGTGTGTTTTTTTTCTCTTTTTTTTTGTACTGTGTACTTTGGCCTTTCATTTTGCTGGGCTTCTTAACGTTACACTTTGCATACTTTTTAGCCCTCTTCCCTTTCTTTGTTTTGCCTTCTTCTTCTTCCTATTCTGAGTCATCACTCTACAAAATGCTACTCTTAGGCTTTGAATGTGACCTGAATTCACTTTCAGATTTCTTCTCCTTCACCACCCCTCCACTGGTAACTCTCAAGGCATAGCAGAGGCTGCACTGCTTCTGGTGGGGGCAGCACCTTGTATAGGAAGAACATGTTCATGGTTGGTTGCAATGTCTGTTGTGGGGGTATAGAAACATAGAAAGTGATGGCAGAAGGGGGCCATGTGGCCCCAGTCAGTCTGCCCATAATCCTACCCCTTCCCTTAACTGCTTTTCAGTGTTATGGTGCCCTTGTATCTATCCCATGCCTTCTTTAAAATTTCCATTGTTTTTGCCTCCACTGCCTCCTGTGGAAGGCAGTTCCATGGTTCAACCACTCTCTCAGTGAAGAATGACTTGCGTGTGTTGCCTCTGACTCTGCTCCTCTCTAGCTTCATGTTGTGCCCTCTGGTTCTTGAGTGATTTTTGATGTGAAAAAGGTCCAGGGTAGCAGTAGGGTTCTAGTAGATGTGGAGGCAGCAGTCACAGTAGTGGCAAAGGTGGGGTGGTAGTAGAAGTCACAGTTATTGCTGGCACCAGAAGTAACAGGGCATTGTTAGCTTAATATGGGGTATATTATATTTTTGGACTTACTCTTGTGTTCTACCAATGATTTGTCTATTTTTTCCTTCTAGGTTTGCCAAGTGTGTTCAAGTGACATGTTCATGAATTAAACAGGAATGGCAGCAGTATGCATTTCTTTTCAACTACAGCGTTAAGTTTTCATTTCACATTCCTGTTTCCATGTCAATCAATAACTTTATTTTTTGTCTTCATCTGGGTGCATCCCTCTTGGACAGCAGATGTGGGAGTAAGCCTGGTGCAGGTGCTCACTGCTCAACCAATGGTTTCATACATGGTGAAGTGATTACAAGTTTTCTTTGAGAAATGAAGAAAAACCTCAAGGTCATGGGAGGTACAGCGATGACAAGAGAAGGGGGAGGGAGCGGGAGACACAATCCAGCGCTGCACTGTAAGCTCACGAGGAAGAATACATGGCCATTCTGTCTATCAAATAGTCACATCAGGTACAAGTGTTGTGGATGCTAAGGTCCTTGTCCGTCACCTTGAGAAAGCATGGGGTTGACAGTGTTCATGGGATAGAATTGGGATCTTTGGTCATGGTGTAGAAAAGCCAGCTAGACCATCTGGATGAGCACAGTTTCTCCCTATTATTGATGGAGTGAGTTATTTTTCCATTTGGTAAATGTGATTAACAGTGTTCCTCCACATAGTGATATATGGAGGGGAAGGGGATCAGGGTGAGCGATAGTCTACTGATTTTTTTTTTTTTTGCTGCAGTTATCAGGATCCTCAACACAGTGGGTTATGGGGATTCTTGGGATATTTTAGCAGGAGGAACTAATCTGCCATGAGCATGACCAGCCTGGCAAAAAGTTCCCCCAATTCTAGTTCCAGATCCCAGAAAAAGGGGAGCAGGATAGGGCATGGTAAAATTACATGGGTAGGATCTGCTGGTGGTTCTCCACATTGCGTCCAACAGGAAGTGTCATGTATTGTCACTTAAAGTGCTAGGACTACTGGTTTTCTGAAGAACCTAATCAGGTGCTTCCATGCATATTCCCTCCATTGGTGAGAGTTTGTGATCTTTGAGGTTAGTTGGCATGCCTTGTGCCACACAGATTCTGGGATTGCTTTGTCTAGCTCCTTTTCCCAGGTCCTAATTGTTTCCAGAGGGGTGGTGTCAGAAGAGTCCAGTAAGGAGATGAGATTGCTTATGGTCTGTGACTCCTGTCTGTGTGAAAGACATAAAGTTTGTTTTGTTTTGTTGAATTTTGTTGACCCGGTAAGCCCACTGAGCCTAGAAGTCCCTTTTTCAGGGGCGACTGGGTGAAGGGGGGAGGGGGAATACAGATGGTAAGCAACTGAATTTGAACCAGATTAAGCTGTTGGTGGTATTTTTAGTGAATGAGGGAAATTTGGCCAGGACACCGGGGAAATTCCCCTACTCTTTTCGATACGTAGCATGGGATCTTTAACATCCACCTGAACAACCACCAATCCAGGCAGATGGGACCTCAGTTTAACATCTCATCTGAAAGACGGCACCTCAGAAGTGCAGCACCCCTCTCATGCAGCTGCACTACAGTGTCAGTATTGGGATATTAACCCAAGTGCCAGATGTGGGAACTGAACCCACAGCCCTCTGATCTCCGGCCTCAGAGGTGAGTGTGCTACCTACTGAGCCACTGACACTGTTTTTATTGAACTATGGAGTGATGGGAGTCTGGGGAGTGACTACTCAGTGGTAGTGTCCCTGTAAATTGCCTGAGATGCAGATACCTGTAGAAGTCAACCTGTCAAATTCTGAAACCTATTTGCAATTCTGTGAAAGACTTCAAAATGACTCTAGCCATGAGCTGATGTAATTATTGGAGAGTGTGGTGTTCCCAGTTTCTGAATTCAGCATCTGTCCTGGCAGGGTGAAAGTGTTCCAAAAGGCAATGGAGCAGAAGAGAGAAACAAATGGCATTAGGAGGAGGGTTTTCCTGATCATATGCCAAGTCTTGACATGGCATCTCAGCCATAGGTAAAGTGGGAAAGCTTCTGATCTAGCATATTATTGGTGATACATGGCTTTAATAAATGACTTGTTGGGAAAGAGCTCTTGTTCCACACTCAGCCAGATGGTGGGAGTTCGGCCAAGGTGGCAGAAGAATACAGTATGTATTGCAGGTGAGTGACCCAGTAATAGAGCTTCAAGTAAGGTAGTGCAGGGCCTCTCCTGCCTCTGGGTAGAAAAGGGTCTACAGTGTAATACGTGGTCTTTGATCTGCCCATTTAAAATGTGAGATTTCCCTATTCAAGTGCCTAAAGGTTGAAAGACTGATAGTGGGATATTTTAGAACAGGTAAAGTGACCATAGTAGATTTACCATTCAGACCACCTTAAAGGGAAACACTGGAAAAGGCACAGCTTTCCCCAATCTCTACAAAAATGTCTGATTAGTGCTTTCAGATAGTAACTTTTTTAAATTAATTATAAATACTTTTCTAGTGATTTAAAAAGTGACCCTCAACTTTCACTTTCTAGTGCTGGCAGCCACCATTTCATTAGCAGCAGAGAGCTTCCAGAGCTCACTTTATGCTAATATGTCCTGTCAACCAATCACAGAGGTCAAACAGACATTTTAGCATACAGTGAGCTCAGGAAAGCTTACTGCTGCTTATGAGATGGTGGCTGCCAGCAACAGAAAGTGGAAGTTGTGGGTAGCTATTTTAAATCATTAAACAAAAGTTGTTGCTATCTGAAAAACAAATTGTGTAGTTGCCATATTGGTCCTAGTAAGAACAGATCCAGAAGCAAATGGTTGGATACCTTTTATTGGACCAACACAGATATTACAACAAAGCAACTAAGTGCTCTAGTTTTCAGACCAGCCAAGTCCTTCTTCAGAAGCTTAATGACAGTTATTCAGAAAATCCCATACTATCAACACCCAGACAATGCATTAAAAAACATAAATAATTTTCATTGGTTTAACATACTCATTCAAAAAATAACTGAAGATTACATCAGAGAAGCTAATTAATACCAGTATGCTTTTAGCTGAAAAGCCCCTGAAGGCCAAAGATTATCAGAAGATAGCAACAAGCAGAGAGTTCTCCTCACATAAATTTTAAAATGTCTCAGTATGTTTCAAGAAAACAATCCAATGAAAACAAAACCTTAGGATACTATTCTCCCTAATTACATGTAAGATGAGCATTACAACTTTAACTGCAATTATAAAAAGGGTCTGAGAAATGGAGCTTTCCGATTGGCTGAAAACATTCTAACAGCCTTATGGTAATCTTTTATTAACATACATGTAGAGCTTAACCATATGCTGAACAAGGTTTAACACTATTTAAAAACATTTTTTATTATAATAGCAATAAGGCACTATCAGGGATTATGTTAATGGTCAGTTAATCACCCTCTAGGGGCATGTGGCACTCGGCTATACCTCATACCACAGTACACCCCTAGAAGGTGATTAACAGACCATTAACATAACCCTTGGTCATGCCTTATTGCTTAAGTGTCCTTGTGTGTTAGAGAACACAGTTAATGAAGGGCAAATTAGTGGACAATAAATACATGCTAAAATTAAACATAATTGCAAGGAAACAGTGTGACAAGGCAGCAGGTAAAGCAAATAGAATACTGGGATGCATAGGCAGGGGCATCATCAGCAGGAAAAGGGAGGTCATGATTCCACTATACAAGACACTAGTGAGGCCCCATCTGGAATACAATGTACAGTTCTAGAGACCTTACCTACGTAAGGACATAGACAGGGTAGAGAAGGTTCAGAGGAGGGCAACAAAGATGGTACATGGATTGCATCACAAGTCCTATGAGGACAGGTTGAAGGAATTGAATATGTACTCCCTGGAGGAGAGGAGGGAGAGAGGGGACATGATAGCAACATACAAGTATCTTACAGGGAGGAACAGGGTGCAAGAATACACTATTTTTAAGTGAAAAAGATGTTCCAGGACTAGAGGGCATGGGATGAAGTTGGAGGGAGGATGATTCAGAGGAAATGTGAGGAAGAATTTCTTCACAGAACAGGTGGTGGACAAGTGGAACACCCTGCCTGAGGAAGTGGTGGGCGCTGAAGCAATCACGGGATTTAAGAATGCATGGGATAGACATAAAGGAATTTTGGAGGTCAGGGGTAAGGGGCAACAGAGTTCTAGGAAAACATAAACTGAAGTTACAAACTCAAATAGGCAGACTAGGTGGGCCACAGGCCCTTATCTGCCGACACTGTCTATGTATCTATATAAGTTAAAAACAAGCCCCAAAAATAAAATAAACAGAAAATATCTATATATGGCATCCAAAGGGTTTAAAGTTTACTCAAAGTGAGCAAATGTTTCACACACAATGTAATGTAAAACTTGGCTGGAGACATTTTCCCAACTATACTCTTAACCAGTTAATATATTCCACAAACTTTATGGCCTTCAGTGTTGTAACAGGATTTTCTACATGATAATATCAATTGTAAGTATAAGTGCCAACTTGTCAAAGACCCCCAAGAAACTGAGACCATGAGCCTGATATTTTCAGATTTCAATAAAGTGCATGTGTGTAATAAAACATGTACAGAAACAGTCTGAGGAATCTGAATAAAAACTCATAGGAATTAAATCCCCCATCCCCCTTTCCCGGGGAAAGATAACTAGTAAACTAATACTAGTTTAAAACTAGTAAACTAGTAAATATTGAGACATTTTAAAATTTACGTAAGAAGAACTCTCTGTGTGTTGCTATCTTCAAATGACCTTTGACCTTCAGGGGCTTTTCAGCTAAAAGCATACTGGTGTTAATGAGCTTCTCTGACGTAATCTTCAGTTATTTTTTGAATGAGTTTGTTAAACCATTGAGAATTATTTCTGTTTTTAAAGCATTGTCTGGGTGTTAATAGTATGGGATTTTCTGACTATTTAAGCAATAAGGCATGACCAAGGGTTATGTTAATGGTCTGTTAATCACCTAGTAGGGGTGTACTGTGGCACAAGGTGTAGCCGAGTGCCACATGCCCCTAGAGGGTGATTAACTGGCCATTTACATAATCCCTGGGAGTGCCTTATTGCTGCTATAATAAACAATGTTTTTAAACAGTGTTAAACCTTGTTCAGCATATGGCTGAGCTCTACATCTATGTTAATAAAAGATTAACATAGGGCTGTTAGAATGTTTGCAGCCAATCAGAAAGCTCCATTTCTCAGACCCTTTTTATAACTGTCATAATGCTTCTGAAGAAGGACTTAGTTGATTCGAAAGCTAGCGCACTTTGTTCTTTTGTTGTAACATCAATGTTATTGGTCCAATAAAAGGTATCAAACCATTTGTTGCTGTCTGAAAGTATTAATCAAGAGTTTCTGTAGTGTCTGGGGAAAGCTGTCTCTTTTCCATTGTTTTCCTTTAATTTGGTGAGAGAGACTGAGGGGGAGTGTGTTCCTATTTGCCAGAACTTGTGTCATTTGAGTAGTGAAAGGTAGGTAGTTTGCTGCATATGCACTCTCTGGGTGCCTAGAGATGTACACACCTATGCATTTTAATTTAGTCAAGTTCCAGCAAAAGGGGAAGGCCTCTCTAATAGGCCAGGTTGGGGAGAAATTAAAACACTGGCTCTGTCTTAGTAGTTTTGAATTTGTAACCCAAGACCTTTCCCAAGTCTTGTAGGATTGTGAAAACAATTGGAATTTCTTTTACAGGATGAAAGCCACTGGGAGAGTCTTTTTGGGTTGGCCAAGATAGAACAGGACATCATCCACATATAGGGCTATACTGTATTCTTCTCCTCCCACTTCAACACCTCTGATTGCCATGCCCTTTCTAATAGTTTGTGCCAGTGGCTGTATGTATAGGGCAAAAAGCAGGAGGAACATGGAACATTCCTGTGTGGTGCTGTGTTGAAGGGCGAAGTCTGCTGAGTGGTGTTCAGTTATCATGATACATGTCCAAGGGGAATTATATATGCTCTAAAGAAGGTCTATAAAAAGGACCCGGAATCCCAGCCACTGCAACACAGTATACAGAAATGGCCAGGAGACACAGTCGAATGTCTTCTCAGCATCAAGACTAAGCAGGAGAGACAGATCAGCAGAGTGCTGCATCTTGTGTACTACACATGAAGGGTGCCTCATGTTATCCATCATTGTACATGAGTGTACAAATCCAGTTTGTTCTAATATGATTAATTGGAAGAAGATACAACTTCAACCAAACCCTTGTGCCAAGATGGATATGTGGAATTTACAATCGGCACTGAGTACCAAGATCAGCCAGTATGAGGAGCTGTTTTTTGCCCAGTTCTGGACTAACCAAAGAAGTAGCAAATGGCAAAGGGGGGGGTGGGCTTCCCTATCAGAATAGCATTTAATGTCTTTAACATCAGAGGTAAGACCTGTTCTCTAGTGGCCTTATAAAACTCTGAGCTGTACCTTTTGGGGCCTGGGGCCTTCATGGTCTTTAAGTCTTTAACCACAGACACCAGTTCATCCATCATGACCAGGAGCAACTGGCTAGTGCTCCGGTCAGAAAAAAGGGTCAGCAGTGTGAGAGGACCTAAGATGAATTAATGTCCTACCATGTGATCTCCTGCTTTGAATTATACAGATCTGAATGTATGAGCAATGTCATGGAGCTTTGTTTGTCTGTCTTCCATTTCAGCGTGAAGGAGGGACAGGATGGTGGTCATTCTTCACTGTCTGCATAGCTGGTATGCCAAGAGCCATGATGCTTAGGGGCCCACCACATAAAAGCATTGCCTAGGTCATGCTGTTTTGGTTTGTTGGAGATAGAGGGCATCAAGCTCCTTCGTGTCACCTTCTGGCTGGGCTAGGACAGACACATCTCCCTGTTGGTACACCTCTTGTAGGACGTTTTGTTCTGTCTTTCTTTATGGGCTCTTTTCTGGGCTGAAGTGTACTGAATAATGTGCCCTCTAAAAGCAGCTATCACAATGTCCCAGTGGATAGGTAATGGCACCTTTTTAAGGGATTGTCATGGATACACTCTGAAACTTTTTGTTGCATGAATTCCCCAAATTATGGGGACTTTAGATGATATGGCTTGAATCGCCATCTAGTGTCCCATCTTTCCAGCCCTACATTCTAGTGGCAGGAAACTGGGGCATGATCAGAATGGGTGACAGAGCCATGTTTACAACCTGTTAGAGTGATCAGGTGTTCAATCTGAATGCAACAATGATTGATGCAAGAATAGGTTCCATGGGTGTTTGAATAATATGTTTATCCATAGATGTGTGGGTTGTGGTAGTGCCAACCATCCGCCCATCCCATCTCTTGAGTGAATCACTTGAAGAATTTATGTGATGCTGGCTGGCCACACAGAGAGAAATTAGGCGAGTTGAGAGTCAGATCCCTGACAATATTAAAGTCCTCTGCCAGCATCAACCCACCTGTTGTTTGAAAAATAATGTGCTCACGCAGGTTTCTCAGTGTGGGAGTGTTTTCTTTCCTGTGGGGAGTTAGAAAGTCACCAATGTGACTTCTATGTCATGCAGTCAGCCATTTGCAATAATCATACACCACTCTGGATCAACCCAGGAGAGATGGACCTGGAAGAGCATGTTTCTAGGGAACAGTATGGTGGCCCCTCATCACTGGTCTCCCCGTATAAGGAGGAGAGGACTTCTGGGACCCACATTTGCTGTGTGTATCATGTTCAGGGGCAGATAGGGGTGTTTCTTGTAGACAATGGAGGTCAGACTTAGCTTTTTTTTAATTTGGGTGATGACTCTACACCTCTTCATAGGGTTGGTGAGGTCATTCATAGTGGGAGAGTACAAACTGTGCCATGCTCATGATAACATTACTCTTGGTAAGGGTTGTAGATCAGGACTGGGTCCTCACTCCCCACCCCCAACCCCTCACCCTCAAATGACTACAAGTGACAACCTAACAACCTGGGAACTACAATTACACAAATATTTTGTATTGAACAAGAGAAAAATCTTTGAAACTTTAACTTAGTCTGGCAGCTTGCTGATCTCACCTGCCAGCTGAACAGTGGGCAGACTCTAAACCTAGGTACAGGGTCAGTAACTTGGTGTCACACTGCTAACTGGGGAAAATCATGTACTTCCAAGGCAGAGACCCCTATACTCTAGGGGTCCTGTATGGCTGGGTTAAATAACCCGCTAGTAGGTCTGTCCTCAGGAGAGGGGTCTTCACATGATGCTGTCTGTCATCTTAGGGTGAAGTGGAGAGGTTGACATCCTGGGATCGATTTTTAAATGTTGGAACTACCACAAGGGCACTTGTGCCAAGGAGAAATGGCATAAGGGGCTCATTGCACTGCACTTTGCACCAGTCCTGATTTTTCAATGTAGCCTACACCACACAGGGGACTACCTGCTCCAACCGGGCTTGCCTCTTCCCTGCGGCGGACACACAGATGCACCACGGTGGAAGAGGGCTTGCACCTGGGTAGGGCTGCAATATCCCCTACTCTGGAATTTTGCAGGCTTTCCCAAGGAGCACACAGACCCAGCAGTTAGACCAGCCTGGAGTTGGCCTAACAGCCCCTGCATTGTCCATGGCACTGGCAAGGTATGGAAGTAGAGCTCTCGTGTCCACCGAAGATGGCCCAAAGCAGCAATCACCATCCTGACACAATGTGCAGGGATGGTGTTGCACCACTGCAGGTTCAGGACAGATGCCTGTGCCACTTAGGGTCCTATTGGGCATTCCCTGGCTACCATGGCACACCATAATAGTGCTCCCTGTGGTGACCCCCCCACACCACAGCCTTCCCACCATGGTTCATAGCCATATACTGTTCCCTCCAAAATCCCAGCCTTATTCCATCCTGCTGGCCATCCCTGTGGCTGTCTCACACATCCCGACACTGGATGTGTCCCCATTGGGCATGGCCTATGGTCTCTACTAACCCCCTCCCACTTCAGTCCTGCTGGACACCCCCCCTCCAGAGTCACTGGCAGCCACCACAGCACGCAGTCTGCAGACCCCGGCACCAGTCACCATGACACAAGGCCATTCCACAGCTTGTGGCAATGCCCACCCATGCACCTTCTGTGTGGTGCACAGGAGCAGGTGCGCCATCCTGTGGGACTTTGGTGCTGGGACCCCACCTGTACTAAAATCAACTGCAGGGACCCCGGCACACTGGCAGTCAATGCAAGCTGCTATTTTCCACAGGTTGCATTGATCTATGGTGCCCTTTGAAAACTGAGCCCCCTTACTCCATCCCGGTCCAAACCTGAAATGCTGATTGGCTGATATTGTACTGAGAAAGGAGATCTTGTATTGGAAAGAGCTATGGGAAATAGAGGGACACTATGCCAAGTACTAGAGATGTGCGGTGGGGAGAAACTGGTTGGGCTTATTATTCTAGTCCAAAAGGAGAAAGACTGTTTTTACTGGGGCAGGCACTGTTTCCTTATGGAGGGGTCCACATATGTTTCAGCTGAGTCTCAGGGGGAAGGGTGATAGTTGTGTTCCCCAGAGTGGCATCTTCAATCCAGAGATAACTTTGATTATGAGCTATCTTGCCAGTCTCCCAGCAGTTTTGAAGGAGTAACCTTCTACAAAGGGAGCCAACCATGCAGCATGTGGTTAGCGCAGAATTGACTGGTTAGTCTGCTAGGTTCGGGTAAACTACCCACCCATCTTTTTTCCCTCTCTGTGGTCTAATATCCCAGGTCTTTAAGGATGAGAGGCTTTTAGAGGCAGGCTTCAGTGGATAGTTAAAAGTCATATGTTGGTAGCATGGTGCATCAACCGACTTCATCAGATTGCTGTTCACTCCCCAGTTGTCTGCTAAGGCTAATAACCGTGGTGTTAAGTAGCCAGTATACCATATGCCTGGCTACCTGGGTGCTGCCAGTTTACATCTGAGACTGTGCCTAGTGAGGAGCCCCTCACATTTTGGAGGGATAGGGAATGCAGAATCATAAGTCATGCTGTCTCAGAGCCCATGTGGTTGGGATGTAGTCCATCTGATGTGCCATGATGCCAAGGGAGTAATCATTATCCATGTACAGTTTGATTTAATCATATGCAATGTTCTTCAGTTTCCAGGCCTGGTGTGGGACCAACTCTTTCTCCACAAAGCACAAGAATTTGAGAATTATGGTGCAGAGCCATGTTCCTGGGGTTGTGGACTTGGAACCCAGGGCACAGTGAGCTTGGGCGAACTCAAGTGTGTAGGTGTCCTGGGCTAGTTCCCTTCTTAAGAGATGCTGTAGGGAGGGAGGGAGTGAGGTCAAGCCCCTCTACCTCTTCAAGAAGTCCATAAATGTGTAAATTATTAAACCTATTGCTGCTTTCAGCATCTTCAGCCTTCTCTTGCAGTGACTGAACTTCACAGTGTAGTTGTACTATTGTCTGCTTATCTTCATCCAAGCACCGGTCCGTGGAAGTGAGTTGTTCGTCTGACTCCTCTTGCCATTTTTCCAGCTTGGCAATGCCAGTACTAAGGGCTGTGGTGGTGAGTTTCATTTCTTTGCAAAACTCATAGCTCTTTTAGCATTATACTCGTTGTTTTTGAGGGTAGACACACCTGGAGTGTTGGCTTGGCTACGGCCTTGGAGGGAGGGGGCCAATGCCTGGGAGCTCTCACTGTTGGTCTCTCCATCCTGCAATCCCTCACCATCTATTGATCCTGTTGGTAACTGTGAATTTATTTTCATTCCTGAAAAGTCATATTCCACTACATCCAGCATTAAACACTCTCTCATAAAACACTATTAATTAGTGTTTGCTATAGGATAGAAGACTAAAGCACCTATGTGCTTGGATATATCAAGCGTTAGTAGGCAACTCTTCACCTACATTATTATTTTTTTCAATCAGTGAACTCTAGTTATTCCCTTCATGGCACCTCTAGCCTAATTTTCCTAATATCTAAATTTAGAAACTTGGCTCATAATCATACCTCTCAACCTTTCTTCCCTGAAATGTGTGACACAATGTGTGACAAATGACCAGAATGTGTGACATATCATCAAACTTGGCACTGCAAGTTCAGAACACTATTGCTGTCAGTGCACTAATGATAATAATGTTTGCTGATAACAGAGCATAGTAGATAACTATGAATTTCTGCTTTAAAGTCTCAGTGCAAAATGTGGAACATCCCCTTCTTCATGTGGGGCAGAGGATTTCTGAGGGGTAAAATGAGTGACGTACCTTGTAATGTGTGACAGTTGAGAGGTATGTCATAGTGGAAAGCTCAGTACTGTTATTTGTTGACTATGGCCTCCCTGTCTACACAACTGCCTGCAACTCAGTTCTCAGCAGAATACAGTTGATCTGTAATACAGCTTGTTGCTTTTGTGCTTCTGGCTCACAAGTACACCCATAGCTGCACTCTCTACACCCAAACAAACTGGTTGCCCCTACCTAGCAGAATTAAGTTCCAGACATATCTTCTAGCCAAGAAGGTGATACTGGGCCTACCCCTAGCCAAAATGTACTGTTTCCACCTTGCTACCAATCTCTACAACACCAGCATCATGGTTTGGAATGTCCTTGAACTGTCTTTTCACTGTACTAAGCTGGGCAAGCATTCATTCGCCATTAGGGGCACTAGCTGGTTAAGTGAATCTTTGCTTAATCTACCTAAGTTTGAGCAGTTTAAGAGAATACCACGTCCAACCCAAACAGCACAATGCAACTGTCACTGCTAATCATCCTAACTAAGTTCCTTCTGGTATTTACTTTTTATTTATTTATTGATTGAGTTTTAGTAACCGGGTAAGTCCACTGAGACAATTACAGTGCCTTTTTCAGGGTCGACCCGGAACTGTAGCAACAAGCAATACAATACAGTGCAAAAACACCAAGATAATTCTGTTACAATAATAACAAAATTAACATAGAGCAGGTAGAGGATAAAGAATCATAAAACATACAGAAATATAAAAGTAACAGTTTATAACAGCTAATAAAACAGATATATACAGTTTGATGATAACATATTGCAGGTCAGTTGCAGAATGAACACGAGCAGTGAAAACTTGCTCTGCCATCATGTACCATTACTATGCTTCTTTTACACTGTTTCTGTTTACCTGCCTTATTGTAAAATTGTATGCAATTGATCAGGCCTATTTATTTGTGCTTGTTCAACTATATTGTACTTCTTTGACTTCATTCCACTGGAACTCACTTATAGTATTTATGTTGCCTTGTAATACTTGTTATTGACATGGAAGCTTTGTAAAAGAGCCCCTGTGCTTAAAAGTATTCTTCAAACTTCTCAATAAGCAAATAAATAAAACAAAATAATGCTGGTGCACAGACTTTCAGATGCATAGTCTCCTAGCTTGGGTACAATTTACAACAAAGCTTACAGTTAAGTGTACTAGTCACTTACGTAACATTTCTGGAAATGTTGGACTCTCCCTTTGAAAATATGTGTGCTTGTACTTGAGAACTGTTCAAGCTTTTTTTGGGGGGAGAGGATTTTAAATTTCAGAATACAAGAGCAAATTTTTTAAATTTTCAAAACTTCATCCCAGCCAGTAACAAGTACACAAGAGCCATGAAGGGCCAAGAAAAAGCCTTCCCCAGCCTTGTCCTTTTCCCCTTAGCACACACAAACAAACAACATCTGTTCCCAGTGCGGAAGGGGTGCCCCACCACACAAATCACGAAGAAACAAAAACAACTGGTGGCACTCAGCAAAAAATAATAAAAGTAGAACCAATGGTAAATCCGAGAATTATTTTATTAGGCACATGAGAGCATGGCCTACTTTCTTGTGCCTTATAAAATATTTCTTGAATTTATCATTGGTTCTACTTTTATTATTATAATTATTATTTTTTGCTGAGTGTCACCAGATGTCTTTGTTCCTCCTCTTCCTCTTACCTTTAACATGCCATCAGGTCAGGGTTAGGCTCCGCCACACTTTCCTCTGCTGCTTGTAGTAGTTATGTTCTGGTGAGGGTGGCACGGTGACTCTGGCTTCTGCCCTGAGTTGGACTTGGCAACTGTCTGCAAAACTGTCTCCAATTACTTATTTATTTATTGAATTTTTGTTGACCCAGTAGGCCCACTGAGACTAGAAGTCCCTTTTTCAGGGGTGACCGGGGGGGGGGATACAGATGGCAACCAACTGAAATTGAACCAGATTGAGCTGTTGGTGGCGTTGTTCAGTGAATGGGGAACATTTGGCCAAGATATGGGGGAAATTCTCCAACTCTTTGGTAGGGGGAGCTGCTGACCGTCAGGCCAATGGCCAGTCCCGAGACGGAACCAATAAGGATGGATATCAAGGAGGCTGGGGATCAGATCTCATCCCCTGCCTCGATTATCATGGAGACCAAAGATTTTTTTGAAGCAGCTGAATCTCAGGAGTTTAAAAATAAATTGGACCAGGCAAGCAAACTTGGGGCATGGACATGCTACACAACAGGAAATTGATTTTTCTGATATAAATATGGAAACTGCATTTAATAAATCAGAATACATGACACTACAAACTCTGATGCTGGAGGATCAAAAATGATTTTCAGCTCATCAACAAGAACTAGAAATGGCTATGGGGAGAATCTGATTGTCAGGATTGGTAACAAAAGAAGGCCCCCTTGACAATGGGACCATCAGTAGTAGTACGGATTAAGTCTCAACAGCGCATGTAGGATTTGGATGTGCCCGCCCAGAGCAAACAACACCTGGTACTCATATTGTCTTTCAAACCAAACCACAGGATCAAACAAATGTCACTGTATTTACCTTTGCAGATGCAGGGAAGCTGAGAGCAAAGACGAACCCCCCCCGGTACCAGTTTTTTTGCAAATCTCTGTAGTTCTTCAAGCACTCCCAATACCTGGCCATGCAATGGTAAAACACTAATGTTGGAATAGGAAAAAATAAAAGCAGCAGCAAATTAACCCTCAGAAAAGCCAATACCTGCCTCTAATGCTTTACAAGGTGCGGCACTCGAACATTCTCAATCCAAGGACAAAACTGCTGCTGGTGTACCTCCAGAAATGACAAAACCCATCATGGATCAACAGAACGATACGGCAATGAACACTGTGTCAGGGGCTCAGTTGGGAATGGCACATACAGGTAATAATTTACCTAGCCTAAGACTCTCCCATGAAAAAGATATGGACAGCACTGCAGCCCACACTGTGACTGCAGGAAAAGCTATGGCATCAGCCACTGAGTCACTATTGGAAAAGGAACTAAAGGATAAGAAAATTGTGTTGTTACACATGATGACTGAAGATGATGAATCCACTAAACAAAAAAAAGTGTAGGTGTGGCGAGAGAGTGAGCACTCTACCTCAGCAGCAGTGCAAAAAGCATTTGGCACTGTTACCAAAGGACACAGAGTATTCTTGGTCTCCAGAAACAACCTTATGAGCTGCTGGCTGGATGAAATCCCTAAAGAGAGAATGGATCCCTGATCCAGACAGGAACCAAAGTATGTCCTCCTAGTCTATGGATTTATCTTAGTGGCACCCAGTGGTGGATTTAACCCCTCAGGTTATTCCTAAAGAAATTACAACTACCATACAGCAACCTTCATCCAGCATGATACAACCAGCAGTGCATGCTGGACAACCAGATATACCAGAGCTTCCTGGAACATGAATCAGTGTGGGGGAAAATGACATCCCCACAAATACATTGCCTGAGGGTGGAACCCTCTACTGTAGGAAATAACCCCCCACAACATGACTATAACAGCTCCTCCCCCATTAACATACCATCCACCTTATCGTCCCACCCAATTGTTTCTGAGACAACGGATGAGGGGATTCCATCTGTAGCATGCAAAAGCGTGGCAGTGTATGACATCTACCATTGGCTACAACAAAGATGTGACATTTTAAGTGCTCCAGAAGCCATCCTAGATGGTGAACACTTCTGGACCGGTGGATGGAGATTTAAAGTCAAATTGAAACAAACAGAAGAAGGGATTTGCCATCTGCCTGTTTTTTTCTGGGATGGGATCGGGGAGTATGTTTTTTATGGGGGACAGCCCAATGTGTATTATCACTGTGAAGCATGCACACACCTTTCCAGCATGTGTGATAAGTTACACTGCAGTCTCTGTAACGAAATAGGACACACCAGCTTCCAATGCATAAACCATGCAAGATGCAATCTCTGCGAAGAATATGGGCATGTAGAGACTGCTCATGGGCAGCTTCAGATAAAAGAGATGCCCTTAACCTGGATGAATTTATTGACAAAGCTTGAGCAGATCTGAAAACACCAAAGGACACGTCCCAACAAATACTACATCTATGGATCAAACAACAACAACACCAGTCCTGAGGGAACAGCAAGTGGGCCCTCCACCAATCCAGGATGAAACATCAGTTCACCCTGCATGTTTGACACCAGTCTGCAATTCAGAACCACAAGATGAAGGATCTCATTCACTGCAAATGACTATGCCACCACCACACCCAAGAGTAATCCCTATACCCACAGAAGAGCAACAAGGGCCAATACACAGTTTGAACTATCTGCTGATACTGAAACCAATAACCCTTTTGAAGCATTGGCACCAACTTCCTGGGGACTCAGCAATGGAAGGAGAATTGTCAGACATGCAATCTGTGGCATCAGACATTACACAGCGTACTGAAAAGCATATGCAGGAAAGAAGAAGGGGAGGAAAATGTTAACTAAACTGATGCACTGCACTGTCATTGCCTCCCTTAACTGCCACAGTTTAAGAAACAATGGAAAATACATGCAGTGTATCAACAGGCTAGGGATTCTTTAGTAGATGTTCTCTTGGTTCAAGAAACTTGGATGGGATCACTCACCCAAATGGCTAGTTTTAAATCTGAATAGTTATGGGCCCATCTTACTTGTCCTTTGGGACAGATAAAGCGGATGGGATAGAGATATTATTTTCTGGGAACAGATTCTCTTTGTTTAAATTAGTTGATCTATTACCAGGAAGGCTTTGATTATCAGTGGGTACTGGGATGAGGAATCTTGTAGGATTATAAATGTCCACACCCTCAAAGTAAAGCAGATAGAGTACAACTATTAGAAAGATATACAACCATTTTGGCTACTGCCAAACTTCTCATATTTGAGGGACATTTTAATTGCACCATCTCCATTCCAAAGGGTCAAAAGGGGTTAAAAAAGGTTTATTGTGATTCTCGTGCCCTTTCAAAATGTATCTCCATTGCTGAACTTATAAACTGTGCCAATTCAACAACAGGTCCCCGCTTCACATACTGTACCAGAGGGCACCGTTTCTTAGCCTGATTGATTATATTTTTTTCTCTAACACTTAGTCAATTTATTCTGCAGAATTTGTGCCCATAGAATTTTCAGATTATTTAACGATAAAAAAACTATAGGTCGAAGTAAAGATAAACCTCTAAAAATACCAGGTGGAAACTGAATGTCAGTATGCTTTCTGATTCAGCTATACAGGGAAAGTTAGACAACTTTTAAATGCACAAGCATCTGTGTTTGAGTGGTATGGATGATATAGGATTCTGCAGGTTGGATACAAAAATGCTATTCAAAATTATTTAAGTCTTTTGGAAATGCAGGGTCAAATCTCAATTTTTTCATTATTTAAAATTGCATTCTCAACTGCAGCATATCATGTCTCTTGCTACACAAAACAATGGTAATTTGGCCTCTCAAATAAAAACATTTAAAACTGAAATGCAAAACCTACAATATGATAAGGCTAGCATCTTACATGCTGAACTCACCTATGGAACTAACAAAACTCCATACGTAGACCCCTGTGATGCATGTAAAAAGAAAAAAATATTATTACCTTTCACTCCTTATTAAACAAGAAAGGAGAATTGGTTACGTCACCAAAATATATCTCAAAGATTGTAGAACATTATCTTGACTCTATGAATAAAAACCCTTCCTCGGAATTAGACCTTCACAATTATCTTTCCCCATTGAAACATACTGCTATAGTTCCAGAGCTACAAATATTAACTTCCCAGATTTTGACCAGTTAAATCACAGAGATAATTAGGACCCTTAAGACATCATTGACACCAGGAGTTGATGGCTTACCATCTGAATTTTATAAAGCATTTTCAGCCAAACTGTCCTTAATTTTATAAGTTTTTTTGGTTTTTTTTATACAGGATAGAAAAGCACCTACCTATTTTATGAAGAGGCTCATAATTCTTTTGCACAAAAATGGGATAGGCTCCAAATACAAAATTGGAGGCCAATAAGTTTATTAAAGATTGATTTTAAGACCTTATCACAAATTTGCACCTCAGATTATGGAAAGTGGCAGCTTCAATAATTTACCCAGCTCCATTTTGTGGTCTCCTGGATAGACAAATTTAACACACTTTGATCATTCTTCGGGAACCTTGGGAATTTTTTTCAAAAATCAAATAAAACAGTTTTTTTCCTATCTTTAGATCAACAGAAAGAATTTGATCAGGTGGATCACAGGTTCCTTTTTCAAGTCTTACATACCTATGGAATACTGGATAAGTTTCTACATTGGTTGAAACTGTTGTATGACAATGCAACTCTGTGTCCAATTATTTTGGGCAAAGAAAGACTAGAAATGATTTTTTTGGGGGGGGCAAGCAAGGATGACCCCTGAGTCCCTTACTTTATATATACTCTCTAACCCCCCGATAGACAAAATACATTAAAACAAAATAATTTTAGGATTATCTGGAAACTTGCCATGTGATGAAGTCAAATTGGTGGCATATGCTGATGATACGTTGTTTATTACTGAGAAATACTGTTAGTATCTATGAAGCCAGATAGAACTGAATCAGTTTTCATTAGTATCTAATTCAAAACTCAGTGTAGAAAATGTAATATATTGGTGTCAGGATCTAGGGACCCCACACAACTAGAAATAATGGATTCTTCAACTGCCACAGGTCCCATAAAAATTTTAGGGATTTGGTTTGGGACACCTGATATCACACTGATGAATTGGAAGCACACATTAAAAATATGTGACTTGAAAGTAACTCTATGGAAGAGTTGGAAAATTTCCAAATTGAAAAGGATATTCATTATCAAAAAATGTCTACTTCCCTGCATACTTTATGTAGGGTCCATATTTCCATTGCCTCTCGTACTAGAAACTAGACTTTACAGCATTTTCTTACAAATGCTTTGGGGCAGACAGCAGTCATCTCAGTCCCATCAAGAAAGCTTACTCCTATCTGCCAAAACTCAAGGGTGGGGTAGGCATGATAGAGCCTGTTGCTTTTGCTCATTCTCTCTTTTTTGTGTATTCATTCAAGTTAGTATTGCAGGAAAAAATCTCCCCCATGCACTTATGGATTCATAATAATTTATACTTGTTTTGACTAGATGGGACAATGTTCCATCAACATTTTCTAAATACTTACTACTTCCTGAGAGCTATGGACCCTCAGGTTGAGGTCGTCTATTCATCAAAGCTTGTATGGGCACATTTTACAAGATGTTTATCCCATAGAACCAGACTTTACATGGTACCACCCAACTAATAGAAAAGAGGCCTTGACTTTATTAGATTAACTGAGAGTGCCCCCTTAAAATGTGGGAAATATTGTGGCTGAGCTGTTATGGAAAACTGAATGTTAGAAGTAATAGCAAGCATAAAGCAATGGATGAAAGAACCTGTCCTTTCATGGACTGCCTAGCTCTAGATGAAACAATGGAGCACTTTGCTTTAATGTGTACTTATTCCCAAAATTTGTGGAAAGTTTTGGCACAAGTTTGGAAGTTCAAAATATGACTTATGAAGTATAATTATTGGGACAATACCCAAAATGTTTTTTCTGAAAATATCACAAGCAAACACTGTCGGCCTTTCTGGCCATTCTAAAATGTTATCTTTGGCAAGCACGTATTCAATGGGTGTTACAGAAACAGTATATGTTGTTCAATATATTTCAACAACAGAGTGAAACAGCCGTACAAAAGGTATTTGAGAAAGATCTGGTGTTTCATCCACTGCATAAAGTAAGAACGTGGTGGAAAGGTTTTTCTTTTATTGTAATTTAACCCCCCTGTTCCCTGGGGTTACTAGAATCCCATCAGCGTCAGTCCTAGGGAAGGAAGTTGGTGAATAACTAGTTAAACAGATTTTCACCTGCTCCCTCTCTGTTTACTTGGTCTTAGCTGAGTTAAGAGAGGTGATGTCATTTAGAACTCTCTCAGCAGCATAAGCCAAGATAGCTAGCAGTGAGTGGGGAGTTTTAGAACCTTCAGTTAGTTGTTGGTTGAAGTTGTCAGTTTTGTGTCATCCAGAGAGTCTGAGAGTGGAGATCAGTGAGTGAGCAGTGGAGAGGTGAGGAGCTGCACTGTGGAATCTGAGGAGAGCCTACATTTCTCACCTTAGTGCTGATAACCATCTGCCTGCCTTGTAGAAGTGGTGGAAACCATCTAGCAGGAGTTCCTGATTTTTCTTATCCCCTGTGAGATGAGGAGGACTGCAGAATCAATCAGAGGGGCAGTCACCTGACTTTGATCCAGGACATTGAAGCTGCCTTTTTATGTACAACCGTGGGTAATATGACTTTGGATATCCCAGGAGGAATGTACCTGTGTTTTCTTTTGGGGCACACTCTGATAAAGGGAATTATGCACCAAGTTCTGTTCTGTTTGGGACTGTTCTTATCCTTTCTTGAAGTTGGCTGACAATCGTGGAATCCCCAGTGAGACTTGGAACATTGTTCAGGACTTTAATTTACACTCAGAAGTAGTGAGTTTCTAACACTGAATGTGACAGTCATTCCAAGATGCATAGTTCTACTGTTTTACTAAAAGTTTGAGGCGTAACTCTGAAAGAATGATTGGGTATGGACTATGGAAGCAAAAGGTAGGCAATCCCCCATCTGGACTGACCAGTTCAGCACTACAGGTTCCGTAAGGGTGCCTGCTTATTCAGGACATGGTGGCCAATGCCTGAAGAGAAAGTTTACCCTCTGAAACACAGAACCACAGAATTTGATGGCAGATAAGGACTGCTTGGTCCACCCAGTCTGCCCATTTCTCTACCTAATGGATAAGCTGCAGATCCTAGTTAACCAGCAGCCTACTTCTTTCTACCCCCATCCCCTAGAATTGCCTTATGACTGTCCCATGCATGCTTGAATTCAAGCATTGTTTTGACTCCACAACTCCTCCGGAAGGCTGCCTGCATCCACAACCCTCTTGGTGAAAAAATACTTCCTTTACATTACCTCTGAGCTGCCCCTCTATCTTCAAATTGTGCCCCCTTGTTATTGCACACCTCTTTTTTTGAAAGATGCTACCCTCTTGGACATTGTTGATTCCCTTGAGGTACTTGAAAGTTTCTATCATGTCCCCTCTCTCCCTCCTTTCCTCGAGGCTATACATATTAAGCTCCTTTAGTCTCTCTTCATATGTCTTCCAGTGCAGACCCTGCACCATTTTAGTTGCCCTCCTCTGGACAGCTTCTATCCTGTCTATGTCCTTGTGGAGATTGGGTCTCCAGAACTGCATGCAGTACTCCATGTGGGGTCTCACCAGCTGTCTGTACAGAGGGATAACAACTTCCTGTTTTCTACTGGTGATGCCTCTCCCTATGCATCACAGTATCCCCTCAGCCCTCCTTACTGCCCTCTCACATTACTTGCCCACCTTTAAGTCATCTGATATGACTACCCCCAGGTCCTTTTCCATTTTTGCTGCTGTTAGCATCTCACCCCCCATTGTGTACTCTTCTCCTGGGTTTTTGTTTCCCAGGTGCATTACCTTGCACTTCTTAGCATTGAATCTAAGCTGCCATGCATTTGACCATTCCTCTAAGCTTGCCAAGTCCCTTCTCATCCTTTTCACCCCACCTTGTGCATCAACTCTGTTGCAGATCTTTGTGTCATCTGCAAAGAGATATACTTTTCCTTCCAGTCCCTCTGCAATGTCGCTTATAAAGACATTGAAAAGGAGAGGTCCT
Organism: Neoceratodus forsteri; assembly: GCA_016271365.2. NCBI lineage: Eukaryota > Metazoa > Chordata > Ceratodontiformes > Ceratodontidae > Neoceratodus > Neoceratodus forsteri. The sequence continues at coordinate 941,144,325 of CM057458.1, forward strand.
AATACTGAACCCTGAGGTACCACACTAGTAAACCCCCTAACTTCAGAGTGGACTCCATTTACTATTACCCTTTGTGTTCTATTCTCCAGCCAATTCTTTACCCAGGCTATTATCTTGGGACCCACTCCCAGGCTGGCTAACTTGTATATTAATCTTTTTTGTGGGACTGTGTCAAATGCCTTACTAAAGTCTAGGTAGGCCATGTCCACAGCCCCTCCCTGGTCTACTACTTTGGTGACCCAGTCAAAGAAATCTATTAGATTCGTCTGGCATGACCTTCCCACTGTGAATCCATGCTGCCTTGGGTCCTGTGCCCCTCTGGCCTCTAGGTACTCAACAATTTTTTCCTTCAGAAGTGATTCCATCATTTTCCCTATCACTGAGGTTAAACTAGCAGGTCTGTCATTTCCTGCTTCTGCCCTGCTCCCACTTTTGTGAAGGGGAATCACATCTGCCCTCCTCCAGTCCTCAGGTACCACCCCAGCCTCCCAAGATTTGTTAAAGAGGGTAGTCAGTGGTGTCATTAGTTCTACCCTTAGTTCTTTTAGAATCCTGGGCTGAATCCCATCAGGCTCCATTGCTTTGTCCACCTTCAGTTTTAAGAGTTCTTTCAAAACCCTTTCTTCTGTAAATGGGCTGGTATCAACTTCTGTATCCGGAGAGTTTCTATTGTTTGTTTTAGGTACCTCCCCCTCTTCATTTGTAAATACTGAGCAAAAATATTTGTTTAGTATCTCTGCCTTTTCACCGTCACCCTCTGCCCACCCCCCTCCCCTTTATTAAGCCTCACTATCCCTCCCTTGGTCTTCCTTCGCTCCCTGATGTACCTAAAAAATGTTTTATCCCCTTCTTAACTGAGATGGCAATCTTTTCCTCCGTTCGGACCTTTGCTGTTCTTACTGCCTTCCCAGCTTCCTTTGCTTTAACTGATACAATTCTCTGTCCTGCTCCTTCTGTGATTCCTTGAACTTTCAGAATGCTTTCCTTTTCTCTTGAACCTTCACTGCCACCTCCTTTGAAAACCATAGTGGTTTCTTACATCGTTTTGGTTTACGCTTCCCACAAAGGCTTGTTACCTCTGTGATGGCAGTTTTTATTATTCCCCATTGTTCTTCCACCCCTCCTGCCCATTTGCTAGTGCATTCCTTAGGCACTCACCCATTTTGGCAAAGTCAGCACTCCGGAAGTCCAGTACTTTTGCCTTTGTATGACTCTATTGCTGTGTTTATTGTGAACCATACTGTTTGATGGTAGCTAGTTCACAGATGGCTACCCACTTCTACATCTGTGATCCTCTCTCCACCTCCATTTGAGAGAACCAGGTCTAAGATTGCTCCCTCTCGAGTGGGTTCCAATACTAGTTGTCTAAGGCATGCCCTTAAGGGCATCTAGAATAACCCTCACTTAGAAGTGGCTGCTGCAACTGTACTCCAGTTAACATCTGGCATATTCAGATCACCCATCAGCAATATCTCCCTTTTTCTGCCATTCTAAGTATACTTTCTATCATTTCCTTGTCCATTTCCTCCCCTGAAAGGGGGTCTGTATACAACCCCTGTGCGGATTGTGGTGCCATTGCCTGTCTCCAAATTGACCCACAGTGCTTCTTCTCCTCCCTGTTTACCCTTTTGTTCTGTTGCTTTGATTCCTTCCCTTATGTAGAGAGTTACTCCTCCTCCTCCTCTTTTACCCTCCCTGTCCCTCCTGTAGATAGTGTATCCTGGTATGTTTACATCCCAGTCATGGTTCTGTGTGTACCATGTTTCTGTGACTGCCACGATATCCACATGTTCCTCCTCCATCAAGGCCACTAATTCAGGAAACTTGTTACCCAGACTACGGGCACTGGTACTCATTGCTCTCCATTTTTTGATGGCTTTACTTTCTGTAGCGGCATCCCCTACTGACCTTTCTACCTTGGTCTTTTTCTCATTTAGTACCCTGTTTTGTAGGGGGAGGCTGGGATTTTCCTGCTGCTTATCAGTGCCTCCCCCCTTGACTAGTTTAAAAGCTTGCCAATTAAGCATTTAAACCAACTGCCCAAAAGATTTCTTCCCTTCCTGGACAGATGCAGACCATCCTGCCAGTATAGGCTGGTGTCCCTCCAGGTGGAACCCCAGTCCCCAGTGAAGCCAAACCCCTGTGCTCCACACCATTTTTTCAACCATTCGTTAAACTGCATCGTGCAAAGTACCCTTGCCTCACCCATGCCACTGACAGGCAGCACTTCTTAGAAGGACACTGTGTGTGTGCTACTTGTCTTAGGCCCCTCCCCAACTCTACAAAGTCCTTCTGCACTGCTCTAATCTCATGATGAGCCAAGTTATTTATCCCTAGGTGGACAATGACGTCCAGCTCAGATTCCCCTGCAACTGTTCTCAAGATCCTAAGGATGCGCTTCATGCCCCTCCAAGCCATGGCACCAGACAGGCACCTTACTTCATTTTTCCCTGCTCCCCCAGTTCAATTCCCCCTAATAATTGAGTCCCACACCCTGGTGTGGGTTGTGCTAATTCAGAGCACCAGTGTGCTCCATCGTGGCCAGTTGCCACATCGTCAAATCTTTAAATCCTATGCCATATGGGAAATGTTCTATGTTGTGGCCAGTGCCACTAGAAGAATTTGTGTGCTCCATTGTGGCCATTGCCACCAGAAGAGATGTATGTTTCAGTTGAGGCTTTGCCACTGAAAAGGTTTCGAAGTCCTATGCAATATGGGAAGTTTAGAGTTTCTGTCTGCTACAGATGTTGTTTTCTGCATTGCCTTGTGCCACAAAGTGTAAACCCTTGGGGGTTCACCTTTGTTTTTGTGTACCAACTTTGGAATAAAGCCATGGTCAGGAATCCCAACCTGGTATGGGCAGTCTTGTTACTGCTTCCTGTGTGGAATTACTGGGTACCCCTCTAGAAGTACAGACCTATCACAGCCCCTAGCAAAAGTTCTCTCTTCAGGACCAGTGTTTAGTAATTGTCATTCTGTGTTTCAGTAATACTTTATACTTTGTACCTCCACCCCTCTCTTTCCCCTAGGCTGAAAAATATGGGAGATGTGCTTACTAGTTAAACATATGACTGGTGGGGGGTTACAAAAATGGGGGCTCATCTAACGATGTTGTTTAATTTGAGGAGAGAACAAGAAGTTTTTGCTGAGGGTATTGCTAGTGTTTGTCTGTCTGGTAGCATGGTAGCCAAAACAGGAAAGGAAGTTTTGCACAAAAGGATTTTGCATAGGAGAGTGCCATACAAACGTGCTGTTTGCATGCCTACTAGTACAGTGCTGCTGTGTGTTTTGTCAACTTACAATGGACAGTAAATCCAGGAAGTGTATGTCCTCGTCTCTGCATCCAGAACATTTACAGAACTTTTTAAAATGCAAGTTTTCAATGCCAAACATAGTGTGGACTTTAGGAAACAGAGAGAGAAATGTGCCCTGAAATTTTCATGTGCTTTGTGTGCAAACTGGGGGAGTCACCAAAGAAATTTCCAAAATCTATGGAGAAAATGGTCAAAATGGCACTCCTGCCACTGAAATTGCAGCAGAGAAAAAAAGTTACAGTTTGCAGTTTAAATTTGCCCTGCTTGACGATTGCCGTGAAGGAAGAGTCAGCAAGAGAGAGAGAGAGAGAAAGAGAGAGATAGAGGGGCTCATTTGCATGCCGTCAAGTGATTGGTGCGACTGCAATCAGTTCCTCCCCCTAGCCAGCTTCTGTGTGCAGCCGAGTGTTCGAGGAGGACAGTAAGAGCGGCGTGCTAACTGGTCAGACCAGGATCAACCATTGAAGGGCTTGAGAACATTCTTATCTGTAAAAAATAGACTTTTGCTGTGTAAATTTGGGCACAACCAGTTGTCCGATTGACTGGAAAGTGAGCATGGCATTCGTGGCTATGATCAGCGGAACTGCCAGTCTGTTTCACCCCAGAGACCTTCCAGGATTGGCACTAGGCTGAAACTTTCCACCAGAAAAAGCCAGCTACTGATTTCAGTGAGTAAAACCAGCCGACTGATCATCAAACTGTGTGTGATTTTCAAGCCAGCTGAATCTGTGTGCAAACAGTGTGATTGTTTTGCAAGGAAGGACTGTATGCTGAAACAGCAAGGCTACAAACAAATTCTGAGCATAGACTGTGAGCATTTATAATGGGTTCAGCAACAGTAAAATGTTTCTAAGCAAAAGAGAGACTGTGAGTTGTATATTAGGCTGCAGTAAATAGGCAATCCTGTGCGAGGAAAATAATGAGGCTTGCAAGTGACTTTGAGCATGTGTAAATAGTCTTTAATTTGATGCTGATCGCAAAGTCAAGTTAAAATCATATAAATGTGCTGAGAGATACAAACAGTGCAATCGATTACAGTTTTGAGCAAAATCAGTAGCCAGAAAAGGTCGGAAACGCAGTTTTTGAGTCAGAAACAGATTTGATACATCAGGAGAGCTACCGCTGCCATTGCAGGGCGGGGTTAGCAATGTAAACACAGCAGCAAGGAGCCATTTTTTGATACTGTAATAGGACTAGTGAATAATTAAGTAACAACAAACATTTATGTGTTTTACTTGCAGACATAGCTTCGAGAACTTTCTGCTATCCGGGTCATGCTCGAGCTATGATCGTACAGAAGGTGGCCACACTAAGAGAAATAGAGAGAACTTTCTATGGTGAAGGGTTGCCTCCAGATGTAGCAATCCCTAGCTATACAGTAAGATTGTGTATTGTGTGCCTCAAGGCTGGAAGGGATGTATTTCTGATACCCCACCTTTCAGATTGCCTAGTGATGTATGGTATGAGCAGAGGTGCAGCACCAGAGAGGGCATAACAAATTCTATTGGCTCCTACTTGGACCAAAGTAGGAAACCCTGCAAATAGCAGCATGCAGCACCAGGCTGAACCTGTTGGGGGAGGCCTCATACAGTGTGGCACAGAGGGAGAGAGCAACATTGATCTACTGCAAGGTCAGGAACAAAGAAAAGTTTTTACACCTATGTCCCAGGTGGGTAGTGCAGCAGAAGGATCCATGGACCCATGGAAGGAGGGTCTAAATCCAAGCCTAGTAAGGGAGGATGAACTGCAAGAGACAGTGAACTGGGAGGTATCTACCTCCACATCCAGTGAGGAGTGGACTGTCTTGGGAGTGAGGACATCTGCTCACTCCTGGGGTCAGAACCTGAGTGAGGAAGAGGAAGATGAAGAAATGTATCTTCATGTTGAGGGTACCCATGAGTCACCTCAAGCTCTTGACTCGGAGGAGCCAGAGAAAAGAAGAAGGCTCCAGTAACCTGTCCACAGAGAAGGTTGGGGACAAATTCTTTCATTATTTAAGTATGCGGCACTGGCTCAATTAGGACTAGCCACCTCCAAGCTGAGCCATGGGTGGCACATTTGTGAAGAGTAGCAAGGAGGACTGACTGGTACATAGGAGGACTAATGCAATATATGGGAAGTCCTTTCCTACCTTTCCTCATAGAGTCTGGGAGAAAATTGAACAGAACAGGAAGTACTGGTTGTCGGAAGAGGCAAGCAAGAATTTGTACTCTGGTACAGCAGAATGTGTCAGGAACAGTCATAAACGATCAACTGAAATTCTGTAAATTGGGCAGAACTCTGTTTATGGACACTGTGTGAGTTGTGAACAAGGCAGGGAATGAGACATTACACAACATCAACTTTGAATGCCGAGATGGTGTCATAGTTCTTGCACCTCACCCCGAGTGGTAATACTCTTAATGATGCCACTCTCTGTGAATATGCCCAGCATGCCCAGAGGGAAGCGAGCAGTAGAAGCCCAGTGTCTTTCACCCAGCGGCAGCAGTATCAAAGGAGGAAGATGCAGCTCTACTGGTGTTCCAGGATTCTTCAGGTGCATCCAGATTCATCAGCCCAGCAGTGTTTTCCCATTTCCCTTTTGCCTTTACAACCACCCCCTCCTTCCCACTCTCTAAGATCTACTGACTCACGAACCCTGGTGGTCCCATGCCGCTCTGCCTGTATTGGCCAATCGGGTTATTCCTATCGCTTCCCAAAAATCTGGAATTCACTTCCCCATCAAATTCGCCACTTATCCTCTTACTACTCCATTAACTCTGCCCTCAAGAACTTCCTTGCCCCTTCCTGTGCCTGCCATGACCCTCCCTAATCCCTCCATATCTCCCCGTAACCCAAATTACCATATGCCTACTCCCCACCACTTCTATTTCCCTCTGATCATGCTCCTCCTTGTCCCCTATGCTCCCTAATCCTAAAGTGCTCCTCTCCCTTCTTTCTCTAACCTTAATCTGTCTCCCTCCTATGAGCTCAATCACTGCCTTGTGCTGGCAGGATCCATAATGTATGGTGGGCAACAACTTTACCCCCCTTTCCCCTATTTCTCCTTTTACTGCACCATGCTCAGTCACTGCTAGATCACTACCTTATGCAGGCAGGGTCACCAAGCACACTGGTGGGGTACTACCCCTCCTACTATAGTTGACCTCTGCTCAGGCTCATATGCCTACTTCCAACCACTCCTATTTCCCGCTGATCAAGCTCCTCCTTGTCCCCTACTGTCCCTCCTCCTAAAGTGTACCTCCCCCTTCTTTTTCTACATTTCATCTATCTCCCTCCCTCCTGTGAGCTCGATCACTGCCTTGTGCAGGTAGGATCCATAGTGCATGGTGGGCAACAACCTTACCCCCTTTCCCCTATTTCTCCTTTAACTGCACCCCCTCAGTCACTGCACGATCACTGCCTTGTGCAGGCAGGGTCACCCAGCACACTGGTGGGGTACTAACCCCCTACTATAGTTGACCTCTGCTACCCTCCCACAACATCCTCCCCAACACCCCCCCACATCACTATATATAAATAACTCTCATCACCTATAACTGGTGTCCTATTAGTAGGGCTGTCTACTGCCCTGCCAAGAATACCCCCACCTATAATACCTTTCTCTCATCACCCTGCAACACTCTACCTCTCTCTCCTCTCCTCCTAACCCCCTTCCAGTTAACATAGCCTAACACTGGCCTACACCTACACTCAATTAAGCACTTATAACCTACCCCTATATCCCTCTTATATGCACTTTAGTCCACCCTGTCATCTCTGTTTGTCTCAAAAATCATGTTCTGTCTGCATCTCTCAGTAAATTTCCTTTCCCTTCTTCCATTCTTCCCTCTGCAATTTTTCATTCCTTCCATTCTTATTTATTTATTCATTCTCGGATTACAATATCTTTGAGCACATAACAGCTCTTTTACAAAGGTTCCACATCAGTGGGAGGGGTGACAGTCATACAATGGGTGGCATTACATAAAAGTTTGCCAAGAGAGTGTTTAAAATTACATTAACATTGCAACTAGAATTAAAACTATGAATCGTTAGGAAAACAAAATAACCTAATAAAAGGAGGCAGCCCAAGGTGCTTTGTCAAAGAGGTATAGGTAGATTTGGTAGAACAAAAGTTCAGGTAAGTGAAGATAAACAGTGGAAACAAGGTGGAGGCGAGAGGGGTGAGGTGAAAGAAGAACTGGGGAAGGAGGCAGGAAATAGGGCAGAGCAGTTAGGGCGAAAGTGGTCATTCACAATGAAAGGGGGAGAAGTAGGTACACAGGGATGTGACAATACTACTGAGGTAGTGCCATGTCAGTTGAAACAGTCAGAAGAACTGTTAGCTGTAAGACGCTGATGAAGAGTGCCTTTAAATGGTCTCAGTTTGGTAAGGAAGCGATATCACTGGGCAGTGCAATAAACCATAGTTGTACTCTATATGCAAACGATCATTGCCCTTGTGTAGTCCGACATCTTGGGACAGAGAAGATTTTGTTGACTGAGCTACAAATGTGCTGGGAGCTGCAAGAGGGGTTAAGTAAGTTTGTAACACCAGAAGGCAGGAGCCCTAGAAGTGACTTTTTGGTTAGCAAGCAGGTTTGATAGTGAATCCTCCCATTTAGCTGAAGCCAACCTGTTTGCGCATACAGTTCACATGTGTGGGTAAGGTGTGCTGCTCCAGTAAGAAGTCAGCATGCTTTATTGAGTTCCACAGATATTCTGCGGAGGTAGTGGTGGAAGCAGAGCTGTAGATAACCAGACCAAGGTCAACAATGAATAGTATGGAGCTATAGATTGCTATAGAAAGCTATTCTAAGGGCTTCAGGCATTATATTGTGTTTATGTCTATGGAGTAACCTTATTTTGATACTGGCAGACCAGGCAACATTCGCAACATGTTGGGCATATGATAGTGAGCTGTCCACGGTTACCCTTAGATACTTGAAATGTTGAATTTGTTCAAGTGGGATGCCAGAGGAATTTCTGATGTTAGGGCACTGGATCTGCATTTGCTGTGAGGACCACCGAACAACATGATCTTCATTTTTTTTGTAGTTCAGAAACAGCTTATGTTTCCTGAACTAGTCCTCCACTTCCTCAAAGATGAGTTGAAGCTGGTGTTGCAGTGGTTCAGGGTTAGTGTTGCTAGTGTATATGACAGCATCATCTGCATAGAGGAGAATCTGCTGGTGACAGAAGTGAGGGAGATTGTTAAGAAAGATGTTAAAGAGAAGTGGACCCAGTATGGATCCATGTGGCACTCCAGAGTGGACATGTTGATGGTCAGAGGTGACATTAGCTATCTTCACCCATTGGAAGTGGCCTACAAGATATCTTTCAAACCAGGACACAGTAACTGTCGAGAGGCCAATTGAGGACAGTTGCTTGAGAAGTACAGCATGGTTCACTGTATCAAAGGCCTTTATGAGGTCTATGAAGGCTGCACCCACCAATCTACCTTGATCCAGAGATTGGTGAATGAAACCAGTGAATTCTAGCAGTGTTGTGGTAGTACTATGTCAATTTCTGAATCCATGCTGCTGGGGGCACTGGATTGAGTATTTTTCCATATACACCACCAACTGATCCACAACTATGCACTCAAGTGCCTTAGACACAGATGGAAGATAGGTCTAAAGTTTTGTGTGTATAGTGCAGTCTCACTTTTGTGAACAGGGGTAACAAGGGCTGACTTCCAGATTTGGGAGAATTGTGCCAGTCTCAGTGAGAGGTTTAGAATCTTTGCAATGGGCACCAGTATTTCTTCAATGGTAAGGGCAACTAATATGAGCTCTAAGGAATCACCGCTATGCTTTGATTTCCCGAGTACTTTTATTAGGCATTTCCTGATCATATGCAGTGGGACCTCTTTGAAGTAGAAAGGAGGTGGTGCAGGAACCGAATCGTCTGTCCACTGTTCAGCGTCTTTAGTGATGTCCTTGAAAAAGTTTGGTGGGAGAAGCAGTCCAGAGCTATATTTACATCATTTGTGGCATCAAGTAATGACCATTCAATTCTATGGAGGTGGTTTCAGGGGTTCCAGGTGTCCCTGCTTTAGCACCCTGCTGAAAATTGTTTTAGGGAGAAGTTTATTGAATTTATTTGACCAGTTACAGGTAATAGGGGAGTGGTCTCAATGCATCAGGGAGAACATTCATGTTTGTGATACGGTCTGGATGATTGGACAGTATCCAGTTGAAAAGGGTACTCGTACCCATCTCATAATTAGCCCTAGTAGGTGATGGAACAAGCTGGGTAAAGTTAAGTGCAGAGATTGCATCCTTAAAAGAACCTACTTAAGGGGAATGCCAGCTGACATTGAAGCCACACATAATTATCATCTCAGCATTATGGGGCAGGTTAGTAATGTACACCATCAAGCTATGGAAGCTTGTGAATTGGTCCTTACATGGTATGTAGACGGACACAATTGTTAGAGCTTTATTGTGGGCCTCAAGAAGAACACTGATGGCTAACACCTGGGTGGCATTGCCTAGGTTGTCCATAGGTAATGTATGTCCCATGAGTGTATCCTTGATGTATATGGCAAAGACACCCCCTCATTTTGTGAGTCTATCATGACTAAAGATGGCATAATCAGGTATGGCAACAGCCAAGTCAGGGATCTTCGGGGAAAGCCACATTTCCACAATGGACAGGATGTCAGGGTTTTGCTGCTTGACCCAAGCTTGGAGTCTATCTATCTTACATAACAGGCTGCAGATATTGACAGATGCTAATGCAATTGAACCAGTTGTGTTTGTGTTGCTAGGTGAAGCAGATCTTGCTGGGTTAGGGTGCACATTTCCAGAGAGTAACAACAACATTAGTAGGAGTCCAAGCATGAAACCTTTCACTAGTTTGAAATTCAACTTGTGAGACTGACATGAGTTTGAGCTCTTCCTTCTTTTTATGTGCATCACAGTAAGGCTAAGTGGTAATGACAGTGGTGAGCAGGGCCCACATTTCCTAATGGATTGCAGGTGCACCAGGAACCAAGGAGGAGTCCACAAGACGTCCTCTCTTTACTCCAATCACTGTAAATCTTGAATATCTATGTTATACTAATGACTTCCAATTATTATTGGGTCACCTTACCATCTAGTGCTACATACTGCTACCAAGTTATTATATGTGTTCCAATGTTACCAACTGTCACCAGCTGTTGCCAGTTTGCAATATGTGTCTTCATATCTACTATACTTAACTGTTGCATTGTTAGCCAATGTTATCCACCTGTAATCCCTCCTGCTCTCATTGTATGCAAGTAAGCAAAATGTATTCCAACATTGTAACATTTCTCTGTATTCTATCCCATTGTTCCCAACCCTCTAGGTCACACCAGGAGATGAGGAACTTGTTGCTCAGCATGCCTTCCTGGTGAAATATTTCAATAAATACGTTTCCGTCGCCTGGTTTCCCAGATGACATCATCCCAGGTGTTCTCCTGTTCCAACATTTGGTTTCCAGATGATATCAGCCTAGCTGTTTTTCTGTTTCATCGCCTGTTTTTCCAGAGGACATCACACCAGCTGTATCTGATGATGCTGTCTGGAAGGAGAGGGTCCTCAGCTTGGAGGGAAGTAAGGTGATCCTTTGTTTTCAGTTTTCAAGGAACTGGTAAAACCAAATTTTCTATTTTCTAATTGATTTTGCACAACACACCTTTCACTGACAAACTTGATCACAAACTGTTTGAATTGTCCTCAAAGACACTCCCCTTGGATTGCAGTGCTTTTCAGGCCCTACCCTGTTCCAGAACTTTTCTTCAGTGTGCTCCGGCCCAGGAGAGACTCTTTTATGGACTCTGCCCTCGAGCAACAACAATATGTCATTAGTACGGACAGTTTAGGACATTCCACCCCCAAAATGTGTTGTATAAATGTCTGTTTTCCATTTTTTACTTTTATACTTTTCTAGAAAATATTTTGTGATTCTCTAGTGTTCAGGTGGAGGTTTAGACACTGTGTGGTATGCAGAATGTTGTGTTTTGTTTTTCTTCTCATGCAGGTGTTCCTGAGGAAGAAAGGAAGAAAAGAAGAGAAGAAAAGAAGAGGATGTGGGAGCTCAGCCGAGTTCCTCTTTTTTCTTAGAGTTTTAGGATTGTTTATGGTTAACAGGATGTTAACATGCTTTCTCTTCACAGGTGTGAAAGTCTGAGGAAAGTCTTGGAAATGAAATGCATTGCAATGTGTTGTTTCCTTGTTGTTTCTTGTTTGCATGCACCCTGGGAGCTTGGGGGGAGGTTCCCAGAGGGGCAGCCTGGTCAGATAGATTTTCCCTATGAGGGTTAGGGGGTAGACAAGCTGTGGTCCTGACCTGCAGTAGGGGCCTCAGATCTGGTCTATTAGGGCAAGCTTCAAGCAGTTTTGTTGGGCCACTGAATATCCATAGATAGATCATAGGATAGAGGCTGAAGTCTCATCAGCAGGCATCTGTGCCTCTAATGTCACCTGCTCATGCCTGGCACATGCTAGGGGAAGGCCTGATCACCCCTTTCTGTAGGTAACACAAAGGGTAGGATGGCCTGGTGCCGGGTAAAGAAATGACTGCGGACAGTCATTTACCTGGCTAGGAGCAAGTGTAACCCCCCTGTTCCCTGGGGTTAGTAGAATCCCATCAGTGTCACCACTACGTGGGGAAGGCAGCTGGTGAATAACTAGCTAAACAGATTTTCACCTGCTCCCTCTCTGTTTACTTGGTCTTAGCTGAGTTGAGAGAGGTGGTGTCATTTAGAACTCTCTCAGCAGCATAAGCCATGGTAGCTAGCTGTGAGTGGGGAGTTTTAGAACCTTTAGTTAGTTGTTGGTTGAAGTTGTCAGTTTTGTGTCTTCCAGAGAGTATGGGAGTGGCGATTAGTTAGCGAGCAATGGAGGGGTGAGAAGCTGCAGTGTGGGCTCTGAGGAGAGCCTACGTTTTCTCACCCTAGTGCTGAGAACCATCTGCCTGCCTTGCAGAAGTGGAGGAAACCATCTAGCAGGAGTTCCTGATTTTTCTCATCCCCTGTGAGATGAGAAGGACTGCAGAATGGATCAGAGGTGCAATCACCTGACTTTGATCCAGGACATTGAAGCTGCCTTTTTATGTACAACCGTGGGTAATCTGACTTTGGGTATCCCTGGAGGAATGTACCTGTGTTTTCTTTTGGGATGTACTCTGATAAAGGGAACTATGCACCAAGTTCTGTTCTGTTTGAGGCTGTTCTTATCCTTTCTTAAAGTTGGCTGACAATTGTGGAATCCCCAGTGAGACTTAACACATTCTTCAGGACTTTAATTTACACTCAGAAGTAGTGTGTTTCTAATGCTGAATGTGACAGTCATTCCAAGATGCATAGTTCTACTGTTTTACTAAAAGTTTGAGGTGTAACTCTGAAAGAATGACTGGGTATGGACTGTGGAAGCAAAAGGTAGGCAACCCCCATCTGGAGTGACCAGTTCAGCACTACAGGTTCTGTAAGGGTGCCTGCTTATTCTGCATATGGTGGCCAAGGTCTGAAGAGAATGTTTACTCCCTGGTGTGGGTTGTGCTAATTCTGAGCACCAGTGTGCTTCATCGTAGCCAGTTGCCACATTGCCAAACCCTTAAATCCTATGCCATATGAGAAATGTTCTAAGTCATGGCCAGTGCCAGTAGAAGAATTTGTGTGCTCCATTGTGGCCATTGCCACCAGAAGAGATGTGTATTTCAGCTGAGGCTTTGCCGCTGAAAAGGTTTCGAAGTCCTATGCAATATGGGAAGTTTAGAGTTTCTGTCTGCTACAGATGTTGTTTTCTGCATTGCCTTGTGCCACAAAGTGTAAACCCTTGGGGGTCTACCTTTGCTTTTGTGTACCAACTTTGGAATAAAGCCACACTCAAGAATCCCAACCTGGTATGGACAGTCTTTTTACTGCTTCCTGTGTGGAATTACTGGGTACCCCACTAGAAGTACAGACCTAGCATAGCCCCTAGCAAAAGTTTTCTCCTCAGGACCAGGGTTTAGTAATGGTCATTCTGTGTTTCAGTAATACTTTATGCTTTGTACCTCCACCCCTCTCTTTCCCCTAGACAGAAAAATATGGGAGATGTGCTTACTAGTTAAACAAGTGACTGGTGGGGGTTACAAAAATTGGGGCTCGTCCAACGATGTTGTTTAATTTGAGGAGAGAACAAGAAGTTTTTGCTGAGGGTATTGATAGTGTTTGTCTGTGTGGTAGCATGGTAGCCCAAACAGAAGAGGAAGCATTGCACAAAAGGATTTTGCCCAGGAGAGTGCCATACAAATGTGCTGTTTGGATGCCTGCTAGTACAGTGCTGCTGTGTGCTTTGTCAACTTACAATGAACAATAAAGCCAGGAAGTGTATGTCCTCGTCTCTGCATCCAGAACATTTACAGAACTTTTTAAAAGGCAAGTTTTCAATGCCAAAAGTAGTGTGGACTGAGGGGTGAGGCCTGAACAGGCAGAAGATGGCAGCATAGTTCAGAATCTCTGCAGGAATGACTGCAATCTAACCTCATCCAGCCTTCACCAGACCTTTCTTTGGTACCAACTCTGGTGACCATCCTGTAATCTTACTGCCTGACACAGTTTGTAAGTAATTTTTGATCCATCTTCTACTTATATTCAATTTTTCTACACTGTACTGCAGCATACTAGGCCTCATCCTTCAGCATTATGGCAGATCTCCAAGTACAGCAAAGCTCACTTGCTAGAGTGGAAGTAATGTTTTCTAAACTGATGGCTGAGATTAATGATCTAAAAACCTTCACCCAACAGAATGCAACCACTCTTGAAACTTTTAGTCAGAAAATTGCATTTAATGAGATAGCAACGGCCTGTAACACCACTATTATTCATGACCTCCAGGTTACTGTCCGCAATCAAGATTGAACTATTAAATCCCTACAAGCCAAAACTGATGATATTGAAAATCATAATTGTTGCTACAATTTACGATTTTTTGGCTTCCCTGAAGGTGTAGGCTTAGGAGACACTTATTCATGTATTCAAATTAAGACTATCATGTATTTCATAAGGTGGATTTATTCTCTGTAATGGAATATTTTAATAAAATCTGAATAAAAAAAAAAAAGAATTAGGAGACACTACTGCGCTTTTACTGCATGTACTGCCTGCAATGCTTAAACTGCCTTCTGACCTAACAGTAATCATTGAGCGGTCTCACTGCACTCTGGGTCCCTGGCCAACATCAGACCAGCGAACAAAGCCTATCATTGCTAGCTTCTTGAACTGTTCCCATACAGAATTATTACTGAAATGAGCCAGAGAAATGGGGAAACTTCAGTGGCAAGAGTTTAATATTTCCATCTACAGAGACTTTTCAAAAGATTTAACCATCAGAAGGAAGGCCTACAATCCACTTAAACAAATCCTCCACCAAAGAAGCTTTAAATTTGCTCTACGTTACCCCGTGACACTACGCCTTTTCTCAGGCTCTTCCTTCAAGGATTTTGAAACCCCTGACATCTTAGCCAACTATCTGGAGGTCTCTCTCCATAATCTTACCCTGGGAGGTTCATCAGCAATTGGCAACCCAAACACAGCTTTGGTATCCACACAGAGGGTGGACAACGAGGTACAGGAATGTGGGGAAAGTGTTGCAGAACTCGCTGCCCCAAGCAGCAATGCTGCAACTGATTTGACCTCAAGGCAATCAACACGGCTGCATGAGAAACCTCTATCGGGGCATTATTCTTCAAGACTCTCATACTGTTCTAGCAAGGTTTCACCCCAAACACCCCAAGCTGCAGCCTCTCATCCTCAAATCAACCCCACTATTCCCTTGACCAATAAGTTTGGTCTCTTGGAGGATGACATGCACTCCTCGCAGGAGGATCTTTCCCAGCAAATTTCAGACGAACATGCCTCTAGTTTGGGACCTGTGCCTCAGGGATGTAGTTCTGCCAATACTTCATGGGCAGAAGTTGTTGCAAGTTCCCCCCTCAAATCTTTAGAGCTGCTCAAAAAGAAATGTAAGGCAAAGACCAAAAGCAAGAACATCAATAGTCACAATCCTGCTAATAAATCTAAGGTGTCATGAGCTTATATGGTCAGTAATATGATCACAGTTGCTACAGTATATCTTGGTAGGTTTTGCTTCCAGGATACTTAAAAGGAGTGCCAGTACACTTTTTCTGCCTAGCCGCCTGCTCTACAGTCTATGTTTCCTGGTTGCTTTTGCTCCCAGTGGGTGCAGAAAGCAAAGGCGTACATCGCGGCACAATTTACTTTTTATAGCAGTGTTTAAACGAGCAGCTTAAAGGTCTTCGAGGGAACTTTGGTATATCAGCAATGCTTTTCTAACCCATTATTTTATTGTTAGATCTTACACATTACCTCACTAAACAGGCTCTCTGTATCTAGCCTTTTACTCTCCAGTTTAGCAGTGCATCAGGTTTATATTGTTTTGGCTGTTCAGCTGCATATCTTCAATTGGTATACATCCTGATTATTGTCTTTTCTTTTCTCATATGTGAATTATTATATACTACAAGACAATTTTCGCCTTCCCTCTCCTGATGACAGGTTCTTAAGTACTATTGGCAACTACATTTAATCTATCTTTTTCCCTACGCTCCATTGTTCTTATTACCTCCTGTTTACAATATGGAACTATTATTAGCACTCAAAGAGGTGGGCTATGTTTGGCGTACTGCTGCAAAGGATTGTCAATCTACATCTTCCTTATGCTCCTTATTTTACTCAAAGCCTACAGATATTATAGAAATCCACTGCTGTGTGGTCCCTCCTGTTTTGGGGTTCATTGGGCCTAGTCTTCTAGACCTAGTCACCCCATATAATACCTATTTAGGCGATTTTCAAGTAATCAGAGCTGATCTTTACTATGACTGTCTCTTCTGTCTACAGTTATCACTGGCTTCATACCTCTCCACATAATCCCGATTGGCATTTGGCTCGGTGTAAGGGCTTAAATTAACCTCCTTCTTTTTCCCTCAATATTGTATTTATTATGTACTTATTCTGTTGCACTGCAAAGTATACTCAGAGTCCCTCTAATGTTGTAATGATCTACTTTTCCTTTTATATTTGTTCATTTGCATTCCACCTGGCTCTCTGAATTCATTGCTCTATGTCTAGGCTGTACTGGAATCTTGTACATGGTTCTTTAATTTACTGTTATTTTGAGTTAGTATATCTTGTACTGTTACTACTAATGTTTATAAATAAGTTCTGGTGTTTAGCTTTATCCTTATACCTTGTCCTGTTAGCTAAGAATTAAGCTGAGGTTATTACAGTCCCCTGCCTTTCTTGGCATTATTCCCTTTCAGTTTGGCTTATCAGGAATACTTACTTTATTATATTACTGGGATCAGACTTAGGCTTGGGCCAATATTTATAACCAGTCCTCCCTAGTCTCCTCCCTACATCGACACCCCAGAGTGTGGTGAGAGAGTCTCTTACCCAGTTGGCTGACTCATATCTCCTCACACTCATATAACGTTTTCTTTGTTAATTAGCTTACTAGTATTGTTGCTGTTGTTAATGACTTTTCTCCTTCCCCATCTCTATTCTAACTTTAATAAGATATCTGTGCCACTCATGTATCATACATCTCACTTTTTTTGGCTTGTATGTTCCTGCCACTCTCTGCATATACATAAGATCTATCTATTGTATTATAATCATCCTCTGTCTCATTTATTTGTCCTTTCACATTCCAGCGATTATTCCCTTTCTTTAACACTAGCAATATGAGTAACATACTTTTATATACATGGAATGTGAAGGGACTTAATTCTCCCTTGCAAGAAGAAGTAAATTCTTTCACATCTCAAAAAACATAAAACACAAACTGCTTTCCTTCAAGAAACAAAATTATTAGCAGAGGATATTCATAGACTTAAAAAAGATTGGGTCGGTCAGATCTACGAATCATCCTATACCTCAAAAAAAAGAGGAGTTGCTATTCTTATTCATAAGAGTCTCAAATAGTCCCTTGTAAACTCCATTTCTGATACTGACAGCAGAAGGGTGATGGTCAAACTGAATACCAACTTCTGCTTGTTAATGTCTATGCAACCAACTCCGATTCCCTGGAGTTTTTTCATAATTTAGCTCAATAGATTCTGTCCTTTAACACTGATAATACACCAGTTATTCTTGGAGGGGATCCTAACTTAGCTTAAGAAGCCAACATTGACAGAAGCAGCCCCACTACAGAGGCCCACCCTAGAAGTATTAAAGCCCTCTCATTACTAATGCAAGATGTTGGATTAGCTGATGTATGGCACCTCCTTCCCTCCCGGGATCAAGAATTTACTCTTTGCTCCTCTCTACATAAGACATACAGTAGAATTGACTACTGGTTAGCCTCACCTGTTATAATGGAAATAAATATTGATTCATCTATCTCTCCCATCATAATCTCGGACCATTCCCCTGTCAAATTGCAACTTTTCTGGGGCCCATTAGCACCTAAATCTTCTTACTGGCAGCTGGACCTCTCCTTCTCAAGGATCCCAATTTCTTACCAATGATCAAAGCACAAATTCAGGACTTCCTCTTTCACAATACCCCAACTAAATCTTCTATGTCCTCTGTATGGGAAGCTCTTAAAGCTATGATTCGAGGGAAAATTATCAGTTATACTGCACATAGGAAAAGAGTAAGAGAACAACAGCTGGCTGACTTGGAAAAATCTCTTAAGGCTAAACAGAATTTATACTTTTCTTCTAATAAACACTGTCCTGATACTCAACTTCATCTTGAAATTCTTCAACTTAGAGTTAAAATTAATGAATTCATTTCTCATAAAACCAAACTGGCCTTGTTTAAAAGTAAATATAAGTTTTGGGAACACGGCAATAAAAATGGGAAACTCCTCTTTTACCAGCTCAAAGCACAACCAATGGAATGACACATCCTAAGCCTAAAAGATGAACAGGGTACGATTCACTCCGACAACTCCTCTATAAACCGTATCATGAAAACCTTTTATCAAAAACTATACTCTAACACAAATCCTCCATCTACTTTACAAATTTAACAGTTCCTTAAATCATTACACCTTCCTCATCTTTCTACTCTTGAAACAAATTCTTTAGATGAACCCTTCTCACTTCAGGAAATCCAGAAAGCTTTGTCTTCCTTGAAATCCAGCAAATCCCCTTGGGGTGACAGATTCCCTGTCGATTTCTGTAAAATGTTTTCCGACACCTTATGTCCCCTTCTTCTTAATGTTTATCAAGAAGTTTCCAATAATGGCAAGCTTCCCCCATCTTGCACCGAAGCAATCATAACTCTAATCTCTAAGAAAGAAAAAGACCCTACTCACCCTGCAAGTTACAGGCCCATCTCTTTATTAAACACGGATGGGAAGATATTTGCTAAACTACTAACTTCTCAACTTTAATCCTTGATTCCCAAGCTAACTCATTGTTCGCAAACTGGTTTTATCAACCATAGATCTGGTTCTGATCACCTACATTCCTTATTTAATTTAATTCACAAAGCCAAATCCCTCAAGACACCAGCTGCAGCCATAGCTATTGATTTTGAGAAGGATGTTGATTCCTTAAACTGGGACTACCTTCATCAAGATTTATCTTATTTCAGTCTTTCTCATACTTTTCGCTCCTGGATCAAGCTATGATATAACTCCTCTGTTACTAAAGTACTTACTAATTCCACCCTTTCCTCTTACTTTCATCTAGCAAGGGGGACAAGACAAGGCTGTCCCCTGTCACCTTCCCTGTTTATTTTAGCCATGAAACCCCTGACTGCTTGTTTATGTCAATCTTCTGGCATTATGGGCATACCTGTGAGCAAGTCAAGATATGTTTCTCTCTCCTACATGGATGACCTCTTAATCTTATTCAAAAACCTGAATGAGGCTGGGCCCCTGTTGGTTGATTTGCTTAATAATTTTACTAAAATTTCTGGCCTTGCTTTGAATTATGGCAAATCAAAAACTATGCCCCTTAACGACCACTGTAAAGCCTTTATGAACATACCTCTTGGAGTCCACTGGTCACCACAGGGTATAAAATATACAGGAATCAAAATTACTAGTAACTTAGGGAAGATATGGGACATTAACTTTAACCCCTTATTTGATAACATCAGAACAATTCTGGACAGATGGAAGCCTCTTAATCTCTCTTTCATGGGGAAAATTGCAGCCATTAAGATGTCCATTTCTCCCAAGATTCTTTACCTCTTTACCAATATTCCTTTAGTCTTACCATCCTCCTTTTTTGCTAAAATTGATAAATTAATAGGTAACTTTATCTGGGATGGGAAACCACCAAGATTTAACCACAACAAGCTTTGATCACATTGGAAAAAAGGGGGCTTCGGACTCCCCTGGTTCAAAGGCTACCTCTGGGTTTTCCAAGTGGCCCAAACCATCAGATGGTTTCAGAAACCCTCCCCTCACTCACCACTATGGGTGGCAGTGGAATCCACATTGTGCCCGGGAGGAGTTCCCACTTCCTTCATTTTTAATCCCATTTCCTCTAAAGTAAAATCTCACCCGAATATATAATTCTCTGTTCTTTATTGGAAACTAACCCACAAATTCCTGAAATCCAATCCAATACCCTGGTTTTATGCCCCCTTATGGGGCAATCCACTGCTCACTGTAGAAGATCACCCGATTTTCTGTTGTACATGGAGGAACAAAGGCATTTTCTTTCTCAGAGATATCCTGGACCAGAATTCACTCACTCTTAGATCATTCTCAGACTTGCAGGTCACATGGAAACTTCCTAAACAGGACTTCTAGAAGTTTTTACAAATTTGGGTAGCTTATAACTCTCTCTCTAGTTTAGTGTATAGGCATACTCTTCTAAACCCATACATCTCGCACTGGACTAATTTATCAGTAAAATTAAATAGCTCCATTTACAAAGACATTATTGATAATCTACCTGATCAGTCTATACAGGCCAAAAATAAATGGAGTACTCTTCTTAATTACAATATTTCAGATGCACAATGGAGTAATTGTTGATGTATTGCACATGATACCTTTAAAGATGCCCATAGTGCTTTAATGCAAACTAAAATCCTACATCTTTGGTAAAGAACCCCCTCAGTGATTCAACGAATAGGCCTATTAAATAATAATAACTGCTGGTGCTGCAATTTGGCCAATGGTGATCTACTTCATATCTTGTGGTTTTGAGCTCCCATTAATAAGCTCTGGCATAAAGTCTGTTTGCTTGCCTCCAGAGTAACAGGACAAAAACTATCTTTTGACCCCAAGCTATTCCTTCTAGGCATCCTTATCCCCAATAGCTCTCTCCTCTCACATGCACATTTTAGATGGCTAAACATACTTTCTCTTCTGGTCAAATGTCTGATTCTTATGAAATGGAAATCAACTCTGGTGCCTTCTCTTTCAGATGTTCTTCAAAGCCTCTCTCAGTATGCCTCTCTAGACTGATTATCTCATGTTACCCATAACCGACTCACTGTATATGACAGATGTTGCCAGGATTACTTCAAGTACATGAACCTAGTTCTTCTAGACCCTAATTCTTAGGGATATTTAGCCCTCCTTCTTATTTTGCTCTCAGATTAGGTATTCTTGAAACTTTTGTGCACATATTTCTCCTCTTTCTTTCCCTTCTTCCCTGTTTTCTCCTCTCTCCTTCCTTTCTTCCTTGCTTTTCTCTCTTCTTTCTTTCCTTGCACACTTTTCTCTTATCTTCATCTCCATTACTGAACATTGTTCATATTACCACATTTATCACTTTTTGAATTTTACTGAATGCCTTGCCATAGCCGCCTAGGATATATTTCATACATGGTTGCTATTTCTAATCCTATAATACCCTATTGATTGTAACCCTTCTGCTCTCCACTTACATCCTGTCTAGGTTTGTGTTTTTATTATCAATACATGTATATAAGGCTTCTCCAATATGTTTAACCTAAATACTGTGTTTTGCTAAGTGATATTTTATACCTTACACGGAAGATAGTCTTCTATTGTATAAGATGTGTGCTTTCTGATATACTCAAATTTCAATAAAAAGATAAAATGAAAAAAAAAAGAGGTGTGGACCTTAGAAAACAGAGAGAGAAATGTGCCCTGAAAATTTCATGTGCTTTGTGTACAAATTGGGGGAGTCGCTAAAGAAATTGCCAAAATCTATAGAGAAAATGTTCAAAATTGCACTCCTGCCACTGAAATTGCAGCCGGGGAAAAAAGTCACAGTTTGCAGTTTAAATTTGCCCTGCTCAATGATTGCCATGAAGGAAGAGTGAGAGAGAGAGAGAGAGGTTCATTTGCATCATGTCAAGTGATTGGTGTGACTGCAATCAGTCCCTCCCCCTAGCCAGCTTCCTTGTGTAGCCAAGAGTTTGAGGAGGAGAGTGAGAGTGGTGTGCGAGCTGATCAGACCAGGATCAACCATTGAAGGGCTTGTGAATGTTCTTATCTGTAAAAAAACAGACTTTTGCTGTGTAAATTTGGGCTCAAATCATTGTCCAACTGATTGGAAAGTGAGCGTGGCATTCGTGGCTATGATCAGCAGGACCGCCAGCCTGTTTCGCCCCAGAGACCTTCTAGTATCGGCACCAGGCTAAAAATTTCCACCAGAGAAAGCCAGCTACTGATTTTAGTAAGTCAAACCAGCCAACTTATCATCAAACTGTGTGTGATTTTCAAGCCAGCTGAATCTGTGTGCAAACAGTGTGATTGTTTTGCAAGGAAGGACTGTATGCTGAAACAGCAAGGCAACAAACAAATTCTGAGCATAGACTGTGAACATTTATAATGGATTCAGCAACAGTAAAATGTTTCTAAGCAAAAGAGAGACTATGAGTTGTGTATTAGGCTGCAGCAAACAGGCAATCCTGTGCGAGGAAAATAATGAGGCTTGCAAGTGACTTTGAGCGTGTGTAAATAGTCTTTGATTTGATGCTGATCACAAAGTCAAGTTAAAATCATACGAATGTGCTGAGAAATACAAGCAGTGCAATAGATTACAGTTTTGAGCAAAATCAGTAGCCAGAAAAGGTCAGAAACGCAGTTTTTGAGTCAGAAACAGATTTGATGCATGAGAAGAGCTACCACTGCCATTGCAGGGCAGGGTTAGCAATGTAAACACAGCAGCAGGCCATTTTATGAGACTGAAATGGGACTAGTGAACAAATAAGTAACAACAAACTTTTATGTGTTTTGCTTGCAGACATGGTTTCGACAACTTTCCGCTATCCGGATCATGCTCGAGCTATGATCATAGAAGAGGTGGCCACACTAAGAGAAATAGAGAGTGTGACATGTGGACAGCTAGTTCTGAGTACACTATGATTTTTTGAGATATAAAAATGTGTTACTGATTGTCTTTGCTGAGAAATCTGGTGCTCTTGGAATGACCTCACTCACCCTCCCCCAGGTCTCAGCTAAAAGATGAAAGCCATGAGATGATTTCAGGCTAGAAGATACATAATCAAGGATCTCCTATTTATCTATGTTAAAAATAGCTGTAGTTGCTAAGAGGGAAATCATAACTTTTTATGGCATTTAGGGGAAGAGTGCAGGTTATGTGACACTGGTGCGAAGTCATAAATGCTTTGATGTCTGTGTGAGAGAGGATACTGCTTATAGATGAAAGGAAATTTACAGACTTGATTGGGGAAGTCACATGGGGAAAGGAGTTTCTGCTGATGTAACCTTAACTATCTTACTTTCTAATATGATAAAATATCCTGGGTGTATGATTTTTCATAAACAGAGGAGGAGCAAGGTGACCTCATGCAACAGGGTTGGCAAAGACAGTTTTTTGAACAGTATTGTTTTCCTTGACATACACTTCTATCTACATTCTGACAAAGAAACATCTTAGAGCAGTTTAAGTAAGTATACAGGTAGAGAGAGACAAACGCTAAGTACTGTAGTAGGAATTGCACTGTTAAAACCTTGTTCTTTTAAAATATTGTATGGTTCTTGTGATATATGGGTCTGTATTTTATGTTTTACATACTTTTATCTATTTTAGTAAAACTCTATTTTTAGAGCCTACTTGGTCTGTCTTTGAATTTCTTTTCTTTAACAAGTGAAGTATATATGGTTAAAGCAGACACTGTGCATAAGCTTGAATGGTGATACCAAACTGGAAAAAGGTAAGAGTAATCTGAGGTCTTTTATTAGAGTTTCTAAGGGTTCATTTCTGTACTCCTGGTTAGGGGCCTGTAGGCAAAGATATCTGCCCCCCCCCAAAGACAGAATTATCTAAGTCTGTGCATTGGGTATGCTAGCAAGAGGTACACAGTTTGAATCCCTCCAACTCTTGAGACCAAAGATTGATTCGAACCTACAAAACAGACAGGAGAGTTACCCTGTTTCTATTAACTGTTCACAAGACTGTGCTCAGAGGTTAGCATTTTGGGAGCAGAGGGCTGACCTGTTGAGTGGGTTTGTGACAGAGAATGGTGAAGGGTTGCCTCCAGATGTAGCAATCCCTAGCTATCCAGTAAGATTGTGCATTGTGTGCCTCAAGGCTGGAAGGGATGTGTTTCTGATACCCCACAATTTGGATTGCCTAGCAATGTATGGTATGAGCAGGGGTGCAGCGCCAGCGAGGGTATAACAAATTCTATTCACTCCCACTTGGACCAAAGTAGGAAACCCTGCAAATAGCAGCATGCAGCACCAGGTTGAACCTGTTGGGGGAGGCTTCACAGAGTGTAGCACAGAAGGAGAGAGCAACATTGATTTACTGCAAGGTCAGGAACAAAGAAGAGATTTTACACCCGTGTCCTGGGGGGGCAGTGCAGTGGAAGGATCCATGGACCCATGGAAGGAGGGTCTAAGTCCTAGCCTAGTAAGGGAGGATGAACTGCAAGAGACACTAAACTGAGAGGTATCTACCTCTGCACCCAGTGAGGAGTGGACTATCATGGGAGTGAGAACATCTGCTCACTCCTATGGTCAGATCCTGAGTAAGGAAGAGCTGGATGAAGAAATGTATCTTCATGTTGAGGGTACCCATGAGTCACCTCAAGCTCTTGACTCAGAGGAGCCAGAGAGAGAAGAAGAAGGCTCCAGTAACCTGCCCACAGAGAAGGTCGGGGACAAGTTCTTTCATTCTTTAAGTATGCGGCACTGGTTCAACCAGGACTGGCCACCCCCAAGCCGAGCCATGGGTCACAAACGTGTGAAGAATAGCAAGGAGAAGAGACTGGTAAGTAGGAGGGCTGACGCCATATATGGGAAGTCCTTTCCTACCTTTCCTCATAGAGTCTGGGAGGAAATTGAACAGAACAGGAAGTCCTGGTTGTTGGAAGAGGCAAGCAAGAATTTGTACTCTGGTGCAGCTGAATGTGTCAGGGACAGTCATAAACGACCAACTGAAATTCTGGAAATTGGGCAGAACTCTGTTTATGGACACTGTGCGAATTATGAACAAGGCAGGGAATGAGACATTCCACAACATCAACTTTGAATGCCCAGATGGTGTCATAGTTATTGCACCTCACACTGAGTGATATTAGTCTTAATGATGCCACTCCCTGTGAATATGCCCAGCATGCCCAGAGGGAAGCAAGCAGTGGCAGCCCAGTGTCTGTCATTCAGTGGCAGCAGTATCGAAGGGGGAAGATGCAGCTGTACTGATGTTCCAGGATTCTTCAGGTGCATCCAGATTCATCAGCTCAGCAGCATTTTCCCATTTCCCTTTTGCCTTTACAACCACCCCCTCCTCCCCACTTCCTAAGATCTACTGACTCACGAACCCTGGTGGTCCCATGTCAGCCTGCTCAGACAATAATCGGGTTATTCCTATCGCTTCCCAAAATCTGGAATTCACTTCCCTCAAATTCTCCACTTATCCTATTGCTACTCCATTAACTCTGCCCTCAAGAACTTCCTTGCCCCTTCCTGTGCCTGCCATGACCATCCCTCATTCCCCGTAACTCCCTTAAGCCCATATTACCATATGCCTACTCCCCACTACTTCTATTTCCCTTTCCCTCTGATCATGCTCCTCCTTGTCCCCTCTGCTCCCTAATCCTAAAGTGCTCCTCCCCCTTCTTTCTCTACCTTTAATCTGTCTCCCTCCTATGAGCTTTATCACTGCTTTGTGCCAGCAGGATCCATAACATGCATTGGGCAACAACTTTACCCCTTCCCCTATTTCTCCTTTTACTGCACCCCCTCAGTCACTGCTAGATTACTGCCTTATGCAGGCAGGGTCACCAAGCACACTGGTGGGGTACTACCCCCCTCACTATAGTTGACCCTCTGCTACCCCCTCCCACAACATCTCTCCCATCACCCCCTCACATCACTATATATAAAAAAACTGTCATCACCTATAACTGGTGTCCAGTCAGTAGGGCTGTCTACTGCCCTGCCAAGATAGGAATAATAGGACAATGTTGAATTTCAACTCCCCTTCCCTTGTATACCCCTCACCTATAATAGAGCTCTCTCATCACCCTGACACACTCTACCTCTCCTCTCTCCTCCTAACCCCTTCCGACTAACATAGCCTAACACTGGCATACACCTACACTCAATTAAGCACTTATAACCTACTGCTATATCGCTTTATATGCACTTTGGTCCACCCTGCCATCTTAGTTTGTCTTGAAAATCATGTTCTGGCTGCATGTCTCAAATTTCTTTCCTTCTTCCATTCTACCCTCTCAAGTTTTCATTCCTCCTTCCATTCTTATTTACTGTATTTATACATTCACAGATTACAGTATCTTTGAGCACATAACAGCTCTTTTACAAAGGTTCCAAGTCAGTGGGAAGGGTGAAAGTCATACAATGGATGGTATTACATAAAGGTTTGACAAGAAAGTATTTAAAATTACATTAACATTGCAACTAAAATTAAAACTATGAATTGATAGGAAATCAAAATAACCTAATAAAAGGAGGCAGCCTAAGGTGCTTTGTTAAATAGGTACAGGTAGATCTGGGAGAACAAAAGTTCAGGTAAGTAAAGATAAACAGTGGAAAGATGGTGGAGGGCAAGAGGGGTGATGTGAAAGAAGAATCGGGAAAGGAGGCAGGAAACAGGGCAGAGCGGTTAGGGTGAAAGTGGTCATTCACAGAGAAAGGGGGAGAAGTAGGTACACAGGGATTTGTCAATACTGCTGAGGTAGTGCCATGTCAGTTGAAACAGTGACAGGAACTGTTAGCTGTAAGATGCTGATGAAGAGTGCCTTTACATGGTCCCAGTGTTGGTAAGGAGGAGATATCACTAAGCAGCGCAATAAACCATAGTGGTACTCTACATGTAAACGATCATTGCCTTTGTGTAGTCCGGCATCTTGGGACAGAGAAGAGTGGGTTGACTGAGCTACAAATGTGCTGGGAGCTGCAAGAGGGGTTAAATAAGTTTGTAACTCCAGAAGGCAGGAGCCCAAGAAGTGCCTTTTTAGTTAGCAAGCAGGTTTGATAGTGAATCCTCCCATTTAGCCAAAGCCAACCTGTTTGCTCATACAGTTCACATGTGTGGGTAAGGCGTGCTGCTCCAGTAAGAAGTCATCATGCTTTATTGAGTTCCACAGATATTCTGCAGAGGTTGATGGTGGAAGCTGAGCTGTAGATAACCAGACCATTGTCAACAATGGATAGTATGGAGCTATAGATAGCTATTCTAAGGGCTTCAGGATTAGATTGTGTTTATGTCTATGGAGTAACCCTATCTTGATACTGGCAGACCAGGAAACATTCTCGACATGCTGGGCATATGATAGTGAGCTATCCAAGGTTACCCCAAGGTACTTGAAATGCTGAATTTGTTCAAGCAGGAATGCCAGAGGAATTCCTGATGGTTAGGGCACTGGATCTGTTTTTGCTGCGAGCAGCACTGAAGAACATGACCTTCATTTTTTCGTAGTTCAGAATCAGCTTGTGTTTCCTGAACCAGTCCTCCACTTCCTCAAATCTGAGTTGAAGCTGGTGTTGCAGTGGTTCAGGGTCAGTGTTGCTACTGTATATGACTGCATCATCTGCATAGAGGAGGATCTGCTGGTGGCAGAAGTGAGGGAGATTGTTAAGCAAAATGCTAAGGAGAAGTGGACCCAATATGGAGCCCTGTGGTACTCCAGAGTGGACATGTTGATGGTCAGAGGTGACATTAGCTATCCTCACCCATTGGGAGTGGACTACAAGATAGCTTTTGAACCAGGACACAGTATCTGTCAAAAGGCCAATTGAGGACAATTGCTTGAGAAGTAGAGCGTGCTTCACTGTATCAAATGCCTTTGTAAAGTCTATGAAGGCCACACCCACAAATCTACCTTGATCCAGAGACTGGTGAATGAAACCAGTGAATTCTAGCAGTGCTGTGGTAGTGCTATGTCGCTTTCTGAATCCATGCTACTCGGGGCACTGGATCGAGAATTTTTCCATATACACCACCACCAACTGATCCACAACTATGCACTCAAGTGCCTTAGACACAGGTGGAAGTATAGAGATATGTCTATAGTTTGTGTGTATCGTGCAGTCTCCACTTTTGTGAACAGGGGTAACAAGGGCTGACTTCCAGATTTGGGGGAATTGTGCCAGTCTCAGTGAGAGGTTTAGAATCTTTGCAATGGGCACCAGTATTTCTTTAGTGATAAGGGCAACTAATATGAGATCTAAGGAATCACTGCTATGCCTTGACTTCCTGAGTACTTTTATTAGGTATTTCCTGATCATATGCAGCAGGACCTCTCAGAAGTGGAAAGGACATGGTGCAGGAAGGAAATCATCTGCCTGCTGTTCAGTGTCTTCAGTGATGTCCTTGAAACAGACTAGTCAGAGGACACTGCCCAGGTGAGTGAACGTGTTGTTAAAAGCATTGGCTATGGTCAGTGGGTCAAGGGTGGGAGGGGTCCATTAATATTTAGTATGTTGGGTGCAACCTTAGCATCTTTACCTGTTTCAACTTTTATCTTGTTCCAAAAGTTCTTACTGTCACCCCAAGTGTTAGCAAGCTGTTCCCTATGGTACTTGCTTTTTTAGATGTGAATAGTCTGGGTGCACTTATTCCTGGCAGTTTTATATTTTTGTTCATCTACATGTTTGCCAGTAGCCTTTGCACAATGCCAGAGGTGATTTCTCTGGTCATCTAACTAATGAGGTCGGCGAATAACCAGGGATTGATGGTGCCTCGGGTTTTCATCCTTGTCAAGGGGGCATGGATATCACAAGCTTCATTAAAGTGCTTGATGAAGTGGTACAGAGCTATATTTACAGTATATAATTTGTGGCATCAAGTAATGACCAGTCAATGCTATGGAGGTGGTTTCAGGGGTTCCAGATGTCCCCAATTTAGTACCCTGTTGAAAATTGTTTTAGGGGAGGGTTTATTGAATTTATTTGACCAGTTACAGGTAATAGAAGGTTGGTCTCTTAATGCATCAGGGAGAACATTCACGTTTGTGACACAATCTGGACAATTGGACAGTATCTAGTCGAGAAGGGTACTCGTACCTGTCTTACAATTAGCCCTAGTAGGTGATGGAACAAGCTGGGTAAAGTTGAGTGCAGAGATTGTATCCTTAAAGGAACCTACTTAAGGGGAATGCCAGTTGATATTGAAGTCACCCATAATTATCATCTCAGCATTATGGGGCAGGTTAGTAATGTACTCCATCAAGCTATGGAAGCCTGTGAATTGGTCCTTACATGGTATTTAGATGGACCCAATTGTTAGAGCTTTATTGTAGGCCACAAGTAGAACATTGATGGCTGACACCTGGGTGGCATTGCCTAGGTTGTCCATAGGTAATGTATGTCCCATGAGTGTATCCTTGATGTATATGGCAAAGACACCCCCTCATTTTGTGAGTCTATCATGACTAAAGATGGCGTAACCAGGTATGGCAACAGCCAAGTCAGGGATCTTCAGGGAAAGCCACATTTCCACAACGGACAGGATGTCAGGGTTTTGCTGTTTGACCCAAGCTTGGAGTCTATCTATCTTACATAACAGGCTGCAGATATTGACAGATGCCAACGCAATTGAACCAGTCTTGTTTGTGTTGCTAGGTGAAGCAGATCTTGCTGGGCTAGGGTTAGGGTGCACATTTCCAGACAGTAACAACAACATTAGTAGAAGTCTAAGCATGAAACCTTTCACTAGTTTTGAGATTCATCTTGTGAGACTGACATGAGTTTGAGCTCTTCCTTCTCTTTATGTGCGCCACAGTAAGGCTAAGTGGTAATGACAGTGGTGAGCAGGGCCCACATTTCCTGATGGATTGCAGGTGCACCAGGAAAGATGGAGGAGTCCATAAAACTTCCTCTCTTAACTCCAATCACTGTAAATCTTGAATATCTACATTATATTAATGGCTTCCAATCATTATTGGGTCACCTTACCAGCTAGTGCTACATACTGCTGCCAAGTTATTATATGTGTTCCAGTGTTACCAACTGTCACCAACTGTTGCCAGTTTGCAATATGTGTCTTCATATCTACTATACTTAACTGTTGCATTGTTAGTCAATGTTATCCACCTGTAATCCCTCCTGCTCTCATTGTATGCAAGTAAGCAAATTGTATTCCAACATTGTAACATTTCTCTGTATTCTATCCCATTGTTCCCTACCAACCAAGTCGCACCAGGAAATGAGCAATGTGTTGCTCAGCATGCCTTCCCAGTGAAACATTTCAATAAATAAATTTTCATCACATGGCCTTCCCGATGACATCAACCCCAGCTGTTTTCCTGTTTCATCGCATGGCTTCACATATGACATCAGGCCAGCTGTTATCCTGTTCCATCATTTGGTTTCTAGATGACATCAGCCTAGCTGTTTTTTCTGTTTCATCACCTGGTTTTTCAGAGGACATCAACCCAGCTGTATCCGATGATGCTGCCTGGAGGGAGATGGTCCTCAGCTCGGAGAAATAAGGTGATCCTTTGTTTTTGATTTTCAATGAACTGGTAAGGCCAAATTTTCTATTTTCTAACTGACTTTGCACAACATACCTTACACTGACAGACTGATCACAAACTGTTTGAATCATTCTCAAAGACTCTCCACTTGGATTTCAGTGCTTTTCAGGCCCTACCCTGTTCCAGAATTGTTCTTCAGTGGGCTCTAGCCCAGGAGAGACTCTTTTATGGACTCTGCCCTCGGGCAACAACATTCTGTCATTAATATGGACAATTTAAGGCATTCCACCCCCAAAAATGTGTTGTATAAATGTTTGTTTTCCATTTTTTACATTTGTACTTTTCTAGAAAATAGTTTGTGATTCTCTAGTGTTCATGTGGAGGTTTAGACACTGTGTGGTATGCAGAATGTGGTATTTTGTTTTTCTTCTCTTACATGTGTTCCTGAGGAAGAAAGGAAGAAAAGAAGAGGATGTGGGAGTTCAGCCAAGTTCCTCTTTTTTTTTTAGAGTTGTAGGATTGTTTATGGTTAACAGGGTATTAACATGTTTTTTCACAGGTGTGAAAGTCTGGGGAAAATCTAGGAAATGTAATGCATTGCAATGTATTGTTTTCTTGTTGTTTCTTGTTTGCAGATATCCTGGGAGCTTCCCAGAGAGGCAGCCTGGTCAGATAGATTTTCCCTATGAGGGCTAGGGGGTAGACAAGCTGTGGCCCTGACCTGCAGTATGGGCATCAGTTCTGGTCTATTAAGGCATACTTCAAGCAGTTTTGTGGAGCCACTGAATAGTCATAGATAGATCATAGGATAGGGGCTGAAGTCTCATCAGCAGGCTTCTGTGCCTCTAATGTCACCTGCCTGTGCCTGGCACATGCTAGGAGAGGGCTTGATCACCCCTTTCCATAGGTAACATAGAGGGTAGTATGGCCTGCTGCTGGGTAAAGAAATGACTGTGGACAGTAATTTACCTGGCTTGGGGCAAGTGTAACCCCCCTGTTCCCTGGGGTTAGCAGAATCCCATCAGTAGGGAAGGCAGCTGGTGAATAACTAGCTAAATAGATTTTTACCTGCTCCCTCTCTGTTTACTTGGTCTCAGCTGAGTTGAGAGAGGTGATGTCATTTAGAATTCTTGCAGTAACATAAGCCACAGTAGCTAGCTGTGAGTGAGGAGTTTTAGAACCTTCAGTTAGCTGTTGGTTAAAGTTCTCAATTTTGTTTCGTCCAGAGAGTCTGTGAGTGGAGATCAATGAGTGAGCAATGGAGGGGTGAGGAGCTGCAGTGTGGGCTCTGAGGAGAGCCTATGTTTTCTCACCCTAGTGCTGAGAACCATCTGCCTGCCTTATGGAAGTGGTGGAAACCATCTAGCAGGAGTTCCTGATTTTTCTCATCCCCTGTGAGATGAGAAAGACTGCAGAATGGATCTGAGGGGCAATCTCCTGACTTTGATCCAGGACATTGAAGTTGCCTTTTAGTGTACAACCATGAGTAATCTGATTTTGGGTATCCCATGAGGAATGTACTTGTGTTTTCTTTTGGGGTGTACTCTGACAAAGGGAATTATGCACTAAGTTCTATTCTGTTTGAGACTGTTCTCATCCTTTCTTAAAGTTGGCTGACAATTGTGGACTTCCCAGTGAGAGCTGACACATTCTTCAAGACTTTAATTTACACTCAGAAGTAGTGTGTTTCTAATGCTGAATGTGACAGTCATTCCAAGATGCATAGTTCTACTGTTTTACTAATGGTCTGAGGTGTAACTCTGAAAGAATGGCTGGGTATGGACTGTGGAAGCAAAAGGTGGGCAATCCCACATCTGGAGTGACCAGTTCAGCATTATAGGTTCTGTAAGGGTGCCTGCTTATTCAGGACATGGTGGCCAATGTCTGAAGAGAAAGTTTACCCCCAGAGTGTGGGTTGTGCTAATTTTGAGCACCAGTGTGCTCTGTCATGGCCAGTTGCCCATTGCCAAACCTTTAAATCCTATGCCATATAGGAAATGTTTTAAGTCATGACCAGTGCCACTACAAGAATTTGTGTGCTCCATTGTGGCCATTGCCACCAGAAGAGAGGTGTGTTTCAGCTGAGGCCTTGCCACTGAAAAGGTTTTGAAGTCCTATGCAATATGGGAAGTTTAGAGTTTCTGTCTGCTACAGATGTTGTGTTCTGCATTGCCTTATGCCATGAAGAGTAAACCCTTGGGTCCACTTCTGCTTTTTTGTACCAACTTTGGAATAAAGCCACACTCCAGAATCCCAGCTTGGTATAGACAGTCTTGTTACTGCTTCCTGTGTGGAACTACTGGGTACCCCTCTAGAAGTACAGCCCTAGCATAGCCCCTAGCAAAAGTTCTCTCTTCAGGTCTGGTGTTCAGTAATGGTCATTTTGTGTTTCAGTAATACTTATGCTTTGTACCCCCACCCCTCTCTTTCCCCTAGAAAGAAAAATATGGGAGGTGTGCTTACGAGTTAAACAAGTGGCTGGTGGGGGGGGTTACAGTAAAATATAAATAATGTAGTTTAATACGGATGTATATTAGCATGTTAAAAATATGAATGTTGGTTTCTTTATATGATTTCTATATGTTATGTTTTTGAACCCTTCAGTAAAAGATTTCCCTACTCTTTTCAAGAAGTACCATGGGATCTTTAACATCCAACTGAACAACCACCAGAACAGACAGATGGGACCATGGTTTAACATCTTATCTGAAAGTCAGACCCTAACAGCAGAATGAAGCTGTGACTTAAATCCACAAAAATGGTTCCCCACCTGACTTCCTAGCAAGTCAATGTTTGACTCCATCCTCAGAGCCAAGAAGGACCCCTGTTACCTTGCCCACTGGTCTCCCAGTTCCCAGCCCCTCAGCCCAGAACTGTAGTTAGTCACAAGTGAGCTGCTGATCAGTAGTGAATTGAGCTTTAAATACAAAAAAATCTAAAGTGCACCAGCACAGCGTGAAGAAGAAGAAGAATCAGCATTTATATAGCGCTTTTCATACATCCCAAAGCACTTTACAAGTAATGCTAGACTGGTAGTGAAGTGACTGAATGTATGGTGATGGCCATATCGCACATCATCACCCACACACAGCCTGGATAATTGTGTGGAGCGTACTCAGTCCCCAGTTCCATTCTGTCTCATTAAACTCTAAGTCCCCCAACCAATCCTAAAAGTTCTGGTTATTTCTTTAGGTGGCTGACCTTTAGAAAGTCCTGGGAGAAGGCTCTACCCCAAAAGTTTATTATAAGGCATTTAGTAGAGCCTTCTCCAATGGCTTTCTTAAGGTTAGCCACCCCAGGGAACAACCAGGGGCTTCTAGGACAGGTTGGGAGGACTATGAGTTTAACAACCACTTTGATTAAAAATAAGTCCTCAGAGGCTAAAACCCAGACACTGCCAGTGGGTGCTTTGCTTAAAATGAAGCAGTTTCTGGAGTCTTTGACTAACCCGCGGTCAGTATGTGCTTAGTGAAAAAGCCCTCAAAGTTTCCAAAAATCTACAATTGCAGAAAAAGACCCGTGGTCCATCTAGTGTGCCCAGGTTTCCTATATCTCCAGGATTATTCTTGGAACCTAATGTGCTAACCCTCCTGGACTTTGTACTGATTAACTTCCCCGATCATGTCAGCACTGGTAGACACTATTCCCTTTCATTCTGTCCCAGGCCTGTTTGAACCCCCTTACTGTGCTCACTTCCACCACCTCAGCTGGCAGACTGTTCCAGGGCTCCACCCTCCTTTTTGTTAAAAAGTACTTTCTCATGTCTCTCCTGAGCCTCCTACCTGACAACTTCCTTTCGGGATCCTGTGAACTTGAGTTTGTACTTAAGGTAAATAACTCTGTGCAGTTCACTTTGTTAATTCCTTTGACAACCCAATTTAATTTAATTGGCATACTGGTCCTTGTAAGAACAGAAAGCAAATGGCTTGATATCTTTTATTGGACCAACGTAGATGTTACAATAAATAACAAAGTGCCTAAGCTTTCAGACCAACCAAGTCCTGAGGAAGTTAAGCTTCTGAGAAAAGACTTGGTTGGTCCAAAATCTTAGGCACTTTGTTCTTTTTTGTAACATCTATGTTGGTCCAATAAAAGGTATCAAGTCATTTGCTTCTGGATTAATTCCTCTGAAGAATTTTAAGGTCTCAATTATATTGCCCCTCTGCCTTCTGGTTTCCAGTGAGTACAAATTTAGTCCCCGACACTTTCCTCATAGGATTTACCCTGCTGTCCTTTAACAATGTAGGGCATTCTGTGTTGCACTGTCTCAAACCATCTTTGTCTTTTCTGAGTTAAGGACTCCAAAACTGGGCACAGTACTCCAGGTGAGGCCTCACCAGGGCTCTGTAGAGGGTCAGTATCACCTCAAGGCTGGCAGCTCTGGAGCACTTACTGGATCATCATGCTTTTACTATGGTACTATGCTGCAACACACTGGTGAATGCTTAGTATCTATTGCAGTCTCTGAGAGCCCTGGCAAAACATTATTTTTTAATTATGAAAAGGTATGCCATTACTGCCTACACTTTCCTAATATTTTATTATCACTATGATCAGCAAGAGATGCTACCTTGAAACCAGTGTCTCATTCCTTTCTAGTGCTACTTAAAGAGGCTCAGAGAGAGTGGAGGGCTCCTGGCACAGAACAGAGCAGTGGCTCAGCTTTTGGCAGGAGAATGGAGGACAGACAATGGGATTGTAGACTGGAGCTGTTCCAAGCTTAATCACTACACTAGTTAGTAACAGAGGAGGATAGTATTTGTTTTAAAACAAACAAAATATTCTACTCTCTTCCCCCATGTAAGTGCTTTTTGCATTTCTATGTCCTTATTTTTTACCTAAGTAAGACACGGAGTGTTATTGTGCTATTGTGGGGGTTATTCCTAAGACAGCTTGAACTTATTTTAAACACACTTTAGTGCTACAGGGATATAGCGCCAGTTTCCTTTACTTTTTTCCTGTCTTTGATTATTTCACATTTTTATTTTAAAGACAAATATCCATATAATATTATATTGGCACAAATAATATAAATTAAAAGGATTTCTTGCCTTTTCCAAGCACTTTTACACAATAATTATTTCATTATCTGGTTGATTTAATCTAATTAATACAACCATGTTTATGGTGGATTTCCATATGTTGACTCATAGATATTCATCTAACAATGATTCAGTCTAATTAAAACAATCATATTTATGGTGGACTTCTGCATGCTGATTCATAGGTATTCATCTGAGGCATTAAACATGTGCTCTTGTACTTTTGAAGTTAATTATATTAACTTCACCTGTAGAAGTTAATTACGTGGTTATTACCCCTGTTATAAAAAGGGAGGCGCTTTTCCAGCTCTCATTTATATGAGGGCAGGGTGGGGTTAAGATGCTTGTAGTTTGAAAGTTTAGCTTATCACCTTGGCATAATCTTCGATTTTGCTCTCTCTTTTCATGACCATATCTCTGCCCTGACCTCTGCCTCCAACGCACGGCTGGGCATCCTCTACCAGCACAAAAAAAGCCTCCCCAAACTCACTCCGCTTGGCTGTCACCTCCTCGGTTCTTTCCCTAATTGACTACGGCCTTCCTGTATATGGCACGGCAGACCAGACGGCCCTCTGCAAGGTACGCCTAACACTCAAAAAGCATGTCGACTTATTACCGGTGCCCATAGACTCACCCATACCTGCCTTCTGTACTCCACGTCCTCCCTACTCAACCTTGATGAGCACCTCATGTTTCTAACCTGCCAAGTTACCTATAAAGCTCTCCATGGTCTATCCGCCCCTGGCCTTGCTAACTCTATTCACTGAACTAACTCCACGGTGTGCACTCGCTCCTCCTGCAAAGCTGTTCTGGTCGTTCCAAGGGCTCGGACCTCCCAGGGTCTGAGTGCATTCCCTCATAGAGCCCCCTCCTGGTACAACTCCCTCCCTGCTGGCATCGCTGATGCTCCCTCACTTGCTTGCTTCAAAACAGTCTGAAAACTCACTTGCTCAACTCACACCCTGCCACTGCCCCTGACCTCCCCCCACCTCCTCCCCAGTGACAAAGCTACCTGAGCTGCACTCCCCCCCTGCAGGGCCTCTTTTCAACTCTGCTACCCCACCTCCTGATCACTGATCCTAAAATTGCAGGTAGCAGTATTATGTCCCGCTTTACTAGAAAGTTGACTGTGCCTTATTGTTGAACTATTTTTGATAATTGTCTCTTGTATGTATGTCTTTGTCCTTCTTGTGATGAGGTACCTTTGTAAATCAGCCTCTGGCTCAAAGGTTGTTAAACTGATGTTAAAATAAATAAATAAATAAATAATTGCTAAGGCTCCTGGCATTCTAAGATTCTGTGGTTGCAGAACTGTCTGCAGAATTTGCATCATGTCACAGAATTCATATAGTGCCTCAGAATTGATTGTTTTTGGTAAATTTTCTTTCAAATATACAGTTTTTCCATAGTGCCAGGCTCACCCATCTTGTTTATCCTGAAACTGCTCTCTATGCATGGCATGTGATGTCATCAATGACATCACATCATATTTTAGCCAACGGCAGGACTGCATTCTGTCACAAAAATGAATAAATCATGGCACAGAAATCAGAAAATGCTGCCACAGAAGCCTTGGAGCCCTGATCATAAGTTTTGAGCTGTGTCAATTAATTATAAAAAAAGTTTAGAAAAGCATTTTACCTCTAAATTTAAAGATTTTGCTGGTTTTAAAATGGGAGTTTGATGACAAGTCTCACTTTTTGACAAATGAAGTGCCACTGAGCAGCTAAGCAAGCTAATCAGATTACTACAGAAACGCCAGACTGCTTTGCCTGATGGAAACACCAGTTTGCTTAAAGTCATTAACTCTAGAAACTCAAAATACAGTTTTCAAAGTAAGCTTTGAAACTTTATTTCTCTAAATGTAGCTTTAAATTTATAAAACCTCAAGGGTTTAGATGTTATGATGCTTAGTTGACTAAATATTTTTAGTACCGTCTCAGTTTTTACGATAAAATCTTATTAAAAGGAAACTACTTCCTTAATAGAAATTGCAGCTCTACTGGATACTTTATTTACTCTTTGTATGGATATTTATTTAAAAAAATGCAGAGAATTAGAAGTATCAGATCATACTAATTTTAATTTTATTGGCAAAAAAAGAGGAAACCTAATTTTAATCTCCTGTAACAGAATATACTACACAGAATATGTTATTCTATTTTTAACTTAGTGACTCTTCTTAGAGAACTCCCTTGCAACTCTTCTTCCATTCAGAACTGCATTCATAATTACTGTTCACCAAATTTATCATGTTTTGAGAGCCTTCTGAACTGTTCTGAACTGCAATGGTTGAACGCCTGGGCAAAGACAAGGTGGAAATAAAGGAGACTTATTCTACATGAATGGCTTGAAGTCTCTTCAAAGATCCTGTGGGGAAAAAAGTTTTATCTATTTCATGTGCACGTAGCATAACTAAGTATTTATAATTTATGATAGCTTGTTATCACTACTGGGTGTAATGTTAATACAGAAAATCCTCTCACTGATAATTAGTCTCTAGGGAAAATTCTTAATGGACGTAAGTAAATTTGACTATTTGCTGTTAAAAAATTGGACAATTTGATGTAGAACAAAACTGGGCCGTTCGTGTGTTTTAAACTGTGATCTGTTGTATAGTTTAACACTTGGAAACTTGATATAATATCACAATAATAATGTTTTTAATATTATGAGAACATGTATCTCAAAAAAAGAGTAAGATCATAGCTTCTCCTAATTTAGATAGCCGTAACAGCAAAAAGAAAAGAAAACAATTATTGTCTGAGTGGTGAAGGAGGGACTGAATTAAGGAAAGGGAAGATCAGTAAAAAAAAAAGGAAAAAGGAGAACGACCAATTAAAAATAATTGATTTTATTGGCAATAATGCCTCTACACCCATATTGCATAAATTGTACTGTTTTTAAAAGTTCAAAGTTGCCTAAAAACCAAAATAAACTAGTAGATGAACTCCAGTTGGTTCAGGTATCATATAAATCAAATGAGGATGGATCCATAGACCTTGATAAAAGTATTAATCTTGTGAAAGACAATGTTATTGAAATTGAACAACTACAGGATGAATCTCATGTGGCCCAAGTAGTCAATGAATTGGGGACTACGACTGATAGATTAACATCTACTCAAATACGGGGACAATAGTTTATTTCAGCCCCCGTTATAGGATTTATAGAGAATTCCCTTAAAGGTAAGTTTAAAGTACATAATGTCTCCTCTTCTTCTGTAACCAGGATTGTCATGGCAACCATTTTCACAAAAAGATAATCTTGAACAAGATATTCAAGAATCCAAAGAGCTCTCTTGTAATGCCACACCTTTCTCTAAGGACCTTTTAGAATGTATTAAAGATCCTTATAATGCAAATGTTACAATACTAAAGACAATATGGGTCCTTAGAGATGAAATTATGGGAATGAGACCAGACATCATGAAAAATCAATTTATGATAACACATTTGGTAGATGATAATTACAAACTGTATTACAAAAAAATGAGAATGGGTCATATATATTTCATAAACATAAGGAACAAAGAGAGAATATAACATTTAATAAAGCTATGCAAGTTAATGACCCACCTCTCTTTCACAAGACGAGGTGGTTGATTTAACAAATACTCAGCTGACTGTAATAAGTAAATCGAATAAAAAAGGAATATGTACAAAAACCAACAACTTATGTAAAGAATACCAGTAGGAAAAAGGAGAAATCAAAAAACAAGTGTACCAAATGTAAACAGGCAACAGAAAAATTGTAATCTATTTCCTTACTGCAGTTGCAAAACCTTGAGGATAAAGGAGACAAAAATAATCAAGATAAAGAGATCTGAACTATAGGCAGTAATCAGAATGAAGGTAGTGGGAAAGCTTTTTTAGACATTAAATAACAGGCAATTGGAACAAATAATGTAACTTCAGTACCGCTACCACCGCCAAAGAGGGAAATTGTTTTGGACCAGATAGCATTAATTAAAATCAACGGTCTTTCTATACTTCAAAATGAAACCTCTAAAGCTTTAAAAACTAGAGTAATTTGCTTTTTTTTTCATTTAAATGAACAAGGAACTGGTATTCTGAGAGTCATCAGGAAAGAAAAAGGAAATAAAAAATATGAGATTTGGTTATTTACCAAAACAGTAAGAGAATGCAATGAATATCTAGGAACAGTGAAATGTAAATGAAGTTGGTATCACTCTTGAATATCCAGCTCCAATAACTAACATATGCCCTGAGGTATCTTTAATTTAGTTACATCTGGGAAATCCATTTTTTAAGTCAGTAATATTTTTTGGTCCAAATATGAAACAGAAGATACTCCTAAAAAAAGGTTAAATACCTTCTAGGACTGAAATGTCAGGATATAATTATTGAATCTAAGAATAACAAGTTTTTCAAGTGCCTATACTTCAGCTATCCTTTTTTTTTATGGAATCTGAAGCAAAAACAATGTGGGACATGAAATGCCAGCTAACTGATAATGGATGCAAGAGTGATGCTCTTCATGTTCTTCAAGATGTATACACAACTGATATGGCTGAAATGAGCCTCCAACCACAACAATGCAAGGCATTAGTATATATTGATAGGGTTGCTCAGAAATATATGATAACAGTCTTACAAAGAATCCTCATAAATAGGAAGTTAAACCATTATCCTTATTTGGATGGTATAGATCACAAGGAGAGTCAATAAAGAAAAAAAAAACTATAACTGAATTTTTAGAGAGAGCCTTAAATTTAAATTTGGGTAACAGGGCAGTTACATGGCTAGATGTTATACAAAGTTACAGTAATGTACCCCAGATATATATTTGCTTAACATATATGGACTCATTTATTCAGATATTACAGAAATTGAAGTTACTTGACAGTTTAGGACCAAACCTAGTAGAAATGGATCCGATTTTTTCAGAACCTAAGATATTAAAAGAAAGACAAACCCTGATAGATTCAGGGGAACAAGAACAAATGGGTACTGAACTTTCAATTTCAGCTACTAATAGATTCCAGACGCTTAGCAAATATAGAACTGCATGACAAGGAAAGTCATTAACTAAGGTAAATAAAGCTAATCAACACAAACAATAGAAAATTATTTCATGGAATATTAATGGAATACTTAAATTGTCACATATCCAATGTATACCATTTTTACAAACATATGACATGATAATTTTAAAAGAAACATGGTGGGCATCTGATATTTTGACATTACAAGGATATGATGTTTACATACAGTAACTAAAGCAGAGAAGAAAATAATGTATGGTAGACCATAAATGAGACTCATAACAGCAATAAAATTAAGGTATAGCATTAAACTAAAAAGCGTTAATGCTAGATTTGAATATATGTTGCCAATTAGAAGCCAAATAGATCCTTTTGACTTGATATTTATCAATGTATATTTTCCACACACACAAAATAAAAACTCAAATAAGGATATAGTAGGAATCTGGGAGGAACTCACAACCAACATATTAGAAATAGTAGAATTATTTTCTTGGTCAGATATATTTTTAGGGTGGATATTAATGCAATACTTCTACATCTATCTGACTTAGATCATGAACTTGATAGTTGTGTAAACATCTTGAATCCTCATTTGTCCATCCCAAGGAAATCAACAGACTCTAAATATCATTATACAGGTGCATTGCTCAACAATTTTATAGGTGAATTGAACTATATAGTGATAAATAGGAGAACACAAAGAGATAAAGGTCAGCGTACATAATATTCAGTTCATGGAAGTTCTTTGATTGACTTGATTATATGCAATATAAATGCTTTGAATAAAATTATAGATCTGTAAGTAATAGCATGTGCTGAATCTCCTCATTTTCCTTTGCAATTAATATTGAAATTAGAGTCACCAACTGAAGTACCAAATAAGCCTCCAATTAGTGTTATTTCATAAAATAAAATTAAATGGAATTCTCGTAACATAAAATACATAGCTCAAATACTGGACTTTTCAGAAGCTAATACAATTAAACAAGTTCTGCTTCAACCTGAAGATGTAAGTATGTTTCATGTATCTTGGACCAGAATGTTTTCACTCATAGCCCCAACACTTTCCTATAATTCAATACAGAATAATTTCACACATTCCTGGTATAATGAAAGATGTAAAAAAGAGAAAAACAATTTGAGTGAGATGATAAGGAAAGTTATAAAGAATAAGACCAAAGAAAATCTAAGACTCTTGAATGAAGAAAGGAAATAATATAATCATATGCTTGCTCAG
Source organism: Neoceratodus forsteri (assembly GCA_016271365.2). Lineage (NCBI taxonomy): Eukaryota > Metazoa > Chordata > Ceratodontiformes > Ceratodontidae > Neoceratodus > Neoceratodus forsteri. The sequence continues at coordinate 941,185,747 of CM057458.1, forward strand.
GAAGAAACAAAATATTAATCTAAATTATGGTTACAGTTTTATGATATTGTAATTAACAAGAACAAAGATTTTTAGAATATGGTGGTAAAAGATATACTCTATTTTGTGGTTTCTGTGGATTCATATATACATCCAAAATTATGGAAACTTAATTTTACAAAAGATTAATAATAACTGGTGAGCAATTTTTTCAATGTGCTCAATTAAGGTGAATATGCACTCTGTCACTCAAGCTAGAACACTCTGCCATTGGCTGTGCTGCTCCATGTGGGTGGGCTGAACAGTTTCTAAATCAGGGTGGCTTTGTATCTCTGCTAGTGAGGCGCTGCCACGCCATCCGATTCTCCATCTGGTCCATACTGCCTTTACATTCTTTTTTTTAAATAAACACGCAAAAAAGAGTCATCTGGTTGATGCTGCTGTTCGTCACCTTCAGCAACACTGTGAGCATGAACAGCACTGCCTGGCAGCACTACAAAACTGGGCTCCAAATCATAATTCAAAATAGTAGAAGATACTAAAGAGGGAGACAAGGTATGTGTGTGTGAGAAAACACTAAGAAACAAAATGGAGACACGGTGTGTGTGTATGTGTGTCACAGCACTAGGTGTGTGTGTGTGTGTCTGTCTGTCTGTCTGTGACAGAGAGATGGTCACAGCAGCAGTAGGGCTGTGAAAAATTGTTCACTAGTATATTATATAAAATAAAAGGTAAGGAAGTGTGCTTTTGAGAATTTAATGAATACCCTCAGTGTGGGATGCTTTGATAAACCCTTCAGGCTTCATCCTCGGGGTATATGTGGCATTCCAGACCTCAGGTGTGCATTAATTTGTCATATCATACACTTCTCCATCCTTTATTCTATATTTATTGTACTCTTGAGGAGAATTCTTTATCAATAGTGGAGAAATTAAAAATTAGATTACATTTAGATATATATCCTGCACCTTTCATTACTACTGAAGAAGAAATAGAAAAAGCTATTAATAATACTAGTTTTAATAAAGCACCTGGACCAGACAGAATCCTGAGCAATAGTTTGAAACATTTCCCAAATTGGTGGATCCCATTACTATATCATGCTTATAATTTTATGATACAACATGGAATTATTTCAGACACTTGTCAGGGTAACATAATCTATCCAATACATAAGTGAGGCCAGTTAAATGACACTTATACATATCACCCAATTAGTTTGATTGATACTTCCCAGAGGTTTTGGTCAATAATCATTAAATTTTTACCACATGGTCGAACACAGCGCAAGCAAAGCCACATAGCAAAATATCACTGTCACAGGAATGGGAAGGAAAGAGTTAATGGTTTGGATTGTGTAGGTACCTTATTTTTTTAGCAGTTTGAAAAAATACTCTCAGCTAAAATCCTCTGTCCAGCAGTATCCAGCTTGTGGAATTCCTAGCTGCTAAATAAGAGCTGGGTCATAAATCTTGAGTGGACATCTCAACACACACACAAACCTTCAGACACCTACACAGGGCAGTTTGAATGGATTGGATCATTCAAATATAAACTTAAGGGGAAAAGGGAATATAATTGGTCACTGATAGGTGTTCAATCTGATTGGGACAATTAAATACATACATGTTAGTTGGTTGGTGCATTCAAAGGGAGAATAGGAATAACCCATTCTCCAGAGAATATATAACCTTCTGAAAGACAGAGGAGGCTCACTCTTGCTTTGGGAAGCTGGAAGGGGAAACATAAGTTTGGAGCCTACCTTGTAGCTATGTCCGTGGAAGCTGGCAGTTACAATAGGGTTCAGTGTCTCTTGTAAGGACAGGAAAGGGTAAGTTTAGTATTAGCATATGTCAGTAATAGCCATCTTCTTTTGCCATCTGTTATTTAAAAACATTTGTTTACTTTTCGTGTATGAGTGTTATTCTCTTGTGTTGTAAATATATATCCTGTAAATGCTCAGTGCACTTTCTGTTAAGTAAAAAGCTATTTGTTTGCTCAACAGTTGTGACTGTGATGTCATTTTTCTAAGGTAATATTTGGGTTCCACTGGCTGAGGTAAACTCTGTGTAGCATCTGCCACCCGAGAGAGACACACTACCAGACTTTAACTTGTGCAATTGCACATTTAATTATTCAAGTCTGCACACTTGAAAGAGGTGCTGGAAGGAAAGTTTGGCTGGTGGCAGTGAATACCCGAGGACAGACACCTCTCTAAAAGCTGTTTCAGCCCAGAGGGAGAGGTGGGTTGTCACAATCGTGATGGGGAAAAACAGTGCTGCAAACAACCTCGCAATCCAGTGCTTCCTGACACCACAAAAGTACACAGCACACAATATAGAATACCATTTTTAATGTGGAGTGGCTATGCCCACTGCACCCCCATGTGGGGGGCATCACCCCAGATGCCCATAATAAATATAATCAACTCCAAGAGGGGCCACACTCAAGGAGAGGGGAAAAATAGGGCCAGCAAGGGTCGAGCACAAGAGACATCTGAGGGGGGACCACACTTGGGGATGGAGGGAATCGTGCCAGCAAGGGTTGGGCGCAACAGACAAAAAAAATATACTAAAGAGAAAACAAGAAAAAACCTACACATACAGTGCAGGAGTTGAACTCAAAACCCTGATGCTCTGATCTGTACTACCTTCTCAGACTGTGGTCCTATCCTCTGAGCCAAAACGGCAGTACACTGATTCTGCTCACAGTTCCATACTTGACATACTCAGCCTGAGTGAATATAGCTACAGGTAAGCGCTGTAATGTTCAGCACTATTGTTTCCACTCTCACTGTATTCACTCACGCTGATTTCCTTTTGCAGTTTTTACCACGCTCATATTGTTGTGCTCTTCTGCCCACATACCCTTCTTAGAAGATATTTACTAAAAGCTTGTTGAATAAATTGGATATCTGCATTGAAAACAGAAATATATTTGATGAAGCACAGAACAGGTTCAGGAAAATTCATTCTACAGTTCAACATTGTATAGCACTACAACATTTAATTCACTAGTATGTTCAAATAAATAAGTCAAAACTATTTTGCTGCTTTGTAGACTTGAATATGTTGTTTGATAGACTTAGTAGAAAGATATTATGGTTAACATTACTGAATTACAGAATAGATGAATTTTTGAATATTTTAATTAAATTACATGAAAATACCTGGCCTGAAGTACAATATAATCTTCAGGGTAGTCGTACGAATCCAACAAAAAACATAGGTGTCAAGCAAGGCTGTATGTTAGCCTCATTTCTATTCAACTTACAGTATATATTAACACTATTCTAGAGAATTTATATAATCAAGTCTTCCATTCACCAAGAGTCGCTAATCAAATAATTTCCTTTTTAGCATATGGTGATTATATAGTTTTATTATCAACATAATTATTAGGTCTGCAAAGGAAAATCAATATTTTTTCTCAACTATGCAATACTAGACACCTAGAAATAAAAAGAGGGAAAACACAAATGGTACTCTTTGGTTCTAATACATTACAAAGGTATAAACGTGGGATTAATAAAATACCGGTTGAGATAGTAAGGCATATGATTATCTGGGTATACACTTTGATATGAATACTAAATGAAACCAACATTTATACTATGCAAAATAGAAGTTACAGACCTCCATTAATGGGATTGAAAGATTTCTGTGAACCTACAGTGGTAGTTACACAAAAGTTAACTGTTAGCACGGTATACCAAGCATTGTGTAAGTGCGGTACCCATTAAATAACATGTAGTGGTACTGCACAATAATGCATGGTACCCGTGAACTTTTGCGCGATTACCACTGTATGGTGGATATGCAGTAAAGGGAGCAATAAAGGGAATCCGTATGATTCGCTATATGAAAATTTCCTTAATTGTGCAGAAATTGATTGAAAAGGATACATGCAGATAAAAGACTTTAATAAAACATCGAAAAACACTTTTTAAATAGGGAAGTAAAAAAATCGATTTTGCGGACAGGAAGGCTACTGTGATGATGTCACTGTCCCACCAGTTTTAACAGTGTGCATGCAGCAGGTGAGAACATGTGGCTGTGATGCTAAGTATCCTAGTATACTCTGAAGGACATCCTGGGGTTTATGTTTGCAGAGTGTAACAAAAGAATAAAGTGTGTTTCTTCTAACAGGATCCTTGTCTGTAGGATCAGTTTGTTTTAACCTGCTTCACTGCACACTGTTAGAGCTGGTGATGCACAGTGTCATCATCTCAGCACCATTCTTGTCCACAAAATGGATTCCTCCATATGACAATTTTAAAAGTATTTTTCTGTCTTACTAAAGACATTTTCTAAATATAACCCAGCAGTTTATATACTAGCTTCTCATGGTAACTTTTACAATAATTATATAGGGAATTGAATGGATTCCCTTTAACAGTAAAAAAAGCAAAAATAGCAAATTTATGTAGCAGACATCTGGGGTATTAATTGTTGTATTCTCCTTGAAATAATAATGAATTAATTATATCGCTATCTATTAAGACTTTGACAAAGCACTGCTGCACATTTTTTAAGAGTAGAACTGGGTTAATATTCAATTGAAACCCACATTCTAAGTAGAACAATAATCCTTTTAGCAAAATTACAAGTGATAAATAAAGATCAATTCCCTAAATTGTGCTTTGAAGAGCAGATTGTGTACTCGTTAAGAGGTTTCTCGCTCCATTACATGACATTTATAAGAACTAAATTGTATTAAGTGGGTTTCAGTTCTGTACTATTTGAAATATATAGAATGCCACATGCAATCCTTGCTGATTGCATAAGAACTAGATGTAAAAACATTATGGCACAAGATATGGCAAGCATTAATACTTTTAAAATACTTATTTCATATAAACATCTCAAAAGAGTTTTTGGATTGGAACCATATCTTACTGAGATCTTAAATAATGAAAAGAGATTTCTTATAACATGGTTTTGGTTTGAAACTTATAAATCCAAACATATAATGTTTAAACAAAAGTATGAGAGAGTAGTCTTTCCATTTTGTGACTGTGTAATAGGCAAACATGATGATCTGGAACATAACGTATTAAGATGTCCAAGGTTGTCTATACTCTTTACTTTCAATCAAAGTGTTATGTTAAAATGGATGGAAACAATTGAATTTTCTTTTTTGTGGCTTGAATAGTTGTTGTTTCCCATTAGGAATTGAAGATGATAAGCTACAGTATGCTAGTAGGAGATGTAGGTAATCAGATCCTAACCCTAAAGCATTTCATTTACATTTCAGATGCGGTAATATATTCTGGAATTAACTAAAGGACAACCAGGGCTGGTCTTAATCATTCTGGGCCCCTGTGTAGCCCTCTGCCGAGCTCCGCCACTCCATTCCCTGTTGGCCCCTCCACACATCCAGCATTTACACCTAACTAACCCTCCTGTCCTGTATTAATAAAACAGTAGCAGGTCTACTAGTTTAACCAGCATCTTTTAATTAGTGCCATAGACTGCATTGAATTATTTGACTTCACCATTGGAAATGAATCTGACTGATCCTAGAGCCAGAACTTAAGTATGATACTACTGCCATATTAATTTCTGTAAGGACAGGGACGTCATCACTGGGCACTCACACCCTCAGATACTCTGATTTGCAAACAAGTTAAACAAAACTTTTCTGGAGGTGTGAGAGAGAATAGAGAGGATTATCACAGGAGGCAGTATAGCGCAGTGGTTTAAGGCTCTGAGCTACAAACCTGAAGACCTGGGTTTGAATCCCACAGCCCCCACTCACTACTGTGTGACCTTGAGTAAGTTACTTAAGTTCCTTGTGCTCCCAGGCTGTACCTGTAAACAAGCTTTCAGCTTAGTGTGTCTCTCCTGGTTAAAAAAATAAAAATCATGGTACACCTGTAAGATTGCCACCTGTCAGGTTTTTTACCTGGTGATCACGTTCTCAGGGTCCCTATCAGTAAATCCAATTTTGCTCTGTGCTGGTGAGGTTTTTGAGCCATTGTGAGCAGGTGTCAGCTATAAAAAATGTTTTGCACTAGCCAGCAGGGCAAGGTGATTCAAAATTGCACTAACCCACAATTATAATGGTAAATTTTGATCACTTATGCAGGAGACAATGCAAGACCAAGAAATGCTCTGATTGTACATTTATCCTGCTCCCACATTGCTTCCTGCTCCCCAGCAGAAAAAAAAAGACTGCACTCCCATCATACAAAGTGAGCCCCTATCCCCATTGCTTTGTACCATGGCCTCCTCTCTTCCTCTTCTATTTCTCCACACACACACGCACACACACACACACACCAAACCAGTGGATATCACAACAGCAAATGTTCAATCAAGCAGTCCTAGCGTTGCACACACACAATAGCTGACATCATCATGCACCCCATCACACTGTCACTACCACCCACAGGGCAATAAACAGAGTCAGGCAGTGAAAGACACTCTCAGCACCCACCCTGTAGTCAACTGGAGATGTGCACTTCTGGAAGTTTTTGTACAGTCTGAAGTGAGCCAGGAGCACATCTAAGATTTCTTTGGGGTTGGGGCTACACAAACCTAAGGGGCTTCAGAAATAGAAAACTATGACATTTTTATTTTTAAAAAGCATTGATTTTAATATGCTCTGCACCAACAATAACAGATTTTTCTTTAACATTGTCCTTTCGTCAGCCCAAGGGAAACAGTACACTGGCATAATGCAATATTATCTCCGTTTCTATATAAGACTTGGTTTGCTGGCCAAGGCACCTAGCTTCACCTGAGCTCTTTCCTTCTAAGACTGCTTGAAAGGCAAAGTACAGAACCTTACCAGAGCAAGGGAAAAGGATTAAGACTTCTTTTGGCTAAGCAGATTTACTGTGTTGTGTTGTTTTTATTTTTTACTCACAGGGATCGCTACTGTTTGTTGCTAACATTTCATTGCTTTATTTTTCTCTGATTCAAATTGTTGTTGCTGGTATACCTTCTTCTGCATTATTACAAGGTGTGCCTACAGGTGTGTGTTAACAGATTACTGCTGTAATCTTCTGATTCAAATTGTCTTTTGCAAGGTATATCTTCTGTTACTGCTTTATTTTTCTCTGTAGCAAAGTATTTCTCACAGGGTATATCTTCTCTGAAATTATTAGAGGTGGAGCTTACATTTTTGTGACTTTTTTATCATTGGGCTAAGCAAAATTACTGTTTGACACTGTTTTATTTTATTCTTGTTTTTGGTTTTTGTTGAAAAGGTTTGTTGTCTCAGAGGTGTTTCAGTCTCCTTCTCACATTGAAGAAGCTAATTGCTCTCCTCCCACAGCTCTTCGAAAGGATTAGGTGTGTATGTGGGGGATGGAGCTGGCAAACTGTCAGTAATTTCCAACAGAAAGAAGGGTTAAAAGGTCAGGTTAGTTGATATCTTCGAGGTAGAAGATTTGGTTTGCTGGCCAAAGCACCTAGCTTCACCTTCTAAGACTGCTTGAAAGGCAGAGTAGAGAACCTTACCAGAGCAAGGGAAAAGGATTAAGACTTCTTTTGGCTAAGCAGATTTACTGTGTGGTGTTGTTTTTATTTTTTACTCACAAGGATTGCTACTGTTTGTTGCTAACATTTCATTGCTTTATTTTTCTCTGTAGCAAAGTGTTTCTTACAGCGTATATCTTCTGAAATTATTACAGGTGGTGCTTTACAGGTTTTACAGTTTTATCTAACATTAGGATAAGCTTTCAGGGTTACTGCATTTGTTGTTGACTGATTGTTTCTGCTCTTACCTCCTTGTTCTTTCATCCGTGGTTCTTCTTTTTGGCAGGGAAGGACCCAGCCACCCACCCCATACCCAACCACCCCACACTACACTCCTTTTATAGGGTACCACAGTTGTGACATTTCCTGTGGCAGAGCAGGAAGGCGGATCAGTGGGGCATCCACAAGGTGAGCTCATTTACTGAGGCACTAGTAATTTAACTTGTTATAAAGTTAAACAAAACAAAACACAATCAAACCATTACTTGCATTTTCTTCCTTCTAATTACTCTGACTAGGTTATAAACCCAGCAACTTATCTGGAATGGATATCATTAACTGCAGGTACTGTGGAACAATTTTCAGAAGGACAGTCTTACAGGATTTAGGACACTGTCCTACATGCTGGGCCATTGGAGATCTTAGGGCTCAGCTCCAGGCAGCATGGGCAGAGATTGCACGCCTCAAATTTCATATTCAAGAGGAAATACATTATAAGAACCACCCGCCATTTCCCCAGCATCCAACAGAAAAACCTCGACCGCAGAGGGTAGTTGGTCCAGGAGGTTGGCAGGTGGTTAGGAGGGGCAAATTGGGTGCCCCATCACTCTCTGCTCTCCAACATATTACCTCCAAAAACCATATAAACACTTCAAACAGGTATCTGCCTCTATCTCTGAAATCAAACAAAGAGGCAGAAGACAATGCAGAGCAGGACACTGCAGCAAAGGAGCTAGCATAACAAAACTCACCCAAATCAGGAAGCAAAACAAAAAAAGCAAAAACGAAATCCAAAAAACTTCTGATCATAGGAGACTCCATAATTCAGGGAGTTGATACCCATCTCCAGCCAGGGGTAATGGTCAGATGTCTCCCAGGTACATCAGCATGGAGAGACACTGACCGCATTGCTAAAATTGTTCACAAAGCAGGAGAAAACATTGATGTCCTAGTACACATAGGGACTAATGATCTCGCCAGCCGGTCAGTTGTAGAGACCAAGGAACACCTGACCAGGCTGGGTGACAAACTATCATCCATTTCGTCCGGCATCTCCTTCTATGAGATCCTGCCAGTCTGGGAGAGAGGGGCATATGGACGGAAGGTCAGAGAAGGGGAGATAGGGGAGCTAAATACATGGCTCAAGGGCTGGTGCCAGGAAAAAGGACACAGATTTGTAGGGAACTGGCAACAGTTCTGGGAATGAAAGTTCTTTAAATTTGATGGACTGCATCTGACTAAGGAGGGAGTTAGTGCATTGGGGCAGAAGTTTGATGTCTTTGCAGAATATTTAAACTAGCAAATGGGGAGGGTGCAGCACCCATTTCGTCGAATGGGAAGAACACCCTCCCCCTCAGCTAGTGGTCAAACAGGGATTCAGCATGTTTGCAGTTCATTTGCATCACCAGGTAAGAAAAAGGTTTGTCTCCCATATGACCCACAGGGTAATGCCAAACCTCACCCAACAACTAACACACCAAAATCTGGCCAATGGAAAATCATGTACACAAATGCTCACAGCCTGGGAACATACGAACATACAAAATCTGCCAGCAGATAAAGGCCTAGAGGTCTATCAAGTCTGCTCGAATGTGCCGCTAGCACCCCTTATTCTGCAGCTGCCCCTCCCTTCCACCCTTCCCCTTCATTAACCCTCCCCCTTGTCTTGTCCCATCCTTGTTTGTAGCAGTCCACTGTTCTACTGCATACTACTTCAGCAGGTAACGCATTCCACCCAGCCACCACGCTCTCTGTAAAAAAGTGTCTCCTCATCTCCCTCCTGAACCTTCCTCACTCCAGTCTCATGGCCCCTGGTGTCCCTCCCCTCCCTTACTTTGAACAGCCCCTCTGTACAAGTCTTGTTTATTCCTTTCATGTATTTAAAGGTTTCAATCATGTCACCCCTGTCTCTCCTCTCCTCCAGTGAGTACATGTTCAACTCCTTCAACCTCCTCTCGTATGATAAGTCCCCCAGCCCCTTAATCATCTTTTGTTGCACAGCGCTGCACCCTCCAGTAACTTAATGTCCCTCTTCAGATATGGACGCCAGTACTGAACGCAGTACCCAGGTGTGGTCTAACTAATGACATATACAGTGGCAGAATCACCTCCTCCTCCTCGAGGATATACCTTTGCAATACAACCCAGCATTTTGTTGGCCTTTGCAGCTGCCTTCCTACATTGTGCTGAGTTGTTCATTGACCCTGTAATGAGCACACCCAGATCCTTCTCCTCCTCTGTCTGGGCTAGCTGCACTCCCCCTAGCTGGTAACTCCTCCTTGGGTTCTTCATCCCAAAATGCAGCACCTTGCACTTTTTGGCATTAAAGCCCAGTTGCCAGGTGTCTGACCAGGGAAATAAGATCCCAAACATGCAGGCAATAATGTCAGAGGCTAAACTGGACATAGTAGCAATTAATGAGACGTGGTTTACCAGTAACCACACTTGGGAGACTTCAGTACCTGGCTATGTACTGTTCAGAAGAGACTGAGGTGCAAAAAGGGGGGGAGGAGTGGCCCTGTATGTCAATGAAAATATCAAAGCTACAGAAATTCAGAATACACATAAGGAGCCAGAAGAACTGTGGGTCACCCTGGAAACAGGAAATGGGACAGCCATAAGAACCAGGGTTGTCTACAGGCCACCAGACCAGGAGGAGGACATAGACACATTACTGTTAGAAGATATACAAAACATGACAGCTAAAGAGGATGTTCTGATAATGGGAGACTTCAACATGCCGGATACAGATTGGTCAATACCAGCAGGAACATCTGCCAGAACTAGACACATAGTGGATTCCCTGCAGGGGGAAGGCCTCAAACAACTGGTACAACAACCCACAAGAGACAAGGCTATCCTAGATCTAGTACTGACTAACAGGGAAGGGATCACAGATCTCCAGGTAGAAGGTCACCTGGGGGCCAGTGACCATCACATGGTATGGTTCAATTTGGCTACTACATCTAAATCATCCCATTCCAAGGCAAATATATTGGACTTCAGAGGAGCTGACTTTGATAAGATGGCCAACAGAGTTAAGCTAGCCCTGGCAAAAAGAAACACAGGTGAGGGGGTACAGGCAAAGTGGGCAAGCATTAAGGATGCAATACTTGAAGCAACATCCCATTGTGTTAGACAGAAAAGGAAGTGCAAAAGAAGAAGGAAACCACTTTGGTTCTCAAATACAGTAGCAGAAAAGGTCAGAGCCAAAAGGCTGGCCTTCAGGAAATATAAGGGAACACAGCGGGATGAAGATAGGGAGGCATACCAAACTGCCCTAAGGGAAGCAGGGAAGGCAGTAAGGCAGGCAAAGTCCCAAACTGAGGAAACACTAGCACAAACAGTAAAAGAAGGTGACAAGACTTTCTATAGATACATTAGTGAAAGAAGAAAGTCCAGAGGGGGTATTGCTAAGCTTAATGGAGAAAAGGGAGAATGTGAGGAGGAGGACCCTGTAAAAGCATCTATCCTAAATAGATACTTTTGCTCAGTATTTACTGAAGAGAAGGTAGGGCAGGGCCCACAGCTCAGCACCATGGACACAGGGGGGAGGGAGGTGAGCACTACTTCCTTCACAAAAGAAAGGGTCCTACAAGAGCTTGCTAAGCTCAAGGTGGATAGGGCAATGGGACCTGATGCACACATCCCAGGGTACTTAAGGAGCTAAAGGTGGAACTGCAGAGCCATTAGCAGAACTGTTTAGTGAGTCTCTGAGCACAGGAGAGTCCCAGAAGACTGGAGAAGGGCTCATGTGATCCTGCTCCACAAGAGTGGTAGCAGGGAGGAGGCAGAGAACTACAGACCAGTCAGTCTTACCTCAGTAGTGGGCAAGATTATGGAGGCACCTTAAGGAAAGGATAATGCAACACCTGGAATCCATAGGGGCACAGGATCCAAGACAGCATGGGTTTACAAAGGAAGGTCCTGTCAAACTAATCTCATAGATTTCTTTGACTGGGTAACCAGAGTGGTGAACCAAGGGGGAGCAGTTGATGTCGCCTACCTTGACTTCAGCAAAGCTTTTGACACTGTTCCACATAGAAGATTGATAAATAAGCTGGGTAGGCTTGGGGTGGGTCAGAAGTTGGTCAACTGGGTGGCAAACTGGTTAGCGGGCAGAAAGCAGAGAGTGGTGGTAAACTGTATACAGTCAGAAGAGATGCAAGTCACAAGTGGGGTACCTCAGAGATCAGTCCTGGGGCCAGTCCTCTTCAACATCTTCATTAGTGACCTTGCAGATGGACTAGAGGGTAAGGCTTGTCTGTTTGCAGATGACACCAAGATCTGCAACAGAGTAGATGATCTAGATGGGGTGGGAAGAATGAGAAGAGATCTGAATAAACTAGCAAAATGGTCAGAAGAGTGGCAACTGGGATTTAATGCAAAGAAGTGCAAGATCATGCACATAGGGAAGAGAAACCCTGAAGCCACCTATAGGCTGGGAGGGGAGTTGCTAGCAGTCACAAAGGAAGAAAGAGACTTGGGTATCATCATCATCACTGATGACCTGAAATCATCCAAGCAGACCTCTAAAGCAGTAGCTAAGGCTAGGGGGGTGTTAGGGTGTATTAGTAGGGGTATCACAAGTCGTAAGAGGGAGGTAATAATCCCTCTTTACAAGACACTGGTTAGGCCCCATCTGGAGTACTCTATGCAGTATTGGAGGCCACACCTTCACAAGGACATTAACCAAATTGAGGCAGTCCAGAGAAGGGCAACCAAAATGGTACAGGGACTGCATCAGAAGACATATGAGGACAGATTAATAGAGCTCAATATGTATACCCTTGAGCAAAGGAGGGAGAGAGATATGATCGAGGCATTCAAACACCTTAAGGGCATTAACAAGGTGAAAGAGTCTAACATGTTTAAATATAAGAAAATAGCAGAACAAGAGGACACAGCATGAGATTAGAGGGGGGCCGATTAAGGGAGAATGTGAGGAAATTCTTTTTCACAGAAAGGGTGGTGGATGCATGGAATGGCCTACCTCAAGAAGTGGTGGCAATGAATACAGTGCAGGGCTTCAAACAGGCATGGGATAGGCTTAAGGGAGCAATACAAATGAGTATGAATAGATAGGCCACTAACAGAGCAAAGGCCGATGGCACATTTATAAGGTAGAAAAAGAAATGGGCAGACTGGATGGGCCTTGCAGTCCTTATCTGCCATCAACTTCTATGTTTCTATGTTTCTATATAGGATGATCTATGTACCACAGGAATGCCTATTTTAAGCTTTAAAATTATGTATTTTATTAAAGTTTATTTTAGTACAATACATGATCCAAAGCATTGTTTTTAGGATGAAAGGACATGCTTGGTGGGATTGTATGGATAGTGATGGTGGGCATAGTCCATTTAGAAGAGCTGGGGACCCCCTACACTTGCCAGTAATGGCAGCTACATATCTGCAGATGGTCATTTCAGAGTCTGGTCTGCAGTGATGTCCAGTGAAAGAACAGAGTTAAGAGATTTGCAAGGGAGTGGAAAGTTATGGTAAGGCTGGGATAAAACCCACCACCTGCGGGGCCGACCCTGTATACCTCCTCACATTCTGTCAATGAAATATTGGACAACAGACACTCAAAATATACAGGGCCAGCCTTAGCTAGGTGCAAACTGTGCCCCTGCACCTTAGGGGCCCATATTTTTTTCTTGAGGAAGCAAAAATAATTAAAAACATTCAAAAATGTCTAAATTTTGTTATAGATGAAAATGTTTACCAGCAAATCAAAATAGAAGACAACTGGCTATGCTACTGTTACAAAAGGTGGGGACAGCCTTACTGCAGTGGAAAAGATTAGGTTAAGTAAGTTCTAATGGTGTTAATGGTCATACTTAATACATCCTAGGTTGACTGCTTTCACAAACAAAGGGCTATATTGACAAGAGAACTAGTTTGTAACCTGGACATGTAGGTGAAACAATGAATGATATGACAAAATTTGTTTCAAAAGTATGTGAGCACTCAAAATCAAGGGTCGATCTTAACATTGCTTTACTAGCCCAAACACTAGTGCAAATTGTCCAGGGCTAATGAATCTAACTCACTACTTGTCCGTCTTGACTAGTGCAGGTTTTCATGGCTGTTAATGAAGTTAAAAAAAAGTCTCTACTTTAGCAGGCTTTTGTAACAATGATAATCCCTGTCAATTTTCCAGATGGCCAGGTGTGGTTAACAGCTCATTAAGAGCTGCAATTATCTGGCAGTTCAAGAGGGGGATCCACAAAAGACTCAATGTGAATCATTATCACTCCGACTTTCAGCTAGTGCCCAGAGTGTGACCAAGGGTAGAGTGCTGTTAAGTAACTATCTTCCAGTTTTCTGAATGTGTCTCTGTCTTAAAAATTTGTCCCATATTATTACGACCAGTGCCCCTCATTTCCCTGTATTTTGAGTGTCTGTATCCAATATTTCAGTGACAAAATGCGAGGAGGTATACAGGATCGGTTCTGCAGGTGGTGGGTTTTATCCCAGCCTCACCATAACTTCCCTCTCCCTTCCAAATCTCTTAACTCTGCAGACTAGACTCTGTAATGACCATCCACAGATCCATAGCTGCCATTACTGGCAAGTATAGGGGGCCCCCAGCTCCTTTAAATGGACCATGGCAGCCATCACTATCCATACAATCCCACCCAGCATGTCTTTTCATCCTAAAAACAAAATGTTGGATCATGTATGGTACAAAAACAAACGTTAATAAAATACATAATTTGATATCTTAAAATAGGTATTCCTGGGGTACATAGATCGTCCTATATAGAAATAGAAATAGTATAGTATTATGCCTGTGTACTGTTTCCCTTGGGCTGAAAAAAGGACAATGTTAAAGAAAAATCTGTTATTGTTGGTGCAGAGCATATTAAAATCAATGCTTTTAAAAATAAAAATGTCATAGTTTTCTATTTCCCAAGCCCCTTAGGTTTGTGTAGCCCCCACCCCAAAGAAATCTTAGATGTGCTCCTGGCTCACTTGAGACTGTATAAACACTTCCAGAAGTGCAGGTCTCCTGTTGACTATAGGGGGAAGGGATGAGAGTGTCTTTCTCTGCCTGATTCTGTGTATTGCCCTGTGGGTGGTGGTGGTGACAGTGTGGTGAGGTGCATGATGTCAGCCATTGTGTGTGTGTGTGTACAGAGCTAGGACCGCTTGATTGAACATTTGGTATTGTGATATCCACTGGTTTGGGGTGGGTGTGTGTGTGTGTGTGTGTGGAGAAAGAGAAGAGGAAGAGAGAAGGCAATGATACAAAACAATGGGGGGGGCTCACTGTGTGTGATGGCATTGCAGTCCTTTTTTTCTGCTGGGGAGCTGCTAGCAATGTGGGAGCAGGATAAATGTGCAATCAGAGTATTTCCTGACTTGCATTGTTTCCTGTATAAGTGATCAAATTTACTATTGTAATTGAGGGCTAGTGCAACCATCTACATGCTAGTGCAATTTTGAACCAACATGCCTTGCTGGCTACTGCAAACATTTTTTTTAAGGTTGACCCCTGCTCACAATGGCTCAAAAACATGACTAGTACAGAGCAAAATCAGAGTTCCTGACAGGGCCCTGAAAATCTGATCATCAGGTAAAAAACCAGACAGGTGGCAACCTTACAGGTGTGCCATGATTTTATTTATTTCTTTACCAGGAGAGACACACTAAGCTGAAAGCTTATTTACAGGTGCAACCTGGGAGCACAAGGAAGTTAAGTGACTTGCTCAGGGTCACCCAGTATGCAAGTGGGAGCTGTGAGATTCAAACCCAGGTCTCCAGGTTTGCAAATCGGAGCCTTAAATCTCGCACTATAGTGCCTCCTATGATAATCCTCTCTTCTCTCTCACATCTCTGGAAAAGTCGTTGTTTAACTTGTTTGCAGAATAGAGTATCTGAGGAGTGAGTGTCCAGTGATGATGTCCCTGTCCTTACAGAACTGAATGTGGCAGTAGTACCATACTTACTTAAGTTCTGGCTTCAGGTTCAGTCAGATTCATTTCCAGTGGTGAAGTCAAATAATTCAGTGCAGTCAATGGCACTTATTAAAAGATGCTAGTTAAACTAGTAGACCTGCTACTGCTTTATTAATACAGAACAGGAGGGTTAGTTAGGTGTAAATGTTGGGTGTGTATGAGGGGGACACAGGGAATGGAGTGGTGGGGCCTGGCAGGGGGCTGCACAGGGGCCCAGAATGATTAAGGCCGGCCCTAAAAATGTAGGGAAATGATGGGCACTGGTCTTAATAATATGGGACAAATGTTTAGACAGAGACACATTCAAAACTTGAAGCTAATGACTTAGCAGCACTCTACCCTTGATCACATCCTGGGCACTAGCTGAAAGTTCTAACAATGGAGTGATAATAACTCACTTTCGTCTTTCGTCTTTCGTGGGATCCCCCTCTGAAACTGCCAGATAATTGTAGCTCTTAATGAGCTGTTAACCACACCAAACCATCTGGAACATTGAGAGAGATTAGCATGAGGACTAGAGCCTACTAAAGTCGAAACTGTTTTAACTTCATTAACAGCCATGAAAACCTGCACTAGTCAAGAGGGACAAGTAGAGAGTTAGCTGCATTAGCCCTGGACAATTTGCACTAGTGTCTGGGCTAGTAAAACAATGTCACATACTTCTGAAACATATTTTGTCATATCATTCATTGTTTCAGCTACATGTCCAGGCTACAAACAAGTTACCTTGTCAATATAGCCCTTTGTTTGTGAAAGCAATCAACCTGGATGGTGTAAGATACGGCCATTAACACCAATAGCACTTAATTAACCTAATCTTTTCCACTGCAGCAAAGCTGCACCCTCCTTTTGTAACAGTAGCAGAGACAGTTGTGTTCTACTTTGATTTGCCGGTAAACATTTTCATCTATAACAAAATGTAGGTATTTTTAAATGTTTTCAATTATTTTTGCTTCCTCAAGGAAAAAGTATGCACCCTCAAGTTGCAGGGGCACAGTTTGCACCTAGCTAAGGCCGGCCCTGAGGACAACCAATAGTTTCCATCCGATTATTGTAGAAAATAAGACAATATAAACAAATTAACTAACTATTACAATACTAAGTCTCTTTTCTCTTCTATCACTCCTTCCCATTTATTTTTCGACAAATGCCTCTGGCTGCATCTTCATCCTCCTCCTCCTCTCATCTCTGTTTCTCTGCCGCCGCCGGGTGCCTGACCCTACCCATTCCTTGTGGGCACATGCATCCTAGCTGTGTTCACCATTTTACTATAGCTGCCTCTGTTAGCTACCTACACTTCTCCTCCTCCTCCTCTACACCTTACTCTTCCTATAATTTACCCCTTTCAATAGCGCTGTTGTAAATGAATTGTTTACTGTTATTTCAATGTTGTTTCCTTGTTGTTTGTTATTTCTGACTTGGAACCTTTGTAAAAGAGCATTGGCTCAAAGGTACTTGTAATCCTAGAATAAATAAATAAAAAAAATAAATGAGTGAGAGAAAATAAGGTAAAGTGATAGCCAATCTAAATTATACTTGCTCATCTTCCAAGTAACTGTCATATACAATTACATACGAGGTCATCTTGTCAGATCATAAATTTACATGTTTCAATTATGTTTATTATTGTATTTGTGCATTTATATCTATACTTGTACATATATTTACACTACTGTAATGAATTATTGTAGCAAAACTGTACTTGTCTTTCACTATTTTACATTCTCTAATGAACAATTATAGTAAATATAGAATCATGATTGAGATCATCCTGTTAAGATCACGCTGTTAGAAATTTTAACTGTTTTACTGTAATTGTGTGTGTATCTGTGCTAAATCTTATAATGTGGATAATAGTTTTTTAAATTTTTTTGTAATGGTAAAAAACTAAACAATACACTTGAAACTTGTAGTATCACCTCTTTTCTCCTACTGTCAGTCCCCTCTCAGTGCATCCCAGCATTCTGTTGGCCTTACTATAGACCTTGTTCCACTGACTGGTTTGTTTTAGGGAGTTACAGATGATAACTCCTAGATCCCATTCCTCATTTGTAGTGCTAAGACTTTCCCTTCACATCCAGTACTCCATCATGGGGTTCTTTTTCCCCAGGTGCATTACCTTGCACTTTTCTGTGTTGAATTTAAACAGCCATACCTTTGACCACCCCTCTAATCTTAGCAGGTACTTTTGCATATTCCTTATTCCTTCCTCACAATCCATCATCCCACATAGTTTTCTGTCAGCCACAAATAGACACAACTTGCCCTGGAATCCTTCTCCAGTGTCAGTGATGAACATGTTGAAGAGGATCAGTCCCAGGACTGATCCCTGTGGAACCTCACTTGTTACCTCCTTCTCTTCTGATTTAACACCATTGACTACCACTCACTGTCACCTATCTGCTAGCCAGTGGGGACAACTCAGCTGAGCGCTTTTTATTCTAGCGCCAGTCGACTCAGCACCACTAATTTCAGTGCCTTTCATTTCAGCGCAAAAATCAGTGACTGCTGTTTCAAATCAGCGCCTGTCATTTCTGCGCTTGCCGTGTTGTTGTATAGAATCGTAAGCCAGTTTGGTGTGTCACCTTCCCTACCTTTGCCTGGTCTTGCCCTGAGACACACAAATTAAATGCAGCTTCATGACAAGTTGTAGTCCTAGCTATCTCAGAAGGTCTACTCACTGTGTGTCTGTCACTGAGCATGTTTCTTTATTTTAACACAAAAAATGAAATCTATGAAGAGGTGTCAGTTTATGGACAGATGCATTGAAGGAGAGGAGGGTTGCCATTAAAGACTGGAATTTTCTGCAGTTTTCTCCTTTGTTCTGCAAGCGCTTTGAATTTTGTGTGTTTCTTTATCAGGGTTTAAAAGGTGCAGCATGCAGCTGACTTTTAAACAACCAAAGGTTGTTCGCTATAGCGCAAGTATGGCTGTCGCTGTAATAAGACGGCACGCTATTGAGTGGCACTGTGGTGATAGAGCTGTAGTGAATGGCACTTAGATGGCAAGTGCTCAACTGGGCTACACCCTAACCAGTTTCCCACCCAACTCAAAAGAGTTTTTAGCTGCCTCATGGTCCCTCATTTTCTTAAGTAGCCTCTTTTGTGGTACTGAGTCAAAGGCCTTACTAAAGTCAAAGTAAAGCAAGTCTACCATGTGGCCCTTGTCTATTTCCTTTGTCACCCAGTCAAAAAGACTATCATGTTGGTCTAACAAGACCTTCCTGTGACAAAAACATGCTGTTTATCACCCTGAAACTCATTGCTCTCCAGGTATTCTATGAGGTCTTCTTTAATCAGGAACTCCATCAGCTTTCCCATGATGGAGATCAGGCTAACAGGCCTATAATTACCTGTTTGATCTTTGGGGGGGTCCTTACATAATGGTACTACTTCCATTAACTTCTAGTCAGCTGAGACCACCCCAGTACTGAGTCAGCTGTTGAACAACTCAGCCAGTGATCCAGCCAGTTCAGTTGTCAACTCCCTCAGTATCCTTGCATGCAACCCATCTGGACCCAGGGCCTTATCAGTCTTGAGGGCTGCCTGCCCCTTCTGGACTCTTTCCCTAGTAAACACTGGCAGACTAATTTCTGGGATTATTTTTGAGGCCACTTTGATGCTGCTCTGAGGCAGGGGCCCGTCTTCTTCCTTAGTGAAGATGGAGCAAAAATAGTCACTCGGAATGGCAGTCTTCTCTATCACCATACCCTCCTGCACCAGTTGTGTGATACCCACCCTTACGTTTTTTGCTAATATATCTAAAAATCTGTTTCCCCCTTTCTTCACCCCCTCCACAATGCACAGTTCTGTGCCTGCTTTTGCCTCTCTGATGGTCCTTTTAGCCTACCTGGCTTTCTGAAGATATTCCTCCCATTCTACCTCTCCTTGTTTTCTCTTATATTTATAAAAGGCCTCTTTTAGGCCCTATTGCTTTCCTGACTCTAGGTGAGAACCATAGTGGTTTCTTTGATCTATTTTTCATTGTCACTGCTTTTATGCATGTCTGCGATACCTCAAGGATATCACCTTGATTGTTTTCCATTTCTCCTGCACCCTGCCTACGTCCCCCATCCCTTCTAACTTTTCTAAGACCAGTTCCCTCATCTCAACAAAGTCCGCTCTTCTAAAGTCAAAGTCTTCAGTTTTTGAGTGTGACTTGCCAGCCCCAGGGCCAGTTCAAACCACACAGAGCTATGGCCGCCATTCCCCACTGGATCCCCCAATCTCATAACCCCCACCATCTCTGTGTTGGTGAGTAGTATATCTATGACTACAGAGTGCCTGATGGGTTTGTTAAATACCTGTACCAGGTGACAGTCCTGAAATATATCCAGTAGTGATTGACTCTTGGTGCACTTGGCCACCGGGACCTCCCAATAAATGTCAGGCAAGTTTAGGCCCCCTACCACTTCCCCCTTTGCCATCCATCTTCTACATTCCTGCTCAAGTACTCTGTCCCTTTCCTCCCACTGGCCCGGGGCCTATAGACCACACCTAGTTTTATATTTCTTCCTGAAGCCACCATGAATTGCACCCATATAGACTCAGTTCCCCCATTTGAAACTCCAATGCTCCCATCTTCAGTCACTTCAATGCCCTCCCTGGAATATAGGGTGACCCCCCCACTCTACCTGACCTGCAGTCCCTCCTGAATAATGTATATCCAGGGACCACCATCTACCAGTCACTGTTTTCTGTGGCCCATGTTTCTGTGATGGCCACAAGGTCTACCTCAGTATGAGTCATCATTGCGTGGAGCTCACTAAGTTTGTTCCCCATGCTTCTGGCATTAATGCATATCCCCTTCCACTTGGCCCCTGATCTAGCTCTGTTACTGTCAATCTGCCAGTCTCCATACCCAGGGTTCCCACCAGCCCGAGTGGGCAGGCAGCTAGGGGGCCTGCAGCATCTACCAGTCTCCTTTGGGCTGTGCTGTGCAATACCAGATTGATGAGGAACAAGACTGCAGTTATGGTGGACTTGATTTCCTCGGTCAATCTGGCTTGCATCATGATGACCTCTTTAGGTGATGATGCCAGGCCAGTACTAGAGGAAGCCATCCCTTCTGGATACTCTGTAGTGCACTGCCTGAGGACAGAATGCTGGGGTGGGAGTGTGGTCATCTGCTTTAGATCCAGCTTAGGCTTCATCGTGCACCCAGTGGGGTCAGCGAGGTCCTTCAAATGTGTGGTGGTACATGGGGGTCCAGGTGCAGGTTGCAGGATTCTCATTTACTACCCTGTGGGGAAGGGAGATTTCCTGCAGCAGGTCACAGACTTCATCATCAGTGAGGTGTTGGAGTCCCCCAGATGTTTGGTTCTGGGGGATTTCAATGCCTGGGTTGATGACAAATCCTCCCAATTTGGTTTTGACCTCATCCAGTTGATGTCTTCACTGGGTCTGACACAAGTAGATACTTCTGTGACTGATCACCATGGCCACATGTTGGACCTGGTGTTCTCACTGGGGCTTGAGGTGACGAACCTCAGGACTGATCAGGTCATATGATCTGATCATTGTACGGTAAAGTTCTTGTTTGGGGCCCTCCCTGAAAGTCCCTCCCCTGTTGAGATTATCATTTATCACCCTTTAAGGGGAGTGTCCCCAGAGGGACTGCTGACAGTAGCTGATTTATGTAGTATAGATGCTGCATGTGTGGTTGGCATGGGCGAGGCTGTGGCTGCCTATAATAGGGTGGTTTCTGAGGTGCACAATGCCATCACACCTGTCTGTATATGACCCAGATCTTTTCACTTGAGATCCCCTTGGCTTGATGGGGATCTCAAGGCAATGAAGATCAGGGGTCAGAAGCTGGAACATTGCTGGTGGAAGACCTGGTCAGAGAAGGACAAAATGGCCTTGTGTGCTCATTATTATGAGTACCAAGGGGCAATGAACCATAAGAAGGCAGAGTTTCTGTCCAGGGAGATTGCTGCAGGGAAGAACAGACCACCAGAATGTGAACAGATTCTTGCATCCGGTCTGTCTAGAGCTGAAAAAAGCCTTTTCAGTCACACTGTGTGACGAGTTTTTTGCTCAGTTCTTCTCTGACAGGGTGTGCGCTATATGACTGGGGATCTCATTAGTGAGGCAAGTTTTGCCTCACAGCAATAAGCCTGGCTGGAGCAGAGGCGCTCCTTCTGTTTGGGGTGAGTTTAAACCAGTGGAGGTGGCCGAGGTTATTGATGTGATCTTGAAGGTCAAGCACACTTATTGTGAACTGTACCCAGCCCCGACTCATTTCTTGAAGAGATGTGTCAGGTCCATTGGCTTGGTGTTCCCTGGGATTGTCTGGTACTCGCTGTTGGAGGGAGTCTTTCCAGATTCCTTGAAAGAGGCTCTGGTGATGCCCTTCTTGAAGAAGCCATTTCTCAACCCTGATGTCCTGGAGAATTACCATCCGATCTCCAACCTTCCATTCTTAGGAAAGATTGTTGAGAAAATAATGGCTCAGCTGCTTGAGGATCATCTTTTGACCTTTGATATCTATTAGCCATTCCAGTTGAGTTTCAGGGCCAGACACAGTAATGAAACAGTGTTAGGATGCAAAATGACCTCCTCAGGGCTAGAGAGAGAGGAGACAAGTCAATTCTTGTGCGCCTTAATCTCCCTTCAGCTTTTGACACTGTGGATCACATGCTTCTTGATCACCTTAGAGAGTATTGTGGGCTCACTAGTACTGTCAGCAACTGATTTGAATCCTATCTCTCTGGCAGTAAGCAGCGGGTAGTGATGAGGGAGTTCTCCTCCTCCCTGAACCTTCTGCCATATGGAGTGCCTCAGGGCTTGATCTTGTTGCCAATATTATTTGCAGTGTACGTGATGCCCCTGGGAGAGCTCATCAGACATTACAGTGTGGGTTTTCACTTCTACAAGTCACATTAAACTGTTCCACCAATGAGTTGGTTTAGCATTGTCTTTTACAGCTGGCAATGCACAGGCAACCGATGTTGCATTATTTTGCAGTGCTAAATCAGCTCAAGAGCAATGTTGTAAAATGTTTTTTCAACTCATTTGTTCTGCAACTGCAGTCCAGTCATAATGCAATTCAAAACTGAGTTTTAACTCTTAGAAAACAGTTTGTGCAGGGCTTTATGCTTGATTCAGCAACACTTATGTAACTCAATCAGAAGTGCTGAAACAACTCATTGGAGGAACAGTTTAATGTGACTTATACTGTATGCAGATGATACCCAACTATGTATGTCCCTTGCCCCTGGAACACAGGACACCATGGATGTGCTCAACAACTGCTTGGCTGAGATCAATGACCGGATGTCCTCCAGCTGGTTGTGACTAAACCCCAACAAAACGGAGGTCCTGGTGATTCAGCCAGATCACGGGCATGATGGGAGTGCCCCCAAAGCAGTTACAGGGTTGTTCCAGGGATCTCCTCCGCTGATGGCCTCTCCTATGGTGTGGAATCTTGTGTTATCCTGAATGACAGACTGACACTTGAAGCGTAGGTGTCATCTGTTGTCCAAAGTGGTTTCTACCACTTGAGGATATCACCAGGATCAAACCCCTAGTTCCGCCCAAAGACCAACCATCACTGGTACATGTCTTTGTAAACTCCAGGCTTGATTACAATAATGCTCTATACTTCGGGGTCACTGAAGGGACCCTCCACCAACTGCAGCTGGTGCAGAACGCAGCAGCCAGGTTGCTGACTGGCCTGTCTAGATCTAGGCATGTGACTCCAGTCCTGTGAGCTCTGCACTGGCTGCCTGTCAGGTGGAGGATCATCTTCAAGGTGGGCTTGCTCACCTACAAGGCCCTATACAGTCTGAGCCCTGGCTACCTGGTTGATCTCTTGACACGTGCTACCTCTGCCTACTCCCTCCGTTCCTCAACCAGGGGCCTCCTTGCAGTTCCCATGGCCAGATTAAAAATGTCCAGCAACCATGCTTTTAGTGTCATTGGTCTGGCCCTGTGGAACTCCCTTCTAGCCTGTGTAAGGGAGGCCCTGATGGTCGAGAGGTTTAAAAAGGGGCTAAAAACTCATTTATTTTGTTTTGCCTTCCTTGATAAAGGTGATTGACCAGCACAAGTTTAATTTTAAAGTATTTTTTCATTTTAGATAGTGTAGTATGTTTTTATAGCTTTTTTTAAAAAAATTGTATGTTGTATGTGTTATGTGTATATCTATTTGTATTACCCTACCTGTCTTATGTAAGGTGCCCAGAGCCTCAAGGACTGGGCGCCATATAAATAAACTTGCCTTGCCTATGCTTTCTCCCTTCTACTATAGTAGCTTTGCCTGCAGTTCTTTCTCTTACAACCTCCCCCCCCTTTAATCTCATAATCCCTACTGTACCCCGTATCCTGCTACCATCCTCTGGGTATGGGGGAGTACTATCTTGGATCCCTTTCTGCTCACCCACCATTGTGGATCCTGTAGATCTGGACTCTCCTGCAGTCAGTTTAAATGCCTGATATAGACATCAAACTTCTGCCCCAGTGTGCTGGGCCCCCTCTTTTGGCTGGTGAAGCCTATCACCCTTGTAGAGTTGTCTGTCCCCGAAATCCTCCCAATCCCCAACAAAGTGGTACCCTATATCCCAACACCACCCCATGAGCCAACTATTGAATTCTGCTATCTCAGTATCCCTAATCCTGTCCTGCCTCCCCACCCAGACCCACACAGGGTGGACTTTGAAGAAGGCCAGAGAAGCTGAGTGTGCCACCATCCTGTGCCCCAGTCTATGGAAACTCTGCTTCACTGCCTCTACTGACTGGTTGGCCAGATCATTGGTACCTAGGTGCACCAGCACTACCAGCTCCCCAGTTCCCTCTCTACTATCTTCTATAATCTATCTAAGTTCCAGTTGGCTGATGCTCCAGGTATGCATCAAACCAGCTCTCCTCCAACTACCATCCTCAGTATTCTGTCTATACCGCTAACCATTGAGACTCCAACTTTCTTTACAGTCTTACCCTCCTTGGGTGCCAATGTGCTATCTGGCCTGTCACCTGAGACTGACTCGGCATACCCACTTTTGGAGTAAGAAACTTGAGCCTCCTCCAGGGGTGCAAAGCGATTCACCATCTGAATGCAACTGGACTGGACAACTTCTGTGAGGCTGCCCCTTCTTACCCTCCTGTGCCCAACACCCTCCACCCTCCAGGACCAGTGGGCCTCTGGGGGAGTGGAGGGTGAGGTAGGTAGGCCCCTGCTGAGCTGAGTTTGTAAGTGGGTAATTTTCTATCATGGCTGCTACCAGCAGAGCACAGAGCTCCGCTAAGGTCCTGCAGAAGTTGCAGTGCTCATTGCTACAGAGTGCTTCCCTGGAGAAGAGTGCCCCACAGGCCCTACAACTGCATGCCTCCCCCCTCTACCACATCTTGCCAAAAACTGTATTGATGAGAAAGTAATTTTAGCACTGTTTGCCTTGCTGTCACAAACTCTATGACCACTTCTCTTATGCAGGTAATTCCAGGAGGGAGACAGTTAATCTCTATCTTGATTTAGTCAAGGAGGTGAGTCCAGGGGTCAACCTTGACCTTTTTCTTTGCACTAGCCAGCAGGACAAGTTGATTCAAAATTGCACTAACTGACATGTTTGCACTAGCCCTCAATTATAATGGTAAATTTTGATCACTTATACAGGAAACAGTGTAAGCCAAGAAATGCTCTGATTTATTGCACATTTAACCTGCTCTCACATTGCTTCCAGACTGCAGTGCCATCACACTCAGTGACCCCCCATTTTTTGTACCATGGCCTCCTCTCTTCCTCATTCTGCTGCCCCCACCCACCCCTCCCCACAAAACCAGAGGACATCATAAGAGCAAATGTTTAATCAAGCAGTCCTAGCTCTGCACACACAATAGCTGACATCATCATGTACCTCCCAACACTGTCACCACCACCAACAGGGCAATGAACAGAGTCAGGCAGAGAAAGACACACTCAGCACCCACCCTAGTATAGTCAAGTGGAGACCGGCACTTCTGGAAGTTTGTGTACAGTCTCAAGTGAGCAAGGAGCACATCTAAGATTTCTTTGGAGTGGGGCTACACAAACCTAAGGGACTTGGGGGAATAGAAAACTATGACATTTTTTACTTTTAAAAGCATTGATTTTGATATGCTCTGCCTCAACAATAACAGATTGACCCCTGGACTCACCTCCTTGACTAAATCAAGATGGAGATTAACTGTGTCCCTCCTGGAATTACCTGCATAAGAGAAGTGGTCACAGACTTTGTGACAGCAAGGCAAACAGTGCTAACAGATTTTTCTTTAACATTGTACTTTCATCAGCCCATGGGACCCCAAAAAGGTCCTCAAGGGTGCAATCCAAGATGTAAACCTGGAACAGGTCATCTTTCTACCCACCAGGGTAAATTATAAAACGGGGAACCATACTATCCTTGACTGGGCTCTGGTATCCAACTCCCTCAACATGCAGAAAGCAACTATATTGGCGGACACCATTAGTGATCACTCCCCAATATTCTGTATGTGGAAGAACAGAGCACTAAAGATTCCCCCCAGGATTCTTACTGTACGTGACTTCTCCAACTTCATGCCTGGAAAGTTCAATGACAACCTAAGTAGTCTGGACTGGAGCCCGAATAGGACCCTCCCGACATTGGATGGGCCCTTGCCTACTTCCAAAACTCACTCCTCTATGCGGCGTCCCTCTTTAACCCCTTCAAAAAACTTCACAAAAAAGGAGGCTGCCATAAATGGATCTCCTACTCTGTGAAATCTCAGATGAAAAGAAGGGACAAGGCTTGGAAGAAATTCCGGCTTTCCCATCTTTCCGCAGACCTGGTGACTTACAAAACCCTAAGAAATAAATGTAAGCTAGACATCAAACTCGCCAAAAAGAAGTATGTCACCCACCTCCAAAGGTCCACATTGGGGAACCCTAAGCACTTCTGGGTACAAATCAACGAACTGCTTAAGGGCAACTCCAAGGATGCTCAAGATCATATTGAGGTACAAGGACAGTGCATCAGTGATTGCCAGCTAATAGCCTCAGCAATCAACCACCACTTCACCAACCTCGATGCATACAAGATAGGGCTACCAACACCCAAGCTTGTACAGACCTCTGAGGAATCCCACTGTCTGAACAGACCTCAATTTCAACTAAGAAAGGCTAAGGTGTGTGAGGTCCGGAAACTACTTATAGCCATCAAACACAAAGGCTCTGGTGGCCCGGATGGAATTAGCCCAAGGTTACTGCAGGAAGGTACACAGTCCCTGGCTAAACCTCTGATGTGGATCATCAACAGGTCCTTACTTGAAAGGTACGTTCCACATCAGTGGAAGGCAGCCAACATTGTCCCAATTTATAAGGGTGGATCTCGTGAACAAATAGGTAACTACAGACCCATCTCCCTGCTGTGTACCCTGGCCAAATTGCAGGAAAGACTAGTTTATGGGCAACTGAGAGACTACCTGGAGCGCCACCAAATCCTAGCCCCTTCACAACATGGTTTTCGGGCAAACCATGGAGCAGACACGGCACTCATAAAACTCACAGTGGACCTTTTCAGGGCAATGGATGAGGGCATGTCGACGGGTGCTATCTTCATAGACCTGTCCAAAGCATTTGACCTTGTGGATCATAGCCTTCTTCTTACCCAGCTCCAAGGCATTGGGCTTGATGCCCTGGCCCTAATCTGGTTCAAGAACTACAGTACCTCTCAGGCTGCTCCCAGAGGGTCATTTGGAAAGGAGAGCTATCCGCCCCTTTACCCATCAAGGAGGGTGTGCCACAGGGCTCAATTCTTGGCCCCCTCCTGTTCTCTCTCTTCACTAGTGACCTTAACCAGCACTGTGGGGATAGCTCAGTAGTTCAATATGCAGACGATACTGTCATCCACCAAACCAAGTCTACACCAAGTGATCTGGGCCCTCTCCTACAAAGGTACTTTAACACACTCAAGGCCTGGCTCACATCAAACAAAATGGTCCTCAATGCAGCAAAAACCAAAGCCTTGCTGTTTGGTCCTAGATCCCTGGGCCTGGACTGGACCCATTCCCTAAAAGTTACTACCCTTGGGGCTGAATGAATAGATGTAGTTGACAACATAAAATACCTAGGGCTAACTATTAACCAGGGTCTCACCTTTAAGCCCCATGTTGACCAGGTAACAAAGTCTATCCATGTCAAACTAGGCACCATGTACAGGCTAAAAAGCCAACTCATCCCAGAGGCTAGATGAGCAATCGCCTCCAGTGTCTTCCTACCCACAATTACCTATGCTGCCCCTGTAATCCAGGGCATGGCAAAGGGTGAGGTTAGCAGTCTTCAGGTCCTGTACAACAAGGTGGCGAGGTTTGTGACAATGTGTCAACCAAGAAGCCACCACTGCATCTCACTAGCTCAGCTGCAATTGCCTTCTTTTGAGGCTCATCTACAGTATCCCCTGGTCTGCCTTGCATACAAATTGCTAAGCCCGGTGGCCCTACCAAGCCTAACAGGAATAATCATGGCTAAGCCTAACCCTCAAATGCTCAGAAACTCAGGTCTGTCCCTACTGGCAATCCCCAGAATCAAGACTCTCAAGGAAGGCTATTCCTTCACTCTCACAGCCCCAAAACTGTGGAACACTCTCCTACCTCTGGTGCAGGAAGCCCCCTTGCTACCATTATTTCGCACCAGGCTTAAGTCCCATTTGCTTGGGACAAGCTCATGCCTTTGTGAGGGAAAAGGATAATCATCCTCGACCCTGATCACAACACCCATCCCCCCTCTTTTCTTAACAAAACTGACATCAAATCATGACCCAATTCTCTCAAAAGTTGCACTTGAGTTATACAAATTGAAAAATTAGCTGCACTGCTATGTTCTTTATCTTGTCTTCCTTTAGTAACCTGGATCACTGGACTGTATGTAATTGTATTGATTCTGAATCACCTGATGTATGTTTTATTGTTTCTGTTCCCCAGGTTGCTCCTGAAAAAGGGACCTTCGGGGCCCAGTGGGCCTACCCGGTCATCAAAATTCAATAAATAAATAAATAACAGTACACAGGCATAATGCTATACTATCTCTATTTCTATATAGGAAAGTCTATTTTAAGCTTTCAAATTATGTATTTTATTAAGGTTTATTTTTGTACCATAAATGATCCAAAGCTTTGTTTTTAAGATGAAAGAACATGCTGGGTGGGTTAAGGGTGGGATTGTGTGGGTGGTGATGGCTGGCATCGTCCATTTAGAAGAGCTGGAGACCCCATACACTTGCCAGTGATGGCAGCTATGGATCTGTGGATGTTCATTTCAGAGTCTGGTTTGCAGTGGTGTCCAGGGAAAGAACAGAGTTAGAAGATTTGGAGGTGAGAGGGACGTTATTGTGAGGCTGGGATAAAATCCACCACATGCAGGGCCGACCATGTATACCTCTTCTCATTTTGTCACAGAAATGTTGGCTACAGACACTCAAAATGTAGGGAAATGAGAGGCACTGGTCTTAATAATATGGGTCAAATTGTTAGAGACACACTCAGAAAACTGGAAGCTTGTGGCTTAACAGCACTCTACCCTTGATCACACCCTGGACAACAGCTGAAAGTCCTAACAGTGGAGTGATAATGACTTACACTGAGTCTTTTGTGGGATCCTTCTCTTAAACTGCCAGATAATTGCAGCTCTTAATGAGCTGTTAATCACACCAGGCCATCTGGAACATTGAGAGAGATTAGCATGACGACTAGAGCCTGCAAAAGTAGAGACTTTTTTTAACTTCATTAACAGCCTTGAAAACCTGCACTAGTCAAGGTGGGCAAGTAGATAGTTAGCTTGCACTAGCCCTAGTCAATTTGCACTCGTGCGTGGGTTAGTAAAACAATGTTAAAATTGACCCGGGGTGAGTCTGAGAAACTCAGGTTACAGTTAAGTAACATATGGTCAGAAACTTGAGGGGTATTAACTTAGTTTTATTAATTGTTAGGGAACAGGGAACAAAAGGTAGTTGAGCCTGTCAATAGCAGTGCTGTAATGAATGTTACTCTCCCCCAGAGGCATGGATAACACTGTAAGCATCTTATAGACCAGCCATTGTGACTATTTTTCCCCATCAATATTTGATTGAGTCAGTCATAGGAGAACAACAATCAGTTTTAGTGTTGGATTTCAACATATTCAACTTTACAATTCATGGACATTGTTGTATCACAAGATAATAATTTACTGTTTATATATAAAATGGCATATGATCTAAAAGCTATGTCCAAAAAATATCAAGGTACTTCTTATTTTGTATATTTTATAATTCATCTCGGAGTACTGATATGAAAACCATACAGTGTCCTCTCAGTACTGAAAGGGTTGTGGATCAATAGGAGCAAAGAATCCCATCCTGAAGTATTAGTCTGTAAATAGTCACTCTTCTTCTTTATCATAGTATTCTGTAGTAAATATGTCATGATCCCACTCTGATACTTTAAGTCTAATTCATTTTTAATATTTTTCAGAATGCTCAAATAAAGTTTTAATACTGTGAAGTATCCAAAAATTACATTTCCATTTTATAAAAGAAAAGGGTTAATCTTGGCTTGCATGTTACCAGTTGCTAAAAATCAGCCTTTTGATTGACATGGATGCCATTTCTAGAATTCTTTTTTCCTTTTTTGTTTAACCCTAGAGCTATATTTTCTAAAATAGATACGTTGATGAACACATTAAAGATTCTATATTCAAACTGTTTTCCACTATTTTATTAGTCTCTTCCTACTAGTTTTTTTATTCGTGCGCAGGACCACAAGGCATGTTCCATATCCAATCTTTCTTGTTACAATGCCAGCACTGAGAGTTTTGTAGATATCCCAATTTAGAGAATCTAAGAGTTGTGTAGTATAATCAGTTTATTAATTAAAAGTAATTTATATTGGATTGTTGTATTCCTGGTGCTTTTGTATGTCATAGGTGAGGCTAAAAAATTATTCGGTTGAATTGATGTACCGTCTGTAACAAATTCCTGTGCCCATTTTTACATTTCCTTGCATGTGTGCAAGAAACATCTTGAGTCAGAACAACATTTGAGAGGTGTGTCAGGGACGAGTCCAATGCAGAGCACTCTACAGTGGGCTAGTCCATCACAGACCAATGAGAACGTAACCAGACTGTGGCACTTGTCTGAATTTCACAGTTGGAAACCATTGTCTTGTTGAAAGAAATGAAGCACTCCAGTGAGAGTGCTTCATTTCTTTCATTTGCATAGTGCTGTCTGCCCAAAACTCCATTTAAACATCTTGGCAACACAATAACCCTTCCCTCCTTCTGGGTGCAGCCTGTCCCGCTCCCTTAGTTCCCTTCCTGGCAACACAACAACATCTCCTGCTCCCTCCCTTTGCACAGTACACTCCAACCACATAAACCATGCAAGCAAACATTCGGCACTGACAAATGCTTGTTTTCTATGCTACTTTGAAGTGTTCCTGAACTGGATCTTGTAACATTTTAAGCACCCATGAAAATAACCCTTTTTGATTTTGGACAATGGATATTACCTGTCTTTGTATTCTAACATTCTTTTCCACCCACTGTAATTTTTAAAAGACTGTTCTCAGCAGCATATATTTATAAAATTCCAAATTGTCTAATTGATATTTCTTTTTTTCACTGTTTCTATGACATGAATTATTCAATCATTAAGTAGTTCAGCCCATCTATTCACTCCCTTGGCTCTCCAGTTTGTATATATCCCCAACATATTTTAAGAATTCTTGTTTTATTTATTTGTAATGGCAAAACTACAGGTTTCAAAAAGTAATTGTTTCTTCTCCACTAGTATTAATTAGCTCATCTTCAAGCAGTCTGTCTTTTTCGTGAGGAAAAAAAAAATTTTTCATTTGCTGCCATCTTGTTTTCCATTAAAAAAAGAACATTTTTGACACCCCACAAAAATGATATTCTATAGAAAGACCAACACATGTATCTTGCTCATCGGGACTCTGTTGCTGGATTCTGCAGCGATCTGGTGGAAAAATTACCCTGAATGTTTTTGGTATTTTTTTACAGTTTAATTCCTTTTTCATGCCTCGCTAGCACCTTTTTCATGAGCCTTCTTTCATTCAAACAAAAAAGAATCTCTTTGGACTTAGTTTGTTTCTGCCTTTTTTTGTTCATCCTTTTTTGGTCAAAAAAAAAAAAGGCACTGTCACAAAAAAGGATTTAGGACTTAGTTTTTTGGCCTATTATTTTTTTGTTTGAAGGGATCCTCTTTTGTTTTAATATTTTGTTCAAACAAAAAATGATCCCTTCACACAGAAAAGGATTTTGGACTTAGTTTTTCGCCAATTTTTTTTTTTGTTTGAATGAATCCCTTTTTGTTTCCTTTTATTGTTTGATACAAAAAAAGATTCCTTCAAACAAAAAAGGCTTTTCCAAGCCATCCCAGTAATTTTGAGAATTTTCCCTGGTGTTTAGTGGCTCCCCCCCCCACCTCCCATTGCCATCCCCATATTTTTGTTTTAAATATTATAATTTTTTTATTTACCTACTTATGTCATTTATATTTCTTTTACTGTATATATATTTTATTTTTTATTATATTCTATATATTTGCTATATACTGCATATATTTATTTCATATATTTCTCCCTGGTTTCCAGTGGCATCCCCCACCATCTGATCACCATCTTCCTAATATATTATTTTTCCCCTGGTGTCCAGTGGCACCTTCCACCCTCTGATTGCTGTCCTCTTATTTTTTAATGATTTCCCTGGTGTTTAGTGGTACCCCCTCCACCCTCCAATTGCTGATCTGTTGCTCCACAGGTATGTTCAGTGCCAAAACCACCTCTCAGCCAACAAAAGGATTTTGAACTTATGACATCTGATCGCAGATTGGTCTAGGCTTCTAGTGACTTTTACTGCTGGCAGTTGTGGCGTTTAGATATACCATGGGAAGTTACAGCTGGTTCCTTGGTGTGTCACTAGCTTTATTAGCACTCAGCTCAATTCTTCAGAACCATTATCCCTCCCTAAAGTGGAATGACCCTTGTGCTTCTCCCTGTCCTGTGTCCAACAGCTCCTTTCAGGTAGCCATTCTGGACTATTGGGCTTCTCAGCTGTCTCTGCTGGGGAGTGGGACATCTCCCGAGCTGCCTCTGCAGATTACTCCCCTATCCAGACTCGAGACTTCCTATTCATGGCAAATTCCTGCCAGGACACTAGTGGCTTCAACACTAGGCCAGTATAACACCAGGAGTGGGTACAGGCCTACCCATCAACACTGCCTCCCCTATCACCCCAAAAATAGTGTTTACAAATTACAGTCGGCTGCCTTAAAAAGAATCCTGCTTCTTTTACTATTGTGCTCAGGCAATGTCAAACTCAGCCCAGGACCATTAGACACCCTTGCTTCTCCATCAGACCTGGCAGGTATCAAAGGAATGTCTTTTATGCATCTTAATGCCTATAGTTTGCTGAAAATGTTCACCCTCATTCAGGCTTGGGTGAGCCACACCCTACCTGATGTCCTAGTGATCACTGAGACCTGGCTTAGGCCAGCCACCCCAGACAATTAAATCAATATCCCAAATTATTTACTCTTCCAAGCGGATAGGCAATCAAGAGGAGGTGGGGTGGCAATTTATGTAAGAGACAAATACTCAGCCACATGCATAGACACATCATCCTCCCCCAAAGAATTCAAGTTCTTGACCCTAAAGATCAAACTTTCTCCTTCTGGTGCGCTCTGTGTAATAGACTGCTACAGGCCCCCTTCTGCCGGGCCTCATCTCCGGTCTCACCTCAGTTCCATACTGGGGCTCAGTTCCTTGGAAACCACTATTCTTGGTGACATGAACTACGATTGGCTATCAGGTGCATCAGCTCCTTTGAAATCCTTTTGTGACACTCTAGGGCTGGTGCAACTCATTGGTGAGCCTACTCACTGAAATAAAAAGAACCTTAACAACTGCTCCATCTTTGATGTAATTTTGGTTAGCAAGCCACACCTGTTCTCTCTTGTCAGAACATTTTCCTCAGACTTTAGCGATCGTTGTATAATTACCACCATTAGATCCGTGCACAACCCACAGTTTGTGGCAAAGTTCTCTATCAAGAGGTGCAAAAGCAACTTCGATTTGTTTGCATACATCCACGACTTGAAACATTCACTGTGATGGCGAGAATTCTTCCTAGCCAAAATGGTTAACAGGGCATATACTATTTTTTACGATATTTTAAGTGAGGCTTTAAATAAGCATGTGCCCTTGGTTAAGGTGTGGGTCAGGAGCAGCACCTGCCATTGGTTCTTGCCTGAGCTCAAAGCTTCCCTGTTAGAAGGGATACTTTATGGAAAAATGCCTGAAGAAGCAAGAACGATTCGGATTGGTGTCTTTTTAAGAGAGCACATAACAAGTGCACCAAGTTGGTCAGAGTAACCGAGGCCACCTACTATCGTTTGGAGCTAGCCTCTGCCTCAAGAAATCCCTCAAAGCTCTGGAAAACATTAAAAGACATGTCTGGACATGCACCTGGTAATTCTGAGCAGCATACATTACCCCTCTGATTGCCCATATCTTTAACCTATCCCTCAGTTCTGGGATAATCCATGACATCTGGAAGGAGGCAAGGATAGTCCCTGTTCTGAAGCAGGAAAATCCCAAACTCCCTGACAACTATCGCCCTATTGCTATTCTCCCATCCCTTGGCAAACTCCTGGAAAAGGTGGTGGCGGAGCAACTCTCGGAGTACGTGGATACCCATGAGCTGCTTTCCAGGGCCCAACACAGTTTCTGGAAGGGTCATAGTACCACTACTGCCCTGATTACTGTAACTTCTTGTATTATATCTGCCATGGACCAGGGCAAACTGTCAGGTGCCATATTTATTGACTTGTCAAAAGCTTTTGACCTTGTCAACCATGACCTACTGGGGAAGCAGCTCTGGGCTCTCGGGCTCTCTCCTCATGCCATGAGTTGGATGATGGGCTACCTAACGGGTAGAAAGCAGCGCACCTGCTTTAACAAGGTCCTCTCGGAGCCCAGGGCAGTGACCATGGAGTTCCCAGGGATCGGTACTTGGACCCTCCTATTCTCACTTTTATTAATCAACTCCCACTGGTGACCTCTCGCTGCCAAGTCACGCTTTATGCAGATGACCCTGTGCTAGTGGCCCATGCTCGTGATGCTACTGACCTAACCAGTGCCTATCCAAGACTTCAGCAGAGTCTCGCCTGATTACCAACCATAGACTGGTATTGAATCCTAAAAACTCAGGCCATGCTCTTGGTTCCACGGCCAAGATAAAAGCCTCATCAGCTATGCTCAAAATAACTTGTGATGGTGGCCCCCTGTTGCCAACAGTGAGCTCAATTAAATACCTTGGGGTCACTCTCGACCCACAACTTGACATGGGAAGCCATATCCTAAACATCTGCAGAGCCACAAGGTGTAACACAGGGCCAAATACAACCTGACTCCGGGAGTGAGACTGGCACTTGTGAGGGGAGTGCTTCTCCCCTTCCTTAGTTATGGATACCACCTATTTGCCAGGTCACCCCAAATTCATCTTAATCAGTGGAACATGGCATATAATGATATCTGTCGGTTTGCACTAGCTGCTCCCAAACTCACCCACAGCTGTGAGTTCTATGACAATCTCAACTGGCTCCCCCCAGTGGAATTCCTGATCCTTGGTGTAGGAAACTTCACCAGGAAAGTGCTTCCCCCCAGTGGAATTCCTGATCCTTGGTGTAGGAAACTTCACCAGGAAAGTGCTTGCTACGGGCATCCCATCGGGACTGGCGAATCTCCTCCCTAAACTGGATGCCATCCCCTACCAGCTCAGGTCACAGACCTCCGAGTTGCTTAAAGTCCCCCCTACTCGGACCCTTATGGGGGATCGTGACTTTGCCGCATTTGTGCCTAGGCTCTGGAACTCTATTCCACACCATGTTCACTCGGCCCCTTCCCATGGGACCTTTCGCACCTCCCTGTGGTCCTACTTAAAACAAACATCAAGATGTTACTGCTCTTAGCCTCTGTAATGTAATACTCAGCAGTCCATTATTGTCTATTCTAGGTCTATGATGGTCTATGAAATATGTACTCAGCAATTCTCTAATGTCTATCTATGTCCTGTAACAATTTATACAATGTGTGGCAGTATCTCTGCCTTTATACAAGTGTTGTTATAGCTGTTTTTTACTGTATCACGCTGTTTCTCCAATGTTGCCATGTATGCATACTGTATGTTTGTGCTCTCCCGGGTCATTCCTGAAAATAGGCATACTACTTGTCCACTGTACTTACCCAGTAAACAAAAGCTAAATAAATAAATTCCATTTTAGCATAAATGAAGTCCGGTGACAGCGTTATCTCTAACCGATCAGAGATATTGGAAGCCCTCAATAACCATTTTGTAATGGCAGGGCTAGCATTTGATACTTCTCCTGCCAATGACCTCTGCACAACTCAGGGCCCACCAACCTACGAGTCCCCCTCTACTGAGGAGGCCTTCTCCCTCCTGCCTGTCTCTCTAAAAGAGGTGGAAGACCTACTGCTGCAACTGGACACCAGGAAGGGAGCAGGCTCTGACTTCATAGAGCCATACTATCTGAAATGTGCCTACCATGTGCTTGCGGTACCAATCACCCATCTATTCAACATGTCACTCTCCCAGGGTAGCCTCCCCCCTCAATGGAAAATAGCCCATGTCATCCCTCTATTAAAATCAGATGACCCCTGCGATCTAAATAATTACAGACCAATCTCCCTCCTCTCCATCCAGTCTAAATTACTAGAATAAATAGTTTGTGGCCAACTAGGGGTATACTTAGAATCAAGAAGCCTATTAAACCCAGTTCAGTCAGGATTCAGAGCAAAGCACAGCACCATAACAGCCCTAGCTAAGGTGACCAATGATTGGCTCCTTGACCTTGACAACAAGAAGCATGTCTATGCCGTTTTCTTGAATCTTAGTAAGGCATTCGACACAGTCGATCACAGCGTGCTTCTTTCCTCCCTAAGCACCTTAGGACTGGACCATAAATCTATGTGCTGGTTTGCAGACTACCTCAGAGAACGGAAACAGCAGGTTAAAGCTGAAGGTGATTTTTCTCCATTAAAACCTATGCTGAGGAGCTTGCCCCAGGGCTCTATCCTTGGTCCCCTCCTCTTTGCAGTCTACAGTAACAACATCAGTGACCCCATCAAAAAAAACAACATCCACTTATTCGAGGACAACACTGTACTGTACTTGAGTCGTTCCATGCCGGAAGCAGCCTGTGAAGACCTCCAACCTGAATTTAACCTTCTACAATACCAGCTCATAAGCAAAAAGCTTTTGCTCAATGTGAAAAAGACAAAAGCCATGCTCTTCTCCCCCTCCCTGCAAGTGGCAATTCCTGCTGGGGGGGGCCTATCCTACAAATTACCACTGTTCTTGCTGAATCACTAGAGTATGTAGCTAAATTCAAATATCTAGGAGTTTGGCTTGATCATAAACTTTCCTTCGACGACCATCTCGAAGAACTACAGAAGAAACTAAGGCAAAGATTAGGACTATTCTACAGAATTAACCACCTGCCTGCCAAAGGAGGCCAAGATTCAACTGGTTCAAGCTACCTTCCTATCTTTAATAGATTACGTGACCTGCTCTCACAGCCACTGCACTGCCTCTGCACTGGCTAAGCTGGACACCCTCTACCACAGAGCTATCAGGTTCATTACTGGCCTTCCACTTTCCACACACCACTGCTCCCTCTACTCATCATTAGGCTGGACTTCCCTTCACTATAGAAGGAATAGAAATGTCACCCTATGGGCCTTCAGAGTGGTGACCAACAAGCTCCCCTCATATGTCTCAGACTGTATTCCCCAGAGTGTGTTAGGCACCTACGCTCTAAAGAGCTATTCCCTAATTGCCCTCCAGGTTCCAAGGGTCAAAACTCATTTCGGCAAAGCTGTTCTAAGCTTCTCTTTACCCACATTGTGGAACAGTTTACAAAGGAACTTGAAGCTGAGCTGCCCTGTTAGCCTGAATATCTTCAAGGCACTCTATGACTGCTGCATGAAAGCACCTTGCAAATGTTTTTCTCATCGCTAGCCCACGAATTCTGCAACTCCAACTTTCCATCCTGACGCTTGTCATGTTTCTACCCCTGGCTCTCACTCTTTCCTTATTAACTCTTCCTGCTGCACCCATCCTTCCCTGTCCGCTCCAGCCTGGCTAAAATCCCACCCCATCCATAGTAGTGTCCCAATTATCTACCCCTCCTCTGTCATTATCATAATAAACAAGTACACGACAGCCATCGTCACTTTCTGTGGCTTTAGCCCAATTTTTCCCCCTGTCGTCGGTATTATATCCCTCCTCTTCTTTACCTCTCTAACCTGCCACCCCATACACGGCCTCTTTCCCTCATATGTGTAGTTGCCGGCTGCTTCACTCAAACAATCTCTGCTTATAACCCCTGTATGCCTATGGTTGATTGTACATCTGCTGATTTCTTTAATTGTAAAATAATGCTGTTTTTTTTTATTATTTATTTCAACCTTGTACTGTACTGTATACACTGTATATACTTTTTCTTCCTTGTATATTATTGCTTTTTGTATACCTGCTTCTGTACTGTACTTTGATGTATTCATGACCAGGTCTACCTTGCAAATGAGCCTTGCTCAATGATGCCTGCCTGGGTAAATAAAGATTTTGATTGATTGATTGATTTCACAACCTATAATAAAGAAAACCTTCCCTTAATGTCTTTTTTCCATAAAAAAGTCCCTCACCGATCTGACCCCCACCCCAGCCTCCCATTGAGCACTTCCCACAACCCCCCCCCCACATACACACATTTACTCACCTGAACAGATCCCAGGATGAAGATCCATTCTCCAATCAAAGACACGTCTGGCTGCTGGAAAAACCAACTGCTATATGACAAAGTAAGGTAAGTCAGCTTCAGCGTATTTCAATGGGACTTTTAACCTTGTATTTGACTGTAACCTATTATAAGTAACATCATTATGTAACCTATGTGTACTCTATGTTTAATGTTCTGCACCTGTACTGTTCTCATTGTTGTAACCACACTATGTAACTCCGTCTACCCCTCCTGCAATAAGGTGCCATTATAAATAAGTCCATGACTCAAAGGTTGTAAATCCAACTTTTCTAATTAATTAAATAAATAAAAACGTTGACACAGAACTTTGTCATTTTTGCGTATTTGTTCACCAAATTTTCAGCATGGCCTTCTTGAGATCCCACCTCATGAACAGTGTCAGTGGAATTATACAAATCTGGCCCAGAAGGAGATTTCATGGTCAGTTGGCAAAATCACCTTTCTGTTGGGATTAGACCATTTTCACCACCTCTGTTCGTGAGGTGGGGTCATAAGAAGGGAATGTTGAAAATCTGAGGTCAAAATATGTTAAAATGCCAAAGTTATGTACAGACATTGAAATGTAGGTATGCTTGTGCATAACTATGGCAATTTTACATGTTTTGACCTCCATTTTTTTTTTGTTAATGCTTTTTCACCCTGGCCACCAGCCTGCCTACCTCACACACATACATCCAGGAATCCTCCAGCAGTCCCCGACTGCCATCTCACGAGGAACTCTTCAGCCCATGTTCAGGTCCCGCAGCTTACCCCTGCAGCTTGCCCCCCACGGTGGGGAGGTGGAGATTCTCCCCTACACTCTGCCACCAGGACTGGATTCAGTGTTGCTGCATACCCTCAGCACTAAGCAGGTCCCTCCCATGAGAGACGCCCATCATGCCATCGCGACTGGTGCCCTTTTTCCATGTTCTCCCCTTTATGGCATGTGTGGCATGCAATAACGAAAATGGACAGGCTACCGCATGCACTCCTTCCTGGTGTCGGCCACAGCACATCCCCCACAGTCTGCCTGTGCCCTGCATCAGTTTCAGCCACCACTAGAGGCCACCAGGACACCAGTGGCAGCACACACACCCTCTCCAGAGAAGGAGAGCAGCCCGACCGATGCTCGATCCTTCTCCTCCCTTGCCAATTCATGACAACCCAGGCTCTTTCCTGAACCCAGGTCGCCAGTGTGGTGTGAGGTGTTGTGTCCAGCACCTCAACCCTCAGCATCACCGGGCCAGCTGACCCCAAATTTTTTTTAAATAGCAATGTTTTTAAACCACCTCATGAATGTGACAGCTGTCATTTTTCAAATCCAACCAAAACTGTCTTTTTGTACCTGTGGCATGGAATAATATTGCGGTGGTGCAGAATCACATTTTGCTGGGGATTTGGAAAGTTTCTGTACTGCGTACATGACTAGATGGGGTAATAAGAAGGCTATGCTTACAATTTGGTTGTTGTTCTCTGACAAATGGAAGCACAGAGCCCGGACAGCCCTGTTCTTCCACAGCAACATACATATACACATTTATGGAAGGATGGAAGTGCAGGGCTCAGAGGGCCCTGTGCTCCCACAGGGAAATAAGGATACATTTATACTATCTCAAAAGGTAAGGAAATTCATTGCAAAAATACGTTGTTAATGCACTAGCTAGGATTAAAGTGAAAAAAATAGGGAAACGTGGCTTTAGAGTTCCCAACCCTAATACCCCACACCACCCTGCAGTCAGGGAATCAGGCATGGTATGTGCCTTGGGGTTGTCAAGCCTAATGCTCACCCCATTCTTATATACTGAAGATTGAAGATATATACATTGAAGATTTATTGATGGAATGGGGTTAGCATTAGGCTTAAGAACCCCAAGGCACACCTCACACCTGATTTGATGCCTGCAGGGTGGGTGTAAGTTGCTAGGATTGGAAACCCTAATGCCACATTTCCCTGCTTTTTTTGCATCAACCCTAACTACAGGGTGTGAATTAATGAAGTTGGTTGTTATATATATATATATATATATATATATACACACACATATATAATCTATATTATGTACCTGAAAAAGCTTAGATTATGGAAGCTTTCTAGTTAGCAGGTGACCTTTCTTAATAGGCTACATATATACAAGGAAGTCATCACAAAAACTTCCAATACAGGGCCTAGTCTTTTTAGGTTATCATCTGACTGACCAGAACTCAATTAGCTGTTGGCCAGCAATTAAATCCAAGTGTTGCTAAGAAAATGTGAGCTATCCTATGGCACTGTGCACATGGCAGATTGGGTGTTGGGGAAAATCAAGAGCACAAAGCCACTGAAGACAGAATATGCCCCAAGGTAGGCCGTGAGGATAAATTTGAACCCCCTAGAACAGGTTTTATTGGAATATGAACATGTACAGGTTTTTTTTTCCTGCCTGGCATCCCAGTGGAAGCAATCTTGAATGGAGAGATTGAGGTATGTCAACACTGTTTAGGGAGATTTTCTCCCTGGGCACAGACAGTATAACACTAGAACTTTGATAGTTATTTTTGGCTCTCTGAAATTGTATTTGTGGCAAGTCAGTTGCCTGTTGTTTCTACAACAGCTGCAAACTTCTTATGAGCCATTGGTGAAAAATAATTGAGGCAGCATTACAGGATGCTTATCAGAAAGACAAAATTTAACATCTGATTCCATTTACTCACTTTACAAACATGAACAAGCATTTGTCAATGCCGAATGTTTGCTTGCTGGCATTGGCATTGGTAGTGTAGAAGTTACAGAGCTGCATAATAGGAATGGCAGCGAAATATTGAACTGAAGCCAACCCCACCACCACCCTGCAAAGAGTGACAGGCATTGGGGTGTGCCTTTGGGTCGTCAGGCATAACAATCATGCCATTTCACCACACCCTACCCTGCAGACACTGACAAGTGTCACGGTGTGCCTTGGGGTCTTTGGCCCTTATGCGCATCCCATTCCTTCAGGAAATACAGTGAGATGGGTGTGGTATAGGAGAATGGGGTGAAGTTTGAGCCCGAAGAGTCCGAGGCACACCTTGATGCCTCTCACTGGCTGCAGGGTGTGGATGGGGGTGGAATGGTATGAGCATGACAGGCAAGAATCCCAAGTCACACCCCTGATGCCTGTCATTCTCTACAGGGTGGGGCATTATGGTCAGAAACCCTAACGCCTCAGGCATTCATTGGTATTTTCACTCCAAATTTTCAACATGTTTTTTGTGACCCCCACCTCATGAGCAGTGGCAATATCAGTTTGTTAGCCGAAAGCTGCTTTTGCACAGCGACTATGGCATTTGGCACCACAAGTGCAAAAACACTTTCCAAACAGGATGTGAAAAATGACAGCGGTACTGTTCATGGGAGGTATAAAAAATGCCAATGTTGAAAATTTGCTGTGAAAATCTTAAAAAAACTGAAGTCAATATCGTATGTAGAAACTGTGCAATGCACCGTAATGTAACTAGTTGGGGATTTTTACAGTAGATTGTTAACACAGGCATTTTGGGACCTCTGATCATGAACAGTGTCAGTGTGATTTTCTTTATCTGTCCTGAACAATGATTTCCCCACACGACCACGATTTCTGTGCTGAAAGTGTGAAAACACATTTCGCCATGTTGTGAAAATGACAGCTGTACTGTTCATAAGGAGGTGTGGAAAAATGCCACTGGTGAAAATCTGGACTGAAAATATTACAAATTCATGAACTTATGAGGGTGCGTGAAAACTGCGCAATGCTCACTCGTAACACAGTCATTTTATGGAGTTTTGTCACCAAATTTTCAACATAGCCATTTTAAGACCTCTGCTCATGACCAGTGTCACTGTGATTTTCTTAATCTGTCCCAAACATTGTTTTCGCACACCGACTGTACCACTGTGCGCTACATGTGCGGAAACACATTTTGAGCGAGATGTGAAAAATGGTAGCTGTACTGCTCATAAGGAAGTGCAGTAAAATGGCACTGTTGAAAATCTGGTGTGCAAATATACACAAATTTGCAAACTTGCCAGCGTGCGTAGGAACTGCGCAACGTGCGCTCCTGAAACAGTAATTTTGGGGAATTTTTTCACCAAATTTTCAACATAGCCATTTTAAGACCTCTGCTCATGAACCATGTCATGGTGATTTTCTTAATGTGTCCCATACATTGATTTCGCACACTGACTGCGCCATTGTGCGCTACATGGGCAAAAACACATTTTGGGTGAGATGTGAAAAAATGACAGCTGTACTGCTCATAAGAAGGTGTGGTAAAATGGCAAAGTTGAAAATCTGGAGTGAAAATATTGAAAATTCACGAACTTATGAGCGTGTGTAGGAACTACGCAACACGCACGCTCATAAAACAGTAATTTTTAGGAATTTTTCCACCAAATTTTAAAAATAGGCTTTTTGAGAGCCCACCTTATGAACACTGGCAGTGTCGTTTCATTAATCATTCCAGAAAGGTGATTTCGTGCAGTGGCTGAAAAATCACCCTTCGGGCCCGAGTAACGCCATGACAGTGCAAGAATTCATGAGGAGGGGTCCCAAAAACCCCATGTTGAAAATTTGTTGCACACATTCCAAAAAATGCTGCGATATGCAACAAAGTTGAAAAACCCCCATCTATCCCATTATACAGCTTACCGGCATTTCCTCAGTTCATGGTCGGCTTTGAAGAGTGCAGACATGTTCCTGGTCCACAGAAGATCGTCGCTGGACTCTGGAGGTAAGTATGGGGGGGTGGGGAGGCTGGGTGCAGGTTGTGGGGGCAGGAGACTGTAGGGACTGTTTTTTTTTTCCACATTTTTTTTTGTTTTAAAAGACAATGTGGGACGTTTGCCACACTGGGATGGGCTCCTAGAGTGGCAGAAGGATGGCTGGGCGGGTGTGGAGCTGACAGTGGATTGGGCACCCCCGTTGGTCATGGCATCTGTTGCCATGCTGGGGTGGGCTCCCAGCGTGGCACCCTGTACTGGGGGGGGGACACAGTGGAGACGACGGGGGATTGGGCACCCCCGTCGGCTATACGACGTAGCCACGCTGGGGTGGGCACCCAGCGTGGCATATGAAACTGTGTTTGGGGCGCAGCACAGCCGACGGGGATTGGGCACCCTGTCGGCTATACAGTGCATGCGTTGGGGAGAGCGAGCAGCATATGTGTGTGTGTGTGTGTGTGTGTGTGTGGTGTGTGTAGGGGAGCGATGAGCAGGCGATATATCTGATCGCTGCTCACTGAAGCGTAGCCCCCTTTCAACTGTATGCCACTGCATTTTGGAACTGTCATAGACAGCTCCAGCAGGCATTGGAGAACTGCGGCCATGCCTGCAAATACACTGACTGAATTGGAAGAGGGCTGACACACCTCCGGAAACTCCGATGATGGCACTATGTTTCTTGCACATGCTTGCAAGCCAACATAAAAATGGATATAATCTTTTATTCTTCATCATTCCGCATTTTGTTTCTTTCTTAGTGGCGGACCTCAGGAAACTTCTGAGATACAACAATGTTTAGTTGTGAGAGTTTGGAAACTGCTGCAGGTTAAGGGACATTAACTTGCATAACAGGGTTTTCTTTTTCATTTAATCTGTACAATTTTTAATATTTGTAAGTTTGTTCAATTTTGTTGCACCTCAAATATACCTCATTATGGCCTTCAGAGAGAATATTATGGGAATCGTGATGGCTGAAGGTTTAACAAAAGTGGGATATAAGAAAACCCATAAATGTTGCGTGCAAGTGGCTCCTGGTGAGTATAATACTTATACCCTTAAACATGGAAGTTTCCTGGACCATGTCTGCTCCCATCCAAAGCATCCATGTGAGTCAGATGCCATGTCATCTGAGGGGGTGTTGCACAATTTTATTTTTTTGTTTGTTTATTTTAAATGTTGACTACAACTGGCAATGTAATTTTCATTTAGTATGTTCGTTATGCTGAATTTTCTGATTTAAATATCAGACACATAATTTACTATCTGAATTATTTCATACGCAGATTGATTCCTGCAGATGTTATCATACATACACTATTGTAAAGATGTGGGGATTCTGCTTGGTTTATTTTTACGCTGAGATCTGTTTGGTTACCTTAACTAATGTGATCTGCTCATACAACCTAATGTATTAAGGCAAAAGTTATAAAAATTAATATAACCATTTTAAAGGAATTTATTTTATGACCTGCACATAAATTTACTTACTATATAATCAGGAAACAACATATGGACTGTGGAGTATATCAAGTTGCATGAACAGGACACAGTACATGTAACAAAAAAACAGATACACATATAAGAACAGATTGTGCAGGTTTAGCATAT
The DNA here is from genome assembly GCA_016271365.2 of Neoceratodus forsteri. Lineage (NCBI taxonomy): Eukaryota > Metazoa > Chordata > Ceratodontiformes > Ceratodontidae > Neoceratodus > Neoceratodus forsteri. The sequence goes on from CM057458.1 coordinate 941,230,527, forward strand.
CCCTAACACACAAAATATAATGAATCTAGAATGTAGATATGGGTTAGAATCACTAGACACATCACCAAGTTATCCTGCTTGCCTGGGTGTGTCATGTTGTGGTTCTGTCCTCCTATGTGTGTCACTGAGGCACATGTGACAGGGATGGGGGCAAAACAAAGAAGGCTGATGTTTTTGCCCTTTAACATGGCAGCATGGTAGACAATGCTGCCCACCAGACCTTAATATACAAAAATACATTATATTTAATAATTGCTTCCCAATCATGACAAATGGGTTGTGGTAAGCTTTCTCATTCTTTGCAGGACATTTTCAGTCAAAATTTGCTCTCCCAAAACTATGGACATCTAGAAAAGCATTGTGAAGGTTACCATTCCATTCACCATGATTGGAAAGGGGTTGTTATATATACTGTAACTTTATTTTTTTATTAAATTCAGTTGGCCAGCTCTGCTTATACTGCTGCCACCTTAGAGGACAGAAAATGGTGGCAAAACAAAAAAGATCGCGACTGGCATTATTGCGACAGGCTCCATGTCGACCGTAAGTTGCAGTCGGCATGGAGCTGCACAGTTTGGATCTATGGCGCAGGTTGGGGGAAATAGTTGCCCCCTTCCAACGGCACTTCTATGGTGGCATGGCGCTGTTGTCAATATCGACGCATGTCGCCGTCAAAATGTCGCTGTTAGGGTGGCATACCCAGAAAAACAGCCCTTTTTATTTACCTGTATCTTCCTTTAATAGTAAGTGGAGGAGTGAGACATTTTTCATATCTTAAATTACAGAACAGATCTATGAAATAGAAAAAAGTAAAGACTACACAGACTCAAGACTGTATTTCTGATTAGAATGAACTACTGCATGTTTTCATAAAGCAGTCATTTACAAGGTTTTATTAATTTATGAACATGAAGTGAGACTAATCATATTGTATTTCTCTAATCATGCACATTGTATTTGTTTGCAGTCATACAACAGTCTGCTACATTAAAGTTATAATCTTCCCTGTTGGCAAGGGTGTTAGAAAGTCAAATGACGTGTTCCAGGATGTTGAAGCAGGATTATTCACTTGTGTGGGTGAGGTGCTGGATGGTTCACTCTAGCTTATTTCAGTCTCTCTTCTCAAAAATAAATTGCTTCAGTCATGCTAATCTGAGCTTGACAAATGTCTTCTAAAGATGGAGTACAGTGAAATGAATATACAAGTAAGGGAAAAGACAGCCCTGTAATGTCTCTATGTAATTAGTCATTGCACTACTTCTTTTGTTTAATAGTGGTTGTTGATTCAGCAACTATGTCATGGCATATTGCTTTTATTGTCAGGGGGAAGATGATGTTAGACATGAAGTTGTGTGTTTGGAGTAATGCCTTTCTCTTCTTCCCTGTCAGGCTCAAAATGTTGGGGGGGGGGGGCCAAATGGCAGATGATCAGTGTAAGCCTGCAGCATGAGCAACCTTCAGCCCTGCATCAGCCAACAGCTATCCCAAACCCACCCAGTAGATTGTTCATGGTTTCAAAAGGTGTTCATGGTTTCAAAAGGTGTAAAAACGGACTGGCTTTTATTATTTACTGCAATTTCATTATTCAAAGAGTTATGCACAAGATGATAATCTTTTTCTGCTAAGTGGCAAACGAATCCATCAATTGGGGTGCTGTATGTGCAAACATACTGTATATCCTCACCCGCACCATCATGTAGAAGTTTGACTGACAAGAATCTTAGACTTCAGATTGACAAGAACTAGTTGTTTGCCTCCTGGTCAGTAGGCAAGCCGTTGAAATGAAAACGCATCTGTCTCCATCTCCCTAAAACATTTTAGTCAGGCTGTCACACTATAGATGCAGTGGCAGAGCTGGGGGCCTAGTTGGGATCACTGTAATTTGTTGACTGAATCATTGAATAGAAGATTGAGGAACACACACACACACATATATGCCTGATGACTGGATGAAAATCATAACTCATTCTTCCCAGTACTTGTTTACAAACATGATACTGTATCTCATCCTGTAGTATCTTTAATTGCCTAACAGCATACCAGTTTGTCATTTTGTGCATACCTCTTTCAGACATTTAGGCCCTGTCCACACTACACTAAAACTCCCCTCTGTAATGTTACAAAGGGTCCAAACCATTACTGCAACAGTTTGCATTTATACCTGTAACGTTACAGGAGGCATTTTCATAACCATTGTTGAAACCACTTATGAGGTGGTTTCAACAATGGTTACTAAAAGGGTTCTGCCTCTGCAATGCTACCAGCTGTAGTGTGGACATGTGAGCCTGTAGCCCCAGCATTGCCCTCAGTGCAGCACGAACCATCACCCACAATGTGGACCAACTGTAATGGTTCCGAACCATTATCATGATGGTTCACTGGCAGTGTGGACACACTGTAATGTTTACCGTCTGTAACAGTTTGAAACCATTACAGGGTTTTAATGGTGTAGTGTGGACAGGGCCTTAATTTATTTTCAAAAGGCCCAATGGGCCAAGTCATTAAAATGTCACCACCAACAGTTCTCAGAAGACCTATTCAGGGCTAAGATGTTAAAGAGCTACTCTATATTATAATAAAAAGCTTAAAAACATGCCATTTGCACCAGTTCTGTTGCAACTTTCTTGTTTTCTAATTATTTGTTATTGTTTTGCTTTCCACTGCTGCTGCTGTACTAAATATTGTAAAAAAATTGCAGCAGTTATTTCACTGAGTCTTTCAAAATGAATCTGATGCTCCCCTGCTAACCACACAACTACTGTTCATGACATCATGGTTTGTTGTCATGGTGAGCACTATGATGTTGTACACAAAGGCACTGGGAGGTTAACGGGGGAGAAGCAAATATTTTCAAATGTTTCTTTACACACTTTTTAGATGGACTACCAAGATGTGCTGTAAATCTTGGAAAATAACTTTGAAAATAGAAAAGTGTATTATTTAGTAAATTGTAAAAGATGAAACATCTCATTTATGAAAGTACATGCTAAAATGCAGAGTAGGGCTGGGAGGACTCGGTGAAGTTCTGACCATTATCAAATAAGAACCAGAACATGGTGGAGTTCTGATTAGTCATGATTATTTATAAATATTTGAAAAACAAATGCAATAAAATGCACAAAAGTGGCCAAAGTCGGTCATATTCAACACAGAGGCCAAAAGGAAACAATTTAATGCATGGTTTGTATAAAAATTACAGTAAAACTGCTAGATAAAAGCAATAACTGCTATCTACTTCATGACTGGGTTATATTGGTGGCACATCCTGCTCAGGCCCGTGAATGTAAAAGCAACAAGCCTGCTGGGCTATGATAAGCAGTAGGGATGGTCATAATTTGTTTCATGGAATCAGATACCTTGGGCTCCAGACAGTTTTTACAAATTAGGATTTTTGCACTTGAAGGCCAAAAGTTCAAATTCTGACAAAAAATAGGATTAGGAATCATAATTGGATTCCAAGTCTAACTAAATGATAAAACCTCCTCCCACTTTAAACAATAAAAATAGATTCCTGTAGTTTGGAAAGAAAGATCTACGTCTTCCCCCACCCTTGTGTCTCCCCCTTCCAGGCTCCTTTTCCTTAACGATGCTGCTGCTGAAAGCTAGGGTCTCCTCCATTCGACTAGGTGTTCTGTGCTGTCTACTAGAGTTTGATGCAAACAGGATAGGAGAAGAAATGGTGCTGCTGGCGCTGGTGGCATGAGAGTCCAGCTTCGGCATCCACATAAGTAAGGAGTCCATCAGCATGGTCCAAAGAGAAAGACCTCCCTCTCCAGCAACCCACCTTCAGCCATACACCTGCTGCCAAGTTGCCCCAACTAGCCAGTCACTGTGACTGTCCCATCCCACTCCTGGACCAATCGAAATACTAAACTATCCCGACAGAGGGTGGGACTACATTGACTGTCTGACTCCTCCAGGAGATAAAACAAAAATTAAACCCTTGCCCTTCGATCACCAAAAGTAAATTGCCCCACTCCCTGAGTAACTTAGGAAAATAATCGAGAAGGTGAGGAGGTGGCTGTCCTGAATAAAACCCATGGTTTCTACAAGGTACCAGGCAACTTATTTAGTGCAGCATCTGGCACAGTGGCTGAAACCCAGGACCTCCTCAGTTATTTTTCCCAGGTCACCCAGGGAAGGACTTTACATCAGGTGATCAGGGTTTAATTTTTTTTTTTATCTCCTTTAGGACTCAGCAGTCACAGGAATCTTACCCTCAGCCAGGATGGTTTAGTGTTTTGATTGGTCCAGGATTGGGATGGGGCAGTCACTACCTTGTTTGGGGCAACTTGGTGGTGGGTTTATGGTCAGTGGCAGATTGCATGGGAAGGGGTTACTCTCTATGAACTGTGACGGTGGACTCCCTACTACTTCTAATGACACAGCTGGACCTTCAGTGCCTCCACCAGTGCCACCAGCACTAGCAGCACCAGTCCTTCTTTGTCTCCAGTGGTACCACATTCCAACCCACAGCACACATAACCTAGCCATAGGGAGAAGACACCCAGCTTTCAGCAATAGCAGCCTTTATTTATTTATTTATTCCAAAACTTTCACTAGGAAAGACATACTGAGTTGATAACAGCTCATTTCCAGATGTGTCCAGGAGGGAAGAGGGTAGAGGAGGGCAATGAATAACAATCAGAACAATAAAACAATAGCAATAATTACACGTGGTAAAAAAAGACATGAAAACAAGAATCATGTAATAAGCTACAATCAAAGGCAATTTATGCAATGTGCAATTTTATGCAAGGATAAGCAGAGAATGCAACCCAGTTTGGGTCACATGGAAAATGTCATAAAGTGCAGGGTGAATTAGTGTAAAGAAGGAGGCAGATAATGCTATCAAGTGGGTTTCAAAGGATGTACAATTCAGAGAGGTGAGGTAGGGGGGATTTACAGTGGTAACAAGGGTCAAAAACTAGGAGTGACTGAAAAGAACAAGCATTTGTCAATGCCGAATGTTGTTTTGCTGGCATTGGCATTGGCAGTGCAAGAGTTAGAGAGATGCATAACAGGAATGGCAGTGAAGTATTAAACTGATGCCAACCCCACCCTCACCCTGCAGAGACTTTCAGGTGTTGGGGTGTGCCTTTTGGTTGTCGGCCATAATGCTCACTCCATTTTACCTCACCCTACCTGGAGACATTGACAAGTGTCGCGGTGTGCCTTGGGGTCTCCGGGTCTTATGCTCATCCCATTCCATAAGGAAATATGCTGAGATGGGTGCAGTACAGGAGAATGTGGTGAACTTAGGCCAAAGGCTCCAAGGCACACCTTGATGCCTGTCACCGCTGCAGGGTGGGGGTGGGGTGGGGGTGGACTGGTGTGAGCATTACAGCTGACGATCCCAAGTCACACCCCTGACTCCTGTCAGTCTCTACAGGGTTGGGCGTTATGGTCGGAAACCCTAGCATCCCAGGCATTTGTTGGTATTTTCACTCCAGATTTTGAACATGGGCCTTTTGTGACCCCACCTCATGAACAGTGGCACTATCAGTCCATTAGCTGAAAGGTGATTTTGAATAGTGACTGCACCATTTTGTGCCACAGGTGCAAAAACACATTTTGGGTAGGATGTGAAAAATTACAGCTGTACTCTTCATGAGGAGGTGTAAAACAAAATGGCAATGTTGAAAATCTGGAGTGAAAATGTGAAAAATTGGTGACGTCATGAGCATGCGTAGAAATCTCACAACACATGTCTGTAACGCAATTATTTTTGGGATTTTTTTTAACCACATTTTCAACATAGGCATTTTGGGACCTCAGCTCATGAACAGTGGTACTGTGATTTTGTTAATTTGTCCCGAAAGTTGATTTCCCTAGCGACCATGCCATTGTGCGCCACATGTGTGAAAACACATTTTGGGCAGGATGTGAAAAATGACAGCTGTACTGTTTATAAGGAGGTGTGAAAAAATGGCAATGTAGAAAATCTGAAGTGAAAATATTAAAAATTATCGAAGTTACGAGCATGCATGGAAACTGAGTAACGCACACTTGTAATACATGACCTCCCTGCCTCCCTCCCTGCCTGCATACAAGGCCTGCTATGTCAGAACCCAAGTGTACGATCCACTAGAAGATCAGAAACCCAGCTTCTACAGGTCTCCCACTGTCGGACCACACATGGTCAACGATCTTTTGCCTATCGTGCCCCCAACTGGCTAAATACTCTCAGCACCTCTATTACTGCCTCTTGCTCGTTAGGTGTTTTTAAATCCAGACTATTCTCTCACCTAGCCACCTCAAACTCCTGTGACTGCATTTGTTAATCTCATAATCTATTCTCTCTCCTCCTCCCTGCCCTACTACTTGACAATGGCCTAGTAATGGGTCTTCATCTCCTACTAAGGTCTGCTCTTGTCCTCCCACCCTCCACCCCTTTTTTTTTTCTTTTCTCCACTGTTATTACCCACACTGCCTACCTACCTCCCTTACATATCTTTCCCTCCTCATTTGTTTTCTATACTGTTGAAAGTGCTTAAGTTATTATCTGCTGTACACTTATATCACTAGATTTAGCTATTTGTGCAACCCTGTACCTCTATCTGTCTGTAAATGTTTTTGACGCGGAACCTTTGTAAAAGAGCCTTGGCTCAAAGGTAATAATTCCTAGATTTTACAATAAACAATAAAAACGCAGTCATTTTTTTGAATTTCTTTCACCAAATTTGCAACATGGGCTTTTTGGGACTCCACCTCATGAACAGTGGCACTGTCATTTTGTTAATCGGTCCCAAAAGGTGATTCTGCGCAGTGACCACAAAATCACCTTTCAGGACGGAGTAATGAGATGACAGTACATGTATTCATGAGTTGGGGTATCAAGAACCCCATGTTGATAATTTGGAGCCAGAATTCCCAAAAAATGGCTGAGATATCAACCTAAGTTGAATCCCCCATTGATGCCATTATAAAGCTTATCGTGATTTTCTTCATTTTGCAGTTGGCTTTTGAAGAGTTCAGACGTGTTCCCGGTCCACAGAAGATCGCAGCACCAGGCCTCCGGAGGTAAGTATGGGGTGAGGGGGGTGAAGGGAGGTGGGGTGCACCGAGGGTGGGTGCAGGTTGGGGGAAGGGGTACCAGGGACGACTAGGGACCGTTTCTTTTTTACAGGGACATTGTGTGTGTGTCTCTCTCTCTCTCTCTCTCTGGCTCACAGAAGACATTGGGGGGATGGTTTTCTTTATTTACAGGCAAAATAAAAGAAAATGTTGGGCACAATGGGGTGGGCTCTCAGTGTGCCCCATGAGTTTGGGGGGACTGATGCCAATGGGGATTGGGCCCCCTGTCAGCAAATAAAGTGTGTGGGGTGGGGGAACATGATGCCGATGGGGATTTGCCCCTGTCGGCAAAGAAAGTGATGTGGGGGGGGGACTGATGCCGATGGGGATTGGGCCTCCATCAACAAATAAACTGTGTGGGGGGGAGCATACTGACACAGGGACTGGCCACCCCCAATGCTGGCTTTGTGGGGCATGTGTGTGGCAGGCGGCAGAAGCCACCACATTTACTAAAATGTTTCACCAGGGAAGGCATGTAATGGAGCCTTGTCATCTGATGCTCCAATGAGGTAACTGCAACTCATTAGAGCAGCAGATTTCTTTCAAGGTTTTGGCACTCTGAAGTTTCGAATCAGTGTTAGCATGTTCGCTAATTAGGGGCTGAGGAACGCACCCACTAAAGCGTTCCATGCATTGGCCAACACTAACACACCTCTGAAATATGCTACTACTACAAGATGTTGCTTGTGCCTGCACAAGACAACATAAAAAGGAGCAGTGATAGATGCAGGACAGGAGGAGTGGGAGAGAAGGGGAAAAAAAGGTAGTGGTAGCAGAGCAGGGACAGGGATTACATACAATTGTGGGAGTGAGTAGTGAAATCACGGAGAAGATGGACACTGAGCATTGGGAAGAGGCAGAGCAGATGATTAGGGAGAGAGAATTCCAAAGTCTGAGGAAGTGGTAGGAGAAAGCAGCCTGGCCAGCTATGAATTTCTTAGAAGAGAGTATGAGGGTACGATAACCAGGGTTGTGAAGGGTGTAAGAGGAAGGTGGGGGGGGAGAGAGAGCCTAGTCAGTATTTACAGATAAAGGAGGTACAATGAATGAGATATCTGACTTTAAGAGAGGGAAGGGAGAGTAAGGAGTAAAGGGAGCAATGGTGGGTGTGGGGCAGACAGCCCAGGGCAAAGAGACAGAAGGAGTGAAAGAGGGAATCCAGCCTGGCAAGGGTGGTCTTGGGAGCAGCACAGCAAATAATGCCTTAAGATAAGGTAGCCTGGAAAGGGAGACAGAAATGTAGGGGGAGGTTGTTCTTCCTCAGCTACGGGGTCCTTTGTTACTCTGTACGGGGGGGGGGGAGCTTTAACATGTAGTAGGATGCAGAATCAGAAATTCTGATTCTGACTCTGATACCTTATCTGGCATCAGAAGGAATCAGACTTTGAATAAAAATTTCTGATTATCAAACAGAAGCCAACAGACCAGAACTGGCCCATTCTGATCATCTCTACTAAACAGCCTTAAAACCGGGTAACTGTAAACATAGGATTATACAGTGGGGTACAAAAATCCAGTAATCTGATTGATCAGCTGGTATCATTATCTCCTGATGGCAAGAGATCGGAAGAGCCATTCCATCTTGGTTCTTCTTGATCTCTCTGCAGTGTTTGACACCATGGACCATGGTGTGTTACTGGAGCACTTGCAGTTGATCTGTGGACTGTCTGGTACAGTCCTCAGATGGTTTTACTTGTTCCTCACTGTCAGGTCACAGAGGGTAGTGTCAGGGATTTATTCCTCTGACACATCCTCCCTACAGTGCGAGGTTCCTCAGGGCTCTGTGTTGTCACCCATGTTGTTCGAGGTGTATATGCTGCCATTAGGAGACATTGTAATGTGGCATGGGCTGAGCTTTCACTGCTACGCAGATGACACTCAGCTATATATATCCTTTGTGCCTGGGCAGGATGGAGCAGCCTCAGTGTTTAATAACTGCCTCTCAGAGATCCAAGACTGGATGAATGCCAACTGGTTGAAGCTGAACCCAGACAGGACTGAGGTTTTGGTTGTGGACCCAGGTCATCGGGTAGAGGGGTTTTCGGTTGGTCAGTTCTCTGGGCTTTGGCTTGGGGTTGGCTAGTTGATGACCTCTGAAGAGATGCGGAATCTGGGCATTATTTTTGACGAAGGGCTGACGCTTCATTCTCAGGTGTTGGCCGTTGTCAAGACCTCTTTTTATCATCTGAGGACTGTTGTCCAGTTTAAGCACTTGGTTCTGCCTGATGAGCTTCCAACATTGGTTCATGCATTTGTGACGTCTCACCTTGACTACTGTAACTCCCAGTACCTAGGGCTACCTGGGGTTGATATCCGCCACTTGCAGCTGGTGCAGATTGTGGAGGCCAGGCTATTGATTGGGCTTTCTCAATCTAGCCATGTCATGCCTGTGCTGTGCAGACTGCACTGGCTGCCTGTTCAGTGGTGGATCACCTTCATGGTCAGTTTGCTGACCTATAAAGCCCCACATGGACAGGGACCATGTTACCTGCAAGAGCTTCTAGTTTCGTACTGCCCCCTCCGAACACTCTGCTCCACCGATGAAGGATTGCTAGAGGTTACCATGGTTCATTTGAAGACATATGGAGCTAAGGCTTTTGCATTTGCAGCCTCTACCCAAAAATGTATTTGTTTAATTTTGCCTTTCTTGAATTTGAATAATTTGTTGTGCGGTCATTTTTAATAAGCTATGAATTTGATCTGTTTTTTTAATTGTACAGGCACTGTGATCTAAGGGAATAGCATCTTTTAAAAAAAATAAAGTTGATGTTACTCATGGATAAAGTGCCAGCAGACCAAAATTCAGAAGGGGGTGTGGCCTAATTGGAGATCAGAATGTCTGCTTAAGCCTGGTGCTTTGTTGTAATCCTGAAAATATCAGCTATCCTTCACTACAGATGCCAATCAATCCAAACAATCACAAGTGCCTGCTTGCCTGATAGCACAACCACCGAAATCTAACCGTAGTTGGACTCAGATTGACTTTAAAAAGTCAAAAGAACTGGTGAAGAAAGAGTGACCTATGGAGACACTCCAATGCACCACACCTTGAGCTTCACCAAAGGAACCATCCATCTCTCCTGCAGCAGTGTCTCGGATGATATGAGCTTCAAAGCTCTGCATCCATAGACAGCTATGCTAGAAAGTCTGTTTTTTTGACCCCAGGACTGATTTGAGAGCTGGGTATGAAAACATGAATGCCCAGCTCACAGATTTATTTTTAAATTTTGTTCTTTTTCTGGCTCTGTCTTACCGACCATGCATAGGTCATGTTCCCTCTGCCCACCACACGCTACCCCCAACCTACCTCAACTCCCCAGCAGCACCCTGGCTTGCCCCCCAAGGCAGGGCCACTGGGGGGACCCTGTTATGGTCAGCAGCATGGGGTCTGTGGCATGGAATGGACATCATGGTGTGCTGTCATTTTTTTCCAGTGTTGTGCCCTGGGGAGGAATGGTATGCAATGACGTAATGGTGCATATGCCACACACCTAACATGCCTCCAAACACTGCCTAGCTCGGGCCAGCAGATCCATGGTCTCCACAAAGGGCTGTCAATCTCTGGGAGCTTCCCCACCCTCCCATACCGTGGAGGAGAGCAGTCTGTGGGATGCTCGATCTTTCTCGACCAGTCGACTTTTGTGATGACCCAAGCTCATTACTGAACTCGGGTCACTGGCGTCATAAGAAGAAGCCCTGCCCTGTGCCAATGGGCCAGCCTCCCAGCTCACACATGCAGGGAATCTTGAATGGGCTAACAGAAATGGCAAAGTCACATGGGAGGTTGCCAGATGAACTGGATCATAGGGTGCACGAGCAAGAGAGAAGCACCAACCATGAAGCTGAGTTAAAACTTGCCCATAAGCAGATATCTGAGTTACTGGACAAGCTGGATGATCATGAAATGAGGGAGCACTGCACCAATGCCAGGGTGACTGGCTCGCTGAGGGGATCGAGTGCATGGTTCCCCATGGCTTCCTAACTACCTGACTGCTGCAAGTCTATGGTCTGAACAACGACCCAGTAATGAAGATTCAGAGAACACACTGGTTCCCTGGAGCAAAGCCTGATCCAGGGGAGAGACCCATGCACTTCCTGATAAAATTCGCACATTATCTGGACAGAGTACAAGTGCTCCAAGCTGCTCAGAAGAAAGTGATCAAGTACAAAACTAGACGGTCAGCTTTTACCTTGACTTCAGCAGTGGACTTCAGCTCCAGAGGCAGGAGTTACACTCAATTAAAAAATGCCTTCATAAGAATCTGAGGCAGTCTGCCCATGTGTACCTCTTTAGACTAATAAGAAGACTAGGCCTACCACCAAAAGCCTTCATACACCCAGAGGTAGCTGTGGCATATATAGATACCAAAACAGTAGTGAGAGAAGGGCAGTCTAGCCCATGGAGAACTGGCCCACTGACCTGAGGGCGCTATGCTTGTCATGGATTTTTCATCTACAAAGAAACAGTAAGTGTGGAAGGGGGGAAGAGAAGTGGATCATAAACCGTATACCTGAGCGTACTAGCACTTATGACTGATTTCACAAGTCCTTAAATGATGGCCATATGCCTACAGGGCATACATGGGAACTAAGACTGTATTTTACTTCCATCGCACAGCCCAACACTTGATCCCCTGTGCCTAAACAGTGGCAATGGTTATGGGATTCTGCTACGGCAAGAAAAGGGGATATCAAGCTATGCAGACCACACAAGCACAAACTTAAACAGACAGATACATTCTGGTGCTTCCCTGGGACATGATGAAGCTCCCCCCCCCCCAAGTAACGAATCCTACACAGCACTGTTGAACTGGTTTGGTTTTGACTTTACAGGTTAACATAACTGTTGAAATGTTTGACATTATTTGCAATTACTTTTTTTCTGGTTTATTTGGCAGTTTGGCTTTGTTTACTAGATCACCACCATGAGGCAATACCTGTATTAACGTTAATACTACTCCAGTTGGAAAAGATACAGTAAACATTTCTTTACTATTTTAACTTGGTTCATTGGGGGGTAAAAGCAGCCCATGGTCTTATGATTGATGGTCGATTGCATATTTGGGATGTATGAGCTATTAAGGGCAGTCTGAATTTTGCATATGGTAATAATCCCACCCGGGGTGGCTGAGGGTTTAACTGGGCCCTGGTGTGAGAGCCAGGGTTGGGAGCCCTCGTGTCCCCTTAGAACAAGCCACAGGATTTGGGGTGTGAGCATGAGCCACACCACAATGGGAAGGAGTCTCCCTCCATGCGACTGAGTTATGCAGTAACCAGAATTTGTTACAAAAATGACAAATAGTTAAATGTGTTAATGCAAACTCTTGATGTGGGCAGATTGTTTCATGCTGGCTCCTACCATAAGGGGATTCTGGAGACCAGATTCCCATCAGAATTTACAGTTTGGAGAGAGGGAAGAGAATGTTCCCCCCAAGGGAACAGTTTGCCCACCAGAGCTATCTTTGGTCATTTACCCAAGGGAATAAATAGCCTGGGACCTGGGAGGGGCGGGGGACCTGCAGTTGGGATTTTGTAAATAATAATCTGTTTAAGTCAGCTGCTCCAAAAAGGGATGGGGGCAATCCTGAGGGGTGGCACCTTCCTTTAAACCTATTTTACATCCAAGGCTGGGGGAGGGCATTTGGTTCAACCTTGCATTCCTGTGAAGTTGGTTCGATAAGAGGCAGATCCTCGGGTTAGTGGAGGAGGAGGAGGTGGAGAAGATGGGTGAGTGACTCAATGTGGTGGCAATGTATGGCCTTAACTTTGATCAAGACTGAATTATTTCACCACCTTATGATTATGCTGCCTGCTTTCCCCAACAACATAATTACAGGATCAGATTTCAACACTCCCTGGGACCCTGTCCTTGACAGGTCAGCTCCACTGATGTGTAGCTCGTCACAAAGTTCTGAGGCTCACTGGCAGATGGCAACAGAAAGGGGTTTAATAGATGCTTGGTGATATATCACCCTTCAGGGAGAGAATTTTCCTTTTTCTCCCATGCCCATCAGTTATGCACATGCATAGATGTGGTACTGCTCACCAGTGAACTGCTGCAGGGACTACAATCAGCCTCTTACAGTTCTGGGGTTCATTCTCACCATACTCTCCTACTGGTAGAGCAGAGGGATGGTGCGACTCTGCCCCCACTCAGGTAGTGGTGGAGTGACCCCAGGATATTGTTGGAATCAGTTTAAAAACAAAATATCAATGGCCCTTAAATACTTCCTTATCCACAGTGGAAGGGGGTATGCTTTGGATTCCACCAGGTGAAAAACCATGAAGGCTTTTACCGGGGGGGGCCGGGAGTGGCTATATCTGGGGACTCTCTCAAAGTTAAAAAAGAAGCAAACCAGGAGAAACAGCAAGGCAAGCAAGTCACAGCACTGGAAGAAGACATCATGGCACAGAATGCCCTGCACAAAGGGGGGGAGGCAGCTCAACTAACTGGCCTTGGCACGTATCAAGCATAACCTGCTCCTAATGCAAACCAGGGCCAAATTTCAGGGGGACAAGTCGGGTGGTGGCTGTCATGGCAGCTGGGAAAGGAGAAAGCAGGAAGCCAACTGAGCCATGCACAGCATTAAAATGCCAGATGGCTGAACCTCCACCAGCCAACAGGATATTGTGGGAGCCTTTCAGGCATTCTGATCTTGGTTATATACTTTGAAAGCCACTGCAGGTACATCTTCACAAGCATTCCTGGAATTTCTAACCCTCTCATCCCTCACTGAGTCACCTAGGAATGTGCTGGATCAGTTGCCTCCAGAAAAGAAATTCAGTCCAGGCAATTGTATTGGGCAAAGCACTGGGCCTTGGGTGGGATACCAGTGGAATTCTACAAAGAGTTCTGGAAAGTTATTCAGGAGCCCATGGAGGACATGCTCCTGGAGTCGTTGGGGGGGGGGGTACTCCCCTATCCAAGACACTGGCCACAATAACTGTGATATCTAAGCCTTAGAAGGACCCCATCCAGTGCAGCTCCTCCAGCCTTTTTCTTTTTTTATTACAGACTACAAAATCATAGTGAAGATGCTGGCGAACTGCCTGGAGGGGGGGGGGTCATGTTAGGACTCATACATCTGGACCAGGGTGGCTTTATTAAAGGGAGTCAAGCCAAACACAACCTAAGGCGCACTCTAAACATCATGTTGCACTGGTCTGTGGGGAGAGTAGCTCAGCATGGCCACTTAGCCCTTGATGAGGAAAAGGCCTTCAACCAGGTTGAGTAGCACTTCATGTTTGCCACTGTGAAGTTGGCTTGGGTTTGGACCTCTGACCCACTCATGGGCCCAAGTGTTCACAAATTGCTACCTGTTGGATCCATTCCTCAATCTAGGTGGACTAGGCAGGGGTGCCCCTTATCCCCTACTTTATATATACTTACCACTGAATCCTTTGCAGCAGCTCTAAGAGAGCAGCCCATAATACATGGACTCTGCTTCAAGGGAACAGACTATCACATATCCCTCTTTGTGGAAGATGTTCTCCCTTTTCCCGGTTAATCCACTGGAGGTGATCCAGGCACTAAATGACCTCTTTAAAATATATGTCACCCATATCAGTCCATAAGATAAATTGGGCAAAGTGTCAGTAGCTCTCACTGAGGGTGAGGGTGGGGATGCTCCTTTAGGTAGTGGAGACAATCCTGCCTTGGACCCAAAGCCTAAAATACGTGGGAGTACATCTACCCAAGAAACTGTCAACTTTAGGACAGTTAAATTTTCATCCATTTCTTCAAAAAACCAAAAATAAAGGATGACTGTGACAGGTGAAAAACACTGCCCCTGACACTAACAGGTAGAGTCAGCACAGTGAAAATGTGCATTTTCTCACAATATTTATACCTCTTTCAATCTCTGCCTGTACACCTCCCCCCTTAAATTTGTTTCTTCCATCAAGGGGTACCTGACCAAATTTCTGTTTCAAGGGAAAAGAGAACAAATCAACAATGCATACTATGGCTGCTACTGAGAAGGGGGGAAGGCTGGGGCTTCCCAGTTTTTGATATTACTATCTAGCCAGCTAAATGCCTGTGAATGGTCAAACAAATTCTGCAAGCCCCCTCCAATAGTCATCTCTAGCAGAGTCCTTCCCCGTGGGCAGCTGAATCACCTCAAATCCTGTCTCAGTCAGCATGATTGGACTACTATTTACAAAGCTTCGGATGTCAGCTTGGCCCTGGACTATTTCATGTACACCTTCAATGCGGCTTGAGACTCCCATGCCCCCTTCAAAATGCGCAAAGTCAAAGGCTTTTGCAACCCATGGCTCTCCGTGGAGCTTATAGCACAGTTAAAGGCAAGAGACTGCCTCTGGCTGTGGGCACTGGCCACCGGTACGCAAAATGACATACAGAACTATAAACATGCTCAAAATGATTGTACAAAATCAATCTGCCTAAAGAAAAGTATCTACTATAAGGAAGTTCTCACTAATACCTGGGGAAATGGGAGAGCCTTCTGGAACAATATCAACAAAGTTATTGGGAAGCAGCCTAAAACTTCCCCTACTATGCTGGACTTTGATGGGACTACAACACTGGACCCTACGACTATTGCTAATACGTTCAATACTGTTTTCACAGACCTCAGTAGTGTTCTTCCCCCTGAATTTTTTGACATAGATGACTCTCCAACTCACCCTTCCAGCTTCCTGCCCTCTTCCAAATACCCGCCATTGTACTTTAAAGCAGTCAAGATGCACAAAGCAAGCAAATACATTAATAAAGCAATTGCCAAGTTCAGAAATAGTGGGGACACACTTGACCTCAAACTGCTGTCCCTCACCCTCGACGAAGTACTAGGACCATTAACAAAGATCTTCAACCTCTCCCTCAGCCTCGGCCGGTTCCCTGACAGATGGAAATTTGCTACTGTTACTCCGGTCCACAAAAGTGGAGACAGGGCCCTTCATGGGAACTATCGACCAATCTCCATATTACCTCCCCTCGCCAAAGTCATCGAACGCATAGTAGCAGACCAACTCACTGATTGCCTGAACAAACACAATATCTTGTGCTCTCAACAACATGGGTTCAGACAAGGGCACAGCACCACTTCTGCCCTTCTGGAATTCACTGGAGCCATCCACAGTTCTCTGGATAATGGTCACCAAGCCGGGTTGGTCTTCATTGATTTAACTAAGACTATTGACGCCATCCACCATCGTCTACTACTTGAGCAGCTTTTAAATGCCGGGATCTCCCTGACTCCATGGCCTGGTTTAAAAGCTATCTGGAAAACCGATCCCAAAGAGTTAAAATTGCAGATGTCCTCTCTGACGCTAGACCTGTCCACTCAGGAGTCCCCCAGGGATCCATACTGGGTTCCCTTCTATTCAGTCTCTTCCTGAACAGCCTTCCACAATCTTGCCCAGAACAAATCATCCTCTATGCTGATGATGCCATAATTCACACCACCCATAAGGATCCCCAACCACTACAAAACAATCTGCAGCTAGGCTTCGCATCAGTTGAGAACTGGTTTAGTAAGCACAAACTGGTCCTAAATTATAAGAAAACCAAGTCAATGCTTTTCAGCAGCTCCCACAGCAAGTACAAGTTATACCCCCTGACCATCACAAACTGCCTTGGAGCTACCTTCGAACAGGTGCAATCTTTTAAATATCTTGGGATCTGTCTTGACTGTAACCTATCCTATGGTGCCCACATTGATAGCGTCGCCAAAGCTACAAATACTCGCATTGGACTACTCTACAGGCACAGGCAACACCTTACTCCAGAAGCCTTAAGGGTCACTGTTCAGAGCTCTGTTGTCTCCATAACTGACTATGTCCTAATCATATAGGGCTCTGCTACTGCAACTGCCCTCAGACGAATATCCACGTCCCTCAACAAAGCTTGTTGGCTCAGCACTGGAGCTCACCGTCTCACTCATACGTGTGACCTCTATGCCCAAACTGGCTGGCTACAACTCTCAAACCACATAAAAGTACAAAACTTGCATTATGGCAAAGACAATAACCATGGGGTAAGCACCCCCGGAGTCCAAGCTCTCCTTTGCCGCAGTACTAACCCTCGCCACACTAGGGGATCCAAATCTCAACTCCTGCAGGTCCCTCAGTGCCGTACCACCCAGGGACAAAGATCTTTTGCTCATAGGGCCCCTAGCTGGTTGAATGGTCTCAGCAGTGACATCTCCTCCATACCTAAGCTTGGCCCATTCAAATCGAGGCTCTGCCTACTCCTCTCTGCCTCTAGCACCTGTGATTGTCTCCTTTAATCAGCCCTCCTTAACATTACCCTATCCTTATCTCAGATCTTTCTACATAGCACTTCTATTATCTTTCCCTAATCTCCGACAACACCCTCCCCCTCCCTCTCTCCCCCCTTCCCCTGCACCCCCTCCATCGCCTGTTGTTCTCTCTCTGTTATGTGACAATGCTTCTGGCTGCTCTTACCTTTTGTGTCCTTGCAATGTTTTGTAACACTATTTACCCCATCAATGCCTCTGGCTTTAGTTTAACCCAAATGTATGTATTCATATTCATGTAACTGATTGTTAACCTGTTATCCTGCCTTTGTTACCTAATTGTCTTGTGTTTTTTTTGTTTTGTCATTGTACTGCAACTGATGTGGAACCTTTCTAAAAGAGCCTTGGCTCAAAGGTACTTGTAATCCTAGATTCAAATAAATAAATAAATAAAATGTCCTTTATAAAAGACATGCTGCAACCTGGAACATCACACCTCCATGCATTTTCCTTGAAAAGGACTGCACACGGGGTTCCCTCAACACTCTCTAATGGCACCTGTTTCGACAGATTGCTTGATATGGCCCATTCAGAATCCTTTCCCTTGGACTACAGCCAGAGTGTGGCTGACAGTCCATAGCCTGATCAGCCACCATAAGGGAATTTCTCCTGAAGCAGATATACAGACAGTCTTGTGGAGAGCCAAAACTCTCTCAGAACAAATGTCCTCGGCACTCCAATCCTAGCACAGAAAAAGATTGACTAAAATAAGTGACCTATACAAAGACGGGAGCCTGATGTAATATCAGGAGCTTTCAACTTAATTTTCTCTTCAACGCAGTGACTTCTCTGTATAT
The DNA here is from genome assembly GCA_016271365.2 of Neoceratodus forsteri. Taxonomy (NCBI): domain Eukaryota; kingdom Metazoa; phylum Chordata; order Ceratodontiformes; family Ceratodontidae; genus Neoceratodus; species Neoceratodus forsteri. Next base: position 941,248,678 of record CM057458.1, read on the forward strand.
TTACAAGTGCAGTAAGGGAGCAAAGGGTACCTGTAGCCACCCCACCCTGATCCCCAGGAGAGGAAATCTTGTTCTCCCAAGGGCCACAAGTCAAACCAATGCAGCAATGTTTTGCCATGCTCCTGAGGGGTATACATGATCCACTGCAGCTGTTGCATGCCGAAAGGGACCTCTGGGGCAGCCCTGGACAGAGGGGGACTGGACACATATATTGAGGGCAACAGAAACATGCTCCAAAATAACAGGCACACAAATTCACTTCAATTTCCTTCACAGAGCTTATTATACCCATCCCCTAGCCCACCTTGTAGACCCCTCACAACAAGGGTACTGTCCAAGATGTAAAATGGAGGATGGTACCTATATACACATGGTATGAACCTACCCCTTTATCCAGGCTCTTTGGAATAAAATCATTTCTCTCCTGCCGAGAATCCTGAACCTCTCATTTACACTTTCAGCAGAGTGTATCCTGTTGGAAACTAGTAGGCAAAAAGCTACCTGCTCAGTACTGGCAAAAAAAGATGAAATAGCTCACTGGGTGGCACTCCTGCTTAAATGCATGGCAACTGAAAGGATACAATATTCAGTTTTACAGAAACAGATATATGAAAACATTTGGGGTTCCCTGGGATCAGCACTGGCACTACATGGTTCCCAAAATTCTAATCTCTATCTAGTAGGGGGAAAAGAAGAGCACAGAGTGCAGTGGGCAGATGCACAGTAATGTGAATATTAGCATGTCACTGGTGCCACTGCCTTCCCAAGCAGAACAAACATGAATGAAAGTTTAGGTCTGTTGATGTTTCAAGTTAATGACAAAGGTTGTGACATTATAGGTATACTTGAAGTGACGTGTTTCCCCTAGCCTTCACCCACAATGTTAGAAAATGTGCATGTATTGTCCTGACTGTACTATAGTATCTGTATCTTTCTTCTGTTTGTCAATAAACAGATTTTATGGAAAAAAAAAGAAATCAGTACACTTTGTATCGCACAAAATGCTTCAATTCGGCTGCCATCTTGTCAATTGCTTAACAAACTGAAAGCACACTGAAACCATAATTTTTCAAATACAAAAACACTAAAATATAAAATAAATAAATAAATCAGTACTCAAAACCCATAAAGTAGACTACTTTACCTCTGATGCGCTTCTTCATTAGTCATAAATCTAATATACCTTGAAAACGGCATGCAGGCAAAACTCAGACCATGGCTCCTTCTCCACTCTCTACTGGCTACTGACAGTCACTCACCCACACTCTACTCCCATAACCTTAGCACCAACCTGACCCGATCACATCCTCTTTCCCCTACTCCTATCGTGTAATGGCCACAGCAACCTTATTAACTCCTCCAGTGGATCATATTTTACCTTTCATTCCTAATGGCAGCTGCTCACAATGTGTACCATGTTCTGCAAACATAAAAGATGCCAGCCAGTCACAGCTCTCAACAGACTCACAACAGACTTTCTCCTTTACTGACAGGCATACATCTCATCTTGCACTCTCTCTCCCTGTAACAAAAGAAAAAAAGGAAAACATGCATCTTCCAAACATATGTGTGTGGCTAAGTTGGGAGAGGGGAGGACTTCTTCTTAAAACTCAGTTCTACCTAGCAACAGCAAACTATCTAACACACAGAGGAAAGATATTACACACACACACAAAAAAATTTAAATAAAATTATTTTAATGTTTTATTTAACCATTATTATCACGAATTGTATAATTGCAATAATCCACTCCAGAGTGTGTGTTGTAGTGGGATTTACCTAATTCTGGTGTGATTAGGTTACTCAGCCTACAGCCCTGCGATGCACTACACCACTTGGGGGTGAATCCCAGCATAACCCACACCCTGTCATGGATTATTGCTTAATTCACCTATACTAGTAAAACCTGACACATAAAATTATTTTCATATGAGCAATTTCTTACTGGAATAAACACTTGCCACGTAAGAGCTAAACCTCATAATAGATGTGAATATTGTCACAAGTCCACTCCTGTGAGGCTGGAATTCCCTTGGCTACAGTGAATCCCCTTGTGATCAGGGTCGGGGATATCCCTCTTCTGTCCTATTAGGATGCTCGCTGTCTCACAACTGAAGATACGCCAGAGGATCCTGGGGCACCTCTCACCAGGTGAGGGAGTGCAGAATACAGTCTCAAGTCTGAATTCCTTGAAGCGAACCATCTCGGCCACTGCACAATGAACCAGAAAGCCCCAGGCATGTATAGGCCTTCAGGGAATGCCCTATAACACTCTAAATGTGCCTTTTCCAAGAAATACAGAGACCATTTCTCAGTCTCACAGGCCCCTCCTTAGATCTTTCATGTTCTTCCCCCTCCTTGCAGCCCTTAGTGGTATTTTACTTTGGTTTTTGGCCCTTAAAGCAGTACACAGGCATAGTATAGTTTGAACAACCCTTCCCAAGCAACACACATAAAATACACTGGCAGAATTATCTTAAAATAAGCCAGTAACTTTACTAATCAATTAATAAATACAGTAAATAACTTAACAACAGATAATTTTAAACATTGGGTACAGGACATGGAAAATATAATGGAAGTATACAAAAAAAAATAAACTTTGAAAATTCTAGTTTGAGAGTTCTACCTCAAGTCCTTAGTTGCTGAATTTGAAGTGCAAAGTGTTATTCAAGGTGGTAGCTGAAGTCTTGGCTCTTGTGGTCCAGGAGAATGTCTTGAAAAATAAATTGTCTCTGCTCTCTAAGCAGACAGGGTCTCAAAAGCAGTCTTTTACCCAAAAGTCAAACAGGCAAAAGGTCACAAGCAAAAGCAGAAGGGCAAAAGGCTCTGATAACCTTCTGCACTGTTGTTTTAAAGGTTTACAAAAGGCAGGTTCAGTGGATACTGGCTTGCCCTGTGGTTGATTATCATTCCGTCTCCATGGCTATGCAACCAATCAGGATTTACTATTTTATTAAAAAACAAATGTTCATTTCTGGCAGGGAACAAAGGGCTTAGAGGCATGCCAGTCTGAACCAGCCTGAATTCCAGGAGCAGATCCATCCCCCATCCCAAATGGCTACAATCAAGTTAAACTGAGTACAGCAAATTTCTCCAAATGATAGTCCATTCAGCTGCATTACCTCTAAGAAAGTCTATCAAGACAAAAGGTCCCCAGACATCCTGCTCCTCTAGATGCTGTGAGCTATTCAGACACAAATGGTTGTGCCTGCTTCCAGCTCTGCTTAATTACTTTTTTGTCTCTTTTTAAATGATTTAATCAAAATCCAGTCTCTGGCTAAGCAGCTATAAGTTTCTCTGCCTAGTAACAAGAAACTATATAATTTTGGGGCCCATGATTTCTTTGTAACCATGATCCCTTGCAAGTTACACTGGGCCACCATGGGCATCTCTGATGCATTTCTCACATAAAATAACATGAAATATGATTAGAACAATAAGGTATGGCCTTATCTCGACACATTCCTCCCTCCTTAACATAATCTGGGGGGTACATGCCCCTTTTTAGTTAGGGTTTCCACCTGTTCTGTCCCTTACTCCAACTGGTGGGATAGGCCATCTGTATTGGCATTAGCAGACCCTGCCCTTTGTTTAATGTCCACGCTGTAGGCCTGTAGTGCAATGTTCCTTCTAAGGAGTCTCCCATTCATCTGTCCCATTTGGTTTGCCTCACCAGGGGGTTGTGGTCTGTCTGTACTTTGAAGCACCTTCCATAGAGGTATGGCTCTGACTTCTTAAGTGACCACACCAGGGCAAGGCATTCTTTTTCCACAGTGGAGTACACCCACTCCTGGGGAAGTAGCTTCCTTCTAAGGTAAACAATAGGGTGGTCTTTCTCCTGTTGGGATGTTTGGCTGAGGACGACCCCATTCCCCACATTCGAGGCATCCGTGTGCACCACAAATGGCCTAGTGTAGTCTGGGCTGGGCAGCACAGGGGCACTGCACAGTGCAACTTTTAGCTGTGTGAAGGCCTTGTTACATGATGAGCCCCATTTTACTTTCTTAGGTTGCTTTTTCTTTAGCAAGCTAGATAGAGGAGCTGCCAGGGTGCTGTAATTTGATACAAATTTTCTGTAGTATCCTGCAGTCCCAAGGAAGCCCCTGACCCACTTCTGGGCCTCCAGTCTGTGTCTTGCCTTAATGTCCTCTATCATGGCCTGGTTTGGACATAGTTGTCTCCTCCCCACTACATGTCCCAAATATGACAACTCAGCCATGGCAACCTGGCAGTTTTTGGCCTTTATAAGGAGTCCAACCTTCTGTATCCTGCCCAACACTTCCTTCAGATGGGACAGGTGTTTCTTCCAGCTGGTACTGAAGATGGCAATATCATCCAGATAAGCCACTACGTACTCTTCAGCACCCTGTAGCACCTGATTTACTAACCGCTGGAAGGTGGTAGGGGCATTCTTCATCCCAAAAGGCATCATATTAAATTCAAAGAGGTCTACTGGGGTGACAAATGTTGACCGTTCCCTAGCTCTAGCAGTCAGCTCCACCTGCCAGTACCCCTTTGTCAGGTCTATAGTTGTTAGGTAGGACACCCTCCCAACTAGTCCAACAACTCACCTGTCTGGTGCATTGGGTGGGTGTCGGAATTCGTGACTGCACTGAGTCCACGATAGTCCACATAAAAGTAGGTAGATACATCTGGCTTGGGGATGAGAACTGCGGGGGAGGCCCATGGACTGTTGGATTTCTGGATTGCCCCTAAATCTTGCATTTCCTCCACCTCCTTCCTAATGTCCTTCAGGATGGCCTCAGACACCCGATAATCTGTCAACCGTATGAGCACATGCGTCCCCGTGTCTATGTCATGGGGCGCTAAGGGGGTTCATCAGGGCTTGGCTATAAACAAAGAAGCAAAGTCATCTAAAACCTCCCTTACTTCCTGGGTCTGTTGCAGGGCAACAGCTTGATTGCCTACACAGAGGAGTCCTGCTTGCTTTCCTCTAGCAAGTCCAGGAGGGGTCTTCTTCATCCATCCACTCCTTAGGACTACAAACTGCTAACACCATGTGGGCCCTATTTACATATGGCTTCATCATATTGACATGGTACATTCTATGGGTAGGTCTCCTGTCAGGCAACTGCACTACACAGTTCAAGTCATTTACCTGTCAGACTACCTTGTCCTTCTGGATTGGAATTAGGACCATTACTTCCTGGCCTGCACTGCACAAGTGAGCTCTGGCTCCATGATCGTACCAGACTTTTTGCTTCTGCTGGCCAGCTGACAGGTTGGTTTGGGCCACCCCCATTAGCTCCTCCAGCTTCTCTGTAAGCTTAGGGGCATACTTTGCTATGGGAGTTCCCTGGGTGGTGTGTTTGCCTTTCCAGTCTTCCCAGATCAAGTCTAGGGGTCCATGCACCCTATGACTGTATAAGAGTTCAAAGGAGGAAAACCTTGTTGACTCTTGGGGCATCTCCCTGTATGCTTACAACAGGTGGGGAAGGTATTTCTCCCAGTCCCTCCCATGCTGCTCAGCAAATGCTTGAAGCATAGATTTTGAGGTACTATTAAATCTTTCCAGGAGCCCATTGGCTTGTGGGTGATAAGGTGTGCATCTCTGCACCACCCCACACTTCTCCCACAAAGACTTCATCAGGTACGACATGAAGTTACCCCCTTGATCAGATAATCTTCCGAGGAAGGACTTGGTCTCAAAGCTAAAGTACTTTGTTCTTCTTGTTACATCTATGTTGGTCCAATAAAAGGTTTCAAATCATTTGCCTCTGGATCACCCCTTGATCAGAGATAACCTCCTGCAGAAAGCTGATGCGGGAGAAAATCCCAAGCAAGGTATCTGCCACTTTGTCTGCCTTAATTGAGGAGAGGGGGACCACCTCTGGATATCGGGTGGCGTAATTGACCACCATCAGAATAAACTTTTTCCCAGAGGAGTTTGGGGTATTCAAGGGCCCCACAATATCCATTCCAACCCCCTGGGATGGCTCCTCCAAATAGGGTAAGTGAATTAGGGCAGCTTTTGTTTTACTACCTGCCTTCCCTATCTGTTGGCACCAGTGACAAGACCTGCAATATTCCTTCACTTGTTGGGTGAAGTTGAATCAGTAGAAATTTTGGGCCAATCACTGCATGGTGCAAGTGATGCCCAGATGTCTAACACAGGGATATCATGAGTGACCTTGAGCAACCACTCACCTCTCCCTCTGTCCTCACATCCTGTGTATACAACAGCCCATTATCCCAAAATACATTGTCTCATGTCACCTCCCTGTGTCCTGTCAGATTCTGCACAAGCCCTCAGCCTCTCCAAACTAGGGTCAGTCCTCTGAGTGGCTGCAAAATCTTCACATTTTCCCAAAGCACTGGACATGTCCTACTTAGTTCCTAAACTGGGGTCCATAGTTCTAGTATTAGGACATTCAGAGTCACTTCCATCCCTAACCTTCTGCCCATTTGTTACCCCTCCCTTCTCAGAGTAACCTTCTGTAGCTGTTTGGTAAATGGCTACTTGGGGAAGCCTTACTTCCCTTTCACTGCTCCCCATGCCAGGAGACACAGGCTGGGGAACCAGCCTCCTATTTTTTTCCACTGGGGCTTCTGTGGCATTCAGGGAATTATGAGTGGCCTTTTCTGTCTGACTGTGGGTAACCACACACACCACCCCCTGCTGTAGATTATTCCCTATAATCACATCCAGGGTGAGGTTGTCTGCCACTGCCACATTTTGCACCCTCTCTGCTATCTCACCAAATCCAGGGGAACACTAGCTAGTTGCAGGGTTTTCTCCTCCCCAGTAAATCTCCTCACAGTTACAAACTGATTAGGTATGAGTTGTTCAGGCTCAACCAAACCCCCTTTTACCAGGGTAAGAGATACCCCTGTGTCCCTTAACCCATGGGTCAGCACCCCATTTACAGTAACTGGGTGTATGTGCTCCCTCATGTTTACAGACATACTCTCAGGGATACACACTGCACTCACTTCCTTTTGAGAGACATTTTGTCTGCTCTGTACCTTTTTAGGACACTGTCTAGCCAGATGCCCTGGTTGCTTACAAAACCAACATTCATCACTCTTTTTTTCCAAGACAATCCTTCTTGGTAACTTGGGGCTTCCCCCTTTCTGCAGAGGCAGTGAGGGTTTTAGCTGCCCTGCAAGTGCGCTTTTCCCTTTTTGCCCTGCAGTACCTGCCTCCTACTTCCTTTCAGAGCAGGCCTACTCCTGGCATAGCAATCAATGAGCTCAGCAGCTTGCTGTGTTGTTTTTGGATCTTGGTCCTCTAACCAGGTTTTCAGCTCTGCTGGGCAAGCCCAAAAGAACTGCTCTAATAACACAACCTTCTCAATTTTCCCCACAGAGTTTGCTTCCACCCCTCCCACCAATGTTTCAAAAACTGATGTTGCTTTGTGGCGAGTTCCTCAAAGCTCATATCAGGACTTTTGCAGAGTTTACAGAATTTAACCCTGTAGACCTCAGGAATCAGTTCATAATTTTTAAGTACAGCAGTTTTAAGTTGCTCATAGTGTATACTATCCTTACTGTCCATTTGGCATAGTGCTTCACCTCTTTTTCCAGTAAAGCAGCTGGGATAGCTGAAAGCTTCAGGCCTCCCTGGGTATCTTGGCCTGGATACAGACCTTTTCAAACTAATTCAGAAATGCATCCATATCATCCCCCTCTTTAAATTCAGCGAGTAGTTTGGAATTTAATTTATACCCCAGCCTGGAGTTTCAGGTTCACCCCCACCACTTACCTCCTCTGGCACTGGTCGTTGGAGTCTTAGCCTTTCCAGTTCAAACTCTCTCTGGCACTGCTTTTCCTTGGCCTCTTTCTGGTGCTGCTTTTCCTCAGCCTCTCTCTGGAGCTGCCTTTCTTGCATGGCAAGTTCCTTCTGATGTTGTCTTTCTTGCATTTCTGCTTCATGCTCCCTTTGAAGCCGTTTCTCAGCTCGCTCCAATTTCCTCATCTCAAACTGTACTTTTAGCCTCTCTAGCTTAGGATCTGTTGTAGACTTCACTTGGTGCTGTGGTTCTGGGTCCTCTCTGGTCTCACTGTCCTCCACCCTGTGACTGGTCACTGCAATGTCCCTTGGCACCCCCATGCCCAAGTTCTGGTCCCTTTCTGTCGCTGGCTGTGACTCAAGGTTCTGGGCAACTGCTTGCTCATTGGCTGCCACAAGAGCCTCCATGAGGTTCTTTTTACTTGGCCCCTCATACTGGACCCTTCCCTCCTAACAGAACTGCTTCAGTTCTTCTACACTGTAGTCGCAGTACTTGGAAGTCATCCTTCTTCCCTACACTAATTCTAGTCTGCCATTACTTGCAGCAAAAAAAAAAAAAAAACAGGGTAGGGAACTATATATTGTAACCAATTTTCCCTTTTCCAAATTTCAGCCCTCTTTGTGTGTGGTTGTTCAAACAGTTGACCAATCAAACCGCTGTTCACCAAATCGGTCACAAGCCCACTCCTGTGGGGCCAGAATTCTCTGGACTACAGTGAATCCAGTTGTGATTAGGGTCAGAGATACCCCTCCTCTGTCCTTTTAGGATGCTCTCTGTGTCACAACTGAACATATGCCAGAGGATCCAGGGATGCCCTCTCTCCGGGTGGGGGGATGCAGAATACAGTCTCATGTCTGTGTTCCTGGGAGAGAACCCTCTCAGCCACTGTACAACAAACCAGAAAGCCACAGGGTTGTATAGGCCTTCGGGAGATGCCCTATAATACCCTATATGTGCCTTTCCCAAGAAATGCAGAGACTGGTTCTCACCCTCACAGACCCTAGTGGTATTTTACTTTGGTAGTATTTGGCCCTTAAAGCAGTCACACAGCCATAGTACAATTTGAACAACCCTTCCCATGCAACATGCACAAAAGACACTGGCAGTATTATCATAAAATAAGCCAATTACTTTACTATTAAATTCATAAATCCAGTACATAACTTAAAGACAGATCATTTTAGACATTGGTTACAGAATAAGGAAAATAAAATGGAAGTATAAAAAAAAATAAACTGTGAAAATTCTAGTTTGAACGTTCTACCTCAAGTCTTTAGTTGCTGAATTTGAAGTGCAAAGTGTTCTTAAAAGTGGTAACTGAAGTGTTGGCTCTTGTGGTCCAAGAGAATGTCTTGAAAAATAAATTTTTTCTGCTCTCTAAGCAGACAGGGTCCCAAAATGCAGTCTTTTACCCAAAAGTCAAACAGACAAAAGGTCATAAACAAAAGCAGAAGGGCAAATGGCTCCAATAACCTTCTGCACTCATTTCAAGGGTTTCCAAAAGGGCAGGTCCAGTGGATACTGGCTTGCCCTGAGGTTGGTTAGCATTCCGTCTCCATGGCTATGCATCCAATCAGGGTTTACTATTTTATTAAAAAACAAAATGTTCATTTCTGGCAGGGAACAAAGGGCTTAAAAGCAAGCCAGTTTGAACCAGCCTGAATTCCAGGAACAGATCCAGACCCCCAAATGGCTACAATCAAATTGAACTGAGCACAGCAATTTCTTCAAATGCTAGTCCATTTAGCTGTAATTAAATTACCTCTGAAAAGACCTCTCAAGACAAAAGGTCTCCAGACATCCCAGCTCCTCTAGATGCTGTGGGCTATTCAGACACAAATGGATGTGCATGCTTCCAGCTCTGCTTGATTATTCTTTTGTCTCCTTTTAAATTATTTAATCAAAATCCAGTCCCTGGCTAAGCAGCCAGCAGTTTCTCTGCCTAGTAACAAGAAGTAACATAATTTTTGGGCCTATGGCTTTCTTTTTACCCAGAATCCCTTGCAAGTTACACTGGACCACCATGGACATCTCTGATGCATGACTCACATGACGTACTGTATGATTAGAAAAATAAGGTATGACCTTTTTACGCCAGAAATATCTATACAAATTAATAGCTTAAATGTGATATTTTCATGACACAGTGCCTTACATTCAATACTATACCACTAATAACAGTGTTTGTGTTTCAACTTAGGTATATCTCGGGTGTACCTGCCAAACCACATGAGAAGTGTATAGAGTATATCCAAGTACACATGCACTTCCTCTAGTGTGTTACTAGGAATAAGGTGTGTCTTCATATTGGAATATACATGCACCAAACTTGCAAATCAAAATAAGCGTGCATAACCCAGTATAACTGCATGGTATGTAGTATGTTATTAAAGACACTGGAATGTACACATATACAGTCTTGTGACATGTTTTATAAACTGATCAAGAATAAAACAACATGAATAAGGCAGACACACCACTGGCTAGAGCAAATGATTGTATTAAATCACTTACAGGCAAAACCCCCTGCCTAGTATCTACTTACTAGGCTTCATCAAGGGGCCCCTTGAGGAAGCTTTATAGTAAGTAGATGCTGCTAAGTGTGGTTGCCTGTGTATGATTTAATAAAATCACATGCTCTAGCCAGTGGTGTGTGTGCTTTATTTTTGTTTTATTCAAGTTTTCCAAGCTACATTGATGAGAGTGACACCTCTAGAAGTGGTTGGTGTGTATGGCCTTCACAGGACATAATTGATAAATTGATCACACCACCCTCCCCCATGGTAATAGCATGCTGTGATGTCTATGTGCATATACATTCATTCATTAAGTCAGTGACTAATTAAGGTAGTGAGAACGTTTGTCTGCAAGTCACCGGACATAACATCAATCAAGATTTTCAGGACTCTAGTATCCTTAACAAAGGTGGCACAGACATAGTAGGAGGGTTGGTGGTTGCCTCGAGGATGGAGTGGGGGAAACTGGCACTTTTTTGTAGGGTCTGGGCTAGGGAGGGGAGAGAAGAGTGGTATTGGGAAGACTAAGACAGCTACAATGGTTGGGGAAGGGTAATGTCCTGAAACTGCTGTTGGCAGATTGTAGGAATTAAATAGAGAATAACCAATAGGTTTGTGTCTATTACCAGGGAGTAATAGCACTGAGAGGTTCTGAGCACATGAACCTCAAGAGCGAAGCTCGAGAGGTTTCAATGTGTCCAGAACCTCGAGATGCTAATACTCCCTGGTAATAGACAAACAAACCTATCAGGTATTTTTTTTAATATATGGATGCGATGTTTGTTTTGAATGGGCAGTCGACCGTTTCAGTGAACTGACTTTCTACTGGTCGACCGCCACAGTGTCCTACGCCGTGGATTCAGCTGTGTGCTCGCTCGTGACGGTTTCTGCCCCCTGTCTGTTTTGTTTTTACAATTTTTGACATCCTACCAGCTCTTCAGGACCACAACGGCAGGATCAACCATATATTTTTATTTCCTGAGGGAAAACTATAAAATAAAAACAAGAAGCGCAACGACCAAGTTCGCTCTCAGTAAGCGAGAGAACCGCTGCCATCTTTTTTCAACTGTTCTGCCTGCTCTCACAGGAAAACCGGCCAATGAGGAGGCACGCTTACAACATGGGGGCAGGAGGTTTCTTTTCAGAAGCTTGGAGAGATACTATTATCAGCTCAAAAGTGTAGTATTACCAGTGATTGACAATACTATTACCAGTGATTGACAATACTATTATCACTGAACCTTTCAGGCTATTACCAGAATTTTTTTGTATGCTTTACAGACCTATTAAATTGAAGATCCATATATTAAAAAACAGTAATATGCTTAACTTATTTGGGTCTGCAGGGGAGGAGGGTGTCATTCCTGCTATTGGATAATACCTGGGTAAAGGATGGGTGTTATGCTTAAACTGATGAGGGGAAGATAGTTGCAAGGCTGCTACAAGGGTGGGTGGATGGTTGTATGCATTTCTGTAAGTAAAAAATGAAAGATTACAGAAAGTGGCATTTCACTGTTGAAGTACCTCTTCACAGGGCAAAGTGGGTACATTGCTGCATGAACCACTACACATAGCGGGTCTTCACTGGTAAAGTGCCACTTCAAGAAGTTCTTAATTGGCAAAGTGACAACTTCCCCAGGTGAAGAACTACGTAAAGTGGCACTTCCCACTATGCAATGGTGCAGAGCAGTGTATAATTTTTTGCAAAGTCAAGTTTCTTGACTTTAACCACCTTTAGTCTTGAGTGTACATAGAAACATAAACATTTAAAAGCAGAAAAAGATCTGTGGTCCATCCAGCCTGCACAATAGCATAGCTAATAGAAGCAACCTGAGGATACCCCATCTGAGATTCATGATCCTTCTCCATGCCTTTTGTTATGGCTTAAATGTGCACCTCTGTGTTAATAAAGTTTAAATAAAAGAACTGGTTTGCTTTAGGAAAGTATAGAATATTAGAGGTGTGGGAGCGATGAATAGTAGTTCCCGAATACCACAAATAATGCACTATTTGTTATTCGGAGACGAATAATGAATAATGGCACTATCCATGCCCAATCCTATTTGGTAAATATTAACAAAAATAAAAGAAGGAACTGCCTCCACACTTCCCAACCCTGTTGTTTAAAATACAACCACTATCCCCCCCCCCCCGCTACAAGCCCAATCCCATCCTCCTCCCCCAGAGCACATAATTTTAGGTTTTGAGAAAAAAATCCCATGACAACCCACCCACCTCCACAGCTGGCCATCATCTCATCTAGCACTTTTCTCTTTAAATCAATTTATTTCCACCACCACCTACACCCTGGCAAAAGCATCCAACTCCCCCACCACCACCTACATTTTCAAAACAGATAGCAATGTCCAGGCATGGCAAAGATGACTGACACAACCCACCCTTCTCCACGGCCTGCCAGCTACCTTCTGGTGAATGGAAGCACTCCCATGCTTGCTTGCATAGTAAAACATCTGGGGCAAGATTCACAAAAAATTGAAAAGTGCAGCGCAAACATTTGCACTGTGCCTTGCGACTGCACAGGTTCCAAAAGTTGCTATTCACAGTTGGATAGTGGACTGTGCTATCCAACTGTGAATTGGGCCAGAATGGGGCAGTGCTAACCCTGTAAATCCATTACTAACTCCTCCAGTGCTGCCCAAACATCCAGGCAGTAGAATGGCCCCACAATGAATGGTGCGGATGTGCTATTTCCTATTCACTAAAGCAGCCATGCAAATGAGCCAATTTGGCATGCAAGGCACTACGAGACCATTTACATGCCCATTATGGACCCATTTACATAGGCTGCGACAGAAGTTTAGCAGGCCCCCCGCCTCTGCCCAACACAGCTGCAGTCACTGGTGGGATAGTGTCCCCCAACCACCAATCACCACCCGATACAAAATACAGAAATTCCCTGGTGGTCTAGTGGTCCCTCCCCAGTCCTGATTGCCCACCTAGTAATAAATAAAGAAGATGTTCCTGGTGGTCCAGTGGTCCCTCCCCCTCTTCCATTCTGTCTGTCCCTTATAGTACAAATAATTCCCTAGTAGTGTAGTTGTCCCTCCCAGATTTCCAATCGCCATCCCGTTGCTATGAAAATAAATTGCTCTTGTAGTCTAGTGGTCACCCCCCTCCCAGATCACTGATTGCTGTCCCATTGCTATAAAAATAAATTGCCCTGGTAGTCTAGTGATCCCTCCCCCTCCCAAATCACCAGTCCCTATCCCATTGGTATGAAAATAAATTGCCCTGGTAGTCTAGTGGCCCCTCCCAGATCACCAATCTCTATCCTGGTAATACATACAATCTTCTCCCTGGTGGTCCAGTGGTTCCTCCCCTTCCCCAATTGCTGATCACTATCCCAGAATTATAAACAAAAATCTTCCTGTTGGTCCAGTGGTCCCACCCCTTCCCCAATCGCTACTGTATACAGTATGCACTCCAGGAAAGCTCAGTTGACAACTGGCCATGGTGATTAGGGGAGGGCTGTGCCAGTCACCGACTCTGTTTCGGGATGGGGGAAGTGGGGTGGTGGGGCACTCCCTGCAAGGGGGAGGGGTTGGGGGTTCACTAGACCACCAGTGACATATGTCACCTTACTATACGGAGGGGTCAGGATGGGAGGTATGCAATCTGGGAGAGGGGAGGGACCACTAGACTGCCAGGAAATTATTTTTAATATTCGGGGATGGTGATCTGAGAATGTGGGAGGGGTGAGGGACCACTAGACTACCAGGACAATTTATTTTCATAGCAACGTGATGGTGATTGGTGATCTGGGTGGGGAGAGGCAGCACTAGACTACTAGGGAATTATTTTTAATATGAGGATGGTTATTGGAGAATGGGGGAGGGACCACTAGACTACCAGGGAATTCAGTTTTATTATAAAGGGAGGGTGATGGGAGAACAGGGGAGGGTGGAGGAATGACTAGACTACCATGGTATTGTTTTTTATTATAAGGTGATGATGATCATAGCATGGGGGAAGGACCACTAGACTACCAGAGAATTAAGTTTTATTGTAAAGGACAGTGATCAGAGAATAGGGGAGGAGGAGGGACCACTAAACTACCAAAGAATTTCATTTATGATATGGAGACGGTGATCGGAGCACAGGGAAGGACCACTGGACTACCAAGGAAATGGTGTTGTGGTTTGGGGAGGCCACCTTGCACTATCCCTGACAACCCCTAGGGTTGCATGAAGTTAAAAGGAGGTTTTCATCAGTGGTATTTTCTCCATGAAGGGTGAACCCTGAAAAAGGCCCTTTGCGTGGAAAAAGCGTGTAGTGAATGGGACTGTGCTGCTATGTAGGTCCCCTCCCCCTCATTTGCATTGTGGCCCCCTCAAAACATTGCCCCGACATAAACCCAGTTTGCAGCTGCAAACTGGGGTTTTGTGAATACCACTTTGGGGCAAAACCCAGTTTGCAAGGCATAAACCCAGTTTACAAGGCATGAACCCAGTTTGCAAGGCATAAACCCAGTTTGCAAGGCATAAACCCAGTTTGTACTGGAAAAAGGTTGTGTGAATCAGGCACATGAGCATGCAATTAGCTATTTTATCATGCCAGCAAGCACAGAAGTGCTTCCATTCACTGGAAAGCAGCCAGACATGGAGGAGGGCAGGTTGTCACTGTGCACTCAGGGTGAGTGCACTTGGCATCACTAGGACAGTCACATGCACATGGATGGTGTGAAGTCATGACACTTCGGACAGTGGCAGTTTTGTTAGTTACAAGGAAGCAAATGCCATGTGCCTTGGCACACAACAGTGTTTTTTTGTTTTTTTTTTTTGCTTTGAGACATGCTATACATTGCTTTTTTGTTGTTGCTAATTAGTTTTTTTTTGGGGGGGGGATATTCTTTTGGTAAGCGGCTAAGGCCCATTAGGCACAAGATGTGTATTCACAGGCAAACCAGTAGCACTGAGGAGCATAAGTGACTTGCTCAGGGTCACACAGTATGCAAGTGGAGGTTGTGTTACTCAAACTCAGGTTTGCTGGATGCACCAAGTTCATTCACAAATCATTATTCTAACCTCTAGGGTCTAGGCTATACTGCCAGACCCACAAATTTAGATTTTAACCAGCCCCACTGGTTTTGAATGTTTCTAACACCTGTTTCAATGATACAGATGAAAAACTGCTGAAATAGTTGATTTTTGTTATTTAACACATAGAAGACTTATGAACTGCCCATCATTGTTCACCTATTGTATTGAATGTATTTTAAAAATATATGTATATTTTTTAAACCTGTAGGACCACTCTCCCTTGAAAACGCTGGCAGAGAGCTGGCGAAATGTTGGGACTTCGTAAGAGGTGGGCACAGCTCTGAAATCAATAAAAGAATTTTGAAATAGAAAATGAAACTGTTTGCAGTTCACTGGTTGATTCTTTCATCATGCAGTTTTGAGATGTTCGTGTCCATTTGGATTAATCTTGGTAGATTATATTAACATTAAACTTGGGAGACTGCCCCTGAGATCTCTCTGTGGTTTAGGATTTAATTTTATTTGCTATATTTTAGATCTGTGAAACTACTTAAACTTCTTTGCATCTCTTTTTTTATCAGCCCTCCCACAGAGCTTATTGTCAGCTATGAACAAATTAATTTTACCCTGAAACTCCATATTGATGCCATTGTTATATACGTTCAAGAGTGCCAGTCCCAGGACAGATCCTTGTGGCACTCCATTTTGTGGCTTTCCTAGCTACAGAGAATTTGCCATTCAGGACCACTCTCTGTGTCCTGTCTGGTAACCAGTTACCAATCCACCTGGTTAGCCCTCCCCCAGCCCTATTTTCCTCGCCTTCCAGATAAATGTCATATGTGGCACTGAATTAAAGACCTTACTGTAGTTCAGGTACAGAATGCCAGCTCCCAGACCATTGTCTACCATCTGCGTAACTGAGTTAACAAAGTCAATAAAATTCATTTGACATAATCTGCCTCTCATGAATGTATGCTTATTCTTATCTGTCAGGTTGCTACCATTTAGAAAGTCAACTCTCTGACAAGTTATGATTGACTCTAATGTCTTGCTCACTGTGGATGTCAGGCTCAATGGCCTGTAATTTCCTGAGTTTTCCCTATGTAGTCTTGTGCATGCACAAGCAACATTTTGTGGTAGTAGGAGAAATGCAGAAGTGTGTCAGTGCTGGCGAATGTAAGGCACCCTTTAGAAGGTGTGTCCCTCATTCTCCAATTAGCCAGCATGCTAATATTGACACAAGTATATGCAAAGTGCCACCAACTTGAGAAATGCGATGCTGCAATCAGAGACAAGCTTGTCATGCAGCAGCACAGATGACACACCTCTCATATGTGCCTTTCCTGGTGAAACATTTCAATTAACATGGTGGCTACCGCTGTCCACCACACAATCCCCAGAAAGCCAACTTTGGGGGTGCCCAGTCCCCCTGTTGACATGCCCCCCAGTTCAGTTTGTTTGTCAACGAGGTGTCCAATCCCTGTTGGCATCATGTCCCCCCACTTACACTTTTGTTGCCAATTGGGGAGCCCAATCCCCATCTGCGTCATCCCCCCTAAACTCATGTGGCACACTGGGAGTTCACTCCAGTGTTGCCCAAATGTATTTTTTTTTAAAACTATAAATAAAAAAACATTCCCTCAAAGTCCATTTCTTTATGTGCCTGTAAAATAGAAAACGGTCCCTAGTTGTCAGAACACCCCCTACCTGCATCAATCCTTTGCGCACCTGCCCGCACCCCCCTCACCCAATACTTACCTCCAGAGGTCCAGCGCAGCGGTATTCGGTGGAATGGAAAACATCTGATCTCTTCAAAAGCTGATCGCAAACTGATGAAAATCATGGTAAGCTGTATAATTGCATGGGGGGTCAACTTTGGTGGATATTTCAGCCATTTTTTTGAATTATGCCTCTAAATTTTCAACATGAAGTTCTTGGGACCCCACCTCATGAACATATGCACAGTCATTTCACTATTCGGTCACGAAAGTTGATTTCACAGTCTCTGCACTGAATCACCTTCTGGGACTAATTAATGAAATGACAGTGACACTGTTCATGGGGTGGGGTCCCAAAAAGCCCATGTTGCAAATTTGTTGAAAAAATTCCAAAAAATGACCATGTTATGAGTGTGCATTGCGCAGTTTCCACACACACTCATAACTGCAACAAATTTTAATATTTTCACTCTAGCTTTTCAACATTGCCATTTTTTCACACCTCCTTATGAGCAGTACAGCTGTCATTTTTCACTGCCTGCCCGAAATGTGTTTTCGCACATCTGGCGCACAATGGCATGGTTGTTGTGATAAATCAACTTTCGGGACAGATTAACAAAATTACAGTGCCACTGTTCATGATAGGAGGTCCCAAAATGCCTATGTTGAAAATCTGGTTAAAACAATCCCCAAAATAATTGCGTTACAGGCATGTGCTGCACTGTTACTACGCACACTCATGACTTCACCAATGTTTCATATTTTCACTCCAGGTTTTCAACATTGCCATTTTTTCACACCTCCTCATGAACAGTACAGCTGTCATTTTTCACATCCTGCCCGAAATCTGTTTTCACATCTATGGCGCCAAATGGCACAGTCACTGTGTAAAATCACCTTTCAGTTAATGAACTGATAGTGCTACTGTTCATAAAGTGGGGTCACAAAAAGCCCATGTTGAAAATTTGGAGTGAAAATACCAAAAAAAGCCTGGGGAGTTAGGGTTTCTAACTGTAACTCCCCCCCCCCCCGGTAGAGACTGACAGGTGTCAGGGGTGTGATTTGAGATTGTCGGCTGTAGTGCACATGCCATTCTACCCCACCCCACCCCCACCCTGCAGCCACTGACAGCCATTGAGGTGTGTCTTAGACTGTTCAGGCCCAAAGTTCACCCCATTCTACTATACTGCACCCATCTCAGCGTATTTTCTTATGGATTGGGGTGAGCGTAAGGCCTGATGACCCCAAGGCACACTGCGACACTTGTCAGTGTCTGCAGGGTATGGTGAGGTGAAATAGTGTGAGCATTATGGTCGATGACCCAAAGGCACACCCCAATGCCTGTCACTCTCTTCAGGGTGTGGGTGGGGTTGGTGTCAGTTGAATACTTCACTGTCATTCCTATTATGCATCTCTCTAACTCCTGCACTATCAATACCAATGCCAGCAAGACAACATTCGGCATTGGCAAACGTCTGTTTCCACCTGCTGAACTTACAAAAGTGAGGCTGCTCTCAATGAGATTATTCATTGCCTAACATGGGCTTCTGTTCTGGCTTTCACAGATCCAGCAAAGCCCTATAGACTACACACTGATGTTAACCTGAAAGGATTAGGTGCTGAATAGTACCAGGAACATGAAACTGCATTGACACATTTTTGATTCTGAGGCCACAGCTTGACTGGTTCTAAAAGACATTACAAAGTGCACAAGCTCACATTCCTTGCATTCACCAATTCTATAACCATCTTATGAGGTAAAGTTCCTGGTGAGGAATAACAACAATCCCCTTACCTATATGCTGACTATGGCAAATTGGGATGTCAGTGGACAATATTGGTTGTCAGCCCTTCTGACATTAACTTCATTTTGTAGTACTGGCCTGGTCTCAACATAGAAAATACTGGATGGGCAACTATGCACAACCTGTGTGTTCTGCGGGAGCACGTCAATTCGCTCCCGACAATACGCTCATGTCAACTCACTCCCTTTGACAATTTGCTCCTCGTTTTTCGCTCCCACAAGCGATTAATACCCCAAAACTCCAATGTCCACTAAACACCAGCACCAAGATCTGCAACAGCTAAAGCTCACATCTAATGATAAAATGTCAGAGTAATCTAAAAAACAGTAAAAAAATGTCTGGAACAATTTTAGAGTAAGCACTGCAGTAGATCATTTGTTGTTCTCAGCACTGCAGGGATAGGATATTCTACAGTCAATGAGAGACTCCTTTAGCTACCAGCAGAGAAACGGAAAACCGATGAGTAAAAAAACGGTCACATCAGAAAATCTCACTGAGTGAGTACCACACGCAAACATGAAAAACACAAAAAAAGGACAGTCTCACTAGGAGGCACAATTCATAAAACATATGGAGATGCCACTACATTGGCATACTCTGGTACTTTGACAATTGATACAGAATAGGCTAATTAGGACTAAGAGAAGTACATCGCTCCATAGATTCCGATCACCCAGCATGTTTGCCATGTGCACAAATATATTTATAAAAAACAGATGTCAGTGGGGTGGGGGGAGGATCTTGAAACATTTGACAAAATTATGTAGAGCATTCAATGCAAACAGAACCGCAGTAATCAGACATATAAATTTCAGCACTGCTGCGAACAGCTTCTCCTCGCAAGTACTTTGAACTGGACTCCTCTTCATACTGAGAACAGTCACACATACCTGAAAATTACAGACGTGTCCTTGTGAAACTTGAGTCAGTGCAAACATAAGCAGAGACCGCAAGCAAGCATCGGTATATTTTAAGTATTCTTTATGAGTGATGGGGAGTGAAAAGACGTGGAGCGGGAAGTACAGGAGCTAATTGTCATGTATATGAGTTGTCAGGAGTGAGTTGTCGCGGCGCGTATTGTCAGGAGCGAATTGACATTGACCCGTGTTCTGCCACAGTGGGGTTCTGATTCCCTCTGACTTCAAGATCAAAGCTCGAGAGGTCCATGGGAATCAGAACCCCGAAGTGGTACAACTCACTGGTTGTGGATAAAGTTGCTCATCCTGTATCTTTTATAGTGTATAGTATTATGTGAAATATGCATGCAGTGGTTCTTTCACTTCCAGAATGAAACTGACTTGTGCAACCTCTAGAGGTTTCATAATGCTGTTGTAGCACTGAAGGATACAATCACATTCCATGGCCTTTGAACTGTGGTACAACAGCATTTTGGAAGAGATAGAATTCTATACAGAACAGTGCTCTACTGTATACGATAAGACTGATGCTGATGTCCTGTCATGGCACTGTCATACCAAATCAGTCATGGAATGGCTTTGGACTCACATCTCTAAGCCCGAAAAAAAGGTTCTGCCCATATCAATTATTATATTTTAATCTCAAAAATCTGTTCCTTCAGAATCCAAGCATCATGGACCAGAATATGATCTAGAACAGTACCAATCCCAGTAGGCCATCATCTGCTGTGGAGGGGAAACCAGCAGGGATCCACTTGTCAAATTTCTCAAATCTTCTCAGCAGGGAAGTGACTAATGAGCTAATGGGGTGCCAAAATGAGAGTCTGATAATGCTCTGACAAGGGCTAAAACAACCTTTGGAGTTCTGAAATGCAAAACGTCTTAGAAACATAGACTTTGATGCTAGATAACAACCACTTGGCCCATCCAGTCTGCCCATTTCTTCCTACCTACACTATTACAGCAGATCGTGCCTGATCTACAACTCTTTCTCCATCCCACCTTCCTTTCCACTATGATTCCTTTGTTTTTATCCCATGCACTCTTGAATCCCACTCCTGTTTTTGCTCCCACCACCTCCACTGGAAGGCTGTCTTGCTGCAGTGTTGTCACTTTGGTTAAGGAGATGAAGACCCTCTTTAAATCCATTTGGAAATAGACTCCAGGTTTTCCTGTCTTTGGGACAGTAAGGAACTCTTCTCCCTATTGACTATCCAACAGTGTTGTTTCAGGACCTGTGATATTATGGCTACAAAGGAATTATCTACCTGTTCTGACAAATCTTTGATCAGAAGATCATCCAGATAAGGACAAAAAAGGTGGCCTATTTCCTGAGGAAGGCAACAATCACTAGCAGCACCTTCAAAAAGACCCTTGAAACAGAAGCCAGGCTGAAAGGGAAAGCTTAATATTGAAAATGCTTATTCAGAATTCAGCGGACGAACTAGTGGCTCAGCTAGCTGCACTGTTCAACACCTCTGTCCAGACAGGAAGGGTGCCCCAGGATTGGAGGGTGACTCACATGGTGCCTATCCACAAAGGGGGGTCTAGGAAGGAGATGGGAAATTACAACCCTGTCAGCTTAATGTCAGTGGTAGGCAAATTAATGGAGGGCTTCATCAAAGGGATGCTCGGGAGGCAGCTGTATAGGCTGGGGCACATGGATGTCAAACAGTATGGTTTCATCCTGGGGAGATCATGCCAGACCAACCTCATAGATTTTTACGACTGGGTGACAGGGACCCTAGATGGACAGAGACCAGTGGACGTCATATATCTGGATTTTAGTAAAGCATTTGACTCAGTACCCCATTCGGGTTATTGACAAAGTTGGGGGGATGGGGGTGGGAAGACAGTTGCTAAGATGGGTGGAAAACTGGCTTACAGATAGAACACAGATGGTGGTGGTTAGTGGGATTGCCTCCTCCCCTAGGAAGGTCTTCAGTGGGGTGCCCCAGGGTTCAGTACTGGGACCACTCCTGTTCAATGCCTATGTCTCCGATATAGGGATGGGAGTTAGGAGTAGGATAAGCCTCTTCGCAGATGACTCTAAACTGGGAGCATTGGCCGACAGGGAAGAAGTGAGGGTGGCAGTCCAGAGGGATCTGGATACCCTGGAGGGTTGGTCAAGGAGGTGGGGGCTGAGGTTTAATCTGGAGAAGTGTAGGTTGTTGCATCTGGGGGTCAGAAACCCAGGACATGTATACACCATAGAAGGGGTCACACTGCAAGCCACTTCAAGTGAAAGGGACCTCGGTGTTGTGGTAGACACCAGAATGAACAACAGTGAGAACTGCAGAAGAATGGCAGCAAAGGCAAACAAGATACTGGGCTGCATAGCTCGGGGAATAACGTCCAGGAGGAGTGAGGTGATCCTACCTCTGTACAATGCCTTGGTTAGGCTGCATCTTGAGTAATGCGTGCAGTTCTGGAGGCTGCACCTTAAGAAAGACATAGTACTGTTGGAGAGGGTCCAGAGGAGGGCAACCAGGATGATCCGGGGCATGTGTGATAGGACCTATGAGGATAGGCTGGAAGCTCTTGGGCTGTATTCGCTGGAGGAAAGGAGAGATAGGGGGAAATGATTGAGGTTTTCAAATATGTGAAAGGGATTAACAGGGGTGGAGCCAAAGAAATGTTCAGGCTAAAACAAAGGGGCACAACCAGAGGGCATGAATGGAAGTTGGAGGGAGGAACCTATAGGGGAGAACGTAGAAGGCATTACTTCATAGAGAGGGCAGTGGAGCCATGGAATGCATTGCCTGGGAGTCTAGTTGAGCAAGGCACTGTGGAGGGCTTCAAGAGGGGGTGGGACAGATGCATGGGTGTACTGAAGCCAAGGTTGACCCTCTCGGGGACCGGGGAGAGAGGAGCTAGCGTCCAACAGGGGCTGACTACCGAGCAGACACGAAAGACCATCAGGCCTATTCTGCTGGCTTTTAGTATGTTAGTATGTATGTATGTTAGAACAACAAACCTCCAAAGCAAGAAACAACAGAAGAAATGCACTGGCCTCAGTTGCCACTGACAGGATAGTCAGACTGTAAAAAAGTCAAGTCATGGCACATATTTATTTATTTATTTTATTGAAAGATATCGTAAATAGAATCCTTTGAGTCAATGACTCCTTTGCAAATGCTCCACGTCAGTAAGAACATACACCAAGTATCACAAACTTAAACACTAGGTACAACAATTTTACAACTGGCATCAGTACAAACTCAAAACATATGGTAAGGTATTAAACTTGAAACACTGATAGAAGATTTAAACATTTGGTGCCACGTAAGATGTGGGGTTACATCATCTGGGATCTTTATAGAGGTTCCGGGTCAACACTTTGATTCACATGACAGTACTTCAGTTTCGGAGGGTCTTACAAAGTAGGCCCCGTGTCAAGATATGATTAAAGTGTGAATAGAGGATCGTGCCTTAAGGAAAGCGTAGAAGTCTTGGGCAGGGGCAATATTTGAGGCACTGGAATCTGGTTAGAGTTATTTACAGTCACAGGTTGCTGAGCTGAGGAGTGTCTTAAGACCAGCTTTAAACTGCCCCAAACTGGATGTAGGGGAGATTGTGGACGGTAGGTTGTTTAGCCACAGAGGGGCACGATAACGGAAAGACAGTTGCCCAAGGGAGGTTCTACAGTGAGACACAAGTATGGAGGTATTTGTTGAGTGTCTTGGGCCCTCCTGAGTGAGGTTGTTTGAATAAGAGGGTGGAGGCCTGTCGGTGCTTGTTTGTGTAGTATCTTCCTTGCTAGAAGGCAGGTGTGATAATTCACCCTATTTTGGAAGTTTAGCCAGTCAGTAAGTTTGTACAGCTCACAAGTATGGGTTAGCCTGTTACAGTTCGAGACCAGGCGGCAGGCTTTGTTGAGGGCGAAGTTGATGCTGTGCAGGGCAGTGTGATCAGCAGACCCATAAATTACTATGCCATAGTCCACCAGAGGTAGTATTGGGGAGGTAACTGCTAGATGCATTGCAAGCAGGGGAATGCAGTGCCTATGCCTGTATAGGATCCCTATCCTGGCATTGACAGAGGAGGATACTTGCTGGATGTGAGCGTGATAGGTAAGGGAGGAGTCCAACATGACACCCAGGTATTTGAAACTGTAGACCTGTTCCAGAGCGATGCCACAGGAGTTTGTGATGATTACCGGTGTATTACCGAGCGGGTTTTGGCGGTGCGAGATGATCATGGCTTTTGTCTTCTTATAGTTAAGTATTAGGCGGTGTTCAGAGAACCAGGTTTCGAGCTCACCAAAAAAGGTCTGCAGGGCAGCCTGTAGTGCATTTAGATGATGATGTTTCCAAAAGACTGCAGCATCATCAGCATATAGCAGAAGCTTCCCACTACAGGATTTGGGGAGGGAGTTCAAAAAGAGGGTGAAAAGCAATGGGCCTAATATGGACCCTTGTGGGACCCCTGTGTGTACTGTTTTCCCGGAGGATGTGGTTTCAATAGTTTTTACCTGCTGTGTCCTGTCTATGAGATAGTACTTGAGCCAGGCGGTGACCTCAGGGGAGATGTTTAGTGACGGAAGAGTGTGGAGAAGAAGCTCGTGACTGACTGTGTCAAAAGCTACGGTGAGATCGATAAAGAGAGCCCGCACTGCTGAGCCATGATCAAGGGCCTCTTGTATATAGGAAGTGAATTCGACAGGGGCAGTGGAGGTGCTGTGACCCCTCCGGAACCCATGTTGTTCTTGACACAGGAGATTGTATTTGATCAGGTAGTCTGTGAGCTGGTCCACCACTATTTTCTCAAGGGCCTTTGAGGGAGGGGGCAGTATGGATATTGGCCTATAGTTGCTGGCGGAAGTGGGGTCCCCACTCGTTAACATGGGAGTTATAACTGCTCTTTTCCAAGAAGTGGGGAACTGGCTGTGACATAAGGATAGGTTAAATATTTTGGTGAGATGAGACAAGGTCACATCCAATATTAGCCAGACGAGCTTGAGGTTCAGGCCGTCACTACTATAACGTGAATTTGCCAAAGCTTTGTCTAGGTAGCATTTTGCCTCATTGCAGGAGATGATTTGAAGTTGGAAAGGAGGATGGCTGAAATAGGTAGGGGCGTTTATGTGGTGGGTATTGATCGGGTCAAAAAAGTTTGGGGGGAGAATATGACTGAGGTCTGTAAAGGCAGTATTGAGGGCTTCGGTAATAGAATTTGGGTCCTGGAAGATGACCCCATCTATTTGAAGCTGGATAGGTGTCGGGGATATATTTTTCCTAGTTAGTTTCTTAATGTTTCTCCAGAATTTGCTACCTGAGCCCCAGGAGGAGGTAAGGGCTTGGTTGAAATACTCTGCTTTGGCTTGACAGATAGATCATGTGCAACTGTTACGAGCCTCCCTGTACTTCTGTCTGCCTTGGGGGAGTTGTGAGGCAGGGGCCTTGTGCCATAAGTTATCCCTCTTTCTCATGCTGTCTAGTAGCAACGGGGAAATCCAGGGGGTGTCCAGGGTTTTTACTATCTGTCTTGAATAGGGGGCAAAGATGTCGCAAGCAGAGTTAAAGGATGAGATAAAATAGGTGAGGGCATCATCAACTGCTTGGGCAGTGTGGATAGGAGACCAGTCGAAGGAGGCAAGATAAGATTTAGGCGTGGGAAGGCACTTTTCCTTAAGTATCTTTGCACTGTCATTTTATGGGGGTTTGGGGGAATTTTATTAGACCACCAACAGGTAACTGGAGAGTGGTCACTTATCGAGTCAGGGAGCACCTTGATATGGGAAAGGTTATTTGGGCAATTGGTGAGGATAAGGTCGATAAGGGTGGATGTTCCAGATTTGGGGTCCAACCTGGTTGGGGTTAGGACCACTTGTGTGAGGTCGTGAGTGAGCAGTGCTTCTTTGTATGTGGAAGACGTAGGAGATAACCAGTTTACATTGAAGTCACCCAGTAAGATGACTTTGCAATTGGGAGGTAAGTGGGCAAAACTCACCAGAACTGATTCAAAAGCAGGCTTTTGGTTCCTAAACACTAAACATGCTACTGCAGTCAAGGGTATCTTTCCGTTACTTTATTTGCATTGCCATGGTACGAACTGAAGAAATCAGGCATGCAGCTCAATGTATTTCAAAGGAGTATCAAACTTAGTGGCATAACTTGACCATTTTTGAATATTTTTGCTCCACATTTTCAACATGTCTTCTTTGGCACTCCACCTCATCAACAACGGCAATGAAATTAGGCAAATCTGTCCTGAAAAGTGATTTTGTTGTTGCTGGTTGAAATCACTTTCAGGCAGGAGTTGAATATTTTCTCTACCCTTGTTTATGTGGTGGGGTCATAAGAAGGCTATGTTGAAAATGTGGGGTAAAAATATTAAGAAAACAACAAAGTTATGAGCCTATGTTGAAATTTACAAATACAGGCTCATAACTTTGGCAATTTTCAATATATTTTTTTTAGTCATTCATTTATGCGTTTTTTTCCTTTTGCACCATCCCCACCATGCATCCTTGGCGCTGAAGTATGTGTGAGGCACACACACACACCATGCACTGGGGCATACCCCCTTCCAGCCCATGCCACCACGGACCTCCACCCGTGGTGACAAGACTATGGGAGGGACAGCGTCCACCCTGGGAGAGGAGAGCTGCCGATAAGTGGTTCAGTCCTGCTCCCCCCCAGCTAGCGCCCCGATGACCTGAGGTCATTCCCGAACCTGGGTCAACTGTGTGACACGAGGTAAGGCCAAATGCCTCAACCCTCTGAGCCACTGGGCCAGCTCAGTAATTTTAAATATTTTGACCCCAAATTTTCAACATAGCCATTTCTTCACAGCACCTCATGAATGTGACAGATGTCATTTTTCAAATCCTGGACAAAATATGTTCTTGCACTTGTGGCACAAAATCACTTTGGGGCAGGATTTGAAAATTTTCTCCATCCTTGATCATGAAGTGGGTTTATAAGAAGGCCATGTTGAGCCATAAGAAGGCTATGTTGAAAATGTAGGGTACAAATATGAGAAAACGCAAAAATTGTGAGTCTATGTTTCAATTTTTCAATGCACGCTTGTAACTGAGGTCATTTTTAATATTTTGACCCCAACTTTTCAACATGGAAATTTAGTCACATCACCTCATGAAAGTGGCAGCTGTCATTTCACAAATCCTAGCCCAAATGTGTTTTAACACTTGTGGTGCAAAATTAAGTTTCAGCCATTGTTTTCTAAATGACACCTGTCAGGCTCAGTAGCAGTAGTCGTAAAAAGATTATATTGAATTTGGGGTAAAATGTGAAGAACCAACTAAGTTATGAAGAAACAAATTGCTCCAACATTTGCTCATTGGCACAAACCCACTCCTGGGGGCCAGGTCCACTGAGCTGACAGTGGCCACCCTTAAGTGCAATCAGTGACAGGGGGAAAAGGAATACCCTCATAGTGTCCTTCTAGAGTGCTCGACGAGTTCACGACTGAACACCTGCCATGAGGTCACAGGGCTCCATCTCTAGTCTGGGTAAGGGCAAAATACAGTCTCAAGTCTGTAGCCAGGTGAGAACTCTCCTTGGTTGCTGTACTGGGGTGGGAAAACCTAGGCACTACAAGATCTTCGGAATTTGCCATTGTAAACCTGATTGTGTTCCCTCCAATGGGGTGTGCAGCACCCAGTTCCCCCTTACAGACTCTCCCTGAGACCTGTGTATTTCCCTTACTTCCAGACACCTGTTTTTCAGGATTCTAGTCTTGGCAGTGAATGGTAGCGCTTTAGCAATTACAGGCTGGTCTCAGAATTGACTAAAGCTTTTACTTCTACACACACAAAAATCACCCACAGGCAGTTTTAAAAACGAAAATGCTTTTACTAAATCTAAGTTTATCATACAAACTTTACAAATGAAAAGGTTTACAAATGTGGTTACAGAATAACAAAAATAAAGGTGGAAAATATACATCAGAATGAACTGAAAACCTTTAACTGTTTAGTGTCTTCCTGGTTCGTGGATGATCAAAGTCCAGAAGAATAAATGAGTTTGCAAAGACCCAGTTCTCTCTTGCAGACCCTGGTCTTCAGTGTGGCAGTCTTGCTTCTCTTGTATGTCAGAAGAGTGTCCAAAATTATATGCACTGAGCTTCAGTTTGGAGGGACTATTTATAGGTCTGGCCCCTCCAGTCTGCAGATAGTTGGTGGCCTTCTCTTTTTAGGCCAGCAGGGGTCTCTCTTGCTCTTTCCCACATTTTAAGTGAAACATATTAATTATTAGTACAACTCTCTTACAACTCCAATGTCTGCTAGCTAACCAAATGTACATATACCATGACAGCTTCCTAGAACCTAAAGCACTTTTCCTTTAAAGTGTAAAGTTTATAACAGGTGAGGGCGTCCCCCATCTCCCTGAGTTTTATGACCCTCTTCCTTTTGATTAGCTGACCAGGGAAATCCATCCCTTTGAAATGGACTCTTAGCTTCCTGACTAATCAGCCTATTCTCAGTTCATAGAGGAATGTCAAATATTTTGCAAGACCATCTCTTTTTCCTGTGACCTTTTCAGTGAACTCTGTATCCCTCTGTCAAAGCTCATTCTCCTGGCCTGTTTAGGAATTTTAAACATAACCAAAATCCCTGGCATGTAACCCTTTTAAAGCATAACCAGAAAAAATATACAACAAAATATTGTCTGCAATATTATTATTTCCACAGTGGCCAAATCGCAACATCCCTTCCTCCTTAGACTGAATTTATGGGAACATGCCCCTATCATATGATAGAGTTTCCATAATTCTGTTCACTGTTCTAACTGGTGAGATAGGCCAGCTGCATTTGCTGACCCAACCCTGTGCTTAACTGGCATGTTGTAGGCCTGTAGGGCAATACTCCATCAGAGTAGCCATCCACTTGTCTTATCCATCTGATTTAACCATACCAGGGTGTTATGATCGGTCTGTACTTCGAAGCATCTTCCATAGAGTTATGGCTCTAATTTCTTCAGGGCCCATACCAGCGTAAGACATTCTTTTTCTAATGTGGAGTATGCCTGCTCCTGGGGAAATAACTTCTTGTTAAGGTACACTATTTGGTGGTCTTTGCCCTGATTAGATGTCTGAGGACTGCTCCAATCCCCACATCTGAGATATCTGTCTGGACTACAAATTGCTTAGTGTAATCTGGACTGTCCAATACAGGGGCACTGCACAGTGCCTATTTTAGCTGTGTGAGGGCTCATTTACAGGCTGGCTCCCAGTTCACCCTTTTGAACTGTCTTTTCTTTTGCAAGCCAGATAGGGGAGCCACCAGGGTACTGTAATTGGGCACAAACTTTTGTTAGTACCTTGGGATCCCTATGAAGCTCCTAACCTGCTTCTGGGTTTTAGGTATGGGCCACATTTCTATTGCCTTAATCTTTGTTTGATTAGGACAAAGCTGCCCCCCGCCCTACTACATGGCCTAGATATGCCACCTCTGCCAGAGCCACCTGGCACTTTTCAGCCTTTACAGTGAGCCCTGACCTCTGTATCTTGCCCAATGCTTCCTTCAGGTGGGACAGGTGTTCCTTCCAGCTGGTACTGAAGATGGCAATATCGTCCAGATACGTCACTGCGTACTCTTCCGTACCATGTAACACCTGGTTGACCAAACTTTGGAAGGTGGCAGGGGCGTTCTTCATTCCAGAAGGCATTACCCAGAACTCGAATAATCCTATTGGAGTGATGAATTCTGACTGCTCTCTAGCACTGGCAGTTACCTCCACCTGGCAGAACCCTTTCGTCAAGTCATTTGAGGTAAGGTATGTTGCCCCTCCCAACTTGTCCAATAGTTCACCTGTCCATAGCACTGGGTAGGAATCAGACTTTGTGACTGTGCTGAGTCCACGATAGTCCACACAAAAGCAAGTAGAGCCATCTGGCTTAAGAACGAGGACTAGAGGTGAGGCTCAGTAACTGTAGGATTTCTGGATTAGCCCTAAAGCCAGCATTTCCTCCACCTCCCTCCCAATGTCCTTTAGGATGGCCTCAGACACCCAGTAGGCTATCCACTGTATGGGCTCTTGCATCCCCATGTCTACATCGTGTGTTGCTAAGTGGGTTCATCCAGGCTTGGCCATAAATGAGGGGTTAAAGTCCTCTAAAACCTCCCTCACTTCCTGGGACGGTTCTGAGGTCAACTGGGGTGATCATTTTATTGCTTCCATAGACTCCCGCCTGCTTTCCTCTAGCAAGTCCAGGAGGAGGTCTTCTTCATCCGTCCCCTTCCCAGGACTACACACTGCAGATACCATGTCAGCCCTATTTGCATATGGCTTCATCATGTTGACATGGTACGTCCTATGGGTATGTCACCTGTAAGGCAGTTCCACAATATAATTTATGTCTTTGACCTGTCGGACTACCTTATATGGTCCTGCCCACTCTGTCTGCAGCTTGTCCTTCTGAAGTGGAATTAGGACCATTACTTCCTCACCTGCGCTGTATGAGCGAGCTCTGGCTCCGTGACCATACCAGACTTTTTGCTTCTGTTGGGCAGCTGACAGGTTGCTTTGGGCCACCCACATAAGTTCCTTCAGCTTCTCCCTAAACTTAAGGACATACTCCACTATAGGAGTTCCCTGGGTGGTGCGCTTGCCTTCCCAATCCTCCTGGATCAAGTCTAGGGGTCCACATACCCTACAACCGTATAAGAGTTCAAAGGGGGAAAACCCTGTCGACTCTTGGGGCACCACCCTGTATGCGAACAACAGGTGAGGAAGGTACTTTTCCCAGTCCCTCCCATACTGTTCAGAAGACATGGAACATTGATTTTAGGGTACCATTAAACCTTTCCACAAGCCCATTGGCTTGTGGGTGATAATAGTCTTAATAATAATAATAGTCTTTATTTTTAATGCGCCTTTCAAGAATCAAGGTGCAGAACAGGTTATAAAGTCACACCATGATAAAACATTACAAAACAAATCAGTAAAATACATCACATCAAGCAGCATGATGAAATAGTAAAATCAGACCAGATCAACCTCTTCCCCATGAGCCTTAGTCCATAAAAAGGATTTTAATGCTTGTTTAAAACCCCCCACTGTTGCACACTCTCTAATCCAACTTGATAGAGAATTCCAGAGGGTCGGAGCCATGAACGCAAAAGCCTGGGCACCCGATGATTTCAAAATAACCCTCAGAATCTCTAGCAACCACTCGCTGGCCGAGTGGAGCGGTCACACCAGGAGATAGGGAACCAGGTGCTCTTTCAGGAAGTCAGGGTCCAAACCGTGCAGGGCTTTATAAGTCAGCAGACCGACTTTAAAGGTGATCTGCCACTGAACCAGCAGCCAGTGCAGTCTCCGCAGCATCAGTGTAACATGGGAAGAATGAAAGGTCCCAGTTAACAACCGGGCTGCGGAGTTCTGCACCAGCTGCAAGTGGTGGATATCAACCCCAGGAAGCCCAAAGTCGAGGGAATTGCAGTAGTCCAAGCGCGAGGTCACAAAGGCATGGATCAGCGTAGGTAGGTCCCCGGACGGAACAAGGTGCTTGATCCTAGCAATGTTCGTAAGATGGTAAAAGAAAACTTTAACGATGGCCGACACTTGAGCACGTAGTGTCAGCCGATCATCAAGAATCACCCCTAGGTTCTGCACCTGTTCAGAAATGGGGAGCCCAACATCCCCCAGGAATAAACCTGAGGGATGGTTTGTCCCCCATCCCCCTATCCGGTGACCAGGATCCACAATCATCACCTCCGTCTTCCCGGAATTCAACTTCAGCCAGCTGGACCTCATCCAACCTTGGATTTTGCCGAGGCAGTTATTAAACACCAAGACTGCTCCATTCTGGTCAGGTGCAAAAGATAGGTAGAGCTGAGTATCATCGGCATAACAATGAAACTCCAGCCCATACCATCTTACAATGTCTCCGAGGGGGAAACAT
This sequence comes from Neoceratodus forsteri, assembly GCA_016271365.2. Lineage (NCBI taxonomy): Eukaryota > Metazoa > Chordata > Ceratodontiformes > Ceratodontidae > Neoceratodus > Neoceratodus forsteri. Next base: position 941,280,265 of record CM057458.1, read on the forward strand.
GTACACCGCAAACAACATGGGGGACAGCACTGAGCCCTGAGGCACCCCACAAGACAGAGAGACAGGATCAGAGGAAAACACCCCTGATACCGCCCTCTGAGTTCTACCGGTGAGGAAAGAAGTAAACCATCTGAGGACTATACCTGAAAGCCCACAGATGATTCTCAGGTGCTCAAGCAAAACCCCATGGTCCACAGTGTCAAATGCTGATGACAGATCCAAAAGGACCAAAATGGACCATTTTTTCTGGCCTCTCCCCATCAAGAGGTCATTGAGCACCCGAACCAGTGCAGTCTAGGTGCTGTGCCTCTTTTTGAAAACCCGATTGAAGGGGATCGTAGATGCTATGGATGGTCAAGTGGTTGTCTAACTGAGTAGCCACTACTTTCTCAATTACCTTCCCAACAAAGGGAAGGTTTGAGGTAGGTCAGAAGTTACTGAGGAAGTTGGGGTCCAAAGAAGCCTTCTTCAAAACTGGTGTCACCACTGCCTCCTTCAGGGAGCAAAGATATTCACCAGAGTCTAAGGAGCACCAGACTATCCTCGCCAGAACCGGGATGATAATCTCCCCACAGCCCATAATCAAGGCTGTGGGGCCCGGATCTAAACTACAGCATGTAGTGCGCATACCCTGGACAATCCTCATAACATCTTCGATTTCCAGCCTTTTGAAGAGACTCCAGGAAAAAGAGAATCGACAGGGGTCTGGTCCAGGCCATTCCATAGAGAGTGTCAGCGCAGGTCTCCACGCCCTGATGTCTTTCCACCTTATCTGCAAAGAACCTAGCGGCTCCTCGCACTGAGATTGCGAAAAGGCTCTATGAACCTGCAGACAGGCTGGGTTGCACAGTCTGTCTATGGTTTGAAAGAGCTGGGCCGGTCGGTTCTGAGCAGCAGCAATTTCCCCGGACAGGAATACTGCCTTCTTATGGGCAATTGCTGACTGGTAGAGTTGATAATGCTCTAGCAGTCTAAGATGGTCGGCATCTAAGCTGGATTTCTGCCAACAGCTCTCTAACCTGCGTCCTAGTCGACGCATCTCCCTCAAGTCCCCATTGAACCATGGGGACCGTGGGTGAAGGGAGAGAGGACGCACACGGACGGGAGCAATAGAATCCAGGGCATTGGTAATGGCCTTATTATAGGTCAGAACCAAGGCCTCTGGATCCGAGCTCATCACAGGAAACTCTGATAGGTCAAGTACCGCAGTTAGACCATTGGGAGTTACATCCCGTAAAGGGCGGTACTTGACCATCTCCACAGGGGTAGGATATGCAAGGGGGTGCTAAAATTGAATCTCACAGTGTGATGATCAGACCATCCGACAGGTTCCACCCCCATGCCAGAGGCTTCCATCCCCAGGAGGAAAACCAGATCAAGGGAATGACCACATTTATGATTGGCAGAGGTAACAACCTGTGAGAGGCCCAATGAATTCATCAATTGGAGGAAGTGCTGTCCAAATTGCGAGAGTTCATCGTCGATCCAGGCATTGAAGTCACCCAGCACCATCAACCTGATAAGGTGTCATGCACCTCTGCACCACCCCACACTTCTCTCTCAAACTCTTCATCAAGTCTGATATGAGGCTACCCCCTTGATTAGTGATAACCTCCTGTGGAAACCCAACACGGGAGAAAATCCCTAGCAAGGTGTCTGCCACTTTGTCTGCCTTAATTGAGGAGAGGGTGACCGCCTCTGGGTATCGGGTGGCGTAATCAACCACTGTCAGGATAAACTTCTTCCCAGAGGAGCTTGGGGTACTCAAAGGTCCCACAATATCCATTCCTACCCTCTGGAATGACTCTTCCACAATGGGCAAGGGAATTAGGGCAGCTTTGGTTTTACAACCTGCCTTCCCCATCTGATGGCACTGATGACAAGACCTGCAATATTCCTTCACCTGCTGGGTGAAGTTGGGCCAATAGAAATTCTGGGCCAATCGCTGCATGGTGCATGTGATCTAACAATGTGTTAAAGCAGGACACCACTGAAAATAAGACTGCATCTCATCTGCTCTATCCTGAATAAATATATAGTAAAAATGTGTACAAGCAATACCAGTGGCAAACATCTGGCATTGGCAAATGCTTGTTTAATAATAGTATGCAGCACTTTTGGCAGCCATGTTCACCGTGTCACTCAACACAGGAGTGGTTCCAGAGGACTGGAGGTGGGCACATGTGGTCCCTCTATACGAAAGTGGGAGTAAGGTGGAGGCAGGAAACTACAGGTCAGCCAGCCTCACCTCAGTAGTTGGAAAAATAATGGAGGCATTACTTAAAGAAAGAATAGTGGCTCACTTGGAATCCAACGATGCCCAGGATCTGAGGCAACATGGCTTCACAGCAGGAAGATTGTGTCTGATAAATCTGATTTTAGCAAGGCCTTCGACACTGTCCCATATAAAAGGCTGATTAACAAGATGGGTAGTCTGGGTATGGGGCACAAGGTGGTAAACTGGGTTAGGAACTGGCTAATGGACAGAAAGCAGAGGGTGGTGGTAAATGGGATCCTATCTGGGGAGAGGGGAGTGACCAGTGGGGTACCTCAGGGAACAGTCCTTGTGCCAGTTCTGTTTAATGTCTTCATTAATGACACTGCAGAAAGGCTGGAGGTAAAGGCTGCCTGTTTTCAGATGACACAAAGAGCTGCAACAGGGTGAATACTCCAGATGGAGTGGAGAGAATGAAGAGGGATCTGGGGAAGTTTGAAAAATGGTCTGAGGTGTGGCAACTGAGGTTCAATTCAAAGAAATGCAAAATAATGCACATAGGATGGGAGAAACCCTGGGAAGAGCTATAGGATGGGAAGGGAGTTGCTGACAATCATTAAGAAAGGGACCTGAAGGTTATCATTTCAGATAACTGAAAGGTGTCAAAGCAGAGGACTTAGGCTGCAGTGAGAGCCAGTGGCATGCTGGGGTGCATAGGCAAAGTTATCACTAGCAGATGGTGGGTGGTGATGATGCCACTGTATAAAATGCTAGTGAGGCCTCACCTAGAGTACTGTGTACAATTCTGGAGGTCACACCTTTGTAAGAACATCGATTGGGTGGAGGCAGTCCAGAGAAGGGTGACTAAGATGGGACAGGGCTTGCACCAGAAAACATAGGAGGAGAGATTAAAGGATCTCAATATGGGGGGGGGCGCGTGGCTTCACGCCTACCGTGATGGCTGCCTGATTACAGACCTCCACTGACCTGGGGTTTTCATTCTGCTATTTGCACCCTATAAATGAACCTATTCAATTGGTGCAGTAGAGCCCTTCTCTCCGGTATCGCCCAGGAATAACGCAATCCAGTTTTTTCGCTGCTCACTTTCAGATATCCACATTGGTCAGTCCGATAATGAATGTCACATCCCAATATGTCGCAGAGCAGAGGGCCTGATGCATCCATGGGCCTCTCCATGCAGAAAATTAGTGACATGTTCACCACATTGATACAGTGCATGGCCGGAGTCACCCTGGCCTCCAACAATACAACTCTGGCCATCCAACAAATTGATGCACTGGTCCAAAAAACAGAAGCCCAAGTAAACTGTAACTCTGAAAATATTGACTCGCTCACAGCTTTGGTATGAGATTAAGACAAGACTATCCATATGTTACAGAACAAAATTGATGATATCAAAAATAGAAGTTAGCAGAATAACCTACGCTTCTTGGGCTTCCTCGAGGGCACTGAAAGAGGGCACCCTGCAGACTTCTTCTATGATGTCATGCCTGAAATCCTGCGCCATGATCTACCTCCAGGCCTTACAACTGAGAGAGCCCACTGGACACTTAATCCTCCACCTAAGCCAGGAGAAAGGCCTAGGCTCCTTATGGTTCGGATTCTGAATTTTGCCAATAAAGGGTGGATGTCCTCTAGGGCCCATGTGTTAGGTGCTTTATCATGGCAGGATCACAAAATCCTGATATTCCGGGATTACTCCAGGGAGTTGGCAGCTAAATGAAAAGAATACACTGAATGCCGCCGCATGATGCACATTATGGGAAGCCGTTTCTCTCTACGCTATCCCATTACAATGTGGCTGGAGGCGAATGTATCTCCAATGTCCTTCTCAACACCATGCTCGCTTATGGAATTTCTGCAGCGTAACAGGCCACAACATTAGGCCTTCAGAGTGGTTGAGTGGTATGCTTTCATCAGGACTGGAGGCCCAACACAGTTACAATTTCTAGGGGACAGCCTCGGGCCTACCAGCCAGGTCATGCAAATGCCAGCAATCTGGGAAGCATGTGAGAAGGATTCATCCTCATGATCAAGATACAAAACCAGGACGCCAACAAACTGAAGCAGTGGGGTCCCAGGAATCCAGCCTTGACAAATTTTCCTCTCCGAACCGCTATGCAGCACTTACCCCAGTAGAACTAAGTGACCCTGCAGACTTTCCAGATTACCCGGAAGAGGAGATGGTGCATGAGTCCTCCATAACTGAAACTGAACAACTGCAACCACCTGTGGAGGAGCCTCATAGCACAGCCTCCTCTTTGGCGCACCGCAAACCGTGGATCTTTGCCCAGAGAAGTGGGCACCTCACCCAGCTCCACGATCTGAGAATCCCCAGGAGAAGACATTGCTGGACCAAGATAGATAAGTGTCCTTTTTGTTCAGTTTTCTGAGGTCAGTGTATAGGTACTGGCTCTGGGGTTTCAATCCCAGGAGTTAATATTTCAGCCTAAAGATGGGTAAGAAGGGGTTAGTTCAAGGTTAGCTATTGCTCCCCAACCGGGGTTCTTGCCTTAATGCCCCTGCCCTGTCGTGTGAAGAATGCTTCTGGGATACTACATTGTTGTTATTGTTTTTAAAATGTTTATTTTTAGACAGGATATAACTTTAGGTCCTGAGACCTATTTTCAAAGTTGTCCTGTACATACAAGTATTCAATGTTACAAAAACAATACAAATTTCATGCATGCAATACAATAATCTTTCACAACACCATACATACAATGGAATCAACAAGATGCATCATTAATCAGGCCTAGTATGAATATAAAAATTTCAAAAGTTAATAGCTTTACCCTGTTTAATTATTAAACATTTGTGTCATACCACCTCTTTTTACAAGGAAGCATCTCTATAAACAAGTACATTCCATAGTAAAACTTTCATCTAATCTAGATTTAAATAGGGATAGTCTTGTCAAATTTTTCATTTGGGTGGGGGATCTCATTCCATGTTTTCACTGCACGAACTTCTAGTGTCATGCTCCCATATCTTGTGTTGACTTTTGGAAAATTTAAACCCCTATGATTTACTTCTCTCAGGTCATAGTGGTGAGTCTCACAACCGAATTGAATGTCCATGTTTCTTTATATCAGCCCTTTATTAATCTTAAATATGAATATTGAGTGTTGTTTTTTATACTGTACTGGTAGACTGTTCTATTTTAATTCATTGTACATTAGACAATGATGGGTTTTGAAGTTACATTTCAGAACAAATCTTGCCAGTTGGTTATATCATATGATTTAACAACTCTATCTAAGTGTTTTTGTTCTGCAAAATTGTACACCAGATTACCATATTCCAGCACAAGCAGTAGCAACTGTATTGCAATTGTTTTCTGTATCTGGTAGTTTAATATTTGGGAGGATGTACACAGAGCCCCAATTCTGTTATTAACTTTCTTTGTAATGTTGTCTATGTGGTCCAAAAATGTTAAGGAATGGTCTATGATTACTCCCAAATATTTGTATTGAAATACTGTTTACTGAATGTATTTTGTTTAATATGCTGTGTAAAGATGTTCATAGTCTGATGTTGTTGCTTATACAGTCCCAAAACTAATGCGGGGCGGGGGCTGGGATTAGGCCAAGCGAACCTGTGTTGATCTCTGCCCTCAGACATAGAAAGCATGGATCCCATCTACTTCTAGATGGTCCCCCGCCACATGTCTCTCTTCCCCACCAGGATTGTGGAGATTCAGAGAAGGGCTTTTATTTTTTGCCTGTCATTTCACATTATTAAACCTCTCCCAGCATCATTTACTGTTACCCCCCCACTTCGATGTGGCGGTGACCTTATAGGGACAAATAGCCTTAACTTGGGGAGTGGTATATCTCTAAATAGGAGAAGTTAGTCCTACAGTCTTAGCCATCTAATATCCTGAAATCTCATTACATCACACCCAGAGGTAAGCAAACTAAGGTCAGCCACAATAAAGGGTGTATCTTGCTAATTTTGAGCAAATTTTCTTTTTCCATATCCCCCCAGGTCTGGACCAGCCAGGTCGAATCCAGCCCACACAGATGTCTATCCTTTCTGCACAATAACAGGACTGGGATCCTGTGTTAGCAATCCCCATATCCTAACCCCCACCAATGGGCAGGTGGTTTGGGCCGGAGAGGAGTCCTCATCCTCGGCCCATTAAACTGACCTGTACTGCTGAGCATTTTGGCACACTTTCTGTAAACAGTTTATATGTTATTCTTGTTCTTTTGTTACTGCTACTGTTGCACTGCGATGAGCTGCTTGAGGAATACTATACATATGGGTCAGTTTGTATTACCATGCACTGTCCTGTTGCTCTGCTCTTTATGCTCATGCCCTCCCCACTTTAGGGCTTTATCTCTGTATCAGTCTGTCTGAGTGTCCCCTTCCTCATTCTAACTGTTTCAGTCATATTTTCATTGGCTTTCTGCAGTCCCTTTGACCATGGCTGAAGTTTCCTTCATTACCTGGAATGTCAGGGACCATAACACTCCGATAAAAAGGAAAAAAGTGCTGACACAGTTGAAATGACTAAGGGCCCTGGTTGCCTTTTTACAGGAGACAAAGCTTACTAGACAGGACCATCCCCACTTGGTGAGAGACTGGGTGGGAAAAGAGCTCCATGCTAGCACCCCTACAAGAAAGTGAGGTGCAGCCATCTTGATACACAAATCCTTACTCTGGTCCATTCTGCAGAGTACAGCTGATCCCCAAGGCCACTGGGTCTTAGCCCTGGTCGATACCCCAAACGGTAATATTCTACTGGTAAATATTTATGCCCCGAATGAAGATGACCCCCTTTTTTTTGTGGATCTAACAGTCAGAATAGAAGCCATAAGTAAGACAGGTACCTCTATTATTGTTGGCAGGGATTTCAATCTCACACTGATACCAGTGCTGGACAGAAACAACCAGGGTAAGGACACGCACAACAGAGGGGTTCAGGCTGCACATAGAATGTGCTCAGAATATCAACTGGTTGGTATATGGTGCCTCACTCACCCCAAGGAACATGATTACATCTTTCAATCCAGGGTGCATGGCTCCTTCAGTTGATTGGGTTTCTGGTTGATGTCACAGAAACTTACTAAATCAGTCACCGACTCCAGAATCCTCCCTATGGTCATCTTGGACCAAGCCCCGGTCCAACTACTCATAGCCTGGGATGTTTCCACTCCCCAATCCCCCACCTGGAGGCTTGACCCCCTCCTTATGCAAGTCACCAAGTTTCTACAATGGACCAAATCTGAAACCATTCTTTTTCTACTTGATAACCCCACATCAGACATTTCGGCTCAAAATACACGGGAAGCATACAAAGCCACAGTAAGGGGGAAGATCATTGGGTATGCTTCACACAGGAGGAAGGAAAGAGAGAAGGAATTAAGTAGTCTGGAAGGGGAGCTTGCTGCAGCCGAGCAAGCTCTCAAGGCCAGCTCCCACCCCACCCTCCACTCTTCTCTAACCAGAGAGGTCCTAACACTTCGGCTGAGGATTAATGAGCTTTTTTCAGAGAAAGCTGATCTGGCCATGCTGAGAGTATGCACACATATTGGGAAGGGGAGGAAAAAGTGGGAAAATATTAGCCTACCAGATTTGGAAGCAACAGGCAAAATAGATTCATCACCAGGTTGAAGGACCCCCTATACAGCTAGATAAAAACTAAGCAACAGGAGGTGAACGAGATAATGTCTGCCTTCTACTCACAGCTATACATCTCCTCCCATCCCAAAACCAGGTCTGACACTCGGCAGTTCCTGGACAAATTATCTCTTCCCAAACTGACACCAGCCCAAAGAGAGATTTTGGATACCCCCCTTATCACAACAGAGATATCTACTGCCCTGTCATCTCTTAAAACAGGGAAGGCACCTGGCAGGGACAGAGTCTCTGTGGAATTCCTACAAGCCATAGCACCTATGATTATCCCCCTATTAAGCCAAGTGTTTGCTGAATCCAAAGACAAAGGTCTGCAATCACTCTCACTCAGGGAAGCTATAATAACTGTTCTTCCTAAGAAAGGGAAGAATCCCACTGAGGCAGCCAGTTATCGTTCCATTTCCCTAATCGGTTCCGACAGTAAGGTATATGTCAGAGCTCTCACCAATAGATTGAACCCCTTCCTGCCTTCTCTGATTCATCCATCCCAAGTTGGTTTCATTCAAGGACGTTATTGCATGGACCATATACGAACCCTTCTCAATCTCATTCATTTAGCCAAACAGGTGAACACCCTGGCAGCTGCCCTGGCAATAGATTTTGAGAAGGCATTCAATTCCATCGAATGGAACTACCTGCATTCTATCCTTGAGTGTTTTGGCTTTGGACCCCACTTTCTGGCCACCATTAAGGCTCTCTATACCACTCCACAAGCCCGGGTGTTAACTAATTTCATGATATCTGATCCCTTCTTTCTCCACAGAGGCACCAGGCAGGGCTGCCCACTTTCCCTCCTGCTATTCATCCTGGCAGTCGAACCTCTGGCTTCCGCTATCCATCAAAACAAAAATATCAGCGAGATCCAGCTGGGGGAACCCAATACTCTACTCTGATGTATGCCGATGATTTGCTGGTGCACTTAGAGGATGCTCACTCCTCCATCCCCCCCCCCATGTCCCTTTTAAACCAGTTCATGCATATTTCAGATCTAAACGTCAACCAGAGCAAAACAGAGATAGTCCCCCTTGATTCAGCTTTTTACCCTTGCAGTATTCCTCAGATGGGCCTTAAGTGGTTTCAGGACACCATCACCTACTTAGGTGTTAAAATAGGGGCTAATATAGAAAGATGGTGGAACAATAAACTGGGACCCCTGATAGCAGAATGTAAAGGGGAGCTAGACCAATGGACTCGATTGCACCTCGCTATGGCAGGTAAGCTCAACACCTTTAAAATGTCCATGGCACCCAAATTTTCTACTTGCTCTCACACATTCCTTTATTCCTCCCCCAACACTGGTACTGGAAGCTTGATGGGATAATTGGCATGCTATAGCCGGAATGCACTTCAAGCACACTGGACTCAAGGTGGATGGGGGCTCCCCTGGGTGGAGGGTTTACAAACTTTCATACCAATGGTCCCAGACTCTAAAATGGTTTCAACCCTGCTCCATTGGCTCCCCACAATGGTTAGAAATAGAACAAAAACTGCGGCATACCCCTATGTTAGCCTTTCTACTATGGACCCCCAGGCCCCACGCTCTTCAAAAACATCCTACCATGTCCCCTTCTAGCCACTACTGGGACATCCTATATAAGAAAATAGAAGCCTAGCCATGGCCCTTCTCCCATATCAAGATAGGGGCTACCATGTACTCTGGCCAACTTGGCTTAATAGGGGTATTTATTTCCTTAGCGACCTATTGATTCCCAACACCGTGATAGTAGATACCTTCCAAAACCTGCAATTCCAGTGGTCCCTCCCATATCTGACTTCTGGCAGTACTTACAGATAAGGGATTCAGTTAAACCCCTCTTAAGTCTGGACACCTCTGTGCTGGAAGGCACTTCTCAAACCAAGAACTGGCTTCTTTTAAAAAAAAAGGACTGCAAGGGCTATTTATTCCTCTCTAAGAGACTCCCAGCCAAATTTGGCACCCCTCCTAAAGAGAGGAGAATGCTCTACACATTCAGATCTCGGACACCCAGTGGAAACAGTGCTGGAACGCTGGCCATACTGCATATAGTGACACCCGGAGCAGACTGAGCCAGTATAAAATAATGCATTTCTGGTGTAGGACTCCCTCAGTACTCTGCAAAGTCAAGGTACTGGCCCATGACAACTGCTGGAGATGCCACCAGCCTGGAAGGCATTTAGTTCATATTTATGGGCCCTTATAGCCCCTGTCTGGCTAAGAATCTCACAGGAGGCCAGTAAGATCTTAGGTCACCCTATTGCCCCTTCAGCACCACTAATACTGCTGGGAATGACATCTGAGGCCCCATATCTCACCACTCCAAACTTTAGATGGTTAATGTTACTATGCATGCTGGTGAAATGCTCAATTTGAAGTAGCTGGAGAAGCCCCACCATACCTTCCATTACAGAATTTTTTTTTTTTTTCTCTTGTAACACTGCATGAACTAGAAAAATTATCACATGTAGCCCTAAGACAGGTAGGAAAAACTCCATCAATATTGGGCCCCATATATGGCATACCTGGACCCTCAGGCTGGCATAGGCTGAGAGCATTTGTTCCTGACTCTGGTCCACACTTCATTACTGACTTATTAAAATGTTACCGACCCTTCTTAGAAAATTAAGTATGTATGCGGCAGATTTAAACATGCCTGGGACAGGCATAAGGGAACGTTAGAGGTGGGAAGGAGGGGGTGAAAAGCCATTGAACAGGTAGAGTAAGAGGCCACAAACTAGTGTAGAGCTTACAGGCAGACTGGATGGGCCTAGTGGTCCTTATCTGCTGACAATTTCTATGGTTCTCTGTTTCTATTTACTGTAATTGTATTTATCTGTGAACTTTATTATAGTACATTTTGCACAATTGCACACTTTGTATTGTATTTATTAATACATTAAATGAAATAGTGTTGCAAAGTCTATCATAAGGGGTACTCAGCACCTGGTGATGGTTTTTAGGCTGCAAATAGACTGTCTTTTTAAAATGAACGGTATAAAATTATGTCATCACCAAAGCGTTGTACTTTTGAAAAAGCACAACCTTGTGAGAAACACATCAGGTGTTGTTCTGCTGGAGCTGCAGTTTAAACATTTCTGTACCTTGGCAATGCAAATTAAATAACTGAAAGATACCCTTGACTGCAGAGGAATCTTTGGTGGTGTGTGCCCAAACTTACATTTTTATGAAACCTCAGAAATTTCTGATTAGAGTGATTGACCAGGATATGAAGACAGACATCAGACCATATAGGATTGCACTGACTGTTATGTTGTGACTTATTAAAGCTTCTTGATGAGAATGCCAAAATTCTGGTATGGGGAAGAGTGTAACCTTCCCACCGCAACAAACAGGCTGGGGACTTACTTTAGATCCCCTTCCATTCCAAAGACCCAGGGTTTTTCCATTGCAGCCAGATTGCTTTTTATGTTTGCTTGCCAGCATGTGCAAGAAACATAGTGCCATCATCCGAGTTTTCCAGAGGTGTGTCAGCCTCTTCCAATTCAGTCAGTGTGTTTTCAGGCACGGTCGCAGTGTGCCAATCACTGCTCCAGCTGTCTATGACAGCTGAAAATGCAGTGGCATACAGTTGAAAGGGAGAGCTCTGCTTCAGTGAGCAGAGCTCCCCCCTTCAACACGCACGCACGGATATTGCTTGCTGATGCGCCCCCCCCCACGCACATACTGTATAGCTGACGGGGGTGCCCAATCCATCATCGGCTGCACGCCCCCAAAGATCCAGGTGCCATGCTGGGAGCCCACCCCAGCATGGCAAAATGTTTTATGGCTGACCGGGATGCCCAATCCCCCGTCGGCTGCACCCCCCAAAGCACCCAGGTGCCACGCTGGGAGCCCACCCCATGTGGCAAAATGTTTTATGGCAGATGGGGATGCCCAATCCCCCGTCGGCTGCACGCACCCCCCAAAAGCATCCAGGTGCCACGCTGGGAGCCCACCCCAGCATGGCAAATTGATGTTATGGCCGACGGGGGTGCCCAATCCCCGTCAACCAGCCCCCCCTAACAGCCTTCCAGCTGCCACGCTGGGAGCCCAACCAGCGGCAAATGTACCTAGTCTCCGTCCTCATAGTCTTAGAAAAAAATCCTGTAAATCAAAAACTGTCCCTCGGCGCTTCTCCTGCCCCCTCCACAACCCACCCACCCACTGCGCCTGCCTCCCCACACCCCACCCCATACTTACCTCCAGAGCTCGGGCGCGACGATCTTCGTGGACCGGGAACACGTCTGCACTCTTCAAAGCCGACCGCGAACTGAGAAAATGCCGGTAAGCTGTATAATGGGATAGATAGGGTTTTTTCAACTTTGTTGCATATTTCGGGCATTGTTTGGAATTTTTGCACCAAATTTTCAACATGGGGTTTTTGGGACCCTTCTCATGACTGTTGTCACTGTCATGGCGTTACTCGGGCCCGAAGGGTGATTTCGCAGTCACTGCACGAAATCACCTTTCTCGAATGATTAATGAAACAACACTGCCAGTGTTCATAAGGTGCGCTCTCAAAAAGGCCATTTTGAAAATTTGGTGGAAAAATTCCTAAAAATTACTGTTTCACGAGCGTGCGTTGCGCAGTTCCTACGCAGGCTCGTAAGTTTGTGAATTTTCAATATTTTCACTCCAGATTTTCAACATTGCCATTTTACCACACCTTCTTATGAGCAGTACAGCTGTCATTTTTCACATCTCACCCAAAACGTGCTTCCGCCCATGTAGCGCACAATGGCGCAGTCGGTGTGCGAAATCAATGTATGGGACACATTAAGAAAATCACAGTGACACTGTTCATGAGCAGAGGTCTTAAAATGGCTATGTTGAAAATTTGGTGAAAAAATTCCTAAAAATGACTGTTTTATGAGTGTGCGTTGCAGAGTTCCTACGCACACTCATAAGTTCGCACATTTTCAATATTTTCACTCTAGATATTCAACATTGTCATTTTACCACACCTCCTTATCAGCAGTTCAGTTGTCATTTTTCCCATCTCACCCACAACGTGTTTCTGCCCATGTAGCGCACAATGGCGCAGTCGGTGTGCAAAATCAATGTATGGGACACGTTAAGAAAATCACAGTGACACTGGTCATGAGCAGAGGTGTTAAAATGGCTATGTTGAAAATTTGGTGAAAAAATTCCCAAAAATGACTATTAGGAGCGCACGTTGCACAGTTCCTACGGACGCTGGCAAGCTTGCGAATTTGTAATATTTGCACACCAGATTTTCAACAGTGCCATTTTACCGCACTTCCTTATGAGCAGTACAGTTACCATTTTTCACATCTCACCCAAAATGTGTTTCCGCACATGTAGTGCACAATGGTACAGTCGGTGTGCGAAAACAATGTTTGGGACAAATTAAGAAAATCACAGTGACACTGGTCATGAGCAGAGGTCTTAAAATGGCTATGTTGAAAATTTGGTGACAAAACTCCATAAAATGATTGTGTTACAAGTGAGCATTGCGCAATTTCCACGCACCCTCGTAAGTTCATGAATTTGTAATATTTTCAGTCCAGATTTTCACCAGTGGCATTTATCCACACCTCCTTATGAACAGTACAGCTGTCATTTTCCACAACGTGGCCGAAATGTGTTTTCACACTTTCAGCACAGAAATGCATGGTCGCTGTGGGAAATCATTGTTCGGGACAGATAAAGAAAATCACACTGACACTGTTCATGATCGGAGGGCCCAAAATGCCTGTGTTAACAATCTGCTGTAAAAAAATTCCCAAACTAGTTACATTACGGGTGTGCATTGCACAGTTTCTATGCACGTCCGTGACTTCACCAGTTTTTTTAAGATTTTCATAGCAGATTTTCAACATTGCCATTTTTTACACCTCCCATAAACAGTACTGTTGTCATTTTTCACATCCTGTTCGGAATGTGTTTTTGCACCTGTGGTGCCAAATGCCATAGTCGCAGTGCAAGAGCAGTTTTCGGCTAACAAACTGATATTGCCACTGTTCATGAGGTGGGGGTCACAAAAAAACCATGTTGAAAATTTGGAGTGAAAATACCAACGAATGCCTGAGGCGTTAGGGTTTCCGACCATAACGCCCCACCCTGCAGAGAATGACAGGCATCAGGGGTGTGACTTGGGATTCTTGCCTGTCATGCTCATACCATTCCACCCCCACCCACACCCTGCAGCCAGTGAGAGGCATCAAGGTGTGCCTCGGACTCTTCGGGCCCAAACTTCACCCCATTCTCCTATACCACACCCATCTCACCGTATTTCCTGATGGAATGGGGTGTGCATAAGGGCCAAAGACCCCAAGGCACACCATGACACTTGTCAGTGTCTGCAGGGTAGGGTGTGGTGAAATGGCGTGGTCATTATGCCTGACGACCCAAAGGCACACCCCAATGCCTGTCACTCTCTGCACGGTGGTGGTGGGGTTGGCTTCGGTTCAATACTTTGCTGCCATTCCTATTATGCAGCTCTGTAACTTCTACACTACCAATGCCAATGCCAGCAAGCAAACATTCGGCATTGACAAATGCTTGTTATTGAACATTCATATGTGTATAAACATACACTCCCATTGAAATTGCATTGTTTACTGCATTATCGCCACTGCGGAATTCTGCAGTGCTGCACTTCATCCTGGAGGGCTTATCTGTATATGCAGTTCATTCTCTTTTTCACTGTTGTAACATAGGATAATGACAAAAGAACATAAAATATTTTGTAGTTTATCCTAACCATAAACTGCTGTATGTATGCTATCATTCACATTCTGTACTAAACATTTGTAAAGAAACTACTATAACTCTATACAGAACAGTTTTTACCAGTAGAGCGGTGATAGGTTAACACCATTCTATCCAAATTCTTTAGAGTTAAGGACACTTTAAGCAACAGCTGAATGTATGAGATTCAGGAAAGAGGACAATACATTGTAAAATCATTCAATGCTATTTGAGGATAAATGGGCCATCTGTGTACAATAAGTTAATTTGGAGAAGGCTGTTTGCCATTTTGCTATCATTTTAGCTACAGCATCTCTGTTTTCCACTTCAGCAAAATTTGCCATTTAGCTTCCAGCACTGATGGACGTGGCTAATTTCTATATTTTTGCCTGGATTGTTCTGAGAAGGACAAGTTGCCTAACAACTACCCTTGTGGTTCTTTAGGTAAATTCGGTTCTAGCGCAGACTCGCACAAGTCAGAGACTTAAGAGCAACAGAGTTTGATACTATTACATTCTCATAAAATATGGAATAATATAGCTGGTGCTTCATGACATCTTCAGCAAAGACTAGAGTGCAAAGACCCTATTTTCTTCAGCACACCTGGAGTGTGGTATCCTCTACAGTATGTAACATGTTTTTTTCTGCATAAGCTGATACTGACCATTTCAGAATGAGGATGCTTTACAGTATATAGATGATCCTGCTATGATTTTAATGCAATGGTTATCCCAAGTTCCTTTTCCACTGATACTGTTGTTTCACTAAAGAGGATGAGCCTGATTCTCAAAGAGGCCAGCATCCGGCACAAGCTGTGGTGAACAGCAGCTTGTGCTGATGCCCCCTGCACCAGGGACCCTGCACTGGATTCAGCTGCAGGATGGGTCCCAGTGCCTAAGTGCCCACACATGCAGAAACCTCACCTGTGCATCACACGCCTGGTGCATGGGAAAGGTTCGGTGGAGGATCATGTGCACCTGGTGTAGTCGACGCTGGCAGCAGTGGGGAGGGGTGTGCTGGTGCTGGCTCGGGGTACAGATTGGGGGAAGTGTGGGATGGCTAGGTGTGTGGGGTGGGGGGCCACTAGACCACCAAGTAGGGGGCACTATGGCACTGTACCAGGCAGTACCAGGGGTTCGGGGAAGGGGTCCCCCTAGACCACCAGTAATTGGCACTATGGAGGGGCAGGGCACTGGTGCACAGCAGGGGGCTAGGGGCAGGGGCCTGTCTGCTGCACAGGTACATAGTGCCCAGCTCACCCAGAGGGCAAGTGTCACAGTACCCTTATGCCAGCCCTGGAAGGTCTAAGGGTACTTAGTAATCCGCCCTCTGGATGTCCTTTGTGAATCCCACCTGTGGTGCACTGGCAGCCTACCCCGATGCAAGACACATGCACCATGTCACAGCCCATATTTGGGTGCAAGGGTGCCACAAGCCCCATTTGGGGCAGGCAGCCTGCCTCTTAAGAATCGCATCTCATGTTGTCTGTCAGTGCAAGGTGCACCTTGCACCATTCTTTGTGGTGCAAGCACCTTGCACCATGCCAGAGGCTTTGAGATTTGGGCCTGATGTTTTTTTCTAGTAAAGCAAAGTACATGCTTTCTCCCCTTTCCCTTTCCCTTTCAAGGAGGCAGTATAGCATAGTGGTTTACAGCTCTGAGCTGCAAACCTGGAGACCTGGGTTTGAATCCCACAGCCCCCACTTGCATACCTTGTGACCCTGAGCAAGTCACTTAACTTCGTCGTGCTACCAGTGTCAAGGTAGGGATCTCTGTGTGAAGGACTACAGAATGGGGACAACATAAGAGAATTAACTGTAGTGGTGCATGCAGGTAGGAAGGTGGGACATTGAGAACTGATTTTTTTCTACAGGGTTTTCTTGGCATGAAGCAGTGAAGCTGGAATTGTACTGAATCATGCTAAAAGGATATTTGACTAGTTTTGATGAGATTACTTGGGAAACTGTGTTTGCGTTCAGATCTGTTACAGGGATACTTGTAAACTGTGATACATTGAATACCTTCTGTGATTAGTATTGAATCTCTCTGCAGGGTGGGGTCTCTAGCGTAGGATAAAAAAAGGTGTACGCTAACAAAACTAAAACAGAAATAGGGTGTTAGCTAACAAAGCTAAAACAGGAAGGTCAGAAATAGACATGATAGGAGTGGTGCAGTGCAGTGACTGTGGTATGGCAGTCTTCAGAGACACATCCTGTAGGCTGCAGTACTGCCCCATCTGTGTGCACCTCTCTGGGTTGGGGGCAGAGGTTGCTCAACTTCAGGCTGAGTTGACTGGGATTCAGGAAGTCTCCTCTCCCTCTCAGGGACCACCAAGTCCACCCCCACTGCCTCAAAGGATGCAGAGAAGGAGGAGCGACTGGACCATGGTGGGCTAGGGAAGGGTGAGGGCAATGGAACAGAGGCACATTCCTCCTATGGTTCCACTCCACAACTCCTATATCATTCTGGCAGGGTGGAACTGACCAAGAAGGCACCCACAGTGGAGGCCAAGGAGAATGTAGGGGTTCTCCACAGTGAAGACCCGGGGGAGGAGAGGCAGAGGACCCCACAGAAGGAGTAAGCAACTCCTGGTAAAAGACTCTATCGATAGAGGAGTAGACATGGGGGCAGGAGGGAAGAAATCAAGGGAGGTCAAGTGCCTACCCAGTGCCATTACTTGGAGGGCTGGAAAGTGGATCTTAAGGATTGCCAAGGCAATCGGATGGGTGGGTGAGCTAGATGTCATTGTCCACCTAGGGACAAATGACCTGGCTAGTTATGAGGCTAGGGTAGTGCAGGACGAGTTCAAGGAGTTGGGGAGGGGTCTTAGACAGGTGGCATTGTTCAGTAACCTTTTTGAAAGTGTTATCTGTCTATGACAAGGGGGAGGACAGGGTATTCCGCATCACAAATTTCAATGCATGACTGAAGTACTGTTGCAGAGTACAGGGACTTGACTTCATTGGGAACTGGGGTCCCACCTGCAGAGATGGAGGCCTGTACAGGAGAGATGGCCTGCATCTATCCATGGGGGGCAGGATCCTTGATGAAAGGTTTAAATGCTTCATTAGAAAGCATTCAAACTAGCCAACAGGGAGGCAGAAGAAAGCAGGGAGACTCAAAATGTACCCCCCCCACAACAGGAAGCAATCAATAGGCAGGACCCTAAGGACTAGAAATCACCAAAGGTACTTAGAACCAGAAAAGGTAGAATCTATTTATTTATTTATTTGAATTTTGATGACCAGGTGGGCCCACTGAGACAGTAATGTCCCTTTTTTAAGGGTGACCTGGGGAATAGAGACATTCCAAGAATAGAGAGGTGACACTATACATGAGGCATAAATACAAATAATTACAATATATATATACAATCAGGCATGAGATAGACACAAAAGTAAAGAGATATAACAGAACGCTAATGTCCTTGGTGGTAGATCACTGAATCCTTTAGATCCATCGAAGTACAGTGCTGGTGAGCCTTCTCGGGGTTGTGGGTAAAGGTATAGGAGCATGGCAAACTTAGTCATATATCAATTACAGAAATTAACATTCACATAATACAATATATTACATATGTACAAATTGAAGAGCAGAGGATGGGTGAAGACAGGAGAGGAGGAGGTAGGGGAGTCACATGATGCAGTCCACCAGACAGCAGCTCTCCGGTGCAGCTCCAGCCTCCCGACTCAATTAATCTTGAATTTTACAACTAATAGTTCTCTGAAGCTTGCTAAGCCATCCTCTGCGATATCGAGGAAGGAGCCAGAACAAGAGAGAAGGGTTGAGTATACATATGGAGGTAACTATGAGAAGAAATATGTCTAAACATACCCCGCCTGCAACGCCTGAAAAGGCCTCCAAAAAATCCAGGGTCTCAAGTAGTGCGGAAGGACCGGTCTCTGAAGTTATGGAGGAGGAACAACAACACCTTACCTTGCAGCGGTTTTTGCAGGAATTTGCCCCATTTAAAGATAGTATCAGCGAGGTAAAGGCCAAAATTAAAAATATAACTCAAGCGCTGGAAGATTTGCATCAGCGGACAGTGGATAGTGAAGCCCGAATCTGCTCAGTTGAAAAAAGAATCGAGAAAGCGGAACCCGAGATTACAGCCATCCGTCAAAAGGTAACACGAATGGAGGATAAGATCGACGACCTAGAGGGCCGCAGCCGTAGAAATAATGCGGTCCTCATAGGTCTTCCCGAAAGTGAAGAAGGAGCTGATGTGGTATTATTTATACAAAAATTGGTGGAAAAATTAGCTGGCCCGTCACCCTTTGGACAGCAATACATCATAGAGCGGGCGCACAGTTCTCTTCGCCCAAAGCCACCGGCGGGAGCACCCCCTCGGCCCTTAATTTTCAAATTTTTAAATTACTTAGAACAACAGCATTTCTTTACTAAAGTCAGAGAACTGCATGAAGTGCGATGGGAAGGCACTAAAATCAGGGTTGCGCAAGACCTACCAGCATCTGTCAGGCAAAAAAGGGCTTTGTTCCACCCACTAGTATCCAAGTTAATCTCAGCCAGCATGAAATTCCGGATGGGATACCCCACGAAATTAGGGATAATGATATCCAGAACATGGATGTCCTATGAAGAGCCAAATGCTACTACCAGAGGGCTCAAGGCTGCCTTCCCTAACCTTTTCAAAGATGAATGAAAACCCAGCATAAGAGGGTACCGGTTGCTGAAAGGAGGAAAGAGACATCAAAGCTGTTTCTAACATAAACTTGAAGCTTGTCCTACCATATACCGGTAGCAGAAAACATAAGTAGTATCCAGCACGCAGAGTTGATAGTTTGAATGGCAATCAGATAAAATCTTGTTTTTTTCCCCTTGATAGCAGATTTTGTTAGGAGACTCCCAAAGAGACGTCCTAACCCTGGAAAGGGGACTCGTGCAAAATGTGAAGTTTTGAATGGTCCGCGATCTGTTTGTAGCCTTGTCCCTTCCATCTGTGGGGGAGTATACCTTGTTTTGCCTCTTTATGCCCTGGAGATGCCCGCGAGCAGAATATGCTTTACAGAGAAGTAGCCTCAATACCTGGTATGATCTAATGATGGTTTCCGCTAGAGGGATCCCAAAACCCAGCAATGACTGAAATGCCAAGACTGATAGAAATTAAGACGTCTTGCCGACGTTGGCTGCGCAGGGAACGAGACCGCAGAATGACAGAGAGACATGCAGATGATTAATGCCCATGCGAACTTCGACGCTGGCACTGAAATGGCATATAGCCAAAGTCCCAGAACATTACTCAAAAGAAAAGGGGTTTCATTTTTTTTTTTTTTTAAGTAAAGTATAACATTATAAAACAAAGAACTTAGGGTATAGGATGAATGGGCTCCTGAGTTCGTTCTTAGGTATTGGAGGCACTGTTATGGGAAAAAGCAATGCTAAAAGGGGCATCGATCCTAGAAAAGGGGCCAAAAGAATGATTGTAATGAGGAGGATGTCTTTAGGTTAGGAGTTTATATGAGGGCAGGCTCTCCAATGTTGTGTTTTTTGAGGATTTGTAAATTTGTGGGAGCTTGCTAGTTTCTTCTTGTCTCTGATTTCCTATTCTACTCAGAGTAATTAAGCCCGGGGCGCTGATGATCAGATAGGGTTACCCTAAATTTTATAAAGTGCAACATGGGTGAAGAAGTGTAGAACAGGGATCAGGTTACCCATTAGTGTTTTACTGGATTTAGATGTATAGGTGTTAATAAAGATTGAAATGCCAGATTGCCAAGATAGCAGTTTAGGGTAGATATAGTAGAAAGATGGTCTAATAATAAAAGTGGGGTCAATGAGAATAGCTTGGTTTAAATTCCGATGCCACTTTAGTTGCATATGGTATAAATGGCTGAAGGTGTGGATGGGGTATTGGCTGGGTCGGGGGCTGGGGAGGCGGACTTAGCAAGGTGCACTGTTGACCGTAGATCGTAGCTATCAGGGTGGGAGGGAGGGCAGGGAGAATAGCCTAATGCAAACACTGGATTATTCGTACCCAGGGCAGTTGGGTTTCGGGGAGTGGGGGAGGTTTGGGGAGGGCTGGGTTTTCTCGGGTCTACCCTCTAATGCTCAGATTGGACTAGGGTTTGCTGAAAAAATGCCCAGAAATGCTCACAGCTATGTATGTCCAGCCCATGATCGGTAACTTAGTTTTTTCCACATGGAATGTTAAAGGAATTAGGCATAAGGTTAAGCAATACCAAGTCCGAAAGCACCTACAGTTGTTAAGGTCAGATATTACTTTCATCCAAGAATCCCATCTGTTGATTTCAGAAGAATTTAAAATGAGAAAGCAGCAAATAAGGCAAGTGTTTGCAGCTGAGGGCACTACACAAAGTTGTAGAGTGATGATTTTGATAAAGCGTAATGTCCCATTTTCACCAACTAACATTATCAGAGATTCCCGTGGGAGATACATATTAGTTCAAGGGAGAATGTATACTACGGAAGTATTATTGGGTAGTATATATGGGCCGAATACTGACTCCCCTGGTTTTTACATGGAGTTAATCAATATTTTAACCCCCTTTTTGGCAGTACCTATGATTATGGGTGGAGATTTAAATCTAGTGTTTGACCCTAATATAGACCGTACAGGTAATAGATTCAGAGGCCTCTCACCAGCCCAAAGGGCATTAAAGGACATGTGGGACAGGGTAGGACTGTGTGATGTGTGGCGTACTCTGCACCCCTCAGATAGATGCTATACATTTACTTCTCCAGTTCATAAAATGTCCTCCAGAATTTATTATATTATGATTTCCCAGCAACTACTCTCGGGGGTTGTAGAATCGACCATACAGCCTGGACCTCCATCGGACCACTCTCTCGTTACTTGTCAGCTCTTTCTAGCCACTGTTTCAAAAGTGGAAGGGCGTTTAGAAAATGAATAACCAAATTTTAAAGGACCCAAATACAGTGAAATATATTAGTAGTCACATCTCACAATTCATATCTGCTAACCTCAATACCACCGGGAAGCCCAATATGGAATGGGGTGCCTTAAAGGCCTATCTGAGAGGATTGTTAATCGGGGTTGCGTCAAAGAGGAAAAAAATGAGAGAACAGCAATTAACACAACTCCTCAATCAGATTAGAACTATAGAAAAGAACATGTCCCCTCATACCTCGGAACAAACTCAATTGGAACTTATAAAATTAAAGGATTCTTATTCAGACCTTCTGAGGGAGAGGGCAGAATTTCAAATCTTGAAATCGAAGGCTACCTATATCGATCAAGGAGAAAAGGCAGGTCACCTTCTAGCTACCCGAGCTAAGCAACAAGAGTCTGCTAGATTTATTGTTCAATCTGGTCTTCCGACGGGGTACTGGTAAATACCCAGAAAGAAATTACTGCAGAGTTCCAAAAATTCTTCCAAGTGTTGTATAGCCCGATGGTTGACCTCCCTCCGCTTAAAGATGTGGATCTTTATTTAGCTGAATCTCATCTGCCCTCTATCTCAGAAAGGCAACGAGTGGCATTATGCAACCCCATAACTGAAGTGGAGATCCTAAAAGCAATAGATAGCCTCCCCCTAGATAAGTCCCCCGGACCAGATGGGTTTTTGCCTAATTTTTATAAAAAGTTTGCAAAGCAACTTGCCCCTTTACTTCTCTCTCTCTTCCAACAGATTCTTGTAGGCAATAGTACAGATGATACACTATCAGGCCTTGATAACTCTGCTGCCAAAACCTGAAAGTCCTCTGTATATGGCCAATTACAGGCCCATATCTTTACTTAATCAGGATGTTAAAATTCTGAGCAAGCTGTTAGCAGATCGCCTCAATGCAGTCCTCCCTGATTTAATAGGAGCAGAACAGGTGGGCTTCATGAAGGGGAGATCTGCCAGTGACCATCTATGTACCCTGGTCCATGTCTTCTCGGTGTCCAGGGATGCAGAATATCCAGCTGCCTTGGTGTCCCTGGATGCCGAGAAGGCATTCAATAGAGTAAACTGGAATTTCCTTTTCAGGGTATTACATGCTTTTGGTTTTCCCCCAGAGTTCCAGAACTGGATACAAATACTTTACAAGGCCCCTACTGCCCGGGGTTACATGCAATGGGTGTATCTCTGAACTATTTCCTTTGGGTTCGGGCACCAGGCAAGGTTGTCCCTTATCTCCGCTGCTCTTCAATTTGTACTTAGAACCACTCATTCGAAGACTGACTGCTAGCCCTGAGATCCAAGGTATCGTCATACAGGGTACTGAAGTCAAAGTTTCAGCCTATGCCAATGATCTTTTGCTTCAAGTTTCTCACCTTGGGAAATCTATTCCACATCTATTAGAAGTTATTAAAGAGTATAGCCGGTTTTCTAATTATAAATTGAAAGTGGATAAGACTATGGTTTTCCCTCTCAATCAGAGAGTGATGAGGCATGAAGTTAGTGCATTGGGTCTGTCCTGGGAAAAGAAATCAATGAAATATCTAGGCATTGCCCTCACAAGAAATGTTACGCAACTGCAAAAGAACAATCTGGATCTATTATTGCAAGTCATCGCCCAAGATTTAAATAGGTGGTCCCTTCTCCCATTGACTATCTGGGGTATAATCAACCTCATTAAAATGAATGTCTTCCCTCGGCTGTATTATCCACTGAGTCTCTTGAATATATGGCTACCTCAGTCATGGTTCAAGAAGGTGCATAGCATTTTTGCTAATTTTATATGGGCGAGGAAGTGTCCCTATTTGGCGTTCCACAAGTTAGCGGCCCCAAAACTCAGAGGTGGCCTTCGAGTGCCGCATGTAAGCCTTTATTATTGGGCCAGCCATATCAATAAATACCTGAGGTGGATTAAGATAAAAGATCTAGAAGAGCCCCATGAGTACAAACCTCTTTGGGTAAAAATAGAATTAGCCCTAATCCGATATTATAATCTCTCTCCTGAGGCACTGCTTTTCGTGAGACCTAAAAGCCTCCTAAAACAGCTTTGCTTGACACCTATTGCAACGTCTGTGAGGGTGCACTCCCAGCTTTGTAGCTTCATGAAGTACAACCACTGTGTAGATCTGGAACAACCATTGATAGGCAACCCCAATATCAAAATAGAGGGAGGGTTCTCTCTCCAAAATGGCTCCCACAGGCTAGGGAGGTCATGCTTACATGCTTTTGGAATGAGGCCAGAGGGAAATGGCTCTCGTCACCAGAAATTTTAGACAAGTTGAGCGTTTCGGCCCTTAATATTTTTAAAGTCTTCCAACTGTGACACATCCTTGTGAAAGTCATAGGGATGAAGGCCCAACCTCCCAAGAGTCCTAAATTTGGGACAAATCTAGCTCAGGTGGCAGGCCTCCCACATGCTGTATCAAAGATTTATAATGCTTTATACAATTGGATCTACCCCAAACCCTTTGGACCGTCAGACTATTGGGCGGAGCTTCTTCCTGAGATACCCATTAATTGGGAGGTGCTTTGGCAAGGGTGTCATAAATGTACTGCGCAGGATAGACTCCGACTTATGCAGTTCCAAATTTTACATAATTCATATTATACTCCCCAAAAAATGGCTAATCTTGGTATTGCTTCTTCTGCCAGTTGTACAAGGTGTGCTCATGGGGAGGGCAATCTATTACATATTTTCTGGCTCTGTCCCAAGGTAGCCTCCCTATGGATGCAAATTCAGCAAAAAGTAGATCCCATGCTAGGGCTCAATGATTTGTTTACAGAAAGAATTTGCCTTTTAGGAGACTATTCTGAAATCCCAATAACTATGCGTAAATATCACATGACATTAATATCTATGTCGGCTAAGAAATTAGTACTAAGACATTGGAAAGGTAGCGAAGAAATATCATATGTTGAATGGTTGAAGGAGCTTCTGGCCAATCTTAGAGTGGAAAAAATGATAGCTAGTTTGCTGAATAAAATGGGTAAATTTAACAAAATCTGGGCCCCACTACTAACTCTTTATTCTCTCCAGACAAGTTAATGTAGTGGACCCACGAGGGTAAGGATAAAAATGAGTCACCATTCTGGAGAAGCAAACCGGGGAGAGGGGGTGGAGAGGTTTCTTTGGGGAGTGGTCTTCTTTTTCTTTTGATATAGTGGATCGGGGAAGGGGTGGGGGGAAGAAGGGGAAATAGGTTTATGTTTATGATTTTGCTGAAAGTATACATCAAAATGTTCTGTAGTATGTGATAATGATGTGTTAAGTGTTAAAATTCTAATAAACTTTGAATTATAAAAAAAAAAAAAAGGAAAGGAAGAGGTATAGAGAGGATCGAGCAACCAGAGAGTGACTGCTGAGGGAAGGAGGAGGAGGTGAACACAAGAAATGAACAGGAGGGAATTATGTGCAGTTGCCACTACAAATAGGTGGGGGAAAGAAGAGTTCCTTCAAGCAGCTCTTGAACTGTGTAAGGGTTGTACATGAAAGTAGGCTTTGTGGGAGTGTGTTCCATATTTGGGGTGCTGTGGATGTGAAAGAACGCTTGCCTATGGCTAGGCGGACTTTGGGTAAACTTGGCAGTGAGAGGTGGGAGTTTCTGAGGGTCCTGGGGAAGGGTTTCAATGTGAGCAGGTCAGAGAGGATGGGTGGGGAAGGAAGGTGGATGAGTTTGAAGGTTGTGCATACTACAGGGAAGTCTATTTTGGGTTTGAAGGATGGTCAGCCTAGGGACTTGAGTACATCACAGGGGTGGGTCCGAGCTGGTGCCACATCAGCAAAGCGAGTGATCGTTTGATATGCCTGTCTGAGCATGGGCAGAGTAGAGGTTTGACAGAGTAAATTATAGGAGAACCATAAAATAGGCCTGGAAGAAAGGTAGCCAAGGCGATAATCTTCCTAGCATGAGAAGTAAGGTAAGGGGCAGTACGATAAAGGAGACTGAGTTTCTGATTAGTAGTCTTAATAACATTGTTTGCATGCATGTCAAAGGATAGATGCTAGCCAAGTGTCATGCCCAGATGTTTGAAATAACTCAACCCCTCTAGAGGCACACCAGATGATGTATTGACAGCCAGGGGAGGCTGGAGGGTTAGGTTGAAGGAGGCATGATGGAACAACATGGTCTTAGTTTTCTTAGTGTTCAGTACCAACAGATTTTCCTTGAATGGCAGAGAAAAGGATAAATGGGAGTAAAGACAGGAGGAGTAAAGAGGGAAGGCATGAGGATAAGAGGGGTGGTGTCAGAAGGGGAGGTAGCATAACCGAAGGCCATGTGCTTGAATTCTCACAGCCTGGGAAATAAAAACCCAGACCTAGTGACCTTGATTATAGTGGCTGACCTGGAGATTGTCACCATTACTGAGACATGGTGCAATGGGAACCATGACTGGGATATAGCCATACCAGGTAATACTCTATTCAGGAAAGACAGGGTGGGCAAAAAAGGAGGAGGAGTGGCTGTTTACATCAGGGAGGGTATAAAAACAGCTGAGGTACAGGGAGTGCAGGGAGGGACAGAGGCACTGTGGGTCACCCTAGAGATGGTTAAGAGCACCTCTTTTCACGTTGGAGTGATCTACAGACCTTCAGCACAAGGGGAAGAGTTTGACAGGGTTCTAGTGGAAGCCATCAATAAGATGGCAACTAAAGGGGAGGTGCTGCTGGTGACAGACTTCAGTCTGCCGGATGTTGATTGGCACATCACAGCTGCAGCCTCAGCCAGGAGCAGGGACATCCTGGACACCCTGCAGGGGACATGCTTCAGGCAGTTAGTGGTAGTGCCCACCAGGGAGAGAGAAATACTGGATCTAGTACTCACCAACGGGGACAGAGTTGCAGATGTCATAGCGGGTAGCTACCTGGGATCCAGTAATCACTGTACAGTGTGGTTCAATGTGAGAACAGTGCAGAGTCAAACCACATGAAAGCAAGGGTCCTGGACTTCAGAAGGGCAGACTTTGCAAAGATGGGGAAATGTTGCAGGAAGAGGTGAGGACGGGGGGGGGGATGTAGAGGAACAGTGGGCAAATCTAAAAGGAGCCATAGTGGAGGCAACAAACATTTAGATTAGGCAATTAAGCAAAAGCAAGAGGAAACAAAAACTACTATAGTTCTCAAAGGAAGTGGTCGGGAAGGTAAGAGTGAAAAGGCTGGCATTCAGGAGGTACAAGGAAACACAGAGGGAGGAGGACAAGGAAGTGTAGCTAGAAAAACTGAGGGAGGCAGGGAAAGCAGTCAGAAGTGCAAAGATGCAAACTGAGAAAAAAATAGCCCAAGCAGTAATGAAAGGGGACAAGACATTCTTCGGGTGTATTAGTAGAAGAAAAAAGACCAGGGGTGGGATTGTTAGGCTAAATGAGGAAGGAGGGGAGTGTGCGGAGGGGGATCTGGAGAAAGCAGTAATCCTGAACAAATATTTTTCAGGGAATTAGTTCAGGAAGGAGTGGTGGATGTGACTTACTTGGCTTTCAGCAAGGCTTTCAACATTGTTCCACATAAGAGGTTTGTAAACAAGCTGGGCAACCTGGGAGTGCGTCCCTGCGGAGGTAAACTGGGTTGGAAATTGGTTAAGAGATAGAACACAAAGGGTGGTGGTAAATGGAATTCATTCTGAGCAGAGTAGGGTGACCAGCAGAGTGCCACAAGGATCAGTTCTGGGGCCAGTCCTCTTTAATGTCTTCATAAGCAACATTGCAGAGGGGCTGGAAGGGAAGGTATGCCTTTTTGCAGATGACACTAAGATCTCCAACAGCATTGACACTCCGGGGGGGGGGTGGAAAAATAAGGAAGGAGGGGCCAAAGCAGGCTTGAGGAGTGGTCAAGAGTGTGGCAGCTAAGATTCAATGCAAATAAGTGTAAAATCATGCATTTGGGGCACAGAAACCCAGGGGAGGAGTACATGATGGGAGAAGGTACTGACAACCACCAAACAGGAAAGGGACATGGAGTAGTCATATTTGATGACCTAAAGGTGACCAAGCATTGTGAAAAGGCTGCAGGGAGAGACAGTGGGATGCTTAGCTGCATAGGGAGAGGTACTGCATCACCAGCTGAAAAAAAGGGGTGGTGATACCACTGTACAAATGTGTGCAGTTCTGGAGGCTGCATCTCTGGAAGGACATAGAGAACAGGCAGTTCAGAGAAGGACAACAAAAATGGTATAGGGTCTACACCAAAAAAACATATAAGAAGAGACTAGAGGACCTCAATATGTTTACCAAGGAAGACATGATAGAGACCTTCAAATACCTCAAGGGCATAGATAAGGTACAAGAGGATAGCATCTCGAAAAAAAGATGTTCAAGAATAAGTGGTCATGATATGAGGCTGGAGTGGGGATAGACTCAGGGGTATCGTGAAGAAGCATTTTTTCACAGAAAGAGCAGTGGATGCATCGAACAGCCTCTTTGCAGAGTTGGTGGGGGCCAAAATGGCAGGAGAATTCAAGAATGCATGGGATATACACAAGAGAACCCTAGCAAAAGGAAAGAGCAGGTAAAAGGTGAAGATCAACTAGGATCTGTGGTATTGCCATAGGTATGGGAAATGGGCAGACTAGGTGGGCCAAGTGATCCTTATCAGCTGTCAGTTTTTATGTTTCTCCCAGGTCACTCCTGGAAACAAGCTTCCGCTTAGTGAGCCTTTCCTGGTTAAACAATTTCCCCTTTCCCCTATATCTAGCCACCCAGTTCCTGAGGAATCAGATTAGATAGGCATTAGGAGGGAGTGACCAGTATGGATCATAGGGCATGCTTCATTTGTAGATATCTCCAGAAGTCCTTCTGGGGTGCCTAGTATCTGTCAACAATTTGCTAAAAAGATGATAGCCTCCTTGTGCCTGAACTGAAGTGGGGCTTTTTAATTTTCCCACTATTGAATGAAATCAGCAAGGACAATGGTACTTTTTTTGGAAAAGTACCATTCCATGGGCTATAGGTGCAGGACATATAATCGCAAAAGCAAAGGGAGAGACAGAGAAAATAACAAAATTACATAATCATCAAACGCCAATCAATAGGTCAACTGCAAAGAATAAAGTACAAACTGCAGAAGATACAATATAGGGATGGGGCATTTTGTGTTGTGGTTCCAGTTTTCTGGAACTATGTCTGGGCTGTCTGCAGGATGAACTCAAATGAAATTCACTAGAAAACCTAAGTTAGAAAATGGCTTCACAATTTGGCCAATCCTGGCCCATCACATATATTGTAAGTTTAGGTGGGAACTTTCTGGTTTTCATCTGACAATTTATGTTGTAAGTAGTATTTATTGTATATACTCTACAACAGACAGTGTTTATACTGTTCTGACTGATGCTGTAAAGTGCTTTGGATTTATCAAAGAGTGCTGTACAAAAATAAAACCTTATGCACTGTACATCTGGTGGGTGACTCTGATTCATCAGTCAGTGGGTTCCACTCCTACCTAGACTGCAGGTCTCAAGCTGTCTGTATTGAATGTACCTACCCCCTTCCTGTTTCCCATTTTCTCAGGCATCTCACAAGGGCTCATTCTTGGCCTCATCCTTTTTCCGTATTCCTGAATGACCTAAATACTGCCTGCTCTTCTGTGTCCATTCACATGAATACAGATGATACATTGTGATTCAGTGTGATACAGTGTTCTTTGCCTCTGGCTCTTCTACCCCTGACCTTGCTGTCTGGCTACAACTGGACTTTGATAATATTCTGTGCTGGTTCCAATCAAACCAAATGTTCCTCAATGCCAAGAAAGGAGTCTCCAGGACCTTTGGCTCCTGCAGAGGCTTGCCAGGTTCACCACCCCTCCACTCATTTCATATGAGTGAGGACACTGCAGTAGAGGATGTCTCCTTCTTTAAGCATGTTGGGCTCTGGCTGGACCACCATCTCTATTTCTCTAAGCATGTTGATGCTATCCACCTCAAGCTCCATCCCAAGCTTGGTGCACTTTCATTTCATTTCATTTTTAATTTTTAGACATGTAAGCAGGATGAGCAAACTGCCCGTTTTCACCAGCGACAAGTTACAAATGACACAAACATACAAATCAATAATACTTACTAACATGAAACATTATATAATATACAAAATACAAAACCATAAATAGCATTACAAATACTCAGTAAGAACATGTGCAATTATCATTATCCATCAACCAATATTTTAGTCTAGATTTAAAAGACCATAAAGTCTTACTTTGTACAATATCAACAGGTAATGAATTAAAAAACAACGGGGCCCTATACCATATAGATCTCTGTCCAAAAACAGCTCGAAACAGTGGGAGTTCAAAATTAAATTTAGATTGAGACCTAGTTCCATAAAGGTTCAGGAACCTTGAAAATAAAATTATAACTGTAGGAGACAGAAAACCATTCATAACCTTGTACAGCAGTATGCCTTATTTATAGGAAATTCTATTTTCTAAGGACAAACAATTAGAACTCTTAAACAAAAAACAATGATGGGTTCTATAAGGGGCATCAAGCATAAACCGTTAAATGGAATTATAAAGCACCTTAAACTTATCTAAGAGTGTACCAGAAAAGGATGAATAAGCAATAATACCATAGTCCATAACACTTATTAGGAAACTGTGGGAGAGAAGAAACCTGGAATCTTTTGTCAAAAAATGTTTAACCCTACACAGTGAACCTAATATCTGATGGAGTGTTTTCCTTAAATTATTCAGATGGGCTTCAAAGGACAATTTTGAATCAAACATTATCACCAAATATTTAAAAGTGTTCACAAGTTCGATGACCTTACCATCCAATGTAAGAATCTGAGAAAGATTAACACTTTCAATAACTTTGTTGGAAAATAACATAATTTTAGTTTTACTTGCATTAAGAACCAAACAATTAACCAAAAGCCAATTCTGGAAAGAATCAAAATCAGATTGGACCTCTGCCAATGCATCATTAGGATTAGAACTAACGCTGTATATTACAGCGTCATCAGCGTAAAGAATCAAAGATGTGCGAGAATACACTGTAGGAGCAGAGTTCATATAGAGCGAGAAAATCAAGGGGCCAAGAATGGACCCTTGAGGTACCCCACATTTAATAGTACTAAAAGAGGAAATACAGTCACCAATTCAAGTGCAGTGAGATCTTTTCGTAAGATAATCAAAAATCCAAAGAGAAACATTTTCAGAAAAGTGTAAATTAGAAAGGATGCCTTTTAATAATCCATGCTTCACCAGATCGAAAGCCTTGGTGAGGTCCACAAAAAGCGCCACTACTTTAAAGGAACAAAGCGAGTATCACACTTCCTGCCTACTGAGAAACAGTTTTGAAGATGATCCTCCCTATTTTCAACTATGGTGAAGTAGTCTACAGCACTCTTCCCAAGTTCCCCTTGCCAGACTAGACCTCCTCTTTTCTCCTTCTGCCTTTGCTTTGGAATGTCCCCCAAGAACTCAACATTGCTCTCTTTAGTCCTGCCTCCCTCTCCCCTTCCTTGATGCCAGCCACCTTAACCACTGTGCCTACTTCATATCCAAATTCTGGCATGGTTCCCTCCCTCCCTACGTCTATTCTTTCC
Source organism: Neoceratodus forsteri (assembly GCA_016271365.2). Taxonomy (NCBI): domain Eukaryota; kingdom Metazoa; phylum Chordata; order Ceratodontiformes; family Ceratodontidae; genus Neoceratodus; species Neoceratodus forsteri. The sequence continues at coordinate 941,311,255 of CM057458.1, forward strand.
CCCCCCCCAGTACTTCCTACCTACTCCTTAGCACTGTTTCCTATTCCCTTTCCATCCCCCAGAAAATCTACTGATGGCCAATACTACTGCACTGAAATCCATTAAAATTCCATTAAATTCCATTAATTTTCCATTATTTTCATGCAAACTCATTAATTTTGCCATTAAATTTTGTATCACCTCTTTTAATGACCAGTTTTTATTCCCATTAACTTTCCATTAATTGTTGATGTCTCATGGGTGCAAACCATTAATTTACTCATCCATGCCATTAATTAACCATGCAAAATATCCATTAAATATTTAATGGGTGTGGTATCATATCATGCTATTTTAATGGCATGTTTAATAACCATTAAAACTGAGCAATGAGCTATTCATTGCCATGAAAATTATGTTCATGTTACACCAGCACATTAATGGCCATTAAAACTGTCCAAATGAGCTCTTCATTACCATGAAAATTATGTTCATGTTGTGCCAATACATTAATGGCCATTCAAAATGTTCAGCAATTAATGGCAATTTTATGTATCAAACATATTTTCCCCCTTATTTCCATAAGACTGACTGGAGTTTGACCGGTGCTTATAATATAAGTATACTTTTATTTACTATCGGTCTCATCTGCACTTTGCCCTAAGAATTATGGTTCCTCTGTGATTCCTGTGCAACCTTTGTTTTACAGGTACTCCCCAGCATCTAGAATCAAAATCTACATGGAAGTTGCCTCACCTGGACCGGTAAGTACACATGATTTAGTTACTTGATTGGGAGGTGGGAAATTTGAGCCACAATGGTGATCCTGCATCTGTTACAGCGGGATGCCACTGAGGTTACATGTCAAGTCATCCCAGTTAATCCGCTCTGGAACAACTTGCACCGTACTATTATTTCCAGCATTAATTGGCACCCTGTCCAATTTGTTCCCAAACTGTGCCCCTTCCCGGAGTTTAATACATTAAATTTATGCTGGGGGTGAATTGTCATGGAATGATTTGTACAGGGGACTGATTAACACCGAAGCAAATTGTTATCCATGCACCAGCACCCCTGACTGTATCCCCACCTTGTGGACAGCAACACATATGTATGTGTATGTACTAACCTTAGGGCATAGACACTTACCGTATAAGCATAAATGTCAGAATCTGAGTTCTATTGCATCTTTGCTAATGCATATTATGCTTTACTGTATTTTTATGATGTATCTTGCCACTGGGAGATGTTATCCATTATATTATCTCTGCATAACTATAAGTTAGGCAATAGTGCCATCTTTAGGGCTTGTGCACAACTGTAACCACAAGTGACCTTGGAAGCATCACAGAACTTATTGTTCAGTTATCTTCTGCAAGCTAAGTAACTTCTTATGTTAGTTGGGATAGTTATTCAGGCCATTTGTTTTTGGCCAGTTATGTACATTTTAGGTATATTCTGTAATAGTTACCATACTGATTATCGGGGTATAAGACCCTCTTGTAGCACATAGCTTTACTAAGACTAGAGACTGTGCCTACATAGGTAAGGAAGCTGGATACTCTCCCAGTTATACTGTCAGTTGTAAGCCTGTGCTATTATTATTTACCAGTAATAAATTATATTTATTATCTGGAAACCACTTGTCTGTCATCTCTTCCTTTTGTGCAGTTCCAACAAGAACCTGAGAAGGGTAATTTTATTACCCAGTTACATTTGATGACCATGTGCAGGTTGGAATGTACAAAGTGATGATTACAATCAGTTAATCCTGAATGTTGAGTAGTGTAGTGCATTTTTCACCTACTTGGACCTACTAATACTTACAGTGGTTGTTGGTCTAGGGCATAGCATACCCCATGGACCCCTTTACACTCCCTCTGTGAGTGACAACATACCACCTTGGCACCACCATTTGCCCACAGGGGATCGGAAAGTCATTGGGTAATGGCGCCAAGGATTTTATCCAGTCTTCTGACTGCTTCTTTGTTTGTTTGTTTACCCTTTGTTTGTCATGCCTAAACTTTGCACTGAACTGAAACTGGACATCTTGAACTATCTCACATCCCATGGTGGATGGATGGATTTTGAGCCAGACGTAAATGCTGCAGAAAACCCTTTGCTCTTAACATCAGAGCACTACTTAGAGCCCAAAACAACAACTAAGAAATACAACCTAAAAGATCTGTTGGTTGAAGCTCTATATACCGCTGTTGAGTGTCTCACAGCGAAGTGTGCCTTCATTGAATTGCAAAATGCATCTCTAAAAAAAGAGATGGGCTTGCAGGCATCGGAGTTACAAAAAAGGGAACAGAAACTAGAGGAGGAGACACAGTCACTCCGTGATACCAATAAAAGACTGTGACATTGTACTGCTCAAGACTCTGAGCAAGAAATTTGTATGTTGGGAGATGATTGTGAAAGGTTGAAATGTGATAAGAAACAGTTGACATATTTGAACGATATTTTGAGTGATACGAATGAAGGTTTGAGAGAAAAGAATTCTGATTTGAAAGAGGAGAATGAGAGAGTGAATCATGAGTTAGACAAAGAATTTAGGGAAAACATTGAATTAGGCACCACGTACAGGGTATTGCAGCGTGAGGCTGAGAAGGGTATTGAGCAGGGTACTGCAACAGTTTGTCACAGGAGATGTAGAACAAAGATGGTGAAACTGCACCATCAGTGAGAGGTTTTTGCTGGCCATGTTAAGGCTATGAATGGGTTCCAGTATACGCCCATTGACATTACGTCATCCGGCAATGATGACTCTGACTTTGGTGATGAGGCATGCCACGCCACAAAGAAGTGCAGCCCCAAAGGGCTGTCATATTCTCTAGCCATCCCCAAGATGGCACCCACGTTGGCATGCCCTCCATGCTGCTGTGTCTCCACAAACATGGCGGAAGCCACGTACAATGCCAAGATGGTGGCCCCCATGACATAGGTGGATGGCTTCTATTCTGTGGTGTGCCTCTGCTTGCTCTCCTCTCCTCTCTTGGGATGGCATGGCAGAGGTCCGTGGTCTGATTCAAAAGGCCATTACTAATATCGCTGCACTGGAAGGCCAAAGCAATGCCCTCCAGGATCAAATTGACAGAATGTTTGAGGACACTGTCAACCAGTACCATGCATTCAAAGCAGATGTGGTGGCAGAAGCTGACCTTCACCGTGCCATGGAACTTTTGACTTGACCACGGTTTCCCATAGTTCCAACCCCTTGCAAGTTCTCATGCTGTCCAACAAATTGCACAGAGTATCAGACAGATGGGCCCCACTGACAATCTCAGTTGCCACATGGAGAAGGTGCACTACCTTTGTGAGAAGCTTTCTCTCCAACCCGAGTACCAGGTTCAGGTCTTGTGACAGATGATTGAACCAACTGTCTAGGCCAAGCTCCCGGAGACTGCACATAACTGTGAGATGCTCATATACAATGATATCGCTTTGGCCTTCATTGCTGCTAACTCCCCGGGTGTTGCTGATGCATGTTTGGCATACAAGGTTAAGCAGAATGCAAAGGAAAGACCCACAGCCTATTACCAAAGGTTATGGCTCACCTATCAAGCTGGGAAAGCCCTTGCAAATGAAGTTGCAGACTGCGACCAGATTGAGTACAATGATTTGTACATCCGGAACATGATTCTGGGTCTATGGGAAAAGGTTGAGTTCAATGTCTACCCAAGTACCGACACCTTTGGGAATATCCTCACCAAAATGGAGCATGCCTATCAGGTATACCTCCATAGCCTCGCTTCCTGTAAGACCAATAAGGCTGCTGCCATTCAAACTCTAGGAGCACAGGTAGCTACAGTACAGGCCACCTCTGTTATGCCTGCCCACTATACTGTGGAAGGTAACAACCAGAAGGCTGATATCCCTTCTGTTGACAAGCATTTGCACAAGGGGAGGAGGAACCATAACTACAAGAACAACAGAAACAGAGATAAGAGCAATTGGAAAAATCCAAATGCCCAGTTTGATGGCCAGAACCATAACAGTCCTAGCTATGAGAGTCTAAGGGACAAAAATGAGACCCTCCACAAATTGCTGGAAGAACTCCATGCTGAGACAGTGAATAAGCCTACACATACTGTAGTAGCCCTTTCTCCTGCCGCTGGACAACTATGCAGCCAAGGAAATCCTTTCCTGCCCTTGGCTACTGAACAACTGAGCAGCCAAGGGAAGAATCCCTTTGTAACATCGGCTACTGGCCAGGCCAATGCGACAGCTGAGGAAGAGACAACTGAGCAGGCTACTGCCACACCTGTGACGTTACGGACACACTTATATTCCATGCAAGACATACAGGAGGCCCAGAAAGACCCTGCGGGCCTCAGATTTCAGGAACAGGATGATAAGCACAATTCTGAAAGTACAGATTGACAATTACAGGCCCCAGTCCAGATTGTAGGTGACCTGCTTGTTGACCAATACGGACATCCTTGTGTAAAGGCCACAGTCAGGGGCCGCCACCTTACTATGTTTCTGGATTCCAGAGCAGCTATGTCAGTCCTCCATGACGAGGCCCCAGCCTCATCTGATTGGTCTACCAGCTGGAAGACCAGTGCCCAGGGTGTAGATGGTACCCAGCTACACACCAACAGATCTGTTCCTCTGCCTGTTGTAGGGCACCTCAGGACTAATTTTGTCTTCGACTTTATGATATTACTTCATCACCCCACTATATTAGGAATTGACTTTCTTGCACTACACAACTGTGTAGTTGACCTTGCCAAAAGGCTGTTCTTCCAAATTAAAGGACGGTGTTATGCTGTCACCATCCCAGACTCACATGTGGTGGCAACCATCTCCCATAACAATGAGTATGACATCATGGATCTATTCAAAAGTCATGACTTGCTTTCTGAACTTGCACCTCTGTTGCAGAAACACTTGGATGTGTTTGATACCAACAAGCATGATTGTGGTAGGATGCACACTACCATCAAGATTCCAGGAACTAATCCCGTGAGGCAGACATAGTATCTGTTTCCTGCTGAAACCTTACCCTTTCTGAGGGAGACTATCCAATCACTGCTCCAACAAGGAGTGATTCCAATCTGTGTGTCCACTGTCAATTCACCTATTTGGCCTGTGAAAAAGCCAAATGGTGCATGGAGACTCACAATTGATTGCAGGAAACTTAATCATGTTACCCCTAGTTGCTCCCCAACAGTAGCATCAGCACCTGATGTGCTCAAGCTGTTGACACCCGACAATAAGTGGTTCACAGCTCTGGACATCTCTAATGGGTTTTGGTCACTCCCTTTAGTACAGGAAAGCCAATACATAGAAACATAGAAACATAGACTTTGATGGCAGATAGGACCACTAGGCCCATCTAGTCTGCCCATTTCCCTACCTACAGGATAGGCCACAGATCCTAGTTAACCAACAGCTTATTTCTTCCTACCCCCCACAAGAATTGCCTTATGTCTGTCCCATGCATTCTTGACTTCTCCCACAGTTTTAGACCCCACAACTTCCTCAGGAAGGCTGTTCCATGCATCCACTACCCTCTCTGTGAAATAATACTTCCTCACATTGCCCCTGAACTGCCCTCCTTCTATCTTTAAATTGTGTCCCCTTGTTCTTGCAAGTCTCTTTTTCTGAAAGATGCTACCCTCTTGGACTTTGTCAATTCCACTGAGGTACTTAAAAGTTTCTATCATGTCCCCCCTCTCCCTTCTTTCCTCAAGGGTATACATATTAAGCTCCTTTAGTCTCTCCTCATACGGCTTCTCTTGCAGACCCTGCACCATTTTAGTTGCCCTCCTCTGGACTGCCTCTATCCTGTCTATGTCCTTGCGGAGATGGGGTCTCCAGAACTGGACACAGTACTCCAGATGGGGTCTCACCAACTGTCTGTACAGAGGATAACAACTTCCTGTTTTCTGCTGATGATGCCTCTCCCTATACATCCCAGTATACCCCAGCCCTCCCTACTGCCTTCTCATTGCTTGCTAACCTTAAGGTCATCTGATATGATTACCCCCAGGTCCCTTTCCTTTTTTGTTCTTGTTACTACCTCCCCACCCATTGTGTATTCTTCCCCTGGGTTCTTGTTTCCCAGGTGCATTATTTTGCACTTCTTTGCATTGAATCCTAGCTGCCATACTGCTGACCATTCCTCCAACCTTGCCAAGTCCCTTTTCATCCTTTCCATGCCTCCTTGTGTATCAACTCTGTTGCAGATCTTTGTGTCATCTGCAAAAAGGTATACTTTTCCTTCCAGTCCCTCTGCAATGTCACTGATGAAGACATTAAAAAGGACTGGACCCAATACTGAACCCTGCGGTACCCCACTAGTAACCCCCCTTTCTTCAGAGTGGACTCCATTTACAATTACCTTCTGTGTCCTGTTGTCCAGCCAATGTTTTACCCAGGCTATCACTCTAGGTCCCACTCCCAGGCTGGTTAATTTGACTATTAATCTTTTGTGTGGGACTGTGTCAAATGCCTTGCTAAAGTCTAGGTAGGCCATGTCCACAGCCCCTCCCTGGTCTACTACTTTGGTCACCCAGTCAAAGAAATCTGTTAGATTTGTCTGACATGACCTTCCCGCTGTGAATCCATGCTGCCTTGGGTCCTGTGCTCCACTGGCCTCTAGGTACTCGACTATTCTTTCCTTCAGAAGTGACTCCATCACTTTCCCTACCACAGAGATCAAACTGACAGGTCTGTAGTTTCCTGCCTCTGTCTTGGACCCACTTTTGTGAAGGGGAATCACATCCGCCTTCCTCCAATCCTTGGGTACCACACCATCCTCCCATGATTTATTAAAAAGAGTAGCCAGTGGTTTCACTAGTTCCTCCCTTAATTCTTTTAGAATTCTAGGGTGAATTCCATCAGGACCCATTGCTTTGTCCACCTTCAGTTTTAGGAGTTCTTGCAGAACCCTTTCTTCTGTGAAAGGACTGGGATCGACCCCCCTATCAAGAGTGCTTCTGTTAATTGGATTAGGCACTTCCTCCTCCTCTTTTGTGAATACTGAGCAGAAATATTCGTTCAGTATTCCTGCTTTTTCACTGTCCCCCTCTGCCCACCCACCGTTCATTCTATTCAGCCTCACTATCCCTCCCTTTGTCTTTCTACGCTCGCTGATGTACCTATAAAAGGTTTTATCCCCCTTCTTAACTGAGTTGGCTATCTTTTCCTCAGTTTGGGCCTTTGCTATTCTGACTTCCCTCCCTGCTTCCTTCTGCCTTAACTGGTACAGTTCTCTGTCCTGCTCCTTCTGTGTTTCCTTATACTTCCGGAATGCTATCTTTTTCTTCCTGACTTTCACAGCCACCTCTTTGAGAACCATAGTGGCTTTTTTTTGCTTTGATTTGTTTATTTGCTTCACACAAAGGCTTGTTGCCTCTGTGATGGCAGTTTTGATAATTCCCCATTGTTGCTCCACATCTCCTTCTAGCCTGTTTGCTAGTGCTTTTCTGAGGCACTCTCCCATCTTGCCAAAGTCAGCCCTCCTAAAGTCCAGTACCCTCACTTTTGTATGGCTTGACTCTGTAGCTGAGTTTAACGTGAACCACACTGTTTGATGGTCACTTGTCCCCAGATGGCAACCCACTTCTAGATCTGAGATCCTCTCACTGCCCCCGTTTGAGAGTACGAGGTCTAAGATTGCTCCCTCACGAGTGGGTTCCAAAACTAGCTGTCTAATGCCTGCCACCTGTAGGGCATCAAGAATGGCCCTGCTCTTGGATGTGGCTGCAGCAAATGTGCTCCAGTTAACATCTGGCATATTCAGGTCTCCCATCAACAATATCTCCCCTTTCTCTGCCATTCTAAGAATGCCTTCTATCATATCCTTGTCCATTCCTTCCCCCTGACATGGGGGTCTGTACACAACCCCTGTGCGGATTGTGGTGCCCTTTCCAGTCTCCAAGGTGACCCACAGTGCCTCCTCTCCTCCTGTTTACTCTTTTGTTCAGTTGCTTTTATCCCTTCCTTTACATAGAGAGCTACTCCTCCCCCTCTTCTCCCCTGCCTGTCTCTCCTGTAGGTTATGTACCCTGGTATGTTAACATCCCAGTCATGGTTCTCTGTGTACCATGTTTCTGTGACTGCTATGATATCCAGGCATCCCTCTTCCATTAAGGCCATCAGCTCAGGGAGCTTGTTGCCCAGACTACAGGCATTGGTACTCATTACCCTCCATTTCCTGATGGCCTTACTCCCTTTTGCCACATCCCTGTCCTTCTTGCCTTTGTCACTTTCTCCATTTACCCCTGCCCTTCTCCCTATGACACCTCTATGTTGGTGTTTGCACTTACTACCATGATTATTTGGGGGGGGCTAGGATTTTCCTGCTCCTTTCCAGTGCCTCCCCTTGGCTAGTTTAAAAGCTTGCCAATGAAGCATTTAAACCTATCACCTAGGATCCTGGTTCCCCTCCTGGACAGATGCAGCCCATCATGCCAGTATAGGCTTCATCACTCCAGGCAGACCCCAGTCCCCAATGAAGCCAAACCCCTGAGCTCCACACCAGTTTTCAACCACTGATTGAATCATGGTGTGGAACACCCTAACCTCTCCTATGCCATAGATGGGTAGCACCTCCGAGAAGGTTACCGCGTGCTACTTGACTAAGGCCCTCCCCAATTCCACAAACTCTTCCTGCACTTCTCTAATCCTTTCTTAGCCAGGTCATTTGTCCCTAGGTGGACAATGACATCCAGCTCTCTCCCTGTGCAGCTGCTCCGGCAATCCTGAGGTTCGCTCCCAGTCCCTCAAGCCATGGCGCCAGGCAGGCACCTTACCTCCCTCTCCCTTCCTCCCCCAGTTCTACCTTCCTAACAATGAAGTCCCCACCAGGAGTTGTTTCCTTCCCCTGCAGGGTCCCCTGCCACCCTCCTGTGGGTCTCCTTTGTGGAGGTTCCCAGCATCCTCCTTGGTCTCTCCACTGTGGGTGCCTCCATAGAGGAACCACACTTTGCCAGAATGGCATAGGGTGTGGAGAGGTACAACGGGAGGGATGCGCCTCTGTTCCACCACCCTCACCCTCCCTGAGCCCACTGTGGTCCAACCGCTCCTCTTTCTTGGCAACCTCTGAGGCAACGGCAGTGGCAATACAAATTTGCTTTCACCTTTGATGGACACCAGTACACCTGGACCTGCCTTCCCTATGGCTTTCATAACAGCCCTTCCCTCTTCCATCTCCACATGATAGATGCCCTGCAGGGGTTCTCCACACCCCAGTGTTTCCTGCAGTATGTGGATGACTTGCTTCTAGCAACCACCACGAAAGTAGATCATTTGGCCCTTCCAGATGAATTGCTGTCTCCTCAAGACAGCAGGCCTCAAGTGCAACCCCTTTAAGGCACAACTGTATGAAAAAGAGGTCATCTTCCTTGGCCTATATATCATGAACCAAGGCAGAAGCCCAGCTGTCAAAAAGATCCAGGGTTGCAAGATCTGCCACTCCCTATTAGCGTGGCAATACTCAGATGCTTCCTAGGAATGGTGAACCCTTCCAGGGATTTCATTCCTGACTTTGCCTTGAAGGCTGCTCCCTTGTATGAACTTCTGAAAAAGGATGTCCCATGGACATGAGGCCCCACTTACACTGAAGCTGTCATCCAGATCAAGCAGGCCTTAGCTCCAGCACTGATCAATCCCAACCCAAACCTTCCATTCCATTTGGAAATGGCCACTTCTGACGTGGCCATGTCTGCACTACTGGCACAAAAGTACAATGGGTAAAGATGTCTCCACCTCTTATGTAGACAGAGAGCAGGTGGCAGGATCTGGTGTGCTCATATTGGATCAAGAAGGTGATTTCAGGTGCAGTTCCAGGAAAGAAGATGACTATGCATCTCAGATGCTGTCAACAGTAGAGAGAAAATACAGTCTCTGTGAAAGAACACTCTTGGCAAGCTACTGGGCTGTCAGACATTTCATGTACATCTTTGGGTATGCTCCTATTGTTTTGCATACCTGCCACACCCCAACTAACTTTTTGCTTTCAGACAAAGTAAAAGATGGTTCAGTCTCCAATACCAAATTTACCCACTTGTCTTTGCTTTTGCAGGATAGGGACATCAAAGTACTGCCTGCTAAAATGCCCTCAATCCTGGCCCATGGCCTACTCTACACAGGTAAGCCCCATGATTGTGCACTCCAGCCTCCTGATTTACCTGAGCTGGGACCATTCTTACCAGCTACACCAAATGTTCTGGTATTGTATCTTTACAGATGGCTTTGCCTCTTATGTAGATGGAGAGCAGGTGGCAGGATTTGGTGTGCTAATATTGGATCAAGAAGGTGATTTCAGGTACATTTCCAGGAAGTGCATCATTATATCCTCACAGTATGCTGAACTGGCAGCTGTGGCCTGTGCTTTGGAGATCATGCCACTTGGTGATAAAGATGCCATCATTTTTGCAGACTCCAATTGGGTCTGCTCATCCCTTACTGAGTTTTTACCATTCTGGGAGAAAAATAATTTTACATCCTCTGATGGCACACCTGTCAAATACAGGGATCTGTTTGTGTATATACACACCCTGACACACCAGTTTACTCATAAACTGCATATCCACAAGGTAAAGGCTCACTGTAAATCTGACCCTTACCATGAATTCAATGACTGAGTGGACTTGCTTGCCAAAGCAGGTGCTCGGGGAAGGGTGATATGAATAATGACTCACCCAATAGCTGTAGCAGCTATAGTAGCTGCCAACACCAGGCAGAAACCAGTACCAGAACCTCCTCTGGACCTTTCTGCTTCACAGAAATCTGACCCAGAACTAAAAGATGTGTTCAAATTCCTGGACAAAGGAATTTAATAACCACTACCTGTTGGTAGTCCATACAAGAGACACTCTGACAGCATACATTTGTCCAGTGATCAGAAGCTCATCTGGTATTGGAAAGAGGATGTGAGTGACAAACTTTTGGTTGTGCCACAATCTTTGTGAGCTGAATTCATCCATGTGGTTCATGATACCCCCTCTGGTGGACACCAGGGGGTAGACAATACCCTCCAGAGACTCAAGACTGTCGTCTGGTGGGCCTGGCATAGCCAAAGATGTAGAACACTATGTGGACAACTGCATAATGTGTGCCCAGAACAATCCAATTTTGGTGAAAAGAAATGCCAAATTACTGCCACAAAGACAAACTGATCCATGGAATGTGATACAAATTGATTTCCTCGGCCCCCTTACCAACTCCAGTAATAACAACAAGTATGCACTTGTTGTCACAGATTTGTTCTCTAAGTGGGTGGAAGCATTTCCTACTAAGAGTAAAACGGCAAAGACAACTGCCAAGATCCTGGTGGATCAACTGTTCTCCAGGTGGGGCCTACCCTTAAAAATAGACTCAGACCATGGCCGGCCCGGTGGCACTGAGGGTTGAGGCACTGGATGCCACACCTCGCTTCACTCCGGCAACCCAGGTTCAGGAATGGACTCGAGTCACCGGTGGATCAGCCGGAGGGAGAAGGATTGAGCACCCAACGGCTTGCTCTCCTTCTCCGGGATGGGATGGGAAGCTTTCTCCGCCACGATACCGCCACCTCCTGGGGAACTCACGGGATGTTGGTGTGGTCCGGGGATATGGCAATACAGGGTTGACGCTGGCAGGGGACTGGCGTAGATGCACGTCTCAGTTTGCACCTGACCCCTTGCTCCTCATTGCACGTCAGCATCAGGGAACAGAATAAGGAAACAAACCTTCACGTCTCCTAGGTGATGACTTCTCGAGCAGCAAGCGCACCACCCACCGACAAACAGGGCAGACTCTGCTGTGCAAGCCCTCTCCCTTGGAAACACACAGAGGGAAGGTAAGGGGGACCTCTCCTCACCCCGCCCGGGAGGTAATCCAGACCATCAAGGACCACAGGAGTTGAGCTGTGCACTCTAGGGGCAGACCTTGGGTTGGGAGTGTAGACTTGTGTGGTGCACTGTAGGGGTCCAATTGTGTGGAGAGTTGGGGGCAAGTAGAGGTGAGGATAAAAAGAAAGTAAAAAAAAAAGTAGACTCAGACCAGGGATCCAGTTTTACAGCTGAGCTGATGAAGCAGACACTCCAACTCGTTGAAGCAGATCAGAAATTCCATATCCCTTACCATCCTCAATCCTCAGGCCAGGTAGAAAGAGCCAACAGATGAATCAAATGAATGTTATGTAAATGTATCAATGACAGTCCCAAGGACTGGTATTCCCTCTTGCCACTACTACTGATGGCAATCAGGGGCACTCCTGCAGCCACTACCCAGTGTACATCCTATGAGGTTATGACTGGTAGAGCCATGAGATTACCTGAGCACCTGTTTATTGATCTCCACACCCCTACTGCAGATCTAGTATCTGTAGATAAGTACACTGAAAAGCTTCAAGATGATATCATGAAGACACACCTGTTTGCTGCCAATCAGATGGGTAATGCTCAACAACAAGCTAAAGCTCATTTTGATAAGCATGTCAAAGAAGTCTTCTGGCAAGTTGGAGACCAAGTTATGCTTCTCCAATACAGACAACCAGCTCATTCATTTGCCAGTAAATGGGAAGGCTCATGTCCCATTATCAACAAACTTAGCTCTGTTGTTTATCAGGTCGGGGTTCAACAGCAAAAGAAGACCACTGACAAATGGTTCCATGCTGATCAGCTCAAGTTGTACAAAGGTGATCAAACTTACTTTTTCTAACCCATTTAGGGTGGACTAGTACCCCACACTTAACAAACCTTTTCTGTTTTCTTTCAGGTACACTGGCAAGATGGCCATCTTGCATCTCCTCATCTTGGTGGGACTACTATTGCCATTCCCTTTGACGGACTGTCAGAATAAACCCCTATCAACTCACAAACAATGTGTAGAACATTTTCTTAGCAAACTTGATCATTCAGCCCCAATGGGAGTTCATATTAACGTACCTAACAAAATGATTACTGTTAAGGAAGGCTCAGGCGCCTATCTCGATGCTATGGTAGTTGCTCCAGACAAATCCCACTTTCCATTCAATGGGAAACTGATATTAATGGCTACACATGCCCTGTAGCCCACCTATCCAAGGGTACATTCCAAGGATGGCCCAACACTGACATATCTAAAAACGGTACTCTTTCTATTCGACAGACTTCCCCCCAGACATACCAGCTGCTATAACCTTACTGCTCTTATAGATCCTGCTTGGTGTGATCACCTTACCTCTGAGGAGTCACATGCTTTCTGTCTCCATAACTATGTAGCTACTGAAGCTATTTTTCTTTCTGTAGTCCCACCCACCAAAGAAGAAATGACTGGCTGTCCTCCCCAGGTTGGACCTCCTAGTGGTTTGACTGCCACATCCCTTCCAGGAGCACTAATTAATAATGTGCAATTCATGCATGTCCCAGTTATTTTTAATCTTACACATTGGAATATGGCTGAAATTGGTCTCTGTCACACAACCAATACATCTAAGTTCTTCAGTATGGTGCCTACAGATATTGTAGCTGCATACCAGACATGCACTAATGATCCAGTCAGTGGACCCCATACCACTGACCATGTAGAGGTCTTTAGACTTGCACCTAATGCTAAAGCTAGATCACGCACTAGGTGTGGCACTGCAAATGATACCAGTGCAGCAGACACCATTTCTGGCCTTTTTGGCTTAGGCATGTCTATTTGAAATTGAGCAGATATAGCTGCTATTAAAGCCCAAATGTAATTTCCAGTAAGCTAATAAGAATAATATTCTACCCCCATTGTTATATGGTGTAGATGGTTTAAGTAAGAAAGAATGTTTTATAGTTTACAATATGCAGAAAATTGCCAATGGGTTCAATGATACTAAGAATAAGATTAATTAATTGATTTTCCAAAACAACAAGAAGGCAGACAAGTAATATATTGCCCGTGAACTTTTATGCTCTGTTTATGGTTCTTATGTAATTGCAACTGTGAACAGTCTCTTCAGGGACTTGGAAACAGGCCACGTTCCAGATATTATCCATGATAGAAGAATGGGTAAATGGTGTTGTCCTCATTGTAGATCTCTTAAATGCATTGGTATTTGTTTAACAAACTCTGTTAACATATCTATGGCCACAGCAAGAAACCTTGGGTATGTATCCAGATATCCAAATCAAGCACCTTGTTATTTTACTAAGACATGTTCCATCCATGACAACATGTTCATCATGTTTACCATATCCTTACCAGGCTTTGGTTCTGAAACATCTGTTTTTGATGAACTAGCTGCTATTCATTTCATTGGACAGCTTGATGGTGACATCTATTGTGAAAGAGTGGACTTAGCCTCCTTGCTTGTTTACCATGCTGTACTCCAAGCCTGGGTGGCACCCCTCAAGAGCTGTTGTGCCAAGAAAGGATACTACTCCTACCTGTGCAGTTGTGATGTGTTTGATATTATGAAACCAGTGTGTGGATACTCGCTTGAACATCTGGACTGGTCTCCAATTTTGGGTGATGAATTGCCATCTAATCTTACTGATGTTGATGAGGATGATGAATCCGAATCTCCACAAGCTGCATCTTCTGTGCCCTACGCCGAAACAGCTACATTTTGAAGCTACCTGGAGGAGGTACATCGCTTCACTTTATGGCTCACCAACCAGTCTTTCTCCTGTCCTATATGTCTACAGCGATGGAGGGTATCAACTGTAAGAGTTACTCACAATTCCGATGGACAGTATTGTGTTGTGACAAATCATAAATCCTTTGCTTATGGTCAAAAATCTTGTCTTATTTCGAATTCTAACCTCTGGTTTACTCCACAGCAGAAAACTGGACACACTGTCATTACTCCTGCTGCTCTCCTTGAACCAGATGTTATTGATACTGATCCGCAATACTTGCTTGCCTTGTCTCAATACTTCCCTATCTTTAACGTACACATTGACCCTTTGACTCTTTCCTTGAAATCTCTTTTAGCTAGGAAGGATTCACATTTGATTTATATTAACAATAATATTTCTAAAGCTGGTGATGCTCTTAATGATCTTATTCATGATGGTGATTTAAGCACTGCTCTAGGAAATACTTGGCTAGAAATGACGTTCAAGGCTTTTGTTGTTATCCAAGCATTTTTGATTGCTTTTCTCTTCCTAACGCTTTGCTGTTTGCGATGTACTCTAAGACAACACCAAGAAGAACTCGAATTCTTTTACAAGGCTCATGTGTCGGGCCTGTAAACAACTTTTTAGCTGCATTCCACTACTTACCTGGGATTGTTGCTCCTCCTGAGGCAACAAGGGGGGAATGTTATCCATGAACCAGCACCCCTGATTGTACCTCCACCTTGCAGACCGCAACACGTATGTAGATGTATGTACTAACCTTAGGGAATAGACACTTATCGTATAAGCATAAGTGTCAGAATCTGAGTTCTATTGCATCTTTGCTAATGTATATTATGCTTTACTGTATTTTTATGATGTATCTTGCCACTAGGAGATGTTATCCATTATATTTTCTCTGTATAACTATAAGTTAGGCAATAGTGCCATCTTTAGGGCTTGTGCACAACTGTAACCACAAGTGACCTTGGAAGCATCACAGAACTTATTGTTCAGTTATCTTCTGCAAGCTAAGCAACTTCTTATGTTAGTCAGGATAGTTACTCAGGCCATTTGTTTTTGGCCAATTATGTGCATTTTAGGTATCTTCTGTAATAGTTACCATATTGATTATCAGGGTATAAGACCCATTGTAGCATGTAGCTTTACTGAGACTAGAGACTGCGCCAACATAGGTAAGGAAGCTGGATACTCTCCCAGCTATTATACTGTCAGTTGTAAGCCTGTACTATTATTATTTACCAGTAATAAATTATATTTATTATCTGGAAACCACTTGTCTGTTGTCGCTTCCTTTTGTGCAGTTCCAACAAGAACCTGAGAAATGTAATTTTATTACCCAGTTAAAAAATAGTACAGCATGAATTCTCACACAGCAGACAGATTGGAATGAATTGACATGTTACCATGTACTGAAGGAGTGGATGCCCTGAACCTAGCCTCATGAGGGACAGTTGAGAGATATGTGGTCAGCCCCCCCAGATCTGCCCTCTACAACTGTATCCCCCACCCTCCCTGCAGCTGGACTCCCACTGCCAAAAACTAGCTGTGTGCTCAAGGCACATGTGTGGCAGCACCTTTTCCATGAGGGGCACAGCCAAGTCATTTGTCTGCTGACTACCCTGATTATGGCTGTAGGCTCCCAAACCACCCAAGTCAATGCCCTGTGTAAGGTCAGCATGGTTTGAGTGGTCCTCTAGGTTGTCCAGATTGGAAAAGAGGGTGAACATTTGTGGGGTGGTGTAGTATGTGGGTCCCCAGGAGGTCCAGGTGGTGGAAAGGGGGGCCATAGCTGAGGAAGCCTGGTATGGGGGATCCCTTTGATGATTCAGATGTTTAAATAGGCTCCAAGAGGTCCTACAGGTGATCTGCAAGGGGCAGAGTATGGCCCAAAGGGAAAACATCTCACCTGCCTGCAGTCAGCAAGGCATCCAATGTGCACTTCCACTTCCTCTCTCCTCAACTTCTTCCTATTTCAGGGTGGTGTGGCAGCACCATAAAGCAGGTGCTGCCCACCTGAACTAATAGTAACTTTTTTTTTTTTAAGTTTCTTTTCACACTGCGGGGATAATATAGGATGGCTGTGGCCATTAGTGCGGTCAGGGCACAGCCTGGAAGCAAGGGACTGCACAAGGTTGGATCTATTCAAATTTATTTAAATCACTCCAGAAAGGGAGCATATGATGAGAGGGTGTCCCTATTCAAAATTATCTAAATTTATTTAAATTGCACTCCTGCTTGGAGCATAGGAAAGGGGTAGACTTCATTCAAATTAAGTAGCTCCTGGAGGTGGAGCAGGGCAGAAAAGATCCTGAATTAGATAGTAAACAGGGCTCAAGCAGCAAAGGCAGGGTAAAGCCCTAGTTATAGGCAAGCTAGCCAGTTGGGATAGAGAATAAGGGCTAGCTGGCCAAACATTTTTTGTTTTTATTATTCAGAAATAAGCACCAGTGGGGCTAGTTAGGGGGGAAGTGAACTCCAGATTATAAAGTAAGAGTGCCTCGGTGATAAAAGTGGTTAGTAACCAAGTGGCCACCAGTAGCCAAGTTAAAGCTAGTATTGTAGGTGACTATGGGTGAGTTACTTAGGCTACTAGCCCATGGCTGGGATTGTGGCAACTATGCTGAGGGGGTGGCTAACTAACTGGTCCAGTCCCAACCCCTTGCTCCTGACTGGAGCCAACATATTAGTGCAATTTAAATCAGAAAATTCTGCAATTTTACAACACTAGCCTTAGCTTGGCTACTATACCCACCTTTATCAACCTGTGGTACTTTATAATCTGGGTGCTTACTTGAGTTGCCTGTGGCAGAGCCCTCCTACAGTACTCCTGTCAGTTTCTTGAGGAGGAGAGAAAGAACCTCGAGCTTCTCCTCTGCAGAATATTAGCCCACTCTACCCTGCACCCAATTAGTGGTTTTAGCTGCCAATCCTCTAGCAGCGAATCAGGAGAGAGCTCAATCTCCCCTAGAGGTGGGAGCATCTTGAGCTACTTGTCCCAACTGCTGTCCTTGCCCCATTTTGAAGCCCCTTGTTACCCCCTTTCTGAGGTAACCCTGCCCACATATGATGTGGGTAGATAGGGCTGGCGATTCCCCAGCTACCCCGCTTCACATTTTTTTTACTCATCATTTTCCCACTGGAAGTGACTGAAATGCAACCCCCCATCACTTTTATTTCAAAAAGTGGCTGATCCTGCCTCCTATGCTGACATCAGGACGTCCTAGTGATGTCAGCCAGCATGCTTCCAAAACATGGCTGGCCTGATGCTGCCTGGAGGACTGCTTGCTTCTACCCCCAGGTAGCCACTTATTTTTTGAATACATTTATTTGTGTAGCCCCTCTGGGCTTTTGCTGCTGCTGCTTGTGTGCTGTGGGCTATTTCCTAGCCCAAGTACTGTCTTTCTCTCTCTGTTTCTGCTTTTGTTTCTCTGCCCCGTCCAGCTTACATTTCAGCCCCTCGGGGCTCCCACACAGCCACCATGTGGCTCTTTTGCTTATTTTTCCACTCGGGGAGCACTCTGCCCTTCCTTGCCTGCACCCCTGCAGGTTTCCTTTTATTTAAACTGGCCCCCCGGCCATTCATCCAGCCGTGGTGTGGCTTTTAACTTTTGCAGCACCTGATGCTCCCTGCTGCTGCTGTCTCACTCCTCTCTCTCTCTTAACAACCCCCCCCCCAGCTTTCTGATTTGCTGCTGTGTGGCTTTCAATTCGGTGACCCTGGTGCACTCTCCAGGAATAATCTCCCCAACTAATGCACTTGGTGGCATTCTTCTTAATACACTTTCTTTGTTGCTTCTCTGCTGCTGGCTGCCTCCTCTATAAGCCCCATAGGCATACAAAATTAAAATACTCGCCTGGCAGCAGAGCGATGGAAGGTGCTTTCACTACTGCCTCCTCCACCTAATACTACTTCACTTTCTGCCTGCCCCGACTCCCACCCATGCGGAGTAGGCCGCAGCCTGTGTTCATGTGGGCTGGAAGTTCTACAGTGCCTGGAGGCACTCTCTGTAGTGCGGTCGCGCTTACGGCAGGCTGCCTCTTGCAGCCCAACTTGCTCCTCTGTTGCCATAAACCACTTACAGCATAAAAAGGGCTCTGTGAAGCCCCACCAAACCCCAGGAAAGGTTTAAAATTTATTTTAAACGAATGCTGACATCCTGCACCTCGGGAGCTAGCCCACTACCATAAGGACATATTATTTTAACAGTCACCCTCCAGGTCATTTTCAAGCCCCACAAGACCATCACTAGCCATCTGGGCTATTTTTATTTAACAAAAGGGCTACTAGCCCCACTAGCCTTCACTAGTCACTTGGGCTGCAAACTATATTACTGGCCACTCGGCCATCACTAGGCCAAAAAGGGTTTTGCTTAGCCCCCTTCCCCAAAGCTAACTCTTACCTCTATTTCTGTCTTTTTTTTTTTTTTACTGTTTCCTTTTCTCCTAACCTCATTTCTATTTTATTCCACAGGCCTGACAGGATGAGGGCTCCTACCTATCAGATAAGTATTACTTTTATTTCTATCCTGTCTCTTCCATCCGGCTGGACCCCCTAAAGAGCTTCAGATCCTTTGTTACCCCTTTTCTATCTTTTTTGTCTTACAAGTACCTTGGCGTCACCCCCTTCGGACTCCTACCCTGGTACCCTGAGGCAGGTAAGTCCATATATTTTACATATTATCTTGGTGGGTTGACTGTAACAGGTGGCCACATCCATTACAACCTGGCCATGTCAGAGAAGAGGCAGCTGAACTGGCCATGTCTGGGAGGTTGGACCTGGACTGGGGAGGGGACAAATTAATTGTGGTGTATTTGTCTGCTGTGTCTAGCAGAGACATGAAATCAAATAAAGAGCTGGCTGTCTCAGTTTCAGGGGTAGTTGAGTAGCTGATGGGGAAACTGGCATTGATGGGGCATCAGAGGCTGGGCAGCTGGCAGGGAAACTGGTATTGTTGGGCAGAGAACTGGGTAACTTATGGGGGTCTGTCTACAGTGACACTTGTGTGGGTTGGCTGAACTGGGAGTGGGACATGTGTGGAAGAGGTGGGATAGCTGTGTGTGTGTGTGTATGTGTGTGTGTGTGTGTGGCTGGCTGTGTTGGTGCCAGGGTAGTGGACCTAGTTGCGTCCTCTTGGGTTTCGGTGTTTCCAGATGGGGTGGGGGGGGGATGGTCAGTGTTTCTGCTGTGGGCATCTGTGTTGGGGTCAGGGGTAGGAGAAATGGTTGATCACATTGGTGGTCTGCAGGGACTGGTAGTGTTTGCACAGAGGCCATCTGTGTTGGGGTTGACAGTGGGGGAGCTGGCTGTATTTACTAGGGTGGGGGTGATGGCAGTGTTTTCAGTCTGTGTTGGTGCCTTGCTGTGTTGTGGTGGGGACTGGCAGTATTTCTGTAGGGACTGTTTGTTGCAGGGGCAGTCTGTGTTGGGGTGGGGCCAACTGGCAGTGGTCTGGCAGGGGCAACAGGTTGAGAGGCTGCAGGACGGCTGGAATACGCATGGTACAAATTATTATGTCAGACTGCTAAGTTTGCATACAGTGTCATATTGCACTGGGTGGAGGGGGCCGTGTGTATGTTTGTGTTGTGAGTGGGGCTGAGTTTACTGTGGGTGTGTGTGTGCATGCTATCTGTGGCATGTGTCCTGCTGAAGCGTACAAGTCCAGCAGCAAGTTTATAAAGCAACTACATTTCTGCCACAGGCTAAGGAGGCTGGAGGGAAGACTGCAGTGGCTTGGTAGAGTTGGAGAGGGTGCTGGCAGAGAGAATGAGAAAGGGGACAGGAGGGCCTCTTCCAGGGGTAACAGGAGAAGGACATTAGGTGGAGGGAGGGGACAGGGAGGGAGTACAGTTTCACATCTAATGGGGGTCAATTGTTGAAGGCAGGTCAAGGGACATGGGGAGGAGGCCAATGCAGGACAATACAGTGGTGGAGGCAAAAGGCTTGCAGTGCTGGCAACAATGGTGAAAGAGGAGGAGTTAGGGGAGCACCAGAAGAGGAAGACGGGGAAGAGGAATGGAAGGCACAGGGGTCAGGCAGTTGTAGGAGAGTAGCGGGGTGCAGTGGGAGAGGGACACAGCTGAAAAGGAAAGTGTCGGCAGCAGGGGTGAAGGGGAGAGGGACAGTGCTGATGGGTCAGACAAGGTGCAGTAGCTAAAGGGGCAGGGGCTAAGGGGATGAGGGGAAGGTGGATGATAGCATTGGACAGAGGGGGGCAGGGGAACACATATCAGGAGCGGAGGGTGGAGGGGTCATAGGGGAGAAGCATAGTGACATAAATGGGCAAGGAAGTCAAGGCAAGGCATTTTTATTAGTAGGGTGCCCAATCCTGGAGGCTCTGGGTGCCTAACAGTAGTTAAAATAAAACATAGTGAGAAACAGCATCAATAAATAATACAATAACAATGGTTAAGTATAAATATAGCAGCTTAAAATAGATTAAAAAGGGATACAGACTATCACAGCAGGGACTAGCACAGGATGTACTCAAAAAAACTGGAAAAACCAGGACAAAGAAGTGGGCCTTCAGCCTCTGCTTGAACACCTGAATTGAGGGAGCCTCCTGGAGAGAAGGTGGTAATGAATTCCACAGGGTCAGCCCAGAGACACTGAATGCACAGTCTCCTGAGGTCTTCAGCCGATCTCTGGGAACGTCCAGGAGGCCCCTTGAAGAGGAGCAGAGGGAGCGGGCAGAGGTTACCGGTGTCAGGAGTTCTGACAGATAACCAGGACCCAGTCCATATAGGGCTTTGAAGGTGAGAAGACCCACCTTGAAAAGGACCTTCCACCTGACCAGCAGCCAGTGTAGAGCTCGCTGGACTAGAGTCACATGACTGGACCTCGAAAGGCCTGTCAGCAACCAGGCTACAGCATTCTGCACTAGCTGAAGTGGAGGGTCTCTCCCATGACCCCGAAGTATAGAGAGTTGAAGTAGTGCAGTCTGCAGGTCACAAAAGCATGCACTAGCATCGTCCGGTCCTTGAACAGAATGAGGGGCTTAATCTGGGCAATGTTCCACAGTTGATAGAAACCACTACTGACAACAGATGACACCTGATTTTAAAAAGTCAATCTGTTATCAAGGGTCACGCCCAGATTTTGCACCCTCGGGGCAGCCACCAGTGGAGCAGAACCCAGGAAAAGCTCTGCGTCAGCTCCAGGGTGGCAGCCCATCATGTCGGCGACCAGGCTCGATCACCAGTACCTCCATCTTGGCCAGGTTAAGTCTCAGGTAGCTGGAAGCCATCTAGTCACTGATTTTTGCCAGACAGTTGTTAAGCACATCAACCACTCCTGATGTTCTGGGGCAAAAGACAAGTACAGCTGGGTATCATCCATATAACAGAGAAACTCCATGCTGTACTGTCGAATGATCTCACCCAGGGGCAGCATGTACACTGCGAAAAGCATCAGTGACAAGATTGAGTCCTGGGGCACTCCAGAAGACAGGGACATTGGGGAGGAGGAGAACTTCCCCATCACTACCCGCTGCAACCTATTTGAAACTTAGGATTCAAACCACCTGATGACAATACCGGCAAGTCCACAGAACTCACAGAGCCAATCAAGAAGCACAGTGTGGTCCACAGTGTCAAATGCTGAGGAGTGATGAAGGAGGACAAAAACTGACGTCTCCTCTATCTCTAGCCCTGAGCAGATCATTATGCACCCTCACTAGAGCTGTTTATGTGCTGTGTCTAGCCCGAAAACCTGACTGAAATGGCTCATAGATGTCCGAGGACACCAGGCGATCCTCACGCTGATGTGCTGCTATCTTCTCAACAGCCTTGCCCAGAAAGGGCAGGTTGGAGACAGGATAGTAATTCACCAGGACATCAGGGTCGAGGGAAGATTTCATAAGGAGGAGCCTCACTACTGCTTCTTTCAAAGCCGCAGGGAAAACCCCCTCTGCCATTGAGCACCTGGCAATCCTGGCAAACACCGGGTCAACAGCCTCGACACATCCCATTAAGAAATGCGTCGGGGCTGGGTCCAGTTCACAAGAAGTGTGCTTCAGCTCTAAGATCACCCTAGTCACTTCAGACACCTCCACTGACCTAAACTCTTCCCAGATAGGTGAAGTACCTCTGAGACCCCTACCCCAACCACTGTAAGGCAAATGCCTCCCTGGCGGGATCCCCGACTGGATGGCCAACACTCTATTAGAGAAAAACAGAGCAAACTCCTCACACAGGGTGGATGACAATGCTTTTTCCGGCTACAGACAGGCAGGGTGCAGAAGCTTATCTACAGTCCAAAATAGCTGAGATGGTCTGTTTTTCCCCACGGCAGTTTCCCTGGACAGGAATTCTGCCTTCTTACAGGAAATTACCCACTGATACTCCACATAGTGGGCACGTGGGGCCAGCCTATTGGCCTCCAGCTGTGTCTCTTGCCAGCAATGCTCCAACCTCCGACCCTTGATCTTCATCACCTTGAGGTCCCCATCAAACCAGGGGGACTTCAAGTGAGAAGATCTGGTTGTATACAAACCGATGCAAGAGCATCCAGAGCTTTGGAAACCACCTTGTTATAAGTGGCCACAGCCTGTCCGGAACCCATCACACATGCCGCGTCAACCCGAGATAGGTCAGCTAGTGCCAACAGTCCCTCAGGGTGCATGCCCCTTAAAGGGCAAAAGCTGACCATCTCCACAGGGGGAGGACTACGGGGGGGGGCCCAAATGTGAACTCCAAAGTACAGTGGTCAGACCAAGCAACCTGATCAATTTTGAGGTTATCAACCCCAAGACGCAGCTGGAACACCAGATCAAGAGTGTGGCCATGCTGGTGGGTCGCAGAAGCAACCGCTTGGACAGACCCAGTGACTGCATCAACTGGAGGAGGTTGTAACCAAAACACGAGAATTCATCAGCGTTCCAGGCACTGAAGTCCCCAGGATTAAAGACCTGGGGGACTCAACACCTAGGTGAGAACAAAGTCCGCCATCTCCTGCAGGAAATCTTCCCCCACTCCAGGAGGGTGGTAAATGAGGAGGATTCTGAAACCTGCACCTGCATCTCCATGCATAGCAACACACTCAAAAGATTGTGTGTCTCCAACCAGGTGAACCGTGAAGCCCAGGCTGGCTTGAAAAACAAAGGCCACACCCCCTTCCCTATGATTCTTCCTCAGGCAGTACACTATGGAGTACCCGGTAGGGATGGCGGCTGCAAGAACTGGGCTAGCATCATCACTAAACCAGGTCTCTGGTTTGCAAGCCAGGTTGACAGCAGAAATCAAGTCCGCAAAAATAGCGGTCTTGTTCCTTATCAACCTGGCATTGCAAAGCACCACCCGAAAAGGATGAAAAGATGCGGCTGGACCTCTAGCTGCCTTCCCACTCGGTTCAGTGGGAACCTTGGGTATGGAGACCAAACGCATCTGGCCTGTCCCTCAGCTCCGTTTACACCCAGTGCGTCTCCTGGACCGAACAACCTCAATGCAGCTCACCACCCCCTTCTCAACTGCCCTCAGCTGCCTGGAGATCCTTAGCAATCCTGACCTCCCTGCAGCGTCTCGCTCTAGTGGCAGAAACAGGGAGGTCACTAAAGGGGCGAAGGTCGTGGAGCTGAGTGGCAGCATAGGTAATTCTGGCAGGGCCACAGCACCAACACATCTTGTCTGGCTATTCTAGTCCCACCGGAATTCTGGAAATACAAAAAAGGCAGACGTTAGTAATGGACAAGGTGGTAAAGGGGGGAAGGGTGGAATGGAGTAGGGGAGGAAGGTGTGCTACTGGTGGGGGACTTCATACTAAAAGGGATCAGATGGGGCAGTAAGGGGGAAAGACATAGTCTAATATGAGTCGAGTCTATTTCCAGGTTGACGGTGGACAGGGCAGGCCATTCTCCAACACACATGGAGAGGACAGAGGACACCGCATGTTGTGGTGCATGTGGGTATGAATAACTTATCAGGGGAGACAGTGGAGGTAGTAAACAGGAGATTCGAGGAATTGGGGAAGCTGTGTGAGGTGGTGGGGAAATCGGTGGCCTTCTTGGAGGTGCCTCCAGTACCCTGTGCAAGTACTGTGAGGAAGGGAAATATAGGGGAGTTCAACACCTGGTTGTGAGAATGGTATTGTACCAAGGGGTATGGGATAGTAGGGGTCTGGGCAGAACCTGGGACAATAATAACCTGTATGCAGGGGACAGGCTACACTTGAACTGAGAGGGGAAGGGAGTATTGAAGCAGGGGATGGAGGGGTACATAGCAACAATGGTAGCTTTAAACTAGGAAAGGGGGGTGGCAAGTGGAAAGCTGGTAGGCAGGGTTTCCAAAAACAGGAGCCAGACAAGCCTTCCCTCCCCAAGCTATAGGGGTGGGTATCAGAGTAGGAGCAACAAGAGGGGGGTAAATCTAGGTGAGGAAGGGATAGGAGAAGGATGGAGGGTAGTGTTGCTAAATGCAAGGAGCCTGGGAAACAAAGCGGCGGAGTTGCAGGCTCTCTTGGCAATGGGGCAGGTGGACATTGCAGCCATAACAGAAACCTGAGCCACCCAGTACCAGGACTGGGATATGATGATCCCTGGATACAGGCTTTTCAGGAAGGACAGGGCAAACAGGAAAGGTGGGGATGTAGCAATTAATGTAAGGGAAAAAATAAGGTGCATAAGGGAAGAGGGGGAGAAAGGCAGGACAGAGGCCCTGTGGATGCAGTTTCAGAATCCAAAGGGCTGGGGACAGAGGATAGTGGTGGTGTACAGGGCACCAGCTCAAGAGGAGGAGCTGGACAGAGAGCTGGCAGATCAAATTATGAGGGTTTGCAGAAAGGGAAACGCAGTGGTGGTGATGGTGGGGACTTCAACCTACCTGAGGTAGACTGGAGCACACTAACCGCTGCATGTGCTAGGGAGCAGGTTATAGTGAGGGCATTCCAGGATAGCTTCCTGGTGCAGCTGGTGCATGAGCCAACTAGGTTGGGAAGGACTCTGAACCTAGTACCATCAAACAGGGAGGTTGCAAGAGATCTGGAGGTTGAGGACCCACTGGCTGGGAGTGATCACCACTCAGTGTGGTTTACACTCAGAATGGGGAAGCAAACTGGAGGTTCAGGTACCAGGGTGATTGACTTTGGGGGGGGGCAGACTTCAACAAGATGAGAGAAATCCTGATATGGCATCTGGAAGGAATCTAGCCCATCATGGATGGCAATAGAAAATGGGGTATTATTAAGGCAGGGCTGGCAGAGGCTACTGAGGCATGTACTGAGGTACAAAGCAAGAAGGGGAGGGTAAAGAAGCCCAGATGGCTGACAAAGGAGGTAATGGAGGGGATAAGAGCCAAGAGGAGAGCTTTCCAAAGGTTCAAGAGATCAGGGAGGTGGAAGATGGGGAGGAGTACACAAAGAAGTCCAGAGAGGTTACAAGACTAGTCAGAGCCGCCAAGGCATCCAGAGAGTTGAGGCTGGCACAGTGCATTAAAGACAGAGAGAAGGACTTCTTCAGATACAAATTGTTAGTGAAAGAAGGAAGAACAGGGGCCTGATAGTGAGAATTAAGAAGGACGGGGGTGGGTAGAGAATGGGGAGGAGCAGGCAGAGGCACTGGATGAGTACTTCTCTGTATTCACGGTAGAGGTGGGGACAGATATCTCATGGGAGTGGAGGGGGCAGGGGAGGGAAGGGGTGACTGATGGAGAAATTACAGAGGGCACAGTACTGCAAGGGCTGAGGGAACTGCAGGTGGACAAGGCACCGGAACCAGGCAGCACTCACCCTAGGGTACTCAAGGAATTGGCAGGGAGCCTGGCAGGACCATTGGCTGACCTGTTCAATACCTCTCTGCACACAGGATGCATTGCACAGGACTGGAGGCTAGCCCATGTGGTGCCCATTCACAAATGTTGCCCAAGGGATGATCCAGGTAACTACAGACCGGTAAGCCTCACATCAATTGTGGGTAAGCTCATGGAGATAGTCTTTTAAGGAGAGATTTTTTGAGAGAACAATGGGCTTCAGGACAGGTAGAAGCATGGGTTTATCTTGGGCAGGTCCTGCCAGACAAACCTGATTGAGTACTATGATTGGGTGACCAGGGAGCTGGACAAGGGCCATGCAGTGGATGTCCTCTGTACTTGGATGTCTGCAAGGCCTTCGATTCAGTGCCACATGGAGATTAGAAGGAAAGCTAGAAGATGCAGTGGTGGGTACTAAGATGGATCACAAACTGGCTGAAGGGCAGGCAGCAAGTGGTGGTGGTGGAGGGGAAACTGTCTTTGCCAAGTGGGGTACAACAGGGATCAGTACTGGGGCAAGTGCTGTTTGGGATAGTCATAGCAGATATCTCACACGGGGCCCAGAGTAAGATCAATCTGGTGCATAAGAGTCATGGTTGAATTCAGTACAATTAATGGGCCATTAAAATACATGGGTCATACCAGCACTGTGTGTGATTAATGGGATCATTAAAATGCAAAAATACAAGTAAAAGGGTGATAATTTAACGGTGCCATTATTTATGTACGGATTAAGGGGGTAGTAATGGTTTTATTTAATAGGTTATAGACCATTAATTCAACCATTAATATTTCAGTACAGTTTAATGGCCATTTATACAGTGATTCAAAATCTATATTACATTAATGGCAGTTTTAATGGACACATTAATGGAGTTTCTAATGGCTATTACTTTACTGTAATGGCCAGCACAATTAATGGTTGAAGGACCATTAAAATAATGCCCATTAACATATATTAATGGCAACAAAATTTAATGGACATAGGACCGTTTAATTAATGGCACTTAACATTAATTAATGGCCACTCAATTCATGGCTACATGATCATTAAATTATCACTTAAATTTGATGCCCATTAACAATTTAATGGCATAATCATACTGGAATAACACATTAAATCGAATGGTATTTTAATGCTTTGATAAAACTTACACTGTTAACTGGGCCATTATTTATGTACTGATTAATGGGAATTTAATGGGAAAATTTAATGAATTTGTAAAGGGTTTTTAATGCCACTTTAATGGTGTTCAATGCAGTAGTACAAGCAGCCTTCTCATATACTTTCCCTAAACTTTGGTCTTCTCTTCTCCTGTACGTCCACTCTGCCTCTTCCCCTTCTCCCTTAATTCTCTTTTTCATGACTTTACAACTCACTCCTGCAACAGCCCCTGACAACAGATCTCAACATTCGCGTTACACCTCCCTGCTTTATCTTGCTGTTTGCTCTTTAATTCCACCATTCCTCTATGCCCCAGTTGAAGTTGTTCACAACACCTGTTCAATTGCAACTTTATCTACCTTAGGCTCCTTTTTGTAGTGTTTTACCCTGCAAGGTACCTGTATATTGATAGATTGTCTCCCCTCCCTGGCTTCGCCCTCTTTAGAGAGGATCGCGTGGGTAAACGTGGCGGTGGATGCGCTGTCTACCTAACAAACTCCCTCCTGGGTCATGCCCTACCCGCCCCCAAACTTGGCCATGGGGCACAAGCCATTACCTTAAAAATTACCCCTGACCCTGGCCGTGGCCCTCTCTACCTCACAACTACCTATGTACCCCCACGTGAACAAAGCCAAGCTATCCTCTCCCCTCACCGACTATCTCACCACCTTGCCACGCAAGGCTGAACAGCTCATCCTAGGTGACCTCAACATCAACTGGCTTGGCTCCAACTTATCACTAATTAAGGACAACTTCACAGCCCTAGACCTAGCCCAACTAGTGACTCGACCCACCAGAGTTAACCCGTCAAGTGGGACTAGCTCACTACTAGACGTTGTGTTCTCTAACCACCCACACAAAATAAAGGATCTTAATGTCCTAGCCAACTCCCTCAGTGACCACTCATCCATTCTCTGCTTCTGGTCCTCCTCCACACTCAAACCTGCACACCAAGCCACCCCCCGTCGCTGTTTCCGACCTGGAGGACTAAACAAGCTTAAGCGGCACTTTGCCCAGCTCGATTGGTCCCTGATCTCTCTCGCAACAGATATAGATATCGCCCTAGCCTTTCTCACCAGTGCCTTTTGTAAGGCCTGCGATGTCTTCGCCCCTGTCACCAACACCCGCACTAAGAAACGCACTGCTGCCTGGATTTCCTCCCTGATCCAACAACTTAAGCAGCGTGATAACCTTTGGAGCATTGCTGTTGAAACTGGCAGGCTAGCAGACAGGCAAGCTTATAATACAGCTCGCAACCAGTGCACCTGGGCCATACGGCAAGCCAAAGCCAACTACTACCAATCCATCTTGACTTCCTCCTGGGGCTCTGCTCGATCCTTCTGGGATAACATTAAGGAGTTAAATGGTACGACCCACTCCCCTCCTCCCTCTCAGATGGTCATAAATGGCACTATTAATACAGATCCATCCTGTGTTGCTGACTGCCTTAACACATCCTTTTCTGATCTAAGTACTATCCTTCCGGCCCACTTCTTTGACCCCATCCCGGTAACCAACTACCCAGCTATCTCTCGTCCCCCTTTTCACTTTAGGACTATCTCCCCACAGGACACAAAACCGATCCTCCCAAAAGTCCTCTCCTCCCATAACCTGATCTGCGACCCCCTTGAATCCAGGATGCTCTGCCTAACTATGGATGTCATGATAGCCCCCCTCACAGACCTTATTAACCACTCCCTGTGCCTTGGCCAATTCCCGAATGCTTGGAAGCAGGCTGAAATCACCCCTATACACAAGAATGGAGACTGCACAGTACCAAGCAATTACAGACCTATCTCCATCCTCCCTTCTCTCTCCAAGGCCCTGGAGAAAATAGTATCCACGCAACTCATGGACTATCTTTCCACCTACAACATTCTGTGCCCAGAACAACATGGCTTCCGCCCTGATCACAGCACTACCACAGCTCTGCTAGAGTTTTCCCACCATATACACTCAGCACTAGATGCCAGAGAGCTGGCTGGGGCAGTGTTCATAAACCTGTCCAAGGCCTTCGACACTGTGAGTCACCCATTAATGCTGGAAACCCTTGGTAAGCAGGGGTTCTCAACTGGTCTGTTGACCTGGTTCTCCAGCTACTTCTGTGATAGATCCCAACGTGTCAAATTAAATGGTAGCCTGTCTACTGCACTGCCTGTATGCTCCGGAGTACCCCAAGGCTCCATCTTGGGCCCCACATTGTTCAGTCTCTTTTTAAACACCCTTCCCAGCTCTTGCTCAGGCAAACTGCTATTATATGCCGACGATGCAGTCCTAGTCACCTCCCACCCCGACCCACTCACCCTCCAGAGCTCCCTGCAACTCTCCTTCAGCCTAGCTGAAAAATGGTTCCTCGCCCATTGCCTGGTTCTGAACCTCAAGAAAACAAAGTCTATGATCTTTGCCCACCAACAAAGTAACTCCAAAAATGTTCCCCTTTGCATCCTTCCCAGTACCCTTCACCCCTTGAGCAGGTATCCACATACAAATACCTGGGCATCACCTTCGACTCGGCATTCTCCTTCCATGCCCATATCTGTGCCTTATCCTCTGCCATGAATTCCCGGATTGGGCTCCTCTATCACCACAAAGACTGCCTCCCCGAATCCGCCCTATGGCTGGCAATCACTTCCTCCATCCTGTCATTGGTTGACTATGGACTCCCCACCTATGCTGTCGCTGACTCCACTGCCCTCGCAAAAATCCAGATCTCTATCAACAAAGTCTGCAGGCTCCTGACTGGTGCCCCAAGTATAACTCATACTTGCCAACTCTACTCCACCACTAACATACTCAGTCTCGAAGAACATCTACAATATCACACCTGCATTCTAGCTAAAAAGTCTCTACTTGGGCTATGTCCCCCAGGTGTCACCGCAATGCTTCCGTGGGCCTCCCACTCGGTCGCCACCAATAGGGCTACCAGAGCCACCTTCCAGGTGCCAAGAGCCAGGACCTCACTCGCCCAAAGATCCTTTCATCACAGAGCACCGTCCTGGTATAACTCCCTCCCCACACATGTCACAAACACCTCTAAAATTGGCCAATTCAAAATCACCCTTCACAAACACCTCGTTAGCTCCCGGAGATGTGTGTGTCTATCTTAGGGCCTACTGTGAGTGCCTTTCAAACTGACCAGCTCCTACAGGATTAAGTATATAACAGTTCTCTCGTTTAGCCTGTCCTCAATCTGTACACCACATGCTGTATCCTACATGACCCTTTGGGAACCCAATGACTTTGTTGTGTGCTCCTCTGGAAACTGCAAATGTTTAGATGGCACTTTGAAGATTCTGTCTTGTATGCTGCATGTATTTCACCTGTACTGTTCTCCACTGTCTTGCCTCACAAGTTGATTGTTCCCCTTCCTGCGATGAGGTGCCTTTGTAAATGAGTCTCTAACTCAAAGGTTGTAAATCCGATATATGAATTAAATAAATAAAAATAAATAAAATAAAATAAATATTGGGTTGCTCATTCTGTACGGTACTATACCTTGCATCTTTTTGTTGCACTGTGTTACTTGGCACTGACTATTGTTGATGCATATCTGCTAATGTTCTTATAGTCTTTGATCTCTTGTATTATCTTCTTCACTACCCCTAGACGTATCCGGAAATGAGCTGTCATCACATCAGTACATTTTTCCTGGCAAAACCTTTGAAACAAATGAACAAATAAATCCCAAGCAAAGCAAGGGTGCATAATGGCACAATAGCAGTCCCTATCAGACAAAAGTTATTTTTTAATCCAGTTTTCTTCTCTGATGGTAACAACCTCTCAGTCTTCAGGTTCTCTTCCAGTGATCTCCTAGCATGGCATTTTTTTGTGGTAAGGGACCAGGAGGTTTCAGTGACCATCACTGAGAGCGTCATGGTGTTGTTCCAGTTTTTACCCTTGATCCCCCTCCTCACCAACACTGTGTGAATTACTGCATTGCCTCTGTGTGCTTGCAACACAGATCTGTGGAAGCAGCAAGCTCTCCATTCTGCTACAGAGTTCACTGTCATTGCAAAATGCAACACCAACCCTCCCTAGGCTGTGACGTGCTTCTACATCACTACAGGAGGTAGTGAAACATCCAGAACTGAGAAGACAACAGTTCTTCTACAAAGGTGCATCAGAACATACCCAGTCTGAATTGAAACAATAATTTGTAAAATTAGAAAGACTCCATTTTCTAGAAACCAACATCTGGTATAACATTAAGAGCCTAGAGGAACAGTTAGCTCTAGAAAGAATACCTTGAGGACGCGGACTTGATTGCTTACCCTCAGCTGGTTTCTAGAGATTAAAACACAGAACTGACTAGGAGTCTACTTACAGAACGATCTGTAAAACTTGTGAAAACACTGATTGAGGAAGACAAATACAACTATGACTCAATTAAAACAAACATCAGTAAAACACAAAAATAAATTAGTAAATATAAGGACATGCTAGAGTTTGTTCAGAGAGAATTAGAACTTAAAAAATTGCATATAAATGAGGAGAGTATTGCCAGAAAGAGAACAAAATTTGAACGAGATGAGAAAAACTATCAAGCAGGACAATTCTTTAGTTGGAAGAGTCTGCAATGTTCTGTTATCAGAGGATGTAGCAGAGGTTGCAGTGTCAATAGAAATAGAAGAAATAGATAAAACTTTAAAAGAAATAAAAGAGAAAACAAAAAATAAAAGAAGACACTGACACTGAAACAGATACAAAGGAAGGCCCTTCCCACCAAAAATGCATGAACAAACAAATCAGTTGTTTTATTACATAAAACACAGACCAACCAGGTGGAACAATATCAAACAAAAAACAACAGAAAGAGAAGAAGCAGGAGAAGAGAAGGAAAAAGAAACAAGAAACAAATTTGCAACAAGAGAATCATCCCACAAGAAGACTCAAAAGAAATCATAAACTTAGCTTTGAAAAAAGGTTTCAGTGTTATTCCTTCCCCCAAAGGTTTAATCTGGAAATTTAACTGTTTAAGATATTGAAGAAAATCAACCTAAAATTTTTTTGGCAAATAAAAACTGGGGTGCAACAACTAACAGCATAACACCAGAGGAAGGCCTCACTATAGAGGACTTCTTGTTCATTATCATTGCCGTAGAAGAACAGCAAGGAACTGTGACAGGACACAGCAGAACTGACATGGTCTCTCAAATGGATGGCAATATTATGTTGGAACTGATAAACCGCAATGAAAGTGACAAATCAGTCACCATAAATTCTGAGGAGGAGGAGGACAATATGACTGAGGTTATATATGACCAACCACTAAGGTATCAAAAATGTGAGCCATCCTCCACCTTCTGTCCTACAAGTATCGATGCAGCAGTGATGATTTCTCAAAAAACTGTATTAAATGAGGTTGATACACTGTTTAAAAAAGAGTAATACTATCACCCCAATAACTTGTCTATGGATGAAATGTCAGCATTAGAGAACCTAAAAAAAAAACAAGAAAATATAATTTTTGAAGAAGTTGACAAAGGGGAAATGTTGTGATCAGTAATAGGTGTGACTACATAGTGGAAGTAAATAGTTTTTTGTCTGACGATAGTACCTATGAAGTGTTTTGTTCTAATCCGACCAGCAGGTTTCAAATGGAATTATTTGAATTGTTAGATAAAACATTTAGGGGAGACTTTATTATACAACAACAACTACAGTTCCTTAAAGTAAAAAATCCCATCTTCCCAACATTTTACTATGTTCCCAGAATTAATAAGAGCCTGCATACGCCACCAGCTTGGGTTATAGCCTCAGGGGTAGGATCTCTCACAGAAAACATATCACGCTACACTGATTTTTTCCTTCATCCATTAATCCAGGCCCTGAGATCTTACACCTGAGACTGTAAGCATCTGCTAGAAAAAGTACAATGCATAAGACAGGAAACTAATTCTCTATGGATTGCCCAGGATGTAGCATCTCTTTATATGTACGTTCCCCACACCTTGGGTATTTTTATTTATTTATTTATTAAATTTTGGTGACCAGGTAGGCCCACTGAGCCCCGCATGTCCCTTTTTCAGGGGCAACCCAGGATAACAATACAAGTTATAAGAATGAACAAGGACATAAGGAACATTTGCGGCATTGTGAGTTACATCATGAGGTGGTTACAGTAAAGAAAAATAGTGGATACAGGCATGGTTACAGGCATGGTAAAAGAAAATTCGGGTCTTCTTTCATTATTTGATAGGAGAGATTATCATTGGAATTTACTTGTGTATAAGTTTGTACAACGGTCATTGCCTATTTTTTTGTTAAATATATTGCAAGTAAGAATACAGAGTCAATATAATTTAAGATCTTCTGTCCGGAAAGGTTTTATTAGATCTAGAACCAGAACAAAATTTGGTGATAAAATAATTTCAAATTTAGTGCCTAAAACTTGGGAACTAATATCCAAAAGGTGGAAATGCACAGTATTGTTACCATTTAATCGTTTTAAATATTTTTTAATTACTTTATATAGCAAACACTGTAATTGTTATAGAAAAATTATTGATATTTGGATTTGTGTATAACTAAAATTAATCAATATTATATTGAAACTGAAATTATGTATGTATGTCTGTTTATGTGATGTTATGTTAAATGTGGATTCAATTACAAAAGAGATAATTTAATCTCAATTTGAAATCCAATAAAGTCTGAAAGTTTGGATGCAGGCATAGGTACAGGCATGGTTATCATCATGACATGTAAGCAGTTGGTAGTACTTTGCATATAGTTTATTCAGGGGTTACACATGGCCTCTGGCGAGCAGTCTGTATAAAGCAGGTAGTAGGAAGGCTAAGCTAGGAGACGGGAGTTGGAGAGGAGGGGAGTACCTTAGGAGCTTTAAGTGTCATGACAGTGGCATGCGCTTGAGGTCAGCAGATGGGACTTAAGTCTGGTGCGGAAGTTCATGAGTGAGGAGGAGGCCTGGACCTGGGGAGAGAGCTTGTTCCATTGGCAGGTTGCTTGGGAGGAAAATGATCTTCTGCCAGTGTTTGTCCTTACCCTAGGGACTTCTAATAGTGTTCTATCTGGGGTCCTTAGGTTCCTTGGGT
This sequence comes from Neoceratodus forsteri, assembly GCA_016271365.2. Classification (NCBI taxonomy): domain Eukaryota; kingdom Metazoa; phylum Chordata; order Ceratodontiformes; family Ceratodontidae; genus Neoceratodus; species Neoceratodus forsteri. The sequence goes on from CM057458.1 coordinate 941,345,730, forward strand.
TGTGTTTGAGGGTTATGGTCCCGGCAATGCTTGGCGGAGGGTGGGGTTTGAGAAGATTGTAGGCCTGAACAAGCAAGGGGTGTTGGAGGCGGGCGACCAATGTGGGCCAACGAAGATTGGCCAAAGTGTCACAGTGGTGACATCTCGGGTGGTCTAAGGTTGCGAAACAAGCTATTTTATTATATAGAGTTTGCATCCTGGTAATCTCTTGTTTAGCCATGCCCTGTATAATAGGGCCGCAAAGGTCAGGTTGGGTAGAAGGACACTGGTAGCTATGGAGAGCCTGGCTTCAGGGATGAGTTGGTCCCTGAGTCGGTACAGGGTGCCAAGTTTCCGATGTAGGGTCCTGGTGACCTGGTCCACGTGTTCCTTGTATGTGATAGTCTGATCCAACATGAGGCCTCAGTATTTAAAGAAGGGGACTATGTTAATGGCTTTACCAGAGAGTGAGGTTAAGGAGAGGGATGAGGATCTGTCAAATCCCAGGGATCTTGGCCCGAATATCATTGCCTTGGTCTTGTCAGCATTTAGTACCATTCTGTTCTTACATAGCCAAGTCTCTAGTGAAGTGAGATCCTTTTGGAGTAAAGGGCCTGGGGCAACCATGTCATGCAGGTGTCGGAAGATGACAGTATCATCAGCATACTGCACAACCGAGCTCTCCCCGCAGTGGGTACGCAGGTCATTGGTAAACAAGGAAAACAGGAGGGGGCCTAGAACTGAGCTCTGAGGTACACCCTGGATTAGGGGTAGAGGGTCAGACGTGGTCCCTTTCCATGAGACCCTCTGTGCCCTGCCTGATAAGTAGCTCCCAAACCACTTCAGGGCATGATTGTTCAGGCCTATATTTTGCAGCTTCTGTAGCAGCAGTTCAGTCAGCAAGTCGAACGCCTTGGATAAGTCTATAAAGACTGCACCAGTGGGTATCCTTTGTCCATTGCCCTGAGAACTTCATCCGTGAAGTTAATGAGGCAGTGTCAGTACCATGGTTTGTTCTAAATCCATGTTGGGAGGGGGCAAGGAGCTGATGAGCTTCCAGGTAGTCCCTGAGTTGATTGTATATGACTCTTTCTTGCACCTTAGCAAGTGAGCAGAGGAGGGAGATGGGCCTGTAGTTGTTGAGTTCTTACCTGAGCCCCCCTTTATGAATAGGGACAACATTGGCATGTTTCCATGGGTCAGGGACTGCTCCTTCCCTCAGTGATCGATTGAGGAGCATGGTTATAGGCCAGGCTAAGGAGGTAGCTCCTGCCTTGAGTAGCCGAGGGTTGATACTGTTGGGACCCCCTGACCCTTTCAGTTTCAGGTTCCTTAGGAGGTTTAGTACTTCAGTGCATTTAGCCAGTCTCAGGTGAAATGGGGGTCTTTCCATGTAAGGTGGTTCATCTCAGGTAGGGGGGAAGAGTCTGGGGAGACAGGCAGGTCTTGTAGGCCTCGAGGTCTGAGAAGTACCTGTTAAGGGCAGCCGATATTTGAGAAGGGTCAGTTGTGAGCTGACCGTTAATCTCCATGGGACAGGACTCAGTCTTTTTGGTGCCCATGATCAGGTCATTGATATGATTCCAGAATTGCTTGGGGTTGTCCAGGCTGGTTTTCTGGAGGTGTGTTAAGTAATCTCTCTTAGCGAGTTTTATGGCTGTCTTGGCTTTGTTCCTCAGGGCTTTGTATTCAGTGAGATCTGCCGGGAGGGAGGAGAGCCTAAACTTTTTCCAGGCTTTTTCCCAAGTAGCCATTAGGGTTTTGAGGGAGGGAGAGATCCACTTGTAGCAGTTGCTTTTAGCCCTCATTCTCTTTTTTGGAGCAAAGAGGTTGGCCGCTGTGGTTTGTTTGTCCTGGAAGTATTGCACAGCCTCAGTAAGAGTAGGGAGAAGATTTATGGGGTTCCAGTCCAGACTACCTAGGTAGCGATTGTATTGTAGTTCAGAGAACTTGGAGAAGTCACGGGCAGAGAGAATTCTAGGTTGGACCTTGGGTGGTTTGTTTTGCCATATACAGAAGATTGGGGAATGGTCACTCAGGGAGTCTGCCATTTTGCCTGCACTCTGTATATTAGTGGGGTTAGACACCAGAGCCCAGTCAAGGGTGGTGTGGTTCCCAGTTTTGTAATTAAGTCTGGTTGGTTCAGAGATGACCTGCGTCAGACCTGCTTCATGGATAAGTGACTTCGAGGCATGACCAGGGTCCTGGGCCCAGTTAATATTGAAGTTGCCCAGGATTAGTTGCTCCATTGTTACCTTGATAGCTGTATTGTTTGCGATGGCTTCAAGGGATTTGAGAGCTGATTTTGGTGGGTGGTAGATGCAGCCAATTGTTAGTTGTTTGGCGTGCCCTAGGGTTATCCGGATGTATATGCTCTCTCCCTCAGCAGTAGGATTAGTCTGCAGGGGTAGAGGTGACATGGAGAGGTCATCCTTAGCATAAATTAGGACTCCATCCCCTTTTTTGGTTTCTCTGTCATTGTGGTAGCTATTGTAGCCCACGACCTGAATCTCGTGGTCATGGATGTGAGCTTTTAGCCAGGTTTCAGAGATGGCTAGTAAGTCTGGTCTGTAGAGGTCCAACCAGGCCTGGACTTCATGTATTTTGGTCTAAGACTACATATGTTCATATGTGCTATCTTCAGACCCTTGGTGGCCACCCATTGATGGTCCTGGGGGGATGCTACCAAGGTATTGGGTACATATGGGCCAGGGTTAGGTTGGATATCACCTGATAGGAGAAGTAGCAAGACTAGTAACCTGAGCAGTTTAGTGCTAGGTATTGAGATGAGATGTCTTCGACACATCCTGCTTATATAGTAAAGCAGGTAATAGCATACACCCTTTTTTATGATCTCATGATCTGTTAAGAGACTAGATATACTTGAGATAGGGTAGCTGCTAAGGAAGTCGTGTGGGGGGATATTATGTAGATTGCTCACTGGTTCTGGGGGGAGTGGGTTTATGAGCCTGTTCACCCATAGTAGGGTCAGTGAGTAGATTATGGCAAGTAGTACACCCCTATTAGGAAGAGGGACACTTGGGCTCCTAGTACACCTAGGAGGACAGAAGGAAGCATATACTAAGTAAGGCATTATTATTGGATGATGTCAGTGTAGTGTAGGTAAGAATAGGGTGCTCAATGTCTATCTGACTTGAGTCTGAAGGGTGGATGGCAGACATTGAGGGCTTCCTATTTGCAGCTGTGGAGCTGTCACACAGGCAGTTTTAGGGAAGTTGTCAGCCTGTTCAGTGAAGCTTAGGGTATTAATACACAATAGTACTTTCTGGAATCTAACACCAGTTTCAAGGGCCCACCAACCACTTTTTTGGTTTCTGCTGTTGAGATTATCCTCACCCATAATGTTTTCACTTTTAACAATAAAAAATGTTTTTGTTTGTTTTTGACACGATCCCTTGTCCATCCACTCGGATCCCACATTTCATCATTGCACAGCATCAGTCACTGAATCCATGGCACTATTAGCTCTCTAGCACAGGGGCTTATGCCCTTTTCTTATTAAATTTGTTGGTGTTGGGTAAGCATTAGATTTCTTTAACCTTCCTGTTATTATGGTCCATTTTTAATTTTTCCCCCTTCACATGCACCTTTCAGCACTGTATTTTTTTACTTCAATTACTTTTATTCTTTTCCTTTATATACATACATTTTCTATTCTCACTTCTAGGTGTTTTCTGATTTTAGCAATTTGGATTGTTAATTAGTTACAGCACCATTCCTACATGAACACCGCTTGGTGCTCTTCCCTGCCAGCGCCACCCCAAAACCCCAACCCTTATCCTAATTGTGCTTGATGTCATTGCACCTGTCTCTATATGACCCAGGTCTTCTCGCTTGAGACCCCTCTGGTTTGATGGCACTCTCAAGGAGATGAAGATCTCAAGTGTCGGAAGTTGGAGCATTGCTGGTGGAGGACCCCATCTGAGGTGTATAAACTGCCTTTGAAAGCTCACTACGGTGACTATCAAAGGGCAATCAACCATAAGAAGGCACAGTTCCCTTCCAGGAAGATTGCCGCAGGGAGGAACAGACCAGCTCAACTCTTTTGGACTGTGGACAGGCTACTTTACCCTGCCTGTCTACAGCCAAAGAGAGCATGTTCAGTCACTTTGTGCGAAGAGTTTGCTCACTTCTTCTCTAACAGAGTATCCTCTATTTGGTCCAGAATCTCCCCAGTGGGACAAGATCAGTCCTGCAGTGTTAGGCTTTATGGAAGCAGAGGCACTCCTATTTTCTGGGAGGAATTTCAGCTAGTGGGGGTGATTGAAGTAATCTTGAAGCTGTGGCCAACCTTTTGTGAACTGGACCTGGGTCCTACCCATCTCCTAGAGGGATCCGCCAAGTCCGTTGGTCCAGTGTTCACCGAGATAGTCTGGTGCTCGCTCTTGGAGGAGTTCTTTTCCAATGCCCTGAAGCAGGCGCTGGTAAAGCCCTTTGGAAGAAACCATTGTTTGACCCTGACATCTTGGTGAATTATTGATCTATCTTCAACCTTCCATTCCTGGGGAATGTTGTTGAGAAAGTGGTGCCTCTGCAGTTAGTGGCACACCTCACGGCCTTTGACATCTACAAGCCATTCCAGTCTGGATTTAGGGCTAAGCATAGCACTGAGACTGCACAGAATACATAGAATATGTAGAAGCTGTTGGCAGATAAGGACTGCCAGGCCCATCTAGACTGCCCCTTTGCACTACCTGCGTGAGCAGCTAGTGACCCTACCTGGTCACCTGGTATAGCTACTCATTCCCATCGCTAAGATGCCCTTATTCCTGTCCCATGCATGCTTGAATCCTGTTAATGTCCTCACCACCACTACTTCCTGGAGCAGACCATTCCATACATCCACTACCCTCTCTGTGAAGAACTACTTCCTTACATTCCCCCATAACCAACCACCCTCTAGTCTCATGTCATAACCTCTTGTCCTTGTACACTAAGTGGGAACAGGCCTTCCCCTAAACCTCATTTACACCCTTGAGGTATTTGAAAGTTTCCATCATATTGCCCCACTCTCACCTCTGTTCCGGTGTGTACATGTTGAGGTTCCTCGCTCTCTCCTCATATGGTTTATGGTGCAAACCCCCCATCATCTTAGTAGCTCTCCTCTGCACCATCTCCATCCTATCAATATCCTTGCACAGGTGTGGCCTCCAGAACTGCACACAGTACTCCAGATGTGACTTCACCAGAGTGGAACTATTACCACCCTCCTTTGACTCATAATTCCTAACATCCCATTGGCCCTCCCCACTGCTTTGGCTACCTACCTGTTGGGCTTCAAGTCCTCCATGAAAATGATGCCCAAGTCCATCTCCTCCTTAGTGACTGTCAGCAGTTGCCCACTGATTCTGCAGCTCTCCCCAGGGTTTCTCCTTCCCACATGCATGATCTTGCATTTCTTGGCATTAAACATTAGCTGCCACACCACAGACCAGTTCTCTAATTTCTCAAGATCCCTTCTCATTCTTTCCATCCCTTCTGGTGTATCTACCCTGTTGCAGATCTTAGTGTTATCCACAAACAGGCATACCTTCTCTTCTGGTCCTTCCACTATGCCACTTATGAATATATTAAACAGGACTGGGTCAAGGACTGACCCCTGAGGTACCCCACTGGTCACCCTCCTCTCTTTTGACTGTATCCCATTTACTACCACCATCTGCTTCCTGTCCTGCAGCCAGTTACTGATCCAGTTTGTCATTTTATTGCCTACCCCTTTGCTGGCAAACTTATTCACCAACCTCCTGTGTAGTGCAGTGTCAAAGGCCTTATTGAAATCCAGATATTTTCCTCCCCCTCCCCTTGCTCCACCACTCCTCATGTCCTCCACTCCCACCCCCTCTCTTACTCTTCCCAGCCCACACTCCCACATCTCTTCCTACACCTTGCTCCCTGTTTGTCTTGACAAAGCCTACTTGCTGATATCAATGTATTGCATGCATTTTCCTGTGCCTGAAACTGATTACCATGATGTGTCTCTGTTGTTTTACATTGACTGTCCATCATGATTTTGTGTCCATTGTGAGTTTTGTACCTCCTATTTACACTTTATTGTACTGTACTTTACTGTCCTGTTTAATCTGTTGTCCTTTCTACTGACGTGGAACTTTTGTAAAAGAGCTCTTAACTCAAAGGTATATGTAATCTGAGACTTAAATAAATAAAGATATGCAATGTCTACTGCTCTGACCTGGTCCACTGCCTTTGTCACCCAGTCAAAAAAAATCTATAAAATTTGTCTGACATGACTGTCCTTTCGTGAAGCTGTGCTGCCTTGAATTTAGCTTCCCATTTACATAGAAACAGAGACTTTGATGGCAGATAAGGACCGCTTGGCCCACCTAGTCTGCCCATTTCCCTACCTAGAGGATAAGCTGCAGATCATATTTAACCAACAGCCTATTTCTTCCTACCCTCCACAAAAATTGCCTTATGTCTGCCCCATGCATTCTTGAATTCTCCCACAGTTTTAGGCCCCACAACCTCCCCAGGAAGGCTGTTCCATGTGTCCACCACCCTCTCTGATGGAATGCACCCCAGAATTATAAAATAATTAAGAAGAGAACTAGTGACATCACTGACTACCCTTTTTAACAAATCATGGGAGGATGGTGTGGTACCTGAGGACTGGAAGAAGGTGGATGTGATTCTCCTTCACAAAAGTGGGACCAAGATAGAGGCAGGAAACTACAGACCTGTCACTTTGACCTCTGTGGTAGGGAAAGTGATGGAATCACTTCTGAAGGAAAGAATTGTTGAGTACCTAGAGGCCAGTGGGGCACAGAAACCAAGGCAGCATGGGTTCACAGCAGGAAGGTCATGTCAGATGAATCTAATTGATTTCTTTGAGTGGGTGACCAAAGTAGTAGACCAGGGAGGGGCTATGGACATGGCCTACCTAGACTTTAGAAAGGCATTTGACACAGTCCCACACAAAAGATTAGTAGCCAAATTAACCAGCCTGGGAGTGGGTCCCAGGGTGGTAGCCTGGGTAAAACATTGGCTGAACAACAGGACACAGAAGGTAATTGTAAATGGAGTCCACTCTGAAGAAAGAGGGGTTACTAGTGGGGTACTGCAGGGTTCAGTACTGGGTCCAGTCCTTTTTAATGTCTTTATAAGTGACATTGCAGAGGGACTGGAAGGAAAAGTATGCCTCTTTGCAGATGACACAAAGATCTACAACAGGGTTGATACACAAGGAGGCATGGAAAGGATGAGAAGGGACTTGGCAAGGTTGGAGGAATGGTCAAAGTATGGCAGCTTGATTCAGTGCAAAGTAATGCACCTGGAAACAAAAACCCTGGGAAGATTACACAGTGGGGGAGGTAAACAACAACAAAATGGAAAGGGACCTGGGGTAATCATATCAGATGACCTTAAGGTTGGCAAGCAATGTGAGAAGGTGGTAGGAGGGCTGGGGAATACTGGGATGTATAGGGAGAGGTATCACCAGCAGAAACAGGAAGTTGTTATCCCCCTTTACAGACAGTTGGTGAGACCCCATGTGGAGTACTGTGTCCAGCTCTGGAGACCCCACCTCCGCAACGACATAGACAGGATGGAGGCAATCCAGAGGAGGGCAACTAAAATGGTGTAGGGTCTGCACCAGAAGACATATGAAGAGAGACTTAAGGAGTTTAACATGTACACCCTCGAGGAAAAGAGGGAGAGGGTGGACATGATATAAGCTTTCAAGTACCTCAAGGGAATCAACAAAGTCCAAGTGGGTAGAATCTTTCAGAAAAAGAGGTGTGTAAGAACAAGGGGGCACAATTTGAAGATAGAGGGGGGACAGATCAGAGGTAATGTGAGGAAGTATATTTTCATGGAGAGGGTTGTGGATGCAAGGAACGGCCTTCCAGAGGAGGTTTGGAGTTGAAAACTGGGGAATTCAAGAATGCATGGGACAGGCATAAGGTAATTCTAGGGGGTTGGGGTAGGAGAAAGTAGGCTGTTGGTTAACTAGGATCTGCAGCTTATCCATTAGGTAGGAAAATGGGCAGACTGGGTGGGCCAAGCGGTTCTTATCTGCCGTCAAATTCTATGTTTCTATGTTTCTGTGTATGACATGATTGCCCTGCCAGTTACTTGTGCATTCCTCTATTGTCTTGAGCTAACAATGTTTTGAAAAAAAAAATCCCAAGCACTCAAAATAAATTAATACAATTGGATCACATAACATATGCTTCCAAATTCCAGAAAACCTAGAAAAGAACCACATTATCTGAACTCTAAAGACTGATAATCTTTGGCGTGAAAGGGTTTTTGTTTAGTTTGGTGTCCCTAGTTTGACCTGATCAAGGCCTTGCTTCACCAGATTACTCAGCTCCAAACTTCAGTCGCCCACAGTTCTGGCATAGCATAAACTGTGTCATAATAAAAGCTTGAGCAACCTCTCAACTTCAGAGAACACAGACTTTTTTTTTCTTGTCCATGCTAACTTAATGCAGTGCCAAAATGGGCTGTGCCATTTTAGTATCAGTTTACAAGTATTTACTGCAGTGCAGTTAGATCTGTAGTAGTCCATTTAAGGTTGCCTATAGACTGATTTTAATCATATAAAAACAACCCTGGCCTCTTGCTAAGAAAGATTTACCCTTTCTAGGACTTGGGTTTCACCTAACAACTGCATGCAGCTTAGAGGTGTCAAACAGGTCAGATCACAGATGTGGATTAGAACAGATAAGCATCAGCTAGTTTAACAAATTGTATCCCAAATACCGATTTTTTACTGAAGTCTCTGGCTCTGATGCAGCCTAGTGTTTGAATTACAAGTACATTACAGAATATACTGAAAGCATAAATGAAGTAAATTTGTTTTTAAAGGTATAGGATAGCCTGGTGATGCAATTTGATAGAAGATCCACTTTTAAGAGTGGATAATATTTTGGTAGTGAAACCACAGAATGCCATGTAAAGATTAACCTACAACAGAGCGTGGATCTACTTGGGAATCAATCAACGGCTAGGGTGGGGGGGATGAGCCACGAAGCCGCAGGCCAAGTGGTTCCAACCACCCAGCCATTGATTAATTCACAAGTAGCCCCACACTCTGTCATGGGGTAATTCACTTGTAACATGGGGAAGAAAAAAGGGTTCGGCTCACTTCTGAGAATATTTTGTTCCCCATGTTACAGGTTGTAAGACCTTATTTTAGCACTTTTAGCTGGTGTTTCTCAACTTCTGGTTGCTTTTGAGAATCAGGAACATCAGTAGATTTCTGATCGTAAATACTTTGCTAAGTCTGGGATATGTCTGACATTTAGCTTCTTTGCCTTGTGTTTTGCAATTGCTCTGAATACTGCATTCTGTTGAAATGTTCTGTGTGGGCGTGGTCTTCCTCTGATCTGTGTGCTCTCTTCTGTCTGTAGGTGTCTCTCTTCCTCTCTATGTTTGCCTGGGCATTGTTGTCTGTGCAGGAAAGTTCCATGGCTTGGGAGAGTAAGCGATAAGTGGAGACACGGCAGTGTTATGTGGGGCAGGCTGACAGACAGTGGAAGAGAGGCAGAATAACAGTGGCCTCTAGAAGCAGAACAGAATTCCTTTTGTTTTTTTCCTCTCTGTCTATCTGTCAGTTTGCATTTGAAGGTGCCATGGTGGAAATATTGCATCCCGTTATAGCCGCCAGTCACCTCCCATACCCTGGTGCCCCCTCCCAAGGAAATACAGACAGCAGCTTCTGCTTCTTTCCTCTCTCTCCACTGCTGCATGCCCTTGCCTTTGTGTGATTTTTCATTTGTGAAGCATGTGCGGTGGAGAGAGAGAGAAAGAGAGAGAGAGAGAGAGACAGACAGAAGTCCAGTAGGTAGAGCGAGATGTACATGATCGAAGAAAGAGAGGAAAAAACAGAGACAGCGCAGTGTCTTTTTCTGTGCTTCACCATTGCAGCAGTCACCGTTTCCAAACTATGTTCAACTCGCATGAGCACCATATATGAAACATTAACATAACTACATTCTCAAATAATAAACGTAGTTCTAGTGGTTAATGTGAGTGCAGAATGATCAGTGGATTTCAGAAAGTACGTGCGGCCGGAGAACGACACCATACATTAATTCTAGTGAGGCCATGCATTAATTGAGAATTAATGCATGGTCACCTGATGCAGGTTCTCCAATCAGGAATAACCCTTTTTCTTCCCCATGTTACAAATCAAATCAGTGCATCTATGCTTGGATTATCTTATCTTCAGTATGCTGTGACACAAAGCAAGTGCTCAGGATGTGCAACCCTTATGTTTACATTTCAGCTGTATAACTATCTTTCTTATGTGTCTGTTTTATAATGCCAGTACTCTAGAACATTTGTTTAAAAGGCTAAGAACCGCATTGTGGAGGGTGCTATACCCGGGTTAGGTGGAATTATGAAATTAACAGCAATAAATAGTATCAGCTGAACTTATAAGACAGGTTGGTATCAGCAGGGACATATCCAGCCACAGTCCATCTGGTTGAAAGCCTGGTACAGTCATCCTCAATCCACACTTACCTTCACCTTGAAAGTAAGAAAAAATATATGATTACAAGAAAGACCTCAATATCACAGTCAGCGAATCCACCTGTGATGGGGCAATACTTGACTTCAGACTTACTAATAGGGACAGTGTTGCAAACATTAAGGTGGGAGACCACCTGGGGACTAATGATTACCACTCAGTGTGGTTCAATATAAAGACAGCTGTGGAATCGAACCACACAAAGACGAGAGTCTTGGACTTTTGTAAGGCAGATTTTGTAAACATGGGTGAATGTCTCAGGGATGATCTGATGGGGCCATGACCTGGGTGGAGTGGAGGAACAGTGGATGAAGCCAAACAGGGGGCATAGTGAAGGCAACAAACATCTACATCAACACGTGAGTAAAAGGAAGAGAAAAAAAGACCACTATGGTTCTCGGAAAATGTGGCTGAAAAGGCAAAGGCTAAAAGGGTGGTATTCAGGAGATATAAGGAGAGAAGGATAGGGAGGTGTATCAGGAGAAACAGGAAGAAGCAGGGAAAGCAGCAAGGAGCGCAAAGGCACAAACTGAAGAGAGAATAACCCAAGTGGTAACAAAGGGGCACAAAGACTTTTAGGTATGTAAATGAAAAGAGGAAGACCAGGGAAGGGATTGTAAGGTTAAAAAGGGATGGGGGTTACAAGACATGAAACAGCATGGATTCATGGCTGGGAGGTCATGTCAAATGAAGTTGATAGATTTATTTGATTGGGTGACCAAATAATTTGATTAGCGTGGAGTGGTGGATATGGCCTACTTAGACTTCAGTAAGGCATTCAACACCATTCCACATAGGAAACTATCCAAGCTGGGTAGCTTAGGAGTGTGTCAAAAGGTGGCACCCTGGGTAAGAAATTGGTTAGGAGATAGGCTTTAACAGCTTTATAGGTGACATTACTGAGGTGCTGCAAGGGAAAGTCGGCCACTTTGCAATAGGGTGGATACTCTGGGGGTGGAAAGGATGAGAAGAGACCTTAGAAAAATGTAGGACAGGCCAAATGCATGGCAGCTGGGTTTCAATATGAAAAAGTGCAAAATAATGCACTTGCGGCACAAAAAGCCAGAGGCAGGGTACAAAATAGGGGGAGTGTCATTGATGACAACCAAGCAGGGGAAAGAGACCTAAGGTTAAAAATCTCTGATGACCTAAAGGTGATCAGGCAGTGTGACAAGGCAGTTGGGAAGCCTAGTGGGATGTTGGGGTGCATAAGGTGAGGTATCTCTAGTAGAAGAAGGGAGGTGGTGCTTCCTCTGTATAGATTGCTGGTAAGACATTACTTAGAATACTGTGTACAGTTCTGGTGGCCACATCTCCAGAAGGTCATAGACAGAGTGGAGGCAGTCCAGGGGAGAGGAACAAAAATGGTGTAGAGTCTGCATTAAGAGGTCCTATGAGGAGATGCTAAAGGAACTCAACATATACACCCTGAAAGACAGGAGGGAGGGGGGATATGAGAGAAACCTTTAAATATCTCATAGCATGGAGGTAAATTAGGTACAGAAGTAAAGTATTTTTTAGAAAAAATAGGTGCACCAGAACAAGGGGACATGCTATGAAGTTGGAGGGTGTAGATTCAGGAGAGATGCGAGGAAGTACTTCTTCACAGAAAGAATGGTAGATTCCTGGAACAGCCTACCAGCCAAGGTGGTGGGAGCGAAAACAGTGATAGAGTTCAAAAATGCATGGGATTGGCATAAGGGAATATTAGTGGAACGGACTCGGGGGAGGGAGAAAGAGCCAGAGATTAAGTAGGGTCTACAGTGATACTGTAGGTAGGGGGAAAATGAGCAGACTAGGTGAATCAAGTGGTCCTTAACTGCCGACAAATTCTATGTTTCTACATCTAAAATGTTATGGGACAGATATTCAGACTTTGTGCACCCCATTTGCTGATGCAAAATAGTCATTAGGTATCCACTACTAATTTTGATCTGCCAGTGTATGCCCTCCCCCCAACACACACACACACACACACACACACACACACACACACACACACACACACATATATATACCCCTATATCATAATAACAGGATAGGGACCTTGTATGCCTACTAAAACAAACCATATTGTGATCTGGATACAAGACTACATTCATCTAGGAATAGTGAATCCAGGCTGGAAACAAGCAATTGCTACAAACACCCATCTGTTCAACTAGTGGACCACAACAGAAATAGAAATTTTAGTTCACTGTACAAATTAGATGCTGTTGGAAAATACAACTGTTAAACAAACCTTATAAACTTTGGGGGGAAAGTAACTGGAGGTCAAATGTGTAACAGCACCATTGACTCAAACTACAGTACGAGTTTGACTGTTTGAAACAGTTTAATTTTGATTTGTTTTGAAATACTAACTTACATGTCTCAATTTACACTGCAATAAAGATCAGAACCCATACTTGATAACAGTCAAAAACAGATAAAAAACAGTTTAGAATTGGCCCATATTGTCCATGAATTAATGGATAACAGTTATTTTTTCTGAAACTTAGCTTTCTATCTGCACAAAATTGTCTTTTATTTTTTTTTTTTTTGCCCACACAGCTTGATTCTGCTAAATTGGATTTGGGTTATTAAAGGGAGACACCTCACCATCCCCATGACTTGTGTAAGTGCAGTTTCATACAAAGAGTCTTCATGTCACGTGCCTGAATTGGGAGAGCATTCTCTTTTTATGTTGTCTTGAGCATGTGCAAGCAACATTTTGTGGTAGTAGGAGAAATGCAGAGGTGTGTCAGCTCTGGCGAATGCAGGGCATGCTTTACTAGGTGTGTTCCTCATTCTCCAATTAGCCAGCATGCTAGCGTGCTAGTGGTGACACGTATTATGCAAAGTGCCACCAATGTGAAACAAATGTGGTGCTGCAATCGGAGACAAGCTCGTCATGCAGCGGCACAGATGACATGCCTCCCCTACGCGCCTTGCCTGGTGAAACATCTCAATAAACATGGTGGTGGCTCCCACCATCCGCCTCTCACAATCCCCAGAAAAATGACTTTGTGGTTGTCCAATCCCCCTGTCAGTATGCCCTCCCCAGTTTAATTTGTTTGCCGATGGGGGTGCCCAATCCTCATCGGCATCATGCTCCCCCAACACAGACACACTTTCTTTGATGATGGGGTGCCCAATCCCCATCGGCTTCAGACCCCTCCCAAAAATAAAAACAGGTGGCAGACTGGAGCCATCCCAGTGTGCCCAAATGTATGTTTTGTAAAACCTGGAAAAAACCTTCCCCAATTTTTTTTATTTGTCTCTGTAAACAAGAAAACAGTCCCTCATCATCAGGATGCCCTCCTCCTCAACCGCACCCACCCTCTGTGCACCTCACCTCCCACCCCCCCACCCATACTTACCTTCGGAGGTCCAGCATTGCGATTTTCGTGGAGCGGGAGACGTCTGAACTCTTCAAAAGCCGACCATGAACTGAAGAAAATCACGGTGAGCTGTATAATGGCATCGATGGGGGGGGGGGGTTCAACTTAGGTAGATATCTCAGCCATTTTCTGACTTTTGGCTCCAAATTTTCAACATGGGGTTCTTGGGACCCCAGCTCATGACCACTGACACTGTCATTTTGTTACTCAGTCCCAAAAGGTAAACTTGCAGTCACTGCACAGAATCACCTTTTAGGACTGATTCATGAAGTGGGGTCCCAAAAAGCATATGTTAAAAATTTGGCAAAAGAATTACAAAAATGACTGCTACAAGCATGCGTTGCGCAGTTTCCATGCATGCTCATAACTTCGGCTATTTCTAATATTTTCACTCCATATTTTCAACATTGCCATTTTTCTCACCTCCTTATGAACAGTATAGCTGTCATTTTTCACATCCTGCCCAAAATGTGTTTTCACACATGTGGTGCACAATGGCGTGGTCGCTGTGGGAATCAATGTGCAGGACAGATTAACAAAATCACAGTGATGCTGTTCATGAGCAGAGGTCCCAAAATGCCTGTGTGGAAAGTTTGGAAGAATCCCCCAAATATTTGTGTTACGTGCGTGCATTGCTCAGTTTCTATGCACGCTCGTGACTTAACCAATTTTTAATATTTTCATTCCAGATTTTCAGCACTGTCATTTTTTTACACCTCCTCATGAACAGTACAGCTGTCATATTTCAGCCGCCTGAAATGTGTTTTCACACTGGTGCCAAATGGCGCAGTCAATGTGCAAAATCACCTTTCGGCTAATGAACTGATACTGCCACTGCTCATGAGGTGGGATCACAAAAAGCCCATGTTGAGCATTTGGAGTGAAAATACCAACACACGCCCGGGGCATTAGGGTTTCCAATCGTAATGCCCTACCCCGTAGAGACTGACAGGCATCAGGGGTGTGACTTGGGATTGTCGGCTGTAATGCTCAAACCATTCCACCCCCACCCCCAACCTGCAGCCACTGACAGGCATCGAGGTGTGCCTTGAACTCTTCAGCCCCGCAGCTCACCCCATTCTCCTATACTGCTCCCATCTCAGTGTATTTCCTTATGGAATGGGGTGAGTGTAAGGCCCAAAGACCCCAAGCACACTGCGAAAACTTGTCGGTGTCTGCAGGGTAGGGTGAAGTGAAATAGCATCAGCATTATGGCTGATGACCCAAAGGCAAACCCCAATGACTGTCAGCCTGTGCAGGGTGGGGGTGGGGTTGGCGTTAGTTCACTACTTCACTGCCAATCCCATTATGCATCTCTCTAACTCCTGCACTCCCAATGCCAATGCCAGCAAGACAACATTTGGCACTGAAAAATACTTGTTTCAAGGTGGTACAACTTTTCATTATCAGGCCTCCACTCTTCAAGCAAGGACACTTTTTTGCTTAACCAGTTTAATAACTTTTTCTAGCATGGTGTCATCTGTAGTTTTAAAGGAGTAATGCTATTTGATTGGAATTTAAAGGTGTTTAAGTAGAAATGAAACTGAATAGTACTTTCTGTTTTATTTTATACTATTTATGAACCCAGGAACATCTAATTTCCAGTGGGATCCTGCTTCTACCCATTTCTTCTGGCTGCTGCAGTACAGAGGAATAAAAAGACTTAGCCAAGGTCACAGCATGTGTATTTGGCTCTAGCAAGGTCTGAACCTGCAATTCCTTTGTTCCCAAACCAATTTTAATCTTCTAGAACTGCAACATTCTCTATTTTATCACGAACATTTTATAATGAAGTCAAAACACAAGTCCCAAATTGGCTTTTTTTTTCATTCATTTTTATCCTTTTCCTCGCCGACAGGCTCACTTTGGCCCTCGGGCCTCCCACTAACCCTATTACCCACCATCCCTGGACCTTACCTGAGTGGCCACCACTCCTCCACAGATTTCCCCCATGCAGGGCCATGAGGGGTCCCCAAAGCCCCCTCCAGAAGCCACACTAGGTAGGCAGTCCCCATGTCCAGTAGGTGGTTTGGGGTCTGCAAGATGCCACGGGGCATCATCCTGCCATCAGCAGTGTTTTCCACTGTTCAGGATCCCAACCCATAGATGTTCCATGGAGGCAGTGGTCTGATGTTTGCACATCATGCAAACGTCCACGGTGAGATAGTATCCTCCACCCACAACTGCTGCCCAAGTCATGCCACTACATATGGTCACCTAGGTGGCGGTGATGCAGTGGAGCAGTCTGCCCACCCTCCCCAAAGGAGGAGAGCATCTGCCAGGACTGTCATTCAATCCCCCCAACTGACCCCCCGAGTGGCTCAGGCTCATTCCCAAACTCAGATTGCAGGCATGGTGACAAGTGAGGCATGAATGCCTCTGCCCTCTGTGCCACCGGGCCTGCCTCAGTCCCAAAAGAACTTGACAAGAAGAGGCTGTCTTTTCCCTCACTGTCTGGAAACCAGTAACTCTGGCAAAAGAGGCTCTGTTGAACCTATGCTATGACCACTACTTGACTGAAAAAAACAACCTTGGATTTTTATAACACTGAAAATAAAACAGAAGACACACTGTAAACTAAATGACTTGTGCCTAATTGCTGATGAGAAGCGACTGACTTACTTGATCTTTGAGGTCAACATCACTATGCCTCAACCAATAGAACACTATCAGTTACCTTACCCTTCGTCCATTTTCACTAAAATTTACTGTAACACACACACACACACACACACATATACACATATACACACACACACCGAGTCGGTTTAAGACCTAATGGCATCCCAAGCAGAAATACTTGTGGTGCCCCCTACACTGCTTCGCATAACCCCCCCATCCTCCCTTCTTCCCCAATCCACATCCAAAAAGTGATAAGAATTCTATGAATGTAAGTGTGATGACAACAAGAAAAAATTACTTACCATAGTAATCTTGTTTCTTCCACGGTATTGTTCTGTATTCCTAACTCTCTGCAGTCAGCCTCCTAAGTAGAACTGTCCAGAGGTAGAACGTCATGCAAATGATAAAACCTATCATTGGCTCATGCCACTTATTCAAACTTCTGCCCTTATCAGCTGCAACGTTCCACCAACGTATCAGATATCTAAGGAGCCTGCAAGGCGATTTTAACTATAATTATACCTATCTAGCTATCTATCTACAACAAAACTATACTGTCTAGTAGAAACTACAAATATTAATATAAACCCAACAACCCCCCCCCATGCCAGAATCGCCTGAAAAGGAAGGGAAGGAAAAACTCCACCCATTAGGGTTTAAACAACGTATGTCAGTGTTTGGGACTCCATATTTAAAAGCTCAGTTAGGAGTGCAGAGGCTTTGGTTCTGGAAGGGGAGGCAGGATGGGAGAATTAGAAATATAGAAGAATACCCTGGAAGAAACAAGATTACTATGGTAAGTAATTTTTTCTTCTCACCCCAGGTATTCTTCTATATTCCTAACTCTCTGCAGACTTCAAAGCAGTACCTTTGGAAGTGAGCACAGAACCTACTTTTTTGGAAAGAGGCTTTGCAGGATTGCTGTGCCAAACCTGGCATCACTTCTGGATTAAGTGTCTAGACTATAGTGGTTAGTAAAGGTGTGTACTGTCCTCCAGGTAGCTGCTTTACAGATCTCCACTAATAAAACATCTCTGACTGCTGCCATGGTTGCAGCTGTGCCCTTGGAATGAGCTCTCAGCCCTGCTGGGACTCCTTGCCAACTTTCGAATAGCAAAACTGAATGCACTGGATTATCCAGTGAGACGTGGACCTCTTTGAAGCTGGGTCACCTTTACCCACATCCCCATAAGTCAGGAACAACTGTTTGTCTTGCCCACAATCTCTGGTGTGGATCATGTAGTAACTTAATGCCCTCTTGACATCCAGACTTTGGAGTCTGCACTCACTTGAACTAGTATGTTCAGTGAAGAAGACTGGCATGGTAATGGACTGGTTCAAATGAAAGTCAGAGACCACCTTGGGGAGGAATTTTCTATTTGTTCATAATACTACCTTGTCTCTGAAAGAAAGATAATCCTTCTAGACACACAAGACCTGAAGCTCACTAATTCTTCTAGCTAGGTGATATCAACCAGAAAAAGAGTTTTTCAGGTAACATAGTTTAGGTGTGCCGAAGCCATGGGCTCAAATGGGGGCCTCATGAGCTGGGTAATGCATATGTTCAGGTCCCATGCTGGTCCTGGTTCCCTAATAGGTGGGTGGAAATGGCACAGACCTTTAAAAAAACCTTTGAAAATGGGACTGGATGCCATGGAGGTGCTCCTCCCAGCAGAAATGTAAGCAGATATTGAGGCTAAATGCACTTTCTTGGGAGATCAGTAGGTTGTGCCTCCTGGGTAGATGTATTGGTTTAGCTACAGACATGGTGAATCATAGAGGGTACCATGGCTGTCTGGCCCAGTCTGGTGCTATCAAGATCATTGATGCAGGTTGTGACCCGAGTTTGATCAGAACTCTGAAAATGAGAGGAAAAGGAAAAGCATATAGGCTTCTTCCTGACCAGTCCATTGTCAAAGCATCCCATGGGATTGTACCCTTGGCTAGTGGTCTACAGCAGAAAAGAGGCAGATGATGATTCAAGGGATGCAAAGAGATCTATCTCTGGTGTGCCCCATCTCCTGAATACTGCCTCCAGTATCTGCTAGTTGATGGACAACTTGTGGTGGGCCAGATTGATTCTGCTCAGGGCATCTGCTAGGGTACTGTCTTTCCCTGGCACATGAATGGCCTGTAGGGAGGCCTTCAGTGTGTAAGCCAAACTCCAGATCTTCACTGCTTCAATGTACAGGGGCCTGACCTTGTCCCCCCTTGCTTGTTTATGCAGTACACTGTTGTGGTGTTGCCTGTCCTGACCTGCACCATTTTTCCTTGCAGTAGTGGTGCACATGCCTTCAGTGCTAGGAACACTGCCCTCAGCTCCAACAGATTTATATGCTGGAGTGACTCTGTGCTGGACCAGGTTCCATGAGTGGTGTGTTCCCCTAAGTGGGCACCCCACCCTAACAGGGAGGCGTTGGTTGTAAGAATGGCTGATGGGGTTTCCCATTGAAAGGATACCCCCTCCCTAAAAATTGTCTGCTTCCTTCCACCACTGAAGGGCTTACAGCAAAGTTCTTGTTACTGGAATTGGTTTTGAAAGAGTGTCTTTCCTTTGGCACCAATGTGCACCAAGGTGAAACTGTATGTCTCTCATTTGGAACCTGGCACCCAAAACTGTGCCTGTTGTTGCAGCCATGTGTTCCAGAAGCTGCAAAAATTGTCTTGCTGGCTTTGGCTCGTTCAGCCTGAAAGAAGACGCTATTTGCCAGATGCGTTGCACTCTGTCCAGAGGGAGGAAGGCTCTTCCCTCTAAGGTGTTCAGTTCTGCTCCTATGAAGTGCAGAACCTGTACTGGAGTGAGAACAGATTTCTCCTGATTTACCAGGAACTCTAGTGAGTGTAACAGGTTTAGTGTTACCTGCAGGTGATCTTGCACATGCCTGGGTGAGATTCCCACCACCAGCCAATTATCGAGATGGGGAAGACTGATAAACCTAACCTTCTTAGTTGTGCCACCACCACTGCCAGATGCTTTGCAAATACCCTTGGGGCTGAGGAGAGACTGAAGAGTAGGGTTGCAAACTGGTAATGTCCTGATGGAAGTCTGAATCTGAGATATTTTCTGTGAGATTCTCTTATGGGCATGTAGAAATAGGCATCTTTCAGATCCAGAGATGCTAGCCAATCTCCCTTCTGAATGACTGGCAGAATAACTGCCAATGTGACCATCTTGAACTTTGACTTTACTAAGTACTTATTCAGTAGACTGAGTTCTGGAATAGGTCGCCACTCCCCAATTTTCTTTTTGGTGAGAAAGTATCTTGAGTAGAAACCCCTTCCCTTCTGCTGAGGTGGAACATGTTCTACTGCTTTTAACAGGAGGAGGCTTTGAACCTCCTTCTCCAATAGTTTCTTTCCAAGAGGGAAGCTGGTTTTGAACACCCTTGTTCTCAAGAGAGGGAATTACTTGAAACTTGGGGGCAGACCCTGACTCGCCACTTCCAGGACCCACTTGTCTGTGGTAATGGACTCCCAAGCCTGGAAATAGTGAGCCAACCTGCCCCTTACTGGGATAGGGCTGCGGGAGACGGCCTTGACCACTGAGTCAGAGATTCTGTTTTGCTTGGGGCTGGGCCTGGGTAGTCTGGAATCCCCTCCCGGAGCCCCTTTTACCCCTGTCTCTGAACTACATTGTCTACTGTGGATATTGCTGATATTGAGAGACAGCCTGGGCCTGATTAAAAAGGTCTGATGTAGGCTGCTCCACCTATGCCTCTCCTTCTGTATGACCTGTAGGAGAAGGAGGGTCTCTCCTTTGTCGAGTTGCTCTTATAGGTGGCCTTGTACTCATCCACCTTCTTCATATAAGCCTCAGTCTGTTGGCCAAATATTGAATGATTCTCCACAGGAAAATCCATAGTCTTAGTTTGGGTATCCTGTGTAAGATTAGTGGTCCAAAACCAGGCCAACCTCCTAAGAGCTATGGTAAGGGTCATCGATCTGGAAGCAGTATCACTGCCATCTGCTGCCATCTGAAATTGGTATTTTGCTGCTTCCAGCCCAAACCTGGCTATCTCAGCCAAATCATCCGAGAGGCCGAAGGAGCCTTATCTACCAGGCAATCCTGACTGCCACAGTGACTTTTGATACTGTGCAGAATAAGCCTAGTAAATAGCCTGTCTGACTCCCAGTGAGGATGCCAGGTAGCCTCTTAGCCATACTACCTATTTTGCATGAATCTTTCTCAGGTGGGTGTGATGCCACTGTCACCCTTTCCTTCTCACAGGCTGCTTGCTGGATTATCCCTTGATGGTCAGGGTGAGAGAAGAGGAACAAAGCCCCCTGTCTGTCCAGCTGGTACTTTTTTTCTGCCCTCTTGTCTGGGGGGGACAGAATTTGGAGTTTGCAAAACCTTAAACAAGTCTTTTTTGAAAACTTGTTGATAGGGAGTATTATCTTCTTTGTGGGCGTTAACCCCATCATTTTCACATATTTGGCCTCTTCCTCATCCTCTGTAACCTCTGTGGTAGCCAAATCAAGGGCTTCCACTATTTTCCTTATGAAGTGAAAATCAGAGGAAAAATTATCTGCTGTAGGAGGAGACCCAAATTCCTGTTCAGGTGAGATCTCAGCCGCAATAGGTTCACCCTCATCTACTTCAGGCAAATCATACTCCTCAAACTGCATCTGCTCCTGGGATGGAGTTGTGACAGAAGAAGATCCAGCCGGTACTTGAACCGGTGTAGGAGGAGTTGGAGCAGGTATAAGACCCTGCAAAGCCTGTATGGCCTTCATGGCCTGGGCAGTCTCTTCTGAGGATGGCAGGCTGTGAGGCACAGATGAAACCCCCTTGGTTTCTCAGTCAGGGGTTCAACATGCTTTTTTTCCTTTGTCTTTTTGGTAGGAACTGGGGAGTCAGCCAGTTCACCCACCTTTTTACTGGAAGCTGCGTCACCCTTGTCAGGGGTGCTCAGTTTGGACAGTGAGGTTTCATCTGCATGTTTAAAGGGTGTGGGTTGGTCAGAACCCATAGCACCCTTCTCAAGTTTTCTTTGGAGCCTTTGCAGCCTCTTGTCAATTGTCTTTTGTGGAAATGATTAGCAGATTTGGCAATCTGCAGAAAACTGTTCATTTCCAAGGCAGACCGTGCATAAACCATGCTTCTCTGACTTGGCAAAAACATCCCCACACTTTTTTTTTTTTTGCTTTTATCTTTCTCCCCCCTGGCCCTGGTCATCTCCTTGTCTAGCTGCCATCCCCATGTTTTGCTCCTTCAGGCACTCACCCCTGCAACTCCCATGGCTTACCCCCCATGGCAGGGCTGTGGGGAGCCCCCTACTCACCTGCCAAGCAGGATTCAGTTCATGGTGTTACCGCCAGAGATGAAGTGCCAGGGGACAGCCATCAAGCCACCACGACCAGCCACCAGGGTCTTTTTCCTACATATTTTCTCCCTTACGGGCATTCGCCATGCAGTGACACCGGCAATGGGCACATGCATGCACCCACACATGTCCCCACCAAGCATCTGCTGAGCTCCCGTCCCCCTTACTTGTGGCAGTGTAGCATCAAGCCCCAGCCTCTGCCAGCGGTCAAATGTGTGCCAACCGCAGATTGCCCCCCCCTTCCCGGAGATGAAAAACAGTCCATCAGACGCTCAATCCATCTCCTCCCTGCTGACCCCTGCTGGCTCACACTCATTCCTGAATGCGGATCACTGACGTGGCGCAAGGTGTGGCATCCAGTGCCTCAGCCCTCAGTGCCACCAGGCCAGGCAATGTCCCCACACTGAAGGCAGTTTTTAAACCCAGGGGTCCAGCCTTTTTCTTAGGTTTTTATGCCATCATCAAACTGATTAAGAAAAACAGAACCGCAAATAAAGTAAACTCTTTTTTTTTTCCGGTTGCGGTCGGTTCAGCAACTGGTGAAGGTTCCAATACTGAACCGAGAACCGAACAACTTGAACCGGGTTAGCAGTTCACTGAACCGGCTTGGCAGCTAACAAAAGCAAGAATTTATTTAAAATAAAATACTAAAAATAACTAAACTGAACTGGAATAAGAAATAAAAGCTCTGGAAAGGATCTAAAGCTTGGTTCCCAACAGTTATACCGAACCGTGAGGAACCGAAAAATTAAACCAAAACACTAAAATAAGCGCTAAACTAACAGTAGGAACTTAAACAGAAATAAAGGCAGCAGTAGGAATAATTAAAATGCTTATTTTCAGTGAAGAACCACCAAGGAATGACAGAGAGGAAGTCTCCAGGGCATCTTGACTTGTCAGGCAGAGAAAGAAATCTGATATGTTGGTGGAACATTGCAGCTGATAAGGGCAGTAGTTTGAATCAGTGGCATGAGCCAATGATAGGTTCTATCATTTGTATAACGTTCTGTCTCTGGGCAGTTCTATTTAGCAGCCTGACTGCAGAGAGTAAGGAATATAGAAGAATACCTTGGGTGAGAATTATGGTTTTTAGATTGACACTTTTTAGCATTTCAAGATGATTTCTGCTTACATGTTCTACTTCAGTGTGCCCCTTCTGTGCTGGCGCCCCAAGCGGCCGCTTGGTTCACTTGTGCCTAAAACTGCCACTGCACACAGACACACACACACACACACACACACACACACACACACAGTTTTGCAAATCTAAACATTTTAAACTGTATGGTTGCCCCTTACTGTGCATGGATTTCCATACACTCAATTCTTCTGTTGTAGGACAGTTCAAAGGACAAGAAAAGTTCATACCATTAAACACAGAAGTTTGTCAGGGCTTAGTTTCTCACTGAGACAGTACAAATATTGTGCTTTCCGCCGGAATAATTAGTAATACCTGTAAACAGTCACCACATTATGTGTGTATACAGCGAAGCACTTTCACTTGTCAGAAATTAAGAGACATTAAATCATTTTTTGTCTTACCCCATTTACTTGTAGATTTTCAGAACTCATGCAAACATTCAGATTCAATTTCCACAGGCATCACGGTGGCATCAATAATCCACAAAGTCTTTACTAGGCCATCAACAGATCCAGGAAGCCGCATGATCGACAAACAATCATACAGCATGTCGTTTTTTGGAGTGTGCCTTCATCAGTGCTGACTGATGCCCCAGTCCATCCTCCATTATATGACAAAGGTCATTTAATCAGTAGCTAAATTGTCAACAAGCAGACATTTGGACATAACTGTTAACAGTGACGCTTGGCCAGCTGGTTATGATTATTGTTTGATATTGGTAGTAAAAATAAATTGTCAGTGTATGAAATGTCAGTCTGTGAAATTTGGCCCTTTTAAATTACAAGGTGTCAGCAGCTGAAATCACAGGAGGTATTACACTGATCTCTGTAATGTAATTAACTTCCTTGAGAAATTGCATTTTATGGCCGTTTTATGACCTCATGCTTTCGAAGTTGGAAACTAAATATACATTTTATTACAACAGGACCAGGACGTCATTTAGCTGATTCCTGTTGGCTATCTCACACCTGGGTGATGGACTGCAGGGTTATAAACCTCAAAGGAACTGGTTGATCAAAGACTCATAATCTGAGAAATGGGTTTTTGCTGATGTCACATTATTAACATACCTACTGGTAGGAAATCATTTTTTGTAATTTTATATTCTAAAAGAAGGAGTTAGATGACTCACAGAAGGGGTGTGGAGACACAGAGTTTAAACTGATACTTGTGTCTGAAATGTAAGTCATATCATCTTGGGACTCTAGAGAGACACAGCTTTCTGATCTAACTTAAAACGCACTTCCAGAGGTAATACCTTAGACAGCAAAGGTGTAAATGTATTGTGGTAGGAGTTTTTGTTTTGTACTTTTCCCTTGTTCTTTAATGTGATTGTGAGCTCTTGAAATATTGTTCTGTGCTTACATTTTTCATATTTTTATCATCTTTTAGTAAAGTACATTTTCTTAAGATACTGCCTGGGTGTGTCTTCCAAGTTCTTTTTGCAAGTGATGTATACGTGGTTAAGTCTGACAGCTGTGTGAAGGGCTTGATGGTGCTACCAAACTAGGAAAAGGTAAGAATATACCTAAGGTCTCTTATAGAGTTAGAAAGGTTCATTTTGGAAGCCTGGCTAGGTGCTCCTGGCGAAAGACTGTACCACAATCCCCGAAGAGGGTACGTATCTGATCCTGTTCATTGGGTACACTAGCACAAGGTTCACAGTTTGAATTCCCCCAGAACTTGAGACTAAAGGTATTTCTGACCCAAAAGCAGACAGGAGGGTTACCCTGTCTGTCACCTGTTCACACTATTGTGCTCTGAGGTTGGCACTGTGGGAGCGAAGGGCCTGACCTGCAGAGTGCGTTTGTGACAAAGAGCAGTGTACTGTCAAATAATTATATTATAAATACCCACAACCTATATATACATATATACCTTCAAGATAAATTAGTGTTAAACCATTAGTTTCTCATTTAAAGAGCACCTTTCCTGCTCTTTTTAACATAGCCCCCCAAAAGGCATGAAGGAGCCTTACCTGCCTGCAAGTGAGATGGTCCTAAAAGTAGTGTTTTCATATTCCCCCATTTTGGAAGGGAAGAGAATGTATTTTGGCTCAGTGGAGCCAAGCTGCAGATCCCTTCCACTTCCTTATACCACAATCTTCCCACTTTTATGATGTCATTATATGGAGAGCATGGTGGTGCACTCCATAGACATGAATGGGGCTGATTTTTACAATCTGTTTTTTATGTTGTAGATGAACATCATGAACAAATCATGGGCACTGCTCAGCTAACAAGGTCCTTACTCACCCATCAGAGATGGTGGGAGCGGTGGGAGCAGGGAAGCTGCTGGGGAACAGTGACCATAACTCTGGTTTGAACTGGCCCTTAGAGCCGGCAAGCCACAATCAAGAACTGAAGTCCTTGACTTTAGAAGGGCTGACTTCGAACTGGTCAGGAATAAGTGAGTAGGGGTGGAGGACTTAGGTGGTGTGGAGGAGAGATGGGGAGTAATTAAGGGGAAAAATGTGTGGTCCTCAACTCCCAAATGTAGGAGACAGACTTCCATTTAGTATATTTTCATATTTTAATGTCATATTCGCTTCTCTAATACACTTGTTACAGTCCACTTGTATTTCCATATAAATCTCTCATTTTCACAAACTGTTTCATGTGGAATTAGCCTCTGTTGTTTCTTTCTAGCTCTCTTTCATATTTAACAAAAATTGTTACGTTTCAGGACCACCATGTCCCTTCATCAGACCACAGAGTAGCTCAGAACAGAAGCTGAAAAATTAATTAAAACAGTGTATTAATATTGCTGTCTCCAATAATTTCTTTATAAAAAAATATGTTTTTGTAACTCTAATACTTAAATATACACTTCATAGGTGGGCACAAACCTCTGTAATAATCAATTCCTGGCTTATTCTTGGCTCAATAGATCCATACAAAGATTGCCTGACTCAGTTCCTGAAACTAAACATCACACTGCCAACCCTCAAAATCCAATGCCTCAGTCAGTTATAACACCAAATCTTACATGAAATCTTTTGTAAACTCCACTGTCACACTCTGTATATTCTTTTTCTATATTAATTTAGCATCATGAGTTAAAGGAACTTTCGTTTCAATACTTTCTGTGTTAACTCGTAAAAATACAATGACCTTTTCAAAAATACAAGCATTTCAAAGCTTTGGGACAACGTGATGTGCTTACTTCTACTCCTTCAAGAGTCGGCTTAATAGCGGGTCCCACATTCATTTTCTTTGCTCAAAATGTAAGACGGCAATGCTCACATGAGTGCGGTGGTGTCTTACTCAATGGCACAGAATACATTTTGAGCAAAGAAAATGAATGTGGGACCTCCTATTACGTCGAAAATATACTAAATGGAAGTCTGTCACCTGCATTTGGGTGTTGAGGGCCACACCTTTTTCAGTAATCAAGTTTAACAGTTCCATTTGTGGCATTCCTCCCCCCCCTTTTCTTTTTTAAAAGAAAAACACAAAAGGGAATGGGGGGGCATCCTTGAGGCATTAAATGAATGCATAATAACAGTATCAAAGAAAAACAGGTTTAAGAGACTACTATGGTTCTCAGCAAGGGCCAGGGAGGCAGTAAGGGCCAAAAAGAAGGCCTTCTATAAATACAATAAAAAACAGGGGGGAGTAGAATGGGAGGATTATCTACAGAAAAATAGGGAGGCAAAGAGGGCGATTATGGAGACCAAAGCAGACACAGAGCAGCATATCAAGCAAGGGGTGAGAAACAGAGAGAAAAACAGTGTTTCTGATATATTAGTGAAAAAAGGAAAAAGGGTGGGAGAATCATAAGGCTAGTTAAGGGGGGGAGGGTGACAGAGAAGGATGAGCAAAAGGCTGCCATCCTAGATGATTACTTTTGCTCAGTTTTCACTAAGGAGGACAATGGGTCAATGCCAGAGAGTGACATCAAAGTGGAAACTAAGGGAATCCTGGAAATGAGACAGACATTGTTTACTAGTGAAAGGGTTCTAAAAGTGCTGGCTGCTCTTAAGATAGATAAGGTCCCAGGTCCAGATGGGTTGCATCTGAGGATACTCAAGGAATTAGCAGAGGAGCTGGAAGAACCACTGGTATGCCAGTTCAACAGCTCACTTAGGCCTGGGGAAGTTCCAAGG
This sequence comes from Neoceratodus forsteri, assembly GCA_016271365.2. Taxonomy (NCBI): domain Eukaryota; kingdom Metazoa; phylum Chordata; order Ceratodontiformes; family Ceratodontidae; genus Neoceratodus; species Neoceratodus forsteri. The sequence goes on from CM057458.1 coordinate 941,372,809, forward strand.
GACTGGAAGGCGGCAGACATTGTACCGCTTCATGGGGGGGGGGGGGTAAGGAGCAACCAGGGAACTACAGGCCTCTCAGTCTAACCTCTATAGTAGGGAAGCTGATGGAGTCACTGATTAAAGAGAACCTCATAAACTACCTGGAGAGCAACAGGCTCCAGGATAGTAAACAGCATGGTTTCATGGCAGGAAGATCTTGTTTGACTAACTTGATAGTTTTCTTTGATTGGGTGACAAAGAAATTAGACAAGGGCCACACTGTGGATCTGCTTTATTTTGACTTCAGCAAGGCTTTTGACTAGGTACCTCACAAATGATTGTTCAAGAAGATGGAAGACCTGGGTTCAGCTAAATGCATAGTGAACTGGGTGGGTAACTGGCTAGAGGGGAGGCAGCAAAGGGTGATAGTCTATGGGGTTAAATCAGAAGAGAGGGAGGTTATGAGCAGATTTCCACAGGGATCGGTCTTGAGTCCGGTCCTCTTTGACATGTTCATTAGTGACTTTGGAGAAGGAATCCAGGGCAGGTTGTGTCTCTTTGCAGATGACACAAAACTATGTGGGAGGGTGGATAGTGACAAGAGAATAAAGGAAATGCAGAGAGACCTACAAAAGCTAGAGAGGTGGTTAAAGGTCTGGCAGCTAAAATGCAGTGCTAGGAAGTGCAAAGGAATGCACCTAGGTAAAAGGAACCCCAAAACAGAGTACTAGATGGGAGGAGAGACACTTAGCACTACAGCTGAGGAATGGGATCTGGAAGTTATCATTAGTAAGTCACTTACACAATCGAGTCAGTGCATCTAGGCCTATAGCAAGGCTAACAAGATGCTGGGATAGGGAGGGGTATTGATAGCAGAAGAAAAGAGGTAATACTTCCCCTCTACAGATCTCTGGTGAGGCCTCACCTAGAGTACTGTGCCCAGTTCTGGAGTCCTCACCTCAGAAAGGATAAGGATAGGTTAGAGACAGTGCAGCACAGAGTAACAAAAATGATTCAGGGCCAGCAGGGTAAGTCCTATGAGGAGCACCTCAAGGCACTAAATATGTACTCACTGGAGACCAGAAGGGAGAGGGGAGATACGATCAAGACCTTCAAGTTCCTTAAAGCAATTAACAAAGTGAACTACGGGGACCTATTTAGCCTGAATACCAATTTGCGGTCACGTGGACACGAATGGAAATTAACAGGAGGTAGGTTCAGGAGAAATGTGAGGAAGTACTACTTTACGGAAAGGCTGGTGGAACCTTGGAACAATCTGTCGGCTGAAGTCGTGGGTGTGAAAACAATCGGGGGATTCAAGCAGGGCTGGGACATAATCAAGGGAATGGTGATTATTGGGGGTGACAGGACCAAGGAGGAGAACAGAGAGAGGATGGGTGGGGGGTTGTACCCTGAAGGAACAGTAGGTTCCAGGGATTATAGGGAACTTGGGCAGACTGGATACAGCATACTTATGTTGACTGATATTCAAGCACAGACTGATTTAAATTTTGCAGCTAAAATTATATTTATTTGTGTAGAACCTTATTGAAAGCAGTGCTACTTAGCTTTTATATATATAAAAAATCTTTTTCAATAATAATATTGTGTTCACACTATAAATCATACTGTTTTTTTCTTTTTTCTTTCTTTTTCCTTCTTTCTCCCCCCTATTTTTTCTAAATCACTGCATACCACATCAATTCAATTACGCTAAACCTCATTGAATCCTAAAACTGATGTGTATTAGCCACATTCTTGATACATAAGTCCAGAAATTTACCTGCTCAGTACTCACTATAAAGGAGCATTTTAAATTTGGGTCACAACTGTTGATGTACTGTAAGCAATAAAGTTTTTCAATTCTGACCCATCTCCATCCCTTATTAGCAGTATGTTGTCAATATAGCAGTTACATGCTATTATTGACGATTTTTAGTTATTCTGTTCTCAGTAGATAAATGTCTCTTCACAGCAACCAGCATACAAACTGGCAAGACTTGGGGCAAAACCCATCCCCATCACGATCCCTTTCTTTTGTATAAAATAATTATTGCCAAATAAAAGTAGTTGTTAGTATCCTGTCTGCCATCTCCAATACTAATTTTCTTGGAAATAAAAGAATTGCTTCTCTGTTGCAGAGAGAGGCTCTTATAGCCTGCTTCTCACCCTCATGGGGGATGTTCATGTACTAACCTTCTATGTCCATAGTAGCCAAAATACAATTTTTATTAATCTTTTGCTGGGGTCTTGGGTTGATTGCTGTTGATTTCTTCCAGCAGGTGCAGTATGTCTCTTGAATCTGCAAGATACGATGGCAAGTTTGTGACTGATGACCATGAAAATGGCCTATATTGCTACAGTATATTGAAAACATATTGTCAAAATGGAATAGAGACAGGTCAGACTTGGAAAACTTGATTACTTATATAAACAGTTGTGACCCAAATATAAAATTTCCCTATAAAGCGAGTACTAAGCCAGTAGGATAGCCCGTCAATACCACAACTGCCGAACGGTGACCTGTGACAACCGTGAGGGAATCACGGTACCAACAACTTTACATGACCAACAGTTCCCCCATCCCTCAGTGGTGCCCCCCCAAGAGTTGGAATCTAAAAGAAGGGGGTTTGGGGGCAAAGCCACTCAAAATGGAGGATGCAGGGGGCAAAGCCCCCCCACAAACAAAGCTATTTCTCAAACTGGTCACGTTGCTGGTTTGGCGCCCTTGTCGTGGGTCGCCGTTCCGCAGTCGCGGTTTAGACATGGAACCACAGGTGGAATTTCTAGACTTTTATATCAAGAAAGTGACTAACACACTACAAACATATTTTTAGGAAACCTATGGAAAGAAACTCCCTACTGGAATTTTCAAGCTGCCACCCAAGAAACTTGGAAGAAAATATTCCTGTGCTGCAAATGATCCGCATGTGTAGAAACTGCAGCAAGGACAATAATTTTGTAGTTGAAATGGGTAAAAGATATTTAAATAGACATTATGATCCAATGTGTGTTGCAGATGCCTGTGAAAGAGCAGCGGATACTGATGGATCTGAGTTGTCTAAGAACAAACCAAATGCTGATAATGAAATTGATATGCCAATAACATTTGTGAGGACCTACAATACTAAATCGAATGAAGTCAGAAAGTCAATTTTCAAACACTGGCATGTACTAAAACCTGAGGATACTTTCAAAAACTGACAGAAATCAAGAGCCAGCTATAGAAGGGGTAGAATCCTCGAAGGCAAAGTTGTGCACAATTTACATGTACCACACACAGTGACAGCAAACACATGGCTACCAGGCATGCCAAATGACAATTACTGTTCTAGTAACTGTGTGTGCTGCAATAACACTAGAAATGCTAAAATGTTTAAACACCCACATTTGGGGGACGAATACAAAATCAAAAGCATTATAAATTGCAATGCTACTGGAGTTATTTATTTACTGACTTGTTCATGTGTGACTTGTTCATGTGGGATGAGCTAAATGGGACAGACAAAACGATGTCTAAAGAATCGGGTTAGTGAAACAAGGCAGCCATACGAAGTAAGAATATGGTATACATAATGACAAAATACTTTAGGGAAATCAGTTGTGGTTCACCCATGAATCTATGCATTACAGGAATTGAAACAGTGACAACGAATTTGAGAGGAGGGGACTTTCTCCAAACACATGGCCTAAAATGAAGCCTGTTGGACCTTTTCATTGGAAACAAAAATACCAAAATGTCTTAATGATGATTTACATTTGCACTATTTGTTAAGAGCCTTTTTAAATTTATCCATTTCAGTCTGATTTCTAAATTACCTGACCAAATGTTTTCTGTTATGTCTATTCCATTTTGTTCGGAGCTTTTTCCAGAGTTTTGGATAACTGTATGAATTACAGATTTTCCTCCCTAAATATGAAAAGAACAGTAACGTAAGAACATACCATAACAGTAGACCTTCAAGGGAATCTCTGCCATCAGGTCACATCTATGGAACTTAGCTGTCAGGCATTAGGATCCCATGGAAGCTTTTCTACAGCAGTCTAGTAGGGGCCACCCACACCGATTTCAGGCTCTGATGTCACAGCCCTATATAAGCATGGGCAGCCCCACTCACTCCTCAGTTATTTAACTAGCTGAAGGCCATAGGAGACAGGAGTCCTACCAAGGAGTCAAGGAGAGAGAGAAAAGGTGCCCAGCTAGCAGAAAGGCTAGAGCAATGGGACAGCTGAGCTGAAGGCATAAAGAAACCTCCCTTTCCAGGAGAAGTACAACGCATCTCACCAGAAGACTCCAAGCCTTGGCTCTAGCAAGCAGAAAAGTGGCAGTTTTGTGTTGAGAGGGGACGCAAAAAGTTCCAACTGGATGATCCCACCTGTTGAACAGGTCTTCTAAAACTGAGGTCAGCAGTTCCCACTCATGCATTCTGGACTGTGACTGGCTGAGGCTGTCCACCAAAGCATTTTGGGTGCCTGGCACATGGACGGCTGGCAGCTCTAGACTGTGATCTAGAGCCCAGTACTAGATCATCATCACCTCCTGGCACAAGGGTTAGGAATGAGTCCCCCCTTGCTTGTTGATGTAATAGACTACACTAAGATTGTCCGACTGCACCAACAAAGGGCCTGCAGATAGATAGTTCTGGAAGGCCTGTAGGGCATACAGAATTGCCCACATCTCTAGAACATTTATGCTGAGGTGGGTCTCCCACTGGAACCAAATCCCCTGGATCTGATTAGGGCCTAGATGTGCTCCCAAACCCAGACCCGAAGCACGTGTGGTGAGGATTTGGTGAGGGGTGGTGATAAGAAAGGGGGCCCCTTTTAACCCTTGCTGTGCGGCAGACTGATATATCAGTCCAGAATTCCTATACATTCTAATTCTGTCGGCAGCCTAAGGGTTAAGAGATTGTCTGGGTCCATCCACCACTGAAGCACCTTGCATACTAGGGAAGAGACAAGGACCAGCTGATCCAGATCATCTGAATGTTGATCCCACTGGACCCTGAGGGTCCACTGCGGGATCATGTGCAACCTGTCCAAAGGGACGGTCAGAATCGCCGTGGCCATTAAGCCTAGCAACCAGAATCCCCTGGCTGGGACATATCAGCACTGAGCCACTGCCTGGGCCTGAGCTATGAGGCAGTCTGCCCTGCCTGTGGTAGGAAGACCTTGTTCTGAGTACAGTCCAGAACTGCCCCTATGTACTGTAACCACTGGAATGGGGTCTGCACAGATTTGGGCAAACTGACACTCACATTTTCCAAGTGCCCAGATGCCGCACTACCATGGCTCAGTGTGCATTCTCACACCGTGCACCTCTCTGGGTAAATGCACTGCCCCCTGATATCTCCTGATGGCTCCTCAATGATTGGCTCTTTTAAACAGACTGCACCAGCACCTCATTGATATGAGTAGCTGCATGTGCCCCCACTGAGGCTCAGCACACAGCAACAATCTGCCTCTAGCACTTATCTTTGCCTCTGTCATGACAGAATAGTAAAACTGCAGCACTTCGCCCACCCCCGTACCCCTCCCTAGCTCTGCCTCATGCCCCTTTGACTTCCCCCTACCCTTCTCCCTCCCTGCTCTCTGTGCTCTGCTCACCTAGCCCTCCCACTCCCAAAGTATCCTTCCCTATCCTTGTCTGCTTATCTTCTTGACGTGGGCATACATTGTACAATGCTTCAGCATACCTAGTGCTTTATGTTTGAATTCTGTAACCTCCACGTATATTTTTCTCAGTATTTGTATATTTGTGCACAGTATTGTACCTTGTTGTCTAATGTATCTGATGTGGAACCTTTCAACGAGCATCTACTCACAGGTATTATCCAAGGTCTCAATAAATAAAAGACAGTGGTTCCCAAGGAGTGGAGCAACTGCAGGGTGCATTCTAGAGTCAGCAAATGTAGTTCCCTGGACTGGGTTTTCAGTAGCCAATCATCCAAATAAGGGGAACACATAAAGGCCTTCACGCCTAAGGGCTGCTACTACAGCTGCTAAGCACTTGGTGAATACCTGTGGAGCAGAGGATAAGCCAAAGAGCAACACCCTGAACTGGTAATGCTCCCTCCTGGAAGAGGAACAGTAGGTGCCGCCTGCGAGGAGGGCAAACCATGATATGCAGATAGGCATCCTGAATGTCAAGGAAACATAGCCAGTCACCCTGCTTGAGCAGAGGAAGGATGCTGTGTAGGGTTACCATCTGGAACATTCTGTAATGGATGAAAAGATTCAGCTCCTCAAGGTCTAGAATGGGCCTCAAGTCCCCAGTTCTTTTGGGAACCAAAAAGAACTGGAAGTAGAACCCTTTGTTCCTACTTCCTTTGCCGCCTATGCACTGATCTATGGCCCTTTTGTGCAGCAAGGTTAACACCTCATTCCAGAGCACCACTGAGGATAAAAGGTGGGAATCATTGGAACATCTGGTGGCTGTTCCAGAAGTTCTAGAGCATGGCCCTGTTCGACTATCTGAAGGATCCTAGCATCTGTGGTAATGGTTCTCCAATGAGACAGGTGGAGGGAGAACTAACCTCCGACCACCACCTCCTGGCTTGAAAAAAGAGGAGGGACGTCTGGCAAGGAGTCAGGCTGAGATAGAGCAAGCAGCCTGCACCACTTCTCCTCCCCTGGAGTGCTTAGTAGAGGGACCAGTGGTGGATGAGGGGCCAGGCAAAGCAGAGATGGCCCTGTGCTTACCCTGATGCTTGGTTCCTGAGCCAAACTTCTGAGAGACCTTATCAAAGGAGGGCCTTGGTCTGCTCCTGGGCTGGGTACGATAAAGGGAGTGGACAGACCTAGTAGCCCTGCCAGAAGCCTGCAGGTCATTGATAATATCCTGGACATCAGGAACAAAAAGTTAGTGACTCACAAAAGGGGCATTCAATATCTTTCACTGGACATCAGCTGTGAAGTCAGAGAGTACCTTCTATGGCAAATGCCAGTGGCTGCTACCCTAGCTGTAGTATCAGCTGTGCCATAGATGGCTCTGAGGAGATGCTTTACTAACATCTTCCGAGGCCTGGAGAATTTTGAGAAGCTCTTGTCTCTGGGAACCCTCAGGAAAGGCCTGAGTATCAGCCTCGCCCTTCTTCCAGAGGGTATTCTGGTATTTAATCAAATGAGCCAAGTAGTTGGCAATTCTAAGGCCCAAAGTGAATGAGGCAAATGTCCTCTTGCCCCAAAGGTCAGTTCTCTGAGATTCCCGGTCGGGGGGAGGGAACTAAGGTGCTTGGGCACCTTACACCTATCATGAGTGATCTTGCTCACCACTGAGTCGGTTTACGGCTGGGCTGCATAAAAGGCAGCCCCAAAGACACCTGGTAAAGTTTATCAGCTTTTCTGGGCATGGCAGGTACCAGGTTGGGCCTATGCAAGGCAGCATTGGCAGCATCATGCAATGCTGGAAGCAGAGGAGGAATAACTTTGGGTGGAGATTCTGGGATCTCCAAGAAATCCACAAGATTCTTCATTGTGGCATTCTATTCCTCAGTCTGGAACCCCATAGTGGAGGAGAGCTGTTTCATAATGTTAAAGAAGGAGGGGTCCTCCGGGGGGGGGGATTTTGGGTGTGTTTGACTGAGTCCTCACTCCTGGAGGAGGCAGTAAACCTGTCAGAGGAATCTACCTCAATGTCTTCCTCCACATTCTGTTCCTCAGAGAGGATGAGATCAGGATGATAGTGCTCTTCTATATCAGCCTGTTTTGTAGCAAGTACCAGTGACCAGAGTACCGATGACTCTCTGGAAGGTGTGGGGCAGATAATCTGAACTGGCATTGACACTGAAACAGCACCCGGCAGTGAGTGCAAAGAAGGCCCAGACCATGGAACAAACTGTCGTATGAGAGCCGAGGTTACGGAAGTAAGAACCGCATTAAGGTTGATGGCAGGATAAGGAAGAATCATCAGCATAGGTATTGACAGAGAGAGTGAAGAGCTCAGCTCCAATGAACCGCCACTAGCTGTAGTAGAGGTGGCGTGGTCCAGCGCCTGTGGACCTCGTGATGCAAGAGGTCTTGATGGCAGGGCTGGGGTTGATGACCCAGAGGCTGACAACCCATCTGCAGCCCTAAGAAGGCTAGGAGAACTCTCATCCATGGATGGCATGATAGAATTCAAGGCCTGCATGGAGTGAAGCAGCAAAGTCGAAGCATTCAACGGTGTGATCCCAGGAGAAGAGGAGGAGGAAGAATCCTATGAGGATCAGGATCACCGTGGGGGAGAACGGTTCTTATGCCGGTCCTTATCCTGATGAGATTGTTTACCCAAGGACTTGTTCTGGGCCTTAGTGACCTGAAAGCCTAAAGAGGATGCCACAACTGGGAGAGGGGAGCCCCAGAAGACCCCTGCTCTCTGCTGGCTGCCTGTTGCTCCATAAAAATTTTTGCAGGGCTTCCTAGCGTCATTGCCAGGTGATGAGGTTAAACTTCACGCAAAGTTCACAGACAACAACATTGTGACCAGGTCTGAGACAGCAGACACAGAGTTTGTGATTGACAGTTGAAGAAATCTTTCCACAGCTGTAGCGACAGAAAGAGCTGACGAAGGCGTAATTCTAGACATACAAAAATAAAAGGAATCACTTTAAAATAAAGTGATTTGATGGATGAAAGAAAAGAAAAGAAAAGGTAAGTAGACTTTTGGCTGTCAAACTGAGTGACAAAGCTTCTGTGGAGTCCGTGTGTGAATGGTTGGTGGCAGGAAAGAACTGAGGAGGGAGCAGGGCCACCCATGCTTATATGGGGCTGTGACATCAGAGCCTGATGTCGGCACTGGCAGCCACTAATAGACAGCTGTAAAGAAGCTTCCATGGGATCCTAGTGCCTGACGGCTAAATTCCATAGGTGTGACCTGATGACAGAGATATCCCCGAAGAAGATCTAATTTTCTAACACTAACTTATCTTGTATATATAGGTTGTGAGTATTTATAATGTAATTATTTGACAGCACACCTCTTTTGGTGCTAACAAATATGTCCAGCTATCTGCTTGGTGACAGTTTAGCCACTGATAACATGACCTCAGTCATATAAGGGTGGAGGGATCAACATGCTGCATGATTTTTATTCAGTCACACAGCTTCCTGCATCTGTTGACAACATGGTGAAATTCTGAGGATTCTTTATGACGCCTGGATGCCTGTGGAAATTGAATCTGGATGTTTGCACAAATTCTGAAAACCTACAAATTAATGGTCAAGGACCAAAACGATTTGTATAACATCTCTTTATTTCTAACAGTTGAAAGTGCTTCGCTGTATTCACACTTAATGTGTTTTCAGTCATGAAAAGTTGTATGGTATTGTTCTAACATCACAGCAATAGCCCAGCAACTATTCAGCCTTGACCCATGTGGCTGCACTTTCCCTCATACCACAGCTGCTCCAAATTGTTTTCTTCTGACCAATTTGTTTTCCTCATACAGATGCACCAGTCAGATTAGGTGAGTGCTTTAAAAACAAGCATTTGTCAATGCCGAATGTTTGCTTGCTGGCATTGGCATTGGTAGTGTAGAGAAGTTACAGAGCCACATAATAGGAATGGCAGTGAAGTATTGAACTGAAGCCAACCCCCCACCACCCTGCAGAGAGTGATAGGCATTGGGGTATGCCTTTGGAGCATAACGACTACGCCGTTTCACCACACCCTACCCTGCAGACACTGTGCCTTGGGGTCTTTGGCCCTTATGCGCACCCCATTCCATCAGGAAATATGGTGGGATGGGTGCGGTATAGGAGAATGGGGTGAAGGTTTGGGCCCGAAGAATCCGAGGCACACCTTGATGCCTCTCACTGGCTGCAGGGTGTGGGTGGGGGTGGAATGGTATGAGCATTACAGGCAAGAATCGCAAATCACACCCCTGATGCCTGTCATTCTCTAAAGGGTGGAGCATTATGGTCGGAAACCCTAACGCCTTAGGCATTCGTTGGTATTTTCACTCCAGATTTTCAACATGTTTTTTTTGTTACCCCCACCTCATGAACAGTGGCAATATCAGTTTGTTAGCCGAAAACTGCTTTTGCACAGCGACTATGCCATTTGGCAGCACAGGTGCAAAAACACATTCTGAACAGGATGTGAAAAATGACAGCGGTACTGTTGATGGGAGGTATAAAAAAATGCCAATGTTGAAAATCTGCTGTGAAAATCTTAAAAAAACTGGTGAAGTCACGAGCATGCGTAGAAACTGTGCAACGCACACCTGTAATGTAACTAGTTTGGGGATTTTTTTTACAGCAGATTAACACAGGCATTTTGGGAACTCCAATCATGAACAGTGTCAGTGTCATTTTCTTTATCTGTCCCGAACAATGATTTCCCACAGCGACCACGCATTTCTGCGCTGAAAGTGTGAAAACACATTTCGGCCATGTTGTGGAAAATGACAGCTGTACTGTTCCTAAGGAGGTGTGGAAAAATGCCACTGGTGAAAATCTGGACTGAAAATATTACAAATTCATGAACTTACGAGGGTGCGTGGAAACTGTGCAATGCTCACTCGTAACACAGTTATTTTATGGAGATCTGTCACCAAATTTTCAACATAGCCATTTTAAGACCTCTGCTCATGACCAGTGTCACTGTGATTTTCTTAATCTGTCCCAAACATTATTTTCTCACAGCGACTGTACCATTGTGCGCTACATGTGCGGAAACACATTTTGGGTGAGATGTGAAAAATGGTAGCTGTACTGCTTAAAAGGAAGTGCGGTAAAATGGCACTGTTGAAAATCTGGTGTGCAAATACTACAAATTCGCAAACTTGCCAGCATGCATAGGAACTGCGCAACGTGCGCTCCTAAAACAGTCATTTTGGGGAATTTTTTCACCAAATTTTCAACATAGCCATTTTAACACCTCTGCTCATGGCCAGTGTCACTGTGATTTTCTTAATGTGTTCCATACATTGATTTTGCACACCCCACTGCGCCATTGTGCGCTAGCATGGGCGGAAACATGGGCGAGGTGTGAAAATGACAGCTGTACTGTTCATAAGGAGGTGTGGTAAAATGGCAATGTTGAAAATCTGGGTGAAAATATTGAAAATTTGCAAACTTCTGGCGTGCATAGGAACTACGCCAATGCCTTCGTCAAAACATCATTTTAGGAATTTTTTCACCAAATTTTCAACATAGCCATTTTAAGACCTCTACTCATGAACAGTGTCACTGTGATTTTCTTAATGTGTCCTGTACATTGATTTAAGCACTCGACTGCACCATTGTGCGCTACATGGGCAGAAACACGCCTTGGTGGATGTAAAAATGACAGCTGTACTGCTCATAAGGAGGTGTGGTAAAATGGCAATGTTGAAAATCTGGAGTGAAAATATTGAAATTCGTGAACTTACGGCGTGTGTAGGAACTGCGCAACGCTGTGTTAGAACAGTCATTTTAGGAATTTTTCACCAAACTTTCAAAATAGGCTTTTGAGTGCCCACTCAGAACATTGGCATTGTTGGTTTCATTAATCAGTTCCAAAAGGTGATTCCATGCAGTGATCATAAACCCGGCTGGCCTGATTAATGCCAAGGACGGTGCAAGAATTCAAGAGGAGGGGTCCCAAAAACCCATGTTGAAAATTGGGCCCAAAATTCCCAAAAATACCTGAGATATGCAACAAAGTTGAAAAACCCTATTTATTCCATTATACAGCTTACCAGCATTTCCTCAGTTCGCGGTCGGCTTTGAAGAGTGCAGGCGTGTTCCCAGTCCCACGATGATCATCGCGCGAGCTCCGGAGGTAGTATGGGGTGAGTGAGGGTGTGAGGAGGTAGGTGCGCATTGGGTGGGTGTGGGTTGTGGGGGCGGGGAGACTGCGAGGGAAGGTTTCTTCTTTACAGGTTTTTAAGCAGACGGGATGCTTGCCACGCTGGGGTGGGCTCCCAGCATGGCAGCTGGAAAGGCTGTTTGGGGGCTGGAGCTGATGGGGATTGGGCATGTCCGTCGGCCATAACATGCTTTGCCACGCTGGGGTGGGCTCCCAGCGTGGCACATGGAAAGCTTTTTGGGGGAAGGCAGCCATGGAGCCGATGGGGGATTGGGCACCCCCGCTGGCTATGATAGTTCTTGCCACGCTGGGGTGGGCTCCCAGCATGGCACCTGGACAGCTATTGTTGGGGGAGGCATGGAGCCGACAGGGATTGAGCACCCCGTCGGCCACACAGTGTGTGCATGGGGGGAGGAGTGCATCAGCACGCAATATGCGTGCTTGCGTGTGTGTATGGGGGGCGAGAGCTCTGCTCACTGAAGCGGAGCTCTCCCTTTCAACAGTATACCACTGCATTTTCCTGCTGTCATAAACAGCTGCAGCAGTGATTGGTGCACAGCGACCGTGCCTGCAAACACACTGACTGAATTGGAAGAGGCTGACACACCTCTAAAAACTTGTATGATGGCACTTTGTTTCTTGCACATGCATGCAAGCAAACATAAAAACTCTAAATCCTGTCTAATTCAGTAAGTGAAAGCCTTTTAGTGCAATACTTCACACTTCTCATACAGATTAATCGGGTGTGTGGGGGAGGAGAAGTTCACATCATGGAAAACTGGTTAAAACTTTTTAATGTACTAACAGAATGCCTGGGTAAGAATCTTAAAGTCCTATACTATATAAAACAGTATATGGGCGACCATATAAAACCAGAGTTGTGTTTAATCTCAGAGATGAGATGACATCAGAGACCTCCCAAACTTTGCTCTCAAGATCTCTATGATGTCATTTCATCCCTCAATAGAAACACAGCCTTGTTATTTAGGGTCACCTAAACACAATTCTGTATAGTTAAGTGGCCAGAAAATGGGCACTAGCAGCTGAAACCCAGGTCTGGTTACTGGATCCCTTGCTCCCTGCATGTGGGGGATTGTAAGATATGTCAGTCGACGTCAGACTGCCATTTCCCCTCGGGGTAGCACAACACGAATTTTCTATGAATGGAATGCACAAGTTGTTGTCCCTCCCAGTCCTCCACATCTTAATGGAAAGGCAACAAAGCACAGGGAAAGTTCAGTCAGGGCCCTTGTGTCAAGAAGGTGCCAAAGAAGTGGGGCCCAGACTGGCTATTGCAGGGGTTTGACCCACACAACCATCATACCCTCCATTGGCTAAAGCCAGACAACCTGATTCTGAGTACTCCTTGGAACACGGCTCTGTACTTTGCCCCACCCAGTGACTGGTACAGCAAGATCAGGCATCCAAGTCTCTCCATTATAAATGTGTGGGAGTCTGTAACATAGGTGCCATAACCTATGGGTGCGGGGGGCTGTAGCACCCCCACTTTTGCACATGAGCATTCAGAGAGCCCCTTTGCTTGCACAAACTACCTTTTTTTACTCTCTGCCCTTTTGAACTTCAGCACCCCACTTTTCCGCATGTTCCGGCACCCATGGTTTGTAAATCCTAAAGAATGCTCTATATGTGTGAAGTAGGCACTCCCTGGGTTAGAGGAGCCCTCTGCATCCGTACAGGACTTTGTCGATCATCCCTTAGTGGCACAGAGATTTTTTAATGCAAGCGTGAAAACGACCTGGGAGTACTTATCAGTAGCAGCCTTTCATGGGAGCAACAGCTAGTACCGTATGCATGTAAGTAAGTTTGCATTCAACTGTTAATGAGCTACAAATAAAAACAGCAGGAACAGCAGTGCATTTTTTTTAAATATTTGCTTTATTTTCCAAAGTGTTCAATACATTACATTGCATCACATCTTAATGAGTTGCTGTCACTGAATTGTACATTATGTTTTACAAGCAGTACATTAACAATGCATTCATGTGAACATTTTAAGAAGTCAGTTTCAAATAAAAGTTCTCTTCCATTTCTAAATGAGTTGGTAATGCATTACAGACTTAAAATAGCAGGGTACACAAAATCATAGCATCCAGCAAGAGAAACATTGCAAACAGTTTGGTAAATACTATAATGCCCCTATGCAGATACCTGCTCAGGCAGGCCCCAGCTTGATTGCAGTGTGCTTTTATGGTCCCATACCTAAAGAAATCTATTGACATTATTGAGAAATACCGAGGAAAGCGATCAAGGTATTTGAAGGATTGGAAAACTCAGCCGATGAGGACTGGCTGACAGAACTGAAGATGTTCACAGAGTGTGGGGTGGACATGTGGAATAGCCTTCCACAGCAGATGATATCAGACAGCTGATAGCATAACAACCTTCATATTCAGCAAGTGCTTTGTAGAGAATGGGGTAGCAGGGTAGTCTAATTCGTCTGGCAGCAGGGAGAAACTCAATGGCCCTGTGGTCTTCTCACCTCCCTAATGCTGTATGTATGCATGTATGTACAATACATCATCTTTACTGCATAAAGCAAACGACTTCTTACTGCACAACTAGATTATCCAGCTTTACACACTGACTTCCAAATCTTGCAGTATGTAGAAATTTAAAAAGGCACAAATAGCAAATGCATTCAAAGCTACAGTTTTGTAGCAGCTTCTACAAATAATAGGCAAACTCTTCTATATTCTGCCCCCTACAGGCTCCAGTATGACAAGCCAGGAAATGAAATTTCACAGAATTTCAAGCCTCAGCTTGGAATACAGCCAACACTTCAGAGCAGCAGCTGTCAAAAACCCAGCAGTAAGACATCGATGGCAAATGTAGGTCAGCAAAGCAGTTAAGGAAGATTGTTCTGTAGAACTCCTTTACAGAATTTGAATACAGATCTATATTATATATTTTAAAGGATGAATATGCACTTTGCATAGCTATAATGTGGGAACACATCTTCAAGATAATTGGCATGGCTGTGGGTGTGTGCTGTACATGATTTTAACTCTGTTTATTCCTCTTTTCCGAGGAATCCCCAAACATCCTTCCATTCACACTACAGTCACCTGCCTATCTCTTCATGAGAGTTCAGACTTGGAATTAAACACCACTTTGGTGATTGACCTGCCCTGCAATATCAGAGCTTAACCCCTCCAGTACAGTCCCCTTTATCCAGACACCCCTCAGAGGGAACCAATATACTTGGTTGCATACTTGGTAGCTTGAGACAGACAGAAAGCAAGGTGCCCATTTGTAGTCTGTCTCAAGCGTTAGTAGGGCCATTTTGTAGGGCTCATGGATAATAGGTGTTTGTCTAACTCCATTTTAAATATATTAAATGAATACATGTCCACCACTTCCCTTGGAAGTCCATTCCACCATGTTGTCACCCTTTGTGCAAAAAAAATATCTTCTAGCATTCCTTTTAGGGACGGTCAATTTGAGTTGGTACTGATGACTTCTTAGGTAAGTGTTACTGTTATTAAATTTCAGTCCTGGGCTAGTCATTAACTGGCTATCCCTCATTATTTTAAACATGTTAAGGATGTCAACCTTAATACGCCTCAGTTCCAGTGGATAAAGGCCTAGTAACTGAAGTCTAGATTCATAGGGCACTTCACTCAGACCATGGAACATTTTGGTCGCCCTGCGCTGGACCCTCTCCAAGTTGTTTACATCCCTTCTTAGATAGGGACTCCACAGGGGTGTGCAGTAATCTAACTGGGGTCTCACATAGGCTCCGTACAGAGGAACAATACAGCTTCTATGTCTATATATGAAAGTCTTTCTAATGGAACCTAGGGTTTTATTGGATTTCTTTATTACTTCATTACAGTGTGGGCTGAAGCAAAGATTTTTATTGATTAGGTCCCTCTCTCTCTCTCTCTCTCTCAACTGTTTTTAACAGTTGACCATTTAATTCATAGTGGGTTGTTGTTATTTGCACCCAGGTGCATAACCACGCACTTGTCTATATTAAAGGCCATACCATTTTTATAAGCCCATTCTTCTAAAGTCTTTAAATCCCTTCTAAAGTTCTTTACCTGATCCATATTTCCCACCTCTGCTCCCAACTTTGAATCATCAGCAAATTTTAGTAACCAGTTATTATTATTTTTTTTGCTTCTCCCTGGCTCCTGGTTACCCACTCCTTCAGGTCACCTAGGCCCCACTGGCAGGCACCCTGCCCTGATACCAGCCACCACCACCACCCCACATCGCAGCCCCCTGGGTAACCTGGCGTAACCCTTTGCCGGATGGGTCCCCCTCCTCTGAGGGAGAAAGACACCGGTGGGGGTTGGCCAGTACACTCATTCTTGTGCCGGATGCTGCTGAGGTGATATTGGGCTGTCTCAGGGCTTCTGTGGCAGTGGGAGCCAGAGATCGTCATCCGGTTGGCCATGGAGCACTGTTTTCCCATTCTCTCCCCAGGGGTGTGGCATACCACTAATGTCAAGGCGTACACTGATGTTCACCATGCCCCTCTATTCAGTGGGACCCAATGCATTGCCGTTCCCTGGGCCTCCACCAGGAGTCAGCAAGTGCTGGGTCTTTACCCACCCCTCCCCCCGAGAGAAGGCTAGCAGTTGAAATCCATCTTAATAACTTAGTGTTTAGGTCCATATCAAGCAATTTATTTATTAGCTTACCATGGGGCACCTCATCAAAGACATTTTTGGAAGTCCAAAAAGATCACATCCACTGGTCTATTGCATTCCAACACTCTACTAACCTTCTCATAGAAAACCAGAGTATTAATTAAGCATGATCTATGCTTTTCAATACCAATCTGTGATTTATTGTGAAGACTGTTATAATTAATGCCCATTTTCAATTTTTCCTTAATGATGGATTACATGACTTTTTCCTAATATGAAAGTCAAGCTTATTGGTCTGTAGTTGAACGTAACACCTTTATCTCCATTTTTAAATGTAGGGACCACAACTGTGGTTTTCCAATCCTCCAGCACTTCCACTGACTCTAATGACATATTGTAAAGTTTTACCAGTGGATCTACCAACCAGTTACTGACTTCCTTTAACAGCCTGGGATGAAGCCTATCGGGAACAGCTGATTTAGTGATATCTATTTCATTTAATTTGTTGACTATATGCTTCATGTAATCACAATGTTTTCTATTTCAGGATTATCCAGTAGATGTGTGGGATATTTTGCCCTACCTACAGCAGTTCCAGTGTCTTGTTTCGAAAACACAGAGCAAACGTATGTGTTGAATATCTGAGCTTGCCCTGCTGGGTCTAAAATATTATTTGGACGATCCCTAATAGGGCACAAAGTTCTATCTGCTGCTTTACTATTTGTATTGCATAAAAGGACTTGTCATTATCATTGCTGAGATCCAGCCTGAATTCAAGTGTGCTTCTTTCCCTCTTTATCATGCATTTACTTCTTTTTAACTGCTTTTTGTAATTATCTGTATTGTATTAACTTTGGTCTTTTTTCATAGCCCTATATGCCATCCTTTTTCTTCTCAGCTGTTTCCTTATTCTGTGGGTGAGCCACATAGGTACCTTTCCCCTGTTATTATACAATGCTCTATTTAACACATACGGTTTGTATCTTCCAGGTCAAGTAGGTTATAATTAACCTTTAGCCATAACTGTTCGGTGTTTAGGGTGTCGTTGTCCCAGTCCCAGTTATCAAGCCCCTGCCTAGTTGCTGTACATTCACCCTTGTAGTAATTTTTAATTATTGTGCTACCCCCAGTCTTCTTAGGTGTTACATTAATATTAAACAAAATCATCCTGTATTCGCTGTTTATTATGGCCCCAAGGCATGAATAATATGAATTCCTTCTGTTCTATCTGTCATAACTATGTCAAGGATGTTCTTATCTCTTGTTGGACTATCTACTATTTGGTTCAAACCATTATTAATCAAGGCATCCAGAAATAGCTGTTCCTGAGTATTAGATGCAGTATAGAGATCCCAATTAATTCCCAGTAAATTAGTCTCCCAAGAGTGAGGCATTCTTGTTTTGGGCTATAGTAGTTATATTATTGAGTAGATTAAGGTGATCAGCCATGGAAGTATCTGGTGGTCTGTAACAAACCTCAGTGGTAAGCATTGTTATGGTTCCTTCTTGTAATTTTAACCCGAAGTATCTTATTGTCGGTAGGGGTCAGCAAGTCATTAGCTTGATACTTACAGTAGATGTTATATCTTCTCTTACATGGACTGCAACACTACCCCTCTCCTTTGTCCCCTGTCTCTATGGAACACCGTAAAACCAGGAATGCTCCTGCTCCAACATGTATGGTCAGACCCCCAAGTTTATGTCATTGCAGCCAAATCAATCTGATTTTCATGCAGTAGTATTTCGAGTTCAGTCTTTTTGATGACATTCAGGCTTCTAGTGTTGGCTAGTAAAACTTTTATACCATTCTTATTTTGCTGCCACCTTTTAATATTTTTAGTACCCATTCTTCCCCTATTATTTAGTTTTTTTGGAATACATTTTGTGTTGGTGTTTGGTCGCACCTGGAAATAAGCTTCAGCTCAGTGTGTCTTTCCTGGTTAGACAATGTCCCCTTCCCCTTCCATGATATCATAGAACATATTACCCAATAATATACTGCCCCTTCTACTAAGATGTTGCCCGTCTTGGCAGTACAATCTGTAACGCCCTTCAAATAGTTCTCAAGATCTTACACATGCTATGTTTTTTTCTAAGCTCCATCTTCTCAGCCAATTATTGAATATGTTAATGTTATTATTCCTCTCATGGCTGGGTCTCGGTATAAGGAGTATTTCTGAGTAAATGATTTCACAGCTGTTTTGTTCTAATATACTGTGCATTTGCTGGAATTCCTTGATTGTGTCATCGACCCTATATCTCCCTAGGTTATTGGTACCAGCATGTATTAATACTGTCCTTGGGTAAGTTGAATTTGTTTGAATGTTTGGGAGCATCCCCGTGATGTCACTAATGTTTGCCCCTCCATAACTACAGGATGTAACATTCTCTTTATTATCTCTAGTAGAGTACTTGTCTGTATATTTGGTTATGAAGCCACCTAGTAAAAAAAATTGTTATTCATGTATGTCTTCCAGGTTCTTAGTTTCAAAATCCACATCAGGTTCATGTGTTACTTGGTTTGTGGAATGGCCCAATACATCTGTTCAGTTATTCTCTACCATAAAGTTACTCCCTGCTTATTCTAACAACTCTTGTGATCGGGTTTATATGTCCTCTAGCAGGTTTGTTAGGGGGTGTAACAATTCTCTGTCTCAAAATTGACTGTTCTTGCCCTCCTGCCCTTTTTCTTCTTTTTGTATGCTTCCACAACACACCAGTCATCAGCATCTTCATTATCCTGTACTCTTTGCCTGTTTGTACTTTGCCCCTCCTTTTGAGTGACACTGTCTGTGCTGCTTGATTAGCAATTTTCTAACTGCTTTTTTATTCATTTCATTTCATATTCCTTGTCTATTAATCTGTTGTATAATTCTTCTATGTCAATACAATGCTTACAAATAAGGGGTGTTAAATTAGCCCTTCCCAAAAGAGAGCAGGACTGCAATATTTTATTTCCCAGGTAAACCAATTCCTTGGACACCCAAGCAAGGCCTAGTGACTCGATTTCCTGCTTAATAACTAAGGAATTCAAGGGTAAAATCTGCAACTTATCTATATTAAGTTTATAGAGCGCCAACTTAGAGAATCTTTGAATTTCAGCCAAGGCAGCCGAAGTGGATTGTGTGGGCTGCTCCGCATGTAGTAGCATGTAGTAACAAGTCATCCGGGTATGTAGAAAGCTTATATTGCTCCCCACCCAAGGAAATACTCACAATGCAATGATTGGCATTCAGTTGGTGTAGAAGGGTTCCAAGTACAGATTAAAGAGGTAAGGGGAAAGGGGGCAACCTTGCCTGGTGCCCCTGTATAACCAAAAAGTGGACAAAGAAAGGCCATTGCAGTGGACTTGAGCAGAAGGAGCACTGTACAGTGACCTGATCCAAGTTCAAAAGTTCACAGGGAGGCTGAATCTCATAAAACTTCAAAAAGGTATGGCCATCAGACCCGATCAAAGGCGTTCTCTGCACTCAGGGAGACCAGGGCCTGAGAAATATAGCTTCCCACCCCTTAATACAAACTTCCTTATCGTCTGGTTGCTTATAAGACACTCAATTCCCACGAATTGTCAGCAACACAGACAATGTCCTTCGGCTTTAGGCTGCCAAACAGAAGTGCACTCAGAATTGTAGTTCGGTAATATATCAGGGACACTGGGTTTCAATGGTTATAGCACAGAGTATAGTGAATCAGTACTGACCATATGTATAATGCTGCAGTATTATATCCTATTCTTCTTTTTTTTTTTTTTTTTTGTTAATCCTTTTTCTCCCTGGCCACCTGATCTGCCTTACCTTGCATCCTGGCATCCCCTCTAGGTCTTCTGGCCGCTGTCCCGAGGCTCCGAGTTCCCATTTGGGCCCCATGGTTTCTACCCCCGTGGCTTACCCCCCCCCCACAGCGGGGTGGTGGAAAGCCCCCCCACACTCATCCACTGGGACCAGATCCAGTAATACGCTGTGTACCCTCTGAGCTGAGCACTCTCATGGAGAAGGCCATCATGCCTCCACAACTGGTGCCTTTTTTCCCTGTTCTGTTTCCCCTGACATGTGCGGTGTGCAATGATGCCAAGGGACAGGAGTGTGCACGCTTCTGTGCACACTCCCTCCCAGCATTGGCCCCAACATGTCCCCCTCAGACTGCCTGTGCAACTGCATTGCCCCCAGCCACCGCTAGAGGCCACCAGTGCACCGATGGCAGTATACCCCCCACCCCAGAGAAGGGGAGCACTCCAATGGACCCTGAATCCTTTTCCTCCCCTGCCGACCCCCAATGATCTGGGCTCATTCCTGAACCCGGGTCACCGGCGTGGTGCGAGGTGTGGCATCCAGCACCTCAACCCTCAACACCACCGGGCTGGCTTTATATCCTATTCTTTGATACTGTCTCCCTGAGTCCTGACAGTCCTGCTGGACATGCCAGACAAGTGCTGATGCACTTGTCTCTGCACGCATCTCCCGCGATGATGCGCGATCGCCCTGCTCCCTGAGGGGGTGGCCATTTATACTGTGTGACCCAGAAGGTACAGCTCAGAGTCATGCAGCATACCTGCTCCAGAAATTATGTTAAATTATGAAAAAAAGAACAACCTAAAAATGAATAGTTACTGGTGATTTAGCTCTTTTACTTGTACTCAGTACTGATAAAAAATGTTTCTGGCCACAGAATTAGATCATCCTCCTGGCTGTAGTTCCTTGAGCTGTCCTTAGAAACTACAGCTCTTATCCATCCTCCTGTGTCAGCTCCCAGATATGATAACTATTGCTAGGCAACCCTAACACAGTTCATTTGAAGTAATATAAGAAAGAAAATAGCAGAGTTCACTTGAGTTTGGTTTTTATATGCTCTCTCACAGCTTTCGGCCCTCCAACAGCAAAAACCTCTCTCTATATCACAACACTCGCTGAGGGGACAACTGTTTATACTGAGCGACCTGGAAATTACAACTTTGGGTCATGCAGAGTGCCTGCCTCCAGAAAAGATGTTAAATTGTATCAAAAAAAAAAAAAGAAAAATGCACAGCTACTGGCGTTACAGCTCTTTTACTTCTACTCAATACTGATAAAAAACATTGTTGGCCACAGAATTAGATCATCCCCCCTGGCTGTAGTTCCTTGAGCTGTCCTTGGGAACTACAACTCCCACCACCCTTCTTCCTGTGTCAGCTCCCAGATATGAGAGCTGTTGCTAGGCGACCCTAACGCGGTTTATGTGAAGTAATATAAGAAATAAAATAGCAGGGTTCACTTGAGTTTGATTTTTATATGCTGTCTCACAACTTTCAGACATCCCACAGCAAAAACCTCTCTCTCTCGCTCTCTCTCTATCCAATATACAGAGGGCAAAGGGGAAGGAGATGCAGGGGGGGACATATGTCTCTTATAGCCCAGCTGGAGTTGAGCTTGGTGAATGAGGAGGTCATCTGCTGAGAGGCCCTGTTCCCTTATCCACTTTTTCTCTCCTTGTAAACTACTGCACCTCTGTCCCAACCGGTCTGGGGTTATAGTTAAATAGTTTACCCACACTCGTATCATGTACTTTTCCCCCACAAAATCCTGCTTCCTGAGTGGTCAATACATGGCCATACAGGGGTGAAATAATATAGCATAGCCTTTCAACACAACCATGTAGTCTAATTTTTACCACAAAACTAAAACCATTATATAAATTGCATTTTGTGGTGTTGTGATGACAAATGGACTTTCTATAGGGTCTACCTTCCTCATCCCTCCTGTCACATGGCAGAGACCATGACCAATTCAAGTATGGACACACATCCACGCTTAGCAGCCAGAAGGTTACCTCTGTAAGTAGAAAATGATACTCCATAATCTGAGAGCTAAGCTATGTTAAATACATCCTCTTGTCATTGAAGACCCTTGGGTACATATCAAGTGCAGTCCATCGGACTGATAGCTAGCAGAACTCTGATAATACTGTATTTTATTAATTCTTCATTTCCAAAGGGTACTAAGACATTCACCAAATCTCATACTTGTTCCTTCATGGGGGTTTGGACAGAAACTCAAATGCAGCTGTGGTGAGTGACTATACTGCTACTGAAATATGAAATCATTGCCTGTTCAGTCCTACAAGCACCTGAAACAAATGATTTGAAAGACATACCCTCAAGCAATTCCATTAATTTGAATTTGGAGCCTGCTGCCCAACTTATCCAGATTCCATCATCAAAAAGACCATTCCAGTGCGACATGTACTGCCTGAGAGGGAAGTTTTTATAATCTCCCTTGACAAAACAGATGTTGCAAAAGCACTTGAAACAGTAAGGTAATTCTGCTCTGTGGCATACCACTGGGAGAGGGTGCATTCTAAATCTGTTTCAGTGTCCCAGTCATGACAGCTTCTCTTTAATACATAATAATGAGATATGTCTGTGAGATATTACAAGATTCTGTAGGTTCTTTGAGTGATCAATCCTGATGCACGGCCTTGTAAATACAGCGGAGCCTACCAGGATGTAATGCAATTCTGCAGCATTGTACAGCAGAGTCACTGTGGGAAACATGTCATTTTCTAAGGCAGGTAATCCCTTTTATCATGCAGTAACATGAGACACTGCATTGCATTCTAGCATATACAGTATATATACAGTTGAGCCAGACAGATACTGTACAATGCAGTGTCTCCAATTACTGCATGACCAAAGGGATTAACTGCCATTACAATTGCCTTATTTACTGCAGTAACTGTACTGCAGTATGCTGCAGTATTGTGCTGCATCCTGGCCAGCACCACGTTACATACATACACACACAGAGACTGACATTTTGAAGATTTCAGTGATGAATGTCCAGAGCACTCTTGATTTAGATAATTTCTGATTAGTTACACTGACTGCTGTTTTCTGAACAAAATGCTTCTAGCAAGTATCTGCTCAAGTCAGTGAATATTCTTTTCATAGAGTTACAGTTTTACAAAAGAAATGTGCTTCTTTGGTGCATATTTGAATAAGAAAACTACAGTAGATTGAATCTCCTTAGCAAAAACTGAGACACCACAAAAATCATGCTTCATGTAAATATAATCGATTGCTGCAAGGTATCTTTACTTGCATATAAAACCTGGAATGAGCTGGGTACTTAGGATGTTAGTGAGCTCTGGATCCCCTACACCCCTGTTGGGTGGTGAAAGCAATGGGGCTTTTGTGGGTTCCACCCTCTATTTAAAATGGGCATGTGATAGAGCCTTTGTGGTGGCACCCTGTCCTCTGCAATTCATTTCTGATTAATATATTTCTGTCTGCTCAATAGCTATCTTTCAAACGGAGTTCAAAAAACATTTGTTTAATTCCCTCCTTGAGCATATATACTGTACAGCAATGCCAGCCACATTGCAACACAATACGTTGCAGTACCATGCAGAAAATATGTCGCAAATACTACATGACAAAAGGGGATAATTGCCATTGAATTACACTGTTCCTAGAAACATAGAAATATAGAATTTAATGGCAGATAAGGATCGCTTGTCCCACCTAGTCTGCCCTTTTTCCTACCTAACGGAGAAGCTGCAGATCCCGGTTAACCCAACAGCCTACTTCCTCCTATCCCCCACTAAAATTGCCTTATGCCTACCCCATGCATTCTTGAATTCCCCCACTGTTTTTGACTCTACGACCTCCTCAGGAAGGCCATTCCATGCATCTACAACCCTCTCTGTGAAGAAATACTTCCTCACATTACCTCTGAGCCGTCCTCCCTCTATCTTCAAATTGTGCCCCCTTGTTCTTGCACATCTCTTTTTCTGAAAGATGCTACCCTCTTGGACTTTGTTGATTCCCTTGAGGTACTTGAAAGTTTCTATCTTGTCCCCCCTCTCCCTCCTTTCCTCAAGGCTATACATCTTAAGCTCCTTTAGTCTTTCTTCATATGTCTTCTGGTGCAGACCCTGCACCATTTTGGTTGCCCTCCTCTGGATAGCCTCCACCCTGTCTATGTCTTTTCGGAGATGGGGTCTCCAGAACTGTAGACAGTACTCCAGATGTAGTCTTACCAACTGTCTGTACGGACGGCCAAAAACTTCCTCTTTTCTCCTGGTGTTGCCTCTCCCTATGCATCCCAGTATCCCCCCTGCCCTTCTTATTGCCTTCTCACATTGCTGGCCCACCTTTAGGTCATCTGATATGACTACCCTCAGGTCCTTTTCCATTTTTGTTGTTGTCAGTATCTCACCCCCACTGTGTACTCTTCCCCTGGGTTTTTGTTTTCCAGGTGCATTACTTTGCACTTCTTTGTATTGAATCTAAGCTGCCATACATTTGACCATTCCTCCAACCTTGCCAAGTCCCTTTTCATCCTTTCTACCCCACCTTGCATATCAACCTTGTTGTAGATCTTTGTGTCATCTGCAAAGAGACATACTTTCCCTTCCAGTCCCTCTGCAATGTCACTTATAAAGACATTAAAAAGGACCGTCTCAGTACTGAACCCTGCGGTACCCCACTAGTAACCCCCCTTTCTTCACTGTGGACTCCATTTACTATTACCCGCTGTGTCCTGTTGTCCAGCCAATGTTTTATCCAGGCTACCACCCTGGGACCCACTCCCAGGCTGGCTTCCTGCAGCCATAACATTATATGCTCAACCTTACTCAAAATGGTCATCTGTATTTACAGTTCACCTGCATTCTACTGCTGTATTTCACCCGTTTTAATGTTTATAATTTGTATTTATTATTGTATGCATGTGCAGAGCCCAAGGAAGGACACACTACAAATAAAATCTACTATTCCATACCATACCATACCATACCATACCATACCATACCATATACCATGCCATACCATACCATACCATACCAAACCATACCATACCATGCCATGCCGTACCATACCATACCATACCATACCATACCATACCATACCATACCATAACATGCCATGCCATACCATACCATACCATATCATACCATACCATGCCATACTATTATCAGAGTGTAGAAATAATGTACATGCATGTTTCTCAGCTGTTTCTCACTAGCTGAACTGCCTTTTGTTTGTATCCTACAGTGATTTCTGCCCCAAAAGAATAAGATATATTGATGAGTTAGACAGAGCATGGCCATGGTCTTAAGCCATTTCTGAGCAACAATTAGCATGTTTTTTTCTGACTTTCCATCTCCATGTTTCAGAAGTATGTGTCCAAATTGTGTTACTTTATCCTAAACATCAAGGATATTATAGACAGGAAGACGAAACAACATGATAACTCAACAACTTGATTCACTTAAATGTCAGGTGCCAGGTGGTTATCAGTCCTGTAATCTAGGAAAAGCATTGTGCACATATTTGTAAGATACTGTACTGTGTTCTAGCTTTTCACTACTGATGACAATTTTTCTTAACTTTTTGAATATCTTATTATTAAGGGAGCTTGGCATAGCCAGCAGACTTATTGTGGCACAGAAACATAGAAACATAGACTTTGTTGGTAGATAAGGACCACTTGGCTCACCCAGTCTGCCCATTTCCCTACCTATTGGATAAGCTGCAGATCCTAGTTAACCAACAGCCTACTTCCTCCTACCCCCCGCCGGAATTGCCTTATGTCTGTCCCATGCATTATTGAATTCCCCCACTGTTTTTGACCCCACCACCTCCTCAGGAAGGCCATTCTATGTGTCCACCACCCTCTCTGTGAAAAAATACTTCCTCACGTTGCCCCTGAGCCATCCTCCCTCTATCTTCAAATTGTCCCCCCTTGTTCTTGCACATCTCTTTATCTGAAATATGCTACCCTTTTGGACTTTGTTGATTCCCTTGAGGTACTTGAAAGTTTGTATCATGTCTTCCCTCTCGCTACTTTCCTCGAGGGTATACATATTAAGCTCCTTTAGTCTCTCTTCGTATGGCTTCTCATGAAGACCCTGCACCATTTTGGTTGCCTTCCTCTGGACTGCCTCCATCCTGTCTATGTACTTGCAGAGATGGGGTCTCCAGAACTGCATGCAGTACTTCAGATGGGGTCTTACCAACTGTCTGTACAGAGGAATAACAAAACGTGGACACAGGAGTGTAGATGTATAGACAGCAAGGAGGAAAATTACACAGAGAACAGTGGATTACTTTTTTGTGTGCCTCTGCCTAATTCAGCATTTCTGAAGATATCCCTACTGAGATAAGGCTTATAAGGCTTTATTATATGTAGTATATGAAATTCCACATACCTCACAAATGCACAGCCTCATGGGAAGTAAGTGCAAATCATCATACGCATATTTTCATTAGGTTTTCCATTAACAAAGTACTGTTTGTTGAATTTGGTATTTTTTATTTATTATTTGATTTATTTATGCCCCCTGCCACATGCACACCAACTCCTTCAGGAGTTGCTAAGGCATCCATGCTGCTGTTGGCCCCCCCATACCTCTCAACAGTCCCTGATTACAAGGGACATCCCTCATTTCACCCCTAAAAATTGCTCTGTCTCTCATCTGTCCCTCAAGGAAAAAATGCTGTTCAAACAGAGAATATCCTGTAAATTTAGACTTTAAAGCAGCAGTACTATGAAATCAGGAAGTGACCTATCAAATTTCTGTTTTTTGGCTGTAAGCATGCGGCCAAAGTTCCAGTTTCCATACCTGTAAATGATTTTTTAGTCATCTTTAGTTTTTTATCTTTAGTTTTTTAGATATTTACAATTTATCTGAAGTGTTGTAGCGCTACAACAAATATGGCGGCTGACTCATTTTCAGCTGCACTTTTTCTACTGGTCACATCACGTCTTTTGACAACAGCAGAGGGACCCTCTGCTGACCATTCCCGATGTATTTGCAAGCCATTCACATGTGCAGTTGGCAGCAGCGGGGGTTCCAGTGCAACATGCTTAGTGGCAGAAATGTAAACAAAAGCAGAGAATAACTGAGCAAATTACTTGGCGATAGTACAATGCCGGAGAGAAAGAGTACCAGATATATCATTAGCAAGACACAGGGAATAAACTGTCAAAAAAACTCCATTTTTTTTTCGTAGTACTGCTGCTTTAAAGCAGAACTTCATAACATTCTAAAATGCAACATCAAAAATAAGCTTGTACCTCAATGTTACAGGATGTGTCCCTCATTATGAGTGTCATTTTCCCTCATTTTGAGTGTCTGTGTTCCTCATTTCAGTGACAGAAGGTTGAGAGGTATGTCCCTCCCTTACCTGTAAGCCGGTATGCAGGCCTCCCCCCCTATGGAGCCATGGCTTTCCCCCCAGGCAGGGACGAGGTGGAGAGTGGACCCCTAAAACTTCAACACTTCATAGGGAAGCCATGGCCGTGGAACAGGCAGAGGAGATCTAGGGCGATGCTAGGCGCTCCCTCATCCCGGTGTGCAGGGGCCATGTTCCAGTTTTTTTTCCCACCCCAAGTATGTCAGCATGCAGAAGTGACTCAAGGGATCACACATGCACAGAGGCATCATGCCCGGGTCTGGCAGACGTCCATCCCTCCCCTGGTGTCCCCCTTCTGAACTACCACCTGTGTGCACCCATGGGACAGTATAGCAGCAGGGATGGCAACTCTCCCTTCCTGGAGGAGGATTGGAGGAGGATAGCATCCTGCAGGATACTTAGTCCTCCTCCCCCCTCCCACTGGCTCCTAACGACTGAGTTTGCACCTGAACTCAGGTCAGCAGCATCACAAGCAGTAGTGCTATCGCCATGCCGATGGGCTAGATGAATTTGGTATTTCTTTGAAACTTTTCTTTGTTGCCAGTGCCCTTCCAGGGTAAATCTTGCTTTAGTGTTTTTGCACTGAAGATGTTGTCTTTAAAATAGCTTTTCTATTTTGGGTTTAGCAGCTCACTGAGCCCCAAATATATTAAGTCATGAAGAAGGGTTCTTCATCTCCTGGGATAAGATAAAGGGACCATATATACAGCAGTAATGGTTGGTGGTGCCATGTGGGGCACACGAAAAGGGCCCCTCCTTGCACCTTGTGTTCTGTACATACTATCCTTATTGTACTCCTTCAGGAACTGTATATCAATGCTGTTTTTAAAACAGAGCAAATATAAATAGTTCATCCAATAAATTATCAATAAAGTGCCAAGAAATGTGCAAATATGTTTTTGTGACTTTTGCATTGATTTTCCAATACATCGATTACATTTCATGTTTAGATTTCATTTTACCACTTTATCAAGGATACTGCAAAGGAATAGGCTGGAAGGTTTTTTAAACAGTAAGAGTCTGGAAGAAGCTAGATGTCATTGTCCACATGGAGACAAATGACCTGGCAAGAGACAGGGTAGGGGTAGTACAGGATAATTTCAAGAAACGAGGGAGGGGTCTCAAGAAGGTGGCATGCATGGTGGCTTTTGATGAGGATTTATCTGTGTAAGTCCAGGAAGAGGAAAGGGTACTCCACACCAGGGTATTCAATGGATGAAGGCATGCTGCATGGAGGAGGGCTTGGGCTATATTGGGGACTGGGGACCAACCTGTGAGGATATGGGCATCTATATGGAAGACTGCCTGCCTTCCAGACAGGGGATAACAGTCCATAGTGGGAGGTTTAAATGCTATTTGGGTGAGCATTTAAACTATCTGGGAGGAGCATAAAACCAAGGGAAGAAACAACTGCCCCCAGGACGATGTAGCAGTAGGGTGGGAGGACCTGAAGGGAGTAACTTCCCCGAGAGCAGGGGCACAAGAAGACAGAAGTGGGGACAAGGATGAGGAGAAAAAGTGGTATAAATCAGGTAAGCAAGAACAGAGGAGTAAAGGAGATAAGGATGGACAAGGTAAAAGGAAAGAGGTGGAGCATGTGGAGCTTTGGGGGACAGCACAGGCAGGAAGGAGATAAAAGCAGAGAGGTAAGGAGTAAAGTCTAGAGAGATATGTGAGCCAATGCAAGGAGTCTGAGAAATAAAATTGCAGACCTGGAGGCCATCATAGCGGAGGCTAGCCTGGATTTGATGGCCATAATGAAGTTGTGGTGCGTTGAGTACCACTACTAGGACATAGTCATACCAGGCTACGCTCTGCCCAGGAGAGACAGGGCAGGGAGGAGGGGTTGCACTATATGTGAGAGAGGGAATCATTGCCATGGAGGCAGAAGATCAACAGGAGGACAAAGAAGGTGTGGAGGTACTATAGGTCATCTTTGAGACATGCTCTGGGGCCACTATTTATACTAGGGTAATATACAGACCTCCAGCACAAGGAAAGGAGCTAGATAAGGAAGCCATCATTAGAATGCCAAGGAAAGGAGAGGTGCTCCTAGTTTGCAACTTCAGTTTGCCAGAAGTGGAGTGCAGCCTTCCAACAGTGTCTTTGGCAAGGAGCAGGGCCATCCCTGACCCTTTACAAGGGGCTTTTCTCAGGCAGCTAGTCTAGAACCCATTAGTGAGGGGGCAGTGCTGAAACTGGTGCTTAGAAACAGGGACTGCATTGCAGGTGCCACAGTGGGCAGAATCCTAGGTACCAGTGATCACTGTACAGTGTGGTTTAAGATAAAGATGGGAAGAGGCAAACCACATGAGGGTGAGAGTCCTGGACTTTAGGAAGACAGATTTTAAAGAAATGGGAGACTTCCTCAGAAACTGCTTCATAGGGGGTGGCCAGGGAGGGGCTGAGGCACAGTGGAGAACAGGGATGGCATAATTAAGGAAACCAGCCTTTGTGTGAAAGAAGTGAGTAAAAGAAGGAACGAGAGAATGTTATGGTTGTCTAGGGAAATGACCAAGGTGGTGAAGGAAAACAAAGGTGGCATTCAGGAGATTTACAAAAATGCAGAGACAATTAAAGCCATATGAAGAGAGACTAAAGGAGCTTAATATGTATACCCTCGAGGAAATGAGGGAGAGGGGGGACATGATAGAAACTTTCAAGTACCTCAAAGGAATCAACAAAGTTCAAGAGGGTAGCTTCTTTCAGAAAAAGAGATGTGCAAGAACAAGGGGGCACAATTTGAAGATAGAGGGGGATGACTCAGGGGCAATGTGAGGAAGTATTTGTTCATGGAGAGGGTGGTGAATGCATGGAACAGCCTTCATGAGGAGGTCGTGTGGTCAAAAACAGTGGGGGAATTCAAGAATGCATAGGACAGACATAAGGCAATTCCGGTGGGGGGTAGAAAGAAGTAGGCTGTTGGTTAACTAGGATCTGCAGCTTATCCAATAGGTAGGGAAATGGTCAGACTGGGTGGGCCAAGTGGTCCCTACTGCCATCAAAGTCTATGTTACTAAGGAGAACAGGGAGGTATACCAAGTAAATCAGAGGGAAGCAAGAAAGGTGGTGAGGGGAGCAAAGGAGTAGACAGAGGAAAGGACAGCCAAAAGGATAGCTAAAGGGGATAAGACTTTATTAGAAAATGGGCTTTTTATTTCCTGGCATCTCATAGGCTAGTACCCTTGCCAGGGGGGTACATTAACTTTCAATAGATGCCCAGGAAATAAAAAGTACCAGCATATAGTGCCCCTTAACACAGTGAAATATCACAGTGCTTACCTTGCCTCCTAATTAGTCAAAAGACTTAATTTTCATTTCAAATTACTGCCATTTTTTTACCCTCGCTTAGCGTGAGCACACACACACACACACACACACACACACACATATTCATTCCATAGCCCAGACACTATACCCAGTATTGCAAAAAAAAACACAGCAGTATAAAAAAGAAAATAAATACTGTACAAATATTTTTTTCCTTTGTCACTCGCTGACGGAGTGATAGCGCGAGCGTGCCATTTCCATAGTACAGTCCTTCCTCACTGTCTTCTGCTCCTAATCTTTAAACAAACAGAAAAGAAAATCTCATCGAGAAATACAGCCCCTTACATAGATCTTTAGAACAGTACCTAACGTTTTGTGTCCACTGGCAGGGATGTTGTTCTTTGTAGCTCCACAGAACCGAATGTCATTTCTCTTGATATTCCCGCTCCTCGGGGCAGGCAGCAAGGATCGGGAACCAGCAAACAACAAGAAAAAAGTAAATGGTAAGAGTGGACTCCATGTCCGCAGGGTAGGCAACGAGGACAACAATACTTAAAAAAAGCCATTACTGAAATAGCAGAGATCGGAGTGCACTTTCTACTGCCTAGCGTTGACATCCTACTAGGATCCTGGCAGTATTTGATTTATTTGCTTATCGTTTTAAATCTGAAACCACCATCACAAATGTCACCAAAACAGCACGTCTCATTTTATTTTTTCTACCGCGGTCAGAGTGCCTCCCAGTCACAATCATGCTATCAACGACCACCAAAG
This sequence comes from Neoceratodus forsteri, assembly GCA_016271365.2. Classification (NCBI taxonomy): domain Eukaryota; kingdom Metazoa; phylum Chordata; order Ceratodontiformes; family Ceratodontidae; genus Neoceratodus; species Neoceratodus forsteri. The sequence goes on from CM057458.1 coordinate 941,404,397, forward strand.
TAATACAAATAAATAAACACATGACAAAACTATTACCGCTGCTCTTGTTTTTTCATCCATCTTTTCTTAAGGCAGTAGTGGGGGGGAGGTGGAAGCAGAACAGAATACCTCTGTGGGGGGGGCAACAGCAGATGGAACAGCTCATAAACGGAGGGACTACTTTACAAAAAAAAAATATTTTTCCTGCTATTTGTATTTATTTGTGTCACTTCCTCTGTTATTTAATTACATATTTAAAACTAACACACATGCCCATTTTCTAAGTGCAATAATACCCTCCAGGGTGGGCAGTATGGGCAATACCAGACCCGCCCAAAGGCTATAAGGCTCTCCGCCTGCGGCGTCAGACCTCGTCGCCCCTGGGCGGTCAGTGTGCCAATACCGCCCACCCTGTTGGGTATTATTGCTTGCTTAAGATACATAAGTGAGAACAGGAGAGTAAGGGGATGGATGTGAGGATCTGGAAGGCAGGGGGGGGGGGACTGTGCAGAAGACAAAAAGAAGAAAAAAATCTGTTATCCTCACCAGGTTCTTCTGCTCAGTCTACACAATGGAGGTAGGAGGAAATGGACTACCAGGGAGTAGCAGGAACAAAGTTGGAGGGGGCAGGTGGACCCAGGTGAGTTCTGAAAGGATTTGCAGCTCTGAAGGTGGACAAGGCTATGGTACTAGACAAGACACATCCAAGGATACTAAAGGAACACTCACGGAAGTGATGGCTGCCCCACTGGCTGGCTTATTCAACATCACACTGAAAACAGGCTTGGTTCTGGAGGACTGGAGACGTCAAAGAGGTGATATGGTCCCCCTACATAAAAGCAGCAACAGGGAGGAGGTTAGCATTTATAGGCCGGTCAGTCTCATTTCAGTGGTGGGGAAATTAATGGAAACCTCACTTAAGGAAAGGCTGGTAGAGTATTTTGAATCTACTGGGCTGCAAAACCACAGGCAGCATGGATTCTTGAAGGCGGGGGTCAAGCCAGATGAATCTGATTGATTTTTTGACTGGATTACCAGAGAAATAGGTCAGACAAGTGCAGTGGATATGGCCTATGTGGACATTAGCAAGCCCTTTGATACTGTGTGTATAAAGTACAAGTGGTAAATCGAGTTAGAAACTGATAATGGATAGGCAACAGAAGGTGATAGTTAACAGCACTTACTTTAATGATGGGAGTGTTACCAGAGCTTCTGCAGACAAAAGAACTATTGTAATTTGGGTATCATGGATTTATATGTGTAGCTGTAGGGGCCTGAACTTCTTTTTTCTGCCTCCTTCCCACAAATGCCCCATCAGTGCACTGACCCAACTCCCAGCCCCATCCTTGTTATCTCTGTCACTTACCCTGCCCCCTCCTACCTATTGACTTACCCTCCAAGTTGGGGCAGGGGCAGCTGCCCAGACTCCACACCAACTACACAGTTCTGGGAGGCAGGTGGACAGTCAGCAAGTTGGGCCTGAGAGTCTTGTGGCAAATCATCTTACTGTGCTACGGCTTCTTCCACTTCCTGACCCCTCTCGATGGGAGACATAAATTGGGGCAAAGCATGGGTGCAAAGAATGACCTCACACCCTACTAGCCTACTGGCATCTCCCCCACCCAATGTGGTGCCGCTGCATGTACATCCACCTGGGAGCCCCCCCCAGGTGGTGGTCACGGGGCAGTAACAGGATCCTTCCCTTCCCAAAGGAAGATAGTGCCCTCTTGGATGCTCAATCCTCCTCCCCTGGCCAGCTCCCAATGACATGAGATTGCTTCCAATCCTGGGTCACTATAGTCATGAGCAGTAGTGCTACCACTGCACCAATGGGCCAGATGGGGGCCTATGCTTCTGCACACAGAGGCAGTGTGTGATTTGAGTATTGTGGATTACTATCTGAAGCCAGAATTGAGTGTGCATGTCTTGCAATGTGCATACCACAGATATAATTCCACAAAGGTGACCATCAGAGCTATAGCATTTGTATAATCTGGAAACAGTTGTATGCTGTTTGTCTTACCTGATGATGGTTGTCTATGGTTGCATGTATGGTCTTGTCTTTTTGATGCTTGGGGGGAGTTAGGGTTCAAAACCTTAGTATCACATTTCCCAATGTTTGGGGAATTAAGTTGAACCCTAACTGGTGCATTAATGCAGTTTTTTTGATGAATTCCTTTTCTTTTTTGGATAGTGTAATCATATCATCATTCACACAGGTCCCAAACAGATGCAGATGTGCAGGGTCCATTTGGTCCAGCACCAAGGGAAGAGTCCATCTACCTATGGAAATACAGGTCCTTGTAGGCCTTACACTTCCATTCAGCAATGGATGTAAAGAATTTGTGGGGCTGTCTAGTAGGCTGCACCTTCATGTGGCCATAGATACAGATGCACAGAGCAAAAAGATCATCTTTCAGCCAAAAGGCAGGGCCCTCTGGCACCCACGGGTGCAGAGCCCTATGCCAAGGGAATATTTCTCTTTACTGTATGGCACTTGGGCCTGTGCTGGCAACCCTGACCCTTATCTTCCCAGGCTAAGGGGTGATGCTGAATGACAGCCTCAGCCCATCCAACTGACTCACTGAGTTTTCCCCTAAACTAACCTCACTGGCAAAGAAACAGAAAGCACTACCCACTGGGGTAAAGACTGGCATTACACACAACCTTCTTTAATATCTTTTTTTTTTTTTATTTTGACCCAAATTTTCAAGATAGTCATTCTGTGATTCTACCTTATAAACATGACTTGTGGCATGTATAGAAGACTGTCTGGCACGTTGGCAATGTTTGACAAAATCAACTGAAATGTTGCATGTGTTGTCTAGGATACAAGGTCTAAATCTGTGTAAAGTTTCATGACAGCAGCTAATGTGGTTTCTGTGATCCACATATATCATTTTCCTGTAGACATCTAATTTTTTATTATACTTAACATGGAATTTGGGTTTGGGTACAGCCTACACAGAGTGGATTTTTTTTTCTAAAACATTCAGTGTCGAAGTGTGCTGTGCCAAGGTAGTGCCTTTGGAAAGTGTTGTGAAAAAATACTAAATGGTTCCAGACTTACAAGTATTTAACTTTTTTTTCCAATTCTGAGCATGCTCAGTACTGTTTTGGGGATGAAGTTCTGCTACGACACCAAACATTCTGTGTCGCAGACCATTTTTGTTTTCTTACAACTTACTTCTCACAGCACCAAAAGAAATGTTGTGTTCTGCTGGCTGCCATCTTGTTTATCCCCCCCCAACAAAAATATATTAAAACAAGGAAAATACATACAAACGGTATTTAAAAAAAAATGAACCTAACAGACCCCATTGGCTAACTTCTGGTGTTTGTTTTGTAAAGAAATGGCCAGAATTACCTTTACTGGGCACCACAAAATCCAAGATGCCCAGCTTAGTGAGAGAAGCTGTTCACATGTGTTCCCTGTCTGAGAACAGCATCACCTTCTTGAATGCTGAAGCCACAGCTGGAGTCCTGCTGCTGGCTTCAGGCAAGCTGTCAGCCAGTCATCCCTTGTTCACAGTTTTACTGAGAGCATGGATATGCTCTAGCAGTACCAACAGCTTTCACACACTCAAACAGGGAAGCAGCTGCAGTTACCAGTATTTTTTTTTAAGTTGTTTAACAGGAGTAGCACACTAAGCTGAAAGCTTTTTTACAGGTGTGACCTGGGAGCACAGGGAAGTTAAGTGACTTGCTCAGGATCACACAGTATGCAAGTGGAAGCTGTGGGAATCAAACCCAAGTCTGGTCTGCTGGATGTCACCAGATTTGCAGCTCAGAGCCTTAAACCACTGCGCTATACTGCCTCCCTTAATCACAGAGTGACTTGCAACTTCAAGCGCAAATATATACGGTGGATTCTGTGCACCTAATGTATCAAAACCCCTGGCAGAAACTCAGCTTGTTTGCTCCTGACAGGTAAAAACTTCTGTAATTCAACATAACTTATTTTTTCTGATTGTTTTACAGTGGGCTTATTTATTTCCATGTCATTTTACATGAGGAGAGAGCACACAGTGAAAGGGGCATGGCAGTGCATGTCTTTCATAGCAACTATGCTACAAAGAGCATAATAGTCATACTGCCACAATTATTGTATTATTTTGTTTCTACTTTTACTGGGTTTGTGGAGTCAGCAACATGAGAGTTTACAGGAATAAAATGATTAGTATTGCCATTATGGTGCAGCTCACAGCTCAAAGCTCACAGCTCTTGATTTGTACACGGTTCTCATATGCACTATCTACTCCATCTCTACCCCCCCATCACATACATCACTACAAATGCAGAGTAGTTAGTATGATGAATTTAAATGAATGGCCAATCAAAAAAACATTGCTTAAATCTCCATTTTAGTATCAGAAGCCATTGTGTTTGTGTCTAATTGCAAAATTCCTACAAGCAGCTGCATGTGGTACTTATGATGGGAAAGGAAAAATGGACCTTACAAACAAGTATTGGCAAACGATCACTGTCCTGTTCAAGCATGTTTTGTGATATCTGAAGCAAGATCAAAAAGAAATGACACATTGAAACAATCATTTTAAAAGCTTGTTTATGCTCTTACAAATAGCAGTGTGCACACAAGGCATGCCATGAAGTGCTTGACCCAAAATTTACTGGCATTCAAAAATTAAATCATTAATTTAGAATAGCGACTGAACTAGATGTTTTTTTTAATGTATGTGTGGAATTGGGGGTTGGGGAAGCCAGGAACGAGTTTATGGTTATGGCTGTAAGAGGACCATTGTCCTAATTGTTTTGCAGCCATGTCAATCTCACTTCTTTCTCCCTCTCCACTCAAGTTTGCCACCCCTTCCCAATAAACTTAATATTAGTGGACTGGGGTGCCCATCCTCAGTACCGCTTCTGTTGACCCCCCTTCCCTCCAGGTCATCCACGCCCCATTCCCAATAAGTACATGGCAGCATGGGGATGCCCACCCCCAGTGCCGCTGAACAAGAGCCAAACACTAGTGCCTAATCCACAGTATGTCAGAATATTTATTTTATTTTATTTTATTAAATTTTGTTGACCAGGTAGGCCCACTGAGACTAGAAGTCCCTTTTTCAGGGGCAACCCAGGGGGGAGCGGGAGATACAGATGGTAATCAACTGAAATTGAACAAGATTAAGCTGTTGGTGGTATTTTTAGTGAATGGGGGAGTTTGGCCAGGACACTGGGAAAATTCCCCTACTCTGCTGTATGGGGACTCTTTTGCCATCTGGCTGAGTGCAAAAATGGCAGCCACCTATTCCGTGGAGTGCACATCTGTGCTGGATGCTGGGGAGCTGACCTCCTTCCCTGCATTATGTTCACCAGAAGTCCCAGTGATTTTTCTCATCTGAGCTTCTGCTGCTTTGGAGGATTCACCTGCTATAACTTTGGATGCTGAGGTGAGCTTTCCAGCCCCCAGCTTATTGCCGCAGAATGTGCGGAATACTGCACTACAGGACTGCAAGCAACTACTCCTCTCTTTGTTCACTGAGGAGGAAATTACTCAATTATTGACTTATTTTTGCCAGATGACAGCCCTGGTGGAAACCGTTTCATCTCCTACCTGTGGGGTGCCTGCTGGTGTACCACGGACTCCCGAGCTCATTGCTCTGCCTGTGGATGTTCCACTGCCTGCCATTTAGATTGTGACTCTCCTTTGGTGGCAGCAGATGCTGCCAGCTCTGCCTTCTCAAACACTGCTTCAGCTGCATTTGTTGAACCAGGACCAGCCCAATTGGTGGAGCCTAGGGTGCTGCCGTTACCTCCGTCTGTCCTCCTGACTTCCAGGGCATTGCTGTTGCCCAAGACTGCATTTTCTCATGGGACTGTTATTCTGGATTGCATCCCTCCTCACCTGTTTTGTTCCCGAAGGCATCAAATTAGTCCCCAACCTCTATTGCCATCCCTGCCATTGTTACTGTGCAGGATTCGACCGTGTGTTCTGAATTTTCATCTCCCCCTCCTACTGAAGGGGCTCTGGCTGTGACCACAGGGTGGTGCTTTGCTACTACTGCTCTGGGACTTCCTTCTGTTAAAGCCCTGATTCCCTCTCAAGGGCAAATTGAACCTTGGTCGGCGAGGCTGCTCCTCTGGTGGCTGGGTGGCAGAAGGCAGAGAATGGAATTTCCTGGGAACCTTCAGAACCTTATACGATGGATATCTCCTCCTCTGTTTCTCCAGGAGCATCTGCCAGTCAGACCCTTTTCTCCTCAACCCAGACAGGGCCATCCAGTGTGCCTGTTTCTCAAGATCCTGACCCCCCACCCATGGACAAGCATTGCCCCTTCCAGCGGCCATCCACCAACCCCCTGGCTTCTTCTGTCCTGGCTCCAACCTCTGGACCTGACACCACTGGACCATTCAAGATGTCTGACCTTTTTTCCCTAGCCAGAGAATCCATCACAAGACACAATGTGGTCCGGATCTAGTACAGAGGGGGTCTGAATTTTCCCCAGATTGGACCTATGTCATCCGAAAGCCACTGAAGGACTCCTTGGGGTTCCTAGCGGCTAATCTGTGTGTCGTTATCTACATTGCTGGAGAAGAGACATTTGACATTAGTTTCTATATTACTGTATCCTTGGACCACTTTAGGTTCAAATTTGAAAAAGCTTAAGAATACTCCTGTGTGATCCCCCTTTTTGGCCATCTCACTGTCTAAACCTACCATTAAAACCATCACTCACCTGTTCCATAACAAATGCATCAACATTACTGACATATTATACTGGTTGAGTAAATGGTGTGAGGTTCTGGACACTCCCACCCCCATCATTGACAGTGAACAAGTTTGGACAGAGGGTTGGTGGGTTAAGATGCAGCTCCACCAGAATGCCTCTGGCATCCATCTGTCAGGAAATGTTTACACTGGGTGCAATAAGGGCATCTGCTTTTATCCTGGACAGCCCCGTACTTGCCACAAGTGTGGTTCTAGAACTCACCTGAGTTCCATTTGCGATGCTGCCCACTGCAATGGTTGCCTTGAATATGGCCACACCATCTCCTCTTGTCCAAACCCTAACAAATGCAATCTGTGCAAGGAAAAGAGGCATTCCTTTACTCACTGCCCCAGGGCCTCCCATACTCACACTGATGGCTTGAATCAGGATGCTTTGATTGCTAAAGGGCAAAGGCCTTGCTGCCTCTAAAGATGACATCCCCTGCTGCCCGCCTGTGGCCTACCCCATCCCAGGTCCACCTGATGGGGTTACCCCCTCCTGCCACCCCAGCCTGCCACCTTGTTTACCCCTACAGACATACCATGGGGCCCTCCTGGTCCTGTACAGCTTGGTCTGGCACCCCACTGCCTGCAGACCCTTCACAAGTTCCTGCCTCCATGCCTCTTCCCTCCACCCCTTCTACCCCTATGGACATTGATGGGTTTCACCCCCCTGCATGCAAAAAGTGTGGCTGGAGACCTCGTGACAAAGCCACGCCTGTGAAAAAGTTGTATATTATATGCCATAATGCTTAAGTGGCTTTGGCCTTTTCCTCTCACTGGAGTGACACCGAGGATGAAGGTGATGGTTTGGACATCTCCTTCCACTCCTTTGTGAAGGACATTTCCTCCTGGGTGGATGACCCTGCCCCAAAGAGCTATCCATGAAGAGGATTCATGGTAGGATCCGTTCCCAAGTGGACAAAGGCGGGGATGGTCCTCCGCAATTTTTCATGTCTTTGCTCCAGAGGTTGGTTACAGCATTGACGCTTAATGCCAACAGCATTAAGTCTAACCAGAAATGGTTGATGACCTTTTCCCTCAACACCCTCCTGAGGGATGTCATGCTTCTGCAGGACACTCACCTTAAGATCTCACACGAATTGTCTACTTCTAAGGCTTTGTTGTCCCAGGGCCCTTCTTTCGGGTCACTGGGCTTGGATACCTGCAACGAGGTGGGCACCCTATTTCAGGGTTTTGATTTCCATTCCCCTGGAAGAGCTCTGCTCCTGGTTATGCAACTTGGCCCTCATCTCCTCAGAATTATTAATGTGTATGCACCTCAACTTAAGTCCAACAAGGTTAAATTGTTTTCCAAGTTACAGCCTCTTCTTTATACTTCTTACCCTATTATCCTGGATGGTGTCTTTAATTGCAGGTTGGATAATTCCAATGGGGGAGGCGTTCAACCTCTAAGGTCTATTGTGATTCCCATTTCCTGTCCACTATGATCTCTAATGCTCAGTTGCAGGACAGCCAATGGGCTTTCTCTGCCCCCCCCACCTCATGTTCATGAAAGGTCCCCTTAAAACCTGAACTGATTTTCTATTTCATTCCTGTATGTTTTGGATACTCCACTTCCAAATACGCCTGGTGGAATCCTCTGACCACCTGACAGTGGTTGGTTCCTATACCCTATGTTCCTCGACCCATCCACTATGCCAGCCTTGACTCTTTAATACCGCCACTCTATTGCTTGTTTCTGTCCGAGATGCCTGGTTACAGGTTTTTTCTAACAGATGGATGGTCCTCGGGGCATACGATGATTTCTGTGCTTGGTGGGATGCCTCTAAGTGGGTATTTGGTACATTTGTCCAATGCCATGCCAGATTTCTTACTAAGTCCTTACTAAGTCCTGGTATTTTAAGTGCCTATCTCTCTGTTCACATCTGCAGCATCTGATCTCCCATATGCATCTGATGTGGGATGACCTGATGATGGACATTATATGGGTCAAGTCTCAAATGCTTGAGTTTCAATACGATAGTGCTAAGTCCCTGGCTTCAGAGTGCACATTTGGCACTCAAGGCCACACACAATCCCTTGACCCATTCAAGGCTTGCAGCACCCGTCTCATTAGTCACTGTTTGTGGTCCCTTCATACCTCCCTACAAGACCTGCCCTTGCCCTGATCCCCAGGACATGCTACGGGTGGTATCACACTCGCCTCTGAGGCCGGGAGATCAGAGGGCTGTGGGTTCAGTTCCCACATCTGGCACTTGGGTTAATATCCCAGTACTGACACTGTAGTGCAGCATGAGAGGGGTGCTGCACTTCTGAGGTGCCGTCTTTCGGATGAGACGTTAAACCGAGGTCCCATCTGCCTGGATTGGTGGTAGTTCAGGTGGATGTTAAAGATCCCATGGCACTTATCGAAAAGAGTAGGGGAATTTCCCCGGTGTCCTGGCCAAATTTCCCTCATTCACTAAAAATACCATCAACAGCTTAATCTGGTTCAAGGTCAGTTGGCATTCATCTGTATTCCCCCTCCCCCGGGTCGTGCCTGAAAATAGGTAGGATTTGTCTAGTGCACTTACCCGGTCAACAAAAGCTAAATAAATAAATTAAAAAAATTAAAAAAAATAAATAAAATATGCACATGTCGCCATACTTTTGGGACCCCTTACTCTTCTTCACCCCTCCCCAAACCTCTGCCCTTCCCTGCCCCTTCCTCCCTACCTTCCAATCTTTTGACTTCCCTGCAAGCACTGATCCACCTTCAGGAAGTCTCTACTGCTATTGGCAGTTTGCCTTCCAATACTGCCCCGGGCTCTGATGGCCTCTCCTGGAATTCTATAAAACATTTCTACAGTATCTTGGCCCTACCCTTGTGGTTCTGTTTACTCAAATTTTGCAACTATGGACCCTTTCTTCATCTCTTTCCCAAGCCCTACTCATCTTTTTATACAAGAAAGGTGATTGAACGCTTTTGTCCAACTGGCGTTTGCGATGCCTCCTCAATACTGACTACAAGCTCCTGGCTCACGTTCTGTCTGCTCGGCTTTCGCTGGCAGTGCTGTTTTTGATATACCCCTCCCAAGGATGTGGCATTCCTTCCCATAATATTTCAGACCACCTGATACTTCTTCAGGAACTCTTCAAATGTGGCTATCATGGCTCGTGCTCGGCATTGTCCTTTCTATGAACCAGGAGCGTGCCTTCAACCCAGTAGCACATGACTATCTGTTCACTGTGTTGGACCTGTATGGCATTCTCCCTGATTTCATCTCATGGGTATGGCTTTTTATGCTACCACTACTCTCACCACATTTATTAACTCTACTGTGGGTACCCCCCTTCCTTTGCGGAGAGGAGTCCATCAGGGTTGTCCCCCTCAGAGCCCTGCTATATGTTTTTTCTATCGATCTCCTACTTCAGCTCATCCATTACTCACAGGTGATTCAGGGTATTTCCTTGTCCACTGAATGCCCTGACTTCCGTGCCTTGGCTTTCATCGACAATGTCTGCATTATGCCTTCAGACATTTCCCTTATTCCTCATGTTTCCGCTACCCTCTGTCTTTTTTCCTATCTGCCTGGCTCTTTCATTAATTATTCAAAAAGTGCGGCAACTCCTTTGAGTTCTCCTGCAACTCAGTGTCCTTTGTCCATAGACGGCATCCTTGTTTGTGATACCCCTGTGAAGCTCCTGGGAATTTATTTTAACCACCCAGAACTTGATATTTTTAATTAGAAGACCTGCCTATCTAAAATAGAAAGAAGGCTGTTGGTGTGGAAACAGGTCATTGGCTAAATCTAAGCATGTCTATTGGTTAAAACCTTGTTGCTTCCTTGCTTCACCTACCTTAGTTGTGTATACCCCACCCCCCTCTTTGGAGACTAAATTGTTTAGCCTCTTTTTTCAGGGCCTATGCGGCTCCTGCCTCAACCCCATCAAGAGGGACATTACCTCCTGTACTCATTGTAATGGGAGTTTGCACATGGTCAGCCCTGTAGCTTTTTATTATAGTATGTTTTTTCACAGATTTCTCCCCCTTTTTTAAGCCCAGCCTAACCATGTGGCTCCCCCTAATATCGGACTGGATAGTGTCTCTTTTGGCCTTTACCTCTCCAACTCATATTTGTTCCCTTGGACATGACTTCCTGCCTGTGTTCCCAGATTACATTCTTTTTCCAGCTGAACGATTCTACACGTGGCACTTGTCCTTTGATGATTGCGCTCACCTCTCTCAGAAAGGGTTATATGCTGCCATTCTTACCCTTAACTGCCCCCCCCCCGCCACTGGACATCAAATTCTGTTCCCCCTTTCTTCTCAAACATGCAATGTCTCAGCTTACAAACACCAAAGTCCTGCATTATATGTGGGATGTCATGTGGCTGTGCTTCCATGGGAAGCCTGCTCTCCGAGACTCAATGAAACATAAATCTTTGACAGAGCTGCTTTATTCCTGCTCCTCTTATCCCCAGCTCCCTGAAACGCAATCACATTTTCTTTTTGACTGCCTTACCAGTGTTGAGTTCTGGCTGCAAGTTAGCAACATTTCGTTCAATCCTGCTTTTACCTCTGTTTCTTATTAGACTGTTGTCCTGAACATCTCTCCACATGTATGACATTGTTATTCGTCCCAAGCTTTACAAGTTTGTTTTAAGGCCTGCAAGTATAACTTGTGGCAGGCTCATTGTGCCTTTACTATGCAAGAGAAGGTGGTTGCCCACATGGCTTCTGCATGCCTCTCCCGTTCATATGCGACTGACAGGAACTGCCTGCTCCCCGCTGCCTTCTTTTGGCTGTGGTCTGGCTTCCACAGAGTGTTTGGTTGATTATTGTTTTGGTGTTTTCTTGATGTTTTTGTCTGATTTTTCCCTTTGTTTTCCTATTCTGCCCCCATAATTTTTCTTTTCCTTTCTATACTTCCTCTTCCCCCTTCCTTTCTCTCCCCAACCCTTCACTGTTTCCCTGGACTGTCCCTTTGTCCTGTATTCTCTGCCCCACTTTTGCAGATTATTATGTTTCTTATTAATTTTCTGTTGCTATTTCTACTCAACAATGAATGTTTCTAACTGTGCTTTGTAAACTGTTATTATTTTTCTGATTTGCAAATAAAAAATTCCCCTACTCTTTTCAAGTAGTGCCATGGGATCTTTAACATCCACCTGAACAACCACTAGAACAGGCAGACAGAATCTCGGTTTAACATCTCTTCTGAAAGATAGCACCTCAGGAGTGCAGCATCCCCCTCGTGAGGCACGACAGTGCCAGTTCTACTAAGTGCCTGGTGTGGGGATGGAACCCACAGCCTTCTGATCTTCCGGCCTCAGAGGTGAGTGTGCAGCCTGCTGAGACACAGACACAGAATAAGCCCCTTGTAATAAAGAAAACCACCCCTCATTGATTTCTTTTTAAATCTGCAGTGAAGACAATTGTCCCTTACTGATCTGACCCCCCCCACATACACCCCACGCATCCAACCCTGACCTCCCACTCAGCACCCACCAACCCATACCCCCACCACATGTCCCACACACCCTCACTCACCTGAACATATCCCATGGTGTAGATCCACTCTCCAGTTGAAGACGCATCTTGCTGCTGGAACTGCTGACTGCAATATGAGAAAATAAGGGAAATATGGTATAATGTATTTCAATGATGTTTTGAACTTTCTCATTTTTACATATTTGGACTCCAAATTTTCAACATGGCATTTTTGGAAACCATATAATGACCAACGGCAGTAGAATTATATAAATCTGGCCCAAACAGCAATTTTTTGGTTGCACTGAGAAATCACCTTTAAGGTACAATTGAACATTTTCACTGCTCTTGTTCATGAGGCGTGGTCATAAGAAGGCTATGCTGAAAAAGTGTGGTCATAATATGTCAAAATGAAAAAATTATGAAGTGTATGTTGAAAGTTTTCTATACTCACTCATAACTTTGGTAATTTTAAACATTTTGACCCCAAATTTTAAACATAGCAATTTTCTTTACACCACTGCATGAATGTGACAGCTGTTATTTCTCAAATAATGGCCAAAATGTGTTTTCATACCAGTGAAGCAGAATGGTGTTTCGGTGGCCTGGAATAATGTTTTGGCAGGGATTTGAGAATTTTCACCTACCAGGTTCATGAGGTGGGCTAATAAGAAGGCTACGCTGAAAACGTGGTGTACAAATATGGTAAAATGCCTAGATTATGACTGAACATTGCAGTATTTCAACGTTCACTCATAACTTCGCTAATTTTCAATATTTTGACTCAAAACTTTCAGTATAGAAATTTTTCCACACCATCACATAATCATTACAGGTGTTACTTTTTAAATCCTGGATGATATATGTTTCTGCACTTCTGGTGTGAAATGGCATTTTGGCCAATATACTATAAATGTCATGTTTATAAGGGGAGTCATAAAATTACTATCTTGAAAAAATATATGTATGTGTATATAATATATATATATATATATATATATATATATATATATATAGATTGCATATAATATATCTCTGATTGTTAAAAACATTTGTGTGTAGTGCCAGTTTTGACCCAAGTGGGTATACTTTGTGATCCCATGCCAATGACCTGGATTTGGGGGAGAACTCAGTGACCCAGCTGCAAGAGGTGAGGGTAAGGGAGGAGGAATGGTGCTGTTATGCAACCCCCCAGCCAGGGAACAAAAGCTGCAGGTTTGTCTGCAGGGGCCTGGGTATGATATAGTAAAGACAATGGTCCTCTTGGCATAGGGTCCTGCACCCCTGCACACATTGGTGTCAAAGGGCTCTATGCATTGACTGACAGATGGACTCTTTGCTCTGCGCATCTGTATCTGCAGCCACATGGCAGTTCAGGGAACAGAGGCTCTGCTCTTCCACAGCCCACAAGACAGCCCCATGAATTCTTAACTGCCATTTATAGTTTGTGAATGAGCAAAGGTGAACAGCTAGCATTCATTTAGGTTTGTAAAGGGAGAAGTATGGCTCTTTCATTTAGCTAACTCCCCAACAGTTACCTGCACATTGGCTGGGGACCGCACCTTAATTAAGCCAGTTTAAGGCTGATGCATCCTATATATAGAAAGCCATTTGAGGGGGATGCAGTTTAGAGAAGGGATCCAGCTGATGGGTGGTCTAACGGAACGATAGTAGCTGCGCGACTTCACAGCAGGGCCCTGAGGTGAATACCAAGAAACCCCATCTCCTTCTGAAAATAAATTAGTAAGTTGCCAATACAGGTTGAAAAAATAGGTTTATTGTTACATTTATCCCTTTTTTAGGAGGGGGCTGAGGGTGTGCACTGACTTGTTGTTTTTACTGATGTATGCCATATGTAGTAGCACCCCTAACTTAGAATCCCATTTATAGCTTGTGAATGAGCAAGGGTGAGTCGCTAACATTGGTTTAGGTTTCTAAAGGAAGAAGTATGGCATTCTCATTTAGCCAGCTCCCCACCACTTATCTGCACTTTGGCTGGGAACCACACCTTAATTAAGCCCATTTTAGGATGATGCATCCTATATATAGGAAGTCATTTGAGGGGGATGCAGTTTAGAGTAGGGACCCAGCTGATGGGTGAGCTACCTCGATGATGGTAGCTGGGCAACTTCACAGCAGGGCCCTGAGGTGAATACCAAGAGACTCCCACTCCTTTTGAAATGAAAGTAATAAGTTGCCAATTCAGGCTGAAAAAATATGTTTACTGTTACATTTACCCATTTTTCTTGCGGGGGGGGTGTACACTGACTTGTTTTGTTTTTTTTACTGATGTATGCCATATGCAGTAGCACCCTTGACTTAGAATCCCATTTATAGTTTGTGAATGAGCAAGGGTGAGCTGCCAACATTGGTTTAGAGTTGTCCGCAGGGGCCTGGGTACCATATAGTAAAGACAACTGTCCTCTTGGCATAGGGTCCTGCACCCCTGCACCCGTGGGTGGCAGAGGGCAATGTGCATTGGCTGACAGATGGACTCTTTGCTCTGTGTGTCTGTATCTGCGGCCACATGGAAGTGCAGGGAACAGAGGACTCTGTTCTTCCATAGCCCACAAGACAGCCCCATGAATTCCTAACTTTCACTGCTTCACAGAAGTGCAGGGCTCACAAGGGCCCTGCACTTCTGTAGGTGGATGGAGTCTTTCCTTGAGACAGGGGCAAAAAGAGCCCTGCACATCTGCACCTGTTCACACAGGTCCCAAAGGGATCTGCATGAATGAGGATATGATTCCACTATCTCAAAAAGAAAGACAATTCTTTTCAAAAAAAACATTGTTAATGCACCAGTAAGGTTCAAGTTAACCCCACAAAAGTAGATAAATGTGGAATTAGGGTTTTCAAGCCTAATTCCCCAGCCCCAACCCCCAAGCTGCAAAAGGTAAAAACATTAGGGTTTTGGGCCTCTGGAGTCCTGGCAAATCAGTGGTGGGGTCTTCCTTGGGGTTGTCTACCCTAATGCCCACCCCATTCCCTGAGCAAACAACATCAGGCATGATCTTCTTTCTTCACACTTGTCCCACAGGGCCCTGCATCAAGACAGCTACAACAAATTGTGTTGGCAACATCTGGCAAGACATAGTTGTCTACCTTTGAAGAGTGTATCACTATGAGACATTGGCTTGGACCTGCACCTTGTGCTTTGGGTAGGAGGCTACAGGCTGGGGTGATTAGTGAGCATTTGGGTTGACAACCCCAAAGAAGACCCCACCACTGATTCACCAAGACTGTGCAGAACCAAAACCCTAATGTGTGTTCCTTTTGCTACTTGGTGGGTGGGGTGGAGAGTTAGGGTTGAAAACCCCGACGCCACATTTTCCTACTTTTGTGACATTAACTTGAATCCTAGCTGGTGTATTAATGACGTTTTTGCAATCCCTAAAACAGATAAACCCTCTCTGGACCCTGCTAATTATAGACCCATCTCACTGCTCAATTGTGATATCAAAATACTGTCTAAGATTCTGGCTTCACGTATTAAACAAGTCTGGCTCTCACTTTTGAGCAGGGAGCAAGTGGGTTTTGTACAGGGCAGATCGGCTGCGGATCACATGAGAGTGCTTTTCATATTTTCCAGGCGGCTCAGGCTTCTCAAGTTCCCATGGCATTGGTCGCCCTGGATGCAGAGAAAGCATTCGGACCGTGTCAACTGGGATTTTTATGGGGTACTATGGCTAAGTTCGGTTTCCCGGAGAGGTTTATATATTGGACGAAGGCCTTGTATAAAGACCCCTCGGCTAAAATCTATTGCAATGGGGTCCTCTCATCCCGTATTTGGTTATGCTCAGGCACCCAGCAGGGCTGTCCTCTATCGCCATATCTTTTCAATCTCTATCTGGAACCCCTGCTGCTCAACCTTAAAACAGCTCCGGGGATCCAGGGGTGTGTCATCTCTCAGCAAACTTCCAAGATATCTGTGTTTGCAGATGATATCCTCCTACAATTAACTAACCCGGTAGACTCCCTACGTGTGGTTTTGGATATAATTGGGCAAGTTGGGAAAATATCCAACTACAAACTAAATCTGACCAAGTCCGAGATTTTTTCTCTCAATATGCACCTATCTCAAGCATGCGTATCCCATTTCGGGATGAAATGGGCCTCATCCCACCTCAAATATTTAGGTATTAATTTGGCCCGTGACCCTGCTTTGGTTAGGAAACTTAACCTGGATGACCTAGTAGACAAAATTTATTCTGATCTGCAAAGGTGGGGTAAGCTCCCGCTATCAGTTAGCCCAGATCAGTATTGTTAAAATGAATATTTTGCCTCGTCTTTTTACCCCTGAACCTTTTAGATATCTGGCTGCCCAAAAGCCTTTTCAAGAGAGTCCACTCGATCCTGACTGGTTTTATTTGGAATCACAAGCCTCCCAGACAGCTTTTATAAACTCTGTCTACCTAAGGATATGGGGGTCTTCGTCTCCCTAACTTGAGTACTACTACTGGACTAGTCATGTAGTTAAAGCTGGTAAATGGCTCGGAGGAATGGATGCAAGAACCTCCCTCTGTGGATAAACTTGGATCTTGATCTCCTTAAACAATGTAACATAGACCCCTCTAGTCTATTTTACTGTCGGTTTCAACTCTGCCTAGCTGTATCCAAGAGTCGCCAGTGGGTACCACGGTTAAGGTACTCAATCAATTTTATGATACTACTAAAATCAAATATGTTAAAGATCCTGGACAACCTTTGGTTTCTAACCTAACATTAAAATAGGACCGACTTCTTATCTCTGAAGTGGCTACCCAAATTCAGGGGCTCCAGTGGAAGACCTTTATGTGCAAGGAAGCCTGGGTCTATAGATGACCTTCTGTTAGCTCTAAATATTCCTCCCAAATGATTTTTAAAGCATACCAATTAAACCTGGTCAGTAAAGAGTTTGGGGTAACAGTACCAACATCGACCATTAAACCATTACTGAGGGTGATTAAAGAATATGTTAAACCTCATGGGGTGTCTAAGCTGTATCTGCACCTTATGAAACTTAATTTCCTGCCCCTTTGGCTGGCTCCAAGTCTTGGTCCCTATCTCTCTTAGATCCTTTGTTTACATGGAGTCAAGTCTGGAAAGATTTGCATAGATATAACACTCTTGACAAGAATAGGTTAATTCAATATTTTATTATCAACAACATGTACATTACGCCAGTCCAAAAAGTGAAATTTGATAATTCCAGTTCCTCTAGATGTTTCAGATGTGGTGTAGACCAGGGCAACCTTTCACATATTTTCTGGTATTGCTCCAAGGTAGCCCCTCTATGGAAGGCCATTCGGGACAGTCTAGACCCTACTCTAGGTCTGCAAGATCTCTTCACACTAGAGATCTACATCCTAGGCCTTTATTCGGGTATTAACGTCAGAGAGAGAAGATATCATATAGCCCTCATCTCAATGGCGGTTAAGAGACTAGTGCGCCACACTGGTCAGATAACCTAGCTTTGAGATATGGACTGGGTGGAAGAAATGTCTCTGTGTTTTAAAGTCGGAAGTTGATTGCCAACTCCAGACTTTCTCCTTTAGCCTTTCAGACAAAGTGGGGTAAACTGTATGCCCTGTACCTTCATTGACTGAGATTTTCAGGCCTACTCCGGTCCGCTTGATTTTTGAGGAAAATTTTCCTGCTGGCCTCTCTGGAATACTCTTTATTATCTAAGAGCTAGTTCTCAGTAGTACTATTTAGTCCTCTGAGCTCTATTGTCTGGCTGCTATCTTGTCTGTTTTTCTGGGTTAGTTAATTTCCTCCTTCATCTATGAATGTGATATCTTTTTTTTTTTTTCATTTCTCTCTTCCTCAGTGGTGACACCTTCCTTGGGGTGGGGGGAAGGGGTGGTTAGGGGTGTTTGGATTTTCCATGCTTACATTTAATGTCCAATTATTGGAATGTATTATAATACTGTTCCTTTTTTCTCCCTTGCTGTAATTACCAGTCTGTTGTAACTGTGATTGAAAACGAATAAAAAGAGAATTTCAAAAAAAAAAAAAATGATGTTTTTGCAAAGAACATATATATATATATATATATATTATGGTAGCACAGTAGTGCTACCATAGTTAGGGTTGAGGAGCCATTTACATGTTAAACCCCAAATTTTGCACCTTAATATCTTTGCAACCGTTTGACGGATTTGCCTGAAATTTGGAATACACGATCAAGAACCATACGCCTTGGGATCTGCCAAGTTTCGTACTGGTCAGATACACAGCTGCGGAGTTATTATGCATGATCTGTGTGTGCGCTATGCTTTTTCTGAATTCTACTGTCAAAGCTCTAGCAGGCTTGCTGGTTTGCGCGATTGGCCTGAAATCTTCAGGAACATGCGGCCGGGGTCCCCAATATGCCTTTCAAAGATTTTGTGAAAAAATATTAAATGGTTCAAAAGTTATTCAAAAAACAATTTCCCATTATAAGTCAATGGGAAAAGTTAACAAAAAGTTTGACGGTGTCGCAAATGCACTTTTACTTTTGCAAATGGCCCTCTTACTTTCGCAAATCCGCCATCTTGTTTTCAGTTAGTGATCAGAAAATTGCTTGCCATTTAAATGTGGGACGCTCTAGCAACTTAATTCTTTTTGTATTCACCTAATTGGAGCCTGAGGATGCTAGCCATGTCTTTATTTTGGGGTAAAACACCCCAGAAATATGTTTTTAAAATTTCTGAAAAGTATTCTAAAGTACTTTCGGTTCTCACTAAAGTGTCGAAATTTTTCAAAAGCTTTTAAATCATGCACAGTACTTTTCTAGGCTGTGAATTACAGCAATTTTTTGGCACCCTGTTACAAAAGAACAGTTGGGAGTTTTGGGCTGAAATTTGAGGAGCACAGCTGACATCTCAGATGTGCCTTTAAGTGTTGTGTTGAAAAATATTACATGGCGGCAAAGTTACGGCACTCCAAAACTGACGTTTTTTCCCATAGGATAACATTACGGAGCCCGACGTATTACAGGAATCCTTTGGCACCCTGCTGCAAAATAACGGTTTGGTCTTTTTTCCTGAAATTTGGAAGGAAGACAGCCAACAGCCCACAGATGTGCCTTTCAAAAATTACAGGAGGCAAAGTTATGGCACTCGAACTTCTCTTTTTCCCATAGGATAACATTACAGCGTTCGCCGCACCTTTCAGGGCCCGATTCTCGAAGCGGTCACGAGATCATGGACTTTCGCTTGAAAAATATCTTAGCCCCTAATCGGGCCTAAGTAGAAAACTAGCCAGGACAGTCGTAAATCATATGACTTTTAAAATTTTTTTCTACGTCATACGGTTCCTGAGATACAACCTATTTAGTATTCCAAGTCCTCATTTTCTGCTCCGATACCCATTATTATGCATACATTCTTTGTACTCACTGTCTTTCTCTATGCAGATTTTGGGGAAAACCAGCCTGTGCACTTACATTACTGTTTTCGTTGCCCTTTCCGCTTGCGGTTCCGTACCTGTTTCACTTACCGTTGACTTCTACGCCACCATGTGCGTTATCCTTTGTGTTTTCATTTGAGCTTGCGTTTCTGTTATTTTTTGCCATTTGTGTCTACAGTACTGTTTCTCTTTCTGTTTCACTTTGAGTTACCATGCCCATTGACATTTCCGTTTGCAGGCACCATGTTACTATGTGACAATACATCACATGGCAGACCATTCCCGTCTACGCCACCATGTGCGTTACCCTTTCTGTTCTCATTCGCGCTTGTGTAACCATGTGCGCCACTGTTAGCACTTCTGTTTGTGTTGCTGTTCCTGTTACTATGCCACAAGACATCACGTGGTGGGAGCGCGGGGCCCTCGCCGCTGCATTACATTCACCATTTCTCATTATCATTCTCTAAAAGAAGGGAAATTAGAGGCAAAAAACTCAGTTTAATGCATAGTTAGTTGTTACACAGCGACAAAAGTGAGGAAATTAGTGTTAGGGTTGAAAATCTCTTTGGACCCCGCCCACCCCCCAACCGGCATTGGGGTGAGCATTGGGGTCGTTGGTCCCTAACGCTCACCCCATTCTCCTATACTTCTGCTGCTTTACACATGTGATGGGGTGAGAGTTAGGGCTGATGGCCCCAATGCACACCCCAATGCCGGTTGGGGGGGTGGGCAGGGGGTCCAAAGGGGGTTTTCAACCCTAACACCGAATTTCCTCACTTTTGTCGCTATGGAACAACCCTAGCTAATGCATTAAATGGAGTTTTTTGTTCTAGTGTATATATATATATATATATATATATACACACACACACACACACACACATTATTCCCACTATTATAAAAAGGTTCTCAGAAATGCTGCAATCTGATTGGCTGTTAGGATTCCAACAGCCTTACATTAATCCATGTTATACTGTCATGTACAGCCTGATCACCATGGCACAAGGATTCTTCCTGTCAGGATTCCATCTTCTAGCCCTGCTGAATGTGTGGAATGATGCATTCTGATTTTGAACCAGCATTCTTAAACTGCTGGTGGAAGAACTATTTTATTAAAAATATCCCTCTAAATGAGGAAAACATTGAAATAGTATACTTTAAACTCTTTTCTTTTGGTGTGTTTTTTATAATAGCAATAAGACACTCCCAGAAGTTAGATTAACAGTCAGTTAATCACCCACTAGGGGCAATATGGCACTCGGCTGCGCCTCGTACCACATTACACCCCTAGTGGGTGATTAACAGACTGTTAATCTAACCCCTGGTCATGCCTTATTGCTTAATTCCTGATTGTCCAATGGCCCCAGAATCCTATGAAGTGGTTATCTATGTCCTTGGCATCTAACAGGTCCCCTTCTCTAGCCCTGTTCCATTTTGTTACTGTTGTTGGCTGTGCCTAACCCCACCCACTACAAAAATGAACATTCCAGCTCATTTAGTATACTTCACAAGAAAATGTAAAAGCACCCATTGTTGGCTGCACCCAACTGTGGTTTTCTTAGTTGTTATAGTGTGTTTTTTATGCGCTGTTTAAAAACATGGCTCACATTAAAAATTCACAATGCCATCTTTGCTAACCACTGTCTCCATGATCAAGCAGAACAGACAAGTAGAAATAAAAGTGTAATACAGTAACTGTTGTCTACTATCTCATGTTATTAAATCATTTAAGCATCAAGCAGCTTTGGTGGTGAGTGATTCTGTCATTATAGGAACATAAGAAAGGTGGGTGGAAGATATTCGTTTGTGCTTGTGTGCTGCTTTCTTTTTACTCATATGAGTCACTCTTGATGCTAATAGTGATTTCATTATCAGTGACAAAAAGTCCCATTGTTTCCTGATAAGCAAAGTGAACAGCTTGAGTCTCAAATTCAACTCTAGTTGGGGCAATGATTTTTAAGATACTGGTACTGAATACATGGGTAGACTTTCACATTCTCCAGAAGTACAAAGTAATTCTACGGAAGAGAACAAAATGGCGCTGTCCCAGGAACATCAGCAGTTTTCAGTTGGTTTTGAGACTGGAGGGAGAGTGAACAAACCCAGTCATGACGTTTGTAAGTAAAAATGAAGAGTGTGTCTTCACCATTACCTGCTTCCTGTTTGGAATCAGATGTCAATGTTTCCTGTAAACCAGTGCTATAGGCCCTGTCCACACTACACCAGTAAAATCCTTTTGTAATGTTACAGAGGGCTTAAACTGTTACCGTAACAGTTTGCATTTACACTGGTAACGTTACAGAAGGCATCTTCGGAACTGTTACAGAAACCTGTTGTGAGGTGGTTTCAACAACGGTTCCTGTAACAGTTGCAGTTCTGTAATGTTACTGGTATGTGCCTAAACACTCCACTGTGTAGCCCCCAGTCTCCCACTATATCTGCATGCATTGCAGCACTGTTGTAATGCATGCAGGGGGGGTCGGAGGCTACCAGGGTGTACCAACAGCGGTGTGGGGCACGAGTGTAGGCTGCAATACTGGGCAGCCTCTATAGCACGGTAACCCAACCTACAGCAGTATGCCCACCCCTGGATTTACTCCAGTGTCCCCACCTGACCTACTTCCCTGTCCTCACATGTCTCCCTGAGAGCTGCCTCCTGAAGTATCCATATACTGTCCGTGATGACGCCTCTCACTGTGATGGGTGCTGGGAGTACCCCACCTGCCCATCAGAGCTGTGGCATCAATACTACCTGTAGAGCAGTACCAGTAGTGCACACATACAGAGGTTGAGCTTCTGAGTGCTTCATGTAAAACCACTGCGGTGGCCAACAGATGTGTGGCACTGTGTACAGCGGAGCACTGGGGTACACAGATGGCAGTAGTGGAGGGGCTGCCATCAGCCATTCGGCAGCAGTTCCAGATGGCTGTCATGCCCTGGTGCCTTACCCCTGTTGGACATGTTGTCATGTCACACACTCTCCCTCCCTCTCACTGCAGTACCTCCCTGAATCCAACATGCAGACCTCCCCCCCCCTCGTGCCTTCTCCCTGCCGCCTCCTCACCATGGGTGTGTCACACATCATTGCCATACTGTATGTTGCACATTATGGCTTGTACAGATGCATACTACTCCATATGTATTGTGGGTTGGTGCCTCTCATCAAAGCTGTCCTCACCAGGTGCACCATGGGATATGCTCTGCTTTGATGGGGTTGAGACCACACGCACTATCACACACAATGTGGACAGGCTGTACCATTTTCAATCCAATCTCTAACTGTTCACTGGCAGTGTGGACACACTGTACCATTTATGGTCTGTAACAGTTTGGAACCGTTACAGATTTTAAGTGGTGTAGTGTGGACGGGGTCATACTTGCTTAAAAACACTTACTTTTACATAAAAAAGTTGTTTTCATATGTCTTGACTGACCCTCACTAGAAGAGATGTTCCTCATTTTACTTCTCTGAAACTCTGTACTGCTGAGTGACATTTAAATTACATTGACAAAATAACAGAAACTTGCTGATTTTGCTGTCACACAATTCATGTGAAATTTTGTCAGAGTCATTCAGATAAGCCAATCCCATAATTTTCTCAAATAGGGTATTTGTTTTTAAATTATTTTATAACTGGATATCTGAACAATGCAAAATTTGCAAATGTCACATTATTCCTTTGGCAAACTAGCAACATTTGAACAAACAGTGACTTGTTGGCAAGGGGAATGTCCAAGACATTTTACCCATGATTCCTTATGGTTCTCACTGAACATCATCATATGTGATCACAGATGGGCTGTGCACGCATAAAAAAAAGAACTTTCAGAGGAATCAAACCTCCATCTGTATAGCTCAGTTCAGAATCCAGATTCAGGTGAAAAACAAATGTCTAGGAACATTTTCTTCTCACTTTAATTTAGAAAATCAGAACATGGGTTCTCAAAAGTTTAGTTACTTATAACATTTAGGGGGTTTTGTTATTTCTGCCAGATATTTGCATAGATTTTGCTCTGTCTATACGGATAACAAAGTTAGGCAGTGGTAGTATACACTTGACATTTATCTCAGTAGCAGCAGTGGCAGCCTAACAGACTGCTGTTCTGTGTGCACCTATAGGTTTATACAGCATATGAAGAGCCTGATCCACAAAGGCAGTCCAAATATGTGCACAGGTGTGGATCCAGGTCACCGAGCTGTGTGATCATGTATAGACGCACCATAAGATCCATTTCACAGTCCCTGAATGCCCATCTCAGTCCCTCCCCCTTGCATGGACATTAGTGTGGAGAAGCTGTGGGTTATATCAGGGGTGACACACAGACTGACAATTAAATACCAGGCCCACAACTTAAACGGTACTGCTGGTCCACACGAAACAGGGTATTGTGTGATATGGCAGCCCCTCGAGTTTCCTAATAGCTTCCATCATTATTAAGACAGTATATCAAAAACTGTCAGAGCCTCAAGCCCTCAATGTCAGCTCAGAGTATAGAAAATAACAGGATGTAATGCTGCCAGTCCATGCACACCCACAAAGTCATGCAAATCTGTGTGGGCATTGTACATATTCATGTCCCTCCACTGGGGCAGTAGAAACAGAGTTTGCTGGCAGATAAGAACCACTTGGCCCACCTAGTCTACCAATTTTTCCCTGCCCATAGTATCACTGCAGAGCCTAACTGATCTCCAGTCTATTCATCCAACCCCCCTTCCCTTTCCCTAAGAGTCCCTTTTGTCTACCCCATGCATTCTTGAATCCCACCACTGTGTTCACCCCCACCACCTCTGCTAGAAAACTGTTCCAGGAATCCACCACTCTTTCTGTGAAGAACTAATTCCTCACATCTTTCCTGAATCTACCCTCCCCTCCAGCTTCTTATCATGCCACCTTGTCCTTGAGTACCTTTTTTTTTTAGAAAAATTCTTCCCTCCTGTACCATATTCACCTCTATAAAGTATTTAAAGGTCTCTATTGTATCCCCCCCTTCCTCTTTTCCAGGGTGTACATATTTAGGTCCTTTAGTCTCTCCTCACAGGGCTTCTGAGGCAGACCCTGCACGACTTAAGTCACCCTCCTCTGGACAGCCTCCACTCTGTCTACATGCTTCCAGAGATGTGGTCTCCAGAGCTGGACACAACAGTCTAGGTGTAGTCTTACTAGCGCTATATACAGAAGCAATACCACCTCCATCTTTCAGTTGGTGATACCCCTCCCAATGTACCCCAGTATTCCACTAGCTCTCCCGACTCCCTTATCGCATTGCCTGGCCAACTTTATGTCATCTGATATGGGTACCCCCAGGTCTCTTTCCTGCTTGGTGGTGGTCATTACCACTCCTCAAATTCTGTACTCTGACCCCTGGGTTTCTGTGCACCAAATGCATTATATTGTACTTTTTCACTTTAGAAACTCAGCTCTTGTACTCGACCACTTCTCGAGTTTTCTCAGGTCTTTGTCCATCTTTTCCATCCCCCCTGTAGTGTCTACCCTACTGCAAATTTTGGTGCCATACACAAAGAAGCAAACCTTCCCTTCCAGCTCCTCTGCAATGTCATTAGGAAAACATTAAAGAGGACTGGTCCCAGCACTGATCCCTGAGGCACCCTGCTGGCCACCTTCCCTTCCTCTGAGAGAACTCTGTTTACCACCACCCTCTGTCACCTATCCTCTAACCAATTTCTTACCCAGTTTACCACCTTTGGACCCACTCCTAAGCTACCCAGCTTGCTTACGAGCCTCCTGTGTGGAATGGTGTTGAAAGCCTTACTGAAATTTAGGTAGACCTCATCCACTGCTTCACTCTAATTTAATTCCTTGGTCACGCAGTCAAAGATGTCTATCAGATTTATTTGATATGACCTCCAGCCTCCTGTGAATGCATGCTGCCTTTATCTTGTAACCCATTCAATTTAAGATATTCCACAATCCTTTCCTTCAGCAGTGAATCTATTAACTTTCCCACCACCGATATCAGGCTGACTGGCCTATTATTGCCAGGTTCCTTTCTGCTACCACTTTTGTGAAGTGGGACTACATCTGCCCCTCCTCCAGTCCTCCAGAATCACTCCTGTTTCCAATCAGCTGTTAAATAGGACTGTCAGAAGTGCAACCAGTACCACCCAGAGCTCTCTCAGTACACCTGGATGCTCCCCATCTGGCCGTATTGCTTTGTCCACCTTCAGACTAGAGACTGGATGGACCTTTGCTCATTTTCTGCCATCATTGTCTATGTTTCTATAGTTTTATTGTGGACATGCACTTCATTGAAACCCATTTGGTTATCTATAGCCACGCTGGGCTTGAGCTGTTCTGGGCTCTAACATTCACAGCTGAGTTCATGACCTTAGTAGCCCCGTTTTAGTGTTTTGTTTTGTCTGCACATTTACTTTCTATTTGCTTGGTGTGTTTCTGCTTTATTTTATTATTCATTTTATTTAGTACCACTAGTTTACATAGTAAGTTTCCAAGCTCCTAATTCCAAATGGGTGTTTGGGTGCTTTACTAACAAATAAGCTTCTGTAGGGCACTGTGCCTCACTGTTTTCAGTTCAAGGTGGTGCATAGATTTATTTGGTCACCCAGCACTTTGGTCCAGTCTTGTACAATGTTCAGTGTTCCAGTTAAAAGTGCTTGGCTTGGATGATTTTCCATATGCTTTTTGATTGTGCTGTTTGTCTGCTGACTGATGCTTGCTTTCTTGGATATACATTTACATTTTTCACTCAGAGGAGCCTTGGTCCTGTTCTTCAGCAATGGATCCTGTTCCTGGTCAACCCTCCTTTTTGACAGATCCTGATGGTGCTGCGATAACTTCTTTGTTCCAGCGGAAGTCCTGCTGAAGACTGTTCCCAGAGTTTTTTCCTAAAGTGGTTCGTTAGCTGTCTGTACCTTTTCCATATGTTTTGCAGCACGTTTCAGTGAATTCTGGTGGAGAGAAATGGTAGTGAGAGTGTCTGTTTTTCTCCTTTTGTTTACCGATCAAATAATTTTGGTTAGACTTTTTAAACTGGACACGTATTTTGGGGTCCGAGGTAAGTGAACTTTCCCCTCTGTTGTAAATGTTTCATTGTGAAACCTGCCAGATTTTTTTTTGGGGTGATTGCTCCTCTGAATGCGGCCTGGTGACCATCAAAATCCATATATTGCTTTGTTTATATGACTCTTGGAATTGTTTATATACATTGTTGGCTTGGATCTTCTGTAGGTTTCTTTTTTTTTTAAGTTGTTTAACCAGAAGTAGCACACTAAGCTGAAAGCTTTTTTACAGGTATGACCTGGGAGCACAGGGAATTTAAGTGACTTGCTCAGGGTCACACAGTATGCATGTGGAAGCTGTGGGATTCAAACCGGTTCTTTTTGGACAAGGTACCCACCATCAGGGCTGGGATCGCCCCCAAGCAGCCTGTCATTGGCTGACAGGGTCCATTCTCTGAGTGCTGTTGACCGTCCTTCTCTGTGGAATGAGTTTAAGCCAGTTTTAGTGGATGACATCTCCCGGGTGCTCTCTAGCTTGCAACCAACTTTCTGTGCATTGGACCCTGGGCCAACCAGACTTGTTTTAGAGTGTTGAGATTCACTCAGTCCAACTGTGGTTGAGACTGTCAGGCATTCCCACCAAGAGGGTGTCTTTCCATCTGCCCTCAGAAAGGCTGTGGTGAGGCCACTCCTCAGGAAGACATCTTTGGACCCTGATGATCTCTCCAATTAAAGACCTGTCTCAAACATTCCTTTCCTTGGGAACTTAATTGAGAAGATGCTCATTCTGCAACTGGTAGAACACCTGGAAAGATATGATATCTAAAAGCCCTTTCAATCCAGTTTCCTGCCTTACCATAGTATGGAAACTGCCCTAGTCTGGGTGCACCATGATCTCCTTTTAGTTAGAGATAGTGGACGTCATTCTATCCTCGTTCTCCTTGACCTATCATTGGTATTTGACACTGTGGATCATGGGGTCCTTCTGGATTGCCTTAGGCATTATGTAGGACTCTCAAGTACCATCATGTGATGGTTTAAATCCTACATAACCAGGAGGATGCAGCAAGTGGCTCTTGAATTCTTTACCTCAAGCAGTGCTGTGGTGTGCCTCGGGGTGATTCTGGCTCCAATGTTATTTGAGTGTACGTGCTGCCATTGGGAGAGATTGTTAGATGTTACAGCTTGGCGTTTCATTGTTATGCTGATGATACCCAGCTATATGTGTGTTATGCCGCTGACAATGGGCCTGCTATCCTGGAACTGAGCAAGTGCCTTAAAGAAATTCTGGATTGGTTGGTGGCTAGATGGCTTAGGCTTAATCCATCTAACATGGACTGTTAATGGTAAGCCTGGCCTGTCTGGTTCTAAGGCAGCTACTGGGGACACAACCCTTCCTTTTTTTGGATGGTGTGACCATTTATGCTGCAGATAGGGTGAACAATCTGGGGATCATTGTGGACTCCAAGCTGACTCTGGAATTTCAGGTGTCAGCTGTTGTCTCCAGTGGCTATTATAATTTTTGTAATATTGCATGGATTAAGCCCTATCTTGAACCAGCTGACCTGGCAACACTAGTGCATACCTTGGTCTCATCTAGGCTGGTCTACTGTAATGCTATCTACCTGGGGCTGTCTGCAAGGCTGATGCACCACCTGCTGCTGGTTCAGAATGCAGCAGCTTGGCTTGTTGCTGGAACATCTCATTCTGACCATATCACACCGTTTATCCAGGCTCTCCACTAGCTTCCCGTCAGGTGGCAAATCAGTTTCAAGGTTTGCTTGTTGACATACAAGGCTCTACCCAGTCTGGGTTTGGACTACCAGCAAGACCTCCTGATGCCATACACTCCTAGTCGTACCCTTCACTTAGTGGGGGCAGACCTCCTCACCGTTCCTATGCCACGCTTAAATTCCTTGGGTGATACGGTGTTTGGTGTGGCTGCTACGATCCTTTGGAATGCCCTTCCTCAACAGGTAAGAGGTGCTCCTTCTCTGGCTGTTTTTAAGAAATATTTGAAAACTTAATTTTTAATCTGTGTTATGGCCTGGATTCTTAGTTGTCAGATGTGGTCAGTTGTATTTATTTATTGTTTTATTTATCTGTACTGTAAAGTGCTCAGAGCCCTAGGGATTGGGTACCATATAAATAAAATTGACATTGACATTGAAAGATTAGCAAGTCCCTTAAAGACACTCTCCTCTGAAAACGGACTAGTGTCCACCTCCCTCCAATGCACCTGTTACTTTTTTGTGGCCCCTCCCCTTCTCCTTCCTATGTGAACACTAAACAATCTTCCCCTTTTAATCTTATGATCCCACCCCAGCTCTTCCTGCTTTTGCTTGCTTACCTAAAAAACTTCTTGTCTCCCTTCGTCACCACCTGGGTTATTCTGTTTTCAGTTTATGCCTTCACACTCCTCACTGCTCTCCCTGCTTCCCTCTGTTTGCCCTGATACACCTCCCTATCCTCATCTCTCTGTGACTCCTTATACCTTCTGAATGCTACCTTTTTAGTCTTTACTTTTCCCGCCACCTCTTTCGAGAACCACAGCGGTCTCTTTTTCCTCTTGCTTTTGCTCACTTGCTTGACACAGAGGTTTGTAGCCTTCTTTATGGCCCTTTTTAGCTTCATCCACTGTTCCGCCACCCCACTCAGGTCATTCTCCTGCCAGATTATCCCTGAGGCATTCACCCATCTTTTTAAAATCTGCCCTCCTGAAATCCAGGATCCTCACTCTTGTGTGGTTCAATCCCACAGCCATCCTTATGTTGAATCACACTGGATGGTGATCACTGTTCCCCAGATGGCCTCCTACCTTGTCATTTGCAACACTGTTCTTATAAGTGAGTACCAGGACCAGTATTGCCCCATCAAGAGTGGATGACTAGTTGGCTGAGTACAGGTAGTCTAGTATGTCCATGCTTCTAGCTGAAGCCATAGCTGGGAGGTTCCAATCTGCATCCAACAGACTGAAGTCCCCCAACGGTAGCACCTTCCCCTTTTCTGCCATCCTGCCAATAGCTTCCACCAGTACTTTAGTTAACTCCTCTCCCTGTGCTGGAGGTGTGAACATCTTGCCAGTGTGAATAGAGGCTCCATTCCCCATCTCTAGAGTGACCCACAGTACCTCTACTCCCCTCGTATTCCCTGTATCTATGTTGCTTTTGTGCCTTCTCTTGCATAAAGCACCCAAACCTCACCTTCTGCATAAATGTGCAAATGACCTGCTGTTATGTACAAAGGGGGCATGCATCTTCATTCACACATAGCCTGGAGTGCCCTGAAAGTTTTCACCCTGTGTGAATTGGGCACTCCATGGCTTTACATGGTCCTCAGTATGTGTGGAAGATCTTGGGGCCTTTTACGACTGGTGCCAAGACTGCAGCAGTATAATATCAGCAGTTATAGCAGCATGTGCAGTGGCAACATGACAGGCTGTTTTGCTGTATGCACATATACATTTTAACTGCAAATTTAGACATCAGCAACATATTCTGTGTACTTGCAATTGAAATGATAGCTACATCCTATGAATGTTATCGGTTTAAATTGCACAAATTTAAAAAGAAAACCAAAATCATGAAATTGTGCTTTTTAAAAAATAACATCTATAACAAGCATTTGTCAATGCCGAATGTTGCCTGCTTATATGTGCTGTTTCGGTATTTGGAAGTGATAGTACCATGCCTAAGAACTGTCATGTGCCACCCCAAAACATCCACTGTGTCTTTCTGTTCAGTATTCACAGAAGAGGGGGAAGGGCAAGGGTCACAGCAGTACAGCAGTACAGCAGTTGCGAAGGCATGTACAGGTGGACAATAGTCCATTCACAGGCAGAAGAATCCTGCAGGAAGTGACTAAATTGAAGGTGGACAAAGCGATGGGACATGATGGCATACACCCAAGGATATTAAGAGAACTGTGAAGGGAGATAGCAGTACCTCTGGCAGTCATGTTCACTGAGTCATTCAACGCAGGGGTGGTACCAGAGAATTGGAAGAAGGCACATGTGGTCCCTCTATACAAACCCAGCAGTAGGGAGGAGGCGGGGAACTATAGGCCAGTCAGTCTCACCTCAGTAGTGGGGAAGATCATGGAGACATTGCTTAAAGAAAGGATAGTGGGGCATCTAGAAGCCGTCAGGGCCCAGGACCACAGGCAACATGGATTCACAGTGGGAAGGTCATGTCAGGCAAATCTGGTTGATCTCTTTGACTGGGTGACAAAGGAAGTAAATCAGGATGGGGCAGTGGACAATGCTTACCTTGATTTAAGCAAAGCCTTTGACACCGTCCCACATAGCAGGCTGATAAAGTAGCTGAGTAGGCTGGGCATGGGGGAAAGGGAGGTAAACTGGGTTAGAAACTGGCTAACAGGAAGCAGAGAGTGGTGGTAAATGGGGTGCAGTCTGGGGAGAGAGGGTGACCAGTGGGGTGCCACAGGGATTGGTCCTGGGGCCAGTCCTGTTCAATGCCTTCATTAGTGACATTGCTAAAGGGCTAAAGGGAAAGGTCTTCCTGTTTGCAGATGACACCAAGATCTGTTAGACAGTGGATACCCCAGAGGGGGTTGAGAAAATGAGGAGAGACCTGGGGAAGCTTGAAAAATAGTCTAAGGACTGGCAACTGAAGTTTAATTCAAAAAAAGTGCAAAATTATACAACTGGGACACAGAAACCCTGGGGAAAGCTACAGGATGGGGGGAGGGGGAAGGAGTTGTTGACAGTCACAAAGAAGGAAAGGGACCTCGGGGTTCTTATTTCAGATGACCTGAAAATGTCAAAGTGGCAAGGCAGCTGGAAGGGCCAGTGACATGCTGGGGTGCATAGGCAGGGGTATCACCAGCATAAGGAGGGAGGTAATGATGCCATTAAATAAAACCATGGTAAGGCCTCACATGGAGTACTGTGCGCAGTTCTGGAGGTCGCACCT
This sequence comes from Neoceratodus forsteri, assembly GCA_016271365.2. NCBI lineage: Eukaryota > Metazoa > Chordata > Ceratodontiformes > Ceratodontidae > Neoceratodus > Neoceratodus forsteri. Next base: position 941,435,827 of record CM057458.1, read on the forward strand.
TCATAAGGATATTAACAGGCTGGAGATGGTCCAGAGAAGGGCGAATGAGATGGTACAGAGCTTGCAACACAATAATTATGAGGAGAAATTAAGGGACCTCAATATGTACTCACTGGAAGAGAGGAGGGAAAGAGGGGATATGATAGAAACATTCACGTACCTCAAGGGTATAAGTATAACTACTGAGAAGCAGGAGACAGCTGCTATAGACACATGTGCCAGCTTCTGTGTGATATTCTTTTGTTCTTATAAATCTATAATCTCCAGTATTTCAGTAACCACATAACCACACTGCCTTCTTTAGGCAGTTTTATGATGGTTGATGCCTGGTGTCAGACGGCAGATAGAGGGCTCACCAGATTGTGTTGCCATTTGAAAAACTTCAGAGTGTTCTTTTACTGGTAAGCATTTTGGAAACCTGGTGAAGGTCTCACAATTTTTATTGCGATTTTATCTCCATATGTCTGTCCCCTTTGGTCCCCCCATCCCCACACCCGAACAGTCATCAGTGGCCACAGCTGCAGCCTTCTTCTTGCCAAGATGATGGGTGAGCAGCTGCCTTCACAGTCTGTGAAGTCTGACGTCTTTTAGTGCCACTTATTGGTCATCTTCCAACACAGGTGAGGCGTTGCCAGACTAAAACTAACTCAGGACAAGCAGTTTTCAAAGTGGGGAAGAAATGGAGTGAGCAAGAATCAAGTACTCATTCAGATGTGGCGTCGATTTTAAAATCAGCATACTGGTGTGGACACCGCAAGTAGAACCCCATCTCTTTAAGCAGCCTTATGAAGAGTAAAGGCTTCTCGAAGCTCTGGGGTTCTGTTTATTGTACTGTAAGTGGGCTGCATCTAATTCAGTAATTTACTGTACCTTACATCTGGATGTATGGTAGGCCCAACTTTAAATAAACACTGCACCTGAATGAACACATGATGCCATAGAAACATAGAATTTGTCAGCAGAAAAGGACTGCTCAGCCCATCCAGTCTGCTCAAGTGTTCTGTACCTACTTGTAACTCCTGCCTGTATATGTTACTGCATGTCTTATTCTGCCTGTGTCCATCAGGACCTCCTTGTGAATGAGCTTGTTCAATGGATTTTTCCTGCAATGAACTTGAACCTACTCCACCTCCATAGCCCTATTGATCTCCACTGACCCCTCCTTCCCCTTTTTCTAATATACCCCTATGTTTGTCCAATGCATGCTTCATGCCCCCTACCATTTTAGCTTCCACCACTTCTCCTGGCAGTCTTTTCAAGGCGTCTACCACCCTTTCAGTAAAGAAATATTTCTTCACATCTATCCTGAACTCCCCCCTCCAGTGTCACTGTATGCCCCTTGGTTTGGGTGCTCATCCTCATTTGAAGAAAACTCCCCAACTGTACCCTGTTTACCCCGTGAGGTACTTTGTAGGTCTTGATCATGTCACCTCTCGTCCTCCTGTCTTCTAGAGTGTACATGTTGAGATTCTTCAGCTTTTCCTTGTAGGGATTCCTGTGAAAATCCTGAACCATTTTAGTTACCCTCTGGAAAACCTCCATCTTATGTCCTTTCTGGAGTGTGGACTCTAAAACTGGACACAGTACTCCAGCTGGGGGTATACCAGGGAGTGATACAATGGCAGCACAACATCTCTCCTCCTCCTACTGGAGATGCCACTACTTATGCACCCCAGAATCCAATTTTCCCTGCCCATAGCCTTGTCACACTATACTACCACCTTGAGGTCCTCTAATATAATAACCTCAAGGACTCTTTCATGTCTAATGAGTAGCAGTACCTCCTCTCATTCTATAGTCAGCATTGGGGTTTCTGTGCCCTAGGTACATGCTTTTACACTTGTTGTCATGGAAGCTCAACTAAGTAAGAAAATGAAATTGATTTGAATGAATTGCAGGCTTTTAAATAGCCTTTCGGGGGTGTGTGTGTGTGGGGGGGGGGGGCTCTGCTACTATAACTATTTGCTTTTGATTTTGGCCTCAAACCAGGTGCACTCCTGTAAACAGATAAAACACGTTTAAGAAAGACTCAAGAAATGCGATAAAGTCTTTGTACATTAGCCTGGGCTGAGCTTGCAGACAAGAGAGATAGAAACATAGACTTTGACAGCAGATAAAGACTGCTTGACCCACGTAGTCTGCCCATTTCCCTACATACAAGATAAGCTGCAGATCCTAGTTAACCAACAGCCTATTTCTTCCTACCCCCACAAGAATTGCCTTATGTCTGTCCCTTGCACTCTCCCACAGTTTTAGAGCCCACAAGCTCCTCAGGAAGGCTGTTCCATGCGTCCACCACCCTCTCTGTGAAAAAATACTTCCTCACATTGCCCCTGAGCTGTCCCCCCCCCCATCTTCAATTGTGTCCTCTTGTTCTTGCACATCTCTTTTTCTGAAAGATGCTACCCTCTTGGATTTTGTTGATTCCACTGAGGTACCTAAAAGTTTCTATCATGTCCCTCCCTCTCCTTCTTGCAGACCCTGCACCATTTTAGTTGCCCTCCTTTGGACTGCCTCCATTATGTCTATGTCCTTGCAGAGATGGGGTCTCCAGAACTGGATGCAGTACTCCAGATGAGGTCTCACCGACTATCTGTACAGAGGGATAACAACTTCCTGTTTTTTGCTGGTGATGCCTCTCTCTATACATCCCAGTATCCTCCCCAGCCCTCCCTACTGCCTTCTCACATTGCTTTCTAACCTTAAGGTCACCTGATATGATTACCCCCAGGTCCCTTTTCATTTTTGTTGTTGTTCCCCCGTAATCTTCCCCTGGGTTTTTGTTTCCCAGGTGCATTATTTTGCATTGAATCCAAGCTGCCATACTTCTGGCCACTCCTCCCACCTTGCCAAGTCCCTTCTCGTCCTTTCCACGCCTCCTTGTGTATCAACCCTGCTGCAGATCTTTGTGTCATCTGCAAAGAGGCATACTTTTCCTTCCAGTCTCTCTGCAATGTTACTTACAAAGACATTAAAAAGGAGATGCAGTCTGTTCCTAATTAATGAGCTTCCCACTGGTCTCCTGTGAGCCTCTTATGGGCCAGAGCTTACTACACAAGCATTTGTTGATGCTGAATGGTTGCTTGCTGGCATTTGCAGTGGAAGTGCAGGAGTTAGACAGATGGGGCCCAATTCTCAAAGCTCTGCATTGGATGCAAGGTGCCTGCGGTGAACAGATATGGTGCAAGGTGCACCTTGCATCCATGACTGCCCTCTGTGTGATTCACAAAGCTGACCTGCGTCAACCGCAGTCCACCTGCCCCAAATGGGGCTTGCATCTGCAATGCACTGTGGCATGGTGGTAGAGGGACTGCAGCTGATGCAAGCTGCATCCTGCGATTCACAGACATCACCTGGTGGGAGAAATTCTAAGTGCCCTTAGGCCAGCCAGGGCAGGTGTAAGGGGACTTAGACATTCTCCTCTAGGTGACATGCTTGTGTGTGGCACACCATGAGTGACAGTTCACCCACCATATACCCTGAGTGTGGTCCTGTATGTGTGGCTTCCATCCTAGTGGTCCAATGGCACTCCTCACAGCTCCCTGATGCCACCTATGTACCATGTTTGTACCCTCATCCTGATGCTGCCCATACTGGCAGCAGCTCACCTGATGCCTGCCCCATTGGCGCAACTGCAGCACTAGCTTATGGTGATAAGTGCCCATCCATGCCCCAGTAGGTGGTGCCCAAACCCCCTCATACCCCAGTCCCGACTGATCCCCAGCACCTGGCACATCGCACGATTCACTTCTGTGGCCAGGCACCAACTGCACCAAACATGGTGAGGGGACACTGGCATACCAGGTTGGGTTCACATGCCCATTACCTAGTGGGACGGGGGTCCTGTGTTAGTCTCTGGTGGCCTGCAGTGGACCTGTGCAGTGTGCCAGGGGTTTGCCACAGGGTTCCGGTCAGCACAAGCATGGGGACTTAGCTGCTGGGACCCCTCCTGTACCTAAATCAGGTGCATGGTCCCTGGTGCACCAGGCATTGGTGCAAGCTGCTGTTTGCCGCAGCTTGTGTCAGACACAGGCCCCTATGAGAATCGGGCCCATGCAGTATAGGAATGGTAGTGAAGTACTGAACTGACGCCAACCCCACCCCCACCCTGCAGAGGTGGACAGGCATTGGGGTTTGCCTTTGGGTCGTCACCCATAACAGTCACGACATTTCACCTCATCCTACCCTGCAGACACTAACAAGTGTCGTGATGTGCTTTGGGTGTTCAGGCTTTACTCATCTCATTCCATAAGGAAATATGCTGAAATGGGTGCAGTATAGGAGAATGCGATGAACTCTGGGGCCAAAGAGTCTAAGACACACCTCGATGCCTGTCACTTGCTGCAGGGTGTGGGTGGGCTGGAATGGCAAGAGCAATACTGGCAACAATCCCAAGTCACCTCCCTGACGCCTGACAGTCCCTACAGGGTAGGGCGTTATGGTCAAAAACCCTAACACCCTGGACATTTCTTGGTATTTTTACTCCAAGTTTTCAGCATGGCTTTTTGTGATCCCACCGCATGAACAGAGGTACTATCAGTTCATTAGCTGAAAGGTGATTTTGCACAGCGACTGTGCCATTTGGCGTCACAGGTGCGAAAATGCATTTCGAACAGGATGTGAAAAATGACAGCTGTACTGTTCATGAGGAGGTGTAAAAAATGGCAATGTTGAAAATCTGGAATGAAAATATAAAAAAACTGGTGAAGTCACGAGTGTGCATAGAAACTGCGCAATGCACACCCATAATGTAAGGTTTGGAATTTTTTACAGCATATTTTCAACACAGGCATTTTGGGACCTCGCTCATGCACAGTGTCACTGTGATTTTCTTAATCTATCCCGAACACTGATTTCCACAGCGACTGTGCTATTCTGCCGGAAGTGAGAAAACACATTTCAGCCAAAGTGTGAAAAATGACAGCTGTACTGTTCATAAGGAGTTTGGAAAAATGCCAATGCTGAAAATCTGGATTGAAATGATTACGAATTTGTGAATTTATGAGAGTGCATGGAAATTGCACAATGCACGCTTGTAACACAGTCATTTTATGTACTTTTGTCATCAAATTTTCAACATAGCCAGTTTAAGACCTCTGCTCATGAACAGTGTCACTGTGATTTTCTTAATCTGTCCTGAACATTGATTTCACACACCGACCACGCCACTGTGCGTTACATGTTTGAAAACCCATTTTGGGTAATATGTGAAAAATGACAGTTGTACTGTTCATAACGAGGTGTGGTAAAATGGCAATGCTGAAAATCTGGAATGAAAATATAAAAATGCTCAAAGTTCTGAGCTTGCATAGAACTTCTTATAACCTTACTCTTAAACAGTCATTTTGGGGAATTTTTTCACCAAATTTTCAACATAGGGTTTTTGGGGGCCTACCTCATGAACAGTGTCACTGTAATATTCTTAATCTGTCCTGAACATTGATTTCGCTCACGGACCACTCCATTGTGCGCTACATGTGTGAAAACACATTTCAGTTGAGATGTAAAAAAATGACAGCTATACTGTTCATAAGAAGATGTGGTAAAATGGCAATGTTGAAAATCTGGAGTGAAAATATTAAAATTACTCGAACTTACGAGCATGCACAGAAACTGCGCAATGCACACTCGTAAAGCAGTCATTTTTGGGAATTTTTTCACCAAATTTTCAACATAGGGTTTTGGAGGGGCCTACCTCATGAACTATGACACTGTCATTTTGTTAATCAGTCCCAAAGGTGGTTCCATGCAGTGACAAGAAATCACCTTTTGGGACCGAATAACAAAATGACAGTGACTGAGTTCAGGAGGCGGGGTCCCAAGAACCCCATGTTGAAAATTTGGTGAAAAAGATTCCCAAAATGGCCGAGATATGCATCAAAGTTGAAAAAAAGACATTTATGCCATTATACAGCTTACCAGCATTTCTTCAGTTCGAGGTCGGCTTTGAAGAGTGCAGATGTGTTCCCGGTCCACCGGAGATCATTGCGCCGGACTCTGGAGGTAAGTATGGGGTGATGGGGGTGGGGAGGCAGGGTGCACAGAGGGTGGGCGTGGGTTGGGGGAGGACCAATGGACTCGACAAAGGACCATTTCTGATTTGCAGGGAAAAAAAGTAAAAAATTGTGGGATGTTTTTTCTTTACAGGGCATTGGCATGCTGGGGTGGGCTCCCAGCATGCCACCTGAATGTTTTGGGGCTGTAGCTGACGAGTTGGGCACTCCGTCGGCACATATGGGTGCTGGGGGACAAGAGCCGGGGGGATTGGGCACCCCTAGCACAGAAGAAATTGAGAGGGGAGCATTATGCCAACAGGAATGGGCTCCCCATCAGCAAAATGAAGGGGAAGGGCATGCCGACAGAGGATTGGGCACCCCTCCCTGTCAGCACATAAGAAATTAAGGGGGGGAGCATTATGCTGAGAGGGAGTGGGCTACTCCATCGGCTTTTTCACCAGAAAGGCACACTGAACGGTGGGTGGCAGCTTTCTGTCAGCTTTGTGAGGCCAACGGAGAAGCCGTTGCCTGTCACCATAGAAACACAGCACCATAGAGCTGTGTAATTGGCTGCTGCAGTCAGGGAGCATACCAAACAACTGATTGCATACTGACGGGGCGCTCCCTGATTGCAGCAGTTCAATTTCTTTGATGTAGTGGCCTTCTAGTTAATTGCGGTGATCCAGGACATGCTTTTCTATGGGCCAGGCAGAGACCAGCCCCTGAATGGGCTGCTACCATTCAGCACAACACTGCTGTGCCTCCACATCCTGCTTGTCAAAAAAATGTGATGCAATGTGTTTCTTGCACATGCGTGCAAGCAACACAAAAATGGGTAGTTTCATTAGTTTTTTGTTAACACCACACTGCACTGAAAGAGGTCAGCTGTCATGGGAGTATGGAACAGCAAGGAATTCAACCAAAAAGGGCCATAAGGTGGTCAGAACGTAAGCAGAAGAAAAACTAATAATTAACATCTCAGGGCAACCCCTGACACAACAACGGATTGCAACCCAAAGCGAGGGTTTATGGTTTGTTTCCATGCCTAATGTTAAGAATTTTCAAATAATTGATCTTTACCAGTTCTTTAGAAAACTGTACCAGGGATACTTTTTTCAGCACCGAATACAAAGGAGCCATTGGAAACAAGCACAGATGTGATGGAGGAGCAGATAGGCACATTGGATCTGGTACACAGGAGCAACAGGCAGAGTGGGATGAACAAGAATTACAGAAACTTAAGGTCCTTGAAACAACGTATGGTGAAGTAACTGCACGTGATTTAGAGAATAACAGGAAGAACAAAGGCTGGCCACATAGGGAAATGCTCCAGTGCTAACATTAAATTAGAGTACAAGCAAAAGGAGAAAATAGCACCTGAAAGCCAAGGAGGTATGTATTAATGAAAAAAATAATTTAATCAATTTAATTAGTGCCATAAATTCAAATGCAAGAAATACCAGTCCATGATATATGCAATGGGAGCACTGGCTCACTACACACATCTAATGTTTTGCATGTCCACTGCCATGCTTTATCAGAGATAAGATATTCAGGGATACTGCATGCTTAAACACCATCTTAAAGGGATGGCCACCATAAATATGTAATGGAAGACATAACATTTTATAGGAAACACCACAGTGCAAAACTATTTGGCAATAAATATCTTGGTACAGAATTCCAAGTACAAATCTTAAAAGATGCTAAGCTGAAATGAGTCTATGCAGCATATTTAAATTTATGTAGGTGCAAATAGTGATATTAAAAATCAAAGGACTTGATCCATTGTGGTCAATGACATGTAAAAATTACCCTGTCTTGAAACACACTCAGTTTTCTGAAAGACATAAGCACAGGAAGTTTAATATATAGACTGATCAATACAATGGTTTGAGCTTAGCATCATAAGACTTGTACCTGGATTCTGTCTCTGATGAAGCACAGAAGTGGATGTGCAAAATCTTAGACATGCTGTCAGTCACATGTAGTGATGCCAGTGCTGCTACTGCTGCGTATATCATCGACTGGTATGTCTTGTAATTATACACTGATTAAATCCTTTTTTCACATATATATACTGTACCTCCTTGGCTCCCGAGTGTTCATTTTTCCCTGTGATTATGATTTTGTGTATGAAGATTTTCAGAACAATTGGGAGGGCACTACACATGAGAATATGACCAATGATGTAATGACACTGATGTTTGGTAACATAGAGAAAGGCTATTGAAGCCCATGTCAGTTTTCTGCCTGTGACAGCCAACTCAACTATAAAAGCATTTGAAAGCCTGGTTATAATGAGGTAACTCAGCTGTTACATAGACATTAAAATGACTCTCAACTAGTGTTGCTCAGATAGTGCTTTTGTGGATGTGGATCCTACCACTATCTGTTAGATAGTGCTGGTATCCTACCTAGGATCCTACCAGAAATCCTACCAAAGACATATGTAGGACCCAGGGTCAGATAGCGATAGATCCTAGTTAAGATCCAGGAATCCTAGGTCAGATAGTTAGGATCCAAGGTCAGATAGCAATGGATCCTAGGTCAGATCCCGGGATCCTAGGTCAGATAGTTAGGATCCAAGGTCAGATAGCAATGGATCCTAGGTCAGATCCTTGGATCCTAGGTCAGATAGTTAGGGTCCGAGCTGGATCTGTTGCCAGGATCCACAGGATCCACAACGTTTGTTGCTAGAATCCACAATGTTTGTAGGATCCATGCACTGGATCCTAGAGGGTAGACTCCATGGTCAGATAACACTGCTATCCTACCACAGCAATTATCCAGCCAAATGGGAGGTATCTGTTGCTATCCCAGTTTCTAGGATACTATTTGAGCAACACTACTTTCAACATCATAACTCAATGAACCTGGAAAAATCATCTGTTAAAATGCCAACTATGAAAAACACAACAATAAATCCATCCAATAAAGGTGGTAATGTTGTTGTGATGGCTGAGAGAGAGATTATATTGTGATGGTAGGAATACTCCTATATTATGTAAAAAGATACATCAAATTGCAGGAAAATGCAACTAAGATATTTAAGTAGAAATGTTGTAGTATTTTTGAATAAACAAGAATTTCAGGAGCTAGTACAGAAAAAGAGTTTAAATACATTTAGACACCAAATCCAGTAATGTCAATATTGTATATACTCCCAAGGATACACAAAGACATCAGAAAACCACCAGGTTGCCTGATTGTCTCCTGGGTGGGCTCTCACAGTGATATATTATCACAGTTTGTAGACCTATGTTTAAAGCAAGTGGTAATACTGTTGAAATCCTACTGTACATCAGAGACACAAGTGACCTTCTATCAAAAATGAAGGATTATGTGTGAAGACGAGACTACATCTTGTTATCCACAGATGCTGAGTCTCTTTACACTAGTATCCATCTTGAGGATGGAATCTCTGTTTCTCAGTATTTTTTATCCCAAAGCAACATGGACTGCCCTAAGGAATTTGTTATTGAGAGTACTGAGTTTATTCTCAAACAAATTTTTTTTTAGTCACTGGCAGTTTGTGGTGGGCGAAGTAGCTAGTCGCTCTGCAAAGTGATCCACTGAGAGTGAAGGCGAGTGCTAGAGTGTTCGCAACGCAAGCAGAGTGCTTTGCAAGGTAATGAGTAACGCCAAGTCCATTGAAAACAATGACTTCACATTGCTTCATTCTTCCCAAACCACTACTCCACCAATTCTCTAAGGTTGGCACATTGAAAACAATGTACTTTGCCTCACTTCGCTTTGTTTTTAAGCTCCAAAGGCAAATTTTGCAGTGTTTCATGGGATTTCAGGTCACATGGGCTCTAGATTGTTCTGTACAGCCTCAGTTTGGGGTAGCGTGTGTGTGTAGGAAGCTGTAGGAGACAATCTGCTCTGAGAGCTCTCTGCAATTCAAACCTTCAAAAAGCTGTTAAAAAAGCCTTTTTGAGTAGTATTGTTTTTGCTGAAACGTTAGTTCTTCGATTATAGGAAACCCTCTTGTGCTCATATCATCGAGCATTTATTGTTTGTGTATGGATTTTGAATGTTAATGTACAACATTCAGTCTGTGTACTGAGAGACAGTGGAAGTGTGCTTTGGAGGAGGGGTGTATCTGTGGTGTAGGTAGATTAACTTGGAGAAAAAGACAGTGCTTTCTGTTTTGGTGATATTTTTCTTGTTTAACTGTGTTAATGTACACACAGTAATATTTTCAATATTTCTTGCCTTTTTTTGCTGATTGTTGTGTTGCAGCAGTGCATAATTTTAGTTTGTTTAAAATATGTGGTTATATTACTGAAGTTTTCAATTTGCTATGCATTACTTAGTGTGTGTGTGAGTATGTGTGTGACGCGTGTCATCAAATCAGACACCTTTTATTGTGCCACTTAATCATTTCAGCAATGTGAAGCTGCTATCCACTGCAGTTGTGTGATTTTTGTACTTCTTTGTGGTATCTTTACTGGTACTGGTACTGGTACTAGTGACTGTTACTGCAGCTAGTACATCGCTGTCTCTCTGCAGTGCCCGCCCAGCCGGTAAAGGTATTCTTTTCCAGATTTGAATTTCTGATGGTGAACACTGTTTAGGTGTTGTGCCTTTGTGTCTGCATCTCTTCAGTGCACAGCGCAATCTTAATCTGTCTGTGCATTTCTTTAGGGCCCAATCTCCATTTGTAACTTAAGTCACAGTTGTTTCTTTGGCTTCCCTTCAGAGTACTGGACAGGTGTGGTGCTTAATTCTGCATGAACATTGTACTCATTAATATGCATTTTTAAGTCAGGACCATCATCACGAGTCACTCATGATACAAATCACATTCTTCATCATCACAGTCACAAATCACGATTCACGATCATTCACGTTACGAATCACGTTCGTTTTTTTCTAGTTACTTGGATGTATTGTAAGCCTGTTTTGTAGTATCTCTCCAGGCTTCATTACCCAACCATTGTACTCATTGATACGTGTTTTTAAGTCTGGGAGTTTTAAGGTACAGCTCATCGGAGCCCGGGGAAGTACAGCCATAGGCATTCACGTTTCTTCATCATCATGGTCACAAATGCAGTCACAAATCACGATTCATGATCACGTCATGAATCACAACAGAAATTTTTTTAATAGTTACTTGGATGTATTGTAAGCCTGCTGGTCACGGTGCTGAACAGGGATGGGATCCACACCTGGGCCTAGGGGAACAGGCACATCCTGCTCCAGAGGACCTGGTGCTGGACTTGGTGGTGTTGGTTCAACTGTCTCAGAGTCAGGACAGGAGGCGGTGCTGGTCCTGCTTCGGCGGGGGGCACTCACAAGTTTTGAGTGGTCCAACAGGAATGGGCGCCCATGCCCTCCACACATGCACATGGTACGATGCTTACCACTACCATGCTCTCCCAGAGCTGTCCTGTCCCAGACGTTCCCTCACCCTGGTCCATCTCTCCTACTGAGCTCCCTCAGTACGAGCAATCACTACTCACACCGTCACACAACACACACACATACAGTCACACACACACAGACAAACAACTAACTACTTGTAAAGGTAAGAAAAATAAAATTTACAGAAAGAACAAATTAAGTAAAAAAGAGTACAGAAAAGACAAAAAAATTTAGCTTTTAAAAAAGCTGTTTGGTCTAAATCAAAGTTTAAATCTCCTCCCCACTCTGATCTAAAAGTATCAGCAGTCACAAAACACACTACTCTCTCTCTCCGTCTGCACAGGAGAAAGTAAAAGTGTCTGCTTGTATGACTCACTTTCTTCCTGCCTAACTAAAGAGCATGTGACTAACAGTACTGTAAGCTATGTGATGTGTCGGGGGGGCTGCCAAATCTGAAACACTAAGTGGATCACTTAGAATCCTAATGAGGAATGCAAAGTCCATTAAAAACAATGACTTCGCCTTACTTCGCGTTGCCATTCCGCCTTAACGCGTAGTGGTAATGACAAGGCAAAGTGAGCACTTTGCATTGCCCACTCCACGTAGCAGAGCAGCAACACAAAGTGCCCACTTCGTGTTCACTTTGCTGGCAAATTTTAAATTCACTGCATCTCTACTGGCAGGATTTACCTGCAAACCTGAGGCACAGTGTCAAAGACCTGCACGACCCATCATATGCCAACTTATACCCAGCTTTTGGAAGCCTGAAATCATCTTTCCTGAAAACTCTCAGTATGCACATCAGCAGATGATATTCTTTTGTTCAGATGATGCCATCTGTGTATGGAAAGAGGTCAAACAAAAACTGACCAATTTGTATAGTGGCTCAGTATGTATGAAATAGATCTGATATTTACAGCTAGGATGGAGGAACAGAATACAGAATTTTGAATATAACACTAACTGGTACACCAGATGAGATAGTTAAAACCAATGACTTCTGCAAGTTGGCAGCAAAAAATTATCTGCTACATGTAGACAGTGCATAGCCAGTCTCAATAAAAGAAAATATATCTCCTATGAGCAATTTATCTGATTACATAGAAATAGCAGTAATTTAACAGATTATACAATTCAAGCAGATGATCTAATTGATAGACTTATGGGGAGGAGATATTTTCATTTTATTTTTTTTGTTATGCAGACAGGGCACATCCAGTCGCCCTGAAAAATATGTCCCCACTGTGCAGTTTCTCTAAGCACATAGAAATTGCAGTGACTTAACAGAAAATAAAATTCAAGCAGATGAACTAATGGGTAGATTTATGGAGAGGAGATATTTTTATTTTAGTTATGCTATTCATTTTTTGTTGCGCAGGAAAGAGGACTGGTCAATTTTGCTTATTTCAGCCTTGTTTCGGGTGGGGGAAGTTACATGTGGAAACCAACTGAAATTGAACCACATTAAGCTGTTGCATGTATATTTAGTGAATGGGTGAAACTTGGCCAGAACACTGGGGAAATTCCCTGACTCTGCCAGCAGGGGGCTCCAGCAGGGGGCTTGACTTCCTGTGGGCGGAATGGAGTACTCCAGTCCAGGACGCACTTTGGAAGTGGAAGGAGGTGTTATGATGCAGCAGCAGCAAGAGGATTCTGAAATTACATGCCTGATATTGGATGGTCTAGAATCAGAAGATGAAATAGTTTCTCTCGAGGAAAATGATCCTTTAAATGGCTTACAGGAGGCTCAAATAGAAATGGATACCAAGGTTACTATAGAATTGCAAAACGTGGCTAATGATGAAACAGAGCTGAAAAATGAACTTGAGAGGAAAAAACAGCATCTCTCACAAATGATGGTTGAAGTGGAGCAAGATTACCAAAAGAATCAACAGACTATAGAGAAGAAAAAAAGGAAGAGATCTGTGGCAAGTCCACAAGCCACATCAGGCAAAAGAGTTACTTGTCTGGTAGAAGATGATCTAACCTCTTGATGATCTATCGAGGGCAGTAGTGAGCAGGCATGGATGGTCAATGTTCAGACTTTGAGTTCTCTAGTATAGGAAGTGTTTTCATCAGGAGAGTGGGTGCCTGGACGCTCTCTGCAGCAGATGGGCTGGGTTTTTCTTAAAGGAAAATGGGTTCCAGACCCTGCTACCCCAATACTGGGATCACTAGAATGAAAAAAGGACACTATCATGGTGAACGGAGTAAGAGTATTACCCTCAGGGGTTCCAAATAGCGATAGGTCACAGAGCTTTGCTATGACAGAAGTTGCTCAAGCAGTTGTTCAGTAGGGTGCGGCTCAGCATCCAGCTACTGCACCAGACACCACTGGTCCAGATGAGTTGCAGCAGTCAGCAGGGCTGGGAGGGACTCCCCCTGTTGCACAACAGAACGTGGCAAAGGAACAAATATTGGATTCTAGAATGGAGCGAGAGGCCCAGGTACTGTTTACTTAAACTAATGTTGATGTTACTAAAGAAGAGGGGAAGGGCAACCTTCACAGCAGGATGCAAATAGACCTAATAATAATTCTGGGCCAAGACAGGCTCCTAGCTATGCAAGTCTTTTTCGAAAGCCAGCAGAAGTGGCAAAAAAGAGATTTGTGGTTCAGGTTCGTTTTAAAGGAGGGTTTAGTAAGATCCCGGACTGGTTGTTTGTTGGAAAAACTTTGCTAATTGACTCTGTGCATTTTTTCCCCCTGCTGAAGTTTATGCCTTTATCTATATACCAGCGGACAGTAATTATGATATTAGTTTTTGTTCAGCTGCTTTGCTTGACAAATTCTGGAAAGTGTATTATACAGTAAAGGAGGAGCCAGAGTGGCAGCCCTTTTATGCAATTCCCACCACAAAACACCTGTTAAAACTGTCACAATTCTATTTTGGAATGAGGGGGTGAGGGTAAATGATATCATTTTTTTGGCTGGAAAAAAGGGGCGGATATTCAAGGCAATCCAAGGCCAATTATGGATGACAATGGTTTCTGCACTGGGGGTTGAACCTTTCCTGTACAGTTAAAGCATACTGAGTCAGGTATCAGACACCTCCCCACATATTTCTTTTTGGGATGGGATCAGTGCATACTCTTTTATCAAGGGCAGCCAAAGAGTTGCTACAAATGCAGGTCTTTGAGCCATTTAAATTCTGACTGTGATCAAATCAGCTGTTCCCAGTGTGGGGAAATGGGCCATGCAGCAAATCTATGAACTGTACCTCCTGTGTGTAATTTATGTGGTGATGATGAACACTTGTTTCGGTCATGCCCATGGGCAGCTCATAATTCAGAACAGTCTCTGGAACAACAGTTTTATCTTAATAGAGCAAAAAGGGCACATCGTGCAGAGGGGTAACCCCCTCCCAGAAATGCACCTAGACCTGGGTGTCAAGAGCAGAGGGAATGTACAAACTCATCCCCAGAATCAAGGGTTTCTTCACCTATAAATGACACCCTGGTAGTTGACCAGTTGCAGAAGGAGCCAAGGGAACAAGAAGTGCATATGCCTCTGCCCCCACTCCCTGCCGTGAAAATGCAGGGTTCAATACAGCAGGTTTCTGAACCTGGCAACTTAGAGGGTTTTCAGGAGGTCACTGAAGAAAAAAGAGGGTCATGGTCGAAAATCAATCTTCCTGGTAATGCATCAGAGATCTCAGTAAAAAATACCTATGAGGTATTACAGAGTTGGAATGATCAAATTGAGGAGGCAGATTCAGACACCTCTTCCCAGTCTTCTCAAATTGAACCTTTGAAGGATAATTCGGGACTTCCTTTACAGACAAGTACTGTACTTACACCCATGAGGGTGACGAGAGCACAGTCCAAGTTACAAGGACTTTCTCAAACATGAGCCTGGACTCCCATTAAGGCTTGCCAGCCTCAATGTTAATAGCATAAAGTCAGGCTTTAAAAAGAATATGTCCTTTTATTGCAGGATACCAGATTACATTCTCAGGGGGACATAGAAAAGGCTCAAAAGGCATGTTATATGGGAGCCTCTTATTGGTCTATAGGAGAAGATCTTTGTTGTGACCTTGGGATTTGTTTTTCAAGTCCTGGGTTCATGGTACAAAAATTAGTAGACAACGCCTGGGAGGGTTTTGATTCTACATGTGGGTTCTGAAGGCCTAAATTATAGAATAATCAGTATATATGCCCCACAAACAAAGGCATTGAGGGTGGAGCTTTAGAACTATTACAACCATATTTGAGCACAAATAAACAGGTTCTTTCTGGTGGTGATTTTAAAACCAGTTTATTAGATGCAGACATGCAGTCAAAGAAAGTAAAGGTTTACAGTGATACTGCTTTCCTGCGTAATGTTGTTAAACAAACGGGTTTGAAAGATGCACAGGCAGTATTGAATAATATACCTTGGCATACTTGTTTTAAAGGATCTGTATCAACACATATAGATTATTGGTTTATCTCCCAAATGACCCCTGTATCTTTTTTGGAAACAATACCTATAGAAACAACGGATCATGCACTCATAGGGATACATATTTCTAGTTCAACCCCTAGGGTGGGGGGAGGTATGGCACATGAATAATAGTTTTTTGGAGGATTCAGCTGTATGTTTAGACTTACAAATGATATTAAAAGATAGATATACTGTGGATTTTTTATATTCCTCTCCATTAGAATGGTGGTTGGACACTAAACGGGATTATTGCTTTTTTACGGTCTGTTGCAAGACAGAAAAGGATAAGTCAGGAGGAGAGTTATTTCAGTTTGGAGTTACTTTCCATAAGCTTCTTTCAGAACAATATGATCAGGGATTGGATACAAGGGAACAATCAGAAGATATAAAGGCAGAAATGGTTAAATTGCAAAAATCTTTGAAATTAGAACAACGATTTGGGACCCAGGAGTCAAAATATCAGTCTAATCCCATAGAAGATTGTTACAATAGAATTACTAGACAGCAGATTGTGGGACGTTGGGAAAAGGGAGGTAAGGTTCTTACTGATAACTTAGGTATTATGGAAGAAATGAATAACAGAAAAGAAGAACAACAAAACCACTCAGTCACTTATCCTGATTGGTTTCAACAGATATTACAAGCAGCAGTAGTACCCCAGTTGGATTCTGCACTGTCAGAGGAACTAGTGACCCCTTTAGCACTGGTAGAATTATCAGAGGTTATTAAATCATGTGCTAAGGGGACTGCTCCTGGGTCGGATGGGTTACCCAGTGAATTTTATCTTAAGATGCTTCAATTGTTTCCACAAAGGTTATTTACCATTTTTCAAGGCTTTATGACAGAAGTCAGATTGAATCTGCAAATGTTTGAAGGATTACTAATATTTTTATATAAAAGGGGATAAATTGGATTTAGAAAATTGGAGACAAATAACCTTTACAGACTTTAACATTTTTTCTAAAATTTTAAGTAAAAGACCGGCAAAGGTTTTGCACTCCATAATCTATCCAGCTCAAGTGTGTGCAGTTTCAGGAAGACATATCACTGATGCTTTGTTTCTTTTAAGGACCATTATGGAATAAGGAGAACAGGGTAATGCTGAGAGTTTTGTGATAAATTTAGATAAATCTAAGGCTTTTGACAATGTTTCCCTTGAGTTTCTGTGGGAAAGTTTATAGGCTTATGGGTTTCCAAGACAATTTATTGATTGGATTCGATTGTGTTATAGTGAAGCCTTTATTAGACCTTATGATAATAAACAGTTGGGGAAACAGTGTAAAATTAAAAAGAGGGTTCATCAGGGTTGTCCCTTAAGCCCTCTTTTATATGTCTTAATGATCAATCCATTGGTCTGTCTTCTGGTTTCCTCCCCTTGAATTAGGGGAGTGACACATATTTCTCAGACATCAGTCAAATGTATTGCATATGCGGATGATCTAATTTTAACAGTGGCAGGTGAGAAGTCTGAGAGCCGAGCTACTAAGTTAGTGCAGATGTTATCAACTATTATCGGTGGAGCCATCAATACGAGTAAGAGTACTGTAGATGTATTCCACTTTAGGTGTCTTCTGCAACTCCTGGTAGAGTAGAGGAAGTCCAGGTAGCTCTTTTTCCTTGAGCAGCCCTTTTTACATTTACCAGCTACAGAACAAATGGCAGTAGGGGAGTGCTTGACTGAACCTACAATTCCATGGAAGATGTGGGATGTGGTGTAGTTGGGGGTACATGACAGAATAAATGTTAAGGGAAATCAGAAACATAAGGAGTTAGCAGACCATTATTGTCTCAGGGAACAGTGTCATCAGGTAATTGAAACAATGGGTCATCTTTATTTTACCTGTCCATATATTAAGGAATTTTGGACAGAACTTTCGGATAACTGGAATTCGGTCACTTGACTTTCTTTATCTCCTACAAACCTGTTTAAGGGGTTATTTCCAAAGAAATGGGGCCATTAGGACACTGGGTCTTTAAGAATACGTACCGCTTGTTTCCTTTATTGGATATGGCAAACTCATTGTCAATATGTGCTCCAACAACAGTTTGTTTCACAATTGGAATTGATATTGCTGATTCAGAAAGACGTTCAGGACTTGAAAGTAATGGCATGTCAGTGTGTGGACAATAAAATCTGGCATAGCAGGTGGGATGCCTTTCATTGGCTCAAATAACATATCTCTACCTTATTTGGGTTTCGGATTTTTATCTTGTTGTTTGATTGTTTCTTTTAGAAATTAGATATAACCCTATTTGGGAATGAGGAGAAGGTTTCCTCTGGGAATAGTTTCCTTGGGGTATTCTCAGTGTTTTGAAGGTATCTGTTGATTTTCAGCTTTATGAATTCTTGATTTGGATTCACTATTTACAAACGCAGTGCTGTATGATTGATACATATTTGTTTTATGAGAGTATTTTTCTTTGTTTTAAAGTCAGTATGTATTGTATTGTATTGTATTCGACCATTGTGATGATTTCGTAGAAACATTTCCCTGCTCGTTTTTTGGGTTGGGGGGCTACATTAAGGGTATGAAGTGATATGTAATTATTTTCATTTAAAGATATGATGCAATGTAGAACAAGTATGAGATTACCAGAAGACAAAGTATGCATAAATACTTATTTGTCCTTGTTTTTTATTGACGGTATTGGTTTCAAATTTACATAGACTGTTTGGGTTTACTTCCTTTTCATTTTGTGGGGAACTTACGAATGTATGATTGAAATACTTAGTCTTAATTTCTTTTCCATTTTTTTATTTGAAATGTTATTCTATATGACATACTACTGTTGATGTGATTTGTATTGATACATAAATAAAAACAATTCCCCTACTTTTTTCAAGACGTGCCGTGGGATCTTTAAAGTCTACCTAAATGTCTATCAGAACAGGCAGACTGGACCTCAGTTTAATGTCTTATCTGAAAGATGACACGTCAGAAGTACAGCACTCCCTTCATACTGCACTTCAGGGTCAGTAAAGGGATTTTACCCTAAGTTCCTGATGTGGGGCTAGAATCCACATCCTCCTGATCTTCTGGCCTCAGAGGCAAGTGTGCAAACTGCTGAGCTACTGACACTGATGCTGTACTACTACTACACAATGCCTATGAGAAGGTGAAATGTAAATAGGGACAGTTTGGTTGTACCTCTTAAGTAGGAAGTAGTTGAAAATGCACCACTGATCCTCTCTATTGAGTATAATGCCATTAGAGATGTTGCAAATTCTTAATCCGCCAGCGAAGCTGGAGCAAATCTGTGGAAATGTTGCAATCTGTGAAATTTGCAGATTCTCTGGTAGACATACAAACTTCGCTGATGGATTTTTTTTTTAACTTAAAGATACATCCCCTACCCACTGTTCTGTGGAACCACCTCCCCTCCCACCAGAAGAACACAGAAATCATGATACCTCCCTTCCACTCACCCACCCCCACTGGCATGCTCCTTCCCCACTGCCCAGGAAAACTACATACTGCTGCCTGGGGCTGTGGGCTGTGGCTTCCTCAAAATGTAATCCCTTGCCCCACTCAGATGCCAGGCATACCCAGCCACCTTCCCCACCGGTCCCACTGTCTTTATGATGGCACCAGTCCCCTCATCTAACCCCTGGTCCCATCCACTCTCCTTCCTCAACTCAGCACCCACAAAATCAACCTGCAAATGAAGAAATTGGTCCCCAGTGCAGTGCATCTGCTCTATTCAGTGTCCCAGCTCATAATGGCATGAACTGACTGAATGGGGGGGGGGTGACGTCTTTGCTCCTAGTAAAACCTGATTGGTTGAATGTTCAACAAATCAGCTTTTACTAAGAGAAAAGCTCTCACCATTATTTCACTCGCACCGTTACGAGAAAGGACACTGAACAGAGAAGATGCTCTGCACTAAGGGACATTTTCTTTTTTGTAGACAGATTTTGTAGGTACTGGTAGAGGAAGAAGAAATTGAGTGAGGATCAGAAGGGGGCTAGACCCAGGGGACTGGGCTGCTATAAAGATAGTAGGACTCAGTGGGTGGAGGTGGGTGGAGTGTTTCAGCACATGGATGGGGAAGGGCTTATGTTTTGTAGCAGCCACAGCCCACAGCCACAGGCAGAAGAATGCAGTTCACTGGGGCATGGGGGAAGAAGGTGCTAGCAGGGGATTGGGGGATATCATGATTTCTATGTTCTTAGGTGGAGGAAGGTGTAGGTTATAGCACACAATACAATTCGTTTTGGGATTCGCATGCAAATTGCCTATTCACCGTGTGAATTTGGCCTATCTGCTGGGTGAATAACATGAATTGCAATCCTCAGTGCCACAAATTTGCTGAAATTCTTTTTTTTTTTTACGGAGTGAATTTCAGCAACCTCGCACATCTCTAAACACAATGTCAAAGCAGAGTGGCAGTATAACTCACAAAATAAATTGGGTTATAGGAATTAGCTGCCTGCCTTCCCCACTGGATTCCACCAGTGTAAAAGAGGTAATGTTTACACATTTGGGAAAGTTAGAAACAGCTTTGAGCATCCCAGCTCCGGTTTTAAATATTCTCTGAGAGTTTGTCAACTGCGATGATCAATACGTGGTATAGTATACAATATGTCCTTACAAAAACATCCATGTAGGCAGGACAACACGTCCAGTCAAACAAAGAATACAGGAAAGCATATGGGACATTGACTGAGGAAGAATGAACACCCCTCTTGGTGCTCATTTTATGAATTTCCACAGGTCATCCCAAAATGGAATAGGACTGGAACATGTAAAACCCCAGGCCAGGGGAGAGGATCACCTCAAGTGTTTGTTACAGAAAGAGACTCAGTGGATTTTCAGACTTAACTACCTGACACCACTGGGACTTAGCAATGAATTGGACAACAAACCATTTTTGTAAATGGGACAGAGCATCATTAATGTGATTTTTAGATGCATGACAGGGTTTTGTGAAAAAACTGATTGCTGGACTATGTTGCCTTTCTTTTATTTTTGTTTCCTTTGAGATCCCCATTTCAGTTTAACTTGCTTAAGAAGTAAAAGCTAAAAAACAAATTACATATGTACTTCACTGGATTGAATAGAGGAACAGGAGTTTTCTGATAAACTGCTATACAGAGTCGAATGAAAAGATTCCCATTTTCACTTAAGTCTTCAGTTTACTATTGAAGAATACTCCTACACTATTGTGTTATTTCAACAAAGAAATCAAGTATCTTATGAAGTTTTCAGTGAGTCAGTTTTTTCTGTAATATTATCAGATTATATTGTATATGTAATTTGTATTGTGGGTTTTGAATATTATATAGATATATCATATAATGCTAGTTACATATACTTCAAATCTTTCCACCATGAGCCACCAACATGAATAATTATGTTGAAGGGCCAGCCCTTATGTATATTCATTAGAAAACGTTGAGGTCACATGACATGCTTGAACCCTTGTAGCCATGTTCCATGATGAATTCCCTTTTTGGGCAAAGCACTGGGGTTCTTGCTGCTAGCTGTCTGGGTGGAGACAGCTGCTTCTCTGTGATCTGTTTGCACTTTACTATAGCACTTCATTGAAAGTTCTGCACTTTGATATATCTGGACATAACCCATATTATTTTTGCCTAAAATCAGGTTCTAAAGGACATATATGCATGTGAAAAATAAAAGCCAAGAGACAATTCAAGCTAGAACTTGTAGACTTTAATCTTTTTTGGACTGTAATATCTAATTTAGCATGTTACCACCACTGTGTCCTTATTTTTGGGAAACACTCGAACAAGGATCACCTGACTTCTTTGGCTCAAATGTTATATTTACACAAAAATGTGAATATGTGCCTTTTTAACATACAACAAAGCTATTTCAAACATTACATGTAATACCTGGAAAATATTCACTATTTGTGAAATTACACATTTTTTATTAAAATAACTGTAATGTTTGCAAAACTGAGTATTTTTCACACACATTATGCAAGTGAAAACCCAAACATAATTACCAAATTTAAGTTAACATTTTTCCAATTCATGAAAATTGAAAGAAACATAATTTTTACATTTCACCATCTCTAACACTCCGCCCCACATGAAGAAGTTGTATTCCACATTAATGCTTGGACTTCAGAGCATGCATTCTTGTAAATGTATCAGCTTCACAATTAACTATATACTTTCACACCCCAATCCAGATTTCACAGTGTTCTACAGCTATGCATTCAGGAGTTTCTGATCTGCTACACATTTTGTCTTTTTTACTACATTTTGAAAGTAGTAACTACAGGTTGAGACGTGCATCTCCTAATAGACTACAGTGTATGGTGGAATGCCATTCTCCACTGAAATCCATCACTGTCGAAATGTTGTTCTCCTACACTAGTGATGTTCGCAGTGTAGCAGAACGATTTTTTGTTCTACTGCACTGCGCACGTCACACACTGTGTCCTTGAGCAGCATTTGACAGTTAGGGCTCACTCCATAGACAGGACACATAGTGAAAGCAGCCATGTCGGTGGCAGCATTATCAAATCCACTGTCGGAATGGGATAGATTCATCCTCGATCAGGAAAACAAAAAAAAGGCAAAAAAATGAGAAATGACATGTGGCAATTACATAGTTTCCTGAGAGACAATGACGAGCACAGGGCAATACATGATATTCCCACTACAGAGTTAGACCCACTGTTAGACGATTTTATCTATAAAATAAGAAGGTTAGATGGCAGTGAATACACAGTTAAAATGTCAAGCGGAAAACGTTCAAATGTAAAGTTCTTTTTCCTTCTAGTAACCCAGTAAAAATGTTTTGAAGCAGAAACATGCTGTAGTGATTTTTCCCCAAAAATATCATTCCACCATACACTATAGAAAAGTGCATGGAACAGACACAGGGCTAATATTTGCTCACAGCACAGTGACGCACGGATTACCTCTAGAGCCGCGCCTCGGCGTAATCCGCCATCATAGTGCCAACTCGGTGAAAGAATAGCCCTGTTGTCAACTGTTCCCCATGCACTATCCTATATATTGAAGTTGAAAAATGCACTTCTGTTGTACTGTTTGATCAAAGAAGAGAATTGTCCTGAACAAAAAGGGACACAGCCCCCCCCCAAAAAAAATAATTCCACTCATAAATACAGCCAGAGGGCAGGAAGACTGGCCATTCATCTTTAGAGTAGCTTTAGATTAAAGAGTTTGTTGCCGGCCTGGTGTTGGAATCCCCCAGATGGTTAATCCTGGGGGACTTCAATGCCTGGATCGATGACAGGCTCTCGTCGTTTGGGTGTGATCTCCTGAGGAGCATGGAGGTGCTGAGCCTGGTGCAAAAGGTTACTTCAGTGACCCACTCATGGAGCCACACACTGGACTTAATGTTTTCTTTAGGCTTTGAGGTCACGGACCTTAGTGTAGATCCAGTAGTTTGGTAGGATCATAGTACCATGGGGTTCAGGTTTGGGACCCCCCCCCGAAGGTCCATCCTCTGTGGAGGTGGTCCAGTACCACCCTTTGTGGGGATTGTCCCCAATAGGGTTATCACCTGTCCTGATTTTCGCAGGACAGTCCTGATTTGGGCAGCTGTGTCCTGCAAAAAAACATGAAAAATACATGTCCTGATTTTACAGTAGAGAAAATATTTTCTAACTTTCCACTAAATGTTGCAGAAAACCTCAATACCTTAACTAAAATACCTTAAAATGGCAAGAAACAATAGAAGTGACTATAAAACTACAATACTCAGCCTTAATTCTGATTATATAGAGAAAACAAATCTGTTGCATTGGTCAAGGTTATGTACTGTCCTGTGAAAAATCATGTTTCAGTAAGAAATATCCCACTTTGGGCTTCTTAAAACCTGGTAACCCTAGTCCAGTAGGACAACAGGTGGTGCTGGACCTCTCAAGTGTGGAGGCTGCATGTGCGATTGGAATGGAGGAGGCAGCAGTGACCTATAATGGGGCCGTTACTGCCGCCTTTGATGCAGTCATACCCGTTCATGTCCGTCCCTTAGCTACTCAATGGAGACCTCCCTGGTTTGACAGGAACATAGGGAGTTAAAGATTGAGGGTCAGAGGTTAGAGAGATGCTGGAGGAGATCTGGCTTGATGGAGGACAAACTGGCCCTGAGGTCTCATTACAATGACTACCAAGAGGCAGTCTCCTGAAAGAAGGCAGATTTTTTTGTCTAGGGAGATTACTGCAGCAAGAAACAGACCATCTCAGTTCTTCCGCATGATAGATGGGCTATTACATCATGCCTGTCTCTGTGTGGGAGGAGCAGGTCCGAGCACTAGGTGTAAACAGTTTGCTTTGTTCTTTGCTGACAAAGTGTCCTCTATCAGAGCCAAGATCTCCTCTGACATAACTCATAGGGATTGCAGGGTTCATCCTGAGGCTTGTCGGGGCACTCCTCCTGTATGGGTTGAGTTCAATCCAGTTGGAGTGGAGGAGGTTGTGAAGATTGTCTTGAGGCTGCGACCAACACATTGTGATCTGGACCCAGGCCCAACATGACTTTTAGTCGGATGTTTGGATCTGACTGGATCTGTAGTGGCTGAGATTATCTGGAGTTCCTTGAGGAGTGGAGTCTTTCTATTGGCCTTGAAAGAGGCCCTAGTTAGACCCCTACTAAAGAATCTCTCATTGGACCCAGACTGTCTCAGCAACTACAGACCAGTCTCTAATCTCTCAATTTTAGGGAAGGTTATGGAAAAATTGGTGGCCATCGAGCTTGCGGAGTGACTCGCCTCTTCCTCCACTTATGAGGGTTTTCCAGTCTGGGTTTACAGCCGGGCATAGTATGGAGACCACCTTGGTGAAGGTGCTTAATGATCTCCTGATAGTGAGATACAGGAGAGAGTGTGCTATCTTGGTTCTCCTGGATCTCTCGGCGGCATTTGACACTGTGGCTCACAAGATACTGCTTGACCAACTATAGTACTGGTGTGGCCCGGCCAGAAATGTCATCAAATGGTTCAGGTCATACTTGACAGGCAGAGTGCAGAGGTTGGTAATGGGGTTAGCCTCATCTAACCCAAAGGCTCTGACTTGTGGAGTTCCATGGGGTTTGGGCTTGTCGCCATTGTTGTTTACGGTGTATATGCTGCCATTGTGGGACATTATCAGGTGGTATGGGCTGAGTTTTCGTTGCTATCCTGATGATACCCAGCTACACCTGTCCTGTGTGCCTGGTAACCAGATGGCAGCCTCTGTATTTAACAACTGCCTAGTGGAGATCCAGACTTGCATGACTCAAAACTGGCTACGACTCAACCCCAACAAGACTGAGGTGCTAGTGGTGGATCCAGGTCATCGTGGTGGGGAGGGGAGTTTGGGGGATCCTCCTGGTCTTGTACTGGACTGGGTCACACTGCCCCCTCCTCATGGGTGAAGGATCTGGGTGTGATCCTCGATGATGGCCTGATACTAGATGCTCAGGTGTTAGCCGCTGTAAAAAGTGGATTTTACCACCTTAGGAACATCGCCTGGATCCAGAACCCGATACCATCTGATGATCTGACCTCACTGGTACAAGCTTTTGTCATGTTCAGGCTGGATTACTGCAATGCCCTGTAACTAGGGCTATCTGGAGGCAATCTCTGCTGGCTGCACCTGGTGCAAAATGTGGCAACAAGACTATTGATGGGCATATGGAGATGTGAGCATATGACGCCTGTCCTCCACAAACTGCACTGGCTGCTAGTTTGGTGGAGGATTGTCTTCAAGGTCGGATTACTGACCTATAAGATCCTACATGGTGGGGGACCAGTCTAATTGCAAGATCTCCTTGTGCCCCATCGTCTGTCCCAGACTCTCCATTCTGCCGAGGGTTGCCTCCTCAGGGTTCCCAGGGTTAGGCTGTGGCATTCAGGTGAACGTGCATTTTCTGTTTCCGCATCTACCCTCTGGAACTCATTGCCTAATTATCTTTGGGAGGCACCCTCCATGGAAACCTTTAAAAAAAGGTTTAAAGACTTTGTTATTTAACACATAGACTTTGATGGCAGATAAGGAGAGCTTAGCCCACCTAGTCTGTCCATTTCCCTACCTACTGGATAAGCTGCAGATCCTATTTAACCAACAGTCTATTTCTTCCTACTCCCCCACAAGAATTGCCTTATGTCTGTCCCATGCATTCTTGAATTCTCCCACAGTTTTAGACCCCACAACCTCCTCAGGAAGGCTGTTCCATGTGTCCACCACCCTGTCTGTGAAAAAATACTTCCTCACATTGCCCCTGAGCCATCACCCCTCCATCTTCAAATTGTGTCCACTTGTTCTTGCACATCTCTTTTTCTGAAAGATGCTACCCTCTTGGACTTTGCTGATTCCTCTCTCTCCCTCTCCCTCCTTTCCTCAACGGTACACATATTAAGCTCCTTTAATCTCCTTGTATGGCTTCTCTTGCAGACCCTGCATCATTTTAGTTGCCCTCCTCTGAACTGCCTCTATCCTGTCTATGTCCTTGCGGAGATGGGGTCTCCAGAACTGGAAGCAGTATTCCAGATGGGGTCTCACCAACGTCTGTATAGAAGGATAACAACTTCCTGTTTTCTGCTGGTGATGCCTCTCCCTATACATCCCAGTATACCCCCAGCCCTCCCTGCTGCCTTCTCACATTGCTTGCTAACCTTAAGGTCATCTGATATAATTAACTCCAGGTCTCTTTCCATTTTTGTTGTTGTTACTACCTCCCCCACCACCTTGTGTAATCTTCCCTGGGTTTTTGTTTCCCAGGTGCATTATTTTGCACTTCTTTGCATTGAATCCAAGCTGCCATACTCCTGACCATTCCTCCAACCATGCCAAGTCCCTTCTCGTCCTTTCCACTCCTCCTTGTATATCAACTCTGTTACAGATCTTTGTATCATCTGCAAAGAGGCATATTTTTCCTTCTAGTCCCTCTGCAATGTCACTTATAAAGACATTAAAAAGGACTGGTCCCAGTACTGAACCCTGCGGTACCCCACTAGTAACTCCTCTTTCTTCAGGTGACTCCATTTACAATTACCTTCTGTCCTGTTGTCCAGCCAATGTTTTACCAGGCTACCAGCCTGGGACCCCTCCAGGCTGGTTAATTTGATTATTACTCTTTTGTGTGGGACTGTGTAAAATGCCTTGCTCAAGTCCAGGTAGGCCATGTCCACAACCCTCTGGTCTACTTCATTTTGGTCACCCAGTCAAAGAAATCAATAAGATTCATCTGACATGACCTTCCCACTGTGAACCCATGCTGCCTTGGGTCCTGTGCCCCACTTTCCTCTAGGTACTCAACAGTTCTTTCCTTCAGAGTGATTCCATCACTTTCCCTACCACAGAGGTCAAACTGACAGGTCTGTAGTTTCCTGCCTCTGTCTTGCTCCCACTTTAGTGAGGGAATCATATCTGCCTTCTTCCAGTTCTCGGGTACCACACCATCCTCCCATGATTTGTTAAAAAGGGTAGTCAGTGGTGTCACTAGTTCTCCCCTTAATTCTTTTAGAATTCCATCAGGCCCCATTGCTTTGTCCATCTTCAGTTTTAGGAGTTCTTTCAGAACCATTTCTTCTGTGAAAGGACTGGGATTGACCCCCCCATCCAGAGTGCTTCTGTTAATTGGATTAGGCACCTCCCCCTTCCCCTCTTTTGTGAATACTGAGCAGAAGTATTCGTTCAGTATCCCTGCTTTTTCACTGTCCCTCTCTGCTCACCCACCGTCCTTTCTATTCAGCCTCACTATCCCTTCCTTTGTCTTTCTACGCTCCCTGATGTACCTATAAAAGGTTTTATCCCCCTTCTTAACCGAGTTAGCTCTCTTTTCCTCACTTTGGGCCTTTGCTATTCTGACTTCCCTCCCTGCTTCCTTCTGCCTTAACTTGATACAGTTCTCTGTCCTGCTCCTTCTGTGTTTCCTTATACTTCCTAAATGCTATCTTTTTCTCCCTAACTTTCCCTGCCACCTCTTTTGAGAACCATGGTGGCTTTTTCTTCCATTTTGATTTGTTTATATGCTTCGCACAAAGGCTTGTTGCCTCTGTGATGGTAGTTTTGATGTTTCCCCATTGTTGCTCCACCCCTCCTTCTAGTTTGTTTGCTAGTGCATTTTTAAGGCACTCTCCCATCTTGCCAAAGTCAGCCCTCCTAAAGTCCAGTACCCTCACTTTTGTATGGCTAGACTCTGTAGCTGAGTTTATCGTGAACCACACTGTTTGGTGGACACTTGTTCCCAGATGGCTATCCACTTCTAGATCTGAGATCCTCTCACTGTCCCCATTTGAAAGTACGAGGTCTAAGATTGCTCCCTCATGAGTGGGTTCCAAAACTAGCTGTCTGAGGCATGCCACCTGCAGAGCATCGAGAATGGCCCTGCTCTTGGATGTGGCTGCAGCAAAGGTGCTCCAGTTAATATCTGGCATATTCAGGTCCCCCATCAACAGTATCTCCCCTTTCTCTGCCATCCTAAGGATGCCTTCTATCATATCCTTGTCCATTCCCTCTCCTTGACATGGGGGTCTGTATATAACCCCTGTGTGGATTGTGGTGCCATTTTTAAGTCTCTAAGGTGACTCACAGTGCCTCCTCTCCTCCCCTCCCTGTTTACTCTTTTGTTCTGTTGCTTTTATCCCTTCCCTTACATAGAGAACTACCCTTCCCCCTCTTCTACCCTCCCTATCTCTCCTGTAGGTTGTGTACCCTAGTATGTTAACATCCCAGTCATGGTTCTGTGACTGCTACGATATCCAGGCATCCCTCTTCCATCAAGGCCACAAGTTCAGGGAACTTGTTGCCCAGACTATGGGCACTGGTACTCATTACCCTCCATTTCTTGATGGCCTTACCCTTTTTACCCTATCCCTGTTCTTATTGCCTTTGTCATTTTCTCCATTTACCCCTGCCTTCTCCCTATCAACAGCTCTATCTTGGTGATTACCTCACTTACCACCCTGATTTTTTTTGGGGGGATAGGATTTCCCTGCTCCTTTCCAGTGTCTCCCCCCCTTGGCTAGTTTAAATGCTTGCCAATGAAGCATTTAAACCTATCACCTAGGATTCTGGTTCCCCTCCTGGACAGATGCAGACCATCACACCAGTATAGGCCTGCATCACTCCAGGTGGACCACCAGTCCCCAGTGAAGCCAAATCCCTGAGCTCTGCACCAATTTTTCATCCACTGATTGAATCCCATGGTGTGGAGCACCCTAACCTCATCCATGCCATAGATTGGCAGCACCCTGAGAAGGTTGCTGTGTGTGCTACTTGTCTAAGGCCCCTCCCCAACTCCACAAACTCTTCCTGCACTGCTCTGATCCCTTTCTCAGCCAGTTCATTTGTCTCTAGGTGGACAACGACATCCATCTTCCCCTGTGCAGCTGCTTCAGCGATCCTGAGGATTCGCTCCCTGTCCCTCCAAGCTATGACACCAGGCAGGCACCTTACCTTCCTCTCCCCTTCGTCCCCCAGTTCTACCCTCCTAACAATGGAGTCCCCCACCAGGAGTTGATTCCTTCCCCTGTGGAGTCCCATGCTACCCTCCTGTGGAAGTTCCCAGCATCCTCCTTGGTCTCCACTGCGGGTGCCTCCATAGAGGAACCACACTTTGCCAGAATGGCATATGAATTGTGGAGAGGTACAACTGGAGGGATGCACCTCTGTTCCACCACCCTCACGCTTCCTGAGCCCACTGTGGTCCAACCTCTCCTCTTTCCTGACAACCTCTGAGGCAACGGCAGTGGCCCTGGTGGTCCCTGGGTTCCTGGCCAACTCAGCCTAGAGATGAGCAACCTCCACCCTCAGCCCAGAGAGGTGCCTGCAGATGGGAAAATACCGCATCCTCCAGAACGTCTCCTGGAAGACTGCTGCTTCACAGCCACTGCACTGCACCACTTCCATCATGTCTTATTTCTGGTCCCTTAACTGTTGTTTGGATGACTTACTCTTTCTTTACAGTGCTCTGCCTCACACAAGTAGAATGCAGTTGAGTCACACAAAAAGTTCATGTTTATTCATAGTATTCTTGTGGTCTAACATGTTTCTTAGTAGGGCTTTCTGTTGCTTTCCACCTTTCAATCTTCATTGTGTGTTGTCTCCCAAATTATGTTATCATTTCCCACCTCGTTAAGACAATAGAGGAAGCTGAGTGCTGGAGTACAACATAATTGCATTTCCAATTTTCTGTCCCCAGGATGAGGACCACCATTTATCAAGAAAAGTTTTATTTGCCATCCTTTTTTTAATTCATTACTGTCATCTTCATTTGGTGTCAGTAATTCTCCAATTTGTTTTAGACATACTTTGAAAAAAATTCCTTCTTTCCAACTGTCAGTGAAAATGCTTTTCTAGTTAGATTTATTTAATTGGTTATGTATATTTTGTTTGTTTTAATTGTTTCAATCATGTGTTGAACATTTGTTAAATGTACTGGTCACCCATGAAAACTGGTCTTTGGCCCATGGTCTTACCAGATTTTGAATAAACAAAACAAAACAACTGAAAACCTCAAACTAATTTATATATTTTGAATAATTAATGGAAACATTGTGTCAGTCCTGTGATCTAGAAGTGCTATAGAGACATCTGAACAACACTGCATTTTCTAAATGTGTACTATTGATACCAATTATTCAGTAGTGCAATAATCTTTTTATTTATTTATTTATTTTATTTTAGTCTTTGGTAACTGGGTAAGGCCCACTAGGCACAAGTGCCTGTTTTCAGGGGCAACCTGGGAGCACTGGGTGGTTAAGTGACTTGCTCAGAGTCACACAGCATGCAAGTGGAGGTTGTGAGAATCAAACTCAGGTCTGGTCTGCTGGATGTATCAAGCTCACTCACACCTCGTTCCTCTAACCACTAGGCTATACTGCCAGCCATCTACCTACTTTTAAAATGACACACTACAACTTTATTTTGTATAGTCATAAAACAATACACTACAACTTTGTTTTTTTATAGTCATATTTCATAATGCTTTACAAGAGTGCACTTTCAGCCATTTGGACCCTGGCTCTACACAGCTGTTGGTGGACTGTAGGGAGGCCCTACCCCTGAATCCAGTTTCTTTTGAGATGGTTTGGTGTTTGGAGAAGGGTGTTATCCCATCACCTTAAAGAGGCAGTAGTGAGATCCATCCTTAACAAACCATCTTTGGACCCAGACTGTCTCACAAATTACAGGCCTGTCTCAAATCTTCCCATTTTGGGGAAAGTTAGAGGTGATGGTGCAACCCAAGGCTTACCTGGAGAATTTTAACATTTATGAGCTTTTCAGTCAGGTTTTAGGCCTCAGCATACTATGGAGACCGTGCCTGTCAAAGTATTTAAAGATCTTCTGATGAGAGATAGAGAATACTATACTATATTGTCATTATCCTTGATCTCTTCTTGGCATTTGATACAGTGGACTGTCAGATTTGGCAAATCACTTGGAGCAATATAAAGGGCTCACCAGAACAGTTTTTTGTTGTTTTGAGTCCCTCTTGTCAGCCAGGTCTCAGCAAGATGTGATGGGAACTTTCTCATCACTGAAGCATCAGCAGCAGGGTTCCCCAAGGGTTGATTCTAGCCACCATGTTGTTTCTTGTATATATGCTACTGTTGAGAGAGATCATTGGTGTAGACAGTACAATTTGGAACTTTCACTGCTATTCAGATGACTCCCAACTGTACTTGTCCTTTGTACTGGACAGGCATTATGTGATTTCCATGCTAGACCAGTGCCTTACAGAAATCAGTGACTGGATGGTCACCAGTAAGCTTAGCCTAAATCTGGGAAGTACAGCAATGTTATTGATGGATCCAGGTCCTCTTCAGTCAATAGTAACATGTGTATTGCTGGTGGGAACCTCTTTGAATAGCATACAATTTGGATCTCTGGATTGGGTTGAATCTGGGTGTCATTGGGGAGTGTATGCTGTCACTGGAATATCAGGTGGCAGCAGTAGTCTGAAGAGGATCTTTTCATCTGAGGAATATCACCTGCATTAAACTCTATTTGGTGCATGAGGACCTGGTGACCAAAGTACATGTGTTTTCCATGTCTAGACTTGATTAGTGTGATGCTCTCTACTTTCCGCTATCTGGAAAGTTGGTGCAGCATCAACAAACTGAGTCTGTCCTGTTTTGGCAGTTCCCACAGTTATGCAGGAACTATCCAAAATTTGATCACTATATAGAGCAGTCGAGAGAACTAGTAGAGCGATTTCAAGAACAGGCTATTCATTAAGTTTATTAATAAATTAATTTAGAAGGTCTCAAGTTATGAAATGATTGCTTCTATTAAAGCCTAAAAAGAGGGAAGACAGTAAAGAAAAAATTGTATTTGTAATGAAACAGAATCCACTTTCATCAAAAATCACAAAAGCTGTGAGTGACAACTGGAAAATTCTGGAGGCAGACATAGTTTTATAAGGTAATGTTGGTGAAACTCCATTAGGAGTGTATTCTAGAGGAAGAAATCTGGGGGACATATTTTGCAATAGCCTCATCAAAATCCTAAAGCCACAACAATCCATGGCAAACAGGATAAATGGACTGTTAAAAACAGGTATTTTTTCTCCAGAAATTGTTCCGTGTGTGTGACAGGGTAGCTAACCAAAGGGCTTCTGGGGAACATCTCAGACAGAACACTCCTGACACTATTTTAAAATTAAATGAAATCTGCTTTACTGTCAGTAAAATATATTGCAGTTCAGTCTCTTGCTGTCTCCACTTGCGTCTAACTGAAACAGAAACCTCCTTCTTATTGTTCACCCATCCCCATTTATTTGGCTCAGGTGTTGCTCACTAACCTCCCTCGCACTGAGGTACATCCAACTCTGAGAACAAGCAGGGTAGTGAGGTCTTAAAGGGCTAACTTAAAAGCAGTAGGGGTTTGGTATGAATCCCACCACAGCCGCAGTCAAAACCTGCATTGCCAGTGTAGCAGGGTTGTGAAGTGGTTTATGGGTACAAGGAGTGTGACGGTTCCATGTCATTTATTTATTTCGTTTTTGTTGACCTGGTAAGTGTACTAGACAAATTCTGCCTATTTTCAGGCATGATCTGGGGGAGTGGGATACAGATGAATGCCAACTGACCTTGAACCAGATTAAGCTATTGGTGGTATTTTTAGTGAATGAGGGAAATTTGGCCAGGACACTGGGGAAATTCCCCTACTCTTGTGGCAGAGGGCATTGAAGCTCTGCAGGAAAGATGGACGGACTCAGTCAGGAACAGACAATGGAAGAGGAAGGTCATGGTTTGGGAGCTTCTGAATCATCTATGGATCAACCTGTGGAGGAACGACTTGAGACAACTGATCTGGAACAGGAAGCTTTATTACAAACGGAATCTTTGCCTTTAATTACCAATACGACTGAGGAAATAGATGAAGAAGAGAGGAATTTACAAAGTGAATTGGAGGAGAAAAAATAATGTTTGTTAAATATGATTACTGCGGTGGAACATGAATTTCAACCGAATAGAACAAAACTGGAGGAAAAAAAGAAAAAACGAAAACGTTCTACGGCAAGTCCCTTGCAAGGTACGAGTAAAAGATTACCTTTTGATGCTTCACCACACTCTAGAATGATATGTATAACTCCAAACATAAATAGTGCTTTAACTCAAGGTTCAGAAGTGCAAGAAGAGGATAAACAGGAGGACTCAGAGGTCTGGTCTCCTGAAATGGCAATTCAAAGGGCAGGCTGGGAATGGTGTGGGAATCAATGGGTTCCTGACTCCTCTTTGCCTATTCCAGGTTCCCTGGAATGTTTGGCATTATGACAGACTGGAGAGACTCTAATGCAAACTCAAGGGAGAAAAGATACATCTCCTCAAAATCCTAAGTCCATACCTTCACCAAGTACGGCGGCATGGGATGAAGTTGAGGCAGTCCCTGTGGTTGCTAGGTTTATCTTACATAAATTGCATCGAGATATTATGGACACACACCAACAAACAAAAGATTTGAATAAAAGCAGAACTGATGAGACTCTACCTACTGCTGGACAGGAGCAGGTAAGAGAGGACAAAGTGAATACGGAACCGATTCAACCAGAT
This sequence comes from Neoceratodus forsteri, assembly GCA_016271365.2. Taxonomy (NCBI): domain Eukaryota; kingdom Metazoa; phylum Chordata; order Ceratodontiformes; family Ceratodontidae; genus Neoceratodus; species Neoceratodus forsteri. The sequence goes on from CM057458.1 coordinate 941,469,604, forward strand.
ATGATGGATACTGATCGAAAGGAAAAAATGGGTTCTAGTACTACACCAGCGCATAGGCCATGTTCTTATGTGGGACTGTTTAGAAAGCTGGTAGAAGCAGCCAAAAGACGCTTTCTATTTCAACTTCGCTACAAAGGTGAGGCTCCCATTCCCCCCGATAGACTCTGGGTGGGACAACACTGATTAAACAATCACTAGGGTTTTCTCCTAGTGAAGTTTATGCATTTATTCATGCATCAGGGGACCGCAGCTACGATTTAAGTTTTTGTACTATGCCCCTGTTAGATAAATTCTGGAAACTGTATTATGGAGTTAAAGAGTTGGAAATACGGCAAGACTTTGTAGCCATACCAATGACTAAACCTACGATTAAAACTGTGACAGTTCTTTTCAGGAATGAGGAGCTGGATGTTAATGATATTGTTTTTTGGTTAGAGAAAAGATGTATGATTTCAGAGCACCCAAGGCCAGTAATGGATGACAATGGTTTATGGGCCAGGAATGGCATTTTCGGGTACAATTGAAACACACAGACTCTGGTATCCAACACTTGCCCAGTTCCTTCTATTTAGGGAGAGATCGAGGGATACTGTTTTATGCGGGGCAATCCCGAAGTTGTTACAGATGTGGTTCACTACAACACTTAAATACGGATTGTGATACTATCAAATGTTTTCTTTGTGGGGTATTAGGACATTCAGCGGCCCAGTGTATGCCCCCCCACCTGCAATCTATGTGGAGATGATGAGCATTCTTTCCAAGAGTGTCCCTGGGCAACACATAATGCGGAAGAGGGCTCAGACCATAATTTAATTCTGTTACAGGCCCATAAGCTTTCAAACACTCAGCACTTGGATAATGATAACTCCTTCCCCCAGAGTAGATGTAGAGGGAGAGGGAGAGGAGGTTATAGGGGTAGTAGGATGGAAAGAGTAGAGAATGGAGAAAGACCTTTAGTAGATAATTAAGTGTATTCTGTGATCACTTATGAATACTGTAGTGGGGGATGTGAAGAGTGACTTAACAAGTATCAATGATACTCCTTTTGTGACTCCTCAGGGGTCACCAAAAAGAGTGTCTGCTCAAACTCTTACTCCAATTCAAGAAGGTAGTACGAAGCATTTGGAAGTTTTATTATCAAATGTGTCCTTAGAGCAGCAGATACAGGGGGATACCCTCCCTTCCTCTTCAGCTCCCTTTATAGTTTCAGGAGATGTTTTGCATGACATATCTTTATCAACTTTACCACTTTCAAACCGTTTTGCCATGTTCTCTTCATGGGGAGAACTTGTAGAACACGAATGCCCTATGGAGGAAGGGTCTATCCCCCCCATCCCCTCAAAGAGCGGAGGAGTTACCACAGCTAGAGTCTCGGAAAACAGGTACTGAAATATTGTTGAAAAGAGTGATGAGATCTAGTACAAAAATTATGAAGCCTCCTTCCTGAGCAAATTTCATTGAGAATAGCAAGTTTGAATGTTAATAGTATCAAGTTGAAAAAAAAAAAGGAAAATTACTTTTGGTATCTTACAACAATCGAAATTTGATATTTTTATGCTACAGGATATAAGGTTGCATATACTGGCAGAGGTAGCTCAGGCAACAAAGGATTGGAAATGGGGACTATCAAGATGGTCCTTGGGGGTGGAAACATGTAGTGGGGTGGGTTTTTGTTTTCGTTCTTCAGAAATCTCAATTATGAGAATAGTAGATATTGAACCGGGCAGGGCCTTGTTACTGGATGTGCTGATTAATAAAAACTTTTTTCAGAGTAATTACAATATATGGGCCTCAAACCAAAGCTTTAAGAATTGAGTTATTAAAAAAAAATCAGCCATATTTATTCACAAGTAGACAGTTGTTTTGGGGAGGAGATTTCAATATAAATATGTAGAAGGTAGTTGGTTTGGTGAAACATTATTGTGACAAAACATTTTTACAACAAGTACTATGACAAGCAAAGTGCTCAGGAGTCAGTGGGTGGGTGGCAGACCCCACTGACCCCAGTGGTAACATCCCCCCTGTGTGCAGTTAAGTGCTCCATAACCATCCGTTGGAGCTGGAGGGAATGTGAGATCAATTCATGATGCAGCTGCATGAAGTATTGCCCTGAAGACTCTGTGGGGGTAAAGAGACTTAGCCAGGTAGAGTTTGACTGGAGGTCGTAAGTGGAGACATAGCTCGAACATTTTCACCTTGGATTATATCATTGCAGTATAGTGAGTGCAATATAATTGCCGTGACTGAATGTGGCCATTTTACAAGGTGGATACTGTGAACTGATCTGTTCTATTTTTATTACAAGCTGCTGTTCGTGACATTTTTAAATCATTTTGTGTATACTGCATGGATCGCACTTTGCTGTTTGAAATCTGATTTACTGAGCTCTTCACCTGTGCCGCTGCTGTTGACATTGTGATTAGTGTTGGTGCCTAGTCCGTTTCTGTTGTTACAGTGCTGCTTGTTTCCAATCACTGAGGGCATTCTTTGCCGCTTGTTATCTGCAGCCGCACCCCCTCCCCTCCCAATTGGTGTGGCAGCCCTTGAAGGTGGGGTTGTGGTGTTTGAAATTGGCAAGCCGGTAGACACGGCGGCGTCTACTGTGGTGGCCAGTTCACGGCTAAGTGCTTCAAAGTGCTCGGGAGTCAGTGGTAGACATGGGAGTGGGAGACACTAAGTATATCAGTGGTTGGGTGTGTGGTGTAAGAATGGCTAAAATTCATATTTTAAGTATTTTGCTAGTCATGTGTGGTGTGTATCAGTGTGTGATAGAATAATTGAAGAGGCTGTATTTGATGGGGTTAGTAGGGATTATAATTCTGATAATGATTATTCTAGGTCCAATTTAATGGTTGGAGGTAATATACGATTTTCTACTAGTTTTCTTTTATGTAAGAACCATTATGAAATCCAATATTGTGGATATCTAGTTAGTAATCCTCCTGGTTGTTTGTTTTGAGGTGGGATTAAGAACATAGTGAAATTATTTAAATATTGTGTTTTACTTTTGTTATCTGGGGATGCGGAGACTAATCCCGGCCCATCTGAGTCTAATATTGAGTTTAGTAGACAGGGTTCCTCATACTTGTTTTCTGGTAAAGGGTTTAAAGTAGTCCATTTTAATGTTATAAATTTAATTCCTAAATTAGGTGAATTGGAATATTTTGTCGTTCATCAACAACCGGATATTTTAGCTATATCTGAGACTTGGTTGAAACCCCATGTTCCTGACAAATTATGTAAATTGCCAGGTTACAACATGTTGAGAGTCGATTATAAGGGTAAAAAGAAAGGTGGGGGTGTAGCAGTTTACTTTAAGGATCATTTGCAGATGGCTGTTTTGGGTTCAAGTGTGGCGTCTATTCAATGTTGTGATTGGTTGCTTTTGAAATGTATTTTGGGTGGGAAAAAACATTTGATTTTGGGTTGTCTTTATAATCCCCCTCAAACAGGTATAAATGGTTTAAAGGATTGTTTGGATGCTGTTTCCCCTTTCTGTTTGCATAATGATGTAGTTTGGTTAGGAGATGTAAATCTGAACTGGGAACTTAGGGAAAGTCTTGGTTTGGAATCATTATTACAGTCTTATGGTTTAGTGCAGAAAATATCTTACCCTACTTGTCTTAATTTCCATTCTGTTAATCACTCAGTTCTTGACTGGGTGATTATTAATCATGAGAGTATAGTGTCTGCTTCTGGCGTATTACCCGAAGCTGTAAGTGACCATCAAGGTATTTTCTGCATCTTGTTCTTTAGGGCTGTAAGGATTCCACCTCGTATTTTGAAACTTCGCTATTTCAGAGGGATTGATTTTGAAGCTGTAATTGCTTCTCTTTCTGCTATTGATTGGTCGTATCTTTATGAAATACCTGATGTGGATTGTGCTTTGGACTATTTTCTGAGTCAATTGTTGATTATTCAGGATACCTTGTTTCCTATTCGAATGGTTAGATTACGAGGTAAGGTTAATAAATGGTTTTCAGATGATATTAAATTATTTATTAAACAGAGAAATTCTGCATGGGTGCATTTTAAATGTAACCCTTCCTCTGCTTTATTGGATAGTTATCATAGATTGAGAAATAAGGACTCAGAAAAGGTGAAAAGTGCTAAAAGAGATTACTTTAATGCACAATGCACATCTAATTTGTCAGACTCAAAAACAATTTGGCAAAATGTTAATTGTTTTCTGTCCCCTAGGATTAGTAGTGATGTAGATGAATTATGAGTGAATGAAGAAATTAGTGATGTAGATGAATTGAGAGTGAATGAAGAAATAGCTGTTGATCATTCAGAAATTGCAGAATTATTTAATGTCAAATTTTCTGATTATTCAAGTTATAGGTTAGGATTATCTGATGCTGCTCAGGCTGTGGAGAATGTTCAACTAGTAGAGTCAAAATTTCAATTTAGCGTAATCGATCCATCTGAAATGCTTAGTTTACTTTGTTCCTTACCTGATAAGAGTACTGATTGTGGTAGGGGTCTTGAGGTGAGATTTTTGAAGTTGATCCACGTTTATATTACTGATCCACTATGTTATATTTTCAATTTATCTTTGATATCAGGGCAATTTCCTTCTGACTGGAAATGTGCAAGGGTCGTTCCGATCCCGGAAAAAGACAATGCTGCAGTTTTGGATGACTTTAGACCCATATCAATCTTAAATCCTTTAAGTAAGTTGTTAGAGAAAGTAGTGTCTAGTCAATTGAAGAAGTATTTGGATTATCATAACATCTTGAGTCAGCAACAACATGGCTTTCGTTGAGGATATGGAACTGGAACTGCCTTGGTCAGGTTCGCGGACACCATCCTCAGGGGCTTTGAAAATGGTTTAATGACTGGGGCAGTGTTTGTGGACCTGAACAAGGCATTTCATTTGATTGATCATGATTTATTATTGAATAAGTTGAAGGTTATTGATTTTTCTTTAAATACTTTATCTTGGTTTGATGAGTATTTGGTAAATCGTCAACAGTTTGTGAGAATTAGGTTGCAGGATTCCCAAAAGATTTATATTAAATGTGGTGTTCTGCAGGGGTCCATTTTAGGACCCTTGCTGTTTTCATTATTTGTTAATCAACTGCCTGATTATTGTGGATCTTGCAATTCAATAATATATGCGGACGACTTGATACTCTTCAGCCTGGGTAAATCACAAGATGTGTTGGTTAATGTTTTGGATGTTGGATTCAGGAATGTTTATAATTGGTTTAAAACAAATTTGATGATTTTAAATTAAAAAAATGAACTCAATGATCGTTGGGACCCCATTTATGGTGAAAGATGATCCTCGTCTACTGCTTTTTGATGACAATGGTGCTGCAATAGCTCAAGTTACCCAATTTAAATATTTGGGTGTGTGGCTGGACTGTGGTTTAAACTTTTCCTTACATGTTAAGCACGTTTGTCAAATTATAAACCAGAAATTGGGTATTTTGTTTAAGTTTTGATCATTCTTTTCTTTTGAAACCAGAAAATCAATTGTGGTTGGCTCATTATTACATTTTGATTATGTTTGTTATTTATATCAGAATTTGAATGTTAAGGAATATAATGCATTGTCTGTAGCTTATAATAATATATGTAGGTTTATTTTATTGGGTTCATTCAGGACTCATAATTGCTCTTTGTATTTTTGTTTAGATTAGTTATCACCTAGGGAAAGAATTAATTATTTTTCTGGTTGTTTGCTTTATAAACTTCTGTTTTCATATAGATTTCCATTGGCTGATATAGTTTCAGTTCATTTATCCCTCTCCAAATTGAGGTCTGCAAATGGGATTTTGTTAAATCTCCCAGTAATGAAAACTCAGAATGGCCAGAGGTCTTTTTCTTTTGCAGCCCCATCCCTTTGGAATGCTTTGCCCTTAGTACTTCATTAAACCATGTCTCAGCATTGTTTTAAGACGTTATTTAAATCATTTTTGTTAGGTAGGTCTAAATGTAATTGTTGATGTTTGTTTATATGTATTGTTGTTTGTGGTGTGTCCGGGTCAGACCTGAAAAAGGACATTGTCCAAAGTCCCAATCCGGTTAATAAATTATTAAATGAAAAAAAAAAGCAGGATTGAAGGATGCTCATTGTGAAGGGAGGCAAAAAGGACAACCTACTTTTTTTGAAGGTTGTTTGTCCTCTAGGATAGATTTTTTGGTTTTGAAGCAATCTCTGCCAGTGTTCTAAACTGTGACTTTCCCAATTGAAACCTCAGATCATGTTTTAATTGGGGTAAATGTAGCTGTACCACCTGGTAGGGGAAAAAGGGAAGGGGTACTGGCGTATGAATGTTTCTTTTTCGGAATATCTACAAATTCTAGAAGACCTTACGACCTTGGTATTAGAAAAGGAAACTACAGTTTTTTTGTATGAGGATATTAGTTTATGGTGGGCGGACTTAAAAGAATTAGTGACTAGTTTTTTACAATATATTGGTAAACAGCACGTGGCTACAAAACAACAGCAATACTTAGTATTGCGGAAGAACTTGGGTGAATTATTAACTAGGCAAGTTAAGGAGAAGGTGGATCTGAAGGATGACATACAAAAACTTACAATAGAAATGAAAACCTACCAATATAATAGAATTACTTAATAAACGAAGGAACAATGTTTTGGCACACAGGAAAAATCTGCAGATACTAACTCCTTTTTTGCATGTAATCAGAGATGTGGGAAAACGTAAATTAAGAATTTAAAATCAAGGCAAGGTAGTTTAGAAACTGAGAATATAGGAATAATGAAAGTATTAGTAGAATATGTGATTGATACGTTTGGGGATCCAGTAGCAGACTCTGAATTACTTTGCAGATATTACAGGCAGCAGCCCCACCTACTGTAGACACAAGGGATGGGGAATGCATGATTGCACCATTCTCGAATTTAGAGGTGGCTGCGGTTATAGCATCCCTTCGACTGGGAATATCACGAGGGTCAGATGGGCTCCCAGGAGAGATCTATAAATTTCTGTGGAGTATTATTCCATATGAGATGCTTTCACTCTATAATTTTTTTCTTTTAGAACATTTCTTGCCCACTAACATGTATGAGGGATTAATGTTTTTCTATTTAAGTCAGGGGATCCTACAAATTTGGGGAACTGGCGACCTATTACACTTTTAAATACTAATTTTAAAGTTTTTGCAAAACTATTAGGTAACAGGTTGGCACAGGTGATGAATAAGGTAATTAGTCTGTTTCAATTTTGTTCTGTTCCAGGGAGGAACATTTCGGATGCATTACTTCTTTTGAAAGAGATAGTGGAAGGAGAAAAAGGGTATAGACAGGGTCCACAACCAGGGTTTTTGGTCAGCTTAGATCAATCTAAAGCTTTTGACATGGTTTCTCATAATTTTTTATGGCACTGTTTACAGTCATATGGTATCCCAGTCCAGTTTGTAGGGTGGTTAAAATTATGTTATGCACTAGCATATGTAAGACCTTATGATAATGGCGATCAAGGGCCAAAATGTATCATAAGATGAGGGGTACGTCAAGGGTGTCCTTTGAGCCCCTTGTTATATGTATTTATGATAGATCCACTTTTATGAGTGTTACAGAATTCCCCGAAGATTCAAGGTTTATCGGGTGGAGAATTATTAAATTGTAAAGCATTAGCATATGCAGATGATCTCTGTCTTTTGCTTCAAAATGAACAGTCCTTTAGAGTAGCAGGCTGTCTTATCCAGGAGATAGGGAAAATAACTGGGGCTAGTTTAAATATGGAGAAAAAATGAATTGTTTAGATTTAACTGGGTTTCCGGTAGAACCAAGAGTGTTTGAAGGATGTCAGGTAGCCAGGGCTCCTTGTAAAATATTAGGCATTCAATATGGAGGTAATGAAATGGTGGGATTTAACTGGAATAGAGTGATTACTAAGGGGAAAGGGAAGGTAAGACTTTGGAATTGGTGGAAAGTTTCTAAAAAGAAACAAATACATTTGATAAAAACTTTATTAATCCCAATTTTTTATATGTCAGTGCAGTTTTTTTGGTCCCAAAGAGTTTGGAAATGCCTCTTTTAGGATGTTTCTTTTCCTGTTTTGGGGGGAGTAGATTGAATCCAATTAAACGTTATGTACTTTGTCAGAGTATTAAAGGTGGAGGTGTGAATATGCTTAATCCAATTTTGTTTTTTTTATTCTATATTCTTGTATAATAATTTTCTTCCCCTTATTAAGGGCAAGGCTCAACTTTGGGGGAAGTGGGGTTATTCCTTAATACAAGGGATGCTGACAGAATGGAGGGAAGGACAATTTGTTCATAAAAATAAAAGGAAACCTAGGTTAGTCAAAAGATGGGAAGGGGTGGTGGATGGTTTAATTAAATGGGGTATTAAATCTGAAATGGTGCTTAGGCATACAAGGAAGCAATTATACTATGAAGTCTTGGCGTCTCATTTTTTTGAGACTCCATTTGCTGAATTTTTGCAACAACAATGTGATAGGATTGCACAATATATTAGTGATATAAGATTACCTAAAAAAATTATGGGATATGGTCTGGTTAGGTTTGCATCATAGAATAAATGTAAGAAATACCCCAAAACATAAATCCTTCCAAGACAGATATTGTCCTAGAGAATGTTATATTTTTCAATTGGAAACAATGGATCAATTATATTATAATTGCCCTTACATTGGAGAATTCTGGGACATCTTAAAAAATAGATGGAAGGGGAAGTAACAGGTCCCCCCAGACTTTAGGTCATTATGCTATGGGATCAATTTTAAACAGGTGGTACAGCTGCATGATAGTACTTTTTATGTTGCTTGCACGCATGTGCAAGAAACATAGTGCCATCATCTGAGTTTTCGCAGGTGTGTCAGCACATCTTCTAATGCAGTCAGTGTGTTTGCAGGCGCGGCCCTAGTTCCCCAATCACTGCTGCAGCTGTCTATGACAAGCTGAAAATGCAGTGGCATACAGTTCAAAGGGAGAGCGCCGCTTCAGTAAGCAGAGCTCTCCCCCGCATCACACACACCAGCACGCATATTGCATGCTGATGCACTTCCCCACGCACACACTGTGGCTGACAAGAGTGCCCAATCCCCATTGGCTCCACGCCCCCAACAGCTGTCCAGGTGCCACGCTGGGTGCCACCCAGCGTGGACTCTTATAGCCAATGGGGTGCCCAACTTCTGGCTCCAAGGCTGCACGCCCCCAAAAATCCTTTCCCGGTGCCACGCTTGGAGCACATCCCAGCGTGGCAAATCTTGTTTTGGCCGATGGGGGTGCCCAATCCCCCATTGGATCCACGTCCCCCCAACCAACTCTTCCTGCTGCCACGCTGGGAGCCCACCCCAGAGTGGCAAACGTCCCTCATCGTCTTCTTAAAAAAAAAAAACTGTGAATAAAAAAACGGTCCCTCGTAGTCTCCCTGCCCCCCTCCCACAATCCGCACCCACCCACTCGCACCCTTCCCTCCACCCCTCACCCCATACTTGCCTCCAGAGCTTGGCCCAGCGATGATCATCGGTGGACGGGAACCGTCTGCACTCTTCAAAGCCGACCGCCAAACTGAGGAAGTGCCGGTAAGCTGTATAATGGGATAGATAGGGTTTTTCAACTTTGTTGCATATCTCAGGCATTTTGGGGAATTTTGGCCCAAATTTTTCAACATGGGGTTTTTGGGACCCCTCCTCATAAATTCTTGCACTGTCATGGCGTTAATCGGGCCGAAGGGTGATTTTGCTGTCTGCATGAAATCACTTTTGGGACTGATTAATGAAATGACACTGCCACTGTTCATAAAGTGGGCTCTCAAAAGCCTATGTTGAAAATTTGGTAAAAAAAATTCTAAAATGACTGTTTCTGACGTACGTTGCGCAGTTCCCTTGCGCTCGTAGGTTATAAATTTCAATATTTTCCTCCAGATTTTCAAAATTGCCATTTTACCACACCTCCTTTTGAGCAGTACAGCTGTCATTTTCATCCTGCCCAAAATGTGTTTCTGCCCATGTAGTGCACAATGGCGCGGTCGGTGTCATGAAATCTATGTATGGGACACATTAAGAAATTCACAGTGACACTGTTCATTAGCAGAGGTCTTAAAATAGCTATGTTGAAAATTTGGTGAAAAATCCTAAAAATGACTGTTTCTGAGTTTGCGTTGTGCAGTTCCTCGCTTGCACTTCGTAAGTCTTGAATTTTCAATATTTTCACTCAGATTTTCAAAATTGCCATTTCACCACACCTCCTTATGAGCAGTGCAGCTGTCATTTTTCACATCTTGCCCAAAATGTGTTTCCGCCCATGTAGCGCTAGCTGGCGCGAGTCGATGTCTTGAACTCAATGTATAGGACACATTAACAAAATTACAGTGACACTGTTCATGAGCAGAGGTCTTAAAATGGCTCTGTTAGAAAATTTGGTGGCGTCCTAAAAATGACTGTTTTACGGTGCGTTGCGCAGTTCCTACGCACGGTCGTAAGTTCGCTCATTTTCAAGATTTGCACTCCAATGACTTCCAAATACCTAAACAGCACAGAGAAGCAAGCAACATTCAGCATTGACAAATACTTGTGTTATTATGGCACACATTTTGTACTGGATTTGGATTGGACGTTGTTGGTTGGTTTTACAACAACAACATATTACACCTTTTGAACTTATTCAAATGCTCTGTACTGAGTTACAGCAATGGAAGTTAGAAGAGCGAAATAGAATGCACCAGGATAGATGGTTCTTATGGTGGCATTCGGTGGATTTCATATTAAAAAAATGCCTTAAGATGTGATGTAGGTAACAGGAATGGTATTAGTGAAAACTTGTTTTTTTTTTCTTTTGAGATCTGAAATGTCTATGTAAAGAACATTAGACACTTTAAGGGATTATTATTGTTATGAATTGATTTATTGCTGGGGAAAATTCCCCTATTTCTCGAGTTGGGGGGATTTGTTAATGTTTGGGATGATTTCATGTAGTTATAATACCATTTAGAGTTTTTGTGGATTTTCTTTATTATGAGATGTATGAAGTTATGTTTTGTTTTACCTGTTTTAATAAACAAAAAAGTCCCCTACTCTTTTCAATAAGTGCTGTGGGATCTTTAACATCCACCTGAACTACCACCAATCCAGGCAGATGGGACCTGGGTTTAACGTCTCATCCGAAAGACGGCACCTCAGAAGTGCAGCATCCCTCTCATGCTGCACTACAGTGTCAGTACTGGGATATTAACCCAAGTGCCAGATGTGGAAACTGAACCCACAGCCCTCTGATCTCCTGGCCTCAGAGGCAAGTGTGCTACCTACTGAGCCACTGATACTGTCACGATAGCGGATGCAAAACAGTGATCGCTATTACGGAGAGTGTATGTTGCTGAAAAGCAAATTGGCGATATATACTTCAGGGCGACCCGACATCCAGATTTAATAAAAGTGTTTTTGTGGGGGGGGGGCTTTTCCCCCGCCCCCCCTTAATTAGGATTCTCAATGCCAGGGGGGTGCATATCGAGGAGGGGGCAAAAATCTGGATCTCGGCAAAATTTAAGTGCTGCAGCTGCACACGCTCCTGGTCCCAAAGCCCAGTACCTGCTGTGCAAGAGCTAGCCACCCACACCACCATGCCACACAGCTAGCTCGGCTGCAGCAGATACACCAGTGCCTGAAAACACCCTTCCCTGTCCCTCCCCTTCCCCTTGCTATCCCCCTTCCATTCACCTTCCCCTGGTAAGCTATCCCATACCCTCGCTATTTTGCAGAGTAGCCCACAATAATAGTGCCTAAAATGAGTCGCTATATTTCTAGTCACTCATTTTGGGTCGCTATTATGATGTGACACCAGTGTGACAGACATGCACTCTGTCACATACCCTCCCCCTCAGAATCGTGCCCGTGACACACTCAGTAAGGGCCAGCAGAGACCCACCCTCCCGAGAGAAAGAAATCAGCATTACTATGCTGGGTACCTGCCCATATCAAACAAAAAAGGCTGCAACATCAAATACTGTCTGGTGACACAGGCAGTGGTATCCCCCATAGCATTTAACCACTTGTGGGGGGCATGGTCAGTGATGAGGGTGAACTTCCAACCCAACAGGTAGTAGTAGTAGTGTAGGGTGACCACTACCCACTTCACTGCCAGGCACTCTTTTTCCAGCATGGAACAGTGTTACTCCCAGGGGAAAAAGTCTGTAAGATAGATGTAAGAAGGGATGAATCTCATCCTCAAAGTCTTGTGATAACACTGCCCCCAGCCCAACTTAAGAGGCATCTGTGACCAAACTGAAAGGATGGCTGAAATCTGGGCTTTGTATGACTGGCCCCTCACACAGCACATTTCTGATGGCCTAAAATGCTGCCTGACACTTGGGTGACTAACAGACCTTATTCAGGGAAGTTTTCTTGGTCAGGTCTGTCAGCAGGTAGCAAGGGTTGAGAATTCTGGAATGAACCGGCAGTAATACCCTGCAAGTCCAAGAAAGGACATAACTTGTTTCTTAGTAGTTGGGATGCAGTAGTTAGCAAGGGCCTTTACTTTGTCTATAATCTGGTAAATATGGCCGGTCCCAGACATATACCCCAAGTATTTTGTCTCCTGCCACCCTAGGGCACATTTTGAGGCACTGGCTTTGAGATCTACCTCCTTGAATTATTGAAGTACCATGACCACATCTTTCAGATGACTATCCCAAGCAGGGCTAAATATGAGAACATTGTCTGGGTATGACGCTGCATACAGCCCATGTTGATGGAAGATGCAGTCCATCATTCTCTGGAATGTGGTCGGGGCCCAATGCAATCTGAAGGGAAGAACAGTAAATTGAAATAGGCCAAATGGTGTGACAACAGCAGTTTTCTCACAGGACACAGGAGTCAATGGGATTTGCCAATGCTCCTTGGTCAGGTCCAGGGTACTAGTGTAATACATAGAGACATAGAAAGTGACAGCAGAAGGTGACCATGAGATCCATCTACTCTGCCCATGTCCCTTCCCCCCAACTGCTACTCAGTGTTATGATGCCTTTGTAATTATCCCAAGCATTCTTAAAAGCCCCAACTGTTTTCACCTTCACCACTCCCTGTGGAAGATTGTTCCATGCATCAACCACCCTCTCCGTGAAAAAGAATTTGTGTGTGTTGCTCCTGAACTTGCCCCCTCCCAGTTTTATATGATGACCTCTTGTTCTTGTATATCTCTTGACCTGAAACAGGTCTTGAACCTGTACCCTATTTATTCCCTTCATGTACTTGAAGGTTTCAGTCATGTCTCCCTCTCTCTCTCTCCTTTGTTCCAAGAAATACATGTTGAGATCCCTCAGCCATTCCTCATATGGTTTCAGATGCAGTCACTGTACCATGTAGCTTTCCTATGCACCACCTCCAATCTATCCACATCCTTTCTAAGATGTGGGTGCCAGAACTGTATTTAGTATTCAAGGTGCAGTCTCACCATTGATCTATACAGTGGCACCACGACTTCCCTTTTTCTACTGGTGATTCCCCTTCCTATGCTTCCCAGCATACAATTTGCTTTTAATTTCACCTTCTCACACTGCCTGGTCTTTTTGAGGTCATCCGTTATAATCACCCCAGATCCCTTTCTTGCTTTGTGGCCTCTAGTTTCATGCCCCCATGTGGTATTCTTCTCCAGGGTTGCCCTTCCTCATGTTCATGACCTTACACTTCTTTGCGTTGAATTGTAACTGCCAAATTTTTGACTATAATTCCAACTTCCTGAGATCAGCCCTCATCCTACCTGCCCCACCTAGGATGTTCATCCTATTGCATATCTTCGTGTAGTCAGCAAACAGTCTCACCCTGCCCTCCAAGCCTTTAGATATCTCTCTAATGAAGAAGGTTTTAATCATGTCTCCCCTCTCTCTCCTTTGTTCCAAGGAATACATGTTGAGAGCCTTCAACCATTCATCATATGGTTTCAGATGCATTCCCTGTACCATGTAGCTTTTCTTTGCACTGCCTCTAATCTATCCATGTCCTTTCTAAGATGTGGGCACCAGAACTGTATGCAGTATTCAAGCTGCAGTCTCACCAGCAATCTATAGAGTGGCACCACAATTTCCCTTTTTCTTCTTACAATGCATCCCAGCATACAATTTGCCTTTAATGCCTCCTTCTTGCACTGCCTGGTCTTTTTGAGGTCATCTGCTATAATCACCCCAGATCCCTTTCTTGCTTTGTGGCCTCTAGTTTCATGCCCCCCATGTGGTATTCTTCTCCAGGATTGTCCTTCCCTATGTTCATGACCTTACACTTTTTTGCGTTGAATTTGTAGCTGCCATGTTTCTGACCATAATTCCAACTTTCTGAGAACTGCTCTCATCCTATCTGCCCCACCTGGGCTGTTGACCCTATTGCATATCTTTGTGTCATCAGCAAACAGGGTTACCATGCCCTCCAAGCCTTTAGATATGTCTCTAATAAAGGTATTAAAGAGGATGGGTCCCAATACTGACCCTTGTGGCACGACACTAGTCACCTCTCTTTCTTCCGATAAGGTGCCATTTACCAGTACCCTCTACGTCCTTCCACTTAGCCATATCCCTACTCAGTCCACCATGTTCTGGCCCACTCCCATGTTGTTGAGCTTGTTTAGCAGCCTTCTGTGTGGAACGGAGTCAAAGGCTTTGCTGACGTCCAGGCATACCACGTCCACAGCACCCCCTTGATCCACAGTTTTGGTTACCCAATTGAAGAAATCTATTATATTTGTCTGGCATAATATTCCTGTGGTAAAACTGTGCTGTTTTGGATCCAAGTTACCACTCTCCTCTAAGAAGGTTAGAATTCTTTCCTTGAGTAGGGCTTCCATTATTTTGCCCACAGTCAAGTTGAGGCTGACTGGGCAATAGTCACCTGCTATTTCCCCACTCCCTTGCTTATGAAGTGGGACACATTTGCCCTTCTTCAATCCCTCTGGACCTCCCCTAGTTCAAGTGATAGGTTAAATAGTTTAGCCAGAGGTGCTGCAAGCTTCTCTCTTAGCTCCCTAAGAATTCTAGGGTGAATTTCATCCGGGACTATGGCCTTGTCCACCTTGAGTTTCTCCAGTTCTTCAAGGACTCTTTCCTTTGTGAATGGTCTTGAATTGACTTCATAATTCATGGTACAACTTCCACTCAGGGTGAGTCCACAACCATCTTCTTCCTTGGTAAAAACAGAGCAGAAATACCTGTTGAGGATCTCCGCTTTGTCTTTGTCATCCTCTGCGTGCCCCCCCTTCATCCCTTGCAATTCTGACTATACCACCCCTCCTCTTCCTTTTCTCTCTGATATATCTAAAGAAGGTCTTGTCCTCCCTTTGACCTTCTGGGCTAACTTTTCTTCTGTTAATGCCTTTGCTGCTCTAATTCTTTTGCTTACTTCCCTCTGTTTCTCCTTGTATGTGTCTCTGTCTTCATCACATCCAGTTTCCTTGTATCTCCTGAAAGCAGTTTATTTTTCCCTAACACTAGAGAACCAGAGTGGTTTCCTCTTCCTCTTTGCTTTACTCACCTATCTTAGACATTGATCTGAGGCTTCTGTTATAGCGCTCTTTAGATATACCCAGAACTCTTCAGTCCTCCCCTCCCAATTTATTTACTAGGTTATTTTCTAGACACTCCTTTAATTTGACAAAATCTGCTCTTCTAAAGTCCAGTACTTTAGTTTTTGAGCATCTAGTTTCCACTGCCGTGCTTACCTGGAGCCAAAGCATGCAGTGGTTGCTGGATCTTAGGTGGCTCTCAACCTCTACTGCTGAGATGTTTTCTCTGTTGGTGAGCAACAGGTTAAGGACAGCTTCGGCCCTTCTTGGGTCCCTCACAAGTTGCCTTAGACCTGATCCCCACAGCACTTCTGGGAAGTCTTTGCTCCCTGATGATGCTACTGCTGTGTAGGTACTCCAATTTATGTCAGGCAAATTGAATTCGCCCACCACTATCACCTCCCCTTTGCCAGTCATCCTGTGTATGGTCTCAGTAATCTCCTTGTCTCCCTCCAAATCCTGCATTGGCGGTCTGTAGATTACTTCTACCCGAGTTACTGCACTATTTTCATCCCCGAGTGTCACCCACAGTACTTCAGATTCAGTCTGAGCATTTAATGCTTATTCTCTCCCTCACATACATTGCCACCCCCCCATACTTTCTACTTTTCTTGTCCCTCCGAAAGAGGCTGAAACCTAGGCTTGCTGTTTCCCAGTTGTGGTTTTCATTGTACCAGATTTCAGTGATTGCATCCCAGTCCAGATCTGCCTCTAATGATTGCAGTAAGGTCAGTTACCTTGTTTGCTAGACTCTTTGCATTGGCATACACAGCTTTCCAAACCTGACTTGCCCCTTTTTCAGCGTTATGTCCTTCCTTAGAGCCCTTTTTTTATAATACCCTTTAATCCCTCATTTAACAGACAGTCCTTTCATTTGGTTTTATTATCATTAAAAAATCTGGGTTTTGGGGGAGAGGTAGCAGGGCCTGCTGCAGGTGGTGCTGTTGCCCTCTCCCCTGTGCCTAGTTTAAATGTCCCACGATGATGTCAAACTTTTGTCCTAGTGCTCTTACACCTTCCTTAGTCAGGTGCAGTCCATCGTACGTGAAGAGACCTCTGTCCTAGAAGTCCCCCCAGTTTCCAATGAAATGGTAGCCCCTTTCCAGGCACCAGCCCTTTAGCCATGCGTTTAGCTCCTCTATCTCATTTGTGTGGATTTCATGTGGGAAGAACAGGCACATAATCCACCTAATGTGCTCCAATTTGGACCCTGACATTTATCTAGGAGTTTACTCTCAAAGCTAGACAACAGAAGGAGTACTCTGTCACTGTACTTGCACTCCCATAGCCTGGTCTCTTAGTCATAATGCCCAATAATGAGCCTTTCCCAGTCAGTCCAAAAGTTCATCTACCCTTGACATAGGAAATGTGTCAAACTTGGATGCAGCATTAACTTTCTAGAAGTCTATACAAAATGAGGTGGTCCTGTCTGGTTTTGGGACTAGCACAATAGGGCTAGAACATACACTCTGGCATTTTTCAATGATTTCCAGCTCCAGCACAGACTGGATTTCCTCTTGTTCTGTCACTTGGATTCTTTCCGGCAGTCTGTATGGTTGTTGGTGGATCCGGACACCTGGGTCTATGTCTGTGTGGTGTTAGATCACATGTGTTCATCCCGGATTCAGGGAGAATATATCCCCCAAATTCTCCACCAGCCTCTGGGCTTCTTGCTTTTGGGTCTGGTTGAGCCAGTCATCCACTGGGATAGCGCTTGGTTCCTTTACAAATGTAGGTCCTAACTCGGGGGTTCCATCATCAGTGTGCATGTCTGTCAGTAGACTTGGGGCCCCTTTTGGATTTTCTAGGTCAATGTGCAATACCTTCCTGTCTTTCGAGGGTTTCAGCAAATTAACACAGTAAATTTGTTTTTCCTTTTTCGTTTTGGGTTGAAGACTTTGTAATCAATCAGCACCACCTTTCTGAGGACCTCATATGATCCCTGCCATTTATCTAGGAGTTTACTCTCAAAGCCAGACAACAGAAGGAGTACTCTGCCGCTGTACTTGAACTCACATAGCCTGGCCTCTTCGTCATAGTGCCCTACCTGCATTTTCTGTTCTTTTATTACATTTTCTTTGGCTAATTTGCCAACTGTTTCCAGTCCTTTCTCTCATTTGTAATACATATTGGAGTGTGTTAGGTGGACAATGTGCCTGTTCTTCCCACATCTCTTTTACAAGATCCAACATCCCTCAGGGTTGTCGCCTATAAAACAATTCTAAGGGCAATAACCCAGTGGATAGCTATGGCACCTCCCAAACAGCAAATATTAAATCAGGTAACAATTCATCCCAGTTTTTTACCTCAGTTGACACAAATTTAGACAGCAAATATTTTAACGATTTATTAAAGCGTTCCACTAAGCCGTCGATCTGTGAGTGCTATAATGATGTCTGGATGGATTTAACCTTTAGTAAAGCACTCACCTCCCTCATGAGTTTAGATATAAAGTTGGTTCCTTGATTAGTAAGGATCTCCTTCAGAAGCCCAATTTGGTAGAATGCTTTTATCAATTCTTTTGCCACTGACTGGGCTGTAGTGGAATGTAGGGGAATAGCCTCAGAGTAAAGGGTGGAGTAATCTAATATAACCAATATATACAATACCCAGATGTACTTTTTATCAAGGGTCCAACATATCAACCCTAATTATTTCAAACAGGGGTGTCTATTATGTGCATAGGTAACAATGAAGCCCTTTTTGTACTTCTGGGGCCACCAATTGACACTTAAGGCAGAACACAAAAGCCGCTACTTCCTTCCATAAACCTGGCCAGAAAAACTTTGCAAGTATGTGTGCCTCAGTTTTCTCTATGCCCAAATAACCCACAATGGATATGTTATGGGCCAGCCTCGGTACCTCCCTTTTTGCAAACCTGGGAGTAATTACTGGTACTGTAATGTAGAATACAAATTTGTTTCTTGGGTTCTCCCAGTACAAAACATCTTTCAGTTTAAACCTTGGAAAACACTGCTTTTTGTTCATCTACCGCTTTACCATTTATCACAACTATGTTCTGGTAGGCATTCCTCAGAACTTGGCAACTCCTTTGTTCAGAAGCTATGTTGGCCAGGTTTTGAAAAACATCAGGTCTCACCCACCAGAAGGATCCTGTGACCTCCCGTAGATGTGGATGCCGTGTCCTTATCTGAGTCATCCTAAACTTTCCTTGAACCCAGATGTTTGTAGTCCCCATCTACTACTATCTTAGACAGATGGGCCCCTTCTTTTTTCTCCCTATGTTTCAGACCCCGAAACTTCTTAAACTCCCTTTCTGGGCCAAACAGTACAGAGTCAGCAAAGGAGAAATTCATGTTCTAGACCCTCTGTCTGTGTGCCCTCCTGTGGGCATGAACTTTCAGTATTGCTCTGCAGTAGGGCATGCAACCCTTCCCAGTCTTGGCCCAAGACTACTGGTCAGGGTAAGGTTTTGGAAATTCACACCTTTATAATTCCTGCTCAGTCGCCTACTTTCAACCATATTGTGGCTGTAGGGTATCTACTGGTATCCCCATGCATGCAGGCAATATTTATGGGATCTACCCACAGACCCAAGTTGGGTCCAACCACAGATATTTTTTAACCAATATTTGCCCATAGCCTGAATCTATCAGCGTGATAACTGTTTGGGTCCCCATTTGCACTGGTATTGTATGTGGGTTTTGGACCTAGAACTCATCTGTGTGGGTAGTATCTATGCGTTCTGCAAAACTACAGTCCATGCAGTCTCCAAACAAACTGATGTGCCCCATTTTACCACAACAAAAACACACAATGTTACAGTCAGATCTATGACCTGTACCCCCCCCCCACACACACACACACTTTGATCACTGGAGAGCAGGGTCTTGGGACTTGGAAAATTACACCAGGCATAGGAGTTATACCTTTCGGAAGTGGTGGGGTAAGCAATATTTCACCACTTGACTAGCATGTTTGTTCCCATCCCCTCAAAGTTCTTTCTCCCCTCTTCTCCAGCAATCTTCTCCTTAGGTCACTGCATGAGTTTGTCATAGGTTCTGCTCTTGTTAGCAACCTCTGGTCTCTCAGCTTCCAAGTAATTTTCCATGATTTTCACTGCTGCAGCCAGAGGGATCTGTTCACATAGGCTTACGCAATCACGGACTAGATCTGGTAAAATGTCATTCTACTGATCCAGTACAACCAAACCCATACTCTCCTCTTTACTGTGTACCTCTGGTTTTAATCACCAGATAGCCAAGTCTTGTCATTTTTGTACCAGCACTCAAGGTCGTGTTCAACCTTAAAATCCAAGGTGTAAAAGTTCCATCTGTACCTCTCTTCAGTCATTCCAACCCTGTCTAAGACCACAGAATCATACAAATTGGCAGCAGAAAAGGATCCTTTGGCCCATCAAGTCTCCCTTTCCCACTTAGTCCACCCTCTTCCCACTTAGGGCACCTCCCAGTAACCCCATGTGCCTGTCCCATGCTTTTTTTGAAGCCTGCCACAGTACTGGCCCACACCACCTCCTCTGGCAGCCTGTTCCAGGATTCCACCACTCTTACAGTGAAGAAGTGTCCCCTCACATTTCCCCTAACCCCCCCCCCGTAGTTTCAGGCTGTGCCCACACATTTTGGAACCTACCTGCCTCTGAAATAATCTCCCCACTTCCACTTTATGGATCCCTTTGAAGTACTTGAAGGTCTCAATCATGTCTCCCCTCTCCCTTCTGGTTTCCAATGTGTATAGCCGCAATTCCCTGCATCTCTGTTCATACGGCTTGTCTTCCAGCCCCAGCACCATTTTGGTTGCTCTTCTCTGAACCCTTTTCACCAATTCTATGTCCTTCTGAAGGTAAGGCCTCCAGAACTGGACACTGTATTCGAGGTGCGGCATCACCAAGGCTTGGTACAGGGGCATCAGGACCTCCTTTCTCCTGCTTGTAATTCCCCCTACCTATACTTGCCAGCATTCCATATGCCCTCTCCACAGCCCTGGTGCACTGCTCGCCCACCTTTAGGTTGCTGGTGACTGTTATCCCCAGATCCCTTTCTAGATCCGTGCTCCCCCCAATTGTGTATTCTACCTGTGGGTTTCCTGTTGCCTTTGTGCATTACCACACACTTCTTGGTGTTGAAATTCAACTGCCAGGCATCCACCCACTGTTCTAGAGTCCCCAGGTCCTTCCGCATATCTTCTGTACCGCCTGCTCTGTCCATCCTATGGCAGATTTTCAGATCATCTGCAAAGAGTGCCACATGTCCTCTGAGGTTGTCTGCTATGTCTGAGATGTAGATATTGAAAAGGAGCGGCTCCAGCACCGACCCCTGGGGGACTCCACTTGTCACTTCCCTTGTCCCTGAGTGCACCCCGTTCACCACCACATTCCGAATCCTGTCTGATAGCCAGCTTTCCACCCATCTGGTTATTTTGTTGCCCACCCCTAGATATTCCAGTTTATAGACCAACCTTCCAAGATAGCTACCCGTACCTGATCATAGTCTCTGGTGTTTGTGTCAGTTTGTCTTAAGCATGCAGCTTGGGTATCTCCAGTCAAGTGCAGTACAATGTGAGTAGCCCAACTTTCTTGTGGCCAGGCAGTGGTACTGGCAACTCTCTCAAATGTCATAGGCATTGGGGTCATCCTCAGGACCCAGTTTTGTTACCATGGGGTGGAGTCTTACAGCACCTGAATTCCCCGTGACCTGGTGCTGGGGCACAGCTTCTTTCTGAGTTTGCAGCACCTGCTTCATAAACTCCTACTGCTACTGCTGGTCTCTCTGCACCTGCAATTGAGCATATTGGGCCATCCAGTCTCTTTGCATCTGGATCTTTTGTGCCAGTTATTGGTCTCACTAAGTCTGGTGTTGTGCCAGTTCAACCTGCTGTTGCACTTGCTGAGCCATCCAGTTCCTTTTCATCTGGCCTGTTGTGCTTGCTGTTCTGCCAGCCTTTTCAGCACTTTGTTTGAGCCCATCTTTCCCCCTATTTAGATGAGGGGAAGTTGGATCCCACTGCTAAAGCTAACCACCTGTGACAGGGTAGTGAACCAGGTAGTTTCTGGGAAACACTCACAAATAGAACACTCCATACACCTGTTTAAATGAAAAGAAATCTGCTTTATTTTCAGTAACAGAAAAAGAAACAAACAGCTTGTATTCAGCTTAACAGAAACTCCTTGCAGTTCAGTCTCTTGCACTCTACACTTACATGTAACTGAAACAGAAACACCCTTTTCTTTGTTCACCATTCCCCCTTTATTATGCTCAGGTGTTGTTGTTAACCTCCCGAGGTACATCAAACACTCAGAACAAGTAGGGCAGTGAGGTCTTAAAGGGCCAACTTCAAAGCAATAGGGGTTTGGTACAAATTCCTCCACAGCCCCCAGTCAAAACATGCACTGCAAATTTGTGAAGCAGTTTATGGGTAAAAGGACCATGATGGGCATACACTCCTTCACAGTGTTTAAGTATGCACATGTAGAAAAATCTATTTGTGAGATAAGTAGTGACAAATACTACAAGATTCAACATCTATTAACTTGATACAGCTGTTTTGTTACCTATGTGGTATGTTGTGGCTGTGGGCAATATTACGTAGGAAAGAATATACGTGCAGCAAAGTCTAGAATACAAGAATATCTTGGATCAGTAATGCATGCATGATGGGACAGTGCAGTAAGGTAACTATTTTGAAATGCTACATAATAGTTATCTGAATTCATTTAGATTTATGGTGGTAGATCATATACCAAAATATGCAAGAGGTAGGAATAGCGAGCAGGTATTAGAACAAAGGGAATGTGACTGGATTTTCAGAATGAAACTGTTAAACCCTCAAAGTTTAAATGAAGTCATAAACATAACACTATTTCTATGAGAAGGTCTGGTTGTGGTAACTGATTGTTCCTACTGTGATATGTTCTGTTTCCAGTTTTCAAACTAGAAAGGAAAACAGCAAATGATTGATAAAGGTGGCACACTATTCACGTCTCAAGAAAGAGGTGGATTTACAATAATGGATCAAGCAACAGAAAGATTGAAAAATCTCGACTTAAACAACCAAAGTGATAATGCTGTCTGATGCTTCTTTAACAATGTATTGTCTAATATTGTCTTTCAATTTTGATATAATCTATTTTTTAATCTGTGTCATTGATGTTATATATCTGCTTTGATCTTGATATTTGTTTGTTTTGTTAGCTCTCTGCATCATGTGAAAAATCAGGATAGGATACTTTTGAGCAGCCTGTGCTATGTCAGATAATCTTTATATAAAAAATGTCTTGAGGTTACAGTCACTCATTGGACTTCAGGTAGTTTCAGTAATGTTTACATAAAAGTAGTCACACCAGTTAATAGACGGTGATGGAATTATAGTTAAGATCTGGAGTTAGTAACTAAGTGCTGACGTTGGTGTGTGCATCCATTCTTTTGCTTTTTCTTAGTTATATGTTATATGGACTGCACCTTTGGAGGGCACAGTCTCCAAAGAGCCAGTTTTTTTCTTAGTTTTTTCAAGTCTTGAGTGTCTTGCAGTTTGGCAGGATGCAAGAGTTGTTTATGTGGTAGCATGGGGTATCTTGGGCACGATGCAGTGTGAAACTCCATGAGCTTCTCTGATAGTAAACAGAGTGAGTCTCGAGTTAAAGAACCAGTTTTGGTGAACTTTACAGTCACTGCAATTTATTAACAGTTTGGAAGACCTCAGATGGCTGTGAGTCAAGAACAGCTTGACGAGATCCTGGAAGAGGAGGGAAATAACTCCAGGCAAGTGGGGGTGAGAAAGAACCAATTTACCTCACAAGCTATTGCAGAGTGCAAAACTTCTCTATCTGGACTTAGCACAGAGGATTATACTACAAAAGATTTGGACAGTGAACTGCCAGACTTTATTCCATAAATTAGAAAAACTAAAATTACAACAGATAAATGCTTGGTTTGATGGGGCAACCCTATCAGAATGCAGTAAAAAAAAAGTAGAGTCCCACAATGACTACAAGTTGCCAGACACTCTCTAGTTGGAATTTAGATCAGGATTTAAAAACAAGGTAGGAATGAGCACTGGAAGTCTGCTCACTTGAACTTGTAAATACTTTGAGCAAGATAAAAGATCCCATGAAAAAGCATAGAGTGCACTGGAAGAAGTAATGGAAAAATGAGAACCGTTTAAGGACACAGAAGAGTATCAGCAGCTTAACAGTGCACTACTAGAGAGGTTAAATAAAAATGAAGTCTGGAAAGAAAACAAACACAATCTCTAGGAGATAAATGGGACTATGAGGCTGAATGAGTATTTTCATGGGATAAGGAACCAGTTCAAGAATTTAGGGGATGCTCAAATTCACTTAATAGAAATGATAAGAACCAAAAAAGCAGTAGGAGATATTCTAAGAGTAATATAAATGGCATTAACACCACAGGGAATGGCAATAAAAGGGTGATTTTTTCAGAGATGAGATCAGAGGAAACAGACCCACCCCACGTTATGACAAACATACAACTGAACACCAAGCATCAACAGGGAATCACCAAAGGGGGAGAAAAAGAAAAACAAGAAGGTCCAAGAAAAAATGTCGGTCCCTGTTCCATGACAACCAGGAAGCAGGCAAAAGCGCAGCATTAGAATTACCAGTTTTGAATATTTCTGCACAGTCCCTAACAGATGAGCAGGCAAAGGTTCTGAGTAAAGATCTCATTTGTTCCAGACTCACATCCACATTTTTTTAAACTTGAAACTGACATCTATAAATTACTGTGGAAGATAGACTTGACGTGCCATTTTAGTAGTGGGAATGATAACTCTACATTAAATTACAACAAGCATTTGTCAATGCTGAATGTTATCGCACTGGCATTGGCTGTGGTGGTGCAGTGCGGAAACACATTTTTCGCAGGATGTGAAAAATGACAGCTGTACTGTTCATAAGGAGGTGTAAAAAAATGGCAGTGGTGAAAATGTGGCATGTTAGTATTACAAATTTGCGAAGTTACAAGAGTGCGTGGGAATTGCATCACACACTTGTAATAGAGTCATTTTATGGAGTTCCGGCACTGAATTTTCAACATAGGCATTTTAGCACCTCTGCTCATGTACAGTGTCACTGTCATTTCCTCAAACTATCCCAAAAAGTGATTTCACACAGCGACTGTGCTATTCTGCACCGGACACGCGAAAACACATTTCGGGCAGGATATGTAAAATGACAGCTGTACTGTTCATCAAGAGGTGTGGAAAAATGCCAATGGTGAAAATCCAGAGGAAAATATTACAATGCATTGGTCTGCCGCATGCGCAAACCGCACAATGCACGTCAATATTGTCATTTTATGAGTATCATCACCAAATTTTCAACATAGGCATTTTGGACCTCTGCTCCATGAATGGTGTCACTGTCATTTCATAATCTGCCTCAAACACTGATTTCCCACAGCGACCACGGTATTGTGCGCCGAGTGCGGAAACACATTTTGGCCAGGATGTGGAAAATGACAGCTATACTGTTCACAAGGAGGTGTAGAAAAATGACAATGTTGAAAATCTGGTGGAGAAAATATTGCGAATTTGTGATTACGGCGTGCGTAACAACTGCACAATGCGCTTAAAACAGTCATTTTTGGATTTTTTCCAGCAAATTTGCAACATAGGCTTTTTGAGAGCCCACCTCATGAACACTGCCACTGTCCTTACGTTACTCAGTCCCGGAAGGTGATTCAGAGCAGTGACTGTGAAATCACATTTCAAGACTGATTAACGTCATAACTGTGACAGAATTCATGAGGAAGGGTCCCAAAAACCCCATGTTGAAAATTTGGTGCAAAAATTCAAAAAAATGCCCACGATATGCATCAAAGTTGAAAAAACCCTATTTATTCCATTATACAGCTTACCGGCATTTCCTCAGTTCGCAGTCGGCTTTGAAGAGTGAAGGCGTGTTCCCAGTCCACGAATCGTCGCGCCAAGCTCGGAGTAAGTTTGGGGTGAGGGTGTGGGAGGCAGGATGCACAGTGGGTGAGTGCGGGTGGTGGGTAGGAGACTACGGTACCGTTTTCTGCTTACAGGTAGTAAAAAACACATCATGGACGGTTTCTTTTTACAGGTGGTTTCTTTTTGGGGTTACAGTAGCCGAGGGATTGGGCACCCTGTTGGCACAGAAGAAGGGGGACATCATGCCGATGGGGGTGGGCTCCCCGTTGGCAGATAAACCAGGAAAGGGGATGGATGCCAGCGAGTTGGGCACCCCGTAGGCCAAACAACGAAGTGGGGAGACACATTGCCGATCTGGGAGGGCCCCCATCAGCACATACTTGGGCAGGGTAAGCCAACTGGGGGATTGGGTACCCCTGAATTTGGCAGTTTAGCGGCCACTGTGCCGCCATTTTTCCAGCTGGTGAGCATGTAGGAAAGGTCTGCTGTGTGTGACGAGCTTTGCTCGCATTACAGTGGACCTTTCCTTAGATGTGCTCGCCCGGGTGGTGTGGCGCTGGCATGCAGGCTGATTAGGGAATGAGGTATGTACCTACTGGTGTGTGCCCTGCATTCGCCCAACAGCGACCATGCCTCCAAATCTGCACTACACCAAGATGTTGGCTGCGTAAGTGCACCAACGTAAAAATGACTCATGGCACAGGAAAGTTTGAACCTGGATTCCAGTAACACTGAGATGACACTTACACAGTTAATTGATGTAACTGAACAGAATGGGACTGAGAATAGAAACAGATCTCATCATGTGGTTAATGAAATGGATTTGGGAACAGAATCCTTGGTTACATCTGACCAGGATACTACGGATGAGGACTTTACTACTAGGCTTTCTGATGATGTTGTAAATGAATTTGTTAATAAATTTTTCTCCACTGGCTATTTTGAATAATGGGGATGGGACAAATAGTAGTGATAATCTAGACCTCACAGTTACAGAATTAAGTTCTCACCCCTTGCTCCCTCCTGAGAACAGGCAACAAGGTTATGCTATCTTAAGAGCATGGACACATTTTTGTCCAAAAAAGTAAGTTCTATCCTCTTTTCAGACATCCTGCAGTTCACGGTTTTGAGCAGGTTATTAAAAAAAGATTTAGCTAAACATGCACAGTGTCCAATTTTACAATCTGTTTGTAACATTTCTGTTGCAGAAAGGAAAGCTTAACAGTAAATTCAGACTATGCCATCTATTACAGTAAAACAGGCCAATAAAGGTGGCATGATTGTGATTCAGGACACTAAGAAATTTGTGCAAGAAACCAAGTGACAACTGCAGGATACTGAATATCACAATACTTTGCCTTTTGCCACTACTTAGCCATTCAAAACTATATTAGATGATATGACTGACCAGACTTATGGGAATGGGCATATCACTGAATCTGAATGTAGTTTTCTTTTAAAAAAATGTATACCCTGCCCAAGGTCCACAAATCTGTGGGGACCCTCTTGGGTGACTAATTGTTTCAGGCAGTGGTCACTTAGTGAGGGTCCCTCACAAATTGTGGACCATTTTTTATAGAACTTGGTTCCAAAGATAAAAAATCACATTAGGTTTCATAGGTTGGTACACAGCTTTTTAAAGACCGAAGTCCATTTTAGCTTGCAAACAGAAATTCTTTTATTTAAAAATACCCAGAGATATTCTTATTAATAAGGTAACTGTCAAGTTTATTTTTAAACTCTTTCATGGTTTTACTGGCCACCAGTTCAACAGGGAGCCTATTCCAGATCTTAGTGACCCTCAATATAAGCCAAAGCTTTCTCCTGCGTGTGTTGAATCTCTCCCCACTTAGCTGTAATGGGTGGGCTCTGGTACTATATGCCTGTTCCCTCAGTGCCAAACCCAGTTGTTCCCACATTTGTTCATCATTAAGAGCCCTGTAAATCAGATACATCTCCCCGCAGTCTATGGAATTCCAGTGAGTACATTCCCAAGTTTTGTAGCCGATGTTCATAATCTAGACCCTGAACTTCCTTTATTCTGTGCATTGCCCTCTGCTGGACTCTCTCCAAGGCTTTAATATCCCCTTTTCCACCAGGTGCCCAAAACTGGGCACAATATTCCACATGTGGGCACACCAATGAGGTATAGAGGAGGAGCAAAACATACCTATTTTTGATCTTGATATGTTTGTGAATACAATACTGAATACTGCTAGCTTTTTTGATGATCTGATTACTGTGCATCTTGAAGTTAAAGTCATTATTAACCCTTATGCTGAGGTCTCTCTCATTCTGGACCACCCTTAGTACTTTCACTCCCAGCCTGTACTCCAGCTGCATGTTGTTTTTCCCTAAGTGCATCACTGTGCATTTTTTGATGCTGAATGTTGACTTCTTTTCTATGGACCATGTTTCCAGTTCTTCCAGGGCTGTTTGCAAAGTGTCCACATCCATTTGATTGTTTACTGGGTAGCTGATATGTGTGTTGTCAGTGAATTTAGAAAGCCAGACATCTGACTGAGTGCTCATTGAGGAAATATACAGGTTAAAAAGACAGGCACTCAAAACAGAACCTGGGGTGCCCCACTGTTCACATCTGTCCATCCAGAGTATTTCCCCTTGATGCAAACCCTCTGTCTTCTTCCAGTCAACCATGCCTCAATTCAAGGGGATATTTTCCCATGTACTCCCAGTTCAGTTAAGGCTTTGACAAGTTCCCCATGCAGGACCTTGTCAAAGGCCTTTGTGTAGTCCAAGAAGATGACATCTACAGCATTCCCTTCATCAAGGGCTTTACTGGCCTTGCCATAGAATTCTAAGAGATTCATTTGGCATGACCTGTCCTTAGTTGAAGTTTATTGTTCTAGGAATTAATACCTTTGAGCCAAGGCTCTTTTGCAAAGGTTCCACGTCATTAAGTTCAAAAACATAGTAGACAGTGTTAGAAACAATCAGTAAGCCGTTTAACAAGGCCACAACTTAATCAGTAACATTTATGTACAGAAAAGAAAAAGAAAATCAGAGGCAGTTTCAAGGGAAAGGAATAAGGATTGGAGAGCTTGAGAGGGAAGAGGGGGAGAAATAAGTTTAGGAGCAGACAGAACCAGGTTAGTGGTACTCAGGTTGTCTTTGTCAAAGAGGAGACCATGGTGGTTGAGTGAAACAAATGTAAGTGCACTCAGTGGGATGAGACTTTAGTCAAAGCAGTCACAGGAGCTGGAGGCTGTGAGGTGAGCATAAAGTATGGATTTGAAAGCTCCCAATGTCATGGAGGATAGGGAGGGCAGGTTAAGGGCATTGTACCAGGTAGGGGCACGGTATGTAAAAGATCTTTGTCCCTGATCAGTCCGGCATCTAGGGACAAGGAAAGGTTGGTGATCAGATCTTCTGGTGGTACGAGTGCCATTGTTCAGGCAGAGCAGGTCCTGGATACATGGAGGAGTGAGTCCCAAGATTGATTTTTTTGCCATTACGCAGGTGAGATACATGAGGCGATTGGAAAGATGCAACCAACCGGTTTCCGTGTAGAGGTCACAAGTGTGGGTCCGTCTCTGTGCTCCAGTGAGGAGTCAACAGGTTTTGTTTAGTGCTGTTGAGATGCGCTTTAGTGCAGTGGTAGTAGCTGAGCCATATACAATTAGACCATAGTCTATGATTGAGATGATGGAGCTTTAAACAGCAATCCTCAAGGCAGCTTGGTTGAAAAATTGACAGTTCCGGTACAAAATTCCAATGCGTTGGTGCACTGTTTTGCAGTGTTATCGATATAGTTAGTAAAGTAAGACATTAAGTCAAAAGTGATACCAAGGTATTTGAAGGTGTTCACTTGTTCTAGTGTATTTCAAGAGAAGTTTTTATGACGAGTGAGTATGCCTGTTTCTGTTTTGATGACTGGCGAAAAGCATGACTTTTTTATTTAGGACCAGTTTGTGCTCAAGGAACCACTTTTCAACATATGAGAAAGCAAGCTGCAAGCTCTGTCGTAGCAGATTTGGATCCTTATGGGAGGAGAGAATTACAGCGTCATCAGCATAGAGTATTCATTTTTCAGGGCAGGATTTGGGAAGCAAGTTTAGAAATAGGCTGAAGAGGAGAGGACCTAAAATTGAGCCCTGGGGGACACCAGAGAGGACCGGGTTGGAGTCAGAGAGAACCCTCAGAGATTTTTACTGTTTGAGAACGTAGTGCCAGCTAACTTTTTACCCAGGCTCCAGGTCCCTCGGCTAGCCCAATGTTGAGCAGAAGAGAGATTAGAAGGCTATGGTGAACAGTGTCAAAGGCCTTTGTGAGGTCTATGAAAACAGCTCTGGTTAAATTACCCTTATCCAAGGCTTTGTGAGTTTCACTAGAGAAATAAAGTAGGGCCATTGATGTATTGTGTCCTTTCCTAAATCTGTGTTGCTGAATGCAGAGTAGAGCGTACTTTTGCAGGTAGTCTGATAGTTGATCCGCGATGATCCGTTCAAGAGCTTTGGAGAGGGGTGGAAGTATAGATATGGGCCGATAGTTCCCTGGCGTGGATTTGTCGCCCCCTTTATGCACTGGTGTGACTATAGCGGCCTTCCAGGTTTGGGGAATTGACTTGGCACAGGGAGAGGTTGAGAATTTTGGTGAGGGGGGTGGATCACTTCTTCCAAGGTGAGGGACAGACATTTTAGATCAATGGTGTCACTGCTATTTCTAGATTTAGAGCAGGCATTTTTTATGTATCTGTAGGCTTCATATGTCTTAACTATTTTAAAGTGAAATAGCGGTTTGTCTGGCGAGGTGGTTTGGGATACGAGTTTTGGAACTGACAAGTCCTGGAAGAAGTCTGGTGAGAGGACACCACTGAGGTCAGTGAAGGTTTTATTTAGGGCATCGGCCATAGTCTTAGGGTCATGGGTAGTGGAGCCATCAATGTTCATTGCCGTGGGAGAGGATTTAGACTGTTTGCCCGTAATATTACGTATATTGTCCCAGAAGGATCTCCCGTCACTCCAGGTGGTTTCTAGAGCATTCTTGAAATAGAAGCTCTTCATTTGCCTGATTTGTGAAGTGCATAGGTTGCGCACCTGTTATAGTTAAGTGAGTCTGTTATGGAGCCTGTGGCCCTGGCTATAGCCCAAAGATGGTCACGTGCTTTAAGCTGAGGCAGTAGTTTGGCTGTTAACCAGGGATTAGAGAGGGCTTTGATTTTATGTTTTTTGAAAGGTGCGTAGGTGTCACAGGAAGTGTTGAAAGTTTTAATGAAGTCTAGGGCAGCATCCACATCCAGCGTATTGTAGATAGGGGACCAGTCTTGTTGTAGGAGGCAGGTCTTTAGCTTAGCAAGGTTTCCGTACGGTAGCATTCAACTTAGGATGGTTTTAGGAGGTGGTTTGTGGAATTTATTTGTCCAGATACAGATCACAGGGGAGTGGTCACTGAGGGAGTCGGAGAGAACGGTGGTGTTTTTTATCCGGTCCGGGCGATTAGTAAGAATCCAGTCAATGAGAGTGCTGGTTCCAGTCTTGTAGTTTTTTTCTAGTAGGGGAGTTGACCATCTGTGTTAGGTTGGTTGCTAGGATAGTATCCCTGCTGGGTCCGATATCTGAGGCAAGCCAATTTATATTGAAATCACCGAGAAGGAGGAGCTCAGAGTCAGGAGGTTGTAATCTTGCAAATTCAAGGATAGACTGGATCCCGGCTCGTGAGTCTTTAGGGGGGATATAGACCGCAGCCACGGTAAGCACTTTGTTATGGGCACCAAGGAGAAACTTGACAGGGAGAAGTTGTACTAGGGTGTTTTCTGGGGAGAAACTGGCAAGGTGGCACGAGAGGTAGTCTTTTATATAGATAACACATCCATCCCCCTTTCTTTTTACCCGGTCAAGTCTAAAGAGGTTGTAGCCTTGGAGCGAAATTGCATGATCTGGAGTGCTAGGTGTTAGCCAGGTCTCAACAATTACAAGTATGTCAGGATTATGTTGTCCAATAAAGGCTTGAAGAGATGCCAGCTTAGGAAGGAGGCTGCAGATATTTAGGGTAAAAATGGATAGCCCGTTTTCAGTTTTTGCAGGCTTTATCTTAATGTTTGAGCCAGGGCCAGGGTTTGGGTGGATCCCACCAGACATGAGAAGTAGGAGGAGCAGCAGTTTGAGGGATATCTCCCGTAGCTCATACCATGTAACGTCTTTCCTCTGCATGCTGCAGGTTTGGATACAGTGCAGTCGCCTAGGGTCCCAACAAAGGAGGGTTGCTAATGACAGGTGCTCAGATATGATTTTTCCAGCCAGGGTGGTCATTTGCACCCAGTCCTTAGTAATGGTGTGCCTCAGATAGAAATAAAGGGTATTTGCCATGGTTCCATAATGAAGGTAGGATGTCAAGATGCTTACAGTGTAGGGTTGTGTGGGGTAGGAGGAGAGAGGAAGTTGACACAGTGGATAACAAATGGAGAGAGATAGAAAAGACAGGAGGAGGTTTACATGGGTAAACCCAAGGCTCACACATGAGCAGGGACAGATCAATTTTGGTGGTGTGCCTCCAGGGGGAGGATTTGCTCCATTGCCAAATGATGTAAAATAATCAAATCCACAGGAAAATGACCAGTAAACTGTTTGATCTATGGTAACAAGACAAAGGATGTGTTAAATTCCTGGAACACTGGCCTGGGGCATATGCAGGAAGTAAAAACCCTTTGTCAGTGTCTTCCCTTTGTTTGAATAATTGTGAATGGTTCTCAAAGACATGCAGTTCCCTTTAGCAACAAGGTAGACGGAAATGTGGATTCAGTTTGCACTTTCCAGGTCAGAGCTTGTAGAATTTCTTAGCTGTGCTTACTTTGATTGTGATGACTTCCAAAAAAGTTGATTTATAATGAGAATCCCAATATCTGCTGGTGATGTTTTACAGTTTCTTAGTCCAGGAAACTTTCATAGATCATATATCCAAGAATGGTCTAGTTCCTCCAAGCCAAAACACATGAAAATCCACAAAACTAAACTATTGACAGAGACAAACACAAACACCCAGCCACACAGCCCAAGTAGGCGGAGTAAACCCATGTTGTGTGGAATCTACTGCCCCTGATAACAGTAAGAATTTAGTAATATGTTCCTTAACTATACCGTCAAGTATTTTCCCTAGGACCGATGTCAGACTGATCGGCCTATAATTTTCAACCTCCTTCCTAGATCCCTTTTTATGGATGGGAATAACCACTGCCTGCCTTCATGCCTCTAAGACCTCCCCCTCATTTAGCGATTTCTGAAATAGAAATGTAACTGGTACCGCCAAAATTTCAGCCAACTCCTTTATCACTGATGGGTACATTCCATCAGGCCCCTGTGCCTTGTTCTGATCTAGCTTTTTTAGCCTTGTTTTTACATCTGTATAGTCAACCATGAAGCCAGAACCTGATGGATAACTGTTATGTTTTTTTGTTGCTAATGACCCAAGATTAAAAACAGAGGAGAAATAACTGTTACACTGTTCAGCCATATCTTGATTATCTACTCTCAAGTTCCCATCTGGACCTGATAGAGGGCCTATTGTTCTACTACCTCCCTTTTTGTTGTTAATATAAGAGTAGAAGGACTTATAATTATCCTGGGCTTTGGCTGCTAGTTTGTGTTCATATTTATGTTTGGCCAAGTCTATACTCCTTTTGGAAATCTTCAGGCATTTTTTGTATTTGTCCAGCATGTTTTGTTGCTATTTTTTTTGGCATTTTTGTATGCTTTATTCTTTTCCTTTATTACCTTAGGTGACTGGAGTGAGGGGGGTGCAGGGAGTATGGTCCTGGGCGGGCAGGTCAGGGGGGTTCGGATGCCCTTATGATGAAGACCACTAGACCACCAGGAATATTCAAGACAGCTACAGGATGAGTAATTGAGTGATATGGAACCACTAGACCACCGGGAATATTCAAGGCAGCTACAGGATGAGTAATTGAGTGCTAGGGAACCACTAGACCACCAGGAATATTCAAGACAGCTACAGGATGAGTAATTGAGTGATAGGGAACCACTAGACCACCAGGAATATTCAAGGCAGCTACAGGATGAGTAGTTGAGTGCTAGGGAACCACTAGACCACCAGGAATATTCAAGACAGCTACAGGATGAGTAATTGAGTGATAGGGAACCACTAGACCACCGGGAATATTCAAGGCAGCTACAGGAGGGGCACTCAGGGACCACACACGTATGTTAATGAGCCCATAATGGGCATGCAAATGGACCATAGTGCCTCGTATGCCAAATAGACTCAGCATGCTGTGGCTGAATATGGTCCATAGGAGCCATGGCACTGTCCCATTTGGGCCTTGCTATATCCACTGGACTCCTGTGGTCATATTCAGTCTGGGGCTATGTCAGCATAGCACACAGTCACTGTACACTGTGCCAATGTGGCCCCATATTTAGACAGCTGGCGCACTCCAGCTGGAGAATGTAAACTGTCTCAGTATTGCCCCTGAGTGACTGTGTTGTACTTGTCACACAGTATGCACACCTAGCTCTGAATAATGGGGCCTATATCCCTTAGCCCAGTGGAAACTAAAGTCCCTGAAACAATGGATACTGTGGGTAAAAAAAGGTTTGCTGTAGCCTCAAGATACTGTTGTTCCAACACATAAAGGAATGCAAGAAAACATGTTTGGCATTGAGAAATGCTTGTTAAATGATGACAGTAGTGGGGTAGCAGATAGCGTTTGATACTGATGTTCTTGAGGGCATTTGAGAGCTATACTACTACTACTATGCTCTATCCTATGGTCTATGGTGCAGAAGAATGCTATGGTGCCCATCTGGACTGCTCCCTCACAACTCAGTGGTAGTACCACTGAATATTCCCCCATAAAATTCAGTTGTCAAATTTTGTTTACAAATGTGTTTTGTATGTCTAGCCACTATATGTCTGAGTAATTAACTCCGGAGACCCACCACTCGATTATAGAAAAATTCCCTTCAGTTTTAAACAGCATATGTTTAAGCAGTTTGTTATGCACTCATGTAAACTGAGTCTCTTGCTTAAATTCTAGATTCTAGTGGGGGTAGGAGGAAGTAAGCTGGTGATTAACTAGAATCTGCAGCTTATCCATCAGGTAGGGAAATGGGCAGACTAGGTGGGCCAAGCGGTCCTTATCTGCCATCAAATTCTATGTTTCTATGTTTCTTACCTTTCTGACTGATGGAGTCAGCCATGAGGGAAGGATTTTTTGGACCCATTGTATTTATCTGTGGTGGGTACATGTTTTTGAACCAAGTTGTTACTCATAGTGATTAACTTATCCCATAGGATTTGTAAAGGTTGATTATCAAATTCTAATTCCCAGTTCCAATTTGCCAGTTCCCTTCTCATGCTGCCAAAATCTGTTTTGTTGTAGCTATAAATTTTTGTACTGCCTGTGGTGTTACCAAATGAACCCATATGGCTGAATCCCACCATGGAGTGATCACTAAAACTCAAGGGGGCCAAAACGGTGCAACCTTGAATATAATTTCCCAAATTGCTCAGGACTAAATCCAGGATATGAGTACCCCTGGTATTATTTAGCACAAACTGTTCCAAGCCTGCCACGATGAATGATTCTAAATAATGGGATTCTGCTGGGGTGTCAGCTTTTAGTATGTCCCAGTTTATCCCAGGGAGATTTAAGTCCCCTAATAGTATAACATTGTCCGCTAATGTAACCCTATTAATAAAATCTAATAGTAGGGAGTCCTCTAGGTCGGCAATAGAAGGTGGTCTGCACACTAGTCCTATGTTGATTTTGCCTGACTGTGGTGGGGAAATTTTTATCCAGAGTATTTCAATGTTCCCCCATTCAGAGGTGTGTATGTATTCCAAGATGACACTATCAAAAATATAAACTGCCACACCCCCACCCCTGGACTGAGTTCTATCTTTATTATATAGAGTATAACCTTGAATATTTTTATCCTGAGTATCCTCCTCTTTCCACCAGGTTTCAGTTATGGCACATATATGTATGTTGGACGCATGCAATGTAAACAGGAGTTCATCTATTTTGTTAGCGAGGCTTCTGATGTTTATTAAAAGAAAGTTCCATTTGGATTGTTTGGCCTATCTAGCATTTATAACTCTGGGCTTGATGTCCCCACATCCCCCGCCTATCAAGTTTAAATGGTATCAACTATTTGTCTTAGTTTTTGTGAAAATATACATTTCCCCTATCTATTTAGGTGCAGACCATCCAATGCAAACAAATGTAGTCCTTGAAAGCCTTCCCAATGGTCCACATATGCATACCCCTCCCTAAAACACCAGCACTTCAGCCATCCTTTTAATCTTAGTATGTTCCTATTTAGTATTTGACTGGCCTGAAGGTCAGGTAAAATTCCAAAGATAACTAAGTCACATTCGCTGACTGTAAGGGACTTCCCCACCTGCTCGAAGTCTCTGTATATCTACGAGGCTTCTTTTGCTAACATTGTTAATCCCTATGTGTAGAAGTGTAACAGGTTTAGTCGTATTGTCTAGTAGTCAAGGTAAAGATTGCCTGATGTCACCTATTCCAGCTACTGGTAGTACAGTAACTGTAGTGTAGTCATTTTTTGTTTGTACATAATAAATGATCTGTGTACCAGAGCATAGAATCCCCTATAATTAATACATCACAAGGGACATTATCAAGACATGTTATTCTGTGCTTGTCATGGTTTACTGTATCTTCTATTCCCTGAGTTCTCAGGAAACCACTAACAGAAGGCTTCGGGCCTGCTTGGGTGTTGGGTACGTCTACATCGTTTAAGTTTTTATCAGGTGTTAGGGAGCTGAATCTATTTGGTGTTAGTATATTCGATGATCCCCCTATATTTCTTCTGCCCTTCTTTTTAGACATTTTATGTACTAGGCACCAGTCATCATCATTATTGCTGCCCCCTTCCCCAGCTTATACCCCCGGGTACTAATTGTATGGGTAACTCGGGCTGTAATGGCTCAGAGATGCTTTCAGCAATGGTGTCAATAAAATGTTCTAGTGTGGTAATTTCAGCCTGTACCTGCACCCTTTGTTGTAATGTCTCTATCTCAGCTTGTAGTACCTCAATCATAATACATTTGTCACACACAAACCCTGGACTGTCTTCCCCATCTGCATACATACAGCACCTGATACACAGCCTCATTTTAGCACTGTACCTTCTGTAATAATGTAGGATATTGGTCCCAGTTCCCAGCTCCCAGTTGACATAGGTGACACAGCCGACACGCGCCGATGTGCGAGTCTCTGCACGCATCTCCGCGTGCAGCAGCACACACCCTGCTCACAGCAGGGCTGAGTAAATAAGGCCTAAATGACCCAGAAGTGGCTGTAGGGGTCGTGGGTCCCTCACAATGAAAGTTGCAAATAAAATCTAAGGATTGATGTTATTTTAAACTGTGCGCCGGCTTCTCATATGAAGTGAAGGCATAGGAGTATAATACTCAGAAGTCAATAAAAATACTGATTAGCTCTGTAGTAGTTCAGCCCCTGTACTGGTTGACTACAGAAGCTCTTTTTCTTCTTCCTATCTAGTGGGAAGATAGGGCTCCAGTGCACAATCGCAAACAAGTTTTAAAATACAAATATAAGGGTTCCCACACACTGTCCCCAACAGAGGACCACTTCTGCACACTTCTAAATTAGTTGTGGCACGCCCGCTCACATCAGGGCCGACTAAATAAGGCCTAAGTGACCTGGAAGTGGCTGTAGGGGTTGTGGGTCCCTCGCAACGAAAGTTGCAAATAAAATCTTTAGATTGATGCTATTTTAAATTGTACGCCGGCTTCTCATATGAAGCGAAGGCACAGGAGTATAATACTCAGTCAGAAGTCAATAAAAATACTGATTAGCTCTGTAGTAGTTCAGCCCCTGTACTAGTGGACTACAGCAGCTCTCTTCCTTCTTCCTGTCTAGTGGGATCACATTCATGATGCTATGCATGTGATAGAGAAATTAGAGGGCACT
Organism: Neoceratodus forsteri; assembly: GCA_016271365.2. Classification (NCBI taxonomy): domain Eukaryota; kingdom Metazoa; phylum Chordata; order Ceratodontiformes; family Ceratodontidae; genus Neoceratodus; species Neoceratodus forsteri. The sequence continues at coordinate 941,506,925 of CM057458.1, forward strand.
GGTTGGCAAGACCATTTCTGTTGGCTGGCCCTAGATATTCCATCATTATGTATGAGCATTTGCCATCAATATGGCATTAGAGTGGCTAAAGAATTTTTGGCAAGAGAGTCTGACTTCAGATTGGCACCTCAGAAATGTATTTTGGATTTATTAACATTTATGTTACATCATAATTATTTCTTGTTTTAGCAGAAATTTTATTTGCAACTTAGGGTTATGGCCACGGGCTCTATGATGCCGGTTCAACAACACTTTTATTGACAGGCATCACAGTGACAGGATTTATGTCAACCTCAAGTTGTGGTTGACATAAATCCCGATTGTCTCCTGGTCCGTTTTTCTATCCAGAGCATCGGCCCGCAAACCCCCCATGTGGGGGGCTCTGCCCCCACACCCCCCATATTAATTAGAATCAACTTTGAGTTGGAGTTGATTCAGGGAGGGGGTGCAGGACCAGGAGACAGTGTGCCCCTGTCTCAGGTGCACCAGCACAGTGACCTGCTGACAAACTGTCGAGTTTGTTGACAGCGAAGTAGGTCGCTGTGTTGGTGTCACTGTCAGGGAGGTATACCATGGCCATGGGGGCATCACTTGCCCCATCTTATGTTAACCTGTTCCTTGCCCAGTGAAAATAGAATGTGATTTTCATAAATATTAACCCCAGCTCAGACACATTATTATTGGTATAGGTTTACTAATGTATAATTTGTGCCTAGGGTGGGGGTTTGGAATCAATTCCAGTGTTCATTGTATAGCTGAATAATAACAATCTGAATAACCATCGTACATTTTACTGTGATACTGAAAGTATTGACTTTTTGGGTATTTGTTTGGTGAGCAGGGACAATGTGACTATAGTGGGACCATTCAGAAAACCTGTATTGGGCAATACATTGCTCGGAGTGGAGAATACCTATCCCAGATCTCTGAAGGACAGCATCCATTATAGTCAATTCCTCCGAGTTCAAAGAAATTGTACTTTGGATGATACATCTGAGAAGAAGGCAGGGATGCTGTCCACCAGATTTAGGGAAAGAGGGTATTCTTTTGTGACAGTTGATCATGCTTGCAGGAAAGAAAAAAAATAGGGAAAAAGAATCATTGTTAATTCCAAAAGATAGAACTAAAATATAAATTACACAGAATAACTTTTGTTTCTGATTACAATGAGGTATCAAACAAGATTAGACAAATGATCTGTGATAGATGGGAAATGTTAACATCTGATCACATGCTGGCCCAAGTGGTAGAACCGAAACCTAGAATGTCATTTAGGAGAGGGTGTAACATTGGTGACATGATGACTCATAGTCACTATGTAGACAGAGCTGGAAAAAACATACTTCCAAAAACATTTCAGAAGTGTTACAGTTGTAACATTTGTAGACGTGCAGTCCCAGGACCATGTTTTATACATGTAGAAAAAAGGAAAAGTCGCCTTTAATCACTATGTAAACTGTAAGACAACGCATGTGGTATACAGTATGTAAGGTGGAGTGAGTGTAAAATTCTGTACGTAGGTAGAACTCAGAGACAATTAAAATGTAGAATTCAAGAGCATATCAGAGCAATCCATAATGGAGATGCACAAAATGCAATTATTAAACAGTTCAATACAAGCATAACAGTTGTTCCACTGGTTTCAAATTTAGAGAGCTGGAATATGGATATATAAACTCTGCTCATGAATCCCAGGAGGTTTGAATGAAATCTTTGATCTTAGACAATTCCTATAACTATGCCTATGTAGTTCAGAGTTTAAGCTTTGGCTACTTATGACGACGAAGACAGTCTGCACTTTGCAAATACTCGTCTGTGTAGTACAACAGTTCTTTTAATCTGAGTATGGGTTTCCTGTCTTAATTGGTAAATAATGATTGCAGTGGAAAAAGATGGACAGGGTTTACTGGGCAATCATGTATAAGGGATGAGCCTTTATATTTACAATGGTGTTCCATTTACATACAAGCATACGAAGTAGCCAGCAGAATTAGGCCTTCTGGTCTATCTCGTCTGCTCAATGTGCAGGGTTTACAGCTCAGGCTGTTGTTCCCACTCCCCCCAACCAACATTTCCTTCCACTACCTTCTCACTTCCCATGACCCTTATCCTCCCCATGTATCTATCCAGCCCCTCTTGAAGCTTACCACTGTCCTTGCTGAGATCACTTCTTCTCGCATTGCATTCCACTTGGTCACCAACCCTGTCTGTGAAGAAAAATCTCCTAACCTCCCTCTTAAACACCCCCCTCCAGCTTAAGGCTGTGTCCTCCCCCGGAATGTTGTTGTCACTTAGCCTGAAGAGACCCACCTTGTTCACCTTGTTGATCCCTTTAAGTACTTCAAGGTCTCAATCATGTCTCCCCTCACCCTTCTGTCCTCCAGGAAGTACATATTCAGGGCCTCCAACCTCTCCTTGTACGAACTACCTTGCTGCCCTGCAATCATCTTTTTAGCCATCCTTTGGACCATCTCCATCTGGTGGATATCTTTTTTGAGGTGAGGGTGCCAGAACTGCACCATATACTCTAGATGCAGCCTCACCAGTGACCTATACAAGGGCAGAATCACCTCCTGTCTCCTACTGCTGACTCCCCTGGCTATGCACCCCAACATCCTGTTTGCCCTTGCCACTGCCTTCCTACATTGTGCACAGTGCTTTAGATCACTAAATATCATCACTCCTAGATCTTTCTCCTCCACTGTGGGAGATACCAGACCCTTCCCTGGTAGTACTCTGTCCTGGGGTTTCTGGTCCTATTGTGAATGACCTTGCACTTTTTGGCATTGAAGCCCAATTGCCAGATCCCAGACCACCTCTCAAGTCTTCTTAGGTCCTCCTTAAGGTTCTGTATCCCCTCTGCTGTGTCCACCCTCCCACAGAGCTTGGTGTCATCTGTGAACAGGCACATTTTGGCCCTGATGCTATCTCCAGTGTCATTAATGAACACATTAAAAAGCACTGGCCCCAGGACTGAGCCCCGTGGGTCACCACTTGTGACCACCTTGGTACCAGACAACTCTCCTCCCACTATCACCTTTTGTGACTTGTTCCCTAGACAGTTTTCCACCCAGTTGACCATCTTTCCTCCTGCTCCAAGGTCCATCAATATCTTGATCAATCTCCTGTGTGGCACAGAGTCAAGAGCCTTGCAGAAATCCAGATAGAGGATTTCCACTGCCTGGCCCCTATCCACTGTTTTGGTGACCCAGTCAAAGAAGTCGATCAGATTCATTTGACAAGACCTCCCCTCAATAAATCCATACTGACTTGCTTCCTGGAGGCCATGTCTCTCCAGGCGCCCTGCCAATCTTTCCTTCAGTATTGTCTACATACTCTTGCACACAGTCAAAGTGAGACCGACCAGCCTGTAGTTCCCTGGATTGTCCCTGGGACTGTTCTTGTAGAGGGGCACCACATGTGCCATTCTCCAGTCCTGAAGCACCACATCTGACTCCAACAACTGTACAGGTCTGCCAGTGGCTGCACAAGCTCCCCTGCCAGCTCCTTCAGCACCCTAAGGTGTAGCCCATGCAGGCCCAGTGATTTTTCTGTCTTCAAAGCTGGCAGCCCTTTTTTCACCCATTCTCCATCTATTGCCCCATCTGTGCCCCCTGTCCTTTCTGGATCCCTTTTCCTCCCTATAGGTATCAGTCCCTCTTTCTCCTTTGTGAAGACAGAGCAGAAGTATTTGTTCATTAACTCTGCCTTTTCCTTATTCTCCTCCACCCACCCATCTCCTCTTCTCAATTTGACTATTCCTTCTTTCTTGTCTCTTTTCTCTTTTCTCATTTATGTAGCAGAACAAACCCTTCTCTCCCATCTTAATGCCCTCTTTTCTTTCTGTGCCTTTGCTCTTGAGCAGCTCTTCCTGCCTCCCTTGCCAGCCCTATGTATATTCTCAGTCCTCCTCTCTCACGGTCCTCCCCAAGCTCCCATTGTTCATTCTCTCTGATTATTTTTCCCCTTGAATGGTTTTAATTTTTGACATAAAATAATTATTTAAAGTAAAATAAATAGCCCAGTTTAATATAAAAACTATGTTTAAAAGAGGATTGTTGTCACTACAAGATCGTGAATGTTCCATGAGAATCGAAAGGTGTAGGTGGTGATTGTCTCAAATTTAATAAAATGATGCAAGCCGGGAAAATGGAACCATAATGGATTTGCAGCTCTCCATTTCATGACTGCTATTAATGGGCATGTCATCTGTAATACTTCAGAATTATGATGAAATTGATTTAAAGAGGCAGCCATGTACAGGGGATGAGCCTTGATGATTATACAGAATGATGTTCCATTTTAATCCCCCACTAAGCTCCCATTGTTTATCCTCACTGACTTTCTTCCTCAGCTGGTTATAATTTTTGGCATTATTAAATACAGTAGTTATATAAAGCAAAATAGACTAGTGAAATGAAAAAAAGTATGTTTTAAATGAAGGTAGTCGCACATTGTGAGTGTTTGGTGAGAAATGGAAGCAGTAGGAGATAGTTACCCAAAATTAAATAAATTGTTTTTCTTAAGTGGGAAAAATTGAGGGGGAGGCACATGATGGCTGCCTGAGCAGACACACCCATCTGAGCTCCTTTACTTCTGCCTTAAATAAAGCCCATATCCTCTAGCCTGGCAAGAAATTTCAACATACTTTACTTGCAGTATATGTCCGATTGCTGTACAACCATTTCTGTGGGGGGAACTCTGTGTAATATGGAACCAGACATGAAGGATTCTCTCCCCAGGCATACCCCACCACCAACACTGACTCGAGACAAGAGTGCAAAGTAGGCTAAGGCATAACTGACTGGAACATCTCCTAGCATGAGCACCCAGGCTGAGCTTACAGAAGAAAAGTTTCTAAAAGGTCTGACCCCATTCAAAGGTATGTTAGCTAACCTAGCAGCTGATTTTAAAACCATGCAAACATCTCTCGATCAACTTACTCACCGTACTGGAGACAACAGGGCCAGAATTTCCCCTCTTGATGACTGGAGGGCTGGTATTGATCCAGACCTGTCTACGATGTGGCACAGGCTCAAAAAAGTGGAACAAAAGCTTGAAGATCTGGAGGGTCATTCCAGTAGAACAATCTTGTTGTTCTGGGGTTGCCGGAGGGTGAAGAAGGCTCAGCGGTGATTACTTTTACGTAGAAGCTCCTTGAGAAAATAGCTGGCCCCTCTCCAAATGGCCCTACTTATATTATTGAAAGGGCCCACAGATCGTTCCGTCCAGCTCCCCTCAGGTGCTCCCCCTGACCTTTAATATTTCATCTTCTCAACTTCCTCAATAAGCAACATATTTTGAATAAACTTAAAGAGGTGAAGGAAGTACAATGGGAGCATAAGAAGATACAAATTGCACAGGACCTCCCATTCTCGGTCAGGCAGAAGAGATCGGCTATGCACCCCACAGTGTCTAAATTAATTGCTGCTGGCATTAAATTCAGGGTAAGATATCCTGCTACCTTGCAGGTCCACCATGAGGGTAACTGGCACACCTTTGAGGAGCTGGAAAAGGCACTGGAAACCCTCAAGACGTGGTACCCAGATTTATTTAAATGAAGGCTACCTCTGTAACAGGTCGCATTATTCAGTTAGCATGGGAGTTAGAAGCACTTACAGAGAAAAATGTGTTGCTTCAAGGTTAATTTGCACAAGTAGTGTGCAATATACATAATCAAAAACCCAAGAGTTCAGAAATGTGGACTATAATGTGCAGGGTCTGGCACAAAGCAGCAATCGATTTATTTTTGGGTCCTGGGATAATTTTACGCAAGGTGTGCCCAAATCCACTTTGTTTTATGTCCAAGAGCATGTATAAGCACTGAAGATGGAGACCTGTCTGTTATCTGTTGAGGGGAGAGAACTCCATCAGTGGACATACCAGATATGTAGCAGTCTCTTTTCTTTTGCCTTTTTTATTTAGACCTCAGTCAAGTGCGGAAACTGCTCTCGCATCTTGCTGTCAACCCGGAGAGCCCCGATGAAGTCCAGCTGAGAGATAAGCATTTCCATTTGGGGCCGACGCCTACGAGAACCACTGAACTGTGACCTTAATACAGTATTTCATTTAGTAATTTTTGCTTTGGGACCTGCATGAGGGATATCTTTGTTGGTGACTTTAATGTATGGGTATAATTAGAGAGAGCCTGCAAGAATTACTGGGGCTGCTTGAACAATGCCACCTACTGGTTGTTGTTTTGAATTAATTATTTCTCCTTACTCTGGTGTTATTTAAGAATATTTTTCCCCTGGTAGTGTGTTTCTTGCTTTCTTTTTATTGTAAGATGGCTTCCTTTAATGTGGGGGTAGGCCAACAGTTAATTTAGAATCCAGAAGCATTTTAAAGGACTATACTGCACCAATGATACATAAGAGGCATCGATAGTGCATGAGGACCTACGAGTTTAAATGCAGTACTATGGTTGGAGTATATTTGTTTAATTTAAACCATATACCTGGGTAGAGGGGCGGGGAGGGTGTTGTGCTACGGGCAGCGTATTGGCATCATGGCCCATGTGGGCAAGGAGGTTCAGTCGCTAGGACTGGGGAATATGGTGTTTTTGTTATGGGTACTGAGATGGGGGGTTGATGTAGTGGGTGTTTACCACTTCCTGCAATATATTTCTATATCAGTTCAAACTTTTTTGGGGGGACTCAGGCAGACTTGGTCTCCTTTTTGGGTGTTACAAGCATTTACCTTGGGACTCCTTTTGGGGGCCCTCAACTCACTGGTATTCCCGGGCTAACTTTATCTAATTCCTCCTTTTTTCATTTTGGGACTGAGTTTGCATTTTTGGGGGGATATTTGTGTAACATTACTGTGGAGGTAAAGTATTGGAGGCTAGTTTTACCCTTTTTTATCAGTCATGGTCTGTACTGGCTATCTATCTGTCTATCTACCCGGGTTCATTACCTTATACCTTGATTATCCGGTATGAAATATATCACCTGGAATGTTAAAGGGGCCCGATCCAGAGTGAAACACCAGCAAATATTGGAACACCAGCAGATGTTAAAATGTCAAATTGTTTTTCTCCAGGAGATACACCTTCTGACTGAGGAAGGGCTTTTCTTTTGGAGGCAAGCAGTGGAGCAGGTGTTTGCAACTGGCAACTCAACAACTCAGAGAGGGGTGGCAATCCTTATTTATAAATGTAAAATGTCAAGTATTACAACAGATAGACAACTCTAGGGGGCGATATCTATTTCTAAATTGAATATTAGAACATACTGAAATTCTAATAGGCTGCGTATTCAGCCCTAACACCGATTCCCCAGAATTGTTCTCTGAGTTGTTGGGTTTGCTTGCCCCTTACACCTACATCCATATAATCTTGGCTGGTGATTGGAATTTAACTTTGACAACAGACCTAGCTAGGACAGGTCGCAGGCCCCTGGGGCTTTCCCCTGCCCAACGAGCTCTCCACAATATGATTGAAACCAGGGGACTATGCGACCCATGGCGAATACTACTTTCTTCTGAGCAGGTATATACCTTCTTTTCACCATATCATAAGACTTACTCTTGGTTAGAATACTTTTAAGTACTAAAACCCTGTTATATGATGTGGTTGATGGAGGAGTTACTCCCAGGCTACTATCAGATCACTCGCCCACCTGGTTAGAGTGCTCCCTATCACCTAACATTCATCAAGATAGGCTGTGGCATCTTAACACACAGCTACTTAAAGACAAGACAGTGGTGGGTAAAATCAGGGACCTTATCACTCTTTTCATGGAGCAAAACAAGGGATCGGTTGCTGAAGTAGATAAATAGCTGGTGTGCCCTTAAGTGCGTATTGAGAGGTGAATTTATTAGGATAGCCTCAACATGTAAAAAGAAGTGATAGGCAGCACTCCACCTCCTGTTAAACCAAATTAGGATAATAGAGAATAGTACAACTCTGGACACTTTTGAGGAGGAACAGGAGTTATTAGTAACCCTAAGGAACCAATATGTGGAGATCCTAAGGGAGCAGGCTGAGTATGCTCTTCTGAAAACACATGCAGTGTGTGTAGATCAAGGGGATAAAGCGGAACACCTTCTTGCCCTCCATCTGAGGAAGTAAGAGGCCTCCCATCTAGTATTATACATTACCTCCTTGAATGATAATTCCCTCAAAACTTTACCTAAAAACATTGTACGGGAGCTTGAATTATTTTACCGTCAGCTGTATAGTTCTCCATCCACCTTACCTTCTGACCAAGAAATCAATGATTACCTTGCTCTATTCAGCTCCCATGTTTAACCCCAAACCAACAATCCTTGATAGAACATTCCATCTCTCCTCAGGAAACTTGGGCAGCCATCCAATCCCTACCCTCAGACAAGGCACAAAAACCTGATGGTTTCCCCACCAATTTTTATAATACCTTTGCTACAGAACTAGTTCCGCTTCTTCAGCAGTTATTCTCCTACTTTTGTGAATTCGGGATTTCTGACCCCTCATTGATAGATGCTCTAATAATAGTCAAACCCAAGCCTGGCAAACCATTGGATAGGATAAATAATTATCACCCTATTTCGCTCATGAATTATGATTTGAAAATCTTTGCTAAGATATTAGCCAATAGGATTATGCAGGTATGGGATGACTTGCTAGGACCTGAACAGGTAGGTTTCATGAAGCGCCGCTCCTCTGTAGATCATTTGAGGAAACTATCCCATATTTTCATGGCCTCCAGGGAGACCAACCAGCCTATAGTTCTGGTCTCCCTGGATGCCGAGAAAGCTTTTGATAGGGTAAACTGAGTATATCTCTTCTCTGTAATGGGTAAATTTGGCTTCCCTTCAACTTTTATAAAATGGGTCCAAGTGCTTTATACCCAACCTAGTGCTAAGATATTTTGTGATGGAATATTATCAGCTAGATTCATTCTCCATTCTGAAACCCGTCAGGGATGTTCACTATCACCCCTGTTGTTTAACTTATACTTAGAGACCTTGTTGCGTCTTCTTAACACTTCAACACTGATTAAGGAGATTCCCAGTGGTCCCCTAAATATTAGACTCTCTGTATATGCATATGACATCTTACTGCATATATCAGAACCTGCTACTTCCATCCCCCAGGCCTTGCATATTATTCAGGGATTCAGTAAAATTTCTAATTACAGGATCAATCTGGATAAAACAGTGGTAATGCCCTTAAAGCCCAATGTTCAGCAGGTGGATATAACCCCATGAGGTTTGGCATGGGCCACCAAACTTAAGTACCTAGGAATTACCCTATCTCCCAAAATTACATTAATGAAAAAAAATAAATTTGGATGATCTAATAAAAACTATCCAGCTGGACCTTGATAGATGATCCCTTCCCCTGTCTTTATAGGGTAGAATCAGCATAATTAAAATGAATATTCTCCCTCAAGTGTTTTACCCTTTGCATATGTTAAATTTGTGGCTTCACCTCCACTGGTTTAGGAAAGTACATGGTATCATGTCAACTTTTATATGGAAAGGCAAGACCCCATGCAGGGCATATCACTGTCTGGGCACGCCAAAGCAATTGGGAGGACTGAAACTGCCCAATTTTTTGATCTATTACCTGGCTAGTCACATGGCTAAATATGCTAGATGGGTTACCCCAGCTACATTACAGGGTACCAATGTATATGTCCCACTGTGGCTTCAAATTGAAAGACTACAAATTTCAGAGGCAGACCTTCTTCCTGAAAGCCTATACTATATATCTCCTAAATCTCTCCCCCCACAACTCCAGAATTCTGTCGTTTCTACTTCACTGAAGGTGCATGCCCAGCTGTGTAGGTTATTGCAGTATGATAACTTAGATGTTTCCCAACCGATATGCCAGATCCTCAACTTCAGACTAGGAAACTGAATGTTGATCTATGCAGAGTTCCCTTTCTTGAGAGATAAAAGGATCTCCAAACTCCTCTCGGATGGTAAGATTCCCAATAGTAATGTTTTATTAGGTTATTTTAATATATCACCTAAATATGTTTTTAAAGTGTATCAGCTCTGGCACTCGTTGATAAGTCAACTTGGAACAACTCCTTGGACTACTAATCAAGGAGAGCTGCTACATTTAATCCAAACTTTAGTGTTGCAACCCCACTCGGTATCCCGCTTGGTCTCAGTCCTATTCCCCAAACTCTTTCCAGACATAGCAAGTCAGTCTAGATAGTGGTCCCTTTTGTTTCCCACAGCTAAACTCATCTGGAACCGTATTAGGACTGACCTATACCGTTACTTGTCTAAGACAAGCTGCGTCTCACCCAGTTCTACATATTACATAATATTTATCATACCCCTGTCCACCTAGTGAAAATGAGGAAGATACCTTCTCCATTATGCTTTAGATGTGGCCAAGAGGACGGATCTCTCCAACATGTGATGTGGGAATGCCCGAAAGTTGTCCTCCTCTGGGATAAAAGTAGGCAACATGTAGACCCCCTATTAGGGTTAGATGAATACTTTATCCCGGAAATATGCCTTGTTGGGAATTACTCTGCATTTTCCTATAAAGAAAAGAGATATTACTTAGTGACGATCTCCCTCTCGGTGAAAAGAGTGATACTTCACCATTGGAAAGATAGCACTGAGATTACCTACCCTGAATGGCTAAATGAGTTATTATCTAACTTATGACTGGAGAAGAAGATAGCTAGTATCCACAATCGCCTAGAGTTATATTACAAAAAATGGAGTAAACTGCATACCCTGTACTCAGTCCCCACCTCCGATTAAGGAGGTTTGGAGAGTGAGGGGTAAGGGATTGAGGTATCTCTGGCAAGAACGATTGCATACAGAGTTAACAAAGAGATACTCTTCATTTTATGTATAGTTATCCACCCTTATAAAGGACATATTAACATGCTGGCATTTATAGGACTCCTAAACATAAGTTCTACTAGTATTTTTTGTTACTGACCTGGGTTCTTCATATTTATTTATATGCCAGAAGGACTGTGATACTGTTTTCTTTGTTGCCTCCAGGGTGGGAGGGGGGTTGGGGAGGAAGGGGGGAAGTAGTATGGGACTTTTTTGTTATATTGCATTATAATTTCTGTTGCTTTGTCTTTGTAACTTTTAAAACTCAATAAAGTATAGTAAATTAAAAAAAGTGGGAAAAATTGAACTGTAATTGATTTGTACCTCCCCTTTCATGGCTGATATTACTATGCCTGTCATCTATAATAGTCAAGAATTATGATGAAATTGATTTTAATTGTTTTTATCTATTGTATCTCTAAAAGTATGCTTCATTTTCATGTGGTTTTTGCTCTGCAGCTAAGATTTTATGGATGGTAATCCTATTAATTAACAATTAATCACACAGGATATAAATTATGCAGTTTGCAATGAACACCACCCGCTGATGAAGCCCTGTAGAGGGTGAATGTGCATGGGGTAGTTTTTTTTGTACCTGTGAGTGTATTAAATTCTCCCTCAGTGCCAGCCTTGGTGTGTGTGTCCATTCTTTTGCCTTTCCTAAGTAATAGAATAAGAGCTTATGAAATATTGTAAAAAATCCAGTGCACTGCTGCCAACAAATATTTGCTTTTTTTTAAAACTTAATGGATTTTTAGCACTAAAGTGAATCACACTACTGTAGGTTCACTGTAATAAGCTGTATTGATTAAACAATTTGTTTTTGAATATTTTGTCTGCACCTTCACTACGATCACATTTAATGTCTGGACATTTTTATACATATCAGCATGTGCATTATCCCACAGTAAGTACAATTGGGAAGGTTTGGATTAAAGGGGTGGCATGAAAGCCCTTTAATTAAAATATGAGGGGTCACTGAAATGATTGAAACCTATGAGGATGGATGGGACCATTATATCATTAAAAGCATTAAACTGACTGAAAATCATATCAGAAATTTAATAGCCACAAGTTTTTCACGCAACAACTTGCTAAAGAGTATTTAAGCAGGGGCATCAGGTATGAACAGAATTCCCTGATGAAGCCTTTTTCGTAAAGTAAAGCGCCAGGATGTTTAGTGCACTCCTGACCGCCTCATTACTTTTCTGAAGTTGTCCTTCTTTTATTTTGTACATTCTGCACTGAATTCTTGCACTTTGTTGAAATGATTGTTGAAGTTCAATAAAAAGTATAAAACATTTTTAAAGGATTTTTGGATTTTTTGGAAATGTATGCCCAGTATCTGTAAAGGAGTGAAGCTGTTGCAGTGCCTGTGCCAGTGTACAATACTGATGCCAGGGGTATACAATACTGATGCCAGACTGATTGCTGGAAAAAATTCTCTGAGCATATCATTTCAGTGTTGTCCTACCTGCACTGCCTACTAGTTTCTTAGCACACCACATTCAAGATTACTCTGTTACCATACAGAGCCTACATGGACAGAGTCAGGGCTGCCTAGATCGTCTCTTAACTTTATATATTCCAGGCTTCTCTCTCCACTCCACTGAAGCAAATTTGTTGGAGACTCCCTGATCTTGATTGAAGGAGAAGTACACTCAGAATTTGCCAAAACATATGTTGCGCAGTGTTCTGATTTGTGTGTGTAGTCCTAGTGCGTCCTTCACTTTATCTGCCATTAGGAGTTTTTCCTAAATAAGCCTGCAAGTTTTATGGCCTCTGGGATCTCCATTTCAGCATGGTTTATTGCTCTTCTTGTTCCTACAGTGCCTCCTGTCTCATGTGACAGTGATGTAGCTGGGACCACAGATTCAGCAAGCACTGCTTTAGAGTCGGTTTACAACAGCAGAGCTGTGTAACTTTCCTTATCCAGTGAGCAGTAATGGCTACATTTAGAATTTAGCAAATACTTGAGGGATAACTGAGTGAGTTATTCTGTAAGAAAACAGCTAGTCTTTACTAATATGAATATACGAATGTGCCAGCAGAAACAGACCACCCGGTCTATCTACGTCTGCTCAAGTGTGCAGCTAGCACCCCTAGTTTGCAACTGCCCCACCCCCTTCCCTTTGTCATCCCACTGCCGCCCCCCACCTCCCCTACCCTCACTCTCCCTCTCCTATCTCATGCCCTTTTAAAGCTGTTCACAGATTTACATGATACCACCCATTCTGGTAGTGCATTCCATTTTGCTACCATCCTCTCTATGAAATAGTGTCTCCTCATTTCCCTCCTAAATCTTCCTCCTTCTATTCTTAGCCCATGCCCCCTGGTGTCCTTCCCCCTCCTTAGCTTAAAGACCCTGTTTGCCCCATCCTTATTGATTCTCCTCAGATACTTTAATGTCTATATCATGTCCCCCGTCCTTCCTATCCTCCAGGGTGTACATATTCAGGTTCCCCAGCCTGCTCTCATAGTCTTTCCCCTCCATTCCACATATCATCTTCCTTGTCCTTCTCTGCACCCCTTCCAATACCCTAATATCACATGTTAGGTATGGCCTTCAAAACTGCACACAACACTCCAAGTGCGGCCTTACCAGCGACCTGTAGAGAGGCAAGATCACCTCTCTGCCTGGATGACAACACTCTCGCTATGCACCCCAGCATTTTGTTCAATTTAAAGCCACTCACCTGCACTGGGCAGTATTGTTCATGGTCCCTGTTACCATTACCCCTAGGTCCTTCTCCCTTCAGTGATCCCCAGCTTAACCCCCCACAGCCAGTATTCTCTCCTTGGGTTTCTCACCCCAAAGTGCATAACCTTACACTTCTTTGCATTGAACCCCAGCTGCCAACTCTGATCATTCCTCTAGCTTGCTTAGGTCCCCCTGCAGCTGCTTCAATCCCTCCTCTCCATTCTCCACTGCTCCCATTTCGGTGTTGTCTGCAAACAGACTTTCCTTGCTCACTACCCCGTGCGCAATGTCTGATATGAAGAGCCCAAATAATACTGGTCCCAGCACAGAGCCCTGTGGCACCTCACTCATCACCAGCTTCGGAGTTGAGAGCTCCCCTCCCACCACCACCCGTTGCAGCCTCCCACTCAGCCAGCTGGTAATCCAGTTCATAATTTTTGCCCCTACCCCTACCCCTACACCAGTTAGCTTCTCTCCAAGCCACCCATGAGGCACCGAATTGAAGGTCTTGCTGAAGTCCAAGTAAAGAACATCTACCGCATGACCGTTATCCAGCTCACCTGCCACCCAGTCATAATACTGTATCAGGTTGGTATGACAGGACTTCTCCGAAATGAACAAATGCTGCCTCACATCTTGGAGGCTGTTGTCCTCCAGATATGGCACCAGTCTCTCCTTTAGTATCATTTCCATGAGTTTGCACAACATGATGGTGAGACTTACCGGACGATAATTACCCAGCTTGTCCCTTGGTCCGCTCTTGTGTAACAGCACTACATGTGCCATCCTCCAGTCCAGTGGCACACATCCCGACTCCAGTGAGGTGCTGTACCGATCTGCCAGTGGCTCCGCCAACACCTCCGCCATCTCCCTCAGCACCCTGGGGTGGATACCATCCAGCCCTGGTGCCTTGTCTACCCTCAGTGCCCTCAGTCCATCTAGGGCTCTACCTCCCTCGATCCTTCCATCTGTCGCCTCCTCTCCCCCCGTCCCCACCCTCTCAGCCCATGGTGGTAGTGGTCCCCCCTTTTCTTCCGTGAACACTGAGCAAAAGTAGTCATTCAGTGCTTCTGCCTGTTCCTTCCCCCTTTCTGTCCACTGCCCACCCTTTTGTATCCTCACTATTGTCTCCTTGCATTTCTTTTTCTCCCAGATGTATCTAAAAAATTCTTTCTCCCCCCCACCTTAATTCCCTGTGCTAATCTCAGCTCCCTCTGGGCCTTCGCTTCTCTCACTTTTCCGGTCACCTCCCTGGACCTTCTTGTATACTCCTCCCTGTCCTCTTCTTTCCCCGTCCTCCTATACCTTTGGTGTGCCTCTCGTTTTGCCTTCACCATCTCCACTACCTCGCTGTTCAACCAGCATGGTTTCCTTGTTCTACTCCTCTTACTCTGTGTCTTGGTGCAGGCTTTTGATGCCTCTGTAATCCCCCATTTAATAATATCCCATTTCTGCTCCACATCCATCTCCTGCTTTATGCCCTCCCATTTCCCTTTTAGTATTTCCTGCATCCTCCCAAAGTCCATCCCACTGAAGTTTACCAGTCAAGTTACAGAGTTCTCTGGGCTGGCTCCCTGCACATCGTGATATTAAACCACACTATTTGGTGATCGTTGTTGGCTAGTGGGTCCTCCACCCATATTTCTTTTACTGCTTCCCCATTCGACAATACCAGATCTAAAGTGTTCTTTAGCCTAGTAGGCTGCATCAGGAGACTCTCCTGGATTACATCCAGGAGCACTTGCTCCCTAGCACTGGAGGTGACCGGAAAGCTCCAGTCAACCCCTGGCAAGTTGAAATCCCTCACGATGACCACCTTCCCTTTTCTACATACCTTTCTGATTTTTCCTGCTAATTCCCTGTCAAGCTCTTCAGATTGGGATGGCAGCCTGTATACTACCCCAAACTTCAGTTTCCTACCCCTTGAGACTAGGAGCTGCAGCCAGATTGCCTCTGTTCTCCTTTCCTCCCCCTCGTCCCTTGTGCATTTGATGCCATCCCTCACATAGATTGCCACCCCACCCCCTTCCCCTCCTCATGGTCCTTCCTGTATAATATGTACCCTGGGATTGCCAGATCCCAGTTTCAGGGCTTGGTTGCCCATGTTTCCATGAGAGCCACAATATCCACCCTCCACACTGCCAAGAGTGCCTGTAGCTCAGCTGATTTGTTGCCTAAGCGTCTTGCTTTCAGCGAGATCACCCTCTGCCCTGCCCACTTCCCTTCATGGCCCTCCATCTCCTCCCTTCTACTCCCTCCCTTTTTGGCCACCCCAAATCCTTCCCTGCTAGCCTGAGGGGTAGGCTGTAACTCCACTCTGTCAGATCCCTGCCTACCTGCTGTCCACTTGCCACCCCCACAACTAGTTTAAATCCACCTTTGTTGCAATATACCTCCCCAGTCTTTGCTTTAATACCTCCTTCCCCTCCCCACTTGGGTACAGCCTATCCCTTGTAAACAGATTCATATTATCCCAGGTACTGCCCCAGCCACCCACAACCCCATACCCCTTTGTTCAACACCAGTCTACCAACCATGTATTCAACTCCCCAGTCCTCTCCTTTCTCACTGTGCTTGTGCAGGTTACTGGTAGCACCTCCAAGAAGGCCACAGACTCCCCAGTTTCCTCGCACAACCTTCCCACTTCCTCAAACCTCTCCCATGTTACCTCCACCATTTCCCCCACTAGGTCGTTTGTCCCCACATGTACAACAATGTGTGGTTTCCTTCTACCGCTCCTTGTGCACCTTAGGATTGCCTGTCCTGCCTTGTCTGCCTTTAATCCTGGTATGAACTCCACCCACATCTGACTGTGCCTCTCCCCCTTGCTGCCCCATCTGATCCCCTTGAGTATGGAGTCCCGCAGCACCAGTACACCCCCTCCTCTTTCCTTGTACCTGTCACCACCCCCCTACCCAAGTTCTCATTCCTGGGGCCACTCAAGACAGTGCTTTTACCATTTTCCCCAGTGTCTTCCCCCCTGCCCCTCTCAATTGAGACCCCTCTCCCTCCTCCTCCTGTTTGACTGCCACCCTCCCTCTCCTTCCTCACCTCTCTGAGTATTATCCCTCCCCTTGCCATGCTGTGCTCAATCTCTCCACTAGTAATGCCCCTCACTCCCTCCTCTTCGTGAATACTATCCCTTGCGCAATCTCCTCCTGAGTCCTCCTCTTCCCCATGTGTCGCTAGTGCAGCAAACAGTTCCCTACCCCCTTTGCTCTACTATGTGTTTTCTCCTCCATCCTGCCTACTGCTGTTCCTCTTTTGCTAGGCCCTACTAGAGTCCACACTTTATCAGCTGGCTTCCTGTTTAGTTTGCCCCCTCCACGAACCTCTCCCGTGACCCACTGTTCCTCTCTGTGGTGCCCCCCCGATACTCTCAGATGTCAGCCCTTCTACCAAAGCAACCCTCCCCTTCCCCCACAACCTCCCCAGCTCCCTGCCAAGCCACTGATCCTCCTCCTTGAGCCTCCTTAGCCTGCGGCATATTGGGCACCCACTAAGCCTCCACAGTATGTTCATTCACACTGCTGCCCCACAACCATTGCACACCACAATCCTACCCATGGTTCATGGCATTACTATATATTCCTAGACTGTCCTGCACTTTTCTGAAATGTTGACCGCAATACGGTACATATGCGCCAACTCATGCCCTCATGTCAGACAGTGGCCACAAGAACTACACCACTACAGACTACATTAAAAAAAGAAAGTAACAAATAACTTCTATACTCCCTGGTGCTCCGACTAAGCTAAAAATGAGATTCAAATATTACACAATCTCCATCGAGCATCTAGTGGGGGCGGAGCTCTCACAGATATAATAAATCACAAACGATATTTTTGATTGCTGTCACTCAAAGTGAAACTGTTTTTAAGTGTTCAATGATATTCTTTCTTTCTGTGGGGATCGCCACCCCAACACCTCCTGATGCTCAGCTGTGGTTGTGTGATATTGAGCATGGCTTTGTTGTGAAATAATCATTGCAATTATTCTTTCTGCGGGGGCGCTCTGCCTCCCACACCCTCCCCGGGTACTCTGATGAAGTTGAAACTCAAACTCAATATTACACAACTTCATCGGAACACCAGGTGGGTGTGGGGGCGGAGCATCCCACAGAAAGAATAATTGCAATGATTATTTCACAACAAAGCCATGCCCAAAAAAGCAATACCATTAAGTGACTGTCAGTATATGGTCTTGCATAAACCTCCATGTATTATTGTGGTGTCGCTGTATTCAACTTGCACACTGCATCTGTAACTTAACTTACTACTGTAAATCTTGTAGTGGCTGTTACAAGTCCGGGAATATATAGTAACACCATTTACACTACCTACACAGGACAGTGAAATACAGTCTCTCTATACTGATTGCAGTTGTTTACAAACCCAATAACAAACCCACCAATAGCATTCCCAATTCTCACAAAGCAAGCACATACAGTCCAGTGTGCGTCCAGTCCAGCTAACATTGTGTGTGTATGCAGACTAAAGTTACCACCTACTCGGTTTTTGACCGAATGGATTTGGTTTTCTAGGTCCAGATTGGTTCCTGTGTTTTCACCATTGCAAATTCATTTTTTATGGTGGGTAAAGCAGCAGCTGAAAGATCCTCCACTAACAGTTTCATTTTCTTCTCATCTGATGGTAAGCAAGTGTCTGAGATTTCAGTGTGCTTGCTTGCTTGCAGTGCATGCTAATCAGAAAGTGTCTTCAAGTGCAGGGCACTTAAAAGAGCCAAATGTGTCTGCTCAGTCGTCACCTCTATCTTCACGCCAGCAAATTGGAAGATTATTCATGGGAAGGGTAAACAATACCACCTTAATTAATACCTTAATTTTCAGAAACCCTTAGACGTTCAGACAGGCACCACATTAGGGTAGCCTCCTGTCCCATTGTGGACTGTATAATCTGTGTTTCAGAAACTTTACCTGCTAATCCCGTTTTATTCAGAGGTAGTACTTTTTCAGTCATGTTGAATGCTCACATACTTGTAAAACAGATTCTGTTAAATCATTCATTATTTTACTTGCATGTTCAGATTACAAACAAATTCTGATGTCATGCAGACCTTTGTCTGTATACCTGTCAGTCTGAGAGGTGTAAAGTAGGGCCATTAAGACCATTATCAGCAAATCAACCTACTCCTTGCCAGGCTGCATTGTGAGTATGGTCTTTGACTGCTGTGATAGGGAATACTTTCATAATTTTAAATGCTCACCGGTTTTTCTTTTAGGGTCTGTCCTGTATGTCAATATGTGTTACTCCTTTTGTTGTTAAATTAATAATTTTGTTTTTATTCAATTTCTAGCAACACTACACCCCTGTCTCCTCAGTAGTTATTGTTGTCAATTTTTATACTACCTGGATATTCCAGGAAGACCATTTCAGGCCTTCCAGATGAACAGCACAGAACAGTGTGGCTAATGTCATGCTAAGCCACAGAAATGAGAAAAGAAAGAGAGTAGTAGCTGATGAGGTGAAAGGAACACAATCCAGATTTGATGGCACTGCAGATTTAGGTAATTTATCAAACTTTTCTCAAAATATTATTTTTTTTTTACCAGAAGAGACACACTAAGCTGAAGCTTTTTTACAGGTGCAACCTGGGAGGACAAGGAGTTTAGTGACTTGCTCAGTGTCACACAGCTTGCAAGCCTGGGCTGTGGGATTCAAACCCAGGTCTACAGGATTGTAGCTCAGAGCCTTAAACCACTGCACTATACCACCTCCATGCTACATATCACATATCATGCTATCTGCTATATATGACTGACATGGAAAGAAATAGGGTATTTAACAGCATAGAATAGAATAGTTTCTACCACTTTTAAAAAGTTCTCTGACAATACAAATAACTTTAGAGTAGGAGCAATGGGAGGGACAGTAGCACATCTTAAAATGGCAGATGATATTTGTAATTACATCTCATCCTCCATTACTGGGGTAGTTTATTTATTTATTTATTGAAAGAGTTTCACCAGAAAAGGCCACCCGATCCAAAACAGCCGGTTGTCAGAGGTGACCTTGTAGTCACTCGATGTGTGAGCTAGGCTGTGTACACAGGATGCAAAGTCCCCTGAACCCCCTCTCTAACCCCACCAAATGTTAACATACACTGACATTTAAAATATTTAAATCTAAATCAAACAAACCAAAATAATAATCATGATGTAATTTAAAGAAGTTTTACATAATGCAATATTGTATCAGCAGCAATTCTGAATAAATCAAGTGAATCAGAGTCCAAGCAATGTCCTCATTAGTCATAAAAGGGGCGGGGTTAGCGGTGGAGTTTAGGGGTTTGGTTTAGTATTCTGTTTTCATCTCATCCAAAGGTGGCAACCCAAATGCAGACATCAGGTACCATATGATGTCACAGGCTACCAGTATAAAGGAAGTGATGCGCTAGGGGTTGGTTGGGTCCCTCCTGAGTACTAGAGACAGACAATCAGCTACCGCTACCCCAGCAAACCCTAACTGAGACACTCAGCTGCACCAGCAAAATCCTCTAAACAGGTACCTTTCCAACTTGTTTCCAACTGATGTTTAACTAACTAAATAAATAAATAAATAAATAAACTTAAGTCAGAAAGCCCTCTGATACCAATTGAAAACAACCAGAAGCTGCAAAAGAAACTATTACAGCATTAAAATCAGTGAAAATCAACAGATACTTCCCTGAGAGGTGTCTGCTTCCCTCCCAAGCTCTACCACTGTGACTCAGCCCCAGCTTCACTTAACAGTAACTCTGATGAGGCCCAGGGACAGACAATTAGCATCCCTCCCCCAAGCTACGGGGCTAGAGACACACACAAGCACACACACACATACACACTCTAGTTCCTGCAAATCCCCCCAAACAGGTACATTTCCAACTTAAGTCCAACTTAATTATTGCATTGATGATCTGGGGTGATTTCTGTGCTTTTTATGGCTGTGTGTAGTTTGACGAAGTTAAAAGTTTTAAAAGGAAAACACTTACTCCTGCTTGATAGACCTGTCACACACATAGAAAACAAAAATATTGAATTAGAGCAAGTTAATGGAGGCTAGAACATCAAGCTCCTATCTCTAGTACTTGCTGAATCAGTGGTCATGGACGAATCAGTGTCACATGGGACAGGAGGCATTGTAGGAAAAAGAAGAGCTATAAAACTTGCTGAGATGGAAATCCCCAGGGGCCATAACACTACCATGTAACTATTTATTTATTTGCTACCCGGGTAAGTACACTGGTCCCAGGGATGGTTTTGAGGCATGACCCGGGCCATCCAGATGGCACATAGAGCACAATTTTGAACATGAGAGATACAGGAACAGTCATAGTATTCAATAGATGGATCAGAAATACAAATACAACCGTGGTATTGCAAGAATGAACAATTTGCATAAGGCATATTTCAGTATAGAACACATAGCAAGGGCAACTAGCAGTCTAATTTAGAAAAACCTTTTAATAGCAGACACAGGGAAAGACACACCAGGACTACACACACAAATCAAAACACTCTGCACAACATGTTTTTGCAGATTTTGATTGTACTACTCCTTTAGAGCAGTCTGGTAACAGGACCGTTTCAGCTGCAGCACCAGATACTGTATTTGGAATTCCCTCCCTACCCACCTTCAGAGTTCCCCCTTGATGAAGGCCTTTAAAATGGAGCTTACATCTCATCTTTTTGGACAGGTGTTTAATTGTAGTTAGTTTTGATATTAGTCTCTGGAAGACAGTGTTTTAGTGCAATATTTATTTCCCTCTGAATCGTAAATGCAGTATTATGACATGTATCATCTATTACTTTTCTGTGTGTTTTTGTTTTGAAATTGTTTATATTTCTTTGTTCTGTAAATTATAGAGCAACCTGAGCTCAAGGGAAAGGGTGCTATAGGAATATTTTATTTATTTATTTAGTATTATTTTGGAAGACACCTTTGAGCCAAGGTTTTTTTATAAAGGTTCCACGTTGAGGAAACAATACAGAACATAGTGAGGACAATAACAAGTACAGTAGTTTCAAGCAGCCATAGGCTTTGTCGGGTACATTAAAACTTTCATGTGGAATTCAGTGCTCCCAGATCGGCCAAAGCATTTTCCTGTAGCAGACCCTCATTTTTCCTGTATTTTCCCTGTAAAACCTTGATAAAATCCCTGTAGGTTTTCCTGTATGCACATGGGCTAGTAAGTAACCAACACCACCCCCCCGTTATGTTTTTCCACCTGTCAAGTGTGCACCATGGGAGCATCATTCTTTGTATTAGTATTTGGTAGATGTTTTACCCCTAATAGATATGCCGATAAATGCCATCTGCTGCAACATTTCTGGGCTAGTATCATCTTTGTGACCCACGTACTTTTTTATTTTCTCAATCATTGAGGTGTTTTTTTAACATTGCAAGTTCTGTCAGACTTCCATTTGTTACTCACCCTATTGCCGTCCGTTTAGTATGTAGACTTTACAAACATTTTTTCCAAGAATCAGTGTTATACTATAAAGAAGGGACAGCATCAATTGCATGACTCAGTCCAGGCTAAAGAGAACCAATTTTAATGCAGAACCACTTTTGTAATTAGCCACTGTGTATAGACCAAGGAAACTGCCGATAGTCAGGTATATGAATAAGCTCTGGCCAAATCTGGCAGGTTTACATAGTGTATGGTTAAAAGCAGATGGTACCTAAAGAAAAGAAACTGTCTGTTTTTAGGCTATGAGACTGAAGTGCACTGGGACATCAGATCAATTATTACCAGTATTTTCTACCTGCCGCAGAAGAGTTGGTGTGTGATGTTCGGACTGCTACCGCTGTGCCTACGACTCACTGGCAAACTTCTACTGCTCTCCTGATGCTGCGGCTGGAATCAGAACCAGTTGGTCCCCGCTGACTCTCCGGATACACAGCAGTGAATATTTCCTCCTTTGCTTGCTGCCGGATGATAATGTCCACGATGGATCATGCTCTCTCTCCACGACTCGACTCGACTCGCTGCTCTGAGCTCCAATTTAAAACTTCCGCAGTTACCTAAGGCACAATCTATTTTTTATAGTAGGGACTCAGTGGCTAGCCTAAGCAGGGCACTGTCTCGGCAGTCCAAGCCATGAGGGCACGCTGGCTCTACCATGTAGCATGTCAGGATGCCTCAGCACATGATCATACAGCCCCAGGAGTCTCAGGGCTAAGTGATCACAGCTTGTGAGGCTGGGAGGCACCAATCAGAGCTTACTCGGCCTTCGTGAGAGTCTCGGATGGCCATCTCTAGTGCACCTCTCTTCTGTTCCCCAGAAAGCACCGCAACAATCCCCTGTAGATTGAGGAAAATACTGATTTCTTCCCCGTAGCCCGTTTTCCAATATAAATCCCCGCAAAATACGGGAATCCCCGTAGATATGGGAGCACTGGGAATTACTGTAATATGTACAATGATTCACAGTATGTATGCTAAGTTACAGTAATTTATATTATTGAAGAACATATGTACAATAAAAACACAGTTGTAATATGGTTCACTAGAATAAATTAGAAACTGCTAGGAGAGATGGTAGATACATGTAGAGGAAGCTATGGGGAGAGAATGTAGATAATAGTGGGGAAAGAAAAAGGAGGAGATAGGAGATGGGGGTAAAGGTGGGAGGGACTTGGGGGGGATTAGAGGGAAGGAGAGTAAGTTTAGTTAGGAGAAACATTCACAGGAGGCCATTGTGACAAGGTGCTGATGCAGGTTGCACTTGAAAGTACGCAGGGTAGTGTAGTTGGTAACAGCAGGTGGACGTGAATTGTACCAGGATGAGGCTTTGTATGTAAAGGAGCATTGTCCTTGGGTAGTGTGGAACAGAAAAAGTAAGATATTCTGAGCTCCTGGTTAGGTGGGAGCCACAGCAGGAGGCCAGTAAGGACTGAACCCTTGAGGGTAGGAGATTTAAGGTAATCTTTCTTGCTAGCATACAGGTCTGGTACTTGAGTCTGCCATGGAGTTGGAGCCAGTTTGCTTGCTTGTAAATGTCATACGTATGTGAGAGGCATGGAGCAGAGGTCAGTAGACAACATGCCTTGTTAAAGGCCATGGCTATTTGTTGAAGTGCAGTGTCAGTGGCAGAGCCGAAGATCACAAGCCCAGAGTCAATTATTGATATAACAGAGCTCTGAATGGCAATGCTTAGGCTTCATTGGTGAGGCAGCTCCTATGTCTAAAGAGAAGTCCTATGCGAGTGTTCATGATCTTGGCAATGCTCTCAATGAGTTCAGAGTAAGACATGATGCTGTTGAGGGTAACCCCCAGGTATTTAAACAGTTGAACATGTTCAAGCAATGTCCCTTCACTGTTTGTGATAGACAGACATTTGTTTTTGTGTTTGTTATGGATGCCGTGAAACATCTTTGTTTTATTTTTTTTGTGAAAAGCTTGTTTGCTGTTGCAATTATAGGAGGGAGGGGTCAGGGTGGGAGGTGAAAATAACTGCATAGTCTGCATATAACAGGAGTCTATTATGGCATGATGCAGGGAGATTGTTCAGAAAAATACTGAAAAGCAAGGGACCCAAGATGGACCCTTGGGGAACTTCAGAGCAAATTGGACGGGAGGGTGAGAGGGACTCACCAACTCTGACCTGTTGGTTTTGGTCGCTAAGGTAGCTTTGGAACCAACGTGCAACGTCATCTGAGAGGCCAAAGCAAGATAATTGTTCAAATAGCAGGGAGTGGCTGACAGTGTCAAACGCCTTTGTCAAATCGATGAAGGTGGTGCCGACAAGATGTCCCTAATCCAAGCCTGGAGAGTCTGGTGGAGGGTCAAAGAAGGTTGGAGGAAGCACATAACTAAGATCGGTGAATGCCGTATTAAAAGCATTAGCCATGGTGACCTGGTCCACAGTGAGGCTGCCATTTACATTGAGCATAGAAGGTGATACTTTGAGGATATGCCCTGTAACTTCAGAAAGATTCGCCTAAATTTTCTTCCCGTCTTTCCATGAGTTAGCGAGTGCGCTCCTGTAGTATCTTGCCTTTTCATTTTGAATTGCTCTAGTACAGGCATTTCTTGCTGCTTTGTAAGCTTGGGTATCAGCCTGGGTGCCAGTCATGTTGGCCAGATGCCAAAGATGATCCCAGGACCTCAGTTGTTCCAGAAGATCAGCGTTAATCCAAGGATTGTTGACGCCTTTAATCTTGTGTTTTTTGAATGGGGCATGGACATCACAGGCGCTGTTAAAGCTGTGGATAAAATATTCAAGAGCAGTGTCAATGTTGGAGGCTGTGTCCATCAGAGACCAATCATGGTCTCGTAGGAGGGTTTTTAGAGACCCAAGATGACCAGGAATAAGTCTCCTGCTCACCACACCCGAGCAGTGCCTCTGCACCCCACGGCACCATGTTGACGCCTCTGACCGAACCGAAGAATCCAGCCAGTCCCTCTGGTCCTGCTTCCCGGACCAGCCACACAGATCTCACCCGCACCCAAGTGGTGCCTCTGCACCCCCACAGCACCATCGGCCACCGCCTCTGATCGAACCGAAGAATCCAGCCCACCCCTCTAGTCCTGCTTCCTGGACCAGCCACACAGATCCCACCTGCACCCGAATGGTGCCTCTGCACCCCCGCGGCACCATCAACTGCTGCCTGTGACCGAACCAAAGAATCCAGCCCACCCCTCTGGTCCTGCTTCCCGGATCAGCCACACAGATCCCACCTGCACCCGAGTGGTACCTCTGCACCCCCACAGCACCGTTGGCCGCTGCCTCTGACCAAAGCAAAGAATCCAGCCCGCCCCTCTGGTCCTGCTTCCCACACCAGCCACACAGATCCCACCCACACCTGAGCGCCACCTCTGCACCCCCACAGCACCATCGGCCGCTTCCTGTGGCTGAGCCGAAGAATCCAGCCCACCCCTCTGGTCCTGCTTCCCGGATCAGCCACACAGATCCCACCCACACCCGAGCAGCACCTCTGCACCCCCACGGCACCATCGGCCACTGCCTCTGACCGAACCGAAGAATCCAGCCCACCCGTCTGGTCCTGCTTCCCGGACAAGCCACACAGGTACTGTCGATTGAACTCCCAGAGCCATTCAGCTTTTGGCAGCTCTCTGATTGGTGCACCTGCTGACTCAGTGGCTCCAGATTGGACCGGCGGGTAGTGTTAAGCTCCCGATTGGTGCTCCTCAAAGCCTGCTTTTTTTCTGGGTTCGCCAAGCTAATTTATGGCCTTTTGGACTGTAACGGCTGGGTATTTTTGCAGCTCTAAGTGACTACCAGCCCTGTTAGAGTTAATGTTAAGTATCATGAACAGGGTTCTGTAAAGTTTAGCTTGTATATGTTTTAGAGCAGGACTTAAATCATAGAGCCCTGATGTGTAAATTTAAAGTATCAACTGAAATTTCAGTCTGCCTCATGTCATCAAACTGCCACAGAAATTGTGTTAAACTACAGTGACTAGCAGCCCTGTGGTGTCATTTTAAAGTCTCTGATGAAATTCTAGACATCTACATGCCTTTAATTTGCTTTTGAATTCTCCAGTTTTAGAGGTTAAGCTCAGATTACTCCTGCGTTGCCTTCTGCCAACTCTCCTGCCTAGGGTCTCCTCCTTGCCCTGTCTTCCTCCCACTGTCTGTTTCCACCTCTCCTCTAACTCTGCTCCTCCAGCACCATCTTCCCTGACCCACTTGCACCTTTTCTAACTTCACTATCCAGCAATCTCTCATCGGCCTGCTCCCGCACCCCCCCCCGCCTTCACTCCCCCCGGCCAATTTTCACTCTGTCTGCTCACAATCTCTTTCCATTGTCCCACTTACCCTCACCCTCTCCATTCCTGCATTACTAATTTCTCCATTCCTGCATTGCTAATTTCCCTTTTGTTCTATCTTCCCACCCCCACCCAGCCGACCTGCTGCCAGCCTCCCCCCCATCCTGTTCTCTGTCTGTTTCTCCTTATACTGACGCTGTGCCCTCTTTACTTACACAGATCCCAACCATGTCTGAGCGGCACCTCTGCACCCTCGCGGCACCATCAGCCACCGCCTCCGACCAAACTGAAGAATCTAGCCTGCCCTTCTGGTCCTGCTTCCCGGACCAGCCATGCAAGTACTGTCGGTTGAACTCCCAGAGCAGTCCAGCTTTCGGCGGCTCTCTGATTGGTGCGCCTGCTGACTCAGTGGCTCCTGATTGGACTGGTGGGTAGCGTTAAGCTTCCGATTGGTGCGCCTCAAAGCCTGCTTTTTTGCTGGGCTCGCCAAGCTAATACATGGCTTTTTGGTCTGTAACGGCTGGGTATTTTTCTCCCGCCTCCCCACCCCCACCCAGTCCTCCTATTAAATCCACTATTTGCCCCTCCATCAAGGCCTGCTCAAACACCATTGGTGCCCACAGTCCTTCTCCTGCCTATTGCCCTCCTTGCCCTCCCAGCCTATTCTGCCACCCAAGTGGACCGTGTGACTGTTCCTCTTCTCTCCCACCAACTACGAGTAAAATCGGATTACTGCCTCCTGTGTGCTGGCAATTATAGCACTAACAGTTACGAATCTACTCCTAATCTCCACCTTCACATTTTGTCTAACCCCCCTTATACCTCTCACACTTTCATACCCTGAACCCCCGCCCCTCCTTTACGGCCAAACTACCTCATCCTGCTCATTCCCCCCCCCCCCCACTGCCACTCTATCTCTTCCAGCCACCACCTTTATAAGCGACATTGCGGAAGGACTGGAAGGAAAAGTATGTCTCTTTGCAGATGACACTAAGATCTGCAACAGAGTTGATGCACAGGTGGGGGTGGAAAGGATGAGATGGGACTTGCAAGGTTAGAGGAATGGTCAAATGTATGGCAGCTTAGATTCAATGCTAAGTGCAAGGTAATGCACCTGGGAAACAAAACCCAGGGAAGAGTACACAATGGGGTGAGATACTAACAACAACAAAAATGGAAAGGGACCTGGGGTAGTCATATCAGATGACCTAAAGGTGGGCAAGCAATGTGAGAGGGCAGCAAGGAGGGGGTAATACTAGGATGCATAGAGAGGCATCACCATAGAAAACAGGAAGTTATTATCCCTCTGTACAGACAGCTGGTGAGACCCCATCTGGAGTACTGTGTGCAGTTCTGGAGACCCAATCTCCGCAAAGACGTAGACAGGATGGAAGCTGTCCAGAGGAGGGCAACTAAAATGGTGCAGGGTCTGCACCGGAAGACATATGAAGAGAGACTTAAGGAGCTTAATATGTATAGCCTCGAGGAAAGGAGGGAGAGGGGGGACATGATAGAAACTTTCAAGTACCTCAAGGGAATCAACAAAGTCCAAGAGGGTAGCATCTTTCAAAAAAGAGGTGTGCAAGAACAAGGGGGCACAATTTGAAGATAGAGGGCGGCTCAGAGGTAATTAGGAAGTATTTTTTCACAGAAGGTTGCGTGTGCATGGAATGACCTTCCGGAGGAGGTTGTGGAGTCAAAATTAGTGGTGGGATTCAAGCATGCATAGGACAGTCATAAGGCAATTCTGGGGGGTTGGGGTAAGAAGAAGTAGGCTGCTGGTTAACTAGGATCTGCAGCTTATCCAGTAGGTAGGGAAATGGGCAGACTGGGTGGGCCAAGCGGTCCTTATCTGCCGTCAAATTCTATGTTTCTATGTTCTGTTTCTATGTTTCTATGGTACCACTATCCTATTATCCCCTCCTCCTCTCTCTATTCCTATGCCCACCTTTGGTGAACCCTCCACCTAATTACCTCCCGCACATCCCATGCTGACTGCCCTAAAGCATCCCCTAGGTGGTGCTCACCCACAACATAGTGCTATCATATACTTTCTCACTACTTAACCTTTGCCTTACTACTCCTAGCAGCGGGTGACATACACCCCAACCCCAGTCCTGCACCGGCCCTCAACATTTCAAGCTCCATGATCAACTCCCCCTCAATGGCCACCACTGCTACTCATATTGGCCCCCTCCCCCGTTGGCTACGAGTACTCCACCTAAACATCCACAGCTTAGCCCCCAAGCTCGATCCGCTCCAGGTGCTAGCTGTCCAACATGCCCCGATGTTATCATTTTAACAGAAACCTGGTTAAGCCCAAACTTCAATGACCCATCCATTGCCATCCCAGGTTTCAATGTCACTCATCAAGACTGCACCACCAGAGGTGGAGGAGTTGCAATCTACACCGCCTCAGACTTACACTTCTCTGTTATACTTGCTAAAACAGAGCCCCAAGCCTATGAACTGCTCATGCTCCAACTGTCCCTCCTTTTCTCCCTCCCTATGTATGTTGCTGGTGTATACTGCCACCCTGAAACCCCTGCCACAACTGTCACCGCCGTTCTAAGCCACCTTGTCTCCCTAGCCCCATCTGGAGAACTTTATATTATGGGGGACTTTAATCACAACAGGCCATCTCCCTCTTTTAACAAAGCTCGTTCAGAGATTACAGCCCTCAATCTTATTCAGGTCATCTTGGAACCAACACGTACAAACCACAAGACTGGCAATCGCTCTCTAATTGACTGGGCTCTCACCTCCCACCCCCACAGTGTCATTAAAGCCAGCCTACTACCAGACTCTATAAGCGGCCATCACATTACTTACATAGTCCTCAAAATCCATCGCGTTAAATCCCCTCCCAAAATTTTAATACAAAGGTCATATAAATCACTAAACCTTACCCCTCTTCTGGAAGAACAAGCTCATGCAAACTGGGGTCATCACCATAGCAATTATAACATGGATGATGCCCTTACACATTTCTGGAACACCTTCCTCAGAGTCTAGGATAATCATGCCCCCATGCGACTCATCCGGGTCTGGGGGACACACCTTCCCTGGATTTCCCCCGAACTAATAGCATGCCAGAATGCCCAGGACAAGGCATGGAAAATTTACAAGTCCACGCTCCTCCCAGGTGATAACATCACCTACCACATGCTCCGTAACAAGTACACTAAGGCCACTCGTCTAGCCAAAGCTGAATATTTTAGCTACACCTTCAATGCCAATCTATGTAGGCCATCAAAATTTTGGAAAGTTATCCACTCCCTTCTCCCCCATCGACAAATCCCACCCCCCTACTGTTCTCAAATGGTACTCTTCTCTCAGACCCACCCGCGGTTGCCTCAGAGTTCAACTCATACTTCACCACATGCGCTTCTACTCTCCTAGCCTCCCTTCCTTCCAGCTGTACCCCACCCACCCACCCACCTTGCTGAGGCTACCAAACCCCCGGACTGAAAACCTTCTATTTCAGGAACATCTCTCCTGTGGAAGCTCTAGATGCCCTACTCACCCTTAACCCCTCCAAGGGAAAGCCTCCTGATGGAATGGACACCAAACTCCTCTACCTATCTGCCCCGGCCATTGCATCTCCACTAGCCACCCTGCTCAACTTATCATTTGCCTCTGAAACAGTTCCTATGAAGTGGAAGCATGCCACAGTCCTACTACTTCCTAAAGGAGGGGACCCCACCACTGCGGCCAGTTACCGCCCCATCTCCCTTCTCCCCATCCTCGCAAAACTTCAGGAACACCTCGTGCTCTCACAACTCTCCAACTTCCTCTCAGATTCCAACTTCTTCACTCCATTCCAGCCTGGATTTAGGAAGAACCAATCTACCACCACTTCCCTCCTAAGACTCTCTGACACCATCCTTTCGGGGATCGACAAAGTTCTTATTCATCAGCCATCTTTGTCGACTTAGCCAAAGCTTTTGACACTGTCTCCCACTCCCTGTTGCTAACCTGCCTCTCTGAAGCTGGTTTATCCACGACTGCCACCAAGTGGTTCAGAGCCTACCTTCAAGGCCGAACCCAGTCTGTAAGAATTGCTGATTCCACCTCATCTCCACTCCCAATAGACACTGGTGTTCCCCTGGGCTCAGTATTCAGCCCCATTCTCTTTTCCATCCTGCTAAATGACCTGCCACAAACTTATTCATATACCTCTATTAACATGTATGCAGATGACACAGTCCTTTTTACTGTTGGCCGGTCCCCCAAGGAGGTTGCTACCAGTCTACAGGCTGATTTCAATAAAGTTCAGCTCTGGTTTAGCTCCCACCAACTCTCTCTTAATGCCAAGAAGACAGTCTCCATGACCTTCGGCACTAGGCAGAGACTATCTAGGCTTACCGCACCCCTGAACTTCCACACCCTTGACAGGATAGTCCTTGAGGACATGTCTACTTTTAGGTACCTAGGTGTCTGGCTTGACCGACACCTATCCTTCTCTGCCCATGTGGACACAATCCTGAAAAAACAGTGCCCAAAGCTAGGCGCTCTCTACAGGAACTGCAGTAGCCTCCCACTACCTGTGAGGTGTGAAATTGTGCTGAATATGATATTCCCTACCTTTGACTACTGTGATGTAGTGTACAGTGCTGCCCCCAAGACTAGCCTATCCAGACTGGATCCCCTCTTCAATGCTTTCGGTCATTTTGCCCTCGATGCCCCCCGCGCATCCACCACTGCAAGCTTTACCATTTGCTGGCCTTCCCCTCCCTTGACAGCCGGCGCCTACTCCACTGTGCTTAATTTGCTTCTAACCTCTGACTTGGGCCCTCTCCACCCTACCTCGTCTCCTCTCTATCATCTCCACCAACCCCCTCTCATGCCCTTAGGTCCACGGACTCCCAGCTGTTGGTAATCCCTCATCGCCATACCACTTCAGGCCAATCAGCCTTCTCCTACCATCTCCTGAAGCTCTGGAATGACCTGCTGGTCCAAATCCGTCACTCCCCCTCTAGGCACTCCCTATCCTCTGCCCTGACAAACTTCTAAGCGGCAAATTGTTCATGTATCTGACCTCCTCCTCCCCCTCCACTTGCCCTTACCACCCCATAGCCCCCTCCTATATCCCAAGCGGCCTGACTAGCAGCTATAGCTGTGGCTTGAATGCTGACATATATCTACCAACTATTGCACTTACCCTCTACTGCACTTCTAGCCTTGTCTGTCTGCCTAGTCTCTTTGTCTAACATATTCCCTTAGATTAGTGACTGTCAATATTGTATTGTGTAACATAATCCAGGTCGTAACCTAATTCTATGTCCTACCATAGCTGACAGCATAGCATTGTGTAAATCTAATCCATGTTGTTTCAATTTTGATATAGCCTCCCCTCGAATGTAACCTATTTTACCCTTATGTTGTTGTAAATCCTTTGTACAATATAACTCTCACTCCATGTACCAATGGGTAACTCAAATCCCACATGCAATGTATGCAATGTTACTCCTACTTCTTGTTCCAATGTGTAACCAAATTACATGTATCAATGTTTTTATCTGCTCCCCTTTGTAACCCCCCCCACCCCAGGTCACACTGTGAGATAAGCATCTTTTTGCTCAGTGTGCCTTTCCTGGTGAAACATTTCAATAAATAAACAGAACAGTTTTGGGAGGAGACTTAATGTATTTGTTCGACCAGAAGCAAAGGATTGGGAAGTGGTCGCTTAAACTGTTGGACAGAACTACTGTTTTCGTGATGTGATCCAGGCGGTTTGAGAGAACCCAGTCCAGAAGGGTGGTAGTACCTGTTCTGTAGTTCATCCTTGTGGGTGACTGGACCATTTGTGAGAAGTTAACGGCAGTTGCTTTGCCAAAAAAAAAAAAATTTAAAGACCAATAGTACATAAATAGTCTAATAGACAGGCAACTATCAACTGCAAGGCTATAATTCCATCCAGAGGCTTAAGTGAGAGATTATAACCACAATAATTAAGCTCAGGTGGTTTCTTGAGGTCACCAGAACCTCAAAATGGAATTGTAGGTGAGAAAAAAACTATGTTTGTAAACTTACTATCTATTTGTAATGTATGGATCCAGGTA
Organism: Neoceratodus forsteri; assembly: GCA_016271365.2. Taxonomy (NCBI): domain Eukaryota; kingdom Metazoa; phylum Chordata; order Ceratodontiformes; family Ceratodontidae; genus Neoceratodus; species Neoceratodus forsteri. The sequence goes on from CM057458.1 coordinate 941,539,226, forward strand.
GTTTTGATATAAAGGGCCAGTGTTTACTGTAAGAAGAAGAAGAATCTACATTTATATAGTGCTTTTCATATGCAGTGTATCCCTAAGCTCCAGTAAAAGTACAAGCCAACTTCTGCTGTACATAATGACTTTCTGGAATGTTCATGCTCATAATACCATCAATGTGCCATCAAATCCATTGTATTATCAGATCATGACATCATATCAGTGGTATTATGGGGTTTGGATGTTATTGTTTCCCTTTGGGAAATGTGACCATCCGTGTATTACAGTATAGTAGTGCAACAGAACAATAGAAATAACATACTATATAATATTATGGTAGTGTAAAAAAGAACTAAAACATAAATAACAACAGAAATAAGTTGATCAGTTACAGAGTCTTGCCCAAAGAAACTGCATAGGAAGGATGAGATCTGGAAACATAAGTAAGGGAGAACAGAAAAGGTTTGAGACTGGATTCAAAAAGCGAGGGGGATTCAATGAGACAGAGGGACAAAAAGACTGTTGCAGACCTTAGATATTACAAAGATAAAGGTAGGATGAGACAGAGAGAAGCCAGGATTTACAGCAGCAGAGGGAAGGGAAAAGAAAGCAATTGGAGATAGGTTCAGAGAGGTAGGCAGTGATAATGCCATTGAAAATTTAAATGAGCAGGGCAATCATATTGACTTGAATTCTACAGATAATGGGGAGCTAGTAGAGATTTTGGAGAATGGGATAATTTGATCTTAGTAGAGGTGGGCAAAAGTTGTGAATTACGCTTTTGCGGAACTTTCACAAAAATATGGAAATTTCATGGAATTTTCCAAACTTCCGCCATTGGCAAGATTGTGATCTTCTAAATGTGTATGACAGATTTTCATACTGTTCTGCTGAATTGTTTTGGCTGAACTGCGGAGTAATGCACATGAACTGCAGAATAACAGTTCTGAGGATTTTTTTTCTGCAGTTTAATGAATAATTCCTCAGTATATATATTATTCTGCAGTTCAGTAATCAGTTCTGCTGAATGTTTTCTCCACAGTATAATACAATAATCTGCAATTTATACATTTTGTCCTCCTTTCTAAGTCAGAATTTCCACAAAATACGCTAATTTGATTTCCGCACTTTCGCAGTAACGAAAATCCAACTTTTGTGGAAATTCTGCTGGCAGAAGTTTTTTTCACACACCACTAGATTTTAGGATTGTAGGAAATGATAGATAAAAAATTTCCAAACCCCTATAATGTTCTTTCCTGCTATTCAGGCAGCTACAGCTTTCGACATTAAGATAAATAGGTGTAACCACTGCTTAATGGAAAGTGGTGTAAGTAATTCTGGGAATTAAGCACAATGGAGAAGAAAAGTAACAGTGGTCAAAACCATTGAGAATCTGAGGCCAAGCAAGAGATCCATCTGTTCCTCACAGGCATACTAATTCAGGTTTGGTGTATGCTCTTCTTTCCTTCCCCAGTGAATTACATGCAGCACCAGGGAATGCTTTTCTTCATGTGAATCTGGTCTAACAGGAATGTAAAAGATTCAGTACTCCTCCTTCCATCACTTCCTATGAGACCCTTTTATGTAGGTTTGCCAGTCTCCTGCTTCTTAGTATGTATGACAAGGTGCGTAGTGGCATTCTGGATGTACTGGAGTTTGGAGAGTTGGGATTTGGGTTGACTATAGAGAAAGGGCATCTTGATACAAATGTGTGAGCATTGCAATGATCTTAGCAGAAGGGACAAATGAGTGGTAGGCACTGGTAATGATATGAAGATAGTGATATGTGACTTTTAGTAAATGTTAGTACATTGCAGATACAAGAGGAGGTGAGCTTAGGGATGAGACTGATACTTAGGTTATGAACAGAGCAGGCTCATATGGGGTCAGAATCTTAAAAAGAGATAAAAGAGAAAATGTCATGAATAAGTACACTCCTCTTTAGCACGAAAATGAGAATAGTTCACCTGGACAAGACATGCAGACATGATAAGAGAGACATCTGTGGAAGAGTATATACTGTATATTTGTACAATATGTGTGGACACAAATTCAGTGTCATAAAGAATGTTATCTCCACAGATGTGTGATAAATTTGGAACTGGAATTTATCACACATATGTTGGATAAATACTACCAGTTGGTCAGCCCCCCCCCCAAAAAAAAGATATACACACCAGCCTATTGTTTAAATAGGACATGCAATGGGGACCTGTGTGAAACATTATTTACCTAAACATCAGCAGTTTGACCTCAGGCACATCACTCATGGCTTATGTATAGATAAATGATGAATCACTATATCACACATGCCCCAACTGCATAGCCTCTCCCTCTCGCTCGCTCTTTCTCTCTCTCTCTATATATATATATATATATGCACATATACAGTATATATGTGTGTGTGTACATATAAATATATATATATATATATACACATACGTACATATATATATATATATATATATATAGAGAGAGAGAGAGAGAGAGGGAGGCAGGCTATGCAGTTGAGGCCTGTGTGTGTGATACTTCATTTATCTACACATAAGCCATGAGTGATGTGCCTGAGGTCAAACATGCGTAGGTAAATAATGTTCACACTGGTCTCCATTGCATGTCTTGTTATATATATATATATCTATATATATATATATATAGCTATATAAAATGGATAACCCACTCTAAGGTGTGCAGTCGTGCTCTGATATACCCACACCTTGGTGTGCGTTGTTATGCACAAGGCCTCAGGCCGAGTGCATCAACCCCCAAGGTGTGTGTATATCGGAGTGCGACTGAACACCCTAGAGTGGGTTATTTATCTTATAAAATGGCAAAACTGTTTTGGAGGGGGGTGAACGTGCAGGTGTGTGGTTATGCTCCGATATACGCACGGTCATGTGATGTGTTTTAACCAACCAGCAGAGAGAATATTTTTCTACCCAGTATATATATATATACACACATACATATACATATAAGGGATATACAGTGGTGATCTGTCAGATAAATTATTTATCTACACAAGTGCTGTTTGACCTCGGGTAACCTCACGAGTGGCATAAGCCACGAGTGAGGTATCCGAGGTCAAACAGCACAAGTGTAGATAAATCATTTATCTTAAAGCTCAACATTGTATATTTCATTTATGCAATATGGATGCTTTTTATCAGTGCAGAAACATTTGGTTTTGACTGTTTTTGTTTTTTAATGATAATTTCTGTGAGCTTCGGTTAACTTTCCTAGCGTAGTGGTTGCTATTAAATGAAACACCACTCATTTTGTAGCAAACATCTTGCTGAACAAATGTCATGCTCACAGTACCATGCTACCTTTTTCATTTTAAAGTTATTCATGTTTGTTTGTCAAAAATGTGAAAAAAAAATTTAATTTTATGCAATATTTTTGCTAATTATAAAAAAAACTAAAAGGTATCTATAAATGAAACACCACTCATTTTGTAGATATTTTTGTGCTGAACATTTTTTGTGCTCACAATACCATGCTTTCATTTTTCAATTTAAAAGTTATTCACAATTGTTTGTCAAAAAAAGTGATCAAAAAATTACATTTTCTTCTGTTTTTTTGCTAATTATAAAAAATCTGTAAGGTATCAATAAATGAAACACAACTCATTTTGTAGATAATTTTGTGCTGAACAATTTTCGTGTTCACAGTACCATGCTATCTTTTTTCATTTTAAAGTTATTTGCATTTGAATATGGTTAGTGTGGATAAATGAGCAACTGTGTGAATAAATGAACAACTGTGTGGATACATTTAATTTATTCATACGGTTGCTCAGATAAACAGATTTCTCACACTCCATTTATGTCCACCCCTATTGCATATATTATATAGGCCCAGATATTCAAAAGGGTTGCGCCATGCGCAACCCAAGTCCTACATTGCGCCATTCTGCGATATTCAGCAGGAGGCAGTTGCGCCACTGAAAACAGGTTGAGCAACAGTGCAATGCAAATGAATGCATGCTCAACAGGAGGGGGAGGAACCATGCATAAACTGCACAACCCGATATTCAGTTGGGTTGTGCAGAGTTGTGCAGGCGCAAGCCCCAGCCTGCGCCTGCACAACTTTGAGCCAAAAAAAAAAGGATCAAGTTGAGGGCCACCCACAGGTGAGCTGCTGTATTGCAGGGTGCAACACAGCAGCTGCCACCCATGGCTGGCCCCCAACTCAGTCCCTGTGCCCCACCAGCCGATGCGGGCAGAACATGAAAGAACCCCCAAACATCTCTAATGCCCGATCGCGGGCAGAATGTATCTTAACAACCCCCAGTGCCCGATTGCGGGCAGAATGTATATTGACAACCCCTGCCCAAACATCTCCAATGCCCAATCGCAGGGCAGTATGTATACTGACAACCCCCAAACATCTCCCAATGCCCGATCACGGGCAGAATGTCCATTGACAACCCCCAAACATCTCCCTGGTGTCTAGTGTCCCTCATCATTCACAAATCTGGACTGTCATATGCGGTATGGGCTGCACGCCCATTGGCTCTAGCTCTGCACCAATGGGTGTGCAGCCCTACCGACAGTCAGTCGGCGGGCGCGGGTGGCAGGTGGGTGGATGCTGCCACCCGCAGGCTGCCTGGGGAGAGCGGGGTGGTGGGGCTTGTGGGTGGGTGGGTGGGGGACACTAGACACCAGGGAGATGTTTGGGGGTTGTCAATGGACATTCTGCCCGCGATCGGGCATTATGGTCCACTGGACCACCAGGGAGATATTCGGGTTGGGGGTCTTTTACATTCTGCCCGCGATCGGGCACTGGGGGTTGTTTCACGTTCTGCCCGTGATCGGGCATTGGGAAGATGTTTGGGCGGGGGAGTTGTCATGATCACGTTCTGCCCGCGATCGGGCATTGGGAGATGTTTGGGCGGGGGTTGTTTTCACGTTCTGCCCACGATCGGGCTGCAGGGTGCGTCGGTCCCCGACGGCTGCTGCCTGGCAGGGCGACCAGGCGCAAGTCCTCGGGGATCGGTGCACCTACATGCTAATGGCATGCAAATGGGGCCATAATCAGATGCAAATGGCCCTCCCTGCACCTTGCATGAATTATGGTGCCATTTGCATGTCACCTTTTGAATATCGGAAATTTGCACATGGCGCAATGGTACTTGCGCCACCACAAGTTGAATGCTCAACTCTGACAACTTGCGGTGGCACAAGTTCCACTGCACCATGCACAGTGGCTGTGGCTGGGGGGTGATATTCAAAGGAGTTGCTCAATAGCGCAACTCCTTTGAATATCGCCCCGGCCACACCCCTGCACAACTATTTTGAGCAGCGCAAGGGCTTGCGCCTCAGAATGGCGCAGTTTGAATATCCGGGCCATAGTATATATATATATAGACACACACACACACACACACACACACACACACACACACACACTGTAGTTGAGTAAGCACTTCTAAGTTAAACTCAAATCTTTACACCTTAATAACTTTACTCTCTTTCAACTGATTCACATTAAATTTAGAAAGCCCAATTTTTGTACTAGAATCTCTTGATCCTGTAAATTTCATGTAGATCAGTTCAGGGGAGGCAAAATTACAGAGGTGCACAAAAATGCAAAAGTCTCCATTTTTGAAAATTTTAAGACATTTTTTTGCCACACACTAACTAAAAAAATAGGAGCTTTGAAACCAATAACTTTCAGGTTTGACAGAGGTTGGTCCAAGGTGCATGTTTTTGTGGTTTTATGACCCACTGTTAAGCAGTTTTTAAAACATTTAATAAAAATGTCCATTTCAGAGCATGCGAAGTTCAGAAATCAATGTTCTATTTATAACTGTATTTTTGCGAAAGCTGCAGGTTTGTACTATATGACACAGCTGTCTTTAATATAAGACAGTTGTTTATACAGTGCAACCCCCGCTGCTGTCACCACTTGTAGGCCAGGAGCTACTGTCATCGTAGCCCTGCCTGACTGTGCCTTCAGCTGTAATCTGCACACCTGTGGTCCCAATCTCCGTTGGCAGTGTGTGTGTGCATGTATGTATTTATGTATTTATTTATTAATTGATTGATTTATTAGTAGAATCCGACACTGGGATGCCCACCCCTGATGTCAGATGCCCCCACAGGCCCTAGTTTCATGTAATTACATACACACACACACACACAGAGCTGTGTGGGACACTATAGAGCCCACCCCCAGTGTCCTGATAGATTGATTTTATATGTATAGATGCAAAAACGAAAAACGTCCCCAATGCCTTTTTTAAAATTAAAAGCTGAAAGAAAGAAAACAGTCCCTCGTCATCGCTGCCCACTCCCAACCCCATCCCGATCCTCCCACTGAGAACCCACCTCCCCCCACACCCCCCAACAGCCTCTTACCCTATACTTACCTCCGAGGTGGTCCAGTGTAATCTTCTGTGGACCAGGACACATCTGCATTCTTCAAAGCCAACCCCCAAACTGAGGAATAAAACTGCTGTGTAACATATTTGGCACAGGAGCTGGTTGTACTACACGACACAGCTGTTGTTTAGTAAAAGGACAGCTGTGTCATATAGTGCAAACTATACAACACAGCTGTCCTTTACTAAAGGACAGTTATGTCCTACAGTGCAACTAGCTCCTATGATGACTACAGTAAAGGGCACTAAGGACATAGCTGCCCCACACCCCCAATTTCATTTGCCAGGGGCACATTTTTTTTTGTAATTTCTTTTTCTCCCCTCCTCAGCCTGCATCATCACCCAACCTAACCCACCATTCCTACAAATCCTGGAGGACCCCCCCATGGAGCCATGATTTACCTCCCAGATGGGGACTAAGTGGGAGGAAGACCCCCAGGCTCAGGTCTCCTCCATGACCATACCTCTTGTCTTTGTCGGGATCCATCCCTGGGTTGCCGGGCCAATGTGCAGACTCCATTGGTCTGACCTCCTTGTTGGTGTCATGCTGGGCTGGGTGTTTTTCCTTGTACCACCCCCAGAGACATGATGTGCACTGATGCCATGGCAAAGCCAGCATCTGTCATGCTCCACCTTCTACTCATGGCTCAAGCATGCCAGTTCTTCAGCCACTGCTAGAGGCCAGTTGTGCAATGAGCCAGGGTCCCCCCCCAACCCCAGAGGAGACAAGGAGTCCTTGGATGCTTTATCCTCCTCCCCCGCTGGCTCCCCAACAACCCAAGCCCATTCCCGAACTCAGGTCACTGGTGTCATGAGAGGTAGCGCTACCGCTACGACGGCGGGCCAGCTAAGGAGCACATTTTTGTTTGCGATCTCCAAGCTCAACATAGGTTCCAGGTAGGAAGCCTGAATGAAGGCCATCCTCATTGCATGTACATACCTTTCAGGTCAGGATGCCCAGACTTCTTGTGCAATCTCCCTGTCTTGAGTTTGTTTTCAGATGGTGTGCTGTTTTTACTGACTAGAAGGGGTAATACTGAATCTGCAGAGTTTAAAAACTTTATGACTCATTTGATCCCTGAGAAATGTTTAATGAGTTGGCTAGACAATTAACTTTCATTCCTGGAGGGACCCAATCCTATATTGCACAGTGAAACTGGCACATTTTATTACTGTTCACAGGTAGGTGAAATGCCTACTTAAATTAATGTTTGGTGGTGGGGGTTGGGTGGAATATTGTTACAGTTGCAGAGAACAGGCGGAAAGTTGGGAGAGCAAGCAAAACATTTTTTTTTAATTAATATTAATAAACAACTGATCACTGGGCAACAAGAATCCAGGCAGCAGAGACCGATGAGCACAACTCTAGCACACAAAAAAAGATGTGAGACTGACCTTTCCTGGAGGGACCCGATCCTATGTAAGAACTATACGACACTAACAAATCATGACAGGATGGAGCGGTACCTGAGGACTGGAGGAGGACAGATGTGATTCCTCTTCACAAAAGTGGAAGCAAGGCAGAAGCAGGAAATTACAGACTGTAAGTTTGACCTCAGTGGTAGGGAAAATGATGGAATCACTTCTGAAAGAAAGAATTGTTGAGTACCTAGAGGCCAGCAGGGCGCAGGACCCAAAGCAGCATGGATTTACAGCAGGAAGGTCATGTCAGATGAATCTAATTGATTTCTTTGACTGGGTGACCAAAGTAATAGACCAGGGAGGAGCTGTGGATATGGCCTACCTAGACTTTAGCAAGGCATTTGACACAGTCCCGCACAAAAGATTAATAATCAAGTTAGCCAGCTTGGGAGTGGGTCCCAGGGTGGTAGCCTGGGTAGCAAACTGACTGCACAACAGGACACAGAAGGTAATAGTGAATGGAACACATTCTGAAGAAAGGGGGGTTACTAGTGGAGTACCTCAGGGCTCAGTACTGGGTCCAGTCCTCTTAACATTTTATAGGTGACATTGAAGAGGGTCTGAGGGAAAGGTATGCCTCTTGCAGATGACACAAAGATCTGTAACAGAGTTGATACACAAGAGGGGTAGAAAAGATGAGAAGGGACTTGGCAAGATTGGAGGAATGGTCAGACATATGGCAACTTAGATTCAATGCAAAGAAGTGCAAAGTAATGCACCTGCGAAACAAAAACCCAGGAGAAGAGTACACAATAGCAGAGGAGGTACTAACAACAACAAAAATGGAAAGGGACCTGGGGGTAGTCATATCAGATGACCTAAAGGTGGGTACGCAATGTGAAAAGTCGGTAAGGAGAGCCAGGGGGATACTGGGATGCATAGGAAGGGGCATCACAAGTAGAAAAAGGGAAGTGGTTATCCCTCTATACAGACAGTTGGTGAGACCCCATCTGGAGTACCGTGTGCAGTTTTGGAGACCTCATCTATGCAAGGACATAGACAGGATGGAAGAAGTCCAGAGGAGGGCAACTAAAATGGTGCAGGGTCTGCAGCAGAAACCATATGAAGAGAGACTGAGAGAGCTTAATATGTATACTCTTGATGAAAGGAGGGACAGGGGGCCATGATAGAAACGTCAAGTACCTCAAGGAATCAACAAAGTCCAGGAGGGTAGCATCTTTCAGAAAAAGAGATGTGTAAGAACAAGGGGACACAATTTAAAGATAGAGGGGGGACGGCTCAGGGGTACTGTGAGGAAATTTTTTTCACGGAGAGAGTGGTGGATACATGGAACAGCCTTCCTGAGGAGGTCGTTGGGTCTAAAACAGTGGGGGAATTCAAACATGCATGGGACAGACACAAGGCAATTATAGTGGGGGGTTGCAGGAAGTAGGCTGTTGGTTAACTAGAATCTGCAGCTTATCCAGTAGGTAGGGAAATGGGCAGACTGGGTGGGCCAAGTGGTCCTTATCTGCCGTCAAAGTCTATGTTTCTATGTTTCTATCTGTCTTTTATTAAAGACAGCTGTGTTGCATAGTGCAAGTCTATATGACACAGCTGTCTTTAATAAATGACAGCTGTGTCATATAGTGTAAGTACTATACGACACAGCTGCCTTTAATAAATGACAACTGTGTCATATAGTACTTGCACTGTACAGCACAGCTGTTTATCAAAGATAGCTGTGCTGTATAGTGCAGGCTGGTGTTGTTGTTCATACAGTAGATCAGGGATGGGGCTACTGTCATTGTAGTCCCACCAGTCTGACTGTGGTTTAAAAAAACTGTTCTCTGCACACTGGGGGGCCCCCATTCCCTGGTGGAAGTGTATTTATATATTTTATTTATTTGTTTATTTATTAATGTATTATTGTTTTGTATTTTTCTCTGACACCAGGATGTCCACCCCCGGTGTCAGATGCTTGCCCCCTTTGTAGCCCTTTCATTTCTGACAGAGCCGACATCGGGGTGGCCAATCCCCATGTTGGCATTTACCCCCCTAGCAGTGTGGGACACTGGGAAGCCCACCAACCAGTGTCCCGAAATACTTCCATTTATTATAGTTTGCCCTGCAAAGAAAAAAATGTCCTGTGACATCTTTTTCTTTGCTTGTTTTAACCTGAAAAAAAGAAAACTGTGCCTTGTTATCACTGCCATTTACCTACCCCCACCCCACCCTCTCACTGAGTACCCACCACCCCACACCCCCCTTACCTTATACCTACCTCCGGAGGTCAGCCAATGCCAATGCCATCTTCTGTAGACCAGGACACATCGGCAGTCTTCAAAGCCAAACCACAAACTGAGGATGCAAGGTAAGTGCCATATAATGTATTTCAGTGGCATTTTCAACTTATATTTGCATTTTTTCAAATTTTCTTCACTAAATTTTCAACATGGCCTTTTTGGGACCCCACCTCATGAACATCGTCACTGTCATTTTGTTAATCAGACCCAAAAGTTGATTTCGCAGTGGCTGCGCGGAATCACATTTCAGGAATAACTAACAAAATTACAATGCCAGTGTTCATGAGGTGGGGTCCCCAAAAGCTCGTGTTGAAAATTTGGTAGAAAAATTCCAATAAATGACCGAATTACAAGCGTGCATTGCACATTTTCTGTGCAGGCACATAACTTTGGTAATTTACAATATTTTGACTCCAGATTTTCAACATACCCATTTTTTCACACCACCTCGTAAACAGCACAGCTGTCATTTCTCACATCCTGTCCATAATGTGTTTTCACACCTGTGGCACAGAATGGTGTAGTCACCATGCAGAATCACCTTTCGGGACTGATTTGTTCATGACATGGGGTCCCAAAAAGCCCATGTTGAAAATTTGGTGAAAATAATCCTAAGAGTGGCCATGTTACAAGCGTGAGTTGCACTGTTTCTATGCAGGCACATAACCCTGGCAATTTACAATATTTTGACTCCAGATTTTCAACATACCCATTTTTTCGCACCACCTCATGAACAGTACAGTTGTCTGTTTTCACATTCTGTCCTAAATGTGTTTCTCACTTGTGGTGCGGAATGGTGTTTCAGCATGGATTTGAAATTTTTCACCTGTGGAGTTTATGAGGTGGGATAATAAAAAGAATATGTTGCAAGTATGTGGTCAAAATATTAAAAAACAAAGAATTTATTAAGTAACATTGTTTGCAGGGATGTTTGTTGCACCTCTGGGGAACACGCTGCCTTATGGTGCCAGTGAGCTGAGTTAAGCTGAGAATTCAGTGAGCCAATTTACTGGGACAAGGCTGATGGGGAAGGTGCTGCAGCATGCAGCACCAGTCATGGCCTGGGGAGGGAAGGAGCAGTGTTTGGTGCAGACACCACACCCTGTGGTGGGTAAGGAAACCCTTATCCACAAGGTATCAAGATGTGTGCGCCGGAGTCTGCTGGGCCCATGCACTGCATCATGACTGTCTCCAATATCGTATTTAGCTCATTTCACAAAATGAGATTACAGTTCCATTATCACAAAAAGGGAAATTAGTTTCAAAAAGCTACATTAATGCAGGGATTAGGGTTGTAAAATGCAAAGCACACAAAGACAGGAAATGAATAAACATTAGGTTTTTGGGTCTCCGGAGTACTGGCAAATCAGTGGTGGGGTCTTACTTGGGGCTGTCAACCCTAATGCCCACACCTCAGCCCATAGCATCTTGTCTGAAACATAAACTACAGCAACAACCTAGTGCCTCATAGTGATACAGTATGGCCAATATAAACTGTTAGAGATTTCTTCATGCAGCTCTCTATGGGCCCTGTGTGAAGATGTGAAGATATAACATTTGACCTCATCTAATCCAGGGTAGGGGTGGGCATTAGGGTTGACAAACAAAATTAAGACCCCACCACTGATTCGCCAATACTCCAGAGACCCAGCTCCCTAATGTTTTTTCATCTCCCATCTTTGTGCGCTTTGCATTTTACAATCCTAATCTCAGCATTAACGTAATTTTTATATATATATATATATATATATATATATATATATATGTATTTATTTCTGTGCAAAAACTTAATTAATGGACCATTAGGGTTCCAGTGTCAAAAGTAGGAAATTGCATCTTAGGGTTCCCAACCCAAAGACCCCACCCCATTCTGCATGCAGGAACGGGTGAGGTGTGCCTTGGGGTTGTGAACCTTAATGCTCACCCCACTCCAAGAGTAAGTAAGCTAAGATGAGTACAGAATAAGAGAATTTGGTGAGCATTAGGGTTCACAACCTCAAGGCACACTCCTCACACCTGTTCCTGCATGCGGGATGTGGGTGGGGTGTTAGGGTTGGAAACCGAGGGTGGGGGTGGAGTCTTTGGGTTGGGAACCCTAAGATGTCATTTCCTTACTGTACTTCTGACACTGAGACCCTAATGGTCCATTAATGAAGTTTTTTGCTAAGAATTCTCCTACTTTTTTAGAAAGTATATTCATAAGGAACCCTAATGGTGCAGTAACACAGTTATTTTGCAGAGAATTTCGTTACTTTTTGAGAAAATATAATCAAAGGCTTACTTGCTTGTGGGATCACAGGGCCACCCCTCCATAATTTTTTTGAGAGATTATAATTGTATCCTTATTTCTTTGTGCTCTCATCACTTCATACTCCTCTTCATATTTGAGTATGGGGACATAGGGCCCTTTTGGCCTTGCACTGCTATCCATGCATCAGTGCCTAGTAGTATCCCTATTTCTCTTTGCCATCCATGCATTACTCCTTAATAGTATCCACATTTGTGTGTGGGAGTGCAGGGCCCTCTGGGCCCTGTGCTTCCATCCATACATCAGTCCTTAGTAGTATTCATACCCGTAGTCACAAATGTCTTTGTAACATTAACCTGAACAACTATCTCCTACCCTAACTCCGCACCAAGTAATATTTAATGAAGGGCACACATGACAGAAAGTATACCTCAGCACCCTGAATAATGTCAGATATATGCCCCCCATTAACTCCAACAGACACATAACCAAACCCTAACCTAACTTCAGAACATGTAATATATAATGAGGGGCACACATGACAGAAGGTGTACCTCAGTATCCTGAACAATATCAGATATGTGCCCCCCCCTTAACTCCAACAGACAAATAACCTAACCTGCACCCAAACCCGAACCCTAATGCTAATTCTGGAACAAGTAACATTTAATTGGGGGCACACATGACAGAAAGTGTACCTTGGCACCCTGAATAATTCGAGTTTCCCACGACAGCTCACCATGTCCCGAGGGAGGGGGGTGTACAGCCTGGTGTTTGCCAACCTCTGGCAGAGGCCAGAGCATGACAACACATTGGATCCCACTGTGTGGGGAGTGCAATGGACATTGGCTCTTGCCTGGACGTGGTGCTCCCAAGGAAAATTGGAAAATGGCTCCCTGGCTGACCAGATGATTGTTGCCGGTCCCCCGCTGCCATGAAGCCCTGGATGGTTGGATCAACCCAGCAGCACCTGAGCCAAGTAAGTAGCACAGGCCGGCCCCACCAGCTCCTTCCCCCTCGGAGGGGGGGGAGCAGTATAATGAAGAGATATATCAGGTTACCCAAGGGACTGTCATGTGGGGTGGTGGTTGGTGGTGGGGGTGGAGTGCTGGGAGGGGTACTAGGTGCCCCAAGGAGTAGCCAGCCAGGGAGTGAGGGAGGAACAAAAAAAAACTCTGGAACAAGTTATATTTAATGGGGGGTACACACAGCAGAAGGTTACCTCAGCACCCTGAACAATATCAGATATGTAACTGCCATTATCTCCAACAGATACATAGCCTAACCCTAACCTGAACCCATGCAAATGCAAAAAGTCCTACAGAATAACATTAGAACTTTCACAGGACATAGATTGCTCAATACTTGGAGTCATCTGTAACACTATATATGAAATGAAAGATCTCACTGAGTACTACAACATTAACTCATCATACCATAGACAGTCATCACAGGTTACCCACAGCACCCCAATATTTCCACCACAATTAAACATGGAGCCAAATGCAGAATTCACAGTTGATCTTCTCCAAAATTTACACACATGTGTAACTCCTCTTGGACTATAAGGTCACCATGTTTCAGACAGCTCCCTTGCAAATTGATGGAGATATGCCCTAAACCCCCCAAACAGATTTTTACCCATGATTCCTAAATCACTGGGAGTTAAGTGTAAACCTAAATTTATGTTACTCTTTGGGCTGAGCCCTATAGACTAGAAGGGTCAAAGCTCCCCTCCTATCCTTTCCTAAATGTACACATTTCCCTTAACTATAACAATAACCCTAACCCTAATCATAATTCCTAAACTACAGGGAGTTAAGTATCAGTCAACATATATGTTACTCTGTGCATCAAGCTGCACAAAGTGGAAGGGGGCAAGTCACCCTCCTAAGCTTTCCTGAATGTACACATTTCCCTTAACCCTCCATAATTTTTTAAGACATTGTAATTGTATCCTTATTTCCCTGTGGGAGCACATGTACTCTGCCCCTGGATTTCAGTGCATGATTTTGAACTTCTTCAATTGAAAATTAGTTGCCACACTCTTGACCACTTCCCAAGCTTTCTTAGATCCCTATTAATGTTTTTTATCCCCTTGGAGTGTCTACCCTGTTGCTGATCTTAGTGTCATCTGAAAAAAGGTATACATTCCCTTCTAACCCCTCTGCAATGTTGCTAATAAAGATATTAAAGAGGACTGGTCCCAGTACTGATCCTTGTGGCATCCCGCTGGTCACCCTCCCTTCCTCGGAGTGAACTCCATTTACCACCACACTCTGTCGCCTATCCCCCCAACCAATTTCTCACACAGTTTACTGCCTTAGGACCCACTCCCAGGCTGCCCAGCTTGTTTATGAGTCTCCTATGTGGAACAGTGTCGGAGGCCTTACTCAAATCTAGGTAGGCCACATCCACCACTGCACTCTGTTCTAGTTCCCTGGTCATGCAGTCAAAGAAATCTATCAGATTTGTTTGACATGACCTCCCTCAGTGAATCTGAGCTGCCTCAGATCCTGTAAGCCACTGGATTCAAGATTCAAGATATTCAGAACCCAGTCGGTAAAATGCTGAATGTCCCTTTCAGACTTCAAGCCTGTTACAGTGGGGGTCCTCCAAGGATCAATCCTTGGTCCCCTGCTGTACAATCTCTTTGTCAATGACCTCCTGAAGGCTTGCAACTCCACAAAACTGCTCCTATACACTGATGATGCAGTCATCACTGCAACACAGAGTAACCCAGTCTTTATCCAGCACAACCTCCAAACCAACTTCACTACTATCTGTGACTGGTTCTCTAACAACCTCATAGTCCTAAATATGAAAAAAAAAAAAAAAATCCATGCTTTTCTACACCCGATGTAAAACCCCTACCCCCCACCCCAGTCATTACCTCTACCTCTGGTACTCTTACTGAACAAGTAGCCACCTTCATATATCTAGGAATAATCCTTGACTTGGGCTTAACCTATTCAGATAATGTGGATGCACTAACTAAAGCAGTCGACTACAGACTTGACCTACTCTATAGGCACAAGAATGCCTTCATCCCTGAAATTAAGCAACACATTGTCAGGTGCTACATCCTCAGTCTCATAGACTATGGCCTTGTGATCTATGGGGCTACCTGTAGCAGAGTGCTCAACAGTGTCCAATGAATAAGGCCTGTTGCTTTAGCACTCAACCAAAGATGAGACTCCCATAAGTGCACCCCTGTACAACAAACTAAGGTGGCTTAACCTTGATTCCTGTCTACATCATACTACCCTCATTACTGGTAAGAAAGTATTGCTTGGACTACTGTCCCCATGGGTTCTCTCCTTACTGAGCCTGGTTGCCTCCAAGTACCCAACTAGAGGTGTCAAGCACAACTCCATGGTACTCTCACATAGGAAAACCTCCCCGGGTCAGGAATCTTTTCTTTCAGTTTCGGGTAATTCCATGAAATGGGGGTACCGATGTGCCAAATACTTTATACATTGATTTAAAAAAAATAACAACAGCCACTGCAGTCATGATAAGTGAATTTAAAAGGTAGCCACAAGTACAGATGCATTTTGTAGTTTGAGAAACCTAGATGCACCCATTTTATTTTTCTTCAATGTCCAGCTCCAAAATGTCATAGATTTTTCCTAGCAAAATGTGACATTCAAAACCAAAGTACATTCCACTGCTTCTAAGCAGACTTTATTTTAGTTGCACTTCAGTAAAGTTATGTTGAAAACTGCCTCTGGTGCTGTCTTTTGTTAATGAAGACATTTTCACCCTAGTTTTTCAATGCATGTAAAATTTCTTGTTCACTTAAAGTTTTGTGTGGCACATGCAACTGCGGTGTCCAAGCAGATTGCATTTTTTACATATTCCCCAAAATTTCAGCAAAAGCATCCAGCTTTTTTTTGAGTGGTGATTTTCTTTTGGTATGGGGTCTTATAAGTACTGCAGGACTTTGGTGAGAGAGGGGTGCAGGCAAAGCTTTTTTTAACTTAAATAGTTGTGTGGTGTCCACTGTTGCATGTGCAATGTTTGGTACCCACCGTTACACATGCAACGCTCAATGTTTTTTTTCTCAAGTCTGATATGGAGTTATCCCACAGCATAGTCCCTTTTTCACTTTTGGGTCATAGTGTCTTGAAATGCTTAGTAAAATAAAGAAAAGTAAATTTTTTTTTTCAAGTTGGACCTGTTGTGTCCACTGTTGCACATGCAACATTTGGTGTCCACTGTTACATGTGCAACACTGAAGGTGATTTTTCTCAAATCTCTCCTGGGGAATTATCTCATAATCTGGTCCCATTTTCACTTTTGGTTTACAGTGTCTTGACAAGCTTAATAAAATTGATTTATTGTGGATTTAAAAAATGTACCCTCATGTCACACTTTGGTAACCCCTTTTAATGGACTTAACCTTCCCCAAAGCTATGGAACTCCCTTATCCCATCACTCAAAACCTTCTGGCTCTCTAACCAACTTCAAGTCCCAGCTCCTAGCATCTCTCACCCTCATAACCCTTGTGGCTGCTATCGCTAACCCATCTACTACATCCCTTAATCTTAGCCACCCTTGACCACGATGCTTTCTTCCTCCCCATCTTGGGCCATGTTACCTTTCACTTGTTTTCCTGTGCACCTTTGTTGATTCACTTTCCACTTTTTCAACCACAGTTATATTAAGTGACCTTTATGTAACCAAGTTGTTGTCCATTGTATTGCTCACACTGTACCTCTTTCAGTGTCATCTGTAAAGATGTAATATATTTGTATCTATGCTAAGCTGTTGTTACATGACCCTAGGCCCTTTGTAAATTGGCACTGCCTAATGGATCTTGTGTGTAATAAATTAATAAAATAAATAAAAATAAAATATTCCACAATCATTTCCTTCTTTCATAGGTTTCATAGGTAATTTCAAGCTAAATGGACTTGCGCCCTTAATGTTTGCCCTTTTTTATTACTGGAATTCCAGTATAATTTTAAGTTGTCCCTTTATTTATTTATTTAAACAGCAGTTTGGAAAACCTTTGAGCCATAGGCTCATTTACAAAGGTACCTTGTCACAGTAAGACAAACGAAAATACACAGTATAACAGTACAACACAGTATAACAGTAACTTAAGACATAGATACAAACAAGCTGGTACAGGTAGGATTGATGCAAACAATACCAGAGTTATGTTGTCCTTTATTTTGTCCCACCAAAAAAACATCTAATTTATACTTGAAAGAGTCCATAGTTTTACTTGCCACCACTTCAGCTGTTAGTGAGTTCCACACAGCAACCACTCTCTGGCTGAACCAATATTTACACGGTAATGTTGTCCATCTTTGTGTTGCTAGTTGGAATGGATGACCCCTTGGTTCGTATTTAGATTTTCTTACAGTCACTCCCAATTCCTCCCTGAGTTCATTATCTTGCATGGCCCTAAATAACATACACATGTCACCACTAGTCCTTCTAAACTCTAGGGTATAAAGATCTAACTGCTGAAGTCTCTCTGGATAGGATATTCCTTTCAGACCATCCGCTGGCCTAGTTCCTCTGTGCTGTATCCCCTCCAGCCTATGAATGTCTTCTTTCTTATATGGAGAACACACCTGGGAGCAGTACTGCAGGTTGGGTCTCACCAAGGAACTATAAAGGGGCATGACTACCCTCCTGTCCCTACTTGTTATGTGTCTCAGTATGCAATTTAATATCTGGTTGTTTCTTTTTGCTAACTTATTGCAGTGTACACTAAACTTTAGGTCTGTACTAACTGTGACCCACAAGTCTCTTTCTTCAGATGTTTCTCTTAGCTCAGTGTTTCCAATTTTATAAGTACATCTAGTATTGTTCTTTCCCATATGCATAACTGTGCATTTAGCACTGTTTATTCCAGTTTACTTTTTATGGTCCAATTATGTATATTGTCCAGGGCATTTTGTATGTCTGAAATATTTACATTTATGTTGGCTATACATAGGTACATAGGTAATACAGAGCTATATAGACAATAGTCATTTTGCTTGCCAATTCATAAATATCCCAAAATCCTTTGCTTAATAAGGTAACTGTCCAACTCATTCTTAAAGATGGAGGAGGAGTGCCATATTTGGGGGGGAAGGAGTTCCAGATTTTTGGGAATCGATGGGTGAAACCTGACTGTCCAATGACAGTGGTTCAAAAGGGGACCAACAATGTGCGGCTGTCTATGGATCTGAGGGAGTGGGAGGGAAGAGGGGAGAAGACAGGGCATCTGTGATGTAGGGTGGAAGTTTTCCTAGCC
The DNA here is from genome assembly GCA_016271365.2 of Neoceratodus forsteri. Taxonomy (NCBI): domain Eukaryota; kingdom Metazoa; phylum Chordata; order Ceratodontiformes; family Ceratodontidae; genus Neoceratodus; species Neoceratodus forsteri. The sequence goes on from CM057458.1 coordinate 941,557,777, forward strand.
AAAATTTAGACGAGGGTTTGGCACAATGAGCGAGGCGCCTGTTGGCAAGTGGAGGAAGGGACAGGGCATGGTAAATGTCACAATGAAGGGTGCATGATGGAGCATCAAGGGCAAAGTGACAGAAGGAGTTAAAGAGAGTATCCAGTCTGGTTAGGGAGGACTTGGGAGCAGCACCATAGACTACATCACAGTAGTCAAAAATGGGGAGGATCATCTTCTGGACTAGTTCATGTCATGCCGTAGTAGGAATGCAACTACGGTTCCTAAATAGAGCACCAAGTTTGGGGCACAGTTTTTTCATGATGACATCAACGTGGCCAGAGAAGTTAACGTGTGGATCCAGCCAAATCCCAAGGTATCTGAATGAGGAGGTGTCCTCTAGGATTGTCCCATCAAGGGTATGGAAGGAAGGTAGGGGGTGAAGCCTAGAGAGTCTCTACCTCATGCCGAAAGTCATGGAGACAGTCTTTTTGGCATTTAGGAATAGTTGATGTGAGGCAAACCACAGCTGAATCTGGTAGAAATCATGCTGGAGGGTGGTTGCAACATTGGCAGGGCCTTTACCAGAGGAGAACAGGATGATGTCATTAGCGTACATATGGACTGATGAGGAGGGGGAGCATACTGAGGGCAGGTCATTCAGGAAGATAGAGAAGAGAATGGGGCCAAACACAGAGCCCTGTGGGACTCCTGTGGAGATTGAGAGGGAAGGGAAGATTGCATCCTGAATCATGACTGATTGGGTTCTGCCTGAGAGGAAAGCTCTAAACCAGTTGTGAGCAGGAGTAGACAAGCCAGCACCTGTAAGGGAGTCAAGAAGCAGGGCATGGGAGACAGTGTTGAAAGCCTTGGTGAGGTTGGCAAAGATGGCAGAGGTGATGAGGCCATTGTCCATCCCGGTGAGGATGGAGTCGGTGAGCCCAAGAAGGGAGGTGGTGGTGGAGTGGTTCTTTCAAAAGCCAGATTGGAATGGGGTGAAAAAGGAAGAGTCTGCAAGAAAGGTTGTTAGCTGAGAGAGGACAAGGTGTTCTTGGAGCTTGGCAAGGGTGGGGAGGAGGGAGACTAGGAAAAAATTGGGAGGGAGGGGTCACCACCCTTTGGGAGTGGGAGAACCATCACATTTTTCCAGGATGAGGGACATAAAGAAGAGGTTTAGGATTAAGGAGAGAGGGTAGGTAATAGCAGAAGCTGAAAGGAAGAGGAGTTTAGGGTCAAGGTCATCCAGGAAGGAGCATTTGGAAGGGTTAAGAGAGAGAAGGACCATTAGTGTTTCTTCAGGGGAGACAGCAGTGAAGGAGGAGGATGGGTGGGAATGGGGTGGGGGGTTGAGTGCTGGAAGCAGGAGGATGAGGAGCAGGGAGGCTTGAGGGGAGGGACTTTAGAAGGACTGTGGTGCAGGAGGCGTAGTAGGAGTTAAACTCTTGAGCCACTAACTACGGTTCATAGACCAGTGTGTTGCTTGCTTTAAGCACTGTAGGTGGTGGGTGTGAGGGGGGGAGAATAGGGCGTGAACCGCTTTCTAAAATTTGGAGGGGGAGTTGATGTTTTTGAGGAATGATGATTTAAAATATTCAGACTTGGCTAGTCTGGTAACTTTTGTACAGGCATTTCTTAACATGCAATACTTAACATAGTCTAAAGGAAGCTGGGAGGTCTTGTGTTTTCTCTAAAATTTGTCTCGCTCCCTGAGACAAGTTAGTAATTCTGGGGTGACCCAGGGATGATTGTTTCCATGAACTCTAGTGTGTTTGAATGGAGCATATGAGTTCCAAGATGCTAGAAATTTATCTTTGAAGTAAGCAAGAAGCTTGGTCAATCAAAGGGGCAGAGGCAATCAGAGACCAATCAGAGCTGGCAAGCTTACTTTGAAGGGGGTTGAGGTCTAGGGAGCTGAAGGAGTGGAGCTGCAGGATTTTGTGTGGTGGTTTTTGTCTATGAAGCTTTGACTATGAAGATTGGGTGATGATCACTGAGGGCATCCGGGAGGATGCCTGATTTAATGACACAGTGGGAGTGGGAGGTGAGGGCCCAGTCCAACAGGGAGTGATTAAGGGTTTTATGATTTAGGCGGGTAGGTTCCTGATTAAGTTGGAAGAGATTGAGAGCTGTGATGTCATTTCGTGTCTTGGAAGTGGCAGGAGACAGTTTTGATTTATATCACCTAAAATGTGCAGCATTACAGTGTATTTCTATTTTTTTCTCAATTAACTCAAAACATTTGAGTCCCACCTGCCACCATGGCCTTTTATGTCAAAGTGACTATTATTTAAAGTAGCCCTACCTGATACCTTATTAGGCTTGCATCAAATTAGTGGGGTGGATATGGCATTTCTCATCAGTGTGGCCATATAGATCACCATCGCCCTCTATCAGTTTGATTACATGCCCTTTCCACCTGTCTTTGAGGTAACCTATCTCCACTAACGCTAACATTTATGGACCCATCAGCTCCTATAATTATTTAAAGCTAATTACCTGCACTTTCTAGCAATGAATAGCAGTTGGAGAAAATATTAGTTGCACATGAAAAGAGGTCTTGGAAGCCATAATGGCAAATTTCTAATTTTTTTCCATGAACTAGAAATTCCCAGTTTAGGTCCACCTTGCTACAGGGCCTTTTATTTTTTGTCTCATTGACTGTCATTTGAAACAGTAGTACCTGATACATTTTTAGACTTGTATCACATTATTGTGTCAGACACGGCATTTGACATCAATATCATCATATATTGTATTTTGCCATAACTGCCTTTATTTTTGACTGCGGGCCACTGCCTACGTGTCATTGGGGCCCCCTATCATCCATTACACCAAATGAAGAACCCATTGAGTCCTACATTTATCTAAAGCTAATCAGTAACCCTTTCTAAAAATGTATGGTGTTTTGCTAAAATATTTTCTTTTCCCCATGAAAAGGGGCCCTGGAAATGATTATGGTGAATTTCTATTTTTTTCATGAACTCAACAGTTTATGTTTGGTTCACCTTTGCCACCACAGCCTTTTATTCTTTGTCTAAGAGACACTTATTTGAAGTACTCCAACCTGATAGGTTTTTATTCTTGTACCACCTTAGTGGATCAGTTAGGACATTTTTTTATGTCAATATGTTCATATGCATCTCCATTGCTCCCAGTCATTTTAATGACATACTTTGTCTACTGGTCTTTTGGGCCCTGGTCACCCATGATGATGGGCCCATCAACACCTATATCTGTTTAAAGTTCATTAGCAGACCTCTCTGTCAATGTATGGCAGTTGATGAAAGTGTGTTAGTCGCCCAAGAAAACTGGTCCCAGAAGCCATTACAGTGAATTTCTAATTTTTTTCAATTAACTCAAATCTTATGTTTGGGTGCCACCTGCCACAACGGCATTTTATTTTATGTCTCAGTGACTCTTATTTGAAGTAGTCCTACCTGATACCTTATTAGACTAGTATTACATTAGTGGATCGGACATAGTGTTTAGCATCAGTATGGCCATACATGTCACCATCGCCCTCTATCATTTAGATTATGGGCCCTTATCTACATGTTCTTGAGGTAGCCTATCACCATTGACACTAACTGATGAACCCTTCAACTCCTACATTTATTTAAATCTAATTAGTAGCCCTTTTTAACAATGGATGGCAGTTGGTGAAAATATGTTAGTCATCTGTGAAAAGGGGTCTCAGAAACCATTATGGCAAATTTCTAATTTTTTTTCTATGAACTCAAAATTTCCTGTTTGGGTCCCCCTTTCTGCCAGGGCCTTTTATTTATTACCTCAGTGATTTTTAACTGAAGTATTCCAACCTGATACCTATTTAGGCTTGTATCACATGAGCAGGTTGGACATGGCATTTGCCATCAGTATGACCATTTATATCGCAATCACCGACATCATTTTGGTTACGTGCCCTTGCTTACCTGTCATTGGGGCCCCCATTACTCAGTACAATAAATGATGACCCCATCCACCCCTACAGTTATTTAAAGCTAATTAGAAGCTCATTCTACCAATGTATGGAATTTGGTAAAAATATGTTAGTTGCCCATGAAAAGTGGTACTGGGAGCCTTTGTGGTGAATTTATACTTTCTACCATGAACTCACACTTTTATGTTTCTGGTCCCACTTGCCACTAGTGGCTTTTATTTTTTGTCTCAGTGACTCTTACTGGAGCTAGTCCTTCCTAATGACTTTTTAGGCTTCTATCACAGTCATGGATCAGACATGCTGTTTGGCATCAGTAGGGCCCTATATGTCAGAATCACCCCATGTCATTTTGATGATCTGTATTGGCCTACCTGTCTTTGGGACTGCTCCCCACCCATGGCAGTAAATGGTAGACCCTCCAACCCTACATTTATTTAAAGTTATTTAGTAGCCCATTCTAACAGTGTATGGCTGTTGTTAACACTATGTTAGTTGCCCATGAAAATTAATCCCAGAAGCCATTACAGCGTATTTCAATTTTTTTTTTTAGTGATGTCACAGTCTTATGTTTGGGTCTCCCTCACCACCAAGGCCTTTTATTTTTTTGTCTCACTGACTTTTATCTGAAGTAGTCCTATCTACTACCTTTTTAGGCTTGTGCCACATTAGTGGGTCAGACACGATGCTTGGTATTCTTGTGGCCATATATATGTGTCACCATACCCCCTAGCATTTTGATTATGGGCCTCTGCCTACCTGTTATTAGGGCCCTTTATCACCCATGACTCTAACTGATGGATCCATCAACCCCTGCATCTATTTGAAGTTAATTAATAGCTCTTTCTAACAATGAATGGCGTTTAGTACAAATATATTATTTGCAGATGAAAAGGGATCCTGGAACATATTATGGCAAATTTCTAATATTTTTCAATGAACTCACAATTTTAAATTTGGGTCACCCTTGCCACCAATGCCTTTTATTCTTTGTTTAAGTCATTCTTATTTTAAGTAGTCCTGCCTAGTACCTTATCTGGCTTGTATCAAATTAGTGGATCGGACATGGTGTTTAGCGTCAATATGGCCATAAATGTTACCATCAACCTCTATCATTTTTGGCAGAATTTCAGTGAAATTTCAAAAATTCTATGAAATTCTGTTCTGCCAAAATTTGAAAATTCAACACAGCACTACATAGGGCCCTGCACTTCTGCATATATGGATGCCAGAGGGTCCTGCGCTTCAGTTGACAGATAGACTCTTTGTCCTGTGCATCTGCATCTGTGGCCACATGGAAGCACAGGGCATCAGAGAGCTCCACAAATTCTTGACATATATTTCCATACAGAAGTGCAGGGCATGCAGAGCCCTGCATTTCCATAGACAGATGGATGCTTCCCTTTGGCCTGCTGCACTTGTAAGGGACCTGCATGAATAAAGCTATGATTCATCTATCGCAAAAAGAAGTGACATTCATTGAAAAAAATGCATTCACAAACCAGTTAGGATTCAACTTAATGCCACAATGGTAGGGAAATGTGGCATTATGATTTCCAGCCCTAACTCCCCCCAGCAGTAAAATGACAAGACCACACAAGCAAACACAGACAGCCATGGTCAGGTAGGACAGATAACATACAATTGTTTCAAGATTATACAAATGTAGTAGCACTGACGAGCTACCTTTGTGAATTTGTATCTTCTGCTGCAGAAGCTCAGGCCCCAATTCTACAGCCGCAGCCTGTATGTCTTGCACCTGCCAAGAGCACCTATCACTGCAGGCAGAACTACTGTTGCAATGTGGGTATCAGTGATTTTTCTATGCAACTGCAGAAGTGCAGGCCACACAGGGGCCTGTGCTTCTGCTGCCAGAAGCTGGTGAGTATGTCTTACACATATGACTGCAGAGGTGCAAGCCCCTTAGGGGCCTGTGCTTATGCAGACAGAAGTACTATTGCAATTTCTGTATCATGAATTTTGTGGCACCTGTGTTTCTGCTGCCAGAGGTCGCTGTCTATGCCTTACACCCGCAGCTGCAGAAGTGCAGGCCCCTGAGGGGTTTGCAGTTCTGCAGATAGAACTGTGTATGTGTATGTCTTACAGTGTTGATGAGTACCCATGGTTACAGAAGCACAGGCCCCACAGGGACCTGTAATCCTGCAGACTAAATAACTCTTCTTATTTGTATATTATGTAATTATATTAGTGGCTGTCGGAGCCTGTGCTTCTGTACACAGCAGTGTTGTTTTGATTTGAGTATTGTGGATTTCTACCTGTGGCTACAAGTGAGTGTGTATGTTTTGCAGTGTACTTACCACAGGTACATCAGTTTTAGTGCATTTTTGTCATCTGGAAACAGCTGTATGTTGTTTGTCTTACCGGATGATGGTTGTTTGTGGCTGCTTGTGTGATCTTGTCCTTTTGCTGCTTGAAGGTGTGAAGAGTTAGGGTTTGAAACCCTAATGCCACACTTCCCTATTTTTGGATATTAAACTGAACCCTAACTGATGCATTAATGCAGTTTTTGCAATGGATGTGAATATATATATATATATATATATATATACTGTAAAACTAGTTATTTTCATGCAAAGTAATTTTAGTACAAATACAATTGCATAAATTAAATTTAGCGCTAAATCAGGAGCTAATACATTATAAAGGGAAAAGTGCTAAAACACTAATTAGTGCAAATTAATTTTAGTGTAAATTAGTGCTTCAGTGAATGTAGCGAAAATTATTTGACAATGAAAATTTTAAGGTTTAATATATATATATATATATATATATATATATATATACACACACATATATACATACATATACTGTATGTATATGTGTGTGTATATACTATATATTATTTGCAAAAAACTTTGTTAATGCACTAGTTAGGGTTAAACCAACAAAAGTAGGGAAATGTGGCATTAGGATTTCCAACCTTAACATCCTACCCCTACCCTGCAGGCAGCAACAGGAAAAACCATTATTGTCTGACCTTTCCTGTGTCTTCACAAATTAGGTGTGGGGTGTGCCTCAAGGTTGTCAACCCTAACACTCACTCATTCTCATGTATTCTACACAACTCACCTTCTTTAATGTTGGAATGGGGTGAGCATTAGGGATGACAACCCCGAGGCACACCCCACACCTGATTAAGATGCAGGAGAGGTCAAACTGTAATGATTTCTTCTGTTGCTGCCTGCAGGGTGGGGGTGAGGTGTAAGGGTTGAAACTAATACATTAACAAAGTTTTTTTGCAAAGAATTTCCTTTCTCTTTGAGATAGTGGAATCATATCCTCATTCATATAAGTTGCTTTGGGACCTGATGCCATGCACTGAGGGATAACTCCATCCACCTACAGAAGTGCAGGGCCCTTGCATGCCCTTCACTTCAGTGAAATGAAGGATTGTGAAGAATTCATGGGGCTGTCTGGTGGGTGGCAGATGTGCAGGGCCTGTGGTCCATGCACTTCCATGTGGCCACAGATACAGACACAAAGGGCAAAAAGTGCATCTGTCAGTCAATGCACAGGGCCCTCTGCCACCCAGGAGTGCAGATGTCTAGGGCCCTATTCCAAGAGAACAGTTGCCTTCACTATATGGTACCCAGGTCCATGCAAACAACCCTGCAACTTTCATTCCCTGGCTGGTGGGGGGTGTTTCATAACAGTACAATCCCCCTACTCACACCATCCAGCTGGGTCACTGAGCTCACCCCAAAACTGAGTTCACCTGCAAGGGATCACAAAGGATACCCACTGGGGTCAGGAGTGGCACTACACACAACATTTGTTAGCAATTATATATATATATATATATTTTAAATTCGACCCCAGATTTTTAAGATATTTGTTTTATTATTTGACCCCAAGTTTTCAAGACACTTGTTTTATGATTTGCCTTATAAACATGACATGTACCATTTATAGTATACTGGCCAAAATGTAATTTCACACCAGAAGTGCGAAAACATATCTCATCCAGGATTTCAAAAGTGACCAATCATGTTTATGAAGTGGTGTTGAAAAATGACTATATTGAAAGTCTGGCATCAAAATATTTTAAATCAGTGAAGTTATGAGTGAACGCTGAAATACTGCAACAGTCATGACGTGCCACCAAAATGGTGCAGGGTCTGCACCACAAGATATATGAAGCTAGGCTCAGCCAGCTAAATTTATTCTCCCTCAAGCAGAGGATGAACAGTGGAGACATGATTGAGACATTTAAATTTGTTAAAGGGATCAGCATAGTGCAAACCAGGAACCTCTTCTGAGAAAACAGGGCTGCACATACTAGAGGACATAACATGTGCCTGGTGGGAGGTAAATTCAAAACAAATGTTAGGAAGTACTTTTTCACAGAGAGGGTGGTGGGCCCTTGGAACAGCTTGCCACCAGAGGTAGTGGTAGCCAAGACGGTCGGTAAATTCAAACAGGCATGGGATAGACAGTATAGTCACTTTAGCAAGACAAATTGATAGTGGGGGATAGAAAACCTGGACAGACTAGATGGACCACACAGTCTCCTTCTGCCAGCACATTCTCATGTTCATTCACTCATAACCTTGACATTTTGCTGAATTCATACACCAACTTTTCAGCATAGCCTTCTAATTACTCCTCCTCCTCATGAACATTTTCAAATCTCTGCCAAAACGTGTTTCTGCACCACTGAAGCATTATCCCATGCCACAGGTGTGAAAACACATTTAGGTCAGGATTTGAAAAATGTCAGCTGTCACATTCACGAGGTGGAGTAAAAAAATGGCAATGTTGAAAATTTGCAGTCAAAATATTTAAAATGACCAAAGTTATGAGCAAGCGTATTAAAATTTCAATGTACAGTATGCACATAACTTTGCAATTTTTACATATTTTCACCCCAAATTTTCAATAAAGTCTTCTTATGCCCCACCTCATGAACAAGGGTGAAGAAAATCGTCAAATCCTACCCAAAAGGTGATTTTGTCAAGCGACCGCAAAATTGCCTTTTGGACTTGATTTGCGTAATTCCACCACCATTTATCATGAGGTGGGGTCCTAAAAAGGCCATGTTGAAAATCTGGGGTCAAATATGCAAAAATTACAAAGCTTTGCAGCAAAGCTAAAACTCCTGTTTAAATACATTGAACTGCACCTATCTTAGTTTCTCATATTATAGTCGGAGGTTCCAGCAGCAAGAAGTGTCTTCAATTGGAGAGTGGATCTCCACTCTGGGACCTGTTCTGATGAGTGAGGGAGTGTAGGGTGGATGGGAGGGTGCGGGATGGTGGGTGCTCAGTGCAAGACCTGGGTGGGGGGTCAGATTGATAGCTCTACAATGCCTGTTCGACAACTAAGTTGTTGACTGCCATCACAGTGACAGAGTCATGTCGACCATAACTTGCAGTCGACATAAATCTGACTGGAGACCACGGCTGTGTTTCCATCAGGGGCTCTGCCACCCACACTCCCAAGTTCTAGGATTCTAACTCTGAGTCGCTGTAATAGTGCCACCATACAGTGGGCATACCCAGATGGACAAGAGATCATTTTCTTTTTACAGGTGTAAAAAAAGCATCAAGGGATGGCTTTCTTTATTACAGGATACTTAAATATGGGGACAGTGATTGGAGGGTGGGGGGGTGCTACTAGACACCAGGGAAACATTAATAGGGGGATGGCAGTTGGAGGTTGGGGGTGCTACTAGACACCATGGAATATTAATATGGGAACAGCTATCAGAGGATGGGGGTGCCTCTAGACACCAGGGAAACATTAATAAATACAGGGGCAGCGATTGTCAAGTGGGGGTGCCATTAGACACCAGGTAAACATTATTAAATATGGGGACAGTGATCAGAGGGTGGGGGTGCCACAAGACATTAGGGGAACATTAATAAATATCTGACAATGATTGGATGGTGCCAATAGACACCAGGGAAACATTAAGTAAATATGGGGACAGCGATCAGTAGGTGGGGGTGCCACTAGAAACCAGGGAAACATTATTTAAATACAGGGATGGCAATTGAAGTGTGGGGATGCCATTAGACACCAGGGAAACCTAACATACATAATGGGACAGCAATCAGAGGGTGGGGAGTGCCACTAAACACCAGGAAAAGAGCATCTCACTGTTTTCAGAACAACCTGAAGCACGAGCTCCAGCTGCAGCTGCAGAACTAAGAAAATTACACTGTTCTCATACAGAGAATGTGGGTGACCTGCTACCCTCACTAAGCTGGGCACCCTGGATTTTGGGAGCCCAGAAAATGTATTTCTGATAACTTTTTAAAAACAAAAAAACCCCACCAAAATCTGGCTAAATGTTTCCCATTTAACTAGGTTCAGGTGTTTGTTATTTTTGAAAAGACATTATTTTTCTGTACTTTTAATGTTTGTAAGTTTAAACATTAAAAAGAAAATGGCGGCATTATGAAAAATATTTTTTTCCTCATGAAAAACTATTAGCCCCATACAAAAAAAGGATCCTTTTTCGTATGGCCAAATACTTTTTTTGTTCCAAACATTTATCTTGAAGTGCCTACTGAGCATGCTGAGAACCAACATTTTAAATCCTTATAACTCTGGCAAGGATTATCATTTTTTTCACCAAACCAGCAAAAGGTTCTATTGTGGGCCAGGCCCTTTCCACCCTGAAAATGTCAAACCAAAATTCCAAACCGTGTGGACGCTCTGGGCTGACAAAATAAAAAAAACAGCAAAAAAAACATGATTTTTACACATGTTGCACTATGTGGATCTAAGAATCCACACATCCAATTGGAATGAAACGTGGCATATCAAGAGATCTTGGGTATCCAGCAATGCATGAAAACGTTCAGGGAAATTTGTTGAATGGTTGCAAAGTTATTATAGTGCAAAAGTTGGGGTTTAACATTGAACAGCCTACTCAACCCTAACTATAGTGGTGTGACTGTGTCACTGTAATATTCTTTTAATAAAATGAATGGGAAAAATCAGTAAAAATGCTATCTCCTGATTGGGATGAAGAACACCACATGACCATGCATTATCCCACAATGACCACATACCTGCATTTCTTTCTATGCCCCAGAACCTGTTCACTAGTAGACCGGACAAGATCAATTCAGAGCTAGCACACAGAGACTGTAACACATCACATTTGAATAGCCATTTAACCTAGCTGTACTTTTGCCAGCAACTGCTTACTTCCTTCTCTGACTGTCTCCAAATAACTATTGAATCTTTGAATGTCTAATATTTAACTCCTTTAATTCAAATCATTCCTATCCTTCACTTATCTGGTAAATCCTGGCATTTTGGCTGTCACTCATGTGTAGGCTCCTTTTTTACTTTCCCTTCTTTGTAGCATGATCGAGTGGTTTCATGCCTGGACATGCTTTAGTGGCAAGCTCTATTAAATATTTTTTTCTGTTTTGCAAAAGAGTTTTGTTCCTTAAATTCATTACAAAATCCCAAAAGAGTCATCGGCCCTAGAATAAATGCAACTGAGGTGGCAGCTTTCATAGCTTTCAAACAGTGCAAATCAAGTGTTGTACAGTAGCAGTTCTCACTCCTGCTGCACTGTTTCTATGCTACTGAAGCTGCCAGCTCAGTCATATTCACTCTAGGGTTGGCAGCTCTTTTGGGCTTTTGTAATGCATTTGAAGAAGTAAACTATTTGCAGAATTGAACACAAATATGTACTACAGCTTGCCACTAATGTGCTTCCAGACGTGAAACTGCTCAGTCACACTATAAATAAAGTGAAAGCAAAACCTGAAGTGACGGAGTAATGGCTCTTTTTTGCATGACCCTTTTTCAGGACAACAACTACTTTACACCCTCCCCAAAACAATTTTGGCCATTTAATAAGACAGATAATCCACTACAGGATGTGCAGTCATGCTGTGATATATGCACACCTGAGGGGGTTAAACATACTCGGTCTGCAGCATCGTGCTTCACACTATACCCCAAATAAATAAAGTGACAAAAGTAGTGAAATGTAACATTAGGGTTTCCAACCCAAACACCCACCTCATTCAGCAGGCAGCAACAGGAAAGTAGGCAGCTCATCTTCTAGTTGCATCAGGCGAGGTATTGCCGCCATCCCAACACTCACCCCATTCTCATATAGTGTACCCATCTCAGGTTATTTACTGATGGAAAGGAGTGAGCATTAGGGTTGACAACCCCAAGTCACACCCCATGCCTGATTTGCAAAGAGGCAAGAGAGGTGAAACCGAACTGTTTTTTTCTGTTACTGCCTGCAGGGTGGGGGTGGCATGTTAGGGTTGGAAACCCTAATGCCACATTTCCCTACTTTTGTTTCTTGAATCCTAACTATTCATTTGGGGTGTGGTGTGAAGCACGACACTGCAGACTGAGTGTGTTTATCCCCCTCAGGCATGCATATATCAGAGCATGACTGCACACCCTGTAGTGGATTATCTGTATTATTAAATGGCCATAATTGTTTTGGGGAGGGTGTAAAGTGGTTCCTGTCTGTTGAATTCACTAACATTGCTTACTGCCTTATCTGGGTGCCCCAAATTATTTGGGAACTTTCTTTAATAACTGTATTTGGTGGGGGTGTTAGAAATTAGTTTTTTTAAAGCACTTGCCTGGTTGATACTGCCTTTTCTGATGTTGCTTGCTTAGAGTGTCATTTTCACTATTACTTATTGTAGTGTGATCAAGTGGGTTTGTCCCATGGAAGAGGCTTAGTGACAAACTTTCTGATATATATATATATTGTTGTCCTGAAAAAGTGTTGTGCAAAAAAGTGCCATTACTCATTCACTTCAGGTTTTACTTTCACTTTTTTTGTAGTGTGACTGAGCAGTTTCACACCTGGAAGCACGTTAGTGGCAAGCTGTAGTACACAGTTTACTTCCTCAAACTCGTTATAAAAGCCCAAAAGAGCGACTGACCCTAGAGTGAATGTGACTGAGCTGGGAGCTTCAGTAGCATAGAAACAGTGCAGCAGGAGGGAAAGTTGCTACTGTACGCTTGCTTTGCACTGTTTGTAAGCTACAAAAGCCACAACCTCAGTAGCAATTATTCTAGGGCCGGTGACTCTTTTTGGGCTTTTGTAATGAATTTGAGGAACAAAACTCTTTTGCAAAATAGAAAAAAAATATTTAATACAGTATGCTACTAATGCATGTCCAGGTATGAAACCGCTCGATCACGCTATAAAGAAGGGAAAGTAAAAAAGGAGCCTACACATGACTGACAGCCAAAATGCCAGGATTAACCGGATAAGTGAAAGATAGGAATGATTTGAATTGAGGGAGTTAAATATTAGAGCATTAGGGTTGACAACCCCAAGTCACACCCCATGCCTGATTTGCAAAGAGGCAAGAGAGGTGAAACTGTACTGGTTTTTCCTGTTGCTGCCTGCAGGGTGAGGTTGGGATGTTAGGGTTGGAAACCCTAATGCCACATTTCCCTGCTTTTGTTTCTTGAACCCTAACTAGTGCATTAACAAAGTATTTTTGCAATTAATTCCCTTACATTTTGAGTTAGTATAATTGGATCCTTATTTGCCTGTAGGAGCACAGAGCCTGGATCCATCCAACATTTTGAGACAGTGTAATCATATCATTCCCATCCCTCCATAGATGTGTATATGTATGTTACTGTGGAAATGTATGACAATCATAACCAAACTGTTAGCATAGCCTTCTTATTACCCCACCTCATGTACCCAGTACAGTAAATTTTGAAATCTCTGCCAAAACATGAATGCGCATCACTGCAACCTCATTCCATGCCACAGGGGCCAAAACACAGTTTGGCCAGGATTTGAAAAATGACAGCTGTCATGTTCATGAGGTGGTATGAAAAATAGCTATGTTAAAATTTGGGGTAAAAATATTTAAAATTACCAAAGTTATGGATGAGCGTGGCAAAATTTTAATGGATATGCATATCTTTTCCAGTTTTACATATTTTGAGCCCAGATTTTCAACATAACCTTTTCATGACCCCACCTTATGAACAAGGGCAGTGAAAATGTTCAAATCTGGCCAGAAAGGTGATTTCGCCAAGTGACCATGAAATCGCCTTTTAAACCAGATTTGCCTAATTCCATCATCATTATTCATGAAGTGGGGTCCCAAAGAGGCCACGTTGAAAATGTGGGCTCAAAATATGCAAAAATGGTGGGTGTTTAGTGAGATGTTGGGGTGGGGAGTTCAGAGCCATGAGGGTCCATTTTCTTTTTTATAGGAAACCAAAAAGCTGTCAGGGGATTGTTTCCTTTATTTCAAAAGGATGGGGCTGGGGGGTGCCACTAGAAACCAAGGAAACAATGAAAAACATGGTGACAGCCATCATAAGGGAGGGGGGTGCCACTAGACACTGTGGAAAAAGTGTCAACCTACAGGGATGGTGATGACAGGGGTGGGGGGTGCCACTAGGCAGCAGGGAAATATAAAACAATACAGTGAGGAGGATCGGGGGGTGCCACTAGACGACAGGGAAAGTTTAACTCTACAAAATATGGGAACAGCGATTGGAGGAGGGATCCACTAGACACCAGAGAAAATGGGAACAGCAATTGGAGGGGTGGGGGGGTACCACTAGACACCAGGGAAACAGTGGCAATGTATGGGGACTGTGGTGCACTGCCCCATATGATCAGTCAGCATGGCTATTTTGAAGCGGTTAATGAGCACGCTCAGAACCAGAATTTGTAAAATGTAATAACTTGGGAATGGAATAATCTTTTTCACCAAACCAGCAAATAAAACATCTTTGAGCCAAGCCTTTTCCATCGTGAAAATTTCAGACCAAAATTCCAAACCCTGTGGGTGCTAGGAGATGGCATAAAATGGCAACAAAACACTGTTAAGCCAAAATTTTTTGAATCACAGAATATGAAACACCTGGAAGCAGGTCTTAAAAAAAGAATTTACCCCCCCTCCAAAAAAAATCACCTTTAAGGATCCTTTTTCCAACAGTTAACAGTAGAATCCACCTAACGGGGTCCTGATGACCAACATGGGCTGCCGTCTGTAAGCCCTCTAGTTGCCTGCAGAAAATTTAGTAGAACTTAGAGAAATTTGCTTACTTTATTTGCCGCTTTGTTTTGTGTACTACTGTGATTTGGAGTTTGAATCAAGCGTTGGTTGTTGCGCCTCTTGGGGGATTGATGCCTGCGGAGATTGGCGTGTCGAAGGCGTGGGAGGTCGTTTTGCTGGGCGTCTAATCGTTGGCGTCTAATCGCTGGCTCGATCCATTGAGGAACTTTACGCTCGGTGGTCCACTGGAGTTGTCGGGGTTTTGGAAATTGGAGGAATGGTGAGGTGGAGTGGCTGTTTCCATACGGGACGGGATACAGCTGGACTGTGCGTGGAGGACGTGGCCGGATGCCTGTGAGAGAGGACTGGCTTGAGGAAGTGGAAGCTCCTGAGAGGGGTGCACTTGGAGTACAGCAAGGATTTTGGCAAGTGTGGTACAAAGGAAAGGTTGGGCTCCTCGGTCCGGACGGAGGGAAAGTGATCACTGACACTGGAGGGTGTTGGTGCAAACCTAGTTCCTTAGGGGGAGTAGGGGGACCACCGAAGGGTGATCTTGCTTGCTCCACCGAGGTGAAGGATCGGGTTGAACCTAACCCGAAGGTGAAAGTGATATGCTGTCTACTTGTCTATCCGCTATCCACCATCGTGAAGGATTTATAAGGAAGGAAACCACAACATAGGAGGAAATTGGGACTCCTTGGACCATTTGTTTTGGTGAAGTACACTGAATTTTGTTTTGGGCCAGCGTTTGTAATTTATCTTTTTAGAAAGATCAGAACTGGGTTCGATGGGGTTGTTGCCGCCTTGTGAGAGGAGGCTGGCACACTTTAAAAAAAAAAAAAAAACCTTCATAGTCTAAAGTGGTGAGAGCACACGGCTGTGGACAATAAAAGACCTGCAAACTCTTTCTTGAACTTTCAAAAAGAAACTGTGTTGTTTGATTATTGATAAACGACGCAGTATTTAATCATATTTTTAGTAGTTTTAGGTGGGGTGCTCTTCCTGCAGTGGTGAGAGTACTGTGGGGGCAGAACTAGAATAATAATAGATAATTTTATAGTACTAGAATTTGAATAGATGATTTTACAGCACTAGAATTTGTTAGATCTTATTTTATTGTGAGTGTTTTATTTTAGTGCAGAGATGTGCTGGAGTGATTGTAAGACGTTGTCGGTATTATTCCCCTCTATGCTTAGGGACCTCCGCCTTTCTCCTGTCCCCGCTGCCAGCTGAAGTTTATAGGAGGTGTAGGGCTTTGGGGATTGTGAGAAGGAGACGGAGGTCCCATGCTGGAGGGGGAATGGAAAGGAGTGGGCGGATTGGGATTGTAGGGTCAAGGAGACGCCCTGGGGTGAAATGGGTACAGGAGAGAGGACCTTCCTGTCTTGTGCCCATACCCAAGGAGCCCTGGATTGACCAGCAGGTAGGCCGGTCACTATCGGAGGTTTGCCCTACTCGGGCGGTGTTATGCAATGCCAGGTCTATTAAAAACAAGACAGCTATTATAGCTGATCTTGTCGAGTCATCTGACCTGGCATGCGTCACCGAGACCTGGCTGGATGAAAATGCTGGGCCTGTATTAGCCGCAGCAATTCCGTCTGGGTACTCGGTGATACACCGCCCGAGGCAGGATCGTAGGGGCGGGGGTGTTGCCATGTGTTTTAGGTCAGAACTGGGTCTGGTGGAGGTGCCAGCGGGAGTCACCAGATCCTTTGAAGGTACATTGTGGGGGTGTGGGGTGCAGGATGCTTCTATTATGCAGTCCACCAGGTGCAGAATGTTTTCTGCAAATCGCAGACTTCATTGTCGACCTAACATTGGGGTCCCCAGATGGTTGGTACTGGGGACTTCAATGCTTGGGTCGATGATGAATTCTCTGGGTTTGGTCAAGATTTCCTCCAGTTGATGTTATCACTGGGCTTCACACAGGTGGTTTCCTCCTCGACCCATGTGGGTGGACACTCATTGTACCTGGTATTCCTTCTGGGGATGGGGATATCTGACTTGGTGGTGGAACCGGTTGGATGGTCAGACCATCACTCCATTAGATTCAGTTTTGAGGCCATCCCTGTTTGGTCTGCCCCTACGGAGATGGTTCGATACCGCCCTTTGAGGGGTGTATCCCCAGAGGACCTGATGGCAGTGTTGGACCTATTGAGCCTACCGATGAGATTGCATGGATCCAGGTGTTCTGCTACGTGCCTATAATGAGGCAGTAGCAGGGGCCCTGGATTCTATTACACCATTTCGTGTTCATCCCTTAATCGTGCCCCAGGTCTCCTTGGTTTGATGAGACCATGAGGGAATTGAGGAGAGTTGGGCTAAGGCTGGAGAGGCGCTGGCGAAGGTCCGGTCGTGATGATGACAAGCTTAGTTTGATGGACCATTATTTGGTCTATCAATCCGCAATCTCTAGAAGAAGGCAGAATTCCTGTCCAGAGAGACAGTGGCTGCACAGAACAGACCGGCTCAGCTCTTTGGACTGTGGACAGACTGTGCAATCCAGTCTGTCTTCAGCCCAGAAGAGCCTTATCTCAAGAATGGTGTGAGGAGCTCGCTCTCTTCTTTGCAGATAAGGTTGCCAAAATCAGATCGGACATTCGCTCTTCCCCTCCTAATGGGAGCAGCGGTGGTCGTCAGGAGATGTCAAGCACGCAGTTGGAATGGTCTGACTTCAGCCTTCCCATAATCGAGGATGTTGTGATGATCATTCGAGCACTGTGACCGACCTGCTGTAATTTGGACCCTGGTCCCACGCGCCTCTTAGTGGGTTGCGTGGATAAGATTGGCCTAGTCCTAGCTCTGATCGTATGGAAGTCTTTGGAGAGGGGGATTTTTCCAGATCCCCTCAAAGAGGCTATAATTAAGCCCCTTTTAAAGAAACCCTCCTTAGACCCATACTGTCTAGCAAATTACAGGCCAGTCTCTAACTTACCCTTTGTGGGTAAAGTTATTGAGAAAGTGGTCGCAGTGCAGTTGGAGGATCATCTGGCCAAAACAATATCTACGATTCGCTCCAGTCTGGATTTAGGAAAGGCATAGTACCAGACAGGCCAGTATGGGTACTAAATGACCTCCTAATGGCTAGAGATCGTAGGACCCGATCCATCTTGGTACTACTTGATCTCTCGGCAGCATTTGACACCGTTGACCATGGTGTGTTATTGGAGCACCTGCGGTTAGTCTGTGGACTGTCTGGTACGGTCCTCAGATGGTTTCAATCTTACCTTGAGGGTAGGACTCAGAGAGTGGTGTCGGGAATTTTTTCCTCAACATCATTCTCCCTGCCCTGTGGGGTACCGCAGGGCTCCGTTTTAGCACCCATGTTGTTTTCGGTGTATATGCTACCATTAGGGGTGATTATTAGATGGTACGGTCTGGGTTTTCACTGCTATGCTGATGATACCCAGCTGTATATGTCTTTTGTGCCTGGTCAGGACACTGCCTTGTCGGTATTTAATAACTGCCTTGAAGAAATCCAAGAATGGATGAATGGGAGTTGGCTGAGGTTAAATCCGGAGAAAACTGAGGTGTTGGTTGTGGATTTAGGTCGCTGTGAGGCGGGTCTGCCAGAAGGATCACCCTCAGGCCTATGGCTTGGAGGTGTCCAGCTGACGACCTCAGACCAGGTGCGAAACCTTGGCATACTGATGACCGCTTGACACTCAAATCCCAGGTGTCAACGGTTGTGAAGACTTCCTTTTCATCTGAGGAATATTGCCAGGGTGAAGCACTTGGTTCCTCCAGAGGACCTTCAACATTAATCCATGCCTTTGTTACTCCTGACTTGACTACTGTAACTCCCTATACCTAGGGCTATCGGGGTTGAACTCGCCATCTGCAGCTGGTGCAGAATGCGGCAGCCAGGCTGTTGACTGGAGTCTCTAGATCCAGTCACATAATGCCTGTGCTCCAGGACTGCACTGGCTGCCAGTGTTTTCTGAATCACCTTCAAGTCGGTTTGCTGACCTATAAAGCCCTACATGATCTGGGACCTACCTACCTGAAAGAGCTCCTGTGCCCCTATAGTCCCTCTGCCCCTCCGATCCACTGGCGAGATTGCTAGAGATTCCCAGAATGCGTTTGAAAACATCTGGTGCTTGATCTTTTAGTTTATGACACCAACCCTGTGGAATTCTCTACCTCGTCAGAGTCTTGAGACTTCTCGACCGTCCTTAGTTTTAAAAGGGAGTTGAAGACCCACCTTTTTAATATAGCTTTTAAGGATTTCTGTTGATTTGATTTACTATATTTATTGTCATATTTATCTGTACAGGCGCTTTGATTTAAGAAAAGCGCCTTTTAAAAATAAAGTTGAAATTGAAATTGAAACATACATATTTTGATCTCCATCTACAATGACATTTTTGTACCTTTTTAAATGTTTATTTTTAAAGAAAATGAAAAACAAGATGGTGGCAAATGAAAAAAGACATGAAAAAGGATCACCTGTACAATCACTTATATTTTGAAATGCTGACTGAACATGTTTAGAACCCAAAATTTTTAAATTTAGTAACTTTGGAACAGATTAATATTGTTTCACCAAACCAGCAAAGGAAATTCTTCTGAACCAAGCCCTTTCTACCCTGAAAATTTCAGACCAAAATTCCAAACCGTCTGGGCACTGTGCGATGGTAAAAAAAAACAATTTTTTAAAATGTTGTTTCGCTATCTGCATCTCAGGCCCCATACACACTATGCCTTTTAAACTGTTTTAAGCAAGTTAAAATGGTTTAAGAAGCATTAACATGGTTAGTGGCCACATTACAGCATGATTTAAACCGTTTTTAAAAAACATGCTAAAACCCTGCTAGGTACCTAGTCTCTAGCCTGGTTTTAAAAACGGTTTAAGTTAAACATGGTTTGATTTACTAGTGTGGACATGCTGAAGAGTGCTGGTCTTCTAGTTGTGATATGCACAATATTGGAATTGCTTGGGCTGCTGGGATACACAGCCGTCTGTGGCATAGCACAATTGAAGGTATAGTAAGGTTCACAACCCCAAAACATGCCCAGTGTAGACAGAAATAGGGTTGAAGAACTATGTTTAAACACAGTTATATCACAATGTGGATGCTCCAACACAGTAAGACTTAAACCAGTTTATAAAACGGCTTTCAACCTGCTTTCACAAGTGTGTACAGGGCCTCAGAGTCTGTATGTCCAACCAGAATGGAACTTGGTACATCAAGAGACCTACCCCATGAGATTGTGCATGTAAAATTGCATGCAAATCTGCTAAATGGTTGTAAAGATATTAAAGTGCAAAATTTGGGGTTTAACATTAAAGTGCCTACTCGACCCTAACTATAGTGGTGTGGTAATATACTTGTATGCTGTATATGCATTCTGTATATACTTACAGCAGTGCCAGCCAGTATGCAACACAGTACCTTGTAGTATTAGAGTGTTGAAATATGTTGCAGGAAACAATGCAATTCAATGGCAAGTAAGCTGTTCCATGTCGAAATAGTGATCACAAAACAGTGATCACTATTATGGCGAGTGTATATCACTGAAAAGCAAATAGGTGATATGCACTTCAAGGTGACCCGACATCTGGATTTTAAAAGAGTGAGTTGGGGCTGCACCCCCATGCCCACACTCCCCTGAATTAGGATTCTCAACTCCGGGGGGGTGCATGTTGAGGAGGGGGCAAAATCCAGATTTTGGCAAAATTTTAAGTCCTGCTGCTTGTGGCTGTGGCAAAATATACTCCCCCCAGGTCCCGAACCCAGTACCTGCTGTGCCAGAACTAGCCACCCACATCACCATGCCACATGGCTAGCTCAGTGGCAGCAGATACTCCAGTCCCCTAAAACCCCTTCCCTGTCCCTCCCTTTCCCCTCACTATTCCCCCCATCTATTCGCCCTTCCCCATGGTCGCTTTTCCATACCCTCTCTGTTGTGCAGGGTAGTCCAGAATAATTGCACCCAAAATGAGTCGCTATATTTGTAGTGGCTCATTTTGGGTCACTATTATCACTGGATACCCAATTAAGCCCTACTGACATGTAGTATTTTGTGACTGTAATTTACTGCATGACACTATGTTGCGTCATGGCTGATACTGCTGTATATTATATATACATATACAGTGGCACCAGCCAGGACGCAACACAGAACCTTGCAGTATTACTGCAGTATAACTGCAAAGTGCTGTAGTATACTGCAGGAAACAATGCAATTCAATGGCAATTAAGCCCTTTTGGCATGCAGTACTTTGCAACATGTCATTTACTGCAAGGTACTGATTTGCATTGTGGCTGGCACCACTGTATAAGTAGATGGTTGTTCTCAACAGAGAGCTAAGGCTAGAAGTAATATATTAACACGCTGCTATTGGATGATGGTGCTTATATCCGACATTAGGCAAAGGAAAACAAAGAATAAGCATTCACCAGGCACTACAAAAGTAATACTTCTGGATCAAAGAATAAAGTACAAGAGATCTATATTTTTACATCACGTGTAAAACTTGTGCAAAGTCCAGACAGGACAGAAGTTCTTGTAGAACTCCAAATCTCGCCTCCCTCGTGGAGGCTGTGCCAAGAGTCATGCACTTTGTTCTAGGATCTGGATGAGTTTTCCTCTATAGACTTGTGAGTACTCATCCTTAATTTTCCTTTTTTAGAGAGCCAAGGCTGGCAATATAACTGATTATTTATAGAGCCGGTTCAAGTTATTTTAAGATAAGGGCAATATCCTTCAAAAAAAGGATTTCAACTGGGAAAAGAACTTGAAAAAACAGCAGGATATGTTGCTTTGCTGACTAATTGCAGAAAGTCTCTTGTTCCTCCTTGATATGTGAAAGGAACAGCCAGTCTCAACTTCAGCTATCATTTAGGCAGATGTTTTTTAAGATGAAGGCTAAGAAAAGATGCTTACACTGTCCTATAATAAGCAACACAAAATTAACCCCATTAAAGAAAACATGGACGGTGTCATCACATAAACTACAGTTAATTTTGGAAATAGTTGAAGCAATGTTTTGCTTCTACTCTGCTCTTAAGAACTTATGAAAAGAGGATGGGTGCTGGTTTGTTTGTCCGCACATTGGAGTACTTTGATGCATTTCCAGGACCACCTTGTAAATGAGTCTGCTCAAAGGTGTTATTTCTGGTAAAATAAATAAAAATTGAATTGCATTTCCCATTAGGTGCACCTCACAGTTTTAGATAGTGTGTACTAGGGCTTTATTCACTGAAAACTTTAGCAATGCCTACAACAGCAAACCCCTTAATTATTTGTTACCAAAATGAACAATAGTGTCCCTGCAAATGTGCGATAATGATAAAATGACTGACACTATTAAAATATAGAATTAGAGCCCTGAAACTAGCGGACTGCAGTGTTTTGGTGCTCATGAAGTTTACAAAAAATGGAGTAGCACTAAAGCAAATTTGCAGTATTCCAACTTTGAAGTCAAGACAAAGAGTGGTATGGTAGCTTCGACACATGGAAGTCAAGGCTTCTGAGAAGCAAAATGAGTGACGCCACTCATAATGTGCAATAGTTGAAAAGTTTGCATCTGTGCAGAGGCAGTTAATGTAGGTTCTCTTGCTCTGGCACACCTGCCATTTCTTCATATTTTAATATATGACTGCACATTTAGGGGATGAGCAGCATAGCACCCGAACCACAGAAGGGGCTGCATTTCTATTGACAAACTCACCTAGTAACAAGCATTTTGCAGATTTCTGTTGTTTTTTGTGTTTCCAGGTCAGGGCTAACACTGGGAGGGAGGCGGGTCAAGGAAGCAGCAGCAGTGATTCAAGGCTTCACAGGAAGACTGAGCCAGGAGTTTAAATGCCTTGGCTCTGAGTTTTCAGCTTGCATTTCGGTGGTGAGCAACATGTCACCGAAAGAACAGAAGGGAATGCATTTCTATTGAAAACCACACCTACTGACCTGCATTTTGAAGATTTCTGTTGTTTTTCCTTCCTCCAGCTCACTCAGGCCAACACTGGGAGGGAGGCTGGCCCAATGAGCAGCAGCAGCCAGCCAGAGCTGCAAAGAAAGACCAAGCCAGTAGTGTTAATCCCTCGGCACTGAGATTTCAGCATGCGTTTGGGGGAGTGAGCAGCGTAGCTCCAAAATCACAGAAGGGGCTGCATTTCTATCGAAAACCACACCTAGCAACTTGTAATTTGCAGACTTTTGTTGTTTCTGTGTACTGCAGGTCAGGGATAACATTGGGAGGGAGTCAGGTGCCAGGAGCAATGGCAGCCAAACGGAGCTGCATAGTAAGACAAAGACAAAGTATAAATTCAGGGCCACAAACAATATTGTCAAAAGAAATCTGAGCCAGGCCAGTAAACTTGTAGCCAGGCCAGTGGTCTGGAGGGCTGTGGTGCCGGACACTTCTCCTCCCACCACACCAGCAGCCTGGGTTCAGGAATGGACCAAAGTTGCTTGGGGGATTGCGGGGTGAAGGAGGATTTAGCATCCATTGATGGATCTCCTCCTTCAAGGTGGGAGGATAGTGTGTACTGATGCTTGGCTGTCACGTAGTGGAGGATAGGTGGTGCAGCAGTGGTCACCAGAATTGAAAGTCAGAGGCAGGTGTTTAAAGGGTGCACTATCTCCGTGGTCTCTTTCTGTGCCATTGCATGCCACCAGCTCTGACTCAAGGGGAGTAATGGGTGGAAAGGAACCCCTGTCTACAGGATGATGCATTGACCCTAAAGGAACCACACTACCACTATCCATGGCACCCACTCACACAACAAGATAAGAAGTAGATGGAGTAAGTTCTGGAGGTGGGGTTTAGTGGCTGGGGGGGTCAACAGCAGAAGGGGGTCAATGAGGAGGGGCAGGAGGATAAAATACACTTAAAAAAAGGATTGCAAAAATATTTGAACAATAAACTGAACTGTTCCTAACATTCACATTTTTCAGAGTTATCCAATTAGTATCAGAGGCTCTCTATTTTTTTTAAAGAGTATTTTACAGGTTTTTTTGCCCCGGTTTTCACCCGTCCCCATCTCGGCACACATATGCACGTGTGGAGGCACATGCACTTCATGCTACAAGACACCCTCCAGTCATGTCTCCCCTCCCACTGTGCTGCCAAAAGACCTCCACCAGGTGGCGGAACTATGGGGGGGCAACAACCTCCTTGGGAGAGGGGAGCTGCCATTAGGCAGCTCAATCCTGCTCCCTCTCTCCCCCCCGTACCAGATCCCCGACAACCCAAGATTGTTCCCAAACCCGGGTCGCTAGTGTGACATGAGATAAGGCAGAATGCCTCAACCCTGTGTGCCACTGGGCTGACTCATCAGAGGTTCTTTAAAGTGAACATAAAGAATATGTAATTTAAATCAACAATTACTAGTCTTTTCTGTTTATTATTGACATGCTGTTAACATGTTTGAAAGCTATTACTTGTTTAGTTTTTGTTGACCGGGAAAGGAGGGCTAGGCAGTTCTGCCTGTTTACAGCCTCGTCCTGTGGGGGAGAGATACAGATGGAAACCAACTAAAATTGAACCAGAGTAAGCTACTGGGGGTATTTATAGTGAATGGGGGAAATTTGGTCAGGACACCGGGGAAATTTCCCTACTCTACAGTAGAGGGAATCCTTGGTCGTCAGTCCAAGATGGTCACTGCTGTGGAAGGAATGGACATAGAAGAAGCAGGGGAGCTGGTCCCCTCCTCTGCTCTAAATACTCCTGAAGCCATTGAAAATGCTATTGTTTTGCAAGAAATACAAAATGAAGAGATGGTACAGAAGTGCTTTTCTATGGAGAATATATCAGAAGAGATTGTCACGGAACTGCAAGGTACAACAATGTTATCAAGTTTAAATAACTAGTAAATTCTCAAGAGAACATATCAGACTCTCAGAAGGAACAGATATTGGCTATGGGTAATGAAGAACAAAATTATTTAGCTAAACAACTGGAATTGCAGAATGTTTTGGAGAAACTTCAGAAAGTACCTGACAAAAAGCACAGGTCTGAACTATTACAATCCAGATCAGCTGAAACTCTGTGACGCAGTATCATCAAAGAGGGCATCCGCCCCAGCCACCCTTCACACTAACAAGAAATGTCAAACTGCTACACAAATGCCAGAAACCTCTTCTGACCTGAACATAGCTAAATGTTCAGCCCAGTCATTGGAGAAAGAACTCGGGAAAAATCGAGGGGATCCTCAAAGAATGGCACATACGGGCCCTGTTACAGCTCAGTCTACAGCGTCCACCCATGATGACCATTGTTACTGCTACCACGGTTTTTAACACAACATGAGCTGTACCAGAGAAACAAACTGAGGATTTTGATAAAGCATCTGTACAAACGCAAAAGACTGAAGTGGTGCAGTTGCACACAGAAGGCTGTGCAAACAAAGTAAATGCCCAAGTTCAAGCCAAAACTGCACCTACACAGAAGGGTGTTTCACCACACCAGAATACAGCAACTGGATCTGGTAATTGGTCCCAAGAGCATACACTTGAGGATGCAGGATGGATACAAATAGCTGAGGCTAAGTGGATTCCAGACCCTCTAGATGGAAAAATAAGACACTATAATTCAGAGTTGATAGCGGGTTGTATTTGTACAAATAATGGGGGCATGAACAAAGTTAGTACTGTGCAGGAATCAGAAGGGAACACAGGCATGCCTATTCTACAAGAAGGTACTAGTAATGCTCCTAACATTACTCCTGCTGATATAAACAATACTCAAGTTACAGAACAGGGTATTCCCCTGTTACTGGCATTCCTGACATTGATCGCTCTGCTGTAAATTCCCCTGACTGCTCTACTACTAAGTCTTGGGCTCACACCTGCTTCACTGCAGGATCCTACAAGAAGAGCTTGGCTGGAGCCAATGTTTAGACTGTCAGAGTAATTTCAAAACAAAGAGAAGCAAGCCCCAATATACAAAGGGGGCACTGAGACACCCCCAACACGATATATATGTATATATATACCTTAACAGATGTTAAAAGGGTTCATGAAGTTTTTCTCTGCTGAAAGTTTCGCACTTATTTATCTAGACAATGCTAATTGTGATGTTAGTTTTTAAAAATGTGTCCAGGTTAGACAGATTTGGGTGCAGTATCAAACATTAAAAAACACCCCCTTATGGATCCCCTTCTTAGCAGTACCATTAACAAAACCCCTGATCAAAAATATTACTGTTATGTTCTGAAATGAAGGGGTAAATGTGGAAGACATTTTATTTTGGCTAAGATAGAGATGTGAGGTATTAGTCAGGCCCTCTCCCATCCTAGATAGTGAACAGATTTGGAATGGGGGTGGAAGATTAGAGTAAAACTGTATTCTTCCAACAATGGTTCCATTCATCTCTCCAATAGTTTTTAATTAGGGATGGACAGAGGGATGTTATTTTATTCAGGACAACCCAGGTCTTGTTTCAAGTGTGGGGCTCGTACTTATCTGAGCTTGGCATGTGACACACCAAGGTGCAGTCACTGTTTGGATTATGGTCATGTCTCATCAAAATGTTTAAACCTTTTTAAATGTAACCTCTGTGAGAAGATAGGCCATGCATATGGGAGATGCCCCAGGCCTCTCATAACCACGATGACTGCCCTTCCCATGAGGAGCTAATCAGCAAGGCCCAGCTATTGTAGGCAAAAAGAGTGGCAGAACAAAGTCACAACCCAGGACCCAATATTCCCTTGGAGCCACAAGTACAACAAGGGTGTGAAATCCCACTCAGACAAGAAGAGATGGAGCAAGATCCCCTAGTCCAACCTGAGGAAAGTCTTCCAGACGCTGCCTCAAGCACAAATGCTATCACTACTACTTCACATGGGTCCTATTCCTTTAGTTGTACACGCAAGTCCAGAGGCTGTGCCCCCTTCCCCCCCCCCCAGTTAGGGCACAGCATTTAAGGTAGCAGGTCCCAAGAAAAGATCCAGGCAAGGTAAAGCTCTGGCCTCCCTGATAGAGTCAGCAAGAAAGGGAAAGGAAAAGACAAGCCGTCTTGGAGGTCAGGGAACAAATATGCAGCACCACCTAAAGGGACCCAGTGGGGGGAATCTGAAGAAGAAGAATCCAAGACCTCCTCCATCACCTCCACTACAACAGATATTACATCTGATACAGAAGAAGGAGGTAGGATAACTCTACTGCAGATAGAACACAACATAAAATGCGATTACATACCCCTTAGCTGAGTGGAATTTCTCCCAACCTTGCATAACTTAAAGAGCTAGTGTAAACTGTTCGTTTTTGGCATCCTGTGGAGTGGAGTAGTTAAATAGTGAGGATGGTGGTGTCTTAATGTGAGTTGTTTGTGATAATTTCATTCTGCTTCAAGTTCAGTGTGCCAGTCCGTGGTAGCTGTTTGGCACGCTGTGAGAAGACTGGCTGTTGCGCGCTGTGGCAATTTCACGGTGAGAGGAACACTGTCAATCCGTAGACTGGTGATATTTAAAGAGGCAGTTCAGTAATTCTGTTTTGTGAGGTAAGTTGCCAGTGCTAAATTTATGTTGGTTTCATCTCATGTTGAGTACATGAATTGTGTTATCTGTGGCAAATGGTGTGTTTGTAAAATTTTTTTTTGTTGTTATTCTTTTCACAGGGTTTGAAGTGATAACGCTAGCCGTTGAAGGTTGCCCATGAGTGTCGAAACTTGGCTGGATGGTCGCTATTGAAAATCCCTATTTTATGGGTCTGTATTGCATAGCAGTACCTGTCTGTTGTGGGAAGTAGCTGTAGGCTTTGGGCATCTTCTGTGTGTATTGATTTGTTCACAGAAATTCCTTTCAGTAAAAATCTGTGTCCTGAAGGGAGCCGCCAGTACTGACACTTGTCAGATGCCACTTTCTACATGCTGGCGCTCACACGGGTTGAGAAAGTGTGGATGCTTCAATGGGGGCTTGAAACAGTGGGAGAACAGATTGAAATGGCACCCTCAGTCATTTAAATTACAGTGTAACTAAATTAACACAGTAGTTGGATGTCACCAGTTGTTGAGGATACTAAATTTTGCTCTCCATTAATTACTCGTAAATTGAACATCACCAGTAGGTGTGAAGTACACATTGTTTGATTGTATAAATGAATGTGTCCTTTCAATAGCGCAGTAGCATCCGCGGAAGGTTTCCTGACACATCACTGGCACGAAGATGTAGTGGACTTGAACGGCAGCATGCATAGCAGTGGTGGTTTTGTTAGTTGGGGCATTGTAGAAGTGAGCATGCTGCCGGCTCCATACCACCATGATGTACATGCTGGGACGCAGGCCTACAGCTGCCATGCAAGATCGCAGCTGTCACATTGCTGCATACAGAATAATTGTTTTTGTAATCTGACGTGAAATCCACACAGTCAGTTATGTTCCCCTTCCAAAATGAGAGCAGTGACAGCATCTCACAGTGGGTTCCTTGTCGTGCAGTTTCCTAATAAGGGGAGTCAGTACAATGAAATGGCATCACGGACAGCAGTAGTAGTGTTTTTGAGTGGCAGTACCGCAAGTGGAAGAGTGCTGCCAGCATCCTAGCATCACAGCCTCATTGGTAGTACCCGGACATATTAGCATGCCTGACATGTCGGTACCTCAAGTAAGTTGGATTCAAGTAAAATTAAAAATAAAAAGGCTCAGTGATGATGTCTTACTGGTGTGTGACTGCATACTGTAATGAAAAGACCTATGCTCCCAAGTACCATTTCCAAGTAATTCTACATGACTGGCATATCAAAAGTTATATGATAAAGTAAATGATAAGACAGGCAAAATATTAAAAAAAAATACTAATGCAACTGTCAGAGTTTTAATTTTAAAAGTAAACAAAGGGGGGAAGGGGTAAGGGTACTTCAAATCTACAAGGAAGGATGCTCCATAAGGTCCTAAGATGACGTGATTGTGTGATAAAGAAAGGTTTTGTGTGATGAGATTGGTATATGAGCCTGGGTGAGTTTTTTTTTTTTTTGGGGGGTGGGGGTGGTATTTATGTGTATGATTTTTTATTTTTTTATTTTTTTATAACGTAGTGTAGTTTTATTTATTCTGTTGTTTTGGGGCGGTGGAGGAAAGCAAGGAAATAGCAGGCTGTGTTCACTGGGAGATCATGCAGTTTGTTTTGTGTTATATGGTGGCTTGGCAGGCAGTTGTGATCTGATAAGAGTGTCGGTAACTGGTGCATCTTGATTACCTAGCATGTCATTAGGATTTTTCCAAGAATAGTGTATTGCACTACTGATTTTACTTTAGACTGCATTTTGCGAATTACTATGTGATGTGATAACTGTTAACTTGAAGTTTTGAGGGAATGTAAGATTAGTTTGTTTGATCTGCTTGCAAAAGAAGGGTTGGTGTACAAAACATATTTACAGATATTGTTTTCTGTACTTTGTATGTAGCCTGCTAAGGGAAATGACTGTGTAGTATACTACTGTCATGTCATCAGAGTAGAGGCAGGATGGGGTAGCAGAGGACAGATATTGTGTTGTGCTCTATGTTAGCATGGAGTCCTGTCATAGTAGAGTCCTGCATGCAGTTGCAGTAGTTTCCAAACAGGCTGTCTACACGTTGCAACATTGGGCAATATTGCTCAAGGGCCCTACGCAGAAGTTGATCAGATGGAGGTAAGCTGGAGCAGATATTGTTTGAGCAGGATAAGTATGATGGATTTAGTGTCTTGGAGTCAACTGTGTGGAACACTGTGTGAGTAGTGTGGCATTGCATGGGCAGTGCTTGGAGTGGTGTTGTGTGACCACTGTTTAGTGGACATCACACAGGGACTTCTGTGAGAGGGATACCTGCTGCATGACATAAAGAAATGTGCATCATAATAAGCATACCAGGGTGGTTGCTGAGAAGGGTGGAACATGCAAAATCAGTTGTATTGGAAAAGGGTAGTCGGAGAAGGGTAGGCCTGATGCCTCTTTGTAAGTTGCTGAAATGTGGGGCTACCAAGGTGGTTAGGCTACACTGATGGTATGGTTACATTGTGATTGCAATCTGCCTGTTGGAGCACTAGGGAGGGTGATCGTTGAAGCACATGGGAAAACAAGCAGGGTGTGTGGGAAATGCGCAACACACACTTGTAACACAAGCATTTTATGAAGCTTTGGCACCAAATTTTCAACATAGGCATTTTAGCACCTCTACTCCTACAGTGTCACTGTCATGTCCTCAAGCTGTCTCAAAAAGTGATTTCACACAGTGACCGCGCTATTCTTCCCTGGATGTGCAAAAACACATTTCGGGTAGGATATGTAAACTACAGCTTTACTGTTCATCAAGAGGTGTGGAAAAATGCCAATGGTGAAAATCCAGAGTGAAAATATTACAAATGCACAACGTTACGAGCGTGCGTGCAAACTGCGCAATGTACGCTCATAACACAATCATTTTAAGGAGTGTCATCACCAAATTTTCAACATAGGCATTGTAGGACCTCTGCTCATGAACAGTGTCACTGTCATTTTTGCAATCTGGCCCAAACACTGATTTCCCACTTTGACCACGGTATTGTGTGCCAGAAGTGCGGAAACACATTTCAACCAGGATGTGAAAAATGACAGCTTTATTGTTCACAAGAAGGTATAGAAAAATGACAATGTTGAAAATCTGGCATGCAAATATTGTGAATTCGAGAAGTTACGAGCTTGCGTAGCAACTGCGCAACGCATGCTCGTAAAACAGCCATTTTTTTTATTTTTCCCACCAAATTTGCAACATAGGCTTTTTGAGAGCCCACCTCACAAACACTGCCACTGTTCTTGTGATAATCTGTCCCAAAAGGTGATTTCGTGCAGTGACTGCGAAACCACCTTTTGGGATGAAGTAACGTCAAAACTGTGATGGAATTCATGAGGAGGGGCCCCAAAAATCCCACGTTGAAAATTTGGTGCAAAAATTCCAAAGAATGCCCAAGATGTGGAGCAAGGTTGAAAAAACCCTATTCATTCCATTATACAGCTTAACGGCATTTCCTCAGTTCGTGGTCGGCTTTGAAGAGTGCAGACGTGTTCCCGGTCCAACGAAGATCGTCGCACCAGACTCCAGAGGTAAGTATGGGGTGGGGCAGTGTGGGGAGGCAGGGTGCACGGTGGGTGGGTAGGGAGACTATGAGAATCAAGTCTCGCTTGTAGGGACTAAGGAAAAATAAAACTCAGATGTTTTCTTTTACAGGTCGCTTTTGTTTGGGGGGTACAGTAGCTGATGGGGGACTGGGCACCCCATCAGCACAGAAGAAGGAGGGACATGATGCCGATGGAGACTGGGCTCCCCCGTCAGCACAGTACAATGGGAAGGGGGGGCGGATGCTGACAGGAATTGGGCCCCCCGTCAGCAAACATTGCTTGGGGGGGTACAGTAGCTGATGGGGGATTGGGCACCCCCATCAGCACAGAAGATGGGGGAGACATGATGACCGAGAAAGTGGGCCTCTGCTGGCACAGTACAATGGGAAGAGGGGGTTGATGCCGACGGGACTGGGCACCACATCGGCAAACAACGAGGTGGGGGAACATTCTGCCAACAGGGAGTGAGCTGCCCCGTCAGCACATACTTCAAGGGGCAGGAAAGCCAACCAGGGGATTGGGCACCCTGAAGTTGGCGCTATTGGCAGAGTAGCGGCCACTGTGCCGCCATGCTACTAGCTGGAGAGCACATAGGAAGGGCCCGCTACATGTGACAAGCTTTGTTCAGATTGCAGCTGGCCTTTCCTTAGATGTGCTCACCAGCTTAGTAGGCATGGTGTGGCATCGTTGATTGGGGAATGAGGGACGCACCTACTGGTGCATGCCCTGCATTCGCCCAACAGCGACCGCACCTCCAAATCCCCACTGCCGCAAGATGTTGGCTGCGCATGTGCGGCAACATAAAAAGGAAAGTAATGAAATTAAACAGGCCCCATGGAGTGTCATAGATAACTTCTTTTCTCCCTGTACATGTATGGAGTCAGTAATATGTTAATGATCTTCAACACGTGTCATATGCTACAAGTCTGCTGTGACTGCAAACAGCGGTCACTGTTGGTAATAATATCCAAACAATGTTCTCCTGTGCAGTTGTAGTCCAATGTTCATGTCAAGGTTTGAATAATAGAAACCAGTTATTTTCAATAGTACATTCTGATGCAGACCCATCATTGGAAATGAAGCAGTCTAGACTGTGTCTTAGTGTTAATTGTGAATTGTGCTCCAGTTCAAAAATGAGCATTGAGAAAGGTGGGGAATAACTTTCATGCTGTTTATACATGTTCATGGTATGACTATAGTATCACAGTAATGTTCAGTGGTGAAGTCTTTTAGCTGTCTTTGTCATTTTGTTTCAGGATCATGGATGCAGTCTACATGCAGAACAGTTCCAGTGATGAGAGTGAATTGTCTGGGGAAAGTGACACATCACTGTCAGATGTTATGGACCACAGCAATGAGCAGTTCAACGCAGCCTCCGGCAGCATAGGAATTTCACCATATATGTTTGAGCCTTCCGGGTCAGATTCAGAAGAGGATCAGGAACCTGTGCAGCAAGATAATGGAGACCAGCAGTTGAGAATTGGGAATGTTAACTGGTATGAATATGTTGCCGTTTTATTAAAAATACAAATACTAATAACGGTGAACCAAATTATATAGAGGATAATGCCTGATGTACAGGTGATAACCATGGTGTAACCACCTCGAGTGGTTGCTAGGGCATCAGTAAACCTTGAGAGTGCAGCTCAAGAGGTTTACCACTGCCCTAGCAATGACAGGTGATTACACTGTGGTTATTACCTGTACATCAGGCATTATCATTTATAGTGTATGTGACTCAACATGAGAAGTTACATCTCCCGAACACAAGTACTTTAGCCTTAACACTACGGCCACATGATTGTGTATGAAAACAATTTATTAGGATACATGGACTGATGAACAGCAGGTTGAAATAGCACCAAATTTAAAATATCTATCAGACATAGTGATCACTAGACACAGTAACAGTTAACTGTGACACTTGGAATGTAATCTGAATACTGTAGTGAGACTAACAATCACATCCTGGGTGTGTAGAATACTAAATAACACTGCATTCCATTTTGCAAACCCACTGCTATGACACAGATGAGAGAGCTTTATAAGGTTCTGACATCACAACATAGAGGATTGTGTATGAGCAAGCATACACAACAAGGCAGTTGTGATCAAGAAGTTTCCATGGTAACCAGAGACCTTGACAGCATAGCTCGAGAGGTCCTTACCATGGAAACCTCGAGATTTAACAACTGCCTTGTTTGTGTATGCTTGCTCATACACAATATTTTATAGTGTATGGGCAAGTATAATCAGTGCTCCATGATCCCCCAAACAAGTCTGCCTCTTAAAATAAGGCTTACTTCTGGATGTGTAGCAGCGCGCCAACTTCCGCATCTCCGTGGGCCGCTCAATTGTGCATGCGCGAATGCGTTCAATCATGTTGTGCTGCACTGGTGAAGTACTCGGTGCAGCACAACAAGATAGTGATGCACTGAGGCAAGCACAACAACGCTGTTGGGAGCATGGATTTCCATGCTCAACAGCATTCTACCATACACTATAGTGGGATTACAAGTTTGTAAACAGTTCAGTTTCAGTGGGTAATAAGGGCTGCCCATACATTATAATCTGGATTATGGTACTGATCAAATGACGTAATAGCAGAATGCCATGTTATTGTGCCCCAATAAGCCGTAGTAACCCGAAATCCGGTCATTACAGCATTCCAAAGTACTTTCAATGTCTCCCGATGCCTGTAGCATGACTGAATGTCATCGGTGGTTGTAAACAATAATGACGAACTGATGCAAAAAGCATCAGTGCTGAGTATAAAAAACACACCTGGTTTAGTGCCTTACTTCACTTTTCTGAGGTTTTTGAGAGAGAAAAAAAAAAAAATAAAAACAGTCATACAGACAGCACAGTGAGATGCATGGTGGTTTCTACACAGACATTACTGAGTGTTACCATAGCATCACTCACTAACTTTTGTGTTGATTCTGCACAAGGCGGACAGTCACTTGCTCTGCTGTCTCTACATGCACTGGCATTTTCTCTCTCGAACACTTAGAAATGTGAAGTACGCTACTAAACATGAAATGTTTTTTATAGTCGTCATGTGTGCTTTTATATAGAATCAGCATATGTGTTTATAACCCCATACCAGATCAGTCACGCTACATGCAGTGAGGGGAACAGTACAGCCAGGAAAACCTACAAATCCAGGCACCAGCTATCAGAAAAAAAATCAGAAAAGGAAATTGTGTATGTAAGGTATTTGTTTCAGCACACCCTCAGTGTGTGATGACCACATAAATCTCTTGAGCTTTGTTTTTCAGGTTTATGAGTCATCACATGCCTTAGGAGTGCAAAACAAAACCATAATACACACTTGTCCAATCCATTATTCTCTGTATATCAACTTTCTGGACCTGGTCTTTCTGCATCATATTCTCCCTGTCTCTTCTCTCCTGCACTTCTAAAGCGAGCCCCACTTGACATTCTCACAAGGCGCTACTGGACTTTGTGTTTGCATATGCAGTCTTGTGTCAGTTCTCCAGAAGCACATAATCATGTCTGCCCATGAAGTACTCCTGCTGCACTGTGGTACACATATATAAAAGGGCTCACTGTACATGAAGCATATTTAGGGTAAGGGGTATGCAGTGCAGTGTGTACCTCCTTGCAGAGTCTTTCTTGCATTATGACTAGTTACCGGTAATAAGTGGTGTGCATTGTGTGAGAAAAATATTAATCACATTTTGTTTGTATGTACATGTTGCAGGTGTTCGTGTCATCAATTTGTGTCCATGACTACTGAGACGGAGAGTAAATGTTGTGCAGAGATCATGGTTGTGCAACCCATGCTAAGTGACACCAGGTGTACCTGTATTACACAACATCTTGGATTTTATCCAATTTGTGTGGATGTTTGGAGGTTACAATTAGCCTGGAGTGATCTGCGACGACAGTATGCCAATCCCTACGAGGGTCCTATTCATAAAATATATAGATGTGGCGTATCGACGCTTTGTTAGATGGAGCTGGGGTATACTAGGGAGACACATAAGGGTACCCATACCATCATGTGTTGCTCATGTGGTACGTGAAACATTCCCACCTTCTGCTAATGATGGCGAATTTGTTGGGTTCCGATATCCAGCTTGACATTAGTAGTAAAAGAATAAAATACTGGTGATGACAGCACTCTAATATAATGAATGTGTGACACACTGCTTAACATGGTTAGGGAGTACCTCTCCTATTGCTGTTCGTTCACTGTTTATGCTGCCTTATGTTATGATGGCCTTTCACAGCAGTTGTGAAACTGCAGAGTTACATTCTGTTATGGAATAAAATTTCTGAGTTCCTGAATGATCTGCCTGTGCTAGACTCCCTTTCCTTGAAGTTGTTTTCTTACTAATGTAACTTACTTGGCTAACATATCCACCCTAGGG
Organism: Neoceratodus forsteri; assembly: GCA_016271365.2. Taxonomy (NCBI): domain Eukaryota; kingdom Metazoa; phylum Chordata; order Ceratodontiformes; family Ceratodontidae; genus Neoceratodus; species Neoceratodus forsteri. The sequence continues at coordinate 941,593,113 of CM057458.1, forward strand.
TCATCACCTTTTAAGAAGCCCAAAGTGGGACATTTCTTACTGAAACATGATTTTTCGCAGGATAGTACGTAACTTCGACCAATGCAACAGACTTGTTTTCTCTGTATAATCAGAATTAAGGCTAAGTATTGTAGTTTTAGTTGCTTCTAGTGTTTCTTATCATTTTAAGGTATTTTAGTTAAGCTACTGTAGTTTTTTAGAACATTTAGTTGAAAGTTAGAAAAAAAATTTTCTTCTGTAAAATCAGGACATTTAGTATTTTTCATGTTTTTTTGCAGGACACAGCTGCCCAAATCAGGACTGTCCTGCAAAAATCAGGACAGGTGGTAACCTTAATCTACTCCTCTGTGTATCGTGAACATTTTTCCTGTACTGCTTCCTGCTTGTTAGGACGATCATAGGATGAACACAGTGGAGGAGGAATATGTTCCTGAGTTGTCTTCTTTTGTTTCGCCACATTTGCCAACTCGATGTACAGGTTCTTCACATATTCTGCATTTGACACAGAAAAATTGCATGTAACTATGCAGACTTTATGGGCATGATGTCATGGTTTAGGGTGCACATTTATTAACATTTGACCATCAGTGGGCCCACTCCCAGCCCCGTCAGTTTCCTCCAGAACATCACACACCCCGGGGGGACTACATATTACACCTAGGTTGCCCTTATCTCCTGCAAGGGTTCGTAAGGTGTCCCATAAGGCCTCCACATTTCCCTCTGTGTGTTCTATGCTACAAATTTGTATTCCCTCTCTAATGTATGTAGCCACTCCTCGTTCTCTGCCCTCCTTTCTATCTTTTTGTCCTGGAACACATTTGATGTGAATTTGTACCTTTAGTGCAGTACTCAAAATGACCTTGGTATGACAATGTTGTGACTAGAGTTGTGAAGCCACATCACAGGACAATGGTATGTCCTGCACAGATAAATGGCATATATAAAAAAACATAATGAAACTCATGTGTCCATTGCATTTACAAGTGGAAGTATGGAAGTGCTATGGATGAGATATATGTTGATTCTTACCATAGCTGCATTCCCTGTTGACTTTTCTAACCGTGTGGCCTCCACGTTTAAATTTGGGAAACACAATGTTATAGACCTTTTCCCCTTTTTGATTTCTGTACTGCTCCCTTGCAGCATTTTCATTATAATGGAGAACAGCAAGCAGAAGTCTGAAATGAGAATTGCCATAAGGGTGATTTATCAGGACAGCTTCCTGATATGCAAGTACCTAATATCAGTTTCTTACACGCACCAGGGATTAGACTATTAATCATCCAGTATTAGTGTACTCTAGCATGAGGCACTCCCGAGTGTCATAAAAGATGTAGGGTGTGATTACCTTACTATTCAGCAAAGTACTAGGAGTTCCATATTGCTGTTAAAAAAAAGTATTGCAAGAGACAAGTGGTAAAATCATACACAAAGTGTTTTCCTAAGTCACGGGTAGAGTACCACGGAAATAGTGTTCGGGAGAGAATGACAGAGTGATGCCCGACTTGTTTGATTTTGGGGACTCCCCATTGCCAGCCAAATGGATGATGAGAATTAGTAGAAAACTTGCCCAAAGAGACCAGGTGTTTTCTTCAAAGGAATGGGACGTAGGATGTGTGCAAGGACCTGAGCTCCACATCTGGCTGCATGAGGAAAGACCATTTCGTGAGAGGTCTCGACGCCTGGCCCCTGCTGACATAGATGATGTGAGACAACATCTGCAAGAGATGCTTGCTGTTGGTGTAATACAAGAATCCAGAAGCCCATATGCTTTACCTATTGTGGTAGTGAGAAAAAAGAATGGGACGTTAAGGATGTGCGTGGATGATCGCACCTTGAACCGGCGGACTGTCCCTGATCAGTATACAATGCCCCACATCCAGGATGCTTTACACTGCCTGAATGGTAGCAAGTGGTTCTCCATGCTGGATCTTCACAGTGGGTACTACCAGATCCCAATGGCCCCAGAAGACTGTGAGAAGACAGCCTTTATCTGTCCACTTGGCTTCTATGAATTCATGAGGATGCCTCAAGGGATTTCAGGTGCCTCAGCCACTTTTCAACAATTGATGAAGCGTGCAGTGGGGCACATGAACTTATTAGAGTACCTGGTATACCTAGATGATGTTATTGTGTTTGGCAGCTCACTGGGGAACATGAGAGCAGATTATTCAAGGTGTTGGACCGACTAGAAGACTTTGGCCTGAAAGTGTCCATCGATAAATGTCAGTTCTTCCAAACCTCTGTAAAGTATGTGGGGCATATAGTCTCCACCGAGGGAACAGAGACTGACCCAAGTAAAGTTGAGGCCTTGACCACCTGGCCACAGCCCCACAATCTAAAAGAACTGCAAAGGTTCCTGGGATTCTGTGGCCACTATCGCCGTTTCATCAAGGACTATTCAAGAGTGATCCATCCTTTACTTAATCTTCCTCAAGGTTATCCTCCTGCCCTCAAAACAATGCAAGAGGTCAACTCCCCCTGAGACTGAGAGAGTATATTTCTGTCCTAATGAAGTTTTTGGGGCACAATGGACACCTGATTGTGAAGCTGCTTTTCATGAGGTTATATATCAACTTACCCACGCTCCTGTCCAGCAAAACCCTATGTCCTACACATTGATGGTAGTTTTCAAGGTTTGGGGGCTGTGTTGTACCAGGAGCATGAGAATGGCCTGAGACCAGTGGCCTTTGCCAGTAGAAGTCTGACCCCATCCAAAAAGAACTATCCTGCACATATGTTAGAGTTCCTAGCTTTGAAGTGGGCCATTGTTGACCAGTTCCATGAGTACTTGTATGGGGCTAAGATACTAGTAAAAACTGACAATAATCCTTTGACCTATGTGCAGACTTCAGCTACGTTGGATGCTACTGGCCATAGGTGGCTTTCTGCATTATCGACACACGACTATGCTGTTGAATACGGAGCATGCCTGAACCACATAGGCGCCGATGCTCTCTCATGGAGGCCTGTTTCCCAGAATGACTGGGTCAGACTGTCAGAACCTGATATTCAAGCACTCTGCCAGAAGTTTGACAGGGAGGAACAAATGTCTACGGACGCAGTGGATTGTATGGTGGATTGTTTGGGACCCTCTGAGAATTGCATACCTGCTGCTTATTGCCAAATTATTTGTCAAATACCTTCCCACAGTTCAGGTAGCACACATCCACTGCCACACATTGAATGACTACCAAAGTTACTGCATCACAAATTTCAACCACATTCATCTGTTATGACTGACCTTGCATGAAGCTATTCTACAACATGTCATGCCGCACCCATGCTTCACATGCATAACCACCCTTTTAGTCAACTTGCTCTCCATCACTTTGCCCACTATCCGATCTGAGCCTCATCGGCCAATACTTGCCCACTTCCTCCCTACTACCAGTTTTTTTAAGCGACATCACATCCATCTTCTTTTACTCCTCCAATACCACTACACACCCCCATACTCACTGACATGTTAACTAACCTCACCAGTGGTTCCACCAGTAGCCCATCCACTCCCTAAGCACCCAGCTCTGTAGGCCATCTAGGCCCATAGCCTTGTTCACATTCACTTTGCCTACTTCCTGCCTTACCTCTTCCACACTGACACAAATAGAAACCACTCATCCACTCACCTTTCCTTTCTCACTCAACTGTGGACCCCTACCTTCCCCCTATTTTACACAAAGTGAGCTGAAATATCCATTCAGCATTTTATTTTCTTCACATACCCCTTCTACGTTCAACCCCCTTCCCATAATCCTTACTATCCTGTCTTACCATCCTCCTTTCTCCTATCTACCTCTGTGTGAATGTGACATTCTCATTACATTTCTTACTTTACAATACTAAACTGCAATTTTATTAACCAAGATAAAGAATCTTCATTATAAAGAACCACTCCAGACACATTACAGAAGACACAGACATGGCATCTAGATGCGCACATGCATAGTACACCTACTAAAATGCAAGGACACAGGTCTACTGCTTTTATAGTCCACACCACATGTAACTACTGTGTATATAGCTCGTTTTGAACATCAACCGTGCTTAGAAAACACTGCTGATAGCAGTTCATTTTAATATCATACTTAGCGATTCTGTTGATATCTGGCCATAACATTACTTTTCTGGTGACACCACCATCTGCAAGTACACTCCCACTTCATAAGGTACAAGGTATATGAAACAGCAAAATGAGCATATATAAATATGGTCTGATGAGTGACAAGTGATGTCCCATTCCAACCATATCACAGTGAAGCCTTACAGGACACAACCCAGACATGTACTGTTAACAGGGCAAACACTGGAAGGTGCGTGGCACATGATGACTGCTTTACTAATTCAAACCAACACACGGTGACAGTGTCATGCATAATGAAGCCTACATGGCATCGCTCAACAACACATAAAAAGACAACCCTCATCAACATTATATGAACTGCAAAACAGCCCCAGGGTCACTGAGCTACTGCTGCAAGATCATTTATTGTGTTCCGTGCACCATTCTGGCATACATAAATGACCAGTACAGAAGTACAACTTTTAACCAATAAAGAAGCATTGAATAAGGGAAACCAGTTTGGCATAATAACTTATAACAAAAAATACATTCCACACAGCAACAGTGTCTGCCTATCCTTACTCAATGACTGATGCAGCCCCCCTTCCCCTTGCAACTACTTCTCACCACCCTAACAGCAGCACTGCTGCTAGATTTGAACACTGTCACCGGAGCTGAGAAGCAGCCATACATTGAGACAACTTCATTGACACACTCCCCAATGTCCACAAAACACAATTTTGCAAGTCAACATACATCTCCAACTCCACTACAAAAATCACTGCTTAGCTACTGATATACTACAAATACAAAATCACATCTGTCCAAGCCCAAACCACCACCCCACCCCATCCCCAAAACACACACCCCATGCAGAATGCATTCAGCAGTGAAACAATAATACTGCCTACAGCATGCTTTGAGCACCAGTCATCACACTATGGCATTCCACACTTACTGCCACATAAACTAGCAAGCACTTGAGGCAATGAGAACCTACATATCACACTACAATAATTTAGAAATGCAGACAACACTATGAACACCCTTGATAGGAGGCTCCCAGATCACAAACTACTCTCTAGGGAGAACAATTCACAAATGTCACTTTTACTACATTTTTTTTATTTACGCTCCACAATGATGAGGACAGTAGACAGTCAAAGGCTAACACTCATGAGACCCATTTTCACATTCAGACTCCCCTACACACCACACAAAAACATTGGCTACCAAACACTTTTCAATGCAGAACACACATAACACTTCCGCACCCTACCAAAGAACTACATGAGCATCACTGTCTCATGGATCACTTGCAAGTGAAAAAACAGAAAACAAGACCAAAAATCCCACCCCTTAAAAATTTGCAGCATGAACAAATGCTATACAGACTCTGACCACGTGACCTTCTTGCAACATGACAACTTCATTAATGACGTTTGCTCCCCCAAACTCTACTAATCTCCGTGCTGTGTACAGTGGACCCACGTTTGCACCTCCCTAGTTTCACACACTTCACACCTTATCTCTTAACCCCAACTCACCCAGGACCGCCTTTAAAACCAAAGGCTATTTTCAGACTTGACACCTCCTCAAAAGCATTGAGGTCAAAATGTGCACTGCATAGTACAGAGTGCCTTGACCATGTAAAATTAGAATGGGTCATATTCTCAAAAGATATCTCTATGAGCTTCAGCTTTTCATCAGTCAGGAAAAAATGCAGGGACATATTATTTGATGCAGTACTACTGCAGCCGTACACTACTCATTGCTTGGGCATTTTTAATACCCAATATTTCTGAGGCGCACAGTATGCCATGCAGTGACTGTCGCTATCATAAATAATTAAAAATGCCCAGAAAAAAATCTGACAGTCGTGCCTCAGAAACTCCACAAAACTAGGACACTACCGGCAGAGGAGACAATACATATATAACTGCTCAAACTAAAACAAAAAATCCCAAAATTATTTCCTCACACGCAGCACCACACACACTGAGGGGAAAGCGCAACAGCCGAGAATGCAAACTCCACGCTGAAAGACTGAATAAGGGAATGTAAACAGTTAACAGCACGTCGCGGACATTCACAGCTGACTCAATTATGAGTGACTGACATGGATCCTCACACCACGTCACTCGCGATGTAGCGGGTTATATCTGGCAGCACATTTTGAACCACTATACCAAAACCATTACTATCAGGTAAAAATGCAGTAAACCATCCACAGTTTAAAAAACATAACGCAGAACCTCACATATCCATGGAGAATTTGTAAAATACATGAGAAAGAAATAATTTCCCTGCTTTAGTGTACACTACCTCTTTAAATGGGGCTCTTAACCATTACAACTATGAATGTAAACAGTATTAAAAGTCATAGGGAAAGGTCAGCCCAGTGGCGTAGAAGGTTGAGGCGCTGGCGCCTTACCTCGACTCACGCCAGCGACCCAGGTTCGGGAACTGACTCAGGGAGCCAGGGATCGGCAGGGGGCCAAGAGGATTGAGCATCCGAAGGACTGCCCTCCTCTCCAGGGATGGGATCCGGGAATGCATCGCTCAGCAGTGGCCCCCAGTGGAGACTGGGAGCACTGTCTGAGCATGCACTGACAGGACAGAGGGAGTAAACCAAGAAAAATGGTACCTGAAGTGAGCGGCTTGATGGCCATCCGCAGTTTTGCTACGGCACCCACCTTGATCCATGCTCCACGGGGAGTTATAAGCAGGGCTCCCTGCAGTCCCACTGCAGGGGGGGAAGCCACAGAGTCTGGGTGTCCATGGCAGAGGCGGGCAGCAGCTGGATGTCCCCAAAGGGGGAAACAGCTCAGGCGGCCAAGGAGGGATAAACAAACACTAAAAAAAAAGTCACAGGGAAAGGTTGTCTACATTACATACACTGCAAAGAGGGTTTAGTGACATTTTATGTATTCAGGATACTAGGCTTAAAACACATTAAGAATTACATCAGGCCTCCCAGATTTGGGAAAGAGGCTCCTCCTTTTGGTCAATAGGGGACGATATGTGTGATGGTGTAGGTATACTTTTTACAAACTCCGAATTAAAAGTATCTAGACTAGTTGATATTCATCCAGGAAAGGCTTTGTTGCTAGACATTAATTATTTCCTGGAATTATTCTGGGTAATGACTGTCTATGCACCACAAACCAAGGCACAAAGAGTCACCCTATTTAAAGAAATACAGCCCTATCTGCACACCTCAAGCATGGTTATCTGGACAAGTGATTTTAATTGTGGGTTAACACAGGCAGATAGGGGACTTAAAACAGATAAATTGTTTTGCGACTCCTCGGCTCTACAGAATATTATAGCCATGGCAGGCTTAGTGGATTCCTACAGGACCAAATTTTCAACAGGTGGGACTACATATTTTTGAGGGACCATTTCCACCAGGATTGATTTCGTATTTACATCCCCCATATTGCACACTCAGACAGTAGTCAAGCAAGTATGGGAGTTTATGGACCACAGGTCAATAACTGTGCACCTACACTGGGAGAATTCTCCCAGATGTAAGAAAAATAGTTGGAGATTGAACAGTGCTGCTCTAGAACAAGAGGCAACAAAAAGGTTGTGGAGGGTGGAATGGCAGGCCAGATTATTGGTGATATAAATTTATTATGACCTAACTGAATGTTGGGAGGATACAAAAAAATCATGGCAAACACTTTTTCAAAATAGTACCAGAAAAATGGGCAGTAGAGACTACCTAACGTACCTCCAGCTGAGTGGGCAGTAAAGATTGATGTACTGGTGGTAGAGTCGGGTCGTCAAGGCCAGGGGGGTGTGACATTACCCCTGACCTTGTGCTGGGGGGTGTGCCTTTAGCCTCCTCTAGGAAGGTGAAGAATTTGGGAGTAATCCTGGTCGGCGGTCTGATACTTGGTGCACAGGTGTTGGATGTGGCGAGAAGTGGGTTTTATCATCTCAGGAATATTGCCTGAATTCGTGTCCTGATCCCGCCTGATGACCTGCCCATTCCGGTACATTCTTTCGTCACTTCCAGGTTGGACTACTGCAATGCTCTGTACCTAGGGATCTCTGGAGGAAGCCTCCGCAGACTGCAGCTGGTGCAGAATGTGGCGGCGAGATTATTAATGGGGGTGAAAAGATGTGAGCATATCACCCTGGCACTCCTTGAACTGCACTGGCTGCCAGTCTGTGGAGGGTTGTCTTCAAGATAGGGCTGTTGACCTACAAGATCCTGCACGAGGGGCCCAGTCTATCTGCAAGTGCTCCTTGTGCCTTACTGCCCGACCCAGACTCTCCGTTCTGCCGGGGGTGGCCTCCTTGGAGTTCCCAGGGTCAGGCTGCGGCATTCGGGTTATAGTGCATTTGTGGCAGGTGTGCCTACCCTGTGAAACTCCGTGCATTTTGATCTTAGGGAGGCTCCCTCAGTGGAAGTCTTTAAGAAGGTCCTCAAGACACATTTATTCAATCAAGTCTTTAATTGAAGGTGTTTTAAAATAATACTATCTTTATAAAGGCTAGCTGAGCTGCTGCTTTCAGTTGTATTTTGTATGTTGTTGTTGTTTTAAATTTATTGTAATTTTAAAACGTTTTTTATGATATGTGTGTTTATACTGCACAGTGCCCAGAGTCTTCAGAGATGGGTGCTATATAAATAAAATATCTATCTATCTATCTATCTATCTATCTATCTATCTATCTATCTATCTATCTATCTATCTATCCAAAACTGTTCTCTCAATTAGAGATAACTAAATTGTATTATAGCCCCTAAATTAAAATAATTAAAAAACAAATGATGGGCCAGCCCAGTGATGCTGAGGGTTGAGGTGCTGAAAGCCACACCTTATGCCACGCTGGCGACCCATGTTCAGGAATAAGTGCGGGCTGCCAGTGGTTAGCAGGGGAGGGAGAGGATCAAGCATCCAGAGGACAGCTCTCCTCTCCAGGAGAAGGTGCATTGACACTCCCGCCAAATGACTACCCTCAAGTGGAGGCCAGAGAGTAGTGCAGGTCAGAGGAGACAGATGAAGGGAGGATGCTGCAGGACTTCTGCGTAAGTGCACATGCTTCTACCTGTGCCATACTGTGTGTGTGCCCCAGCAATAGGAAAGGAGATAAATGGAGGAACAACACCTCCGGCCACAGACGACAGTCAACCTCTTGCAGGTTCTGCATCCGGTGACCGGGCAGGGGTAAGTCCCAGTGATACCGGGGTAACAGGGCTGGGGAGGTTGGACAGAAGGGGGCAGCTGGAGGCAAAGGAGCATAATATATATATATATATATATATATATACATATACTGTATATATACAGTACATATATATATATATAAATATATATATAAATGATGGAGATACAGTATGATCAAGCTAAATCGCTTGAAAAGTAGCTAAGATTCGGGAATAATACAAAAAAGGCTCATTTGACCCTTTTAAAGAATGTCAGAATAGGGTGGGGCACAGGGTTCTGACTGAAGTAACCACAAATGGGAACCAGATAATAACAACGCCAGCAGACATATTACAGCTACTGGAACAATATACGCAGGCCACATTTTGAACTACACCACAGACAGAATGGGACCTAAATGCTTTGAGAAACTTAATCTTCCACAAGTGTCTGAGGCAGAATCTCAGGAACTAGTAAAAGATATTACTATAGAAGAAGTCCAATTTGCAATTTGTTCGCTTAAAAATTACTTCTCCCCAGGGACAGATGGAATCGGTTCAGAGTTATATGAAACTTTTATAAAGGAACTTTTCCCAGCTTTAGTAATATTAAATAATTATATGTAACAGGCTGGACAACTGTCAGACTCTATGAACAAAGCCATACTCATACTTCTGTATAAAAAGGGTGCTTGGGATGACTTGAAAAATTGGAGACCACTATCACTGTTAAATGCAGATCTCAAAATATTAAGTAAAATTTAGTTAAAACATCTGACTAGAGTGGCAGATAAACTGATCAGTCCGCACCAGACATGTGCAATCCCTGGCAGACATCAGCAAGATAATCTCATCCTGTTGAGGGAACTATTTTATAAAGGTACAGTAACAACAATGAAGTGTAAGATTTTATGTTAGGAATAGATCGAGAGAAAGCTTTTGACAAGCTAGCACATAACTACTTATTTACTGTATTACATGCATACAGTCTTCCAGAACAATCTGTCAACTGGCTAAAATGTATGCATGACAATACAAAAATAATTCTAAATGTAAATGGATGGATGGATGGGTGGGTAAACAGATCGCAGTTCGCAGAGGGATAAGGCACGGTTGCCCCCTCTGATATACGCCTTCGGTATAGACATCTTTTTAAGACACATAGCAGAAGATAATAGGGTCCAGATCATCCCCCCCCCCCGCCGTCCCCAGGTCTACCTTCAATTGCAGTTCTCGGATATGCAGATAATGTAATATTGACATTAGCTCCTCTACTTGTGCACTGACCCTAGTGGACACATTAGGTGCATTTTTTGGGCTGTCGGGGTCACTAGTTAACTACAGTAAAAGTAGAGGTATAACACTGGGAGATACTCCCCTACCCACTCGTGGGAAGTTTGTGGGTATCAAAATAACACATGAACCCATGACCATATTGGGAATAGAATTTGGGCCAGGTGACATGGCACTGAAAAACTGGGAGTCAGATATGCTTAGGGTGAATAGATCGGTGTTCACATGGAAAGGGCAGCAAATATCCAAGAAAAAAAGGGTTATGTTAATCAAGACTTTGCTAATACCTATATTTTTGTATGTAAGCTATGTGTCCCTCCCCCCCAAACACTGATAACTGCCTTATACAGTTTGTTTTTCCATTCTTTCTGGGGGAACAGATTAAACCCTATTAAGTGAGAAGTCGCATACATAAGTATACAGGAGAGAGGGAGGGGTAAGCATGATGAATCCAGTAGCCTTTTTCTGTAGCATTTTTATTTCTTATAATTTCAGTATATAGCATTAAACCAGGGACTAAATTATGGAAACCTTTCCTATTAGAATGGTTAGTACCATGCATAGGTCCTTGGGATAGTAAAAAAAAAAACAGATTATTGAACAGAGTTCCCTCGCTCCCTAAATATGGGTTAGAACAATTGAAAAATATTCTTCGGTGGAACTTAACCACCTCCTAAATTTGACATTAGATTGGAAAACAGTATACAATAATATACTCCAAGCAGAAAAAACAGAAGACAATGTCTTTCCTCATTGTCCGATAAACAGACAGTCTTTATACTAAAACAATTAAGGAACCCACGAATGCCAGCCTACGTTTGGGACTTGGTGTGGCTGGGCAATTATGGTAGGATGAGTGTTAAAAATAATAACAAGCACAAGCAGCTTGCAGAAAGATATTGCTCTAGAGAGACATGTAGACAACAGTTAGAAACCCAGGAGCACTTATTTTAGGAATGCACATGCTGTATGTCAAAGAGTTTGGGAACTACTTAGCTACAGTAATGAATCAGAGGAACCCCTTTTTTATGTTTGCTTGCACGCATGTGCAAGAAACATAGTGCCATCATCCGAGATTTCGGAGGTGTGTCACCCCCTCTTCCAAGTCAGTCAGTGTGTTGGCAGGCTCGGCCCCTGTAAGCCAATGCATGCTGGAGCTGTCTATGACAAGCTCCAAAATGCAGTGGCATACAGTTGAAAGGGGGAGCTACGCTTCAGTGAGCAGCGATAAGATATCGCCTGATCATGCGCAGCTCCCCACACACACACACACACACACACACACACGCATGCATACTCGCGGCTGCCTTCCCCCACACACACACGTATAGCCGACGGGGTGCCCAACTGCTGGCTGTGCTGCGCCCCTGTTCTCCAAATGCCACTCAAAGCCCACCCCAGCGTGGCAAGTCAGATGAGTATAGCCGACGGGGTGCCCTAACTCTGCCGGCTTCACTCTCCCCCGAGTACAAGGTGCCATGCTGGGACCCCACCCCAGCGTGGCAACAATGCCATGGCCGACGGGGTGCCCAATCCCGCTCGGCTCCACCCCCCAGCTGTCCTTCTGCCATGCTGGGAGCCCACCCCAGTGTGGGAAACGCCCTGCATCATCTTTTTTTTTTTTACCTGTAAAGCAAAAACAGTCCCACGCAGTCTTCCTGCCCCCACAACCCGCACCCACCCACTGTGCACCCTGCCTCCCACACCCTCACCCCATACTTACCTCCGGACCTCGGCGTGATGATCTTCCATGGACCGGAACACGCTGCACTCTTCAAAACTGACCGCGAACTGAGGAAATGCCGTAAGCTGTATAATGGGCTAGATAGGGTTTTTTCAACTTTGTTGCATATTCAGGCAATTTTGATTTTGCACCAAATTTTCAACATGGGTTTTGGGACCCCTTTTCATGAATGCTGTCACTGTCATGACGTTATTCGGGCCTGAAGGGTGATTTCGCAGATAACCTTTCGGGACCGATTAATGAAATGACACTGCCAGTGTTCATAAGGTGGGCTCTTAAGAAACCTATTTTGAAAATTTGGTGGAAAAATTCCAAAAAAACGACTGTTTTACGAGCGTGCGTTGCGCAGTTCCTATGCATGCTCATAAGTTCACGAATTTTCAATATTTTCACTCCAGATTTTCAACATTGCCATTTTACCACACCTTCTTATGAGTAATACAGCTGTCATTTTCACATCTCACCCAAAATGTGTTTCCGACCATGTAGCGCTCAATGGCGCAGCCGGTGTGCCAAATCAATGTACGGACAAATTAAGAAAATCACAGTGACACTGTTCATGAGCAGAGGTCTTAGAATGGCTATGGTGAAAATTTGGTGAAAAAATTCCTAACAATGACTGTTTTACGAGCGTGCGTTGCGCAATTCCTACGCACGCACGTAAGTTCACAAATTTTCAATATCTTCACTCCAGATTTTCAACATTGCCATTTTACCATGCCTTATTATGAGTAGTACAGCTGTCATTTTTCACATCTCACCCAAAATGTGCTTCTGCCCATGTAGCGCACAATGGCGCAGTCGGTGTGCGAAATCCATGTATGGGACAAATTAAGAAAATCACAGTGACACTGTTCATGAGCACAGGTCTTAAAATGGCTATGTTGAAAATTTGGTGAAAAAATTCCCAAAAATGACTGCTTTATGAGCGTGCATTGTACAGTTCCTACGCACGCTCGTAAGTTTGCGAATTTAATATTTTCACTCCAGATTTTCAACATTGCCATTTTATTACACTTCCTTAGGAACTGCCACAGCTGCCATTTTTCACATGCCGCACAAAATGTGTTTTTGCACATGTAGCGCACAATGGTGCTGTTGGTGTGCAAAAGCAATGTTTGGGACAGATTATGAAAATCACAGTTACACTGTTCATGAGCAGAGGTCTTAAAATGGCTGTGTAGAAAATTTGGTGACAAAAGTCCATAAAATGACTGTTACGAGTGAGCATTGTGCACTTTCCACGCACCCTCGTAAGTTCATGACTTTGTAATATTTTAAGTCCAGATTTTCACCAGTGGCGTCTTTCCACACTTCCTTATTTACAGTACAGCTGTCATTTTTCACAACATGGCCGAAGTGTGTTTTCACACTTTCAGCGCAGAGATGCATGGTCGCTGTGGGAAATCATTGTTCGGGACAGATAAAGAAAACTACAGTGACACTGTTCATGATCGGAGGCACCAAAATGCCTGAGTTGACAATCTGCTGTAAAAAATATTCCTAACCTAATTATATTACGGGTGTGCGTTGCACAGTTTCTATGTACGCTCATGACTTCATCATTTTTTTAAATATTTTTACTGCAGATTTGCAACATTGCCATTTTTTACACCTCCCCATGAACAGTACAGCTGTCATTTTTTACATCCTGTTCGGAATGTTTTTGCACCTGTGGTGCTAAATGCCGTAGTCGCTGTGCATAAGCAGCTTTCAGCTAACAAACTGATATTCCCTTCTGTTCATGAGGTGGGGGTCACAAAAAAACCATGTTGAACATTTGGAGTGAAAATACCAACGAATGCCTGAGGTATTAGGGTTTCCAACCATAACGCCCAACCCTGTAGAGAATGACAGGCATCAGGCGTGTGACCTGGGATTCTTGCCTGTAATGCTCATACCATTCCACACCCTGCAGCCAGTGAGAGGCATCGAGGTATGCCTTTGGACTTCTTCGGCCCTCAATACACATCTATCTTATATCGACCTATCTCACTGTATTTCCTAATGGAATGGGGTGCGCATATGACCAAAGACCTAAGGAACACCGTGACACTTGTCAGTGTCTGCAGGGTGGGTGTGGTGAAATGGTGTGGCCATTATGCCTGACTTACCCAAAGGCACACCCCAATGCCTGTCACTCTCTGCAGGGTGGTGGTGGGGTTGCCTTCAGTTCAATACTTCACTGCCATTCCTATTACGCAGCTCTGTAACTTCTACACTACCACTGCCAATGCCAGCAAGCAAACATTCGGTATTGACAAATGCTTGTCTATCCTTGACCTATACTAATCTAATGTACTGTATGGTGACTAGTCAAATGGTTGAGGAAATATAACTCAGAGACACTGTACATTGTCTTCTCAGTGATCAGATATTAGATCTGGCAGGCCCAGTGTTTCCGGGTGACTTAACAAAGGATTGACACATGCATTGAACTGTTCAAAAACATTCAGTTTGCATTACAAAGCATCTCCCAGAGTGATTTAAAAAGATATTCTAGAGAAAAGATGAAACACCTATGGGTGCACTGTGAAAAATGGATAACTACTTAGAACTATGGAGTTCACATTGTAATTAGGGACGTATTATGACTTGCTTTTTGTCTTTTGGTTTTCTTTTTTCTATTCTATCTTTGTATCTGCATATATGCTGAATATTAATTGTATTTTGTTTGACTTATAAATAATTTATTGTACATATTGTACTAAAGCCCTACTTACAATAAAAATTCCCCCTACTCTTTTTGAGAAGTACCATGGGATCTTTAACGTCCTCCTGAAAAACCACCAGAACTGGCAGATGGGACCTTGGTTTAATGCCTCATCCAAAAAATGGCACCTCAGGAGTACAGCATCCACCTGATGCTGCACTACAGTTTCAGTATGGCACTGGGTTACAACGTAGCTGACCACAATGCCATCGGCAAGAACAGTATGGCAAAAATGCCATCAGTTTTATTTTTGTGTGGGGCTTCACCCCCTACACCCCCCATGTAGGCCTAGAATTAAAGATTCTTACTCTGAGGGGGAGCGGATCATGGGACAAGTTAAAATTTGTGAGGCCATGGAATACTGTTTCCATGGCCCCTTGTAAAAAAACACAAGTTCCAAGTTTTCCAAAATGGTAGGAGACTGGGATTAGAACCCTGGTCTCCACTGCCTCCCAGCTGAACTACTCCATACCCCAACCCTCCACGCCATGGGAGCAGCTTAGCTAGCTCCAGATATTCTGCTGCCCTTGTCATTTGGCAGCACCATGGACAGTGACCAGGGGAGCACATACAGCAAGCGCTGTACATCCCCGCTTGCTGTCCATGGTAGCGCTACACAGACTAGCACTCTGTGGACTGGTGCTATCCGTATAGCACTATTATAACTGGATACCATCAGTATTGGGTTTTCCCTGAGTTCTTGGTGTTGGGCTAGAACCCACAACCTTCTGATCTTCCAGCCTCAGAGGAGACTGTGCAACCTGCTGAGCCACTGACACTGCTATTATATTTGCATTGTGCATGCTATTTTTCCCAACACTGTTTAGTGCTTTCAGAGAGGTGCTTCATGTCTGTAACTAGGGGGAAACATGCATGCTCACACACACACACACACACACACACACACACACACTCACACACACTGTGAGGTTTGATGTTTATCTTCAAAGCCTGGTGATGTCTGCTAGCTGGCTAATGAGTAAAAAAACAGTGTGACTGGTGGGTCTTTGTCCATTGAACTACAAGAAGTTTATGCTCATCAGCCTTCTGAACACCCCCATCACCAGCCTTCTCAGCACTGACTTTTGAGAGGTATACCTCCTGCATTTCTACATCCAATACCTTGTACAGTAGACACCCACACAGTACCCCACACTACAGTACCAATATGTTTGCTTTGTACATGTGTGCAAGCAAACATAAAAAGAGACTGCCATATTTCTCACAGGAAGTACTTGAAAAGGTAAAAGCTAACACAGTAGCATTCACGAAGTATAAAGTGATGCAGAGGGAAGGGGAGAGGGAGGTGTATCAAAAGAAGAAGAGGAAAGCAGGTAAAGCACTGAAGAGCACAAAGGCATAAACTGAGGAAGGAATAGCCCAGAGGGTAACAAAAGGAGATAAGACTTGTTTTAGCTAAATAAGTGAAAAGAGGAAGAGTTGGGGAGGGATTGTGAGGTTAAGAAGGGCAGATGAGGATGGTACAGAGCAGGGTCACAAAAAGTAGATATAAACAAATCCTTTTGTTCTGTCTTCACAAAGTAGGTGGAAGAGAATGGGCCATGTAAAAGTAGCAGGAGCACTGCTGGGAAGGAGACAGATACAAGCCCATTTACAGAAACGAGAATCCTGAAGGGACTTGCAAATCTGAAAGTAGACTAAGGTACGGGGCCAGACAGGGTTCACCCAGAGGCATTGAAGGAGCTCATGGAGGTACTGGCTGCACCTCTGACAGCCCTCTTCAACAATTTACTTGATACAAGAGTGGTTCTGGGGGACTGGAGGAAGGTAGATGTAGTCCCACTTCACAAAAGTGGTAGCAGGAAGGAGGATGGCAAATATAACCCAGTCAGTCTAACATCAGTGACGGGGAAGTTAATGAAGTCACTGCTAAAGGAAAGGATTGTGGAGTATCTGGAATCCAGCAGGTTACAAGACCCAAGGCAGCATGGATTCAATGAGCTTTAGATTATGTCAGACAAATCTGATAGATTTCTTTGACTGGGTAACCTGGAAAAAAGATCAGGTGGGGTGGTGGATATGGCCTACTTAGATTTCAGTAAGGCTTTCAACACCATTCCATGTACTGCAGGAGACTCATATGGATACTGGGTAGACAAGGGATGGTATGGTTCTAAGGTGATGAACTGGCTAAGAGATAGGTGGCAGAGGGTGGTGGTAAATGGAGGGTGACTAGCAGGGTGCCTCAGGGCACAGTACTGGGACCAGTCCTCATTAATGACTTTATAAGTGGCACTGCAGATAAGCTGGATGGAAAGATATGCCTCTTTGTTGGTGGCAGCAAAATCTGCAATATGTTGGACACTTCAGAGGGGGTAGATTGAATGTGCAGAGACCTGATAATACTCAAGGAGTGATATGGGGCATGGCAGATAGGTTTCTATGCAAAAAAGTGCAAAATAATGCACTTAGGGCTGTGAAACCCAGAGGCAGAGTACCAAATGGGACACAAGATATTGCCAGTTACCAAACAGGAAAAAGAATTTAGGAGTAATCATGTCTGATGACCTCAAGGTGGTCAGACAGTGCAACAAGGTGGTTGGAAGGGTCATTGGGATGTTGTGGTGCATAGGAAATGGTATCACTAGCAGACGGATGGAGGTGGTGTCACCACTGTATAGATCACTGTGTCCAGTCCTGAAGACCACATCTCAGGAAGTACATTGATGGAGTGGTGGTTGTCCAGAGGACAGCAACTAAAATGGCGCAGGATCTGCATCTGAAGCCCTATTAGGAGACCTATGAGGAGACCTTTAAGGACCTGAATATGTAAACCCTGGAAGAGAGGAGAAAGAGAGGGGACTAGATAGAGACTTATAACTTCTTCACACAGCAAATAAGGTACAGGGGTGGAGTATTTTTCAGAGGAAAAGATGCATGAGAACAAGGTAACATGCAATGAAACTGGAAAGGGGTAAGTTCAAGAGAGATGTGACGAAGTATTTCTTCACTGGCAGGGAGACAGAGATCAAGTAGGGTCTGCAGTGACAGTATAGGCAGGGTAAAGAAATGTGCAGACTAGGTGAGATAAGTGGTCCTTATTAACCATCAGAGTCTATGTTTTTGTGTTTCAAAGATGACAGACGTTTGGTTCGTGATAAACAGTTGGGTTGCCAGTATAGAAATTGTCAATTGCAACGATGGGTATTCACTGAAATAATTCTGAGAAATTGGCCAAAACCTTAGAACTCGTATTGATGGCACTAGTACATGGAATCAGCTTTTAAAGTGATGTACCTGTGTCCACCACAAATGCACTATGAATTGGCTGCACACCACCAACGATGGAAGAGAGAGTCTGCACTTAACCTTATTATAGGAGGCAGTATAGTGTAATGGTTAAGGGCACTGAGCTGCAAACCTGGAGACCTGTGTTTGAATCCCATCAGCCCCCACTTGCATACTGTGTGACCCTTAGTAAGTCACTTAACTTCCTTGTGCTCCTAGGTCACACCTATGAACAAGCTATGGTTTAATGTGTCTTTCCTGGTTAAACAATTTCCCCTCCTCTTCTCCCTCTTCATCAATCAACTACCCATGGTTACTACCAGCTGTGGTGCCACCATGTATGCAGATGATCTGGTAATCCTGGCTCACTCCCAGAATGCCACTACCCTAAACCAGAACCTGACTGATGACTTTAACAGGGTATTGTCATGGGTTACTAGTCACAAGCTGGTCCTGAACCTGAAAAAGACACAGGCTATGCTCTTTGGCTCAATGGTTAAAATCAAAGCCTCATCGGCCTGCTTACACGTCACCAGCACAGATGGATCCTCACTACCCATAGTGAGTTCCATCAAATATCTGGGGATAACACTTGACCCCCAACTTGACATGGGTAATCATATCCTTAACATCTGCAGGGCAGCAAACTGCAAACTGAGTCTGGCCTATAGGGCCAAGTATAACCTTACACCGGCAGCCAGGCTTGCCCTAGCAACGGGTGTGCTCCTTCCTTCCCTCAGCTATGGGCTGCACCTATTTGCTCACTCTCCAAAGACACATCTCACCCAGTGGTACACTGCTTACAATAACATTTGTCATTTTGCCTTGGCTGCCCCCCAGATCACCCACCATTGTGAGCTATATGAGAAACTCTGCTGGCTCTCACCAGCTAGATACCTTGATTTTGGTTTGGGATGCCTCTCTGGGAAAGTGATCAGAACTAGCACCCCCCAGGGGCTGGCCCGGCTTCTGCCGAAACTGAATCCCACCCCCTACCAACTTAGGTCTCTCACATCAGGGACATTCAAAGTCCCACCTACCCGGACCCTCATGGGGGATCGGGACTTTGCCATAAGTGCGCCCAGTCTCTGGAATTCGCTGCCTGTGGATATCCGAGCTGCCCCCTCCTATCTGAGTTTTTGAAATTCCCTGTGGGGTTTCCTAAAACTAGCATCAGAGTGTGACTGCCCCAAATCTCCCTAGAGTAAAGTGTCGAATTGTTTTGTCTGAACATCCCCAGGGTGTCTCCATTGAATTCCTGGAGATATTCTCCCCACTGTATCAATGACTTCTGACTACTCCTGCCTAAAAAGCCTTGGGCATTTTTACATCCATTATTGCTCCACGGTCATAGGCTAACCATGACATATTGCACCTTGGTCACTTGGTAGAAACTTGAACTACCAAGTGTTTCTGTTTCTGTCTAACATGTGCATATTTAGAAAAATGTGATGAGCTGTATATACCTGTCTGCAATCCAACTAGCCTAGGGGGTGTATATGACAATGTTATAAGTCATATTATGATCGATCCAGTCCTTGAGCTATGCTCCACTCCCATGTATGATGACCTGTATATATCTGTCAGTTGAACTAGCTAGTCTAGAGTGTATAATCTGAAATGTGCTTACTACTATATGTTTCCCCAGCGTCAAATGATGTATTTCCCATGTTTGTTTACTGTGACAAAAAACTGTACTCTCTTTGCCATGTCTCCTTGACTGTTGTTCCTCATGTTGTATTCTCCCAGGTCGTTCCTGAAAATAGGCATAATACTTGTCTAGTGTACTTACCCGGTAAACAAAAGCTAAATAAATAAATAAGCCATGGTAGGGCCAGTTACAGGGGCCATCGGTGCAGCCACAGACTTACCCGCACACAAATTCAGTGATGCTCTGGACTGTGAGAAAGACTTGGTGTGTTTGCAGTAATGCTTCACTGAATAAATCTTTTTTTTATGTCTCCTTAGACAAATGGTGGTTTTTTTTTTTTTTTGCAATGGCAATAGCATGGCTGTCTGATGAGAAGATTGGAGGGGCTTCCCAGAGATCCAGTAGATCCAGTTGAGTGAGTCAGGGACCCCCAAGGTACAGTGGAGCCTGCCAAGATGAAGTGCAGTGTTGCAGTTTCCTACATAAAAAAAGAGATTAAATCCCAATGAAACTACCTTGCTTCCCACAGTAACTCTGTTACCTAATGCTGCAGAGTTGGGTTTCATCCTGGCAAGCTTCACTGCAGGAGCTGAAGCTGGCCACTTGACATTCGCCATTTTCTGCAGGATAATCTCTAAACTCTTTCAGCAGCATCTCCCCATGGACTGACTGAAGTCTTGGCTAATGGCATAGTTCTTCATATCATGTGAGAAGTATAGGCAGCAAACACAAAGTGTGTGAGAGCCATCATAAAATATCTTCAAGCCGCAGCAACTTATATGAAAAATGCAGAGACTACTTTGGGGGAACTAATGATGACATGTGATAACATTTAACAAGTAAGTAAATTAAAGAAATAGACATTACATCCACCTAAACTGGTACAGGTGTTTTCCAGGATCTGACTAGTGGTTGACGGTATGAGAAAACAATTAAGACAGTAGGAGGCCACCCACATCATATGAGTGGCACCGAGGTATGTCAACCTGAGTGGCCTCAGTTAGGCAAAGGTTTTCAAATGTTCCTGATGCTGATAGCTTGCAGTTCCAAATGTGTGGCTCTGTGGTGGGAAATGTCTTAGAGGAAGATCAGGAAGTTATTGATGAACTGAATAATCCAAGGAAAATTGGAATCAAAAGGGTGTACAAAAGGGGGAATGCAGTGGTCATAAATATGTACATGACTACAATATAAGGAGGTTATATGCAACAGCAAATGCCCCTATTCTCCATAATTTTGAAATTATATCTGTGGAGCAGTTTCTTTCTTTAATAATACCACTGTACCACTGTCCCCCTTTTCTTTGTAATATATTTTGACACAGCTTTTTAAATTCAATTTGCCATTCTTTCTCCAAAACTGTGGAACTGCAACGTGGTCTACCATGGCACCAACATATGCCAATTAGTATTTGGGGAGATGGGACAAGGTTTTCATTTTGTATCATGCTAATAACCCATTTGTGCACAATATAACACACTGGTGTTGTTTCATAGATGATGTGATCTACATTCAATAAGGACTCATAAAAAAGGTAGTAAGGTAAATAGAATGGTTGAACTAAAATAACGTATAGTTGAAATTTACATACTATGTAGATAAAACAGAAATATGGTACACTTTCTTGACCTCAAATTTAAAGAAAGTATAAATAAAACTGTAACATCAGTGTATTAACATAAAGAAAATGTGGAGCCTACATTACTGCATGCAGCAAGTACCCGACCAAAACACTGAGTGAGTCAATTCCACATGGGCAGTACTTATGCATTATGTGAAACTGTTCTGAAAAGAAAAGCTTCAACTGCAGGCAGAACAACTGGAAAATTATATTTAAATTAAGTTGGTATCAAGGTGAAGTTTTAAATCATGCAAGGACAAAAACACAGAAAGAGAAAAGATTTTTGGCTCCAAAACCAAAATAAACAGAAAAACATAATATAGTAATGTTTGTGACTGAATTCAGTCTTTTCTAAAAAAAAAAAACTAGGAGTCATACGGAGTAAGGAAACATTTGCATATTTTAAACGCAGACAAGCGCATAAAGGACACACTTGGCATTGCACTATGAAACACGTTTTCTACAGCCAAGCGATTTGGTGACATTTTAACAATGAGCCATTACAAAGCATATCAAAACATACAATTAATTGTAACTGGCTACCCTCTAAATCGACTGACTTTTTCAAAATGTGGGTGTTGTAATGTTTTCAATTTTTGCAAGTCTAAAGACTTCATAAACCCATTCAACGATGAAATCAAAATATCAGTAGTGCTGAAAGGCATCAAGTTATCCTGCGTAGAAGCAGGATCCCACCGGAAATGAGATGTGGCATCTCAGGTATGCTGGCCTGTGTAAATCAATTACTTGTAAATCATTTTGGAATGCAGTGCATGAACATAGCTACAATGCATAAATGTAAAGTCTATGCTATTTTGTGGTCCAGGGCCATCACTAGCAGTATTTAATCAATGTACTGATAGTACTGATATGTCAATGGTACCAATACTATGTGCAAAAGACAATGTCACTGTGCAAACCACACCATGGCCAGGCCATGCACTGCAAAATACATAATTAATCTTCCTAAAATGTGTAGTCTTCCTGTCTACCAAACTCCACGTGAATTCACATATTTAACTTCAAAACCAGGGTGAAATCTAGCAATGGTATAAACAGACTCTTACTACAGCCACCATCTAGAAATCTAGAATCAGACTTTCATGAGAACTACTCCCAAACTGCTGACAGTTCCTTTTCAACATAAGATAAATCCCATAGGGATGTACAGTTATTAAAGTGTAAGCTGCTTGAGGGAAGACACATTTGAACTCCTCTAGTTTTAAGATTATACTGAGCAGAAAGAGGTGAAATGATTCAAATGATGAAAAGAAAGATAAACAATATGTATATTGCTTAAATAATAGAAGGCAGCAGGTACAGTACTTATCAATTTGTGTGGTCTTGGAAAACAGGCATACAATCAGAAGTCACAAACCAAGCACAAAGCATCATGGGTATGAAACTCTGTGTTTGTACATGGGTAAGCCGAATAGAAAGTGTTTCAACTGGCATTACATTCTGTTTGACATGTCACATGCTGTTTCCCCATAATGAAGCCTTTGTTTGAGGCACAGCACTGGGAAAGTATAATGTTTGCTGGTAGCTACCTTTAGAATAAAGCACTGTTCTGAGATTTTCTTTACAAGCAAGATACTCAAGTGTGCAGCAGTACTGTTTTGTTTTCAGAAGCTATCACTTGCTGCCTAAAAACTGAAATCAGACAGTTCATTAACTGAAGAAGTAATTTTGTGCCTTACATTGCATGAGGTCCTTGCAATGTATTGTATGTTGGGCAAGCAATTTCCCCCCTTAAAGGTGAACTGCACTGAACCTGTAAGTAATTTTCTGATTCCAATCCTTTTAGTGTTCCATCTCTACAGGCTTTCAAGTTATCCTACTGGGCGTTCCTGATGCACACACAGGTAGTAAGTACCATTTTAGAACTGCATGATGTGGTTTATGTTCCTTGCTGAGCTCTTCCATTATTGGCACAATGCATCCATGTTCTGCTACTGAACTCTGTGGCTCAAATGGACATAAAGTACATCATGCAGTATAAAAATGGCACTTAGCACCACAGTGTAAATAAGAAATAACCACTGAGGTTATAAGTAGGCCTATATATGTGGAACATAAACAAACTTAGATCCAGTATCTACATAACAGCTTCTACTGGAAAACTGTAAAGTCATTTTAATGCAGTTTTCTTTTAAGGTGCAAATCCAGCAGTAGGTATGAGTGATCAAGCAAGGTCCTGACATGTAAAATACAGCACCAGAGTAATCCAAAGAATTGGTATCCTGTGAGTTCAGTGATTGCGATTGGGTACCTACCAGGCAACTCAATCGCGGTGCCTTATGTGACACTCAGACAGCTGGTTCTGATTAATCTATGATTTTGTTATATAAAAATGTGTTATTGAATGTCTCTCATGAGAGATGCTGACAGCTTGTGGGATGACACACACACACACACACACACCAGGTTTTATCTAATAAGTGTTACCTGGAAGGCCAAGATAGATCATAAACTTTTATGATGTTCAGAGGAAGCATAGTTAAAATTCACATGGTGTTACAAAGCATGTTGCACCTCCATGAGATCTGGCACAGAGACATAACAAGTCCTCTGATGTCCTGAAAAGGGGAAGCTGTTCATAGATCAAAGAAAGTCATTTAAAGAAAATGAGTTGTGCTAAGGTCACAGAATTTAATACTTTGATAAGACATCCTGTTTTGCATAGATCTATGTTTTATAGTCTGACAGGGGGGAGCTAGGTAACCTCACGCAAAGAGGTTGGCAAAGCCAGTTTTTAAACAGTATTCTGTTTTCCATTTAAACACAAATGTTTGGCCTCTGAAAACTACAACATGCTAGCAGCACTGTAAGAGATACGTTAGATAGATCAAGTCTAATTGTCTGGTGGTAGGAAATTGTACTTTTAATATCTTGTTTTTTTTTTTAAGTGATTGTATGTTTTTGTGATATATGGTTCTGTATTTACATTTTTTTTTATCTATTTTGAAGTAAACCTCTACTTTAGAGACTACTTGGTGTGCCTTTGAATTTCTTTTTCTTGACAAGTGAAACTGATACAGTGCAAAGCTTACTGGTTTTACCAAACTGGGAAAAGGTAAGAATTTATTCTGAGGTCTTTAACGGAGTTTTAAGGGTCCATTTTGTATGCCTGGTTAGGTGCCCATATGCAAAAGATGTCTGGCCCCCTCAAAGAGCAGAATTTTCTGAGCCTGTACATTGGGTACACTAACAAGAGGTTCACAGTTTGAATCCCTCCAAGACTTGAGACCAAAGGTTGCTTTGAACCCACAAAACAGACAGGAGGGTTACCCTGTTTCTGTTTCCTGTTCCCAAGACTGCGCTCAGAGGCTGGCACTGTGGGAGCAGAGGGCCTGACCTGCTGAATGGGTTTGTGACTGATTTGTTGGCAGAGATGCGAAAATTTTGGTATTACAAGCTTTTATTGTTCAGTGTGTCAGCTTGAGACGATCAGCTCACTTGCAAAGAAAGAAAAAGGCAGTGATTTATTTTTAAAAAGGAGACAGAACTATATAACTTGGCATACAATCAAGTTCCTACCTATTTTATTTTTTTTTTTATAAAGTGCAAGTCAGAGTAGCTGTAGTTAGGGAAGAAGATGGCTTCCAACTACAGCAGGCACACTGTAGACTACTTAAAGCAGTTGTGTGGGGACAGAGGAGTCCCGTTTGAGGTGAAAGCCAGCAAACAGAACCTTGTGGATGCCCTGATGGTAGCAGATACCCAGAGCATCGAGTCACAGACAGTGACTGAAAAGAACCAAACCTTGAGTGTGGCAGGGCTAGCGGCCAGTGCAGTGTTCAGATCCAATGAGGAGGGCAACAGGGCCACTGTCAGTGAAGGGCCACAGCAGCAGTGGAAGGTCACCAGTGTCCTGGATCCAGAAGTACTCAGGCTGCAAACTGAGTTGTGCAGAATGGAGCTGGAGTTCCAGAGGGAGAGGGACCGTGAACAGAGGGAGGTGGACCATGAGGCAGAGTGAGAATGTTGGGAGGCAGATCATGAGAAGCGTGAGCACCAGTGAGCTGCAGAGGAGAAGAGGGAGTGAGAACACCGAGACGCACACACCGTAAGGAGTGTGAGCGCCAGAGGGAACATGAACTGGAGAACCTACAACTCCAGCCACCAGCACCAGAGCAGGTAAGTGGCTTGGGTTTAACTGGGACTACAGGATGGGTTACAAATTGAATTCCAAATTGATAGCTGAATTTAAAGAGTGGGAGGATATGGATGCCTTTTTAAATTCTTTTGAAAAAGTTTGCATTCAGGCTAAAATTTCTAGGGAGTCCTGGAGCTTCCAGCTATCCCCGCTATTACCGGGAAAGCTCGGGATGCATTGGGTCAAATGGACAATGAGGACAGTGATGATTACAGCAAACTTAAAGCTGCACTGTTAAAGAAATTTGAATTAACTGCTGAATCATACAGAGCTAAATTCTGTAAGCTCAGGAGAAGCCCTGACATGAGCTACGAGGAGCTAGCCACGAAACAACGTCAGTTTTTAAAATGTTGGTGGGAAGGAACTGAGGCAAACTCTGTTGATAAAACTGAAAATGTGATTTTATTAGAACAGTTTTTTTGGGCATGCCCAACTGAGCTGAAAACCAGGCTGGAAGACTGAGGTACCAAAACAGTGCAAGAGGCTGCTGAACTCTGGGGCTGCTATGCCAAAAGCAGAACTGCTGTGAGAGTGAATGGGGCCGGCATGGCAGCACAGAAAGGGAAGAGCGTACCTTCAGGGCAGCTAAAACCCTCACTGCCTCCACCAAAACCAGGTTTCAGAGAAAAGATTTATCTGAAAAGAGAAGTGAATGTTGGTTCTTTAAAGAAACTTGGAATATTGCCAGACAGTGTCCCAAAAGAATGAGCAATAATACACAGAATGGTACTACAAAAGAAGTGGGTTGTTTGTGTGTCCCTGGAAGCATGCCTGTGAACATGAGGGAACACATGCACCCAGTCATGGTGAATGGTGTACAGACACAAGGGTTAAGAGACACAGGGGCATCCCTGACATTGGTAAAAGGGGATCTAGTAGAGCCTAGTCAGCTTATACCCAATAAATACGTCACTGTACAAGACTTTACTGGTGAAGCGAAAACATCGCCCCTTGCTAGTGTTCTCCTAGACTGGGGTGAAACAGGGGGTACTGTACAACAGGTGGCTGTAGCCAAAACGTTAGCAGTTGATGTGATCCTGGGCAACAATCTAAAATGGGATGGTGTGTGCAGTTACCCGTAGCAAAGTGGCAAGGGAAAATTGTAGTTCCCTGAACCCCACATAAACCATTGTGGAAACCATTGAGAGGCTGGTTCCCCAGCCTGTGTCTCCAGATGGAGAGACTAATGAAAAGGGGGTAGAAATTTTCCCAGTAGCAAGTAACCACACAGCTACAGAGGGTTACTCCAAAGAGGGAAGGGTGACCCATTGTCAGAGGGTTGGGAGTGACAGTGATCCTAAGTGCCCTGATGCTAGTGCTAGGGACCCTAGTTTAGTGACTGAAGGGGACCTGTCCCATGCCTTGGGAATGTGTGAGGGATTTTCAGCTGCTCAGAGAAGTGACCCTAGTCTAGAGAAGCTGAGGGCTTGGGCAGGCTCTGATGGCACACAGGGAGGTGACGACAGACATAAGGTTTATTGGGAAAATGGACTGATGTATACTCAGGCTGTGCCGACAGAGGGAGGGGTGCTAGGCAGGCAGCTTGTCATTCCCCAGGGGTATCGTGAGCAGTTGCTCAAAATTGCACATGATATTCCCTTGTCTGGTCATCTGGGAATCGCGCACACGATGCAGCAGTTGGCCCAGCATTTCTATTGGCCAAACTTCACCTAGCAGGTGAAGAAGTATTGCAGGTCTTGTCACTGGTGCCAAGAAATAGGGAAGGTGGGCAAGAAAACCCAAGCCACCCTGATTCCCTTGCCCATAGTGGAGGAGGCATTCTAGAGGGTGGGAATGGATATTGTGTGGTCTTTAAATACCCCCAGTTCATCAGGGAAGAGACTCATCCTGACTGTGGTGGATTATGCCACCCGGTACCCAGAGGCAGTCACCCTATCCTCCCTGAGGACAGACAAAGTGGCAGATGCCTTACTTGGGATTTTCTCCCATGTTGGGTTTCCACTGGAGGTTATCACTGATTGAAGGGGTTCCTTCATGTCGGATCTGATTAAATGTTTATGGGAGAAGTGTGGGGTGGTGCAGAGATGCACGGCGCCATATCACCCACAAGCCAATGGGCTTGTGGAAAGATTCAATGGTACCCTGAAGTCAATGCTCTGGGTGTTTGCTGAACAGCCTGGGAGAGACTGGGAGAAATACCTTCCCCACCTGTTGTTTGCATACAGGGAGGTGCCCCAAGAGTCGACAGAATTTTCCCCCTTCAAACTCTTATATGGACACCGGGTACATGGGCCCCTAGACTTGATCCGGGAGGACTGGGAGGGCAAGCACCCCACCCAGGGAATTCCCATAGTAGATTATGTCCTTAGGTTTAGGGAAAGGCTGAAGGAGCTTTTGGGGACAGCCCAGAGCAATCTGGCAGCTGCCCAACAGAAACGAAAAAGTGTGGTACCACCGCAGAGCCAGAGCTTGCTCGTACATGGTGGGTCAGGAAGTCATGGTCCTTATTCCGGTCTGGAAAGACAAGCTGCAGGCTGAGTGGGCAGGACCGTACAAAGTGGTTAGGAAGGTAAATGACATGAAATATATTATAGAGTTATCTGACAGAAGACAGACAGAAAGGATGTTCCATGTCAACATGATGAAGCCATATGCAAATAGCACTAACATGGTGTTTGCATTGTGTAGTCCTGGGGAAGGAACGGATGAAGAAGCCCCCATTCTGGACTTGCTGGAAGAAAGTAAGTGGGAGTCCTCTGTGAAGGCAGTTACATTGTCTCCTCAGCTGACCTTGGACAAGATCCAGGAAGTAAGGGAGGTTTTAGCAGACTTTGCCCCATTGTTTAGCACCAAGCCTGGACTAACCCCATTAGCAACTCATGATGTGGAGACAGGGACACAGACACCCATACGGCGGACAGCATATCGGGTGTCAGAGGCTGTCCAAAAAGACATTAGGAGGGAAGTGGAGGAGATACTGGATTTAGGGGTAATCCAGAGATCCCACGGCCCCTGGGCCTCACCCGTAGTCCTTGTGCCCAAGCTAGATGGCTTAACTTGTTTCTGTGTGGACTATTGTGGACTGAATGCAGTCACGAAGTCAGACACCCACCCGATGCCCCAGACGGACAAACTCTTGGACAAGTTGGGAGGGGTGACCTACCTTATGACCATTGACTTGACAAAGGGGTATTGGCAGGTAGAGTTGACAGACACAGCTAGGGAGAGGTCGACCTTCATCACTCCGATAGGCTTATTTGAATTTAAAGTAATGCCTTTCAGAATGAAGAACACCCCGGCCACTTTCCAAAGGCTGGTGAAGCAGGTGTTAAATGGTGCTGAGGAGTACGCCGTGGCATACCTGGATGACATTGCCATCTTTAGTGCCAGTTGGGAGGAACACCTATCCCACCTTAGGGAAGTGCTGGGCAGGATACAGAGGGCCGGGCTCACTGTCAAAGCTGAGAAGTGCCAGGTGGCCATGGGAGACATGGCATACCTTGGGCATGTGGTAGGCCGAGGACAGCTCTGTCCTAACCAAATAAAAATAGAGGTAATCCAGGCATGGCACAGACCAGAAACACAGAAGCAGGTCAGAAGTTTTATAGGGACAGCAGGGTATTACAGGGAATTTGCACCCAATTACAGTGCCCTGGCTGCTCCTCTATCTGACCTGACAAAGAAAAGGATGCCAAAGAAAATTACCTGGGGCCCAGCCTGTGAGGAAGCCTTTTCCAAACTAAAGGAGGCATTGTGCAGTGTTCCTGCTTTGACATGTCCTGACTATAGCACACCCTTTATAGCTCAGACTAATGCCCCAGACATGGGTATTGGGGCAGTATTGAGTCAGACATCCAGCCAAGGAAGCAATCACCCAATAGCCTACCTGAGTAAAATGTTACTTCCCAGGGAGCAGGCATACTCTACTATGGAAAAAGAATGTCTTGCCATAGTGTGGGCCCTAAAGAAGTTGGAGCCATACTTATATGGGCAGCATTTTATGGTGCAGACTGACCACAACCCCCTGGTTTGGCTGACGCAGATGGTAAAAAACAATGGTAGATTGCTAAGATGGAGTCTTGCTTTGCAAGGGTATGATATGACAATTCTACATAGGGCTGGAGCCAAAAATCAGAACTCCGATGGGCTGTCTTGTGTGTATGAGGAGTGAACTGATTTGGAAAGTTCATCCCATGCAGGGGATAGAGCCCCCAAATTCAGTCTAGGTGGGGAGGAATTGTGACACTCAGACAGCTGGTTCTGATTAATCTATGATTTTTGTCATATAAAAATGTGTTATTGAATGTCTCTCATGAGAGATGCTGACAGCCTGTGGGATGACACACTGACACACATACACACACACACACACACACACACACACACCAGGTTTTAGCTTATAAGTGTTACCTGGAAGGCCAAGATAGATCATAAACTTTTATGATGTTCAGAGGAAACACAGTTAAAATTTACATGGTGATACAAAGCATGTTGCACCTCCGTGAGATCTGGCAGAGAAACATAACAAGTCCTTTGATGTCCTGGAAAGGGGAAGCTGCTCATAGATCAAAGAAAGTCATTTAAAGAAAATGAGTTGTGATGAGGTCACAGAATTTAATACTTTGATAAGACATCCTGTTTTGCATAGAAATATTTTTATATTCTGACAGGGATGAGCTAGGTGACCTCATGCAAAGAGGTCGGCAAAGACAGTTTTTAAACAGTATTCTGTTTTCTATTTAAACAAAAATGTTCGGATTCTGAAAACTACAACATACTAGCAGCACTGTAAGAGATACATTAGATAGATCAAGTCTAATTGTCTGGTGGTATGAAATTGCACTTTTAAAATCTTGTTTTTTTTAAGTGATTATATGTTTTTGTGCTATATGGTTCTGTATTTACATTTTACATTTTTGTATCTATTTTGAAGTAAAACTCTACTTTAGAGACTACTTAGTGTGCCTTTGAATTTCTTTTTCTTGACAAGTGAAGCATACATGGTTGAAGCTGACACGGTACAAAGCTTACTGGTTTTACCAAACTGGGAAAAGGTAAGAATTTATTCTGAGGTCTTTCACAGAGTTTTGAGGGTTAATATTGTATGCCTGGTTAGGTGCCCATATGCAAAAGATATCTGGCCCCTTCGAAGAGCAGAATTATCTGGGCCTGTACATTGGGTAAGCTAACAAGAGGTTCACAGTTTGAATCCCTCCAAGACTTGAGACCAAAAGTTGATTCGAACCCACAAAACAAACAGGAGGGTTACCCTGTTTCTGTTTCCTGTTCACAAGACTGCGCTTGGAGGTTGGCACTGTGAGAGCAGAGGGCCTGACCTGCTGAGAGGGTTTGTGACACTTTACACCACAGCAACGAGGAGGGAGGGTGACTGGATGGGGTGTGTGAATATAGTGACATCCTGTTGCTACATGTATACACACATGGGGAAGTGGCATGCGGTGTGGGGTGGGAAGGGGGAGGGATTGTGAGGTGGCATGGTGGGTGGGTTCAGGGCTCTGTTGGCGTGAATGGTGCTGGGTTGGTCCGGGTGCGGGTGCCTTTTCTTGTGCATGCCAAATGTTTTTGGGGGTTTGCACCCCTCCCCAACATGCAAACCCCTGAGTTGAGAATCTCATAGGGGTTGCGCCAGGGCTGAAGCCCTTTTGCTGTGTGCCAGGGACTGCATTTTCATGATTTCTATTCACCCTAATGGCGATCACTATTCTGTGATCGCTATTATCACATAGATCCCAAAAAACTGAACATTCATAGGCCTTCCTCACACTGTATCCAAAATGGGAGGTAGAGATAGAATCAAAAAACTCCACAGAACAGAACCAAACAAATATCCACTTTGGAAATATTAAACCTAAACCTAATGGATTTCCACTTTGGGAACATTAAACTCGAGAGGTTAAAATGAAGAACTACATTATATGCCTTATAATGTACCGTATACTGTACATGAATGTAAATAAGTAACATTGACTTGTTCATACATTTCTATTGTTTACTTTTTCAGATACACAGCAAAAATATGTTCTTGCTGATTCTATCTCCTTTCTTTAACTCTTATCTTGTTTAAAATGCTAAAGGCTTATTTATGTCCTCTGTGAACAGTGTGGTTTGTGTTGTTTTTGTATTTGAGTAGAGTGGGATTAGCTGCCTTTACCACATAACCTCTGTTTAAAAATACATTTTCCATTTGAAAGACATACGAATCAACAAAATGTAACAATTGTAAGAAGAATTATTTTCATGAAGGATACTCTATGACGCAAATGAACAGATTAAGAATCAACACCACTTTTTAAGTTGAAGGATACCTATTTTTTTCCTCATTCTGAACAACTGGGAAGGGAAATGTAGAGAAATATTAGTAGCACTCTGGTATTTTAAACTACTGCAAAAAAGTCTTCCCTTTTTAATACTACATTTTGCAGAGATAAATTCATATGTAAGATTTTCTATTCCTCTTTTATATTCATATCTTACCTCTAATACCATTATTAATGTAATACGATATTAGGGTTTTGATTCATTTATCGACATGTGCATATATATATGGAGGTGAGACCAATTTCAGTGAGAGAAGTATGTTTGTTGTTATGAGGATCATGTCGCTTTAAATGATGCTGGTGCTGTGGTAGTGTGTGTGTGTGTGTGTGTACTTTTATGAATGGGTTGTTGTAGTGGGCTGTTGTTGGTTGGTGTGTGTGTGTGTGGGTCTTGATTAGGTGTGCTGTGTTTTGATAATTGGTTGCCTGAGGGAGGTTCTGTTCTGTGACAATGAGGAAAATGGTAATGATTTCTTTTGGCAGGTTTGTGTCTTCATGTTTGGCTGTTTAAGATTTATTTAAACATTTCAGGTATCATCTGTTTGATTCAGTAATGTACTAAGCTTGGGTTTTGAAATACAGCACAAGAGTTTTGGAGATTGTTACATTTAGAAGGAGTGCTGCAGCTGACTGTCATTATCTATCTTGTGTTCATTTCAGTGTAGGGCCTGTTTTAGAACTCAGTAAATTACAGGGGTGTTTCTTAATGTTTTCAGATGCAAGTGATTGATGTCAGCAGAGTAGGTATAAATGGTATTTATTTTAACTCTGCTGATGTCATCAGGATATATTTCACTCCAGTGAAAATAACATGATTTATTTCACTGGAATTGGTCTCACCCCATGGTATATATATATACTATACATATATATATATATATATATATATATATATATATATATATATTTTGCACACAAAAACAAGTTAATGCACCTTTCTAGTTCTGAAGAGTGTATATGTATTCATTCCCAGAAGCAAACCTACTGGAATGAGGAGGCAATTCTACCATCACAAAAATTTGGACATTAATTGCAAAAAAACTACAATGATTCAGAGATTACGGTTGATGAACACAAAGCACACAAAGTAAGGAAATGAAAATACTGCAGTCTGAAGTCTCAGTGGTATTGACAAATTAGTGGTGTGGTGTTCCTTGAGGTTCTCAACCCCAATGCCCAACACCCCAACTCATCTCCTGCCTGAAGCACAAGGTACAGCTCCAAGCATATGGCTTATAGGCATCTGGTGTTTGGAGATAGAGAAATATGTCTCGCCAAATTTGGCCAGCCAAATCAGTCATAACTTTCTTCATGCAGGACCCTGCTGGAAGCAGGACATCATGTGTAACAAAACATGAAAATAAGATCATTAATAATGTCTTTGCTCAGGACACTGTGCAAAGCATCAGATTATTTTTTATTTGTTTTTGACTGCGGAAAGGTGTTGGGCATAAGGGCTGAGAACCCCAAGTAACACAACACAACCAACTGACAGTCAAATTGAATACAACAGGCAGCTACTGCATATGTCCTTGAAGCCAACCAAGGAGCATGACCAACTGCCAGCTGCCTCCCCAGCTGATGCCCACAGTAGACACCAGTAACACTGAGCTTTGCATTGCCGCCCATAGCACTCCAGACTGCAGCACAGAGGACCATTGGAGGACCACTGACCTTTGAAGAGGCTGAACATCAAGTCTGCATGCCTCCTCTGGTTATGCCTGCTTCCAATAATGGAGTCGCTCGTTTAGTTGTGGGCCTCAGGAGGGGATGAAGTTGGCTTTAGATTCCAATGGTGGATGCCCGTCCGCAAGGGTTGTCTGTAATGGTGCTATTTCTAGCCCATTCCAGCTCTTTGTAGGTACTAGGCAAGGATGTCCTTTGTCTCCCCTGTTATTTAATTTATATTTGGAACCCCTTATAAGGAGCACAGTTCATACCAAAGAAATAGAGGGTATTAAAGTATGGGGGTCGCAAATTAAAGTAACTGCATATGCAGATGACCTTTTAGTGTATGTCTCGAATCCCACTAGATCTATTCCAAGACTGTTGGATCTAATAAATAATTTTAGTCAGGTAGCTAATTACAAATTAAATCAAGATAAGTCAGTGGTTTACCCTCTTAATAATATGTTATTCAAACAGGAGATAACAGGACTGGGCCTGGGGTGGAATTCTGATTTGCTTAAATACTTAGGTATTTATTTAACCAGAAGTAAGGCCCGTATACGTCAGCTGAATTTAGAGTCCCTAATACATAATATTGGACTGGACCTTAAGAGATGGGCTCAGCTCCCATTATCACTGTGGGGAGAATAAAATATAGTTAAATGAATATTTTTCCAAGAATTTTTATCCTTGAGTAGATTGGATATTTACCTTCCTGTAACTTGGTTGGAAACTACGCCAACCTAGCATGATTTTGTCTGGGGGAATAAAAAATCTAGAATGGCCTATCAGAAACTAGCTGCACCAAAATCAGTGGGTGGGTTGCGATTACCTCATTTTGGTCTTTATTTTTGGGCAGCGCAGTTGAGCAAACACGGTAAATGGGCCTCATACAATGACCCTTCTCAAACTCGGGTTATGTGCCCTTATGGGTAAATCCAGAGGCAAACTTGATTAAGAAATGTGCTGTAAATCCTTCAGCTTTGTTTTATTCTAATTTCAAGACCCTCCCTGCCTTATTGAAGAAATCCCTGTAGGGATAGCAGTGAAACTCCACGCAATTGTGTGGGTTTATTCATCGACCATGTTAAAAGATTGGGTGCAACCGATATGGGGAAACCCGCGGTTTCTAGTTTGGGGTTAAGACTATCAGACCAGATTGGTTGCCGTTACCGGACAAGTGTGTTCTTAAAGACTTTCTTACAGACGAGGGAGATATAATGTCAGCCATAGACATAATTAGTAAGTTCAACTTATCAAGTAAAAACATTTTTAAAGTATATCAGCTTAGACATGTCTTAATGCAGAAGTATACATTGGGGAATGTTTACTCCCCAAATTTTTCCTTTCTGGAGGATATACGCCCGCTAATAGGTAGTCCCCAGGCCATCTCAAAGATTTATCTAACTTTATTCCAATGGGCCTACCCGACAAATCTAGCCCCTTGCTCTTATTGGGAAGCAATCTTTCCAAATATTACATTAAATTGGTTAGGGATTTGGAGAGCATGTCACAAGTTTGTTAAGCATGACCAGCTGAGACTTATACAATATAAGCTATTGCATAATATTTATTATTCACCTCAAAAGCTGAAGGGTTTAAAGTTATTGAAGGATTCCAAGTGTTTCAGATGTGGGGAAGATGTAGGGGACCTCCTACATATCTTCTGGGAATGTCCTAAAATTAGGCCCTTATGGACTGAAATTAAAAATAAGTTGGACCCCTTATTGGGACTAGAAGAAATGTTTAGACCGGAGGTTTGTCTATTGGGAAATGGTGACTTTCCAATTAAGACTAGGAAATACCACATGACCTTGATATCAATACGGTGAAAAATTAGTTCTTCATCACTGGAAGGATAAAGGTACAGATTTCTTATTCAGGTGGCTTGCCAGAATCTTGCGTTTCCTAAGGAGTAGAAAGAATGATTGCTATATTGCACAATCAATTGCCCTTTATGACAAGATTTGGGCCCTGTTCTTTACTTGTTTTCTATTGATTCCTGATCTCATCCGGTATTGGGATAAATGGTGAGGTGCCTCAGGGGAGGGAGGAGGAGCATTGGGGTTAGTAGGGAGGTGGGGTGGATGGATTGGGGAGTAGGGGAAGGGTATGTTGGGGGAAAGGCAGAAAACTTGGTTTACATGTGAATGTATTTTTTAATTATAATTAGCTATATTGTATGGATGGCAATTTTTGGTCTATGTACGATATATTTCTGCCTGAAATAAAGAAAATGTTAATGGAAAAAAAAAGATTCCAATGGTGGTTCCCAGAACGCAAAGGAATGGCTACCAGTTGAGGCAGGAGAGCCATGTTTGCTGGAAGTGGACTTTCACACCCCGAGGAGGCCTGGTCCAGGCTATTGACTGTCAGTTTTTATGTTGCAGGATTTGAATTTGTATGCCTCATCTGACCATGCCTGCACCCAACAGTGGAGCTGCACAATTGGTCATGGGCCTCAGGAGCGGGCAGTGTCAGCTGCAGATTCCAACACTGGATCATGGAAAGCAGGGAAATGGTGATCGGGTGGTAGGAAGTCAAGTCGACCCAAAGTGGACTCTCATGACTCCAAGCAGACTCAGTCCTGGTTCACGACTGGTGCCAGAATGGAAGGGGCAGTCCCTGAAGTCAGTTTCTACATTACAATATTCAAATCTGTGTTCCTCTTCTGGCCACTTTTGCTCCTGATCATGGAAATACCTGATTGGTCATGAGCCTCGGGAGGGGGCAGAATTAGCTACAGATTCCAACAGTGGTTCCCTGGAAAGCAGGGGAATGATTATTGGTGGTGGAGTAATTAAGTCAGCCCAAGGTGGACTCTCATGACCCAGAGAAAACCCCATCCTGGCTGGTGACTGTTGTCGTAATAGAAGACATGGTCCCAGAAGTATGGTCACACCTGTTCTCAACAACTGAACTGCCCAATTAGTCACAGGCCTCATGAGGGGGTGAAGTTAGCTGCAGATTCCAGCACTGGTTCCCGGAAAGCAGGGAAATGGCAATCATAGGGGAATAGTCATGTAGGCCCAAAGTGGACACCCAATTATGGCTGTTGACTGGCACCAGAATGAAAGGCACAGTCCCTGCATTCAGTTTTAAAGTTACAGGACTCAGATTTGCATGCCATTTCTGACCATCCTGTTCCTGATGATGAAGCCATTTGACTGGTCATGGGCCTCAAGAAGGAAGGGGCGGAGGTAGTTACAAACTCCAGTGGTGGTTGCTGGAAAGCAGGAGAGTGGCAATCAGTGGGCGGAAAGTCAAGTCAGCCCAAAATTTACTGTCATGACCCCAAGGAGACCCAGTCCTGGTTGGTGACTGGCACTGGAATCTGAGGAAATTGAGATATGAACTTCATGGGAGACCTTAACTATACAGCACTAGACTGGAACAATGGGAAAGCAAAAACATATAGGCCCGGATATCCAGACTGCACCTGGCAATGATGCAAGCATGGGCGCAGCACATCTGGGATGTGCCGGGGCCAGGATCAGGTGATACTGAGTGGTGATGCACCATGGAGCAGCACCGATGAATATGGAGTAGAATGCACACGGTGCAGTGGCACTGTGCATGGCACATTGGCATTGCACTGGGACTGCCACAGATAGGGAGCACAGGGATACACCAGCACAAATGAAGTTGCGCTGGGCACAGCACCCACGATATTCAGGAGAGGGCATGCAAATGAGGCCATAATATATGCAAGACATAAGTGGGTCCATTTGCATGTCATTATGGTCTCATTTGTATGCATTGCGCAGGGCAGCCTGGTGAAATGCACCTGGCGCCCTGTACTAAATGACGTGTGGACAGAGGGGGTCCCAGGGCATCCCCCTCCCCATAGCCATGATCATGGGCAATAGGTCAATTAACACAATCCCTGGTAGTCTAGTGGCACCCCCTCCCTCCCATAGCCATGTTTGCTGGTAGATTGTCATAACTACAATCACTGGTAGTCTAATGGTACCCTCCTCCCTCCCATAGCCATGATTGCCAGTAAAATGTAATAACTACATACCCTGGTAGTCCAGTGGTCCCCCCACCCCTAGCCCTGATTGCCAGTGAAATTACATAACTACATTCCCTGGTAGTCTAGTGGTCCCCCAGCCCTAGCCCGATAGCCAATGAAATGACAGAAATACATTCCCTGGTGATCCAGTGGCACCCCCACCTCCACCCACAGGACTACTTGCCCACCCACCACACCCCATCATAGGCAGGTGGCTGCAACCCACCCACATACTTCCAGCCTGCTCGCCCGAATGATAGCTTACAATATGGGCGTAAGCCCATTGGTCCACTGCAGGGCATACTGTACTAGACAGTCACAAATATGTGAATGACTTCATCTACATATTTGTGATTGTCTACATCTCACTATGCACTGCTCAACAATTATGTGATGGCAGGCGGCCGAGCAGTATCGCGGTGGGTTGCAGCACCTCCCGCCGATGATGGGGAGGGTGCAGGTTGAGCAAGGCTCCTGTGGGAGGGTGAGCTGACATCACCAGGAATGTATTTCTGTCATTTCACCAGCAATCAGGCTAGGGTGAGAAGGCCACTAGACCACCATGGAATGTAGTTATGTCATTTCACCGGTGATCAGGGCTAGGAGTGGGGGGGACCACTGGATAACCAGGGTATGTAGTTATTACATTTTACCAGCGATCACAGCTACAGGAGGGAGGGGGGTACAACTAAACTACCAGGGATCATATGGGTGCTTGTGGACAGTGTTCTTGGAGGGCAGTGGCCACCCACAGACGGAGGCTGCTGTGTTGCACCTTACAATACAGCAGCCCACCTGTGGGTGGCTGCAGTTGTTCCTGTTTTGTTCGTGGAACAACTCTGTGCCCAGGTTTGCGGCACACCTGGGGGTTGTGCCAGCATATGCGCTGCACATCCCAGGCTGAATACCAGAATTTGCCAAATATGCATGGACAAGACCCCTTCAGATGCACCACATACAGTACAACTGCAGTGTGCCCTAGTGCATCAGGATTTGTGCTTTGCAAATGCCCCTTTTGAATATCATGCCGGGGCTCATTGCGGGGGTTGTGTATGGTGCAACCGAGTTGTGCCAGGCACATCCCTTTGAATATCCAGGCCATATAGTAGATATGCTTCTAACAACATTAAATGATAATAATTAAAAACATGAAGCCGGCCTGGTGGCACTGAGGGTTGAGGCGCTGGACACCACACCTCGTGCCATGCCGGTGACCTGAGTTCAGAAGTAAGCTCGGGTGCCAGGGGTCAGCAGGGGAGGGAGAGGATTGAGAGTCCGATGGGCTGCTCTCCTCTCCCAAGGGGGGCGATGGGTTGTCCAGCATCCCAGCAATGCCAGGTGGAGATCTGGGGCACTGCAGAATGCAGACCACACATACATGGGGAGCATGGTTGATGTCGGCAAGGTTGCCATGCACCATGATGTCAGGGGTTGCCACATTCAGGGTGGGAGGGAGGGACTTGGGGTCAAGCACAGAAATGCCCCTCCAGCCTGGATAGGCAACGATCCTCCCAGAGCCACTCTGCCACACACTCAACGTTGGTTCCCTGCCTCAGCCTCTGCCCCATCATTCTCCTTGGGCCCATGTCCCCACCCGGGGCTCAGGGAGAAAGTAATGCCCTTGAAGAAGACAGGGTCCACAGCGGGCGGTAGAGCAGATCAGGTGAGTGGAATGATCCGAGAGAGTTCCGGTGCTGGGGGAAAAGAAATAGAAGTTGAAAAAAAAAATTAAAAAATAATTTAAAACACATCATGGAGGATACTGAAAAGAACTCCATACTGGATATCATAGTGAGCAACATTGAGAATGGGATGATTGGTAATCAAAGAACTGCTATGAAAAGGGTATCATAATTCTGTGTATTTCAAGTTAAGGCTCCAGTGAAAAACAGAGGAAAAAGTGACCACAAAATGCCAAAATTGTATAAGGGAAAGTTTTATTGATATGTGTGGAGTTCTAGATAGACAGAACTGGCAACATGAGTTTAATAATCAAATAGTGGAAAACAATTAGAAGTTACTCAAAAACAAAATTGAGAAAACCGAAAATAAATGTTTCTAGTAATAAATAAATATAGGAGTAATTAAAAACAGCATAGGTGGCTCTCCAAAAAAATAAAAAGAAACTGTAAGAGAAGCAAAAGTATAAGACTACAGAAATGAAAAAGAAGTACAATAGATATATAGGGAAGGGCACACAGGAATATAATAAAAGCATAAGGCTAGGAAAAAAGGAAATTAGAGGAAAACATAGCAAAAGAAGCAAACAATGACTAAATCTTTTTACTCACATGTAAGAAAAATGTGCCAAACAGAAACCAGAAGGACCAATAAATTGGGAGGTGTAAGTTGTGAAACCCAGGAGGAAAAAGCAAAGTTGTTAAACAAATAATTTTCATTAGTATTTGGGAAAGACATGCTCAAAATAAATGGGGGTTTAAGGAGCTACTGATGTCTCAAAGAAAACTTCAAAAAAACAACATAATAATTAGGTACAATTCTGCTTGCATTCCATTTATATGTTATAAATTTCTCCTCTCCGTAATGTATTACTAAAGAAATGTGTATGAATACAGTATGGATCATTGCCACGTAGAGTTTATTTTTAGCTAGTCTGCCTCTATAACTTACTCCCTACTTCAAATCATAATCCCCTGTTGTAACATTACAATCTGTTGCCATGGGAGTAACTGTGAGGTCACAAGCAGTGCTCTATGACTTCAGGTAGGGAGAAAGCAGTAGGAATAGATGAAGTCTTTAGGATCAAAGATCCTGTTTTCATGAAAAACACCTCACTACTAAATAATGTAGAGGAGGAATACAGAACTAATGGGAAATACAAGCTGGACAGTGCCTAATTATTATGTTTTGTTAAAGTTGTCCTGAACGTGTCACCAGCTCTTTTAGGGTTTAATAGAGATCGAGACTAATATCATAGGCATGAATGGCAATGACGTTAAAAAAAGGCTGTTGAAGTTGAATGTGAATAAATCCCTAGGACCAAATAATATCCATCTGAGAACAATCAAAGAGATAGCAGAGTATCTGGCTTAACCATTGAGCAACATTTTTACCAGCTCAGTTGAAACAGGAAATGTCCCACAGAACTGGAGAGGGGTATCAGTAATTCCAATTGTTAAAAAGATAAAACTGAACCCAGGAACTATAACAGGCCAGTGAGCCTCACCTCAAAAGTCTGCAATAGACAAAAGAGTAAAAGACCAAATATTAGGACACTTGTAACAAAATAACAGCAGGGATAGAACATAGCCTTGGTTTACCGAGAGCGAATCATGTCAAACCAATCTTATCCATTTTTTTGCACTGATAAGTAAAGCACTGTTTTCACAAAAGTCAGTAGATGTGATTAATCTGGGTTAACGCAAGGCTTTCAGTACCATCACACAACACTAATAAGTAGATGGAAAGAGATAAAACTACCAAATTATATGTGCAGTTTAGGATTCGAAACTGGCTAAATTGAATACACAAGTGTGTTAAAGAAATGGGGTAGTTTCAGAATGGAGAGGCATTCCCAGGGGTGTGTGCTTGGGCCACTGTTATTTAACATTTACATCATGGATCTGTCAGCAAACAACAAGAGTATAAATGCCAAATTCTGATCTCATTCTCTGCTTGTGTTAGATTACTAGTATTGCTTAAACATTGCTGGATTACAGCATCTGCATGCCAGTGCAATTAAATGGGGGAATCCCTACCCTCTACTTTGATTAAAAATTACTAAATACTGCAGACATAATCCACAAAGAATCTCATGCTTACGTACAACGTGCTAGCCCATGCTTTAGAGGTGATAGGAAACAGTTGTTTTTCACCTCTAGGTGCCCTCCAGCTGTCCTTTTAGTGTCAACCCAATATTGTGATATGTTTTTACCTTCTTTGTTCAATTAGCAATCTATTTTTGTTGCCTTTGTAACAACCTTTAATCCCTCTCTCCTCAGCAGTTGTTGCTCTCTCTTTTCATGCTGCCTGAAAATTCGATGACATCAAAAACGCCATTCAAGGCCCTTCAGATGAATAGCATGGAATGGTGTTAGTGATGTCATGGAAGTTATTGGAAATATCAAAAGAAAGAGCAGTAGCTGCTGAGAAGGCTGGAACTCTATGTAGAGCTGAGGGTACACCAACACTAGATGATTTATTTGTAGTATATGGATAACCAAAATAATACTATCTTGTCCTATACAAAAAATCTCCTATAATACATCAGTGCCATTTCCATAAAAGCGTCATCCCTGAAGTGATAATACTATTGTTTATAGTTGATAATATTATCATTCAGAGCTGATAATACTATTGTTTCAGCTCTGAACTATAGTATTATCACAGAAATGACACAGCACATGTGTAAGTCTGCCTGCCACAGAGACTCAGTTGCCAAGGTGCCACATCCCTTCCTGCACAGCTGAAGTGATGGCATGCATTCTTATTGGCAGCTTTCCTCTGTGGGCAGGCAGAACAACTTTTAAAACATGGTGGCTGTTTACCCTCGCTTAACAAGACGGTCACCTGTATTTCTTTTCTTTTCTTTTTTTTTTTAATTCACTGGATTATCTGCTTCATCCAGCATTTGCTGAAGGATAAGAAAAAGGAAAGGTAGGACTGACTGCCTCTCAAATGAAAATGCCAAAAACGTAACAGACACAGGGGGAGCGAGTGAGTGAGGGAATCTTCAGTGCACTGGTCAGCTCACTGCACAGCCAGTTGTCTCACACAAAAAGCAACAGCAGTTTTAAATGGATCCATATATTACAATAAATAACAAATAGATGAGGGTGTATTTCACAGCAGTAAGACCATCTCGAGGTTTTGTGGACTTTGGAAACCTCCAGAGCTTCACTCTCCAGGTTCCAAGTTCCCAAAACCTCTCGGTTTTATTGCCTTGTAATACACCCTCATCTATCTATTATTCTATTTATCAAAAATTGGTTAGTGTATATCAGAATACATAACTGACATGGAAAGGAAGATTAAATGGCAGTTAACTATTTAAAAAATCACTTCCTATCTCATTTAAGCCATTATTTGATTAACTAGCCCTTATTAGGACTGGTCCTCTTCAATGTCTTTATAAGCGACATTGCAGAGGGACTGGAAGGAAAAGTATGTCTCTTTGCAGATGACACAAAGATCTGCAACAGAGTTGATGCACAAGGTGGGGTGGAAAGGATGAGAAGGGACTTGGCAAGGTTAGAGGAATGGTCAAATGTATGGCAGCTTAGATTCAATGCTAAGAAGTGTGAGGTAGTGTACCTGGGGAACAAAAACCCAGGGGAAGAGTACACAATGCGGGGTGAGATACTAACAACAACAAAAATGGAAAGGGACCTGGTGGTAGTCATATCAGATGACCTAAAGGTGGGCAAGCAATGTGAGAGGGCAGCAAGGAGGGCTGGGGGGATACTGGGATGCATAGGAAGAGGCATCACCAGTAGAAAACAGGAAGTTATCCCTCTGTACAGACAGCTGGTGAGACCCCATCTGGAGTACTGCATGCAGTTCTGGAGACCCAGTCTCCACAAAGACATAGACAGGATGGAAGCTGTCCAGAGGAGGGCAACTAAAATGGTGCAGGGTCTGCACTGGAAGACATATGAAGAGAGACTTAAGGAGCTTAATACTGTATGTATAGCCTCAAGGAAAGGAGGGAGAGGGGGGACATGATAGAAACTTTCAAGTACCTCAAGGGAATCAACAAAGTCCAAGAGAGTAGCATCTTTCAAAAAAAGAGGTGTGCAAGAACAAGAGGGCACAATTTGAAGATGGGGGCAGCTC
This sequence comes from Neoceratodus forsteri, assembly GCA_016271365.2. Taxonomy (NCBI): domain Eukaryota; kingdom Metazoa; phylum Chordata; order Ceratodontiformes; family Ceratodontidae; genus Neoceratodus; species Neoceratodus forsteri. The sequence goes on from CM057458.1 coordinate 941,636,548, forward strand.
AGAGGTAATTTAAGGAAGTATTTTTTCACAGAGAGGGTTGTGGATGCATGGAACAGCCTTCCGGAGGAGGTTGTGGAGTCAAAAACAATGGTGGAATTCAAGCATGCATGGGACAGTCATAAGGCAATTCTAGGGGGTGGGGGTGGGAAGAAGTAGGCTGCTGGTTAACTAGGATCTGCAGCTTATCCATTAGGTAGGGAAATGGGCAGACTGGGTGGGCCAAGCGGTCCTTATCTGCCGTCAAATTCTATGTTTCTATGTTAGCCTGAATGCAACACTAGATTCTCATGGGCCATTATGTTTCTTTGCTAAAGCATATACAGTGGCGTGAAAAAGTATTTGCCCCCTTCCTGATTTTCTCTATTATTGCATATTTGTCACACTGGATGTTTTCAGGTCTTTAGACAAAATGTAATATTAGATAAAGGGAACCTGAGTGAACAAATAACACTTGTTTTTTTTTTTTATTTCACTTATTTAATGGAAAAAGTTAACCAACACCAATTGGCACTGTGTGAAAAGTAATTCCCCCTTACACTTAATAACTGGTTACGCCACACTTAGCTGCAATGACTGCAACCAAACACTTCCTATAATTCAATATCAGTCTTTCACATCACTGTGGAGGAATTTTAACCCACTCTTCCTCGCAGAACTGCTTTAATTCAGTAACATCTGGTAGGCTTTGAGCATGAACTGCTCGTTTCAGATCCTGCCACAGCATCTCTGTTGGGTTTAAGTCTGGACTTTGACTAGGCCACTCTAAAACTTTAATTTTACTTCTTTTTAGCCATTCTGATGTGGACTTGCTTTTGTGTTTTGGATCATTGTCTTGCTGCATGACCCAACTACGCTTCAGCTTCAGCTGAGCGGAAGGATGACTGGACATTCTCCTTAAGAATTTTCTGGTACAGAGCATAATTCATGGTTCCTTTAATTATGGCAAATCATCCAGGTCCTTAGGCAACAAAGCATCCCCACACCATCACACTACCACCACCATGTTTGACTGTTGGTATGGTGTTCTTACTGTGGAATGCTGTGTTTGCTTCTGCGAGACATTATGGGATCCATGTTGTCCAAAAGTTCCACTTTGGACTCATCTGTCCATAGAACATTTTCCCAAAAGGCTTGTGGATCATCCAGGTGCTTCTTGGCAAATGAGAGACGAGCATTTATGTTCTTCTTGGTTAGCAGTGGTTTCCGCCTTGCTACTCTCACATGAAGCCCATTTTGCCCAGTCTCTTTCTGATTGTGGAGTCATGAACACTGACCTTAGCTGAGGCAAGAGAAGCCTGCAGTTCTTTGGATGTTGTTTTAGGATCCTTTGAGACTTCTTGGATGATTTTACACTGCGCCTTGGAGTAATTTTGGCAGGCCGCCCACTCCTGGGAAGGGTCACTACTGTTCCAAAGTGTTCTCCATTTGGAGATTATGGCTCTCACTGTGGTTCGATGGAGTCCCAGAGCCTTAGAAATAGCTTTGTAACCCTTTCCAGACTAATAGAGGGCAACAAAATGTTTTCTGATCTTTTCAGGAACTTCCTTTGATCATGGCATAATGTGCTTGTTGAATCTTTGTGCTGGCAATGTGACTCTGATGGTAAGGGCCAAAATAAGTGAGGTTTATATTGAGCAGGGCCTGGCTGTAATCAAGCCTGGCTGTGTTCAATCAGCTGATTCTAATTATCCCTTTAATTGGGTTGATTTAACTAGGGGGCAATTACTTTTTCACACAGTGCCAGTTGGTGTTGGTTAACTTTTTTTATTAAATAAATGAAATAAGTAAAAAAAAAAAAGTGTTATTTGTCCACTCAGGTTCCCTTTATCTAATATTATATTTTGTCTAAAGACCTGAAAACATCCAGTGTGACAAATATGCAATAATAGAGAAAATCAGGAAGGGGGCAAATACTTTTTCACGCCACTGTATGTTAATATGTCCCACAGAGCCACTCATTGTGGTATGAGTGGTTTCACGTGTGTTCTGACCTAAGCAGAATGCAAGTGAACCCACACTTATACAGTGAGTGGTGACGTGGGACATATTAGTATATTATAGATCGATGGATCAGTGTTACAGTTTTTTTGGTTTTGAACTGTTCCAAAATGTGCCTGTTTACAGGACATCTGTGCATGAGATGCTCTTCGAAGAATAAGAGCATCTCGCACACAGGGGAAGGAGTGCTCCAATTGGGTGGGAGTGCTCCCTCGATCTATAATTCCTCTTACAGTATCACTTCAAACCCCCACCTTATGAAACATGCAGACCATAGCAGGAAGGGAAACAACTTGAGAGAAATTCATCAAATCTATGATTACTCCTGTGAAGAAACCAAATAATGTAATTTGCCCCCCCCCCCAAAAAAAAAACAAAAAACTGGTATCTCACTTAAGTTACAAATTATGGAATACCCCCTTTGGATCATACAAAAAACTTCAAAAATAGCTTTGTTCCTTGCGTTTTACAAAAGGTGGCTAACAATCTTTTTACCCATAAGGCAGAAACCCACTATATATAGCAAAATAGGACTTGGTAAAGAAAAATTGAGCAATAAACAGTTTAAATACTAAGTACTGTTGATAAGTTTGATTATAATGAGTAAGATATGTGACTCTGAGCCTGATCACAGTGGTGGTGTGAATAGAACAATGTGTATGAGGTATAGAATAAATAAAATTCAGGGCAGGGCGGAAGGCAGCTATAAATACAAACCAAGAGGAGGACAGCAAAAAAATGTAACTATTCCATATGTGAGGGAGACAGGAGAAGAAAGCAAACTAGTCAACTGAGGTTTTGCAGCACTGGATGGAGAAAGAGCGAGCATTAGAGGAGCAAATGGTGTAGGAAGAGAACATATCTCGCAGTTGCTGTGAATTTCACATAGCGCTATGATTTTCACACTCAAATTTACCCTTGCTCTGCGTAATTTTACTGATGTTCTTAATAATGTTAGAGCTATTTCTGGACACACAAACTATTAAATCATTGAACTAAGTTGACAGAAGCATTCTTTACCACCAACAATTTGGGGCTCACTATTTGTAGACACATTATTGTTTAAAATAAGAAAGTGCTACACATTCTGGCCCTTTGCTATGATTTTTGAAGGTCAGTGCTATGATTTTTAATGCTGAGAGGCATACCTCTCAATTGTACCACATTACGAGAAATGTTCCTCATTTTACTTCATAAAAACTCCCTGTTCCACATTGTGAGGACTTGTCCCACATGCAGTGTTAATATTTTAAAGTAAAAATCTATAGTAAATTATGCAAAATACATATTATTCAATTAATAACTGACTTTCTGAACATAAATGCAAACATTTTAACAGTGTTCTGAGCTTCTTAGGTAAAGATTTGATTAAGTGTTCCACATTTTGCTCATTTGTTCCACATTTTGAGAGGAAATGTTCCACATTTGGGGGACAAAAGGTTGAGAGGTATGCTGAGAGGTTGAGAGGTATGGAAGAGTGAGCATCAGAGGAACAAATGGTGTAGGAAGAGATTGAGAAGTAGAAGGGAAAATGAGGAAAGAGAGGCATGAGGGAAGAGAAGAGAGCAAGTATTTAGCCAGAAAGGCAGAGCAATGGAGAAGGTACTGAGTCTGAGCCGGGGGATACTGAGGCATAGGAAGCTGTGATGAATGAGCGAAGGAGCAATAAGAGCAAAATGACAAAAACAGCAGAACAGGAGGCCAGTCTGAGCAGGGCACATTTGGGGGCAGCACTGTCAACTCCATGTTAGGTCTGACAGCCCCTGTATATGGGGGTATATGGTGGCACATCTTGTCAGAAGGGCACCTACCTTTCATCATGAAACACTGTACCTCTCTCCTTCCTTTTGCCACCACAGGTCAGGGTAGATTGGGACAAGGGGCACCACAACACATTTACAGGGGCACTAATAACCTGAGCTCATACACATAAATAACTGTCCATACTAAGAGCCAGGGTAAAGCAGGCTGTTTGTTTATTGCTGTACAAATCTTTACATAGCATCTAAGGGCATTACCCTAACCAATCACTTGCCAATGCCATTATGTCGATACTTCAGGCATGTTCAGTACCATTACTGTTTCTGTAATAATTTCTGCTGTATGTTTATTCTGCCCCACACTTTGGCTGGAGATAAAACTGATTTAAACTATTTTAAACCCTATTTTACATTTTTGGGGTCCCTAGGTCACTTCCACCCACAAGATCATTTATGTGGTGGCACCCTCCCGGGTAGGACAAGCACTACCCTGACGGCAGCTGTGCCTGCACTGATATGCCAGTGAGTGGCATCACATGAATTAGCAACCAGCCTTATGGTTTATTCCTAAATAAATAACAGCTGGTCCAGCTGCATGTGTCTCTCTTACAGCGTCACACTGATAATCCTAATGACCTGAATCAGTCGGTTCCCATGCCTGGCTCATCACTGTGGGACTTAATTAACTCCAACTCTTGCAAAGTTTCTTATTCTGACAATCTATTATCATTTACTATTACCATAAATTGCTTAGGTGTGAACATTTTACACCTTTAGGTACGTTTTCTTTTCTGGAGCATTTCAATGATGGTTTACTTACACACTGCTCCCTCCTTTGCATACTTCTAGTTGAGAGTGGATCTGCAAGGACCCAGGTAGCCACCACTGAGAGGGGCCCACCATGACTCCCTAGTGCCAATCAGGCGGGCAATCTTCCTTTCTCACAGGACAGGGTTCCTGTCAGGTCTACTTCCCATGTGGGACTCTGGAGGTGCCTCTCATCACTCCTGGAGGGGCAAGAAGAGTTGGAGTTCCACTCCTGGGCTCCTCTGCTGCGGGTTCTCTGAGGTGCTTCTCTCTTTGAAATTCTGGATCTTCTTGCCTGGACCTGCCTGGGCTCTCAGCTAGCCTTTCCCTCTTATAGTGAACAGGGGACAGGGCAGGGGCATGAATACTCATGTCTGGGCTTCCTGCTTCTGCCTGAGTCAGGAAACATAGAGCACAAACTCCAGAAACTCTGGCTCATAGTTAAGGCCCACTAGAGAACATCTCTCAGGGTGTGGCTTAACCTTGGAGAGTGCTATCCAGTAATCTGCACTGAGATTGGAAGAAGAGAGAAGCTGGTTACATACATCCATATAGTCTAGCACCAGCTGGATTATCTTCATATTGATGTGGCACTTGAAGGATTTTCAGTGTGATGTCTCACAACTACTATATTGATAAGCTGGTATATCGGTATAGCGGTTTTTGTATGTCAGACAGTGACAAGCTTAAATACAGTAGGTGAGAGCAGGATTTGTGCCACCTGCCATCTGAGGATGAGGTGGTTTGAGGGGGATGGGTTGGTGGCATGAAGGATGGACTCCTTGCACCATCCACACGACGGTAGGGGAGTAGGGGGAGCAGGTAAAAATAAAGCAGAAATCAACAATAGGTATAAGCTCGTAGTGGCAGAAAACTTTGAAAAAGCAGAAAGCTGACACGAGGGTGGGCAGTAGTTGCTGGGAGAGCTAAATAAAAATGCAGAAGGCCAGCACAAGGGATGGGCTCTCACTGTCAGGGAAACTTAAAAATAAAGCAAGAGATTGACACCATGAATGAGCTTCTGGTGTCTAGGAACATAAAAACAAAAAGTAAGAAAGCCAAAACTTGAGATGAGATGAGCGCCAGGTGACAGGAAAATCAAATAAAAAAAAAAGACAGTCATCACTAGAGATGTACTCCTGGACGTGAGGAAACTTAAAAAAAAACAGAAAGCCATTAGCAGAAATGGGCTGTCAGTGTCCAGGAAAAGTAAAAGTAATCAAAAGCAAACCACAGGAATGGCCTACAGGTGCCAGTAAAATAAAAAAATAAACAGAAAGTCATCCCCAGAGATGGGCTTCTGCTTTCAGAACCAGGAGATAAATAAAAATTGTACTGTAGTTGCAGTTAAAAGTGAACTCATGCCCTATTTTTTGGTTTTACTTGCAATTATACTTTCAGTGATGAGTGAAGATATGTCACCACAGTTTCAGGCTCACGCGTGAAAACACCTTCTTCAGTGAAGTGATTTAAAAAAACACAGACTGCACATCTATGGCAAACAGCACTTTTTATTCAGAACGTCTTTATTTTAAGTTTTTTTGTTTCCAAACCACTAAAATGATTATCTTTGGGCCAGGATCTAATGCACCTAAAACATTCAGGATTTATGTCTCAGACTTTTGTAGCACTGAATGAGCAAAACAGATCTCAGTTTTCACATTTTTGATCTCCCCTTCATCTTTTAGAGTACTGAATCAAAGTTTTCCAATGTTGGTGGGATGTGAGATGGTGTCACAAAAGGTGTGCATGTTAATTAACCATTTTGTTGCCAGGGGTATTTTATATTCCTGTGCCAGGCAATTGTAATTTTTGCACAATATTATTTAAAATCAAAATATCCATATTCTCCCTTCAAGGAAAAGTAGGGAAACCATGATTTTTTCTTTTTTATTGGCAGAATGACCTTTTTTATAGGTAGTAATGTTTTGTTGATATCTAGTCCTGTGACTGAAAAATGTTGCAGAAAAGACCCCAAGGGCCCAATATTCAAACGTTTGCACAGGTGCTAACAGGTCTTTGCCAGTGCAAACCGGGGTTTGTGCTGGAGCTCCATATTCAAAACGTGCTTTTGTACAGACAAAGAGGGTTAGTGCCCACATGTAACATAATGTGTGCATGCGGGCAAGGGGAAGGGCAAGGCCATGAATGTGCGCATTACCCCATATTCGGCGGTTTTGCACTGTGCAAAAGATTTTAATGCAGTCCTTTTGTGCAGCGCAAATACTGCCAAACAAAACCCTCACTTACTCCAGGCAACCTAGTGGCTGCCAGCGGTAATGCAGACACAGCCAGTTGGCCACTGGGGGAGCACAACCTCACCCTGTGGTCACTGACACACACACAAACACACACACACACACACACACACACACACCCCGCTGCTGATCGCTAGCCCATTCTTTTTCTTTCAAAAACAAGATTCCTGGTGCTTGTCACCCCCCCCCATGCTGATTGCCAGCCCACTCTATCAATTAAAACTATCCCTGGTGCTAGTGTTACCCTACCCCCGCTGATCGCCAATCACCAGCCCATACTTTAAATGACAACCATTCCTGGTGCTAGTGGTACCCCGCCCACCAATCGCCAGCCTATTATTTAAATCACCCCCACCGCTGATCACCAGCCTGCACTGTAAATGACAACTGGTCCCTGGTGCTAGTGGTAACCCCGATACAATCCCGGCATAATGTATATTTTCCCTGATGCCAGTGTTAACACCCCTCCATCTGATCCCTGCTCTGTCAACATGTTGAATAGCCCTGGTTCTAGTAGTAACTCCCCTCCTTCTGATCCCTGCCCCATCGTACTTTGTGATATCCCTGCCCCCCCCATCGTTGGCCTGGCAGTTCACACAATCCCACCATGGCATCTAGTGGTTCCCCCTTCCCACAGTATCAGGCACCCCTCAACTCATGGTTTCCCCAGCATTGGGTGCTGCGGGTGCATACAGTGACTGGCATAGCCCTCCTCACACCTCCTCAGCTGGCCACTATATGTACAGTCAAGGAGTGCACCTCTTATTTACAGGACAGGGTGACATGCCCTGCCCTATAAATTAGAGGTGCATCCCCTGACTGTACATATGGTGGCCAGCTAAGGAGGTGTGATGAGGGCTGTGCTGGTTGCCATATGCACCGCGGCACCAACGCTGGGGAAAATGTGAGTGGGGAAGGGTGCCTGGTGCTGCAGTGGGGACCACTGGACACCAGGGAGAGGTTATATGAACTGCCAGGCCAGAAGTCCGGGGGAATAGGGGTATCACAATGTATGATGGGGAAGGAATTGGAGGGAGGGGCTTACCATTAGCACCACAGCTATTCTACATGTTGACGGGGCAGGGATCAAAGAAAGGGAGGCTACCACTGACACCAGGGATAATATACATGATGCCGGGGATGGGACTGGAAGGAAGGTGGTTACCACTGGCAGCAGGGATAATATACATGATGCTGGGGGTGGAATTGGAGGGGGGGTTACCATTGGCACCAGGGATAATATATGCGATGCTCGGGATGGGATTAGAGGGAAGGGGGTCACCACTAGTGTCAGGGATGGTTGTCATTTACTGTATGGGCTGGCAATCAGTGATTGGCAGGGGGGTACCACTAGCACCAGGGACAGTTGTCATTTACAGTACAGGCCAGCAATTGGTGGGGGGGGGTTACTGATAGCACCAGAGATACTTGTCATTTACAGTACAGGCTGGCGATCAGAGACTGGCAGGGGGGTACCACTAGCATCAGGGATATGTATACATGGCTGGGATGAGGCAAATGGTGGCGTAAAGCCACGCTAACCTGTCTCATTACCATGAAAATGAGCTCAGAATGGGCATGCAAATGGCTCCTTAGCACCTTGCATGACCAATGGGATAATTTGCATGGGCCTTTTTGAATATTGGAAATTGCACTCTGGCGCTATCCATCCTGGCACTGTACTTTGGTAGCCCGGTTGGGCCAGTGCTAAGTGGCTTATTGCTGGGCCAACATGGCCCTGTATTCAGTTGAACAGTGCTGGTGTGCTATTCCATTGAATATAGCACCTTTGGGTACCCGGGCAAGCGCAAGATGCAGTGCAAAGTTTTGTGCTGCACTTTGCACATATTTGAATATTGGGCCCCAGGAGATTTATTATTTTACTGAAAATCATGGAAAGCTATATGTTGCTGAACTTCGCTATGCCTGTACTACATACACAACAAAAAATCTTTTGTGTAAGTAGAAACATGTGACATCAATGGTACTCTAATTCCGAACAAATATAAGGTGAAAAAATGGCAATGTTTACCTTTGATTTCCTTATAGTTCTTTCTATGTGAAAACCAGGTCACGTATAAAAATGATGTCTTTTAAAATTCTCCTGCCATGAGGTTAACTAATTATGCAAAAGTTTATAGATTATTCCCACTGACATAGATTTTGTTGTGCTAATTTTAAACTTTTTATTTTGGATGCAAATAGTTTGAAGTTTCAGCCGGGCTAAAAAGCTGTCACTAGAAATATCCATAACAAGCTTAAATCTTTGAAATGCACAGCACCAGTCCTGTCTATTAAGACTAACAGTACGTATAGATTTGTACATTTATTTCAAATAAATTTTGCATTAATGATGAGTGTCCAAGCTGATTTGCAACATTTTGGGTTACCCCCTTACATCCCTTGTACTGGGTTAAATAGATAAAATGCTACATTTCTAAGTTGGCCTCTGCTAAACCTAAACAAATATATGCAACTGTGCAGGATAATCTAAATAAATAGAGTGCTAAAGGGGCAAAATGACAATAGTATACATTTAATTCCAACTGTTGTCACAAATACTCTGCAGCTGTGGAGCTTTAATACAATAAAGTACAGAAGAACCAATACAGAACTATGCATTTTTAGATTCTGCAGGGTGTACACATTCCAGAGTTCCCACAGTCATGTACCTTTATCACAGATGTTTGGCAGAAATAGACCCTAAACACATAACACACTGAGGGCCAGATATTCAAAGCTTAGCACTGGGCACAAATCCACTGCGCTGGACTAGCGCCAAATTTGCACACAAATGCAATATTCAAAAGGATATTTAGCACCGGTGCTAGGTGTTAGTGCCGATGCTAAATTATAATGTATGCAGGGGAGGGACTGAGGGGAGGGGCCCTGAATGCCGGTGCACCAGCATATTCAAAAGTATAGTACAGGCATTAGTGCGACCTGTAGTACGGCACTAAATACCACTGGCAAAAAGCTGGCAGTAATGCGGCAGTGCCCTCCACCAGCTCAGCCCTCCTCTCACCACCACGGCCGGCTGCCAACTGAGGTACGAATGTGCGCTACTGAATGAAGAGCTCATTCATTCCAGTAGCGCTCAGCTCCTCAGTCGGCAGCCAGCCAGTGGTGAGAGGAGGGCAGATCCGGTCGCTGGCTCTGTTCATGGATTGTCATTGGGATGAGCAGGGGTGTCACTGCCGGGTGGGAAGACCACTAGACTACCAGGGAAAATGACATGTTGCAACTTAGAATGGGGTCGGGATTCATGCTGGGGAGTGGGAGGATCACTAGACTACCAAGGTCAAATATTTTTTGCAACGAAGAATGGGGGTTGGGATTCATGCTGGTGGGTGGGGTGACCACTAGACTACCAGGGAGAATGACATTTTGCAACTTAGAACGGGGTCAGGATTCATGCTGGGAGTGGGAGAACCACTAGACTACCAGGGTAAAATACTTTTTGCAACGTAGAACAGGGGTCAGGATTCATGCTGGGGGGTTGGGGGACCACTAGACTACCAGGGTCACGGGTGTGTAACAGGCACACATATGCATGGGTGCGCTGTATGCACCCATACCTCTCGACTGTCCCTGATTTTCAGGGATGTCCCTTATTTTGCCTCCAATTTTTCCTCTGTCCCTCATAAAATATGTGTTTTTGTGACAGAACAGTGGTGCTTAACATCACACAATAATGTCATACATGACAGTTACAAACTGGTTCTTCTTCTGAAAATGCATCTTACCACAAATCCCCCCTTATCCTATGAGCATTCTGAGTGAATAGGAGCACTTTCTAAGATGTGTCCCTGATAATGGATCTTTGTCCCTGATTTTTTAAGCCTTGTCCCTGATTCGGGAGGCAAAGGGTTGAGAGGTATGTATGCACTGACTGTGCCTGCCAGCACAGAATTCCTGCTGCATCCAGCCTGTACTTCCATTCTGACCAACAGGGGATGCTGTGGGCATGCCTTGGCCTGCAGCATCCAGCCTGTACTTCCATTCCGACCAAAAGGTGGAGCTGTGTGCTCCGTGCAGTAGCACCCGCGCAAACTGCATGGTAATGTATGCTAAGCAGCACATAATGAGATGCAAATGTGCCTGTTTGCCCATGGATTACCTAAGTAGGCTCATTTGCATGGGAGCTTTCAATATAGCTCACATTTGCCCTGGGCTAACCAGTTTGCACCAGGCTATTGTGTTAGCACTGTGCTATCAGGTTAGCCCCGGGCAAACAACACTTCAGCATAGCACAGTTCTGCAGTGTGTGGCTTTCACTGTTGTTTGCAGTAGATGTGAGACATCTCTGTGCAATCACACACACAATGTTCTCCACCTGCAACACTGGCTTGCTCCAGAGTCTAATGGGCTGTAGTTGCAGTGTGCACTTCCCTGTTGCTATATACAGTGCTGTCTTATTCCTGAGCTATTTTTGCCCTGCACTCCTGGCCCTGTTTGCCTGACTCCCTTTGCTTGCTATATTCAGTTGGTTTTGCACCGGGCTATTCCTTTTGACTATAGCTTGCTTTCTGCTCCAGGCTATGTTTGCCCACTGGGCAGTGCTAATTTAGCCATAGGGCACAGTTTTGAATATCAGGCCCTAAGTTTAGTCTACAGGGTATATATTTGAAATCAGAATGGAAAATGTGCACCATTGCTTCTCCAGCATGTAGAAACCCAGAACATCAAGTTAATATAGGCAAGAACTTATTTTCTGAAACCACACAAAATACCAGTGATACACATGAGCAACATAGTCCACTGTTCAAATGCTTGCTACCCATCATTCTTTTGTATATTTGTTGCAACTATGAAAAATAATTGAAATTCACATAATTTTCACATTTTGTCAAAGCAAATGCCCAAGTAACATTAGAGGCAGGCACATAAACACCCATTTCTGGATTCTGCAGACAGCACTGGTTGCAACACTACCACATTTATGCACTTTTACCACAGAGGTCTGGTAGAAATAAGCCCTAAACACATAGGTTGCTAAGTGTATTTCAAAGGGGAAAATTTGGGTCCATAATGGTGAATGGGCAGCACTGCTTCTCTGGCCTGCAGACATTCAGGACACTATAGTACCATATGAAAAGTATGCAGTTTTCTGAAACTGCACAAAATACTGGTTTTAAAAATGGGTTACATTTCCCACTATCAAAATGTTTGCTACCCATAATCCTCCCCTATTTTTGGTAGAACTGTGAAAAATGATGGACATTTACATAGTTTTCACACTTCAGTAAATCAAGTGTCTTTGTAACATAGGCCGAAGGTACTCAAACACTATATTTGTGGATTCTATTGAGAGTGCTGGTTACAGTGCCAGTAGCATAGCAAATACCCAGAGGGACTGGGTGCAAGGCGATGTTACAGGGCCCATCCCCAGTTTTGAATAAACATCAAAATTATGATTTGGGCCCCTCAAACCTCATGGGCCTGGGTGCCACTGCACCCCCTGCACCTTTGTAGCTACGCCCCTGAGAGATACCATATTTATTGTCCTGTACCACAAACATTTGGTTGAAATAGGCTTAAAACATAAACCTTTGGAACCAGTCAGAAACTGGCCAGACTCACTGCCCGCTAGTGTTAAGTGAAATTGAAACAATTTGCATAATTCACGCATTTCATGAACTATTTCATGAGGCAAAATGCGAAATTTCAGCCATGGAGTGAACAAAATGTCATCTGCAATCCAGTGAAATTCACCACTCGCAGGTGAAATTTTGCCACCCGTGGGCGGAATTCCACAATTTTCACCACTAAAATTTATCCTCACTGGTGTCTAGAGGTCCCCCCACCAGCCGCCTCTCACTGCCCAAAAATTATTCTCCCTGGTGTCCAGTGGAGCCCCAGATGATTACCAGCCAAAATTGAATAAATGCAAGCCACTCCCCCCCCCATGAGTTACCCTCATCATGTTCTCACTCCTTGTTGTGGAAAACAAATAAGCAGATAAAATCTCCAACCTCCTGGTGTGTCTTGTGGACCCCCCACTATGTCATAAGATAGTGCCATCACCGTTCCCCCCCAGTAATCAGATCGGGCCATCAGCATAGCCCTCCACTCACCTCTATGGTCGGCAGCCCGACTGAGCGCTTCAATGAATGAGCTCATGCTTGTACAAGCACGTGCTTATTCATTGGATTCAGTCAGCCAGCACTCTCACTACTACTTGTAGTGTAGTGAGAGTGCTGTCGTTCTGAATCTGTCAATGAATGAGCGCGTACAAATTTAGAGTACATACATACTTTCCATTGTGGCATAGAAAATGTCAAATTTCCAGCACACAAAATCACCCTCCCTCAAACCCCCCCAGTCGATCTTCCACCTTCAGTATGCCATATTTAATACAATATCTCCCCAGGTGCTGCACCCCTTCCCCACCTAGCTCCAGTTATACAAAATGGGCTAAATACAAGTCAAACTGATTCCCATCCTGCAGAATATTCTTTATAGACTTTGCATAAGAATCCTCTAGAGGCTTAGATTCTAAAAATAACAAAGTTGGACTATTATTTGTGATATTCCTTTCACCTCCCAGCTAAAAAATGTGAAAACTGCTCCCATCTCCTATTAAAAGCTTCTAGAGTGTGGAATTGAGTGGCTATTGCCCTTTCTGCATTAAGAGTTACATGAAGTTCCTGTATCCACTCTCTAAAAGGAAGTGGGGTCATCGTGTAGTTTTTACCTCGTGGTTATTGCACTCAGCAAATTGATGTGGAGCCTTAAATATATGGAAGCTTTACTAGAATAATGATTTATCCTATTATGTCATGTCCAGCTAAGAATAGATACAGATGGGTATTGAGGAAATTAACTCCCACAATTGCAGCCTGTCTTTGGTTACTCTGTTTCTTTTATATTAAATATCCTTGTTATTCAGCATGTACTTTTGAATTGTTTGAACGGCTTTCTGTCACATTTTATCTTTTATTGGGATGTCTTAATTTTTTTTGTCATGAGCCAACCCCCTCTGAAACTGCAACTTTGAAAGCAGATATAATTTAAAGAAGCATGGTGACCCCTATATTTCTTTATTTTGCTATATTCACAACCATATTCTACATCTATCAAAAAAGTTTTATGAAAATTACATGGGACTTAAATGGTTTTATGCATAACAACATACAAATATGTCCCCCATTTCGGGAATGTTAGTTCAAAAGGGGGTCATTGGTTATGTTCTCTTTATTTTTGAATTTGTGGGAAAAAAAATTAAGCAAACATCATGCCACATGATGTGTCCTTGTTTTACTTTTTCTTTCATTCTCATGTTGATACTTAAAACATTGATATTATAACTACATAAAACAACCTGACCCCTTAAGGATTTTTTCCATAAAGACGGAGTAGGCCTCACCATGTAACTTAAAAACAAACATGGCAACCCACGTTTTTTCTTTTTTATTTTGCAGATTTTAACTGTTTAAATGATCATAATATACTGGGTGAAAAATTATGGATTTGACATGAGGATGCTGAAATACGGGTCCACCAAGTTGGTCGACATCAGTCGCATCGACCAACACCACAGCAACAACTAAATGCTGACAGTGATCATGTCTCCTGGCAATCGTGCCACCAACCATGATCGCAGCACAGCACCAGGGCACACACTGGCTGTTTGTGGGGGGCTTTGCCCCTCGCACCCTCACCATGGGGGGTTTCACCCTATACACCCCCAAAAAAATAACATAGTCACCTCCATGTCTGAGGTGTAGAGGGAATCAGTGCAACACTCTTGGGGTGGCAAGATGGACGGGCACTGCAAAATCCCAATCAATGGAATAACTGTTGATCAGGATGCAGTGCCCATATTGCCATCAATGTAGGGGTTATACTGTACTGATGGCACATCCTGAAATGCCAGGGAACATCCTATTTGTTGGATTCTAGACAGTACTGGTTACAATGGTACAAAACATTTGTTCGGTTACCACCGAATCTGGTAGAAATAAGTCTGAAACACACAGGTTGCTAAATGTATTTTAAATCCTTTGTACGTGCAATGATAATAGTTTTAAAGCACTTAGTGCCAAGCACCCTTTGGTGAAGGTACAAGTCTGTGGTACCTACGCAGTTAGTACACCCTGAAGAAGCTGAGCACGGGAGGATTTTGTACTTGAAAAATGAGAAAACCAGAAAATGAGTAGAAAAAGGCCAAAACAGGGCATATTTTCATTAGTTTTAGTTGTGGAGCCTAATTCAATGAGGATTACGGATAGCAAACATTTGGAAGGCAGACTTTCTCACACATCACCGAAATATTCACTTTGTACACTTTAAAGCAATATACAATTTTCCCTGGGTAACACAGTGCATCAAAGTTTTCTGGAGGTGGGAAATGGTCATGTCAAACAAATCTGATAGATTGTTTTTGACTGGGTTACGAAGCAGGTGAATCGGGAGGAGCAGTGGACATTTCCTACCTCGATTTCAGCAAGGTCTTTGACACCATCCCACATAAAAGGCTGGTTAAAAAGATGGGTAGTCTGGGCATTGGCCACAAGATGGTAAACTGTTTTTTTGTTTTTTTTTATTTTATTACAACTAGGATTACAAGTACCTTTGAGCCAGGCTCTTTTACAAAGGTTCCGCTTCAGAGAACAAATACAATACAAGTTACAGAAATAGAAACAAAACAATAAATAGGTCGGCATATTAGGTTACAATGGTAGATCAATACAATAGCTAGAATAAGTAGAATGTATACATGGGAACACAGAGTAACAGAGGGATAAGTTGAAGGGAGGGTGGAAGATGAAGATAAACGTGAGGAGCAAAGTTGGAGAGGGCAGGAATTGCAGCCAAAGGGCATGGTCATCAACTGGGAGCAGGCTGAAACTAGTCAACAAAAAGGGAAAAATCATTGAGGGCTCAGAAGAGGTGGGGGTGAAGGGGGGAGAGTCAGGAGTGGTGAAAAGAAAGAAGAAATAAAAAAGTAACAGAGGAAAAGGAGGGGGTGGAGATGTGGTAGGTGATAGTTAGAGGGAACAAAAACGAGAGGGCTAAGGAAATTATAGGTAGCATTCACAGAAGCTAGAGATAGTAAGGTGGAGATGGAGTTTATGTTTGAATGAGCCAAGGATGGTAGTGGAGGAGATGTCAGGATTGAGCGCATTTAATCAGCTAGGTGCTCTGAAGGCAAAGGATCTTTGTCCCTGAGAGGTGAGATGGCGGGGAACCTGAAGGAGATGGTATTCACAGCCCCTGGTGTTACGTGGCTTTAGTCTAGAACTAAGCAGTGCTTGGACTCCCGGCAGAGCGAGGCCCATGGTTAATTTCTTTGCCATACTTCAGGTTTGGTATTTTATGCAATTTGAAACTTGGAGCCAGTCAGATCGGGCATACAGTTCACATGTATGAGTGAGACGATGAGCACCAGAGATAAGCCTGCAAGCTTTGTTAAGTGATGTTGAAATTCATCTCAGGGCAGTGGTAGAGGCAGTGCCATAGATTATAAGACCATAACCATGTTATAAACTTGTTACCAGACAGGAGACAGAGAGTGGTGGTAAATGGGTCCAATCCAGGGAGAGGGGGACGACGAGTGAGATACCTCAGGGATCAGTTGTTGGGCGAGTCCTGTTTAATGTCTTCAACAGTGACATAGGAGAAGAGCTAGAGGGAAAGGTCTGCCTGTTTGCAGATGATACCAATATCTGCAACAGGGTGGATACTCCAGATGGGGTAGGGAAAATAAGGAGGGACCTAGGGGAGCTGGAAAAATGGTACGCGGTGTGACAACTGAGGTTCAGTTCAAAGAAGTGCAAAACAATGCACCTGGGATGCAGAAAGCCTGGAGAGAGCTACAGGATGGGGGGGGGGGTGAGTTGCTGATGGTCACCAAGGAAAAAAGGGATCTGGTGGTTATCATTTCTGATGATCTAAAGGTGACTAAGCAGAGTACAAAGGCTGTAGGGTGGGTCAGTGGCATGTTGGGGTGCACAGGCAGAGGTATCACTAGCAGAAGGAGGGAGGTGGTGATTCTACTATATAAAACACTGGTGAGGCCTCATCTGGAGTATTGTGTACAATTCTAGAGGTAGCATCTTTGTAAGGACATAGGGTGGAGGTGGTGCAGAGAAGGGCAACAAATATAGTACAGGGCTTGCACCAGAAAGCATATGAGAAGAGATTAATAGACCTCAGTATGTACTCAGTGGAGGAAATTATGGAGTGGGGAGACATGACAGAAACTTCCAAGTACCTTATAGGCATAAATAAGGTACAAGAGGGCTACATTGTTCAATACAGGAGAAGTACAAGAATGAGGGGGCATAATATGAGATTGGAAAGTGGCATGGCTAAGGGGAAATATGAGGAAGTTTTTCTTCATGGAAAGGATGGTGGATGCATGGAATAATCTGCCACATGAGGTGGTGTGAGCAAGCACAGTGGGGCCGGGGATTTAAACATGCATGGGACAGGCAAAAGGGAACCCTAGTTGTGGGAAGGAGAGGTGAAAGCTGTTGACCAAGTAGGGTCAGAGGCCACAAATAAGGGTAGGGTTTACGGGCAGACTAGATGGGCCTAGTGGTCCTTACCTGCCATCAATTTCTATATTTCTAAATGCGGGCAGTAATGTGCCCCATGACAACATTTTCTATAGAGGTATATTTTAATAGGTAGATGTGGCAGAATGCAACGGTAGCACTGCAAGTAGTTGGCACCTGTCTTACTAGAATACTCTTGCATAATTAGAAATATGGTGATTTTGCCCACGCAATGTAAAATGACCAGACATATTGGTTAAAAAAAGAGTGAAAACTGCAATTTTTTTCCTGTGTTTTATATTATTGGGCATAATTCATAGGACAACAAAGGATAGCAACCCTTTAAATGGAGTTATTTTCTGAGGATTCAGCAAATAAATACTTTTCATATAATTACATATTATCCTTGGTTTCTACAGGCCATAGAATTAATGCGAGCACTTAACATTATGGACCAATTTAATAACTTTAATATTTAAAAATTCTGTATGTATTGTATTTTATTTTTTACTCTGCAAACATCAAATAGAACTGTTTCTGGATGGAATGATCTGTATCTCCTTGTTGGAAAATACCATAAAATAGGAAGTTAAAAAGAAGTTGTATATGACTCCTGCAACTATGAACAATAGCCTGAGGTCCTTTGATCAAAGGGATGGTAGTATAGCATAGAGGTTAGGGAAATGAGCTGTGAATGAGTATGATACATCCAGCACACCTGGGTTTCACTCCCTCAACCTCCCTGAGCAAATCACTTAACCTTTCCAATACTCATGGATTGTCCCTGAAAACAGGCATTGTGCCTAGTGGACATTACCTGATTGCCAAAAGAATAATAATAAACAAGCATTTGTCAATGCTGAATGTTGTCTCGCTGGCATTGGCACTGGTAGTGCAGGAGTTAGGGATACATAATAGGAATTGCAGTGAAGTATTGAACTGAAGCCAATGCCACCCTCACCCTGCAGAGACTGACAGGCATTGGGGTGTGCCTTTGGGTCATCAGCTATAATGCTTATGCCATTCTACCTCACCCTACCCTGCAGACACTGACAAGTGTCGTGGTGTACTTTGGGGTCATTGGGCCTTATACTTACACCATTCCATAAGGAAATACGCTGAGGTGGGTGCAGTATAGGAGAATGGGGTGAACTTTAGGGCAGACGCTCCAAGGCACATCTCATGCCTGTCACTGGCTGCAGGGTGAGGGTGGGGGGTTGGGGTTGGAATGGTGTGAGCATTATAGCCAATGATCCCAAGTCACACCCCTGACGGCTGTCAGTCTCTACAGGGTGGTGAGTTACAGTTGGAAATCCTAACATCATAGGTGTTTGTTGGTATTTTCACTCCACATTTTCAACATAGGCTTTTTGTGATGCCACCTCATGAAAAGCGGCACTATCAGTTTGTTAGCAGAAAGGTAGTTTTGCACAGTGGCTATGCCATTTGGTGACACAGGGATGAAAACACATTTTGGGCAGGATGTGAAAAATGACAACTGTATTGTTCATGAGGAGGTGTAAAAAAATGCAACGCTAAAAATCTGGAGTGAAAATATAAAAAATTTAAGTCATGAGTGTGACGTGGACAGCCAGTTCTGAGTGCTGTATCATTTTTTTTAATATTAAATGTATTACTGACTGTCTCTGCTGAAAATCTGGTGCTTTAGGAGTGACCTCACTCACCCTCCCAGGTTTCAACTGACAGATGAAAGCCATGAGAAAATCCTGATACAGCATGTGAGATCACACACACACACCCAAGTTTTAGATACCATGTGTTACATGGAAGGCCTTAATCAAGGATCTCGTGTTTGTCTGAATTAATTACAGCTGTAGTTGCTAAGGTGGAAGATCATATCCATTTTATGATGTTGGAGGGAAAACCCAGGTTATTACACAGTAGTGCAAAATCATAAAGATGTTTTCATGTTCTGGAAGGGGGAAGCTTATTGTGAGATCAAAGACTGTCATTTGAAGGACATGAGTCATGCTGAAGATTGTAGAATTTAATACTTTGAAAAGACATCCTATTTTTGTATAAGATATATTTTTTTTATATAATCTGACAGGGAGGAGCTAGGTGACCTCATGCAAAGTAGGTGGGGAAAACCTGTTTTTAAAGATTATTCTGTTTTCCTTCAGAGACACTTTTATCTAGACTCTGACAACGAAACATCTGTGAGCACTTTAAAACAGGTATTTAGAAAGGTAGACAAAAATCTAAATATTGTTGTAGAAAATTTGCACTGTTTAAACCTTGTTCTTTTAATATATTTATATGTCTTGTGATATAAGAGTTCTGTATTTTGTGTTTTACATATTTTTATCTATTTTAGTAAAACTCTTTTTAGAGCATATTTGGTCTGTCTTTGATTTCTTTTTATTTGTAAGAAAAGTACATAAATGGTTTTAGCAGACAAGAGGCATAAGCTGAACGGTGATACCAAACTGGAAAAAGAAACGTTTTAAATCTGAGGTCTTTATTTAAGTTTTTAAGGGTTCATCTCTGTATACCTGGTTAGGTGCCTGTAGGCAAAGATATCTGGCCCCCTGAAGACAGAAATATCCGAGCCTGTGCATTGGGTACGCTAGCAAGAGGTTTACAGTTTGAATCCCTTCAAGACTTGAGACCAAAGGTTGATCCAAACTCACAAAACAGACAAACGGGTTACCTTGTTCTGTTAAACTGTTCACAAGACTGCGCTCAGAGGTTGGCACTTTGGGAGTAGAGGGCCTGACATGCTGAGTGGGTTTGTGACAATGAGCATGCATAGAAACAGTGCAACACACATCCGTAACCCAGTTATTTTCAGATGTGTTTTAACCACATTTTCAAAATAGGCATTTTGGGACCTCCTCTCATGAACAGTGGCACTATGATTTTGTTAATTTGTCCCAAAAGTTGATTTCCCACAGCGACCACGCCATTGTGCACCATAGGTGCGAAAACACATTTTGGGCAGGATGTGAAAAATGAGAGCTGTAATGTTCATAAGGAGGTGTGAAAAAGTGCCAGTGTAGAAAATCTGGCATGAAAATATTGCACATTTGTGAAGTTACAAGGGTGCGTGGAAACTGCACAATGCACGCTTGCAACACAGTCATTTTATGGATGTTCGTCACTAAGTTTTCAACATAGGCATTTTAGGACCTCTGCTCATGAACAGTGCCACCATCATTTCCTCAAACTGTTCCAAAAACTGATTTGCCCAGCGACTGCGCTATTGTGTGCCGGACGTGCAAAAACACATTTTGGCCAGGATATGTAAAATGTCAGCTGTACTGTTCATAAGGAGGTGTGGGAAAATTGCAATTTTGAAAATCTGGAGTGAAAATATTATAAATTCACGAAGTTATGAGCGTGCGTGGAAATTGCGCAACGCACGCTCGTAAAACAGCCATTTTTTGGATTTTTTTCCACCAAATTTGCAACATAGGCTTTTTGAGAGCCCCCCTCATGAACAGTGGCACTGTAATTTCATTAATCAGTCCTGAAAGGTGATTCCATGCAGTGACCGCAAAATCACCTTTCAGGACCGAATAACGCCTAGACACTGACTGAATTCATGAGGAAGGGTCCCAATAACTCCAGTTTGAAAATTCGGTGCCAAAATTCCCAAAAATGGGCAAGATATGCACCAAGGTTGAAAAAAAAAACTATTTATGCCATTATACAGCTTCCCGGCATTTCTTCAGTTCGCGGTCAGCTTTGAAGAGTGCAGACGTGTTCCCGGTCCAACGAAGATCGTCGCACCAGGCTCCAGAGGTAAGTATGGGGTGAGGGTGTGTGTGGGGAGGCCGGACACGCAGAGGGTGGGCACGGGGTGGGGGAAGGGGCAGGGAGATTGCAAGGGACCATTTTCTTCTTTCATGGGTTTAAAAAAGAAAAAAAAAATTGCGGGATGGTTTTTCTTTTTCAGGGGATTTGGCACGCTCTGGTGGGATCCCAGCATGCCACCTACGTGTTTTTTTTGGGGGGATGCTGTAGCTGACAGGGATTGGGCATCCCCATTGGCACATACCGAAGGGGACAAGAGCCGAGGGGATTGGGCACCCCCTCGCACACAACAAAAGTGGGGGACATTATGCCAACGGGGGTGGGCTCCCCATTGGCAAACTAAATGGGGAAGGGGGACTGAAGCTGATGGGGATTGAGCCCCCCGTTGGCAAAGAAAGACTGTTGGGGGGCACATGATGCCGAGGGGGATTGGGCACCCCCTCGGGATACGTTGTAAATGGGAGGGGGGTCTTTATGCTGTCAGGGAGTGGGCTCCCTGTTGGCAAAAGAAGTGCATCAGGGCACTCTGCAGGTGCTGTCACCAGGCACGTCAGGAGGGCGTGTTATTGTGCAACTGCATGATTGCAGCAGACCTTTTCTTAGATCTGGTGGCTACTGACATATGCCTGGTGTCAGCGCCTGCAGCTGCCTTATTGGGGAATGAGGGATGCACCTTCTGATGTGTGCCCTGCATTCGCCCACAGTGACTGCACCTCCAAATCTGCTACTAATGCAATAAGTTGGCTGGCGCGCACACGCAAGCCAACATAAAAAAGGTCAGTGGGTGCTGGGTGCTTAAAAAAGAAAATAATAACCTCTCCCAAAATGTTTTTGAGTGACTGCTGTGGCCATCTCCACCTACACAACATTAGCTTTTGTACATATCAGTCATTCCAATAAATTATCTTGGTGTAGTATTTCTAAAAGCAATCCTCCAAGCACAGGCCTGGGGCTCTGTGGGACATTGTGGACAGTAATATCTCATGTCTGCCTTTTTTGTAGCAGTCTCTACATCTCTTGAGTTCTAGTATTCCTTTGAGTAGGTGGGGGTGTTCTGCAAAAATGTCTTTCAGTCTTGCTACACCTTCATTCCTTTCCATTTCAGGTATTTCAGCTGAATCAAACAGGAGACTTGAGATAACATCAGTTTGAAAATCTATGAAGGATTTTAAAGGGTCAGATGCCTTTGCCTGGTACAGAATGAAAGCGTTGTACATAGCCACTTGAAACAGTTGAATAGCTAATTTCTTGTACCAAGCCACAGTTTTTCGAGCGGCATCATAGGGCTCAAGCATCTGGTCTGTCTTGTCCACACCTCCCATGTACGTGTTATAATCTAAGACACAGTGAGGTTTGTCCTGACCACAAACTGTAACAGTTGCTGTAGATTCATCATGAATTGTACTTAGGAGGTACGCATCTTTTTCATTTGTGAATTTTATAGCCAGCAGTTCACCACATCGGAGAGCACTGGTCTGTCCATGTTTTTGCTTTCTGGCTGCTGACCATTTATTTATTAATTTAGTTTATTTAGTTTTTGTTAACCGGGTAGGTACACTAGGCAGAAACTGCCTTTTTTCAGGTATGACCCGGGAGATAACAACATAGGCAAGCATATATTACACCGTTTAACAAACTATACAGTATTAATACAGAGCAAGAGTCATCAACTACAGTAAGCATGTATACCATAACATCATCTAGATGAAGCAGTAACAAAGATAATAAACTCTAATGTAGAGACAATGGGCGGGATTCACGATGGTCGGGGAAGGCCCCGCAGCTGCGGGAAAACCTCAGCACTAGTGGGTTTCCACTTGCGAAGCCGCAGGTCGCCCGCAGCTGTGGGTATTGAACAAGGTAGAGCCGGAGTATGACTGCCTCCATGGAATATGGCAGCTTGTGGGTGCTGTTGCCAGGGACAGCACCGCAGCTGCAGGAGGCTGCTATGGGCATTGGGACCCACCGTAGAAAACCTCAGCAACTGCTGCAGCTGTGGATCGGCTGCTACGCAGCTGCGGAGATTCCGTCACGCAACAGGGGTTGAGGAGTGGGACTTAGTCCCATTTTGCTTCATGAATCCTGCCCGATATCACAGTCAGGGGTAGGTGGATTCAACAGTAGTCAAGGTACAGTTAAGGAAACTGCAAATAAGGATGAGACAGCAAATGCAGTCTGTGGCAAAAGGCAAGAGATAACCCAGGACAGAGACAATAGAAACAGAGAAACATAGAATTTGACTGCAGATAAGGACTGCTTGGCCCACCTAGTCTGCCCAGTTCCCTACCTATAGATAAGCTGCAGATTCTAGTTAATCAACAGCTTACTTCCTCCTACCCCCCACTAGAATTGCCTTATGCCTGTCCCATGCATTCTTGAATTCTCCCACTGTTCCTGACTCCACAACCTCCTCAGGAAGGCTGTTCCATGCATCCACAACCCTCTCTGTGAAAAAATACTTTCTGTCATTACCTCTGAGCCGTCCCCCCCATCTTCAAATTGTGTCCCCTTGTTCTTGCACATCTCTTCTTCTGAAAGATACTACCCTCTTGTACTTTAATTCCTTTGAGATACTTGAAAGTTTCTATCATATCCCCCCCTCCCTCCTTTCCTCAAGGGTACACATATTAAGCTGCTTTAGTCTTTCCTCGTATGTCTTCAGGTGCAGACCCTGCACCATTTTGGTTGCCCTCTTCTAAACAGCCTCCACTCTGTCTGTGTCTTTGCAGAGATGGGGTCCCCAGAATTGCATGCAGTACTCCAGATGGGGTCTCAGTAACTGTCTAACATACTAACATACTAAAATGCCAGCAGAATAGGCCTAACGGTCTTTCGTGTCTGCTCATTTGGTCAGCCCCCACCCTGGGTGCTGACCTTGCTGCCCCCCTCGCCTTCTCTGGCTTCTCCCTTCCCAGTTCCGGATATTCTTGCTGCATTGGATTTTGCTTCCAGAACCCTTCCCCTGTACCTGTCCCACCCCCTCTTGAACCCCTCCACTGTCTCTGCCTCCACCAGCCCCCTAGGCAGCGCATTCCATGGCTCCACCACCCTCTCAGTGAAGTAGCACCTCCTCCTTTCTCCCCTGAATTTTCTCCCCTCCAGCTTCCACCCATGCCCTCTAATGGCCCCTCCTCCTTCCTTGAAGCACCCTGACTGTTCCTCCCTATTTACCCTCTTCATGTACCTGAAGACCTATCATGTCCCCGGTCCCTTCTCTCTTCCAATGTGTACATATTTGGCTCTTGAGCCTCTCCTCATAGGTCCTGTCCCCAAGCCCCAAATCATTTGGTTGCCCTCCTTTGGACCCTCTCCAGGAGGTTAATGTCCATCTTTAAGTGTGGCCTCCAAACTGCACGCAGTGCACAGATGTGACCTCACCAAGCAGTTATACAGAGGAGTATCACTTCCCTCCTTCTGGAGGTGATCCCCTAGCGATGCATCCCAGCATCCTGTTGGCCTTGGCTGCTGCCCTCCTACAAGTCTCAGAGTTGTTCATCTTGACATCCACCACCACCCCTAGGTCCCGCTCAGCCATCGAGACTTGTAGCATTCACCCCCCCCAGGGTGTACACTTGGCCTGGGTTTCTGGCCCCCAGGTGGAGTACCTTGCATTTCCCTGCATTGAACCTCAGCTTCCACTTTCTAGACCATCTTTCCAGTCTGTAGAGAGGGATAACAACTTCCTGTTTTCTACTGTTGATACCTCTCCCTGTGCATCCCAGTCTCCCCCAGCCCTCCTTACTGCCTTCTCACATTGCTTGCCCACCTTTAGGTCATCTGATATAATTACTCCTAGGTCTCTTTTGATTTTTGTTGTTGTTATTAACTCGCCCCCCCCATTGTGTACTCTTCCCCTGGGTTTCTGTTTCCCAGATGCATTACCTTGCACTTCTTTGCATTGAATCTGAGCTGCCACATATTTGACCATTCCTCCAACCTTGTCAAGTCCTTTTTCATTCTTTCCACCCCACCGTGTGTATCAACCCTGTTGCAGATCTTTGTGTCATCTGCAGAGACATACCTTTCCTTCCAGGTGCTCTCCAATGCCACTTATAAAGACATTTAAGAGGACCAGTCCCAGTACCGAACCCTACGGTACCCCACTAGTTACCTTCCCTTCTTCACTGTGGACTCTGTTTACTATTACCCTTTGCGTCCTATTGTCCAGCCAGTTTTTTATCCAGGCTACCACCTTGGGACCCACTCCAAGGCTGGACAACTTGTATATTAATCTTTTGTGTGAGACTGTGTCAAATGCCTTGCTAAAATCTAGGTAGGCCATATCCACAGCCCCTTCCTGGTCTACTACTTTGGTCACCCAAAGAAGTCTATCAGGTTCATCTGACATGACCTTCCTGCTGTGAAACCATGCTACCTTGTGTCCTGTGCCCCACTGGCCTCTAGGTACTCAACAAGTCCTTCCTTCAGAAGTGATTCCATCATTTTCCCTACCACTGAGGTCAAACTAACTGGTCTGTAATTTCCTGCCTCTGCCCTGCTCCCACTTTTGTGAAATGGAATCACATCTGCCCTCCTCCATTCCTCAGCTACCACCCCAACTTCCCATGATTTGTTAAAGAGTGTAGTCAGTGGTGTTACTAGTTATATCCTTAGTTCTTTTAGAATTCTTGAGTGAATCCCATCAGACCCCATTGCTTTGTCCACCCTCAGTTTCAAGAGTTCTTTCAAAACCCTTTTTTCTGTGAATGGACTGGTATCGACCCACCCTATTCAGAGTTTCTCCTTTGTTTGGATTAGATACCTCCCCCTCCTCTTCTGTTGTGAACACTGAGCAGAAATATTCATTCTGTATCCCTGTTTTTTCACTGTCACCCTCTACCCACATTTCTTCCCCTTTATTAAGTCTCTGTATCCCTCCTTTGGTCTTTCTTCGCTCCCTAATGTACCTATAAAAGGTTTTATCCCCCTTCTTAACAGAGTTGGCTATCTTTTCCTCAGTTTGTGCCTTTGCTATTCTGACTGCCTTCCCTGCCTCCTTCTGCTTTAACTGATAAAGTTATCTGTCCTTCTGTGTTTCCTTATATTTCCTGAATGCTATCCTTTTCTCCTTAACCATCCCTGCCACCTCTTTTGAGAACCATAGTGTTTTTTTTCTTCATTTTGTTTTGTTGATTTGCTTCACACAAAGGCTTGTTGCCTCTGTGATGGCTGTTTTCATTATTCCCCATTGTTCCTCTACCCCTCCTTCTTGCCCATTTGCTAGTGCTTTTCTGAGGCACTCTCTCATTTTCCCAAAGTTAGCCTTCCTAAAGTCCAATACTCTTGTTTTTTGGATGGCTTGACTCTATGGCTGTGTTTATTGTGAACCACACTGTTTGGTGGTCACTTGTTCCCAGATGGTTACCCACTTCTAAATCTGAGATCCTTTCTCCTTCCCCATTTGAGAGTACCAGGTCTAAGATTGCTCCCTCCCGAGTGGGTTCCAACACTAGCTGTCTGAGGCATGCCCCCCTGTAGGACATAAAGAATGACCCTGCTCTTGGAAGTGCCTGCAGCAAAGGTACTCCAGTTAACATCTGGCATATTTAGGTCCCCCATTAACAATATCTCCCATTTTTCTGCCATTTTAAGGACGCCTTCTATTATTTCCTTGTCCATTTCCTCCCCCCTGAGATGCGGGTCTGTACACAACCCCTATGCGGATTGCGGTGCCATTTCCTGTCTCCAGGGTGACTCATCAACTTCAACAATAATGGAGAACTTTGTGTCCTACCTTGTTATAGAACATTTGTATGCAGAATTACTCAGTAGGTGTTTGTGACATTCATTCCTGAATCCTAAAGACATTGTTCAGACACATATGTCAGGAGGAACAGTATTGCACATCCTAGGGGTGAAGTTCTGAAATGCAGCTGTCCCAAAGTAATCTTTAATTTAGGGACAGCAAACAGGGCACAGTTCAAGGATCTTAATGGGTGAGAATTCTGTTTCAGTTGAAGCAATTCAACCAGTTATTGGGGTTGTTTATTCTTTTTTCTTATCATTTATTTATCTCCTCCCTCGGGGCTGGCAGGTGGTCTTCTCCAGTGACATGCCAACTCTGCTCCCTCCCCAGTAATTCCCCCATGGATCCCCCCTCCCTGTGGCAGGGCCAGAGGAAGGAGGGCCAGCTCCCCCCTCCAGTGGAGCACAATCCAGAAGCCAGTGGTCGCCGAATGGGATTTCCAGGTCAAGGAGCCTTCCAGCTCCATTTTCACATTTTCTCCCATCCCTTTGTTACTGGTGCATGCACAGGCATGGACGTGCCCATACGTTACAGTCTAGCAATGCTCACCCTTCATTTTGCCCACAGTCCCAGACTACTACCAAGGCCTCCACCTGGTAGCAGTCTTGCTGGGGGAGTGGCAACCCACCCCTCCCTGGAAGAGGAGAGCTGTTGTTGGACATTCAATTCTCCCACTCCTTGGCCGACCCCCGGTGGTCCATGCTTCTTCCCGAACACGGGTCGCCAGCATGGCGCAACATGTGGCATCCAGCGCTTCAACCCTTAGCACCACTGGGTTGGCTTTGGGTTGTTTATTCTGCAGAATGCTGAAGATTGTACCACCTGTTGTGAGCTCACGTGCACCATGGGGGGGTATCTTAAAGTTCATATACGCAGTACAGTGGTGTACAAGTTTATTGGTTGCTAGACCGAATCGGCAAATATTATTATAAGTGATGTCCCATTTCCTAAGCGCTGACTTTGAGGTTGCAGGTGTACATACAACAACATTATACATTAGCTTAGGGAGTAATAATCCCCTGGCTACAGATAGACAGGCATGTGCTATGAGGTTATTCCTAATTCTGTTTGCCTGACCAGTCTAGCATTCACCGATTTTGTTGTGCCGATGGAAATCAAGTGAGGGGTCAAAGGTAATACCAAGGTAGTTAAAGGCCGGTACTGCTTCAAGCAGAGTACCATCATTGCAGGATATTTGCAAGGGGGACAGGCAGTTTCTTAATTTGAGGAGAGAGTCAAATAGTGTAGCCTGTGTTTTGGATACATTTAGGAGCAGTTTGTTATGTAAAATCTATACTTGCACTGCCTGTAGGTTGTGGGATTGGGAAATCTTTGCTCATTGGATATGATTGTGCCACAAGGTACTGTACCAAACTGATATAGGAAATTAAAGAGAGGAATTCCTGTGCAGAGGTTATCCACAGAGATGTTGTAGTCGGAGTTTAGTAATGGAAGAAATAGGTCTCATTCTGTTTTATAGTTTGTGTTGAGACATGGGGGGGAAGCCTGGAACATCCTGTATAGCATCCTTTCCTGTGTAGATACTGAAATGGTATGTGTACCCAGTAGAAATTTCATAAAATTTGCACAATTTAATTCCATATTGGGACATTTTAGATGAAGGTATTGTTTAAATATTATTTTCCCCATGAACAGCAAAAGGGATTCATGCACTGAGATGAATGGCGTGCACATCTCAGAAAACATTTTAAAGAAAGGATTGATAATAGGCCTTAATTTAAAAAGTCTATAATTCTCTCGATGGTCCCTTGGCAAAGCCTGAATGCTGTCTTTGTAATGCATAAATCTTAGCAGTAGCTGAAACCGGTTCTTGCTCACTATAGCTGGAAACAGGGTGAGGGGAGGGGGATAGAATGAACAGAGTGGGCTGACCAGTACATGCTGATGGTGTGTTTTTTTCACTTTCCCCATTTCCAGTGTCAAACCTCAGAACTTTTTCATTCCTTTAAATTCGTAGGACGCCACTGGCATGCCCTTGCATGTGTTTTTTTAGTTTGTCACTATATAAGCCAAAAACTGATCTGCATATAAATGCGTTTGCACCACTATATGAGACGCTAGTTCATCTCTTAAAAAATAACTGAAAATATTGTATGGGAGTAAACTCCTTTGTGTCAGCACAGACACCTGCATTATGAGTAAATGGGGAAAGTGGAAATGATGTATCTACTGTAATTCTTGCTCTTCTTGGGCGAAGTCTCCACCACTCATTCACACTAATGGGAGTTCGCCGGAGGCACTAGAACTCAGTGGGAGCAAACATTTTCAAGAGGGCCAGCATCTGAGATGTAGCCGCGAGGAAGCGGCACCGCGAGCCCCAGCTTATGTGGTAATGATTATCGTGGTGTCGACCCTCCAACCGCCTCAGTACCTTTTTTCCTGAGGGGGTGCAGCATAACTAACCTAGAAGGACTAACTTAAAAATCAGACATAAGATAGTCCGAATGACCCATTCAAGAAGGGTCAACAATAAAGTCTTCACAGCTCAGCCATTGAGGGCGTGAAGACCAAAAACAGAGAAGCGAGCTCGGGGGATGGTGGGTGGCGTGTGAATGAGTGGTGGAGACTTCATCCAAGAAGATCAAGAATTATGGTAGATAGGTAATTTCCATATTTCCATATCTTCCTAGACATAAAGTCTCCACCACTCACTCACACTAATGAGAGAGTACCGAGCTAAATAATCACATACTTAGGACAGAAGTCCATTAAGAATGGTCCTGCCAAATGACAGATGTCATCTGGCATGGACATCCAAGGCGTAGTGCTTAACAAAAGTATGCACAGAGCTCCAAGTAGCCGCATTGCAAATATCTGCAATGGGCATGTTGCGGATTTCCACTAGAGATGCCGCCACTGCTCTGGTAGAGTGAGCATACACTCTGCTTCCAGCTTGACCTGTGCCATAGTATAGCAGTGGTAAAGGCCATGCCACCAGCCACGCTGAAATACATCTGATAGCAACAGATTGACCCAGCCAGGTCTCACTGAAGGAAACAAACAGTTGTTGAGCCTTACGGATTTCTTTTGTTCTATCTAAATAGAACCGCAACACTCTCTTAACATCCAGTGAATAAAGGGTACGCTCCCCTTCATTCTGGAAGTTCGCAAAGTAGCTAGGAAGGACTAAAGGTTGGTTTAGATGGAATTCTGAGACAACCTTAGGAAAACTTAGGATTAGTCCCTAAGAACTACTTTGTCCTTGTGAAATACAGTGTACAGGGGGGGGGGGGTCTGTGACCAGTGCATATATTTCAGAAACTCTACGGGCCAAAGTAATGGCCATCAGGAAGGCCGTTTTCCAAGTGAGGAACTTCAAGTCGCAAGTAGCTAGAGGCTCAAAAGGTTTATGAGTGAGCATGTCTAGCACAAGGTTAATGTCCCAGGCTGCGACTGGATGTCTGATAGGAGGTCTGGTATGCAGAATACCCCTAAGAAACCTCTTAACTACAGGCAACTGAGCCAGTGACATGGAAAGTACCAGCTCATGATATGCCAAAATGGCACAAAGATGAAGTTTGACTGTGGAGTACTGCAGACCTGTATTTGAGAGGTCTAAAAGATAGAAACACATAGACTTTGACGGCAGATATGGACCGCTAGGTCCATCTAGTCTGCCCATTTCCCTACCTTCAGGATAGGCCGCAGATCCTAGTTAACCAACAGCCTATATCTTCCTGCTCCCCACAAGAATTGCCTTATGTCTGTCCCATGCATTCTTGAATTCTCCCACAGTTTTAGACCCCACAACTTCCTCAGGAAGGCTGTTCCATGCATCCACTACCCTCTCTGTGAAATAATACTTCCTCACATTGCCCCTGAACTGCCTTCCTTCTATCTTTAAATTGTGTCCCCTTGTTCTTGCAAGTCTCTTTTTCTGAAAGATGCTACCCTCTTGGACTTTGTTGATTCCCTTGAGGTACTTGAAAGTTTCTATCATGTCCCCCCTCTCCCTTCTTTCCTCAAGGGTATACATATTAAGCTCCTTTAGTCTCTCCTCACGGCTTCTCTTGCAGACCCTGCACCATTTTAGTTGCCCCCTCTGACTGCCTCTATCCTGTCTATGTCCTTGCAGAGATGGGGTCTCCAGAACCGGACACAGTATTCCAGATGGGGTCTCACCAACTGTCTGTACAGAGGGATAACAACTTCCTGTTTTCTGCTGCTGATGCCTCTCCTACTCCCAGTATACCCCGGCCCTCCCTACTGCCTTCTCACATTGCTTACTAACCTTAAGGTCATCTGATATGATTACCCCCAGGTCCCTTTCCTGTTTTGTTGTTGTTACTACCTCCCCACCCATTGTGTATTCTTCCCTGGGTTCTTGTTTCCCAGGTGCATTATTTGCACTTTTTGCATTGAATCCTAGCTGCCATACGTCTGACCATTTCTCCAACCTTGCCAAGTCCCTTTTCATCCTTTCCACTTCGCCTTGTGTATCAACCCTGTTGCAGATCTTTGTGTCATCTGCAAAGGCATACTTTTCCTTCCAGTCCCTCTGAAATGTCACTGATGAAGACATTAAAAGGACTGGACCCAATACTGAACCCTCGGTACCCCACTAGTAACCGCCCTTTCTTCAGAGTGGACTCCATTTACAATTACCTTCTGTGTCCTGTTGTCCAGCCAATGTTTTGCAGGCTACCACCCTGGGACCCACTCCCAGGCTGGTTAATTTGACTAATAATTTTTGTGTGGGACTGTGTCAAATGCCTTGCTAAAGTCTAGGTAGGCCATGTCCACAGCCCCTCCTGGTCTACTACTTTGGTCACCCAGTCAAAGAAATCTATTAGATTCTGCCTGACATGACCTTCCGCTGTGAACCCATGCTGCCTTGGATCCTGTGCTCCACTGACCTCTAGGTACTCAACTATTCTTTCCTTCAGAAGTGACTCCATCACTTTCCTACCACAGAGGTCAGACTGACAGGTCTGTAGTTTCCTGCCTCTGTCTTGGTCCCACTTTTGTGAAGGGAATCACATCGCCTTCCTCCAGTCCTCGGGTACCACACCATCCTCCCATGATTTATTAAAAGAGTAGCCAGTGGTTTCACCACCTTCCTTAATTCTTTTAGAATTCTGGGGTGAATTCCATCAGGACCCATTGCTTTGTCCACCTTCAGTTTTAGGAGTTCTTGCAGAACCCTTTCTTCTGTGAAAGGACTGGGATCGACCCCCCTATCAAGAGTGCTTCTGTTAATTGGATTAGGCACTTCCCCCTCCTCTTTTGTGAATACTGAGCAGAAATATTCGTTCAGTATTCCTGCTTTTTCACTGTCCCCCTCTGCCCACCCACTGTTCATTCTATTCAGCCTCACTATCCCTCCCTTTGTCTTTCTACGCTCGCTGATGTACCTATAAAAGGTTTTATCCCCCTTCTTAACTGAGTTGGCTATCTTTTCCTCAGTTTGGGCCTTTGCTATTCTGACTTCCCTCCCTGCTTCTTTCTGCCTTAACTGGTACAGCTCTCTGTCCTGCTCCTTCTGTGTTTCCTTATACTTCCGGAATGCTATCTTTTTCTTCCTGACTTTCACAGCCACCTCTCTTGAGAACCATAGTGGCTTTTTCTTTCGTTTGATTTGTTTATTTGCTTCACACAAAGGCTTGTTGCCTCTGTGATGGCAGTTTTGATAATTCCCCATTGTTGCTCCACACCTCCTTCTAGCCTGTTTGCTAGTGCTTTTCTGAGGCACTCTCCATCTTGCCAAAGTCAGCCCTCCCAAAGTCCAGTACCCTCACTTTTGTATGGCTTGACTCTGTAGCTGAGTTTAACGTGAACCACACTGTCTGATGGTCACTTGTCCCCAGATGGCAACCCACTTCTAGATCTGAGATCCTCTCACTGCCCCCGCTTGAGAGTACGAGGTCTAAGATTGCTCCTCACGAGTGGGTTCCAAACTAGCTGTCAATGCCTGCCACCTGTAGGTGTCAAGAATGGCCCTGCTCTTGGATGTGGCTGCAGCAAATGTGCTCCAGTTAACATCCGCATATTCAGGTCTCCATCAACAGTATCTCCCTTTCTCTGCCATTCTAAGAATGCCTTCCATCATATCCTTGTCCATTCCTTCCCCTGACATGGGGGTCTGTACACAACCCCTGTGCGGATTGTGGTGCCCTTTCCAGTCTCCAAGGTGACCCACAGTGCCTCCTCTCCTCCCTGTTTACTCTTTTGTTCAGTTGCTTTTATCCCTTCCTTTACATAGAGAGCTACTCCTCCCCCTCTTCTCCCTGGCCTGTCTCTCCTGTAAGTTATGTACCCTGGTATGTTAACATCCCAGTCATGGTTCTCTGTGTACCATGTTTCTGTGACTGCTACGATATCCAGGTATCCCTCTTCCATTAAGGCCACCAGTTCAGGGAGCTTGTTGCCCAGACTACAGGCATTGGTACTCATTACCCTCCATTTCCTGATGGTCTTACCCCCTTTTGCCCCATCCCTGTCCTTCTTGCCTTTGTCACTTTCTCCATTTACCCCTGCCTTCTCCCTAGCGACACCTCCATGTTGGTGTTTGCCACACACACTTCTATCGTGATTTTTTGGGGGGCTGAGTTTTCTGCTCCTTTCCAGTGCCTCCCCTTGGCTAGTTTAAAAGCTGCCAATGAAGCATTTAAACCTATCACCTAGGATCCTGGTTCCTCCCGGACAGATGCAGCCCATCATGCCAGTATAGGCTTGCATCACTCCAGGTGGACCCCAGTCCCCAATGAAGCCAATCCCTGAGCTCCACACCAGTTTTCAACCACTGATTGAATCCTTAATGCAGAACACCCTAGCCTCTCCTATGCCATAGATGGTAGCACCTCCGAGAGGTTACCGTAGTGCTACTTGACCAAGGCCCTCCCCAATTCCACAAACTCTTCCTGCACTTTCTAATCCCTTTCTTAGCCAGGTCATTTGTCCCTAGGTGGACAATGACATCCAACTCCCTCCCTGTGCAGCTACTCCAGCAATCCTGAGGATTCAGCCCCTGTCCCTCCAAGCCATGGCGCCAGGCAGGCACCTTACCTCTCTCCCTTCCTGCCCAGTTCTACCTTCCTAACAATGGAGTCCCCACCAGAGTTGTTTCTTCCCTTGCAGGGTCCCTGCCACCCTCTTGTGGGTCTCCTTGTGGAGGTTCCCAGCATCCTCCTTGGCCTCCACTGGTAGGTGCCTCCATAGAGGAACCACACTTTGCCAGAATGGCATAGGATCTGGAGAGGTACAACTGGAGGGATGTGCCTCTGTTCCACCACCCTCACCCTCCCTGAGCCCACTGTGGTCCAACCGCCCTCTTCTTGGCACTCCTCTGAGGCAACGCAGTGGCACTGGTGGTCCCTGGATGGAAGAGAAGGTCCCACAAATCCTGGCCAACTCAGCCTGGAGATGAGCAACCTCCTCCCTCAGCCCAGAGAGGTACCTGCAGATGGGACAACACCGCATCCTCCAGAACATCTCCCGGAAGACTGCTGCTCCACAGCCACTGCACTGCACCACTCCAATCATGTCTTATTTCTGGCCCCTTAACTGTTTGCAATCCTTACTCTTTCCTCTGTTTTATTTTCTCTCTCTCCTTACTTTCTGCCTGTGTGCCCTTTAAGCTCCTGATTGTCCTGTTCTGAGACAAGAATATCCTATATTTCTCAGTAGACCACTTACTTGTTCAGGAGGCAGACCTCCAGCAGCTGGAGGGGGCCGAGGCTTCTCTTGCCCTTCTAGGATGGTGGGTCCTTGATGGTTCTGTGATCACTCACTTCCTGCCCCTAAACAGGAAGTTCCTGTTCAGTCAAATCCTGTGCCTATAAAAATAGAACTAGCTTTGGGTGGGGGCTGGAGGGAGGAAGGAGGGCAATATAGTCCCAGTAGAAGTTCAGTCACACAGCAGTCCTTTCTCCTGGTGTCTTCTGCCAAGCTATTAGCAGAATCTTTCTAAGGCAGTCTTTAAATGTAGCTTCCTTCTAGCTAAGCCACTCCCCCTACTTACCAGATCTTTCTACAAGTAATTTAAACCTCACAGCAGTTAAGTCCTTTCAGTCACCTGAGATTTACACCTAGATGACTTTTCAGTTACCCATTCAGTTCAGTTAACCCAAAAACACACTTTTTTTTTTGTTTTGTTTTGTATGTTAGTTTTTTTACCCTAAATTAAAGGTACTATAAGACTTTATTTGGTGGGCAGGAAAAAGGGTTCCAAGAGGATTTTGCACACCAGACAGAGAAACGCTTCCATTTGGTTGTGTAGGTTTTTCTAGTGGCCGGCTTACGCGCAGCCAAAACAATATCTGAAACTCTACGAGAAACATTGAACCTATTCACCTCTATCTCTTCAGAAGCCAAGCGTGACGGTGAAGTGACCTCATGTTGGAATGGACCATGGGACCCTGGGTCAGAAGGTTCATCTGAAGAGGAAGCATCTTTGGGGGGGGGTTCCAATAGACTGTTGAGTAGTGAAAACTATATCTGCTGAGGCCAGAAGGGGGCAATGAGAATCATTCTGTCCCCCCCCCGAGACTCCAATTTGAGAAGTACCCTCAGAATTAGGGAAAGAGGAGAAAGGCGCATAGAAAGCGTCTTGTCCACCGCAGCCTGAATGCATCCTGACAAAAAATGCCAGGTCCTGGATTTCTGGAGCAGAAAAGAGGAAGTTTTGCGTCGAGTGGGGATGCAGAAAGGTCCAGATCTGGAGATCCCCACTCTTTGAAGAGTGACTGAACGATGGTTGAGTAGAGAGACCACTCGTGAGGATCCGTCTCTGTTCTGCTGAGATGGTCTGCCAGCTCGTTTTGCACTCCTTGGAGGTAAACCGCCTGAATCAAAACCTTGTGTTCTAGATACCACTCCTACACTCTCATTGCTTCCCCACATAATGGGTAAGAGTGTGCGCTGCCCTGTTTGTTGATGTGGTACATCACTCCTCAATCAAAGCTTGGACTGCATAGAGGATGGCTGTCATTTCCAGGACATTTATGTGGATTTGGGACTCATCCTGAGTCCACGTACCCTGGGTGTGGAGATCCTGGCAGTGGGCTTCCCAACCCATCAGGGATGCATCCATGGAAATTAAGATCTGATGATCCAGAGGGGCAAAGGGATACCCTTCCAGAAGATTGTCCTCCTGAGACCACCAGGCGAGTGACCTCTTCAGAGGTTCTGTTACCTTGATGCGAAAGGACTGAGGGTGAGTGGTTGGGGACAACTGAGTACTGAGTATTCATTGGGAGGTTCTCATGTGGAGACAAGCTAAGGGTACAGTGAACACAGAGGATGCCATGAGGCCCAGCATCTGCTGCATCTAGATACCTCGAACCAAGCTGCATTCTCTGATGTATCAGGCCATCTGTTAAATATCGTTCCTTCTGTCCTTTGAAAGAAAAGCCTTCGCACAGGAGGTGTCCAAAAGAGTTCCTATGAAGAGGAGCTTCTGGGAGGGCTGCAACTGTGACTTGTTGAGATTCAGCAGCACTCCCATGGATGTGAGGAAGTCTGCAGCCATGGCCATGGCCTCCAGAGTCTCTTGCCTGGAGGGACTTGCTAGGAGCCAGTCATCCAGATATGGAAACACTTGTATTCTGATTTTCCTGAGGCGTGCTGCGAGAATTGCACAACACTTTGTAAAAACTCGAGGCACTGAGGATAGCCCAAAGGGCAGGACTCTGAACTGATAGTGTTGACCCAATGCCACAAACCTTCGGTATTTGTGGTGCTTTGGGTGTATGAGAATATGTTGGTAGGCATCCTGCATGTCCAGGGAGGCTAGCCAATCATTTCGATGAAGCAAAGGTAGCAGGGTACCTAGTGATATCATCTCAAACTTCTCCTTGTGAAGGAACTTGTTTAGTTTAATGAGATCCAGAATAGGGCACATGCCACCAGAAAGTAATGGGAGTAGAAACCTGTGTTTCATTGATCCAGCGGAACTATTTCTACTGCCCCATTTTTCAGAAGGCCTTGTACCTCGGAAACAAAAAGGTCTGACTGTACTGCCAACAGCCTGGGCTGTCATTTGGGAGGATAATCCAGAGGGGGTTCCGAAAGATTGATAGAGTACCCCTCACGGATTATTCGGAAGACCCATTTGTCTGATGTTATAGATTTCCACCGATTGTAGAACTGAGTCAGACATCCTCCCACCGCTGAGGAGGAGTCCCCCTTGGGCAGCTGAGGTGGGACCTGGGTCAGAACCTCAGAAGGTGGCACTGGGCACTTTGGGGCCTTGTGCCTTCTGCTGCACTTTCTTTTGTGACTGAGGGTTGTGGTTTTTGTTAAAACCTCCCCTGCTTCTGCCTCGAAAGGACTGATGGTTGTGAAACTGTCACCTGTTCACACCTCCTCTGGAGGGAGTGGGTGTAGGTCTAGCCATCTTAATGGCACACCTAGTCTTCTGTTTGGCCTCCAGAGCTTGCTCAACCTGAGGCCCGAACAGATACATACCATCAAAGGGTAAGGCCATAACTTGCTACTGGGCATCATTCGTGAAGCCCGAAGTACGTAGCCAAGAGTGGTGGTGAGTGCAGATGCCAGCAGCCGCCACCCGGGAGGTGGTATCGAAGGCATCCATTGCAGTTTTAATCTGTTGGTTATTAGATTCGATACTCCTTGTTATGGTGTGAAGCAACTCTGAGCTAGCTTCCTATTCGGGCAGAGCTTCCACCATTTCTTTGAGGGAATGTCAAAGTACATACTCATATTGAGAAAAATAGCCCTGGTAGCTGGCAATGCGCATCCCCATGGTTGAGGCAGCAAAGACTCTCTTACCTAAGGTGTCTATCTTATGAGATTCTTTGTTTATTGGTTGGGCCGTAGATCCTTGAAGAAGGACAGCCTTATCATTCTCTGCCAAGATTGCAATGGCATCAGCAAAGGCTTGTGAGGTGAAAATAGGATGATCCTTGGGAGGAGCATACTTCCTATCGGTGGACTTAGCCATGGAAGGAATGAGAGCTGGATTCTTCCATAACATCTGTGAGAGGGTCTTGAAAAAGGGCTGTACTGGAGGGGTTAAATCCATAGGGATCTCTGGGACATGAAGATATTGGAGTTGTAGAAGCTTCCCCGGATCAATTTCTGAAGCTTGGAGAGAAAGAATTGTGTTTAAATTTTTGAGCAGAGACTTAAAGGATAGGTCTTCCACCACAGGATCTGCAGAAGGATTGATTCTTGCTCTGAGGGCAGTATCATCAACATCATTACCCAGGCGAAGATCTGGGTCAGGCTCAAAATCATCTCCTGACAGTTCAGGGAGGACTGCATAGACAGGAAAGGAGTGAAAATCAGGAGGAAGAACAGAAGAAGAAAGAATTGGAGTTGAAAACTCCCGAAGACCGGTCAGCGCCACACCATCTCCCAGCACTGAAGAAGAAAACAGTGCCGAGAATAAGGAGGAAGGTACTTGCCGAAGCGGTGCCACACATGGTGCCGACAGCACCCCCGGCGCCACAAATGGTGCCGACAGCCCACATGGTGCTGACAGCACCTCTGGTGCTGCGAACAGTGCCAACAGAGCGCACGGTGCTAACAGAGCTCCCAGCGCATGCACATCACAGACATAGCCCCCGGCGCTGCATGCTGCACCACGCACGGTGCCGAACAAGCACACAACACCGCAGAAAGCATCGAGACTGTCCCAGAGGTCAGAAAACTGTGATTTGAGGTAAAAGAGGGAAAAATGGCAGGAGATAGAGGCATCAGTGTGGACCCCTGCACCACAGCCATGTGAGGGGGAGAAACACCTGAGTGCAGAGCTGATGACGCTGAAGAAAGCACTGCATGACTAGGAAGGCCCACCCACCCTACCTGTCCATCCAGAGCCAAATGGCCCGAAGGCCCCAGCATCGGAGTGACTGGCTCAGGCAACTGGACCAACCACCGAGTCCACTGCTTCATAAGAGCAGCCCACTGGTGAAATTGCTCATTAGAAGCTCCTCGGAAAGGCAGAGAGGGGCTCAGATGTCGGCCATCGGAGAGAGAAACCAGCGACTCCGATAGAGGTGGAGACTAATGTCTGTCCCCAACAACTGACCATCAACACACAGACATACCAGAGGGTGACCTCAAGTGATGCCTTTTCCTCTTCGACCTATGTGTCAAAGAGGAACTTGAGGCCGAACGGTGTTGAGAATGGGTCTGTTTCCTTTTAAACTTTCCCCCTGAGCATTGGACCGTTCGTTGTCAGACCCTCCCCAGGGAGTGCGGCAGACCAGACTCAGCCCGGCTGACTGCACAGCTTTCATACGAAGTCTCCCTACTGTCACCTGACCCACTCTTGGTTGACTCCATCAATGGAGGGCTGAAGACTTCTTCATGTACAATATAATGTATAATCAGTACTGATTCAAAATAAAACTACAAAACAATAAACTGAGCTATTGCTGCTAGAGAAGTTTAACTCCTTGCAGGCAAGCAATGTTGTCACTGAAGCGCACTCGACGGCGGGAAAAAAGGAACTGAGCCGGTTGGAGGGTCGATGCCGAGACAGTCATTACCGCACGAGCCAGGGTTCATGGTGCTGCTTCCTCACAGCTCCATCTCAGGCACCAGCCCTCTTGAAAAAGTTTGCTCCCGCTGGGTCCTAGCGCCTCCAGAGAACTCCCATTAGTGTGAAAGAGTGGTGGAGACTTTATGTCCAGGAAGATCACATGGTTTTGCCATATTTGGGGAATTCCATTGGTAATGGGAGGGCTTTGCCCATGGTTCAATATGGGGAATAGCTCCTCCCACAACCCCTACATATGTCCTCCACAAAACGCACCTCCCTTGCTTAGGGAGCGTTTTGCCTGGGCTTCCTGCATGGCTCATGTGGCTGTGCCTCTTTAGTGATCTGCTGCTCTGTCTGGTGTGTTTTTCCCCTTGCTCCTCAGTTCCTCAGTTCCTCTTTCCCTTTGTTTTCTTGTGTTTCTGCCTCCCTTGTTTTTCTCCTGTGTCCATTTGTTTCCTTCCCATCGGCTTTTGCTGCTCGGCCTCCTCTCCTAGCTCTCCTCCTTTCTCGGTTGTCCTGGGGTTGTAACCTCTCCTGCTGTCTTTTGAGCTTCTTGACACCCCTCTGCCCACCATTTTTGGCCACCCCTGCTCTTTCCCCATCATTCTGGCAGCTGCTTCCGGAAGCACTCCTCTTCCCATCTGCCCGCAAGCTCCCCCTTCTCCTCTATGACTCCTCAGCGCTACAGCATCAGCCTACAGACCCTGGTCCTTCAGTCACAGCAATACTGCCCTATTTACTCCATTGGTAAGCCATCTTTCAACTTCTTCTGTAAGTACCTCTGCAACTTGCACTCCCAGTGCCAGCCTGCATGTCTCCTCAGCCTGCTATGCCGAGAATGCTCTGTTTGGTATCACATTGGACCTCTGCACCAACCTTCTACCCTGCTAATAGTGGCTTTAATTGAACCTTTTGTTTTTATCACAGCATGTTGCTGTTTCCCTGGTGGATAGCTATGTGAGCTTGGGGAGAGAGAATTGGCTCAGCTTTAGACAGGACACAAACTGCTTCGTGCTGAGCTGAATTTGCCCATCCTCGCTCAGCGGAAAGGCTCTGGCACTGCAACAATACCACAGCTTATGACACAACCACAGCAAGCATTTGGCTCCAGTTAGATTTGAACTTGTCTTTTTCTGGGTCTCAAGCTAGCACTCTAGTTGCTCACCACACTGCATTTTCTCTGTTTACATTCATACACGGTCTGGGGTAAGCACACATCTGGAGTCATATTCTGTATAAGTACACAATGCATTACATCGCACTATATTTTATTACTGCTCTCCCATTTTACAGAATTATCTATACCTCATATGCAACACATTACCTGTGGTCTAGCGGTGTCTAGAGTCTGCCCTGCCACCATTGCGTGGCTTCTGTGATACCTGCGAACAAGGGGGGGGGGTGAGGGTCAACAGTTAGGTTAGCTGAGTCACTTCCAGTATGCATTCCTCTGTGGCTTGAGGTGCCACTCTCCTTCTGCCTCACCTTTTACTCCTTGAATTCCTCCTTATTTCACATTCTGGGTTGCTCCTGGTACTAGCCTCTCCATGGCCAACTGCCCTACTCCCCTCAGGACTGATTGGGGGAGTCATATCTTAGTCCTCTCATTCCACACTGACTCTACGTACATCACTCACCCTCATCTGTTCCTACAGTCTCACTTTCTGCATTACTATGCCACCCCTCAATCTTCCTTTGATTCTGTGGATTTCTTCCTTCCTTTGTCATGTTCCACGGCTACTCCCCTAGTCACAATCTTCCATTTCCATGTCTTCTATGTCTACCATTCTCCTACCTCCCACCATGGCATGTACTGCTTCATCATCCTCTCTCAGTTCGTCTCCTACCCTACTTTTTCTCTACAGCATCATTTTGCACTTTTGCCAGCCCATATCAGCAGTACTCTGGACTCCATCCCTAACTCATGCCTTCTGAGGTGCAAAGAGAAGGTAGGCTTCCCCTGTCTACCGGGGCTGGGATTCCGTTACCACCACTACATCCTATTTTCCAAATTGACATCCTCCGTCCCTAACTCTGCTTGATGGCATCGAGTGAAGGTTAGCTCTTCCTAACTACCAGGGATGGGAGCCATGTCTACAAACTACAGACTGTACCATACCTTCTCTACCACTTACCAGTTGCCACTTCCCTTCGGGAACAGAACTCCTACGCCCCATGGACCCTCATCATTCTATTTATGCCTGGCTGCCTCAGGTCACCATCATTCAGTCTCTGTCATCCCTGACATGTACCTGGGTCTACAGGCCACTGCTTCAGCTTCTGCATTCTCAGCCTGCTGCCTGGATGCTGCTTCCCTTCAGGAACTTGACTTTGCCCAGCTTGCCTTATCCATCTTACCTTGTCTGATGCCTCAATCCATTGTTCTGTTTGCTGACTTCCATGGCTGGGAACCTAACTCTGAATTTGACTGTTTCCGCTGTTTGCATCCTACACCCAATGTGGATTGCCAATTCTATTCGAGAATGGAACTGCTTCATCAAGTACTCTCACCGTCCTACCTGCAATGGCTGCATCCTGTCAGGCTCCTCTTGATTCACACGTCCTGCCTGGATGCCTGTCCTTCCATTCTGCTGCTTCCCCCATGTTATTTCTCCATGTGCTATCTGACGCCATGACCCTTCTGGAATTGGACTTTCTACTGCTAGCAGTCTCCATTTCTAATTGCCCAAAGCCTTTCAGCCTCACAGCACTACCTTGCCTGGTCCTTAGCCTGAGCTGGCACTGCTGCGTCCACTGTCTGCTTCCTTTACCTGATGCAAGTCACCGCTTCCCCTTAGCAATGGGGCCTTTCCACTCCACCTGCCTTCCACCTCTCAGCTCTGCCTGATGTCATCAACTGTGGGTCTCCTTCCCATCTACCATACATGGTAGCCTGGTAATGGATCTGCTTTTTACTGCATCCCCTGAATTATGCTCAGTTGCTGCTTCCCTTCCGAACCAGGACCTCATCAACTCATTTGTTTATTGTTTGTTTATTGAAAGATATCGGAATTACAATCCTTTGAGTCATAAACTCCTTTGCAAAGGCTCCATGTCAATAAGAACATACACTAAGGATCACAAACTTAAACATTTGGTACAACTGTTATACATTAGGCAACAGTACAATCTTAAAGCATATGGCACAGTAGTAAACTTAAAACATTGATAGAGGATTTAAACATTTGGTGCAGTGTATATGTAGGGTTACGTCATCTGGGATCTTAAAAGAGGTCCCGGGTCTGCACTTTGATTCACATGACAGTACTACAGTTTCGGAGGGTCTTACAAACTAGGCCCTGAGTCAGGATATGATAAAGGGAGATTGAGGATACAATCACAGCACTACTTTGCCTGGTCCTTAGCCTGAGCTGCCAGTTTCCATTTCCCTCCAATCTCCGTACCTCTCTGGTCTGAATGACTTGCAACCTTCTGCTCTACTCACCATCCCACTCTTCTATGGACCATCATACTCAATCCCTTGGCCTCCCATCCCTCACAATTTAGTTCTTGCCAGCTTGCCTATATCTTTTTCGATCCAGTTTGCTCGCCTCTGGGACTTCCTTGCTGTAGATCATCCTTTCAGTTGATGGCTAAGTTTGTTTTCTCTTTCAGACGTGGGACCTTCATTCTTCTTCATTCAAAACTCCGTCCGTCCCTTCTCTAGTTGGTTGACACCCTCATCAGATGTTGGACTGCTGTGCCTCAACCCAGCAAATCTGCATTCTGTGCTTCATTTTTTGTCCTCCATGGATTGTCTTCAAGTGACTACTACAGCTTTCCTGCATCCTGCTGCTGTTCGCTGGGGGCCAACTCGGCTTTGTTCCCTCCTGCTCAGTTTGTCCTCTGGCTTTGCCTAGCTTATCACCTTCCTTGGATAGTTCCTCCATTTCCTCAGGACTCGATCTGGAATTTCTTCCCGATTGACTGGCTGCCTCTCTACTCTGCCTTGGAGGCTCGGGCCTTTGTGCTGTTCACTGTGGCTCTTTTGGGCCTAGTACCTTATCTCCGAACATACTCCTACCAGGTCAACTGCTCTTCCATATTATTCATTTCATACTCCTACCCTGGCCATTCTAACAGTACCCTTCCACTTCTCATTGGATCATTCTTTCATTACACTGGAGAAATACTACTGTCAGCAAAACATCCTTTCCCTAACATCCTTCACAGACTCTTTCATCGTCATGAAGTTTTATACGCTGCTCAATCAGCTCCTCAGGATCATTCATGAAATCCCATTCACCTGGACATAGGAAAATCTTTTCAGTCTCTAACCAATATACCCTCTGACTCCTGTCCATTCCATTACAGTGATTTTCCTGTCTACTTTGTCTTATTGGCTATTCTCCTACAGGGAAAGCATTTAAGTCCCTCTGCTATATCCTGACTTTGTAATTAATGTCCCTTCTATGAATGCTGGGAATCGCATGACAACCCATTCAACTATGAACATCATCTGTCTTACTTTCGGCAGCTCCTTCTACTACCACCAACTCTGTTGACCATGTTACTCAACTCCTACACCTCGACAGTCATTGTTTGTTTTAAGAATTTCACAGATGTCTCCCAGAGTATTCATCATGGGATCTCCACCACCTAGCTGATCACTAACTCCACGTCATCCAAACCATAATTTTCACTGATGAACATCGCCATTCCTTATACAATCATCCACACCTTTTCACTGAGTACCTTCAGTTGGGTTAAGCGCTCTTCCAGCAGACCCTACAGCCTCTTCTTCTCCAATTACCTTTGTTAATCTCTTCAGTAAAGATCATCACCGAGAACTGGCTCTCCTGAAGTCTATCTGGCAATCCGTAACAGTCAAGATGAATTCACCAAATCAGTCTGCCTCCCAAGTGGTCTTAGTCAGCCGTAGTGCTAAGATCCTATGGCATCTTATATTAATCGATCTCACTACCAATTCAGCCTACAGACTTTTCCTTATATCTGCCTCCAAGCTTCTCTCAAGTACTTCGGCATCAGGATTACTTGTAAATTTAACCAACCATATGCCACCACAGTGTATCTCCTAGACGATCACGCCACATAAATATCCGCACTTACTTCAGGCAGCGTACCAGCAGAGTATTTTCATACAAAGTCATGAACATCATGACCAAACAAGCCATCCATCCCTTATACCGAATTTCCAATCATTCCCCATATGCACTAGGCTACCAGCTGGATCGCTTCTGCAAATCATCTTCTATTCATTTTCTAATCACTTATGGCATTACTCTCATCTGTCACTCAAACTCTCCTCTACCAATTTTACTCTGTGATGCTTACTTAGTGACTTATTGTTCACTAATCAGTTCTTTATCTACAGACCATACCTTGACATTCAAACCTTTCACAAGTTGGATCATTCATCAATGACTTCTTATACCACAGCATTTCCACCATTCCCTGTCTAGTAACTTATCAGTCAAGTCATGCTCCCTCTGCTCATTACACCCTTGCAATCCCTTGGGACAAGCCTCATTCATCATCTTGGAAACTCAGACTTCCTTCGCCC
The DNA here is from genome assembly GCA_016271365.2 of Neoceratodus forsteri. Classification (NCBI taxonomy): domain Eukaryota; kingdom Metazoa; phylum Chordata; order Ceratodontiformes; family Ceratodontidae; genus Neoceratodus; species Neoceratodus forsteri. Next base: position 941,681,398 of record CM057458.1, read on the forward strand.
TCCTTCACCTGGATGTACTTCACACTTCGGATTCCATCACTCCTTTAGAAAAGACCTACTCTTCAACCTCAGGATCATCGTCAGTCTGCATCATCCATGGATCGAGGATGGATCATCATCTCTCCAAGAAGCTCACCACCCTCAAACTAGCCATGGTTTCTAGAACCTAGGTCCTTCTCCTTTTAGTATGCCCAGAGGACAAGTAGACCTCTGGCCATGGGTCCTCAGAGGTTTCCTCCACCTGGGTGTTTTTCGTCTCCTGAGTACCAGGGGGTCATACTCTCTGTGAGTTGGAGGGGGTATCTTTTTGGGCCTTATGTGCCCTACAAATTACTACCTACATACCTACTACTCAAAGATAGGAACTGAGGTAAGCCACAAAAAGTACTACAAGTTACACAAGCACTATATACCCCATTGCTATTCCCCAAACATTGAAACAGGAGTATAACCACAGTGGTGTCTGCCATAACCTATATCTAACACTGGGATGGCCATTTCAGAGTCAGACATTGCCAAAGGACCAGATTCATTTGAAAAAGTGGCACTACAGATGGGTGACACACTCAAGCAATTTGACAGGCTCAGGCAGTGCATCATGTTCAAGCTGAGTGTCTCCTCCGACTAAGGCGACAGACTTGGGCAGAATGTCAGTCTCAGGCAGAGTGTCAGGCTCAGGCAGGGCAACAGGCTCAGGTGGGAAGTAATACACAGCTGGAGAATCAGGCTCAACCAGGGTGTCATGCTCAAGCAGGGTATTCTTGTATTGGCAGAGTTTCAGGCTCGAGTAGTGTGTCAGGCTCAGGCAACTGCTTGCACTTTAGTTTGCACTTTTGGCTGAGGTTCTTACATAGGCTAGGGCTGTTATTTGGGCTCAAGCAGATGCTTGTGCCTTTTTTTGTGCTTTTTGCGTCTACCCTCATCCTGTATTGCAGGCACCATATCATGAGAAAATGCAGGCTCCCAGGGGACCTGTCGATTGGGCAGCATTTGAGGCTCAAGCAATGTCTTAGGCTGGAACCAGTGCCTATGTGTTTGTTTTTTACAAGTGTCCTGAGCTGAAGGCTCAAAATGAGCTTCTTGTTGCTAACATACTAAAATGGCAGCAGAATAGGCCTAACGGTCTTTCGTGTCTGCTTGTTTGGTCAGCCCCCACCCTGGGAGCTGACCTTGCTGCCCTCCTCTCCCTCTCTGGCTTCTCCCTTCCCAGTCCCGGATATTCTTGTTGCACTGGTTTTTGCTTCCAGAACCTTTCCCCTGTACCTGTCCCACCCCCTCTTGAACCCCTCCACCGTTTCCGCCTCCACCAGCCCCCTGGGCAACACATTCCATGGCTACACCGCCCTCTCAGTGAAGTAGCACCTTTTCCTTTCTCTCCTGAATCCCCCCCTCCAGCTTCCACCCATTCCCTCTAGTTGTCCCCCCTCCTTCCTTCAGAGCACCCTGACTGCTCCTCCTTATTTACCCCCTTCATGTACCTGAAGACCTCTATCATGTCCCCCTCGGTCCCTTCTCTCTTCCAATGTGTACATATTTAGCTCTTCGAGCCTCTCACCATAGGTCCTATCCCCCAAGCCCCAAATCATTTTGGTTGCTGTCCTCTGGACCCTCTCCAGGAGTTCAATGTCCCTCTTTAAATGTGGCCTCCAAAACTGCATGCATTACTCAAGGTGCGGCCTCACCAAGCAGTTATACAGTGGGAGTATCACTTCCCTCCTACTGGAGGTGAGCCCCCTAGTGATGCATCCAAGCATCCTGTTGGCCTTTGCCACTTCCCTCCTACAAGTCTTCGAGTTGTTCATCTTGACATCCACCACCACCCCCAGGTCCCTCTCAGCCATCAAGACTCGTAGCATTCCCCCCCCCCAGGGTGTACACTTGGCCCGGGTTTCTAGCTCCCAGGTGCAGTACCATGCATTTCCCTGCATTGAACCTCAGCTTTCGCTTTCTAGACCACCTTTCCAGAGCCTCCAGGTCCCCCTGTAGGGCTACACTCCCCTCCTCCCCATCCACCACAACCCCCAGTTTTGAGTCATCTGCAAAGAGACTCATCTCACTCCTGATACCATTCCTTATGTCAGAGACGTAGGCGTTGAACAGGAGGGGCCCAAGGACCGATCCCTGAGGGACTCCACTAATGACCCTCCTTGGGGATGAGACTATCCCGCCAACCACGACCCTCTGGGTCTGGTTCTGGAGCCAATTTCCTATCCATCTGATGATCTGGTTCCCCAACCCCATTTCTCACACATTATCCAACAGGCCCCTATGAGGAACAGAGTCAAACGCCTTGCTGAAGTCAAGAAAGAGGATGTCTACTGGTCTACCCAGGTCCAAGGCACTCATCACCCAGTCATAAAACTCCACAAAGTTTGTCTGACATGATTTCCCCAGGATGAATCCATGCTATCGTCCAGGCACCCCAACTTTTCCAGGTCCCCCCTAGTCTCTCCTTGACAATGCCCTCCATCACCTTGCCCACCACTGATGTCAGGCTGATGGACCTGTAGTTCCCTGCCACCTCCCTTGATCCCCCCCTTGTGGATAGGCACTATATGCACCACCTTCCAGTCCTGGGGCACCCACTCTGTCCTCAGAGAGATGCTGAAGAGCTCCGCCAGGGATTTCGCCAGGACATACGCCAGTTCCTTCAGCACTATGGGATGTAATTTATCTGGCCCTGGTGCTTTCTCCATCTTAAGGGACCTGAGGGCTTCCCTCACTTTCTCTGCTGTGATTTCCACCTCCGCTACCTCGTCCCCCTGCTTTGGCTTCCCCCCAACCTGCCAGTGATGCCCCCCAGACCCGCCAATTGGTAAGGCCCCCCACTTAGCTTCACTATCTCCTCCCATGTTTGATGCAGCCCCATTTTCCTTGGTGAAAACTGACGTGAAGTACTCATTTAGTACCTCAGCCTGCTCCCCCAGGTCTTGTACCCATCCCTCCCCTGTTTTAATCCTGCTAATCTGCCCCTTCACCCTTCAATTTTCCCCAATGTATCTAAAGAACCCCTTGTTCCCTCTCCTAATTTCCCTGGCTCAGTTCTGCTCCTTCCTTGCCTTAGCCGCCCTCACCACCCTAGTGGTCCTTCTGGCCATCAGCTTGTTCAGGCAGAATCTTGGGCTCTGGTGATTCCTTGGCTTTTTTTCTGCTTTTTGCATTTGAATTGAGTTGCAAATACAGGATCAAAAAGTATTTTTTTTCAGGCTCAGGCAATGTTTCTGCCTGGGACAGTTGCTTATACTTGCATTTTTTGCAACTTCCCACAGCCTGCATTACTGCTTTCATCTCAAGCGCAGGGTCTTCTTGGTCTGATAGAGTCACAAAATCTCGCAGGTGCTTTTACTTATGCTTACACTTTATGTGACACCCCTCAGCCTGCATTGCAACCCCCAGCTCAAATCAAAGGCTCACATGGGGCCTCTTTCTGGAACAATATATCAAGATCTGATTCCTGCACAAGCTTAGGCTGGTCCCTACACTTCTGCTTTTTATGGTTGGATGCTTGCTTGGGCTGCAAATCATGCAGATGCCCGTGTTTCTGCTTTTCTGTTTAGGCTTGGGCTGGTGCTCACTACTGGGCACACATGTGTGCTTACGTCCACGTGGTAACAGATTTGGTCTTAAGGCTGTACTGCACTGGACCATCCTCATCAGTATCACTTGATATTGTATCATCAGAGGGGGTACTGCCTGGGCAGTAGTCACTCCCAGGCACTGGATCAATAAAATCACCCTACTCTGACTCAGAGCTGATGATATCTTTTAAGATCTCCTCTGTGGTGTATTTCTGTGACATGGTAAGCAAGTAGCTTAGTGGCAGAAATAGTCTCTTGTCCCTTCCTCTCCTGGATTACAATGCACTCAGGAATAGTGTAATAACAAGCATTTGTCAATGCCGAATGTTTGCTTGCTGGCATTGGCATTGGTAGTGTAGAAGTTACAGAGCTGCATAATAGGAATGGCAGTGAAGTATTGAACTGAAGCCAACCCCATCACCACCCTGCAGAGAGTGACAGGCATTGGGGTGTGCCTTTGGGTCATCAGGCATAACGACCACACCATTTCACCACACCCTACCCTGCAGACACTGACAAGTGTCACGGTGTGCTTAGGGTCTTTGGCCTTATCGCACCCATTCCACAGGAAATACGGTGAGATGGGTGCAGTATAGGAGGATGGGGTGAAGTTTGGGCCCGAAGAGTCCGAGGCACACCTTGATGCCTCTCACTGGCTGCAGGGTGTGGGTGGGGGTGGAATGGTATGAGTATGACAGGCAAGAATCCCAAGTCACACCCACAGTGCCTGTCATTCTCTACAGGGTGAAGCGTTATGAGTCAAAACCTAACACCTCAGGCATTCGTTGGTATTTTCACTCAAATTTTCAACATGGTTTTTGTGACCCCACCTCATGAACAGTGGCAATATCAGTTTGTTAGCTGAAAACTGCTTTTGCACAGTGACTATGGCATTTGGCACCACAGGTGCAAAACACATTCGAACAGGATGTGAAAATGATAGTGGTACTGTTCATGTGGAGGTGTAAAATGGCAATGTTGAAAATCTGGTGAGAAAATCTTAACAAAACTGGTCAAGTCATGAACGTGCATAGAAACTGTACAACGCACACCCGTAATGTAACTAGTTTGGGGATTTTTTTTACAGCAGATTGTTAACACAGGCATTTTGGGACCTCCGATCATGAACATATGAACATACGAAATTTGCCAGCAGATAAAGGCCTAGAGGTCTATCAAGTCTGCTCGAATGTGCAGCTAGCACCCCTTATTCTGCAGCTGCCCCTCCCTTCCACCCTTCCCTCTCATTAACCCTCCCCTTGTCCTGTTCCATCCTCATTTGAAGCAGTCCACTGTTCTACTGCATACCACTTCAGCAGGTAGCACTATTCCACCCATCCACCACCCTCTCTGTAAAAAGTGTCTCCTCATCTCCCTCCTGAACCTTCCTCGCTCCAGTCTCATATCATGGCCCCTGCTGTCCTCCCTCCCTTACTTTGAACAGCCCTCTGTACCCGTCTTGTTTATTCCTTTCATGTATTTAAAGGTTTCAATCATGTCACCCTGTCTCTCCTCTCCTCCAGTGAGTACATGTTCAACTCCTTCAACCTCCTCGTATGATAAGTCCCCAGCCCCTTCAATCATCTTTGTCGCTCTGCCTGCACCCCTCCAGTAACTAATGTCCATCTTCAAATATGGGACACCAGTACTGCACGCAGTACTCCAGGTGTGGTCTAACTAATGACCTATACAGTGGCAGAATCACCTCCTCCCTCCTCGAGGATATACCCCTTGCAACACAACCCAGCATTTTGTTGGCCTTTGCAGCTGCCTTCCTACATTGTGCTGAGTTGTTCATTGACCCTGTAATGAGCACACCCAGATCCTTCTCCTCCTCTGTCTGGGCTAGCTGCACTCCCCCTAGCTGGTAACTCCTCCTTGGGTTCTTCATCCCAAAATGCAGCACCTCGTACTTTTTGGCATTAAAGCCCAGTTGCCAAGTGTCTGACCAGGTTTCAAGCTTTGCTAGATCATCCTGCAACCCCTGCCATCCCCCTAGGTCATCCACCACTGCGCCTACCTTGGTATCATCAGCAAACAGATTGATCTTGCTCTTGATGCCCCATGATATGTCTGCAATGAATATCCCAAACAACACTGGTGCCAACACCGAGCCCTGTGGAACACCGCTCGTCACTGCCCTTGGGTGTGAGAGCTCCCCACCCACCACCACCCTCTGTTGCCTTCCCTGCAGCCAGTTCCCTACCCATCTCACCAGCTTTGCACCCGCCCCTGTGCCTCCTAACTTCCTTCCCAGCCTTCCATGTCACTGAGTCGAATGCCTTACTGAAGTCCAGATACAGGACATCCACTGCATGGCCCCTGTCCAGTTGCCTAGTTACCCAGTCATAGAACTCGACCAGTTTGGTTTGACAGGATCTGCCACGTATGAAGCCATGCTGTCTGCTGTCCTGGAGTCCTTTGGCCTCTAGGAGGGCCACCAGCCTCTCCTTCAGGATAGTTTCCATTAGCTTACCCACGATGGATGTGAGGCTCACTGGTCTGTAGTTTCCTGGTTCATCCTTGGGGCCACTCTTGTGGAGGGGCACCACATGAGCCATCCTCCAGTCCTGAGGTACACACCCCGAATGTAGTGAGGCATTAAATAGGTCTGCCAAAGGTCCTGCAAGGACCTCTGCCAGCTCCTTCAGTACCCTGAACAGAGTCAGTGTGATTTTCTTTATCTCTCCCGAACAATGATTTCCCACAGCGACCATGCATTTCTGTGCTAAAAGTGTGAAAACACATTTTGGCCATGTTGTGGAAAGTGACAGCTGTACTGTTCATAAGGAGGTGTGGAAAAATGCCACTGGTGAAAATCTGGACTGAAAATATTACAAATTCATGAACTTACAAGGGTGCGTGGAAACTGCACAATGCTCACTCGTTACACAGTCATTTTATGGAGTTTTGTCACCAAATTTTCAACATAGCCATTTTAAGACCTCTGCTCATGACCAGTGTCACTGTGATTTTCTTAATCTGTCCCAAACATTGTTTTCGCACACTGACTGTACCATTGTGCGCTACATGTGCGGAAACACATTTTGGGTGAGATGTGAAAAATGGTAGCTGTACTGCTCATAAGGAAGTGCGGTAAAATGGCACTGTTGAAAATCTGGTGTGCAAATATTACAAATTCACAAACTTGCCAGCGTGCATAGGAACTGCACAACGTGCACTCCTAAAACAGTCATTTTTGGGAATTTTTTCACCAAATTTTCAACATAGCCATTTTAACACCTCTGCTCATGACCAGTGTCACTGTGATTTTCTTAACGTGTCCCATACATTGATTTCGCACACCGACTGCGCCATTGTGCGCTACATGGGCAGAAACACGTTGTGGGCAAGATGTGAAAAATAACAACTGTACTGCTCATAAGGAGGTGTGGTAAAATGGCAATGTTGAAAATCTGGAGTGAAAACATTGAAAATTTGCAAACTGACGAGTGTGAGTAGGAACTCTACAACGCACACTCGTAAAACAGTAATTTTTAGGAATTTTTTCACCAAATTTTCAACATAGCCATTTTAAGACCTCTGCTCATGAACAGTGTCACTGTGATTTTCTTAATGTGTCCCATACATTGATTTTGCACACCGACTGCGCCATTGTGCACTACATAGGCGGAAACACATTTTGGGTGAGATGTGAAAAATGACAGCTGTACTGCTCATAAGAAGGTGTGGTAAAATGGCAATGTTGAAAATCTGGAGTGAAAATATTGAAAATTCGCGAATTTATGAGCGTGTGTAGGAACTGCGCAATGCACGCTCATAAAACAGTCATTTTTAGGAATTTTTCCACCAAATTTTCAAAATAGGCTTTTTGAGAGCCCACCTTATGAACACTGGCAGTGTCGTTTTGTTAATCATTCTGGAAAGGTGATTTCACGCAGTGGCTGCAAAATCACCCTTCGGCCTGGAGTAACGCCATGACAGTGACAGCATTCATGAGAAGGGGTCCCAAAAACCCCATGTTGAAAATTTGGTGCAAAAATTCCAAAAAATGCCGAGATATGCAGCAAAGTTGAAAAAACCCTATCTATTACATTATACAGTTTACTGGCATTTCCTCAGTTCGCGGTCGGCTTTGAAGAGTGCAGACGTGTTCCCGGTCCACTGAAGATCATCGCGCCGGACTCCGGAGGTAAGTATGGGGTGAGGGGGGTGTGGGGAGGCAGGGTGCGCAGTGGGTGGGTGCGGGTGGGGGCAGGGAGACTGCGAGGGACCGTTTTTTAATTTACAGGGTTTTTTTTTATTACTAAGACGACGCGGGACGTTTGCCACGCTGGGGTGGGCTCCCAGCGTGGCAGCTGGAAAGGCTGTTTGGGGGGGCTGGAGCCGATGGGGGATTGGGCACCTCCGTCGACCATATGGGCTTGTGCCGTGCTGGGGTGGGCTCCCAGCGTGGCAGCTGTAAGGCTGTTTGGGGGGTTGGAGCCGACAGGGAATAGCCACCCCGTCGGCCATACAGGCTTGTGCCATGCTGGGTGGGCCCTAGTGGCAGCTGTAAGGCTGTTTGGGGGTTGGAGCCGATGGGGATTGGGCACCCCGCCGCCATACGGACGTGTGACACACTGGGATGGGCTCCCAGCGTGGCACCAGGAAAGCTTTTTGGGGGCATGGAGCCAATGGGGCATTGGGCACCCCCATCGCTAGTACAGTATGTGCGGGGGAGTGCGTCAGCAGGCAATATGCGTGCGTGCGTGTTGAGGGGGGAGCTCTGCTCACTGAAGCAGAGCTCTCTCTTTCAACTGTATGCCACTGCATTTTCAGCTGTCACAGACAACTGGAGCAGTGATTGGCACACTGCGACCGCACCTGCAAACACACTGACTGAATTGGAAGAGGCTGACACACCTCTGGAAAACTCGGATGATGGCACTATGTTTCTTGCACAAACGTGCAAGCAAACATAAAAAGGCACTAAATGTTTTGCCTAACACCTAGAGCACATATGTGAGAACGTAGAGGCTTAAGTTTGAATTCCACTACGGACACTTACTCACAGTGTGGTAGGGTGTAACGGCTGTATACTTGCTGACAATTGTTTTTATTATTTTAGTTATTCTTTCACAACCAGGTGAGAACCTAGAGCCCCAGGTTTGTGTCCCACTCTAGACACTTATGGTATCACTGTATACTAACTGATAAATTTGTTTATGCTATTTTTTTAATTTTTTTTATCATCATCATTATTATTCTTTGGTAGTCAGATAAGTAGTAGTAGCAGCTTTATCTATAAGGAGTTCTTCCCCGAAAGCTCAGGGTGTCATATAACAATGACAGGCAATTAATAGATGAAGACAATAATAAATAATGTAAACAGTATTCTAAAAACATACAGAGTAACTGAGAAAGAGGAAATTATTTTTTTTCCTTCAATAACCGAATGCCTGGCTAACAAATTAGGTTTCTAATCCCCATATGAGGGCCCCTACCAAGGGGTCCTCCCTCAGTCACTTGGGCAGAGCACTCCACAAAAGAGGGCCATCCACTTCAAATGTACGATCTCCCAATGACTTTAACTGGGCCCTCAGGACCAAAAGCAAGTCTTCCTCAGAAGAGCAGATGGGGTGCAAGGACTGGACAGAGTGCAGGAGCTCTTACAGGTGGTCAGGGTCCCACCCATGTAGGGCTTTTTTGGTTAGAAGTCCAACCGTGAAGGTAACTTGCAACTTTACAGGAAGCCAGTGCAAATCCTGGAGTTCAGGGGTCACATGACTAGACCTCAAAAGGCCAGTCAGCAACCTGGCTGCTGTGTTCTGCACCAGCTGCAAGCATAATAGGGTACCTCCACTGACCCTGAGGTACAATGTGTTATAGTAGTCAAGCATAGACATCACAAACGCATGCACCAATATCAGCAGGTCTTCAGGAGGAATAAGGGACTTAATCCAGTTGACAGTCCTCAGATGGTAAAAGCCACTCTTGACTACAGATTACATCTGAGCCTCCAGTATCAACCATTCATCAAGAATGACTCCTACATTTTTCACCTTTGCAGTGGCCAACGGCCTGGGTGACCCGAGCCGAAGCCCTGTCTCTTCCATGACTACTTCTGCTTCCCCCTTCCAACCCAGCTCAAACACCAGGACCTCAGTCTTATCCAGATTTAGCTTTAGCCAGCTTGATTCCATCCATTTTTGGATTTTCAGATAGGCACAAATTAAGCACCTTGACAGCCTCAGGCGTTCTGGATGAAAATGACAAATACAACTGGGAATCATCCTCATAGCATTAGAAAACCAGATTGTATTGTCAAATGATCCCTTCCAGGGGCAGTGTGTACACTGTGAACAAGCATAGGTGAGACGTACAAACCTTGGGGCACACCACAAGGCATGGGCATCAGGGATTATGAAAAGGTACCCATCATCACCCTCTGTGTCCTATCCCTGGGATAGGACTCCAACCAGTGGATGACAGTGCCAGTGGGTCCAACATACTCCTGCCAATGTTCCAACAACAACCCGTGGTCCACAGTGACAAATGCTGAAGAGAGATTGAGGAGAATGAGGATTTACCATTCACCCGTGTCTCTTGCCCTGAGAAGATAATTGTGCACCCAAACACTATCTCAGTGCCATGACCAGATCTAAAACCAGATTGGAGGGCCTTAGAGATGCCATGAGCTGAATGGTGTGCCTCAAGCTGTAGTGCTACAGCTTTCTTAATAACTTTACCTAAAAATGGTAGGTTAGAGTAAGGATGATAATTAGCAAGAAAATCCAGGTCTAAAGCTGGCTTCTTAAGGAGGTGCCAAACCAGTGCATCCTTCAATGCCACTGGAAAGACTCCTTCTGACAAGGAGCACTGAACTGTTCCAGCAAGCACTGACTCCAGAGACACCACGCAGCTCACCATTAGATGCTTGGGGCCTGGGTCTAGTCACAGTAGGAGGGCCACAGCTCTGAAATCACTTCACAGACTTTATGCACTGAGAATGGTCAAAACTCTGCCTAGGACAGCTGAGTGCATCCATGAGATCCATGCCCAACTCTGCTGGACCATAACAGCCCATCTGAAGAGATCCTAGCCTGAACAGAGGACACTCTTTCTGAGACGAATTGAGCAAACTCTGCACATAGCTGCGTACACTGCTCTCTTCTACTGCAGACAGGTTGGATTTAATAACTTGTCTATAGTACGGAAGTGCTGAGTCAGTCAATTGCTCCCAGCCACAATCTCCCTAGACAGAAATGCTACCTCTTACAGAAGATTGCCCCTTGGTATTCATCATAATGAATCTTCAAAGCCAGTTTGTCCTCCTCAGCCCTAGACCTTCTCCAACATTGCTCTAACCTCTGATGCCTGGAGGTCAACTCCCTAAGCTCTCTATCAAACCATGGGGACCCTAAGTGTGAGACACAGGGTAGTACACAAATAGGTGCTGCAGAACAGAAGGCCTCATCAAAAACCCTGTTAAAGGTTAGAACCACATTCACCAGTCCCATCTCACACGCTGTCACCATCTCCAAGATATTCAGCACCGCCAGTTGTCCTTCTGGGACAAGCCCCTTTAAAGGACAGTACTGAACCATCTCCACCAGAGAAGGACCCCAGTATGGGACCCTGAAGGAGAATTTCTCTGTGCAACGATATAGCCAACCAACTGGATAAATCTCAGTTCAAGCCCAGGGAGAAAACCAAGTCCAAGGCGTGTCCATGTTGGTGGGTCACAGAAGTAACAACTTGTGCCAGGCCCAGTGATTCCATCAACTGGAGGAAATACTTTTCAAAATGTGAGAATTCATCATCAACCCAGATGTTGACATCAGCCAGAATAAGCCATCTGGATGACTCCAACACCCTCTCACTGATGAAGTCCACAATTTCCTGCTGGAAAGACCCCTTGGGCACAAAGCCAGTTTACAGGGGTGACCCGGGAGCACTGGGAACGAGTATACTGTACACGTAAGAGTAAAGTGTAGCAAATTAATGGTATGCCTTAATGGCTGAGATATTTTGTCCCCTCCCCCTCCTGGATTGTAAAGTGCTTTGGGATAGTACAATTAAAAGGCACTAAATGTTTTGCCTAGTGCTTGGTTCACACAGGTGAGAACCAAGATGCCTAGATTTTAATCCCACTACGGACACTGATTTGTCTTTCTCTGTCTCTCCCTCCATTTCTCTCCGTCTCCCTTTCTCTATCTCTCTCTCTCTCTCTCTCTACCTTTCTTTCTCTGCCTTTCTCTCTCTCTCTCCCCTTCTCTCTCTCTGACTTTCAGTCTCTCTCTCTCTCCCACTCTTACGCTCTCTCTGTCTTACTCTCGCTGTCTCTCTCTTTCTCTCTCTTCATCTCTTTCTCTTTCTCTATCTCCAGTTCTGTCTCTTTCTCTTGCTCTCTCTCTCTCTGTTTCACTCTCTCTCAGACTCTCTATCCATCTTTCTCTCTCTGTCTCTTTTGTTCAGTTTCAATAAAAAATAAATAGAGTGATGTTATGTAGTACCCCAGTGCTTGGTTTGTCAGGTGGGTTACATCAAACAAAATAAAATACTAGGAATCAAAACGTTTCACTTAGCAAAACAGTACAAGCATAGTACCATATTGAAGTGCCTTTATTAGGGGGGTGGGGTACTAGGGGAGAAGGGAAGTTTGTCTATGCAGTCCATGCTCATTTAATCAAACTGGTACATTCCCTTCAAGTGTCCCTTCATAGTAGCTGCTAAGTCATCAACATCCCACGCCCGTGGTGAAGTTGTTGAGTTTGCCTCAACTATGACTGGTAGTGGGGGGCACATAATTGTTGTTAAATCTTCATAATATTTTGAAGACCTGAATGTGGCTGTGGCTGAGATGTTAACAGTGCCACTGTGCCAGATTGTCATGGCTGCAGACGTGTAGTGACTAGTTTATATTTCACACTCATGTGAGGACGAGGTGGCAGTGGCAGGTTTAGCCAGTGTCAGTGTGCAGTGTGTGAGTAATGTGTCGATTGTGGTGCCCACCATGCTCTTTCATGTGTGGCCCATGCCCCAGCCACATTACTGGTTTCTTAGTGCATCTCATCACAGCCGCTTTCTGGCATGATTTTGTGATGAATGAGTACCTTTTTGGTCATTGGCTGTACTCCGTGGAGCAAGGTGATGAAGGATGATGATGACCATGGCATTACAGCATTACCATTATTATAACTGTCTGCAGACAGAAGACCTCATGAGGACAATGATGAATATTACAACAGAAGAAGCAGCAGGACATTTCAATAAAAAGTACTGGACAGCCACAGGTCCTTACAGCTGGCAAAATACCTGTTAGTATGGGGATAGAATGACATTGGATTGTTGTTTTGCTTGCTCACCCTCGGTTTTGGTTTTCATATTTTGGTTAACTCAAAATGTAAAGGTAGCCAGCCAGCAAGTGGCCCCTGAAAGTGCAGCAACCAAGAACCACAATGTGCTCTTGTGCTGTGGTAAAAGTGAAAAGCGTCAGTGAAATGCACGTTCACCTCAAATCAGATCATGTAAAGCTGAATAACATCATGAGCTACAGTAGTCTGTAATCAGAACATGTGAGTATTGCACTAATTAAGCTCGTTGTTTAGGGAGAGATAAGTGCAACTGCAAGACAACATTAGATGCCCATGTCTGATGCTGTTAAGCTACTATCATTGTCAAGAGTCTAGTCAAGACTGATAATAGAAGACAATAATACGCTTGTTGTCTAGGGGGAGATAGTAATCAGGTAATCAAGTATGTGTGTGCTACTGCTACTACTACTACTACTGTTGTAACCGATCCAATGGCTATTGCTCAGGTGCTTGTTAGCTACATACTGACATCAACAGACTAACTATCTTGCTCGTTGACTGACTTGTCTAGGCAGCAGCAGGGGAAGGGATGGAGGACAGGGCAGATAGGTCGGTGGCATGGCAGACAGGTAGTGCCTGCTGGTAAGCTGCCTACAGCAGACCAGTAGACTGTTAACAGATGTAACTATCATGCTTACTGACTGACTTGTCTACTGCAGACAGTGGGGGACAGAGATAAATCGCTTGTGGCATACAGAGGCGGTGGTGTCTGTCAGAGTGTCTTTTTAGACTAGACAAGGAGACCGTCATGATCATCAACAGACTAAACATAATCATGCTCATTAATGACTAGTCTACCACAGGCAGTGGGGGAGAGTTGAGATAAATGGGTTAAAGATGTGGTGACCAGAGGTGGTATGACCATGGTGGTGTCTGTCAGTGTGTATTTTTAAACTGGACAAGTAGACTGTCATCAAGAGACTAAACTTAATTACGCTCATGAGTGAATAGTCTACCACAGACATTGGGGAACAGTTGTGATACATGACATGAAGTGGTGGTGCCCAGAGGTGGTGGTGGTGTCTGTCAGTGTGTTTATAAGATAGACAGGAAGACTGTCATCAAAAGAGAAGAGACTAAACTTAATCATGCTCATTGATTGACTCGTCTATAGACACAAGTGGAGGGACTGCAAACAAAAGAGTGGCCGCCGGTGTTGCTCAGGTCATGCCTGCCTGTTAAGCTACTTAGTAGAGAGGTAGACTGTCGAGAAACTTAACTTAATTATGCTGTTTGACAGACTAATCTACAGACAGCAGGGGACAGTTCAAATAAGCAAGCATTGGCACCTAGATGGTGGCACAAACCCGTCACTGTGGTAACCGTTAAGCAATCAACACCAGTACACCTAGACAGTCCTCACTTTTTTAAAGAATACTAATCATTTTGGAACCATAGAATGCTTCTCTGTATACTCAGATTTGGATAAGCATTTTTTTTAAATGGATGACAAACTTCAAACACTAGCGTAGCAGTAGCACACACAGTTGACAACAACATTGTGTCATACGTTGCAGCATTGCTAGAGATTCTCAGTAGCAGTCCATGACCATGACAAGAATATAGCTATTTATTCTCAGTAAGTTTTTCTGCAGTGTAAAAGTAGTTGCATTTTAAAGTTTTCATAACCAAGTCTGTTTCATCTAGGTGTAAAGACCTGTCCACCAACACTGAATAGTCATTCTACAGGAACACTTGAAGGTAGTGCTGTATTGTAATGCAGGAATATTTTCTTGACTGTTGGGAAGTTTTGTAAACTTTCAACATTTTTATTGGCATCTTTCAGGTACTGTTCCAGTTCATTAATAACTCCACCATCACGGGTAGGTTGCATAGTTTTGTCAAATTTGAAGAAATCATCATCATCATCATCTTCAGGATTGTCTTCAGATGATGGGCTGCCACGAACAGTATCTTCCTGATGTGACAACAACAGCACTTCATTCTCAAGCATGTTTTTGCAGCTCAGTCTTCCCCATCATTCCGTAGCCATCTTAACTGAAATTGTGGTAACGTGATGCTAGCGAGAATCAACTCTCTCTGCTCAAAACTGGTACTAAACCGAGTGTCTACCGCTTTCAAGATTGCATCCAGAAGTGGCAATGCATACCATAATACTGGTCTCATATCAAGCAACTGTTTTTTCAAAGCAACCAATGTTGGAAGAAGATAGACCATGTAACATTTTGTTTCTGCTTGCAAAATATCCAGCGAATTTGCTAAAGGCTGCATTACTTTACAGTACTCCACTATGAAAGCAATGTCATTTGCTCTAAATCTTGTGAAACCAAGTGCATCACATATGTTATGTAAATCTTCTTCATCTTTTTTGACAATAGACCTTATTTTGTCAACCGATCTATAGTACGAATTCCACAATGTGTCATTGGGGACAACTAGTTTGGTACCAATTGTGTCAGAGACAGTTTCACTGGCTTGAGAACTTTGGTGTGCTTTGTTCCAAAGAGCTGAGCATTTGTCCATTGTGCTGTGGAACACCTTTTTGTAGGCAGCATTGGATGTAGCAGATTGTATATCCTTCACTGCTATTAAGTTCAGGGTATGAGCCGCACAGCGCTGATGAGAAGGAAGATTGTATATCTCTTCCATGTCTTCATCCACATCATCTAAAATGCGGCATACGTCAATGAAGCTTACAACATCTTCTTCTGTGTCATTGTCTTCTCCAGCAGTATAACTGCTGCTTCCCCTGCCTGCTGCTGCTGCTCATTGTCATCATCATCATCATTTTCCTCATCATGAACCATGACAGTGCCAATGGTGGGCGTGATAGAGCCAAACACGTGAAAAGCCTTCACAAAGTCTGATCCGTTATCCGTGACAGTTTTAACAACCTTGTTCTGAATGCAATATCTCAAGTGTATCTGCTCCAGTTTTGAGGCAATAGCAGCATAAGTGTGTCTGCCTTTTATTCTTATGCATGCCAGTGCTGCCGATTTTCTCAACAATGTTTTCACATCTATCCAATGTGCAGTGACTTCTGGATAGCTCCTATTATGTGCCGTCCAAATGTCAGCTGTGGTACAGATGTGACATACATTGCTGAATTCAGAAATTAAGTTTAATTTCATGTTTTGGTACAGTTTCTCTATTCTGTCTGACAGTGTTTTACATGTCATGACTTTCTTATTTGGCTGCAGACCTGTGACTAATCTGACAAATGAAGGCTGTTCAACAACATTGAATGACTGTAGATCTTCTACGACAAACTGAATAATAAGTTTGTCAATGCGAGACTGACTGATAAGGGAACTCTAATAACTGTTGTTGTAGAAAGCATTTCTTAATTTTATTCACAGCTGCTTCTAATGACACAGACTTTCCACTGCTGCTTCAGCTGGAAAAGTCATCATCCACCTCTTCTTCGTGATCATCTCGTGACCTTTTGAGAGCAAGGGTGGTCATGTCTTAATCTGTATTAGTATGACCACTGCTGCTGCCTTTTGACACAAGTTTTTTGAATTTTTCCAAAGATGAAGGAAGGATGTACTCCATGTTATTTTAAGTTCGACGTACTATTTTTTGAGGTTGACAGTAGCTTCACTTTTGGCACATAAAGTTTACACTGGACAGAAATGTTTTTTCCCCAATCAGATTTTATCTCAAAGAATTCTCACAAATACCACTTTTGGAAAACAGACATACCCTGTAACTGTGAGCCACTATGTGGTGGTGGCTGCGTAAAAGAGGATGAAAAAGAGGAGAAGGATGCATTTTGCTGTTTAGCCTGGTGATCAGCCTCATTGTCTTGTTGTGTTTCTTGCTGGTTAACAGAGGACATGCGATAACTTGAAAATCTAAGAACACAGAAGTCAATGTGATGACACTGACACTGACAGAGACAGTAACACACTGGACACTGCACACGAACACTGGCTAATCATCAGTAATCACAATTATTACAATATGGTTTCCCAACTAAGATTACAGTTTAGAGACAAATTCAGAAGTATTACAATAACTACATACTACCAAATGTAAGTGTTTCAAATAGTAACAGTGGTTATAGTGCATCTACAGTAAATGAGCAATCTATACGTATAGCTTATGGCTTATTATTACTTATTGACTGAGCAAACCCTGTTTTTCTTTCACGTGCTCTGTTATGTATAAACACTAAATGACCCAGCCCAAGACTACTAACATGGAGACATGGAAAACAATCAGGGTCTTGGTGTTAGAAATTCTGAATGATTGCAATAACTTACAAAACTAATGCTCACACTGTATGAATAACACAATGTGAAAATGTCAATACTACTGTCCTTGTTTTTACTGGCCTGCACCACCTGGCCTGATGCAACAAAATGTGCTGCCTGCTATGTATCTTCTGGGTTCTGTCTGTGATATCTGCCTTAGCCTTGCTGAAGCCTGAAGATTTGGATGATGATGGATACTTGGATAGTTAGTTCTGTTTCTCAGGCACCTTTAAAAAACAACAAATAAGAAGAGCTATGGTATGCACAATCAGCACAGTGCGCCGCCACATCCGTTCTAACTAGTACAGTACAATCTCTCTCAATTAGCTGAACCCCAATTATCCAGGCCATACCACTCTATTATCTGAACGCTGTGACATTGTCCCCCCAACTATCATTTGGTTAATGTTATTTGAACTCCTGATTATCCCAGGGGGAAGGGGGGAGGGAACCAAGTACAGTACAGACTGTATGAAAATGACAATGCAATGATAAAATACATTTTACCTGTAAACAAAACACATTTTTATGCATTAATAACAACATAAGGTGTCGACTCAAACCAGTATTCTGATATGAGTTAACTTTTGTGGTGAAAGATCAATTCTTTGGTCCTCTGTAAATTAAAAACCAGGAATAAATTTTTCATCATGACTCATGATATGATACTGTAGTCTCTTGCACAATTTGCATTTCCTGAATCTGTCTGAACATTGATGTTGTGTCATGTGTTACTTACAAGACCGTAAGTGATTTTTTTTTACTGGTAAAGAAATCAAAAAAAAAAAAAAAAAAAACGTGTCTGTCTCTCTCTCTTTTTTGTGTAATGAACGTATACTACAGGGTTCAGTATCAGGACCGGTCCTCTTCAATGTCTTTAAAAGTGACATTGCAGAGGGACTGGAAGGAAAGGTATGTCTCTTTGCAGATGACACAAAGATCTGCAACAGGGTTGATACACAAGGTGGGGTGGAAAGGATAAGAAGGAACTTGGCAAGGTTGGAGGAATGGTCAAATGTATGGCAGCTTAGATTCAATGCTAAGAAGAGCAAAGTAATGCACCTGGGAAACAAAACCCAGGGGAAGAGTACACAATGGGGGGGGTACTAACAACAACAAAAATGGAAAGCGACCTGGGGGTAGTCATATCAGATGATCTAAAGGTGGGAAAGCGATGTAAGAGGGCAATAAGGAGGGCTGGGGGGATACTGGGATGCATAGCGAGAGGCATCACCAGTAGAAAACAGGAGGTTGTTATCCCTATTCAGGATGGAGGCAATCCAGAGGAGAGCAACTAAAATGGTGCAGGGTCTGCACCAGAAGACATATGAAGAGAGACTTAAGGAGCTTAATATGTATAGCCTTGAGAAAAGGAGGGAGAAGGGGGACATGACAGAAACTTTCAAGTACCTCAAGGGAATCAGCAAAGTCCAAGGGGGTAGCACCTTTCAGAAAAAGAGGTGTGCAAGAACAAGGGGCACAATTTGAAGATAATGGGGGGATGGCTCAGAGGTAATGTGAGGAAGTATTTTTTCACAGAGAGGGTTGTGGATGCATGGAACGGCCTTCCTGAGGAGGTTGTGGAGTCAAAAACACTTGGCGGAATTCAAGAATGCATGGGACAGTCGAAAAGTAATTCTAGGGGGTTGGGGTAGGAGGAAGTAGACTGTTGGTTAACTAGGATCTGCAGCTTATGCATTAGGTAGAGAAATGGGCAGACTGGGTGGGCCAAGTGGTCCTTATCTGACATCAAATTCTGTGTTTCTATGTATTCAGCAAATTTTTTCTATGTGGCTTGTATAATTAAAAGTATAATACTGGACTGGCCTGGTGGCGCTGAGGGTTGAGGCTCTGGATGCCACACCGCATGCTACACTGGTGACCCAGGTTTGTATGTGAGCCTGGGCTGCCAGGGGTTGGCAGGGAAGGGATAGGATTGAGCATCCAGAGGACTGCTGTCCTATCCTGGGGAGGGATCCAGGGAGCCACAGCTCTATAGTGGCCCCTGGTGATGACCGGGGCACTACTAGAGCGGTGCCAGCAAGGGGGCAGGGTGTGGCAGACATCAGCACACTGTGCCTGATGTCACTGCATGCCTGCACTGAGGGCGAAAAACCAGGAGGAAAAAACTGGGGGGGGGGGGCATCTCTGCAGCTGATGGCTGCGCCTCCGCACCCAAGAGAGGCACCTGACCAGGGTACAGAGTGATGTTGGCCCGGTCCTGTGTATGTGGGTTCGTGTGGCCCGCATGCACAACCGGGTCCAGGGGTGCAGGCGATGGCAGCAGGAGATCGCGGAGGCCTGCTCAGCTGAGGCGTAGAAACAGAAAGAATAAAAAAAAATAATAATTCTGATACTGAGTAATTAGTGCATCACTGTGATGGATATTAATTATTCTCCATTCCACTGTACACCACAGTTGTGTGTGGTGGAGTGGATGGGATGGGAGAATAATAGTTAACTCATCCCAGTGATGCCCTAATTACTCAGTATCAGACTTTTCATCATTATTTAACAAACAATAACGTTTTATGTATTGAATTTTGACTACCAGTACTGCAGCATCCACTTGCGTTTACATGATGAGAAACGTGCACAGTGATGTGCGAGTGCGTTGCCTTGCTGCTGCACGTCACCAGTGAGCCAAGTAGCAGACATTTAGAAGTGGCAGGAGCAGATAACCTGTGAATGGAGATGAGCATGTGTTGGTCTGGCCTGGTGTGGTCTGACAATCATTATTCCATGATGTTCCAACCACCTCTACCCTGTGTGATGGCTCTGATCATGTGTGCCTAAAGACAACAGATCACACAGATGGGCAAGGTGCAGTTTCAAACATCACAGAATAAGGAAGGTCAGACCACACCAGGCCAGCACATGCTCACCTCCACTGGCAGATTATGTGCTGTAATACTTCTAAGTGTTTTGGCAGTTGACTGGAAGAGGGGGTTGAACACTCCTTCCTGTCATACTATGTTTTGTGATGACATTGAAAGAAGAATTCACAGTACCCAACAATTAAAAGTAACAAAAGTGTATCTTGCTAGGCTCTGTGACAGCTCCCTTGCTGATTGGACCAAATCACGGGACACTGAAGCTGTTGATATTGTTCACGTTCGGTTCACACAGTTGACCACCATCCACAAGTGATGAACAAGGGCCCACGTTCAGACAAATTCTGTAATGGAAAAATGTAATTAACTTGGCTCAAAAATGCACTGCTAGATTTGAGACAGTGCTTCACTCACTACCCCCCTGCCCTAGCTGTGGCCCTGCCATGACCCACCACCTGCACAGCAAACAAACCACATCAGCAAAAGGCCATCTATCTCCCTATTCAGCAGCTGCTCCAGCCCCCACCCCTCCCCTTACCTCTATTTACCCTCCCTTTTGCCCTGTCCCACCTCTTCTTAAAGCATTCCACTGTGTTACATGCCACCACCTAAGCTGGTAGTGTGTTCCACTTTGCCACCGCCCTATCCATAAAGAAATGCCTACTCACTTCCCTCCTGTATCTACCCCCCCCAAACTCATGTCGTGGCCCATAGTTTCTCACTCTCTCCCCACAATGACTTGTTGTTAGCGGATCAGCAGTTGTCCGGCTGCCTACACACACAGCTCAGCTGACAGCTCAGGTGGTGGTTGATGCTGGCGGGGGGTTGGGGGGATGTTGTGTCACTTGCTTGGTCCAACACAACGTGGGAATGTATATAGGACTGGTGAACACAGGAGGGGGGACCACTGCACACCACAGATTCCACTGCATTCCCTACAGGCTGTGAAACTGGAGGGGTATGGAGGGAGGAGTGATACTCACTGTGACCTGATTGACTGACAATAGAATATATAAATATATATATATATATATATATATATATATAATAGGCAGCACTATGGTATGATTTAAGATTAGGAATAGAATAAGGATTTTTGGACTGCATCTCAGAAAAACACAACTCTGCTAATTGGATCATCAGATGCTCATGTGATGCATTTATCTCTAAGTTGCATTCACCACCCGAGCATTCCTAAAGGTAACATAATAAGGCAGTCACACAGTGCACGACTCCACCTTCAGCTCAAGAGTGAAGATCAGTGGTGGTGGTTATATGACTTACTTACCTTATATGTCTCCTTCTCCCAGTAACATCACTCTGAACATTCAATCCACCTAAGAATAAATTAATAGTAAAGAAGCATCAAAGTACTGGAAAGTAAAGGTAAAACAGGTAAAACAAAACCATATCAACTTCCACATCCCTAAACGTTACACCATTTTAGTTGCCCTCATCTAGACTGCCTCCACCCTGTCTATGTCCTACTCTCTCCTTTTTTTGATACACAGTGTGTCAGTGCAGCATCCCTTCCTGTGTCACCGTTCCCAAGCGTTCTTCTAGCCGTACATGTACAGGTGGTAGTAGTTCTGACTACTGCAGGATGTGGGTGGTTCTCTCGTCTCTCCCCAACTGTCCTGCCATAGAAGAACTGAGCTCATTCTCAAACCCATATCACTGGTATAGCAACATGTACCTCTGCTGAAGCTTGTCAAGTTAAAAAAAATATTTATCTATTTATTTCTTGGTACCCTGTGGCACCACCACCACCCGCCCCTTGAACAGTACTAAAAGAAAAAGAATACTGTGTGTCTTGAGTCCCTTGTATTTAGTAACAGTATGTGACACTCTTTCCCCCTCCATTCCCTGATAAGCCTACATGCAGGTACGAAACATCAATAATGCACACCCTACAGTCATCCTCCATCATGGCGGCCAGCACAGGGCAATGAGGCGAGGCAGTTAGTGTTAATTGTTAAATCAGTGAATAAATGAGCCGACCAGCACAGATAATTATACTGTTTGCAATACACTGATAAGACTAGCCAAGGACGGAGGATAACTGGGATGCTGTACTGCCACCAAGATGGGGATGAGACAGTACAGGGTGTGCACTAAAGGTATTTGGATGCATGGGGGCTTACCAGGGATGAGAGAGTTGAAGGGGTGCCACTCAACTTCAGAGAACCATGACACACATGATTCTTTGTGCTCATTTAGTACTGTTCAAGGAGACAAGTGAGGGTAAGAGCGCAGGTGGGAGGGATGCTGTGCTGCTCAATAAGTACCCATGCTCACATTAGGGTCCTCAGCCCAAATTGCTGGCACAGCAAAAGAGACAGTGCCTGGAAAACTAATGATAGTGAAATCCTCCCTCCACCCACAGTTCTTTGAAAGCTGCTGTATCCAGATCAAAGGCAGTACATGCCAGTGAGCACTATAGTGCAGATTTTGCAGAAACAATTAAGTAACAGGAAGAATCCATGTGCCATGTTGATCAGGCTGTACAACACAGTGTAACTGGAGTGAAGCTGAACTGGCTGGACATCCATATACCACTCTGCGCTCACAGCAGGCATTTATTTCAGACATATCATATTTTTGGGCATAGCATGGTGATTCATCAGAGGCAGCAGGCAGGGGAACACAGCCTAGGGTACACACACACACACTGCAAGTTACAATTTTACGGAAAAAAATCAATAAACGATGCCCTAGCATGTTATGAACTTGTGGGAACATACTGACACTGGTGAACGTGCAGCACTGACTTGCAGGCATCACCCCATCCATCCCTCCCCTTCTCCAACCGCAAAGGCACCGAACTGGCCCACCATACAGTAGAGCAGTTTACAGGGGGGACCCGGGAGCACTGGGAATGAGTATACTGTACACGTAAGAGTAAAGTGCACAAATTAATGGTATGCCTTAATGGCAGAGATATTTTGTCCCCTTCCTCTCCTGGATTGTAAAGTGCTTTGGGATAGTACCATTAAAAGGCACTAAATGTTTTGCTTAGTGCTTGGTTCATACAGGTGAGAACCAAGATGCCTAGATTTTAATCCCACTATGGACACTTACAGTGTGGCTGAGTATACTATCTGACAATTGTTTGTTTGTTTTTTCATTTTATTTACTCTTCAGTAAGCAGGCTAGAGCCTAGAGCCCCAAGGTTTGTCTCACACTCCAGACCCTTACAGCGTCACTGTATACTAACAAATTATTCTATGCTATTTTGTATGAGTTTGTTTTTTTATTATTATTCTTTGACAACCAGGTAAGGCCCACTGGGCACAAAGCTGGTTTACAGGGGAGCACTGGAAGGATTATACAAATGAGAGTAAAGTACAGCAAATGAAAAGTATACCTTCATGGCAGAGACATTAGCAGTGATTACACGACTACAGTGCTCTGGCATTTGCGCTGCTCCCTTACTGCTGTGCTGGCTACTCTGCCATTTATTCTGCATTTACACAGCCCATGTACACAGCTCTGCAGGTCACTCTGTTGGGGTGCTGTAAATTCCCTGGAGGATGCTGGGTGACATAGGGAAAGAAGGCTTCGCAACTGAGCGAGCGCAGCAAAGCACCCACACTGCTGGTAGGTGCACTTGCTCAGATATGGGTACCAATAATGGAGTGGGTTCAGAAAATGGAATGGATCCACACTGATTGCGCACTGGAATATGTCCACACAGTCAACTTTGCAGTGTATCAGCCATTGCACATGGATTGATGCACTGCAAACTCGGCGGTGTAAACAGGGCTGTCCCCCAAGGATTCTAAAGCACTTTGAGACAGTGTAATTCAAAAGCACTAGATGTTCTGCCTAGCACTTTATGCACACAGATGAGAACCTATATGCCTAGGTTTGAATTCCACTATGGATGCTTACAGTGTGTTCATTTCAGTTCAGTTTATTGTGTAGGGATAGCATCCATTGAGCACGCTCATTCACAAGGAGCTCCATGATGCAAAGTACTAAACATTACAGACAGTCTGTACGAGGATACATCATAGTAATACAGCAGGTGTATCATAGTACATAGAGTATATTGGTTGTAATAAATACATAAAGGCAAAAGCATCACATGACAGTAAGGTTACCACCACC
This sequence comes from Neoceratodus forsteri, assembly GCA_016271365.2. Classification (NCBI taxonomy): domain Eukaryota; kingdom Metazoa; phylum Chordata; order Ceratodontiformes; family Ceratodontidae; genus Neoceratodus; species Neoceratodus forsteri. The sequence continues at coordinate 941,705,463 of CM057458.1, forward strand.
TAATAAAAATCATCACAGACAATCAACACAAGTAGTACAACATAGAAAAACAGCAGGGATATCACAGTACATCGAAAAGGTTGGTTAAAGTAATACATAGAGATACATTAGAAGCATCACTTAACAGTAAGTTTACCACACCTAATAAATATGGGAGAGAACAATTTGGGTAGAATGGACAAAAGGGAAGGAAGGGAGGGAGGGATGGAAGGAGCAAGGAAGGAAGGTAGGAAGGTGCATTTCAATATACACAGGAATCTACAAAGACAATGGGAAAGGGATGGGGGAGAAATTAGACCCACGAGGGAAGCCAAGTGCAGTTGCAGGTCTCAGCAGTGATCTCATGTACCCTACCAATGAACACCTTAACTGGCATAAGAGTATGGAGTTTTAGAGTAGCTTGAAGCTTATTCCAAAGGAAGGGAAGGTAAAAGCTTATAGATGCCCTACAAAACTGTGTCTGATAATTTGGCACATTCAGGGTAATATATGCACATTTTTTGAGGGAGTAGGTGCTAGTTGAGCATGAGAAGAAGGCTGATACATAAGGGAGTAGCTTATTGAGGAGTGCATTATAGTCCAAGTATAAATGTGCACCATTCTTCTGGTGGATAAGGAGGTCCACTTCATCACCTTGTACAAGGTACAATGATGGGTTCTGGCTGGGGCATTGGTAATGAAATGGATGGCCTGGTGATAGATTGTGTCTAACTTACGCAGGTAGACAGGTGCACAATTGTTGTAGAGAATATCAGTGTAATCAAGAAGAGGCATGTAGGTGGTCTGTACCAGTCTAGTTCTGGACTCTCGTGAGGTCATGAGGCATACTGAAGGGACATTAGAGGGGAAAGAAGAACATAACCTTGGTTCTTTTGCATTTAGTAGTAGTTTGGCTGTTATCAAGTTATGCTGAAGTTTGACAAAATCAGACTGAGGAACAGAACATGCTTGACTAACTGTAGGTTTCGATATGTAGAGGACCATATCATCCGCAAATAAGTGAATATTGGAGTCTGTGATACCCGAGCCCAGATTATTTACATAGATTAGGCACAACAATGGACCCAGGATGGATCCTTGTGGGATTTCTCTTGTGAATGGCAAGAGTGACAAGGAGGTTCTGCTTATCTTAATGCGTGATGTCTATTTCCTAGGTAACTGGCAAACCAGGATACCGTAGAATCTGGCAAGCCATGGAATTTCGAGCTATCAAGAAGCAGGGGGTGATCCATGGTATCATAGGTCTTACTAAGGTCCAAAAATACCATGACATGTTTGCTGTCCATGGCCACCAACCAGTCATTAGTAACTTTGGACAAGGCCAAGACAGTACTATGACTGGGTCTGAAACCTGATTGTTTCGGAGTTAGCAACTGAGAATTTTTGAGGAAGGATCTGAGTTGGATATTGATCAGTTTCTCCAGAATATTTGAGAAGGAAGGCAAGATTGAGATAGGCCGGTAGTTGTTAACATCATTGGGGTCACCAGATTTGAAAAGTGGTATGAGGTGTGCAACTTTCCAGTCTTGGGGCACAATACTTTCAGATAGCGAGAGATTAAATGAATGAGTGATGGGGCAGTTAAAAAATAATAGCCTAGCTTCAGAAAGAAAGGGTCAATATTGTCCACACCTCCACTCTTTTAGCATCCAACCTGAGCAGCTGGTCTTCCACCTGTTTAAAGGTGATAGGGGAGAAAGAGAAGGGTGAGTGTGCTGGGATGTTGGGTTGTGCAGATGGGTGAAGAAGAGAGGTTCTGAGGCTGGCTGATGGAGAAGAATTGAATGCAAGACCTGCTGTGGCAAAATGCTCAATTAGTTTGTCAAGTATGACAGATTTATCTGTAACTGAGGTGCCCTGATAGGTAATGGTAGTGGGGAGAGATGGTGGAGCTTTGCTCCCCTCAACTAGTTTAAATGTGCACCAAATCTTGGATGGGTTACCATTGGCTGACTCTACGGTGTCTGGGAATACTATCAGACATCTTTTTTTTTTTTGCTTTCTTTTTTAGGTTATTTACTGTTTGATAAGCAGGTGAGAACCTAGTGCCCTAGGTTTGTATCCCACTACAAACACTTACAGTGTCACTGTATGCAAACTAAAACATTCTTAAATGGTATTTTTTATGCTTTTTTTTTATTATTCTTTGGTAATCAGGTAAGACCTATTGGGTACGAGGCCCACTTACAGAGGTGACCTGGGAGCACTGAGAAGGAGTATAAGTGGGAGTGAATTAGAGAAAATAAAAGGCACTATGTAAAACAAAAATTCCTTTCCAAGCACCCTAAAACAATAACTAGAAAGTAACAGGAGCCCTAAAACAACAGTATTCTGCAAAAAAATAAAAATAAATGTTTAAATGGCAAAAATACAAGTCACAAGTTGACAAAAAAATTTACTTTTTTAAAACTAAATAACTCTGCCCAAAACACCCAAACAGCTCAAAACCACAATAAATCTGCAAAAGGACACAACAGGTCCTTGTGTCCTTTATCATTTTAAATCACTCCAAACAGCAAATATAGCAGATTTCTATAACCTCCGTATGCCCTGCTACACTATCTCCTCTCTACAGCTGCCTTTCTGAGCAAGAAAAACTGAAAGCAGACATACCACATCTTTGCACTGATTTCTGCTAACATGTGATGTTTGCTGCATTCCAAATCCACGGGATCATGAGATTAAGGGCTCCTCTCAAGATCCTGTGGGTCATACCTGGAAAGGACAGTGAGGATCTGGTGTCCCAGTGTCTTTTCTGTTAAGATGTACGAAGTACTTCTGTATGGCCATACACTTCAGTTTCCTGTGCTGTACGCTCTGCGGAACAAGGCACTAATGGGGTTAACAAGATTTTTAGTCAAAAGACGTAGAAATATAGACTCTGTCAGCAGATAAGAAACTCCTGGCCCATCTAGTCTGCCCATTTCCCAACCTATTGTATAAACTCCAGATCCTACTGATCTGCAGCCTACCTCCTCCTTCCTGCCTCTAGTGTTGCCTTCTGCCTGTCCCATGCATTCTTGAATTCACCAACCTTTTTTGCCCTCACAACCTCCTCTGGGAGGCTGTTCAATGCATCCACCACCCTTTCTGTGAAAAAATACTTCCTCACGTTGCTCCTGAGTCTTCCTCCCTCCAACCTCTCATTGTGACCCCTTGTTCTTACCCATCTCCTTTTCTGAAAAATACTGCCCTCTTGAACTCTGTTGATCCCATTGAGGCATTTGAATGTCTCTATCAAATCCTTGCTCCCTCCTGTCCTCCAGAGTATACATATTGAGTTCTCTCAGTCTCTGTATGTATGATTTCTGGTGTAGCTCCAGCACCAATTTTGTTGGCCTCCTCTGAACTGCCTCCACCCTGATGATGTCCTTTCAGAGTTGCAGTCTCCAGAACTGCCTGCAGTACTCTAGATGAGGCCTCAACAACTGCCTGTACAGCAGCATCACCACCTCCTGTTTTCTACTGGTGATACCTCTCCCTATGCACCCCAGCATCCCACCAGCTTTCCTCACTGCCTTCTCACATTGTTTGGCTACTTTCAAATCATCTGTTATGACTACCCTCAGGTCCCCTTCCATCTTAGTTGTTGTTAGTACATCCCCCCCACTGTGTATTCCTCCCCAGGGTTTTTGCTCCCCAAGTGCATGATTCTGCACTTCTTGACATTGAATCCAAGCTGCCACACTCTTGACCACCCCTCCAACTTGCTTAAGTCTCTCCTCATTTCCTGCCCCCCAGCCACACCCAGAGCGGATAAGCTGCAGATCCTAGTTAACCAACAGCCTACTTCCTCCTACCCCCCATTAGAATTGCCTTATGTCTGTCCCAAGCATTCTTGAATTCCACCACTGTTTTTGACTCTACAACCTCCTCAGGAAGGCTGTTCCATGCATCCACAACCCTCTCTGTGAAGAAATAATTCCTCACATTACCTCTGAGCTGTCCCCCGTCTATCTTCAAATTGTGCCCCTTGTTCTTGCACATCTCTTTTCTGAAAGATGCTACCCTTTTGGACTTTGTTGATTCCCTTGAGGTATTTGAAAGTTTCTATCATGTCCCCCTTCCTCCTTTCCTCAAGGCTGTACATCTTAAGCTACTTTAGTCTTTCTTCATATGTCTTCTGGTGCAGACCCTGCACCATTTTGGTTGCCCTCCTCTGGATTGCCTCCACTCTGTCTATGTCTTTGTGGAGATGGGGTCTCCAGAACTGTACACAGTACTCCAGATGTGGTCTTACCAACTGTCTGTACAGAGGGCCAAAAACTTCCTGTTTTCTACTGGTGATGCCTCTCCCTATGCATCCCAGTATCCCCCCAGCCCTCCTTACTGCCTTCTCACATTACTGGTCCACCTTTAGGTCATCTGATATGACTACCCCCAGGTCCCTTTCCATCTTTGTTGTTGTCAGTATCTCACCCCCCCATTGTGTACTCTTCCCCTGGGTTTTTGTTTCCCAGGTGCATTACGTTGCACTTCTTTGCATTGAATCTAAGCTGCCATATATTTGACCATTCCTCCAACCTTGCCAAGTCCCTTTTCATCCCTTCCACCCCACCTTGTGTTTCAACCCTGTTGCAGATCTTTGTGTCATCTGCAAAGAGACATACTTTTCCTTCCAGTCCCTCTGTAATGTAAATTATAAAGACATTAAAAAGGACCGGCCCCAGTACTAAACCCTGTGGTACCCCACTAGTAACCCTCCTTTCTTCACTGTGGACTCCATTTACTATTACCCGCTGTGTCCTGTTGTCTAGCCAGTGTTTTACCCAGGCTACCACCCTGGGACCCACTCCCAGGCTGGCTAATTTGTTTATTAATATTTTGTGAGGGACTGTGTCAAATGCCTTGCTAAAGTCTAGGTAGGCCATGTCCACAGCCTCGCTCTGGTCTACTACTTTGGTCAATTAGATTTGTCTGACATGACTTTCCCACTGTGAATCCACGCTGTCTTGGGTCCTGAGCCCCACTGGCCCCTAGGTATTCAACAATTATTTCCTTCAGAAGTGATTCCATCATTTTCCCTACCACTGAGGTCAAACTGACAGGTCTGTAGTTTCCTGCCTCTGTCTTGCTCCCACTTTTGTGAAGGGAAATCACATCCGCCCTCCTCCAGTCCTCAGGTACCACACCATCCTCCCATGATTTATTAAAACGGGTAGTCAGTGGTGTTACTAGTTCTTCCCATAGTTCTTTTAGAATTCTGGGGTGAATTCCATCAGGCCCCATTGCTTTATCCACCTTCAGTTTTAAGAGTTCTTTCAGAACCCTTTCTTCTGTGAAAAGACTAATATCAACCACCCTATCCAGAGTGCTTCTATTGACTGGATTAGGTATCTCCCCCTGCATTTCCATTGTGAATACTGAGCAGAAGTATTCTTTCAGTATCCCTGCTTTTTCACCAATGCTCTCTGCCCAAACACCTTCTTCTTTATTCAGCCTCAGTATCCCTGCCTTAGTCTTTATTTGCTCCCTAATGTACCTATAAAAGGTTTTATCCCCCTTTTTAACCGAGTTGGCTGTCTTTTCCTTGGTTTGGGCCTTTACTATTCTGACTGCCTCCCCCGCTTCCTTCTGCTTTAACAGGTACAGTTCTCTGTCCTGCTCTTTTTGTTTTTCCTTATACTTCCTGAATGCTGTCTTTTTTCCCTTACCTTCCCCGCCACTTCTTTTGAGAACCATAGTGTTTTTTTCTTTCATTTTGATTTATTTGCTTCACACAAAGGCTTGTTGCCTCTGTGATGGCAGTTTTGATGTTTCCCCATTGTTGCTCCACCCCACCTTCTTGCCTGTTTGCTAGTGCTTTTCTGAGGCACTCTCCCATTTTGACAAAATCAGCCCTCCTGAAGTCCAGTACCGTCACTTTTGTGTGGCTTGACTTTACAGCTAAGTTTATCATGAACCACACTGTTTGGTGGTCGCTTGTTCCCAGATGGCTACCCACTTCAAGATCAGAGATCCTCTCTCTGTCCCCATTTGAGAGTACCAGGTCTAAGACTGCTCCCTCCCGAGTGGGTTTGAAAACTAGCTGTCTGAAGCATGCCGCCTCTAGGGCATCAAGAATGGCCCTGCTCTTGGATGTGGCTGCAGCAAAGGTGCTCCAGTTAACATCTGGCATATTCAGGTTCCCCATCAGCAATATCTCCCCTTTTTTCTGTCATCCCAAGGATGCTTTCTATCATTTCCTTGTCCATTTCCTCCCCCTGAGACGGGGGTCTGTATACAACCCCTGTGCAGATTGTGGAGCCATTTCCAGTCTCCAGGGTGACCCATAGTGCCTCCTCCCCTCTTCTCCCTGTTTACCCTTTAGTTCTGTTGCTTTGATCCCTTCCCTTACATAGAGAGCTACTTGTTAACTAACCCCTTATGCAGGACTGTGTCAAATCTATGCTATAAACAACTGAAAATAAATGTGTAACATTACCGTGCCTTCCCAAATGCACTATAGTGGCATACAGAACAAGACACATTAAATTGTTCCTCCAACTTATTGGCTTAGCATTTTTTTCAATGGCAAGCAGCAGTAGCACTTTTAATTAATGATATTTTTATTTTTAAATTTTTGTTTCCAAACCACCAAAATGATTATCATTGGGCCAGGATCTAATGCACCTAAAGGTTTCAGGATTCATGTCTCAGACTTTTGTAGCACTGAATGAGCAAAACAGGTCTCAGTTTTGATATTTTTCACATTTTTGATTTCCCCTTTATCTTTAAAAGTAGTTAATCAAAGTTTTTGAGTTTTGGGGGGTTCTGAGATGCTGTCTCAGAAGGCATGCATGTTAAATAACAAGCTTCTAAGTTAAAAGACATCTGTGTTACAAGCAGGCGAAAATAAGGGTGCAACATTAAAGTGCCTACCCATGATAACTATAGTGGCATATACAGTACGAGGCACATTAAACTGTTCCTTCAATTCAGTGGTTTAGCATTTTTTCATGGATTGCTTAATGTGTGCACTGCTCATTTTAGTGAAAAGTTTCCTACTGGTTTGTCTCAAGCTGCTATTTAGCTTCAGCTTACTTTTCAGCTCACTGCTTAAGAGTTTCATTTAAATTACTATGCACAGTACAGCACTACTCTGTACTGTACTGTGCAGTGAAGTGCAGAACACTGTGTAACTTGTGTGACTGCAACCAGTTTCAGTTGCACTAAACTTCTCACCTTAAATATTGTACACCAGTTACTATATGTATTGTTAAAAAACAATGTCCGATTATGATAGTTAAGATACTGTAAGCTATGTGTCTTATTTTAAAATTAATAATTATTTTGGCCAAGTCATACACTGCATTTATAGCTGTACCAGGTTTCCATCTGATGCTTTGCACTTTCATGAGTGGTGAGAACGAGTGTCTGTAGTATGGCTGTGAAAACACGAGGTGTGCATTGTAAAAACCAAAGTGAAATTATGATATGGGCTGAAAGTAGTAATGAGCATGGTTATAGTATGAGCCTTATTATACTAAACTGTTATCAGGTCACTGCAGTTTTGCTACTGCTTTCAGAAGCAATGTATTAGTGAGAGCAGAGAAGGAGAGCCAACTAAAGTGCAGGAGGTCTAGGGAGGATGAAGTTAACTGCAGAGACAGTGGGGTGCTCTTTCTGGGGTTACACTCTGGAGGAGGGGTCACAGCTTCTTCTGTAGGATCTTTGCAGAGCCCCATGCTCAACCGGTAGCAGTGAGGGAAGAGATATCACTCCTGCAGCAGCAGCTCAGCTGGAGACCACACCTCACTTTCCTGGAGGTACATTCGGTGCTGGATTTACAGGGGGCTTGCCAGGGCTCAGGTCCCTTAGCTCTGAAGTGAGCCCCAGTACCTCACGCATTACAGCCATTGACTTATAATGGGAGGGGGAGCTCAAATTAAAGATAAGGCCCTTGTAGGCCCCCCAATTCACAAAGTGTAATCCCAACACTGGGCATACTGCTCGGCGGGGGGTTGGAGAGTGTTGGGAAGGGGGAGAGATAAGGGTGGCAGGGGAAGCCACAAGGAGGTCAACCAACCCCACACAATCCCAATGGCAAATCGCTTTGCACCCTGGAGGACAGTCAGGTATTTGACCCCACCAGGCTAGCTCTGGGTAAGTCCAGGGAAATGGGAGTGAATACCTAGTGGCATAAGAAGAAGAAGAAGGCAGTTAGGACAGACTTAGTGGTTGGGATTCTATGATCAGAAGAGTAGAGAAGGTGGTGGGTGTAGAGGGGGAGGGGTGGGGGATGGTCAGGTGCCTTCCTAGTGCATCAGCCATCTGGGACACAGACAGAACAGGGAGGATAATGGAGAAGTAGGGGGAGAGCTGGGGGTGCTGGTACACTTCAGTACCAGTGACCTGATGAACTAGCCTAAGGAGCAAGTTAAGCAGAACTTTCAGAGGCCGGGGGACAGACTGCAGGCACACTTGGACTCCTTCACCTTTTCCAATGTCCTCCCTGTGTGGAGTGGGGAGGAAGGCAATGACTGAGCAAGGAGGGAATAAACAGAAGAACTAAATGGGTGGTCAAAAGGATGGTGTACAAGAAAGGATACTACTTTGTGGGGGACGGGGGGTACAGAAGGCTGCTCAAAGGTGACGCTTTCACCTGACGAGAGAGGGGACCAGCACAATGGGGCAGAACTTTGATGTCGACATTACACAGTTAAACTGACAGCAGGGGATACTGAAGCTAGCAGAACCATGGTAAAGGAAATGATGGAGGAGAATCTAGCTAGTGTGACCCCTATACTGAGGATTGTTAGCAGTAAGGTGGGTAAAAAGAACTTTGAGATTTAAAAAGAAGTTGAAGAGGCAAAGTAGGGAAGGCTCTTTGAGTCTGTAAGAAATAGAAAAAGTAAAGTAAGGCGATGGGAAGGAATGCAGATGTAGGACAACAAAACAGCAAGAGAGGATCTGTAGCTAGTTGTAAGGGGTTCTGCCTTAATACCAGGAGTCTGGGTAACAAATTCAGTGAGCTCTAGGCACTGCTAGCAGTCACTGAGGTGGACCTTGTAGCCATCACAGAAATGTGGGCCTCAGAGAACAATAACTCAGACTTGTCAGTCCCAAGTTACACAATGTTTAGACCGGCGAGATGGAAAGGCAAAGAGGAGGGGGTGTAGCCCTATATATTCGAGAGGGTATAGACTCTGTGTAGAACAGACACCTCTGAGCAAGTAAAGGGGAAACAGAGTTGATGTGGGTTCATTTCATGGTGCTCTCAGACACGAAAATATGGGTGGGGGATCTCTATACTGCCAGAACAATGGGGAAGAGAGAGACAGCGAGCTCAGGGAGGAGCTGGCAAGGGGAGTGAATAAAAGGGAAGTGGTGGTTTATTTTATTTATTTTGTAAACCAGGTAAGTACACTGAGTCAAAGGCCCCTTTTCAGGAATGACCCAGGCCACTATAAGTGTGGCAAATAAGTAATACAAACAAACATACAGAATACAATATAAAACATTAATACATTAAATATACAACATTATGTAATTTACAAATATGCAATTAATAAGACTCACAACCAGTTTGTTCTTGCAAATGAGCTTTTAACATGGTCATAAATGTTATATGGCTGTTTACATTTGTGTAAAATTGGGATACTTGTATTCCAAATATTGGCAGATTGTAACAAAAAGGCTCTTTCCCCATAGAAGTAGAGATCCAAGGTATTAATAACTGGGTACCTGAAGAAGACCTCAGTGATCTATTTTCTTTTCTAATATTAATATACTTAAAAAGAGATGACAAATGTTTTAATCTTAATACATTATCAACCAGGCAACCTAAATGATACATAAAATTTAATCTTGGTGACAACCACCCAGTTTCCTTATATAATGAACAATGACGAGTATTGTAAGATTTAGATGTAGCAAATCTACACACAGCATTGAAGGCCTTATTCATTGGTGGGGGGTGATCTGAACCTGCCTGCTATCAACTGGGATATTCCAATAGCCAGGTGCACCAGAAGTCAGACTCTGTTGGATACATTACAGGACTGCCTGCTGGCATAGCTTATTAAGAAACCCAGCAAACAAGTGGCCATTATTGATTTGGTGCTTACTGACTCGGAGGTGGTGAGTGTAGTGAGGATAGGGGAGTTACTGGAGTCTAGCGACTATAGATCCATTTGGTTCAGGCTAGCCCTTTGGACCAGTATGACCATATCCAAAAAGAGATGTCCTAGATTTTAGAATAGCAGACTTCAATCAGATGAGTGAGCTGGTCTGAGACAAATTGACCAGGGTGGACAGCAAGGAAGGTGTAGAGGAAAGGTATGGGGCAATCAAGGGAACCATTCTTGAAACAACAAAGTCATGCATGAGAATTATTACAAAATGAAAGAGGTAGGGGATACCAATATGGTTCTCAGAAAGTGTCAGAGAAGTAGTGAGGGCCAAGAAAAGGACTTTCATTGGGTACAAGGAAAAGCAGGTGGCGAAAGAATAGCAAGAGTACCAAATAAACACTAGGGAAGCAAAGACGATCATCAGGCAGGAAAAGGCAAACATGGAGCTGCATATTGCAGAAGGGGTCAAGGGTGTGGAAAATTAATTCTTCAGATATATTAAGGAAAAAGGAAGCAGAGAGAGGGCATTGTTAGGCAACAAGATGGGGTGAGGGTAACAGAGGAAGATAAACAAAAAACAGCCATCCTTAAAAATTACTTCTACTCTATCTTCTCATAGGAAGACAGTTTGCCCGACATAGAAAAGAACCCAAAGGGGCTTGACACCCTAAAGTTAGCTAAAGCTCTAGGGCTGGATGGGATGCATCCAAGGGTGCTCAAGGAATTGGCTGTGGAACTGGCTAAACCCCTATTAAGGCTTTTCAATAGCTCAATTCAAACAGGGGTAGTTCCAAAACATTAGAGGGCAGTGGATGTAGTCCTGCTACAGAAGAGTGGGGACAAGTGCAGCTGGGGAATTACAGACCTGTCAGCCTTACCTGTGTAGTGGGTAATGACCTAGAGAGCAATAGTCTACAGTACAGTAAACAGCATGGGTTTATCACAGGCAGGTCTTTTCAGACCAACCTGATAATTTTCTTTGACTGGGTAACAAAGGTAGTAAATAAGGGCGATGCTGTGAATTTATGATTCTTCAAGATCAGCAAAGCTTTTAACTTAGTGCCACACAGAAGATTGCTGAAAAAGCTAGAGGACTTGAATGAACTGTGGGAACATAGTTAGATGGGTAAGAAACTGGTTGAAGGAGAGACAGAAGAGGGTGGTAGTAAATGGGTCAAATCAGAAGAGATGGTAGTAATGAGTGGCGGCTCTGCAGAGATCTGTTCTCGGTCCTGTCCAGGGACACTGGTTTACCGTGACTGATAAAGGACAAGTTCTGTTTTGCAGATGTGAAAACCCGGTATTGTCACCGGTATCTGCAATGCCAAAATCAACTTTTACTGGTGTTTTATTCTTGTACCCTTTTGGTATGTGTATAAATATTCAGAATAAAAGAAGGCTAAGTGTACATCAAATTAAATAAAGCAAAATGAAAATAGTAAAAGAATTTATAGAAAAATACAATTTCTGAAGATTCACTGATCTTGTAAAAAATGGCAAATTCTGTAAAAAGCTTTGTTCTTTTTACCAGTGTATAGAAAGACAAAATTCTAGAATTTTACCAAATTTTCTGGTAAAAAATCAAAACTTTGTGTCCTTGGTCCTGCCCTCTTCAATATGTTCCTCAGTGATATGGGAGTCAGAATCCAGGACAAGATGTGTCTCTTTGCAGATGACACTAATCTCAATGGCATGGCATGGTAGACAGTGAGGAGGGGGTTAGGGAGATGTAGAGAGACTTGCAAAAGTTAGAGAGGAGGTCAAAGGTTTGGCAGTTGAAATTCAATACCAAAAAGTGCAAGGTGATACACTCTTAGGGAACAAGAACCCGAAGACAGAGTACTGGTTGGAGGGGGGGCCAGTAAAGCTGTGCACAACCTCTGTGGAAAAAGGCACAAAGGTCATCACCAGTGACTCCCCACAAACAATCAAACCAGTGCAACAAAGCCTACAGTAAGGCAAACAGGATGCTGGGGTGTGTGAGTAGGGGGTACTGACAGCAGAAGGAAGGAGGTATTACTACCTCTCTATAGATCACTGGTGGGATCCCCCTGGAGTACTGTGCCCAGTTCTGGAGTCCTCACCTAAGGAAAAATAAGGACAGGCTGGAGACAGTGCAATGTTGGGTGACTAAAATGATTCATGACCAGCAGAACAGAACTTATGAAGATTGGCTGAATGTACTAAACAGGTACTCACTGGAGGACAGACAATAGACGGTAGATCTAATAGAGACCTTCAAGTTCCCAAAAGGACTGAGCAAGATAAAATGTGAGGAACTATTTTACATAAGTAGCAGATCAAGAACACAGGGGCAAGAGTTGAAACTGATAGGGAGTGAGGAGATTCAAGAGGAAGTGCGAACGTTTTATTTTACAGTAAGGGTGGTGGAGCCATGGAACAACCTGCCAGCTGATGTGGTGGGGGCCAAAATTAATCAACGAAGGAAGCGCAAGTTACTTCCAGGTGTCACTCGCTATTTAGTTAGCCCTGCAGCGAGCAGGTTTCTTGCTGACTGATTTACCTGAAGTTTTTAAACTAGTACACTACTCTCTCATATGGAACTCAATGTAATGAGTGTAACTTTGTATGCTTTTTTTATAAAACATTTGAAACAACCTGAACTATTGCACATCTCGTAATCTCGCGAGGTTTGGAGCCCTAGACATCCTAGGCAGAGGAGAGTAGTCTGGAGAGGACAATCCCAAACTACTTCTCAGTTTTTATTAATTTATTTTGGACAGAAGCACTCTAAAGGGGGTTAACCTTTATTATAAGTGACACCAAAGGATTATCCAGATAAAAAATCAAACTCTGGAGTAGCGAGGATACCCAGGAAGCGCGAATTACTTCCGGGTGTCACTCTTTATTTAGATAGCCCTGCAGCGAGCAGGGCGAGCGTGCGCTTGCGCGCGCGAAGATGCGTGCAAAGACACACGTGCTGCGTGTCACGCGTGTCAAGTGTGGCAGTGTGACAGAGTGAGATGGACACACGTTCTCCTGTCTGTAAGCAATCACTTCAGAATACCTAAGTTAAGTGGAAGTTTATAGATCATGACTGATTTAATAACCTTGGAGCCTACTCCAGATGTGTGTGTAGATCAAATAATAACAGATAAAACCAATATGAGGGATGTAATAATCACATTGGATGGTGAAACAGGTATTAAATGTACTACCTGTTTGATGTATGCACTATTTACCTCTCTTCCCCAGACCACCCTCTTTATATGAGACAAATGTACTAGCAACAGTGTACTGAGGGAAGATGTAGAACATTTCTATAAGATACTAGCAGTGATTGAAAAATGTCAGGAAGCTCAAACAATCTCACTAGGGAATTTCCCCCATAACAGTACTAGAAATAATGAAGAAATAAATAATGGTGAACATGTTACTGTATCCAGAAATTATATGGGGAATTATGAGAAAAGAAAGAGACGTGAATCAAATGACACTAGTCTAAATAGTGAAGCTGAAGCTGAAGAGTGGACTACTGTGAATCCTGGTCATAAATTCAAATTTAGAAGAAGGGCTATTGGAAATAATATTAAACTGTCAAATATATATGACCCTTTAATTAGCCTGGATAACACAGATCCCTTAGTTGAGCTGACACAAGATGTTATTCCCCAAAAGCAAAACTCTATGGTGACCGGACATAATTCCAGACCTGATATAATAATAAAGGAGACGAGTGCAAATATCCGGGCACCTTTAACTGACCCTATGCTTGAAATAATACCTAATGAAACTAATGGACGAGAAGAAGACTCTACATCTGTCTCTGGCCATACTCATGATCAACATAATAAAAGAGATGGTGTTTTACTAAATTCAGATAAGATTTACCCCTCAAATGATGGAAATAGCTCGAGTAGACAATTTTATGTCTTGGTGGATTCGATAGTTAAATACACAGACAAAATAGTATGTAGAACTGACAAGCATAATATAGCTTGCTCTACCTTCCGAGGAGCTGGTATTAGAGATATAAACAAAATGTGCCTGGATATTTTACAAAATTCTGGACAAAATCCATTGGTTATCTTACATGTAGGGACAAACGATATAAGAAAACTATCTGTTGATGAGATCAAGCAGGAATTTATAGATATTGGTAAAATGCTGGAACAACTTCATTGTGAAATATGGTTCTCTGAAATACTCCCTGTTCCTAGAGCAAATTATCACACAGCATGTAAAATCAAAGTCGTTAATGAATGGATAAGAAAATGGACACTCAAGTCAGGTTATAAATCTATACCTCATTGGGAAAATTTCCATGATATACCTTCACTATTTAGTTGGGATGGGCTGCACTTGAGTAGACAAGGAGCCTACAAATTAGGTAGGACTTTCGAAAACGTCATTAAGTTCAATTTAAACTTGTAAACAGGGGGGATGAGGGTATAAAGGAAAAATCCAAATTAAATCACGCCTCCAACTTATTGCAACCAACAAGTTTAAAAAAACAAAGGCCTAAGTAGACTGAAAATTTGGAATGTTAATGCACGAAGCTTAAGTAACAACAAATTAAGTGAACTGAAATTACGAATACAGCAGGAAAACATTAACATCATCTGCGTGACAGAAACCTGGTGGGATGAATCAAACAACTGGTCTAACAATATTGATGGATTCCAACTATTCACCAAAAACCGTATTGGGAGAAAGGGAGGGGGAATATGTTGTTATATCTCCAACTTCCTACAAAGTCAAGAAATTAAAATAAGTGACTTTACAGATAACATTCCTGAAACTCTATGGATAAGCATACTTTTCCCACACTTACCTAAATTGAATTTAGGGATCTGTTATAGACCCCCTAACAGTAATAACGTTTATAATAATAACTTATTAGAAGAACTGATTCAAATTTCAAGCTTTGGAGACTTCCTGATTATGGGCGATTTTAATGCCCCTGGAATCAAGAGGTTGGAGCATATAGCAACAACTGCCTTCGGAAAAACATTCCTGGACTTTATGACATCCCAAGGTTACCAACAAATGGTTGATGCTCCAACCAGAGGAAAGAGTACCTTGGATTTGATTATTACAAACTGTACTGACAAGATCAATAGGATAGACATACTGCCACATCTATGTAATAGTGACCATAATATTGTCGAATGTTCATTTAACATTGGAAATATCAAAATTAAAAATGATACACAATCTTTAAATTATAAAAAAGCAGATTGGAACAAAATTATTGATGTTTTCAAAAAATTGGAGTGGGGGCAATCATACTACAGTTTAGGGGTAAATCTTATGTGGGACAAGTTGAAAAATATAATACAAGAAACAATTGTAAATCACATTCCTAAGAGCAAAACTGTTAATAGTAAAGGTTATATTCCCAATTGGTTTAACATTGATATAAAGAGACAGATTAGAAGGAAGAATAAAGCTTTTAAGAAGTATAAAAAGAACCCTATTGAAACAAATTATATAAACTATAAAAAACAGCAGAAATTGCTTAAGACTACTATAAAAAAAGGCAAAATTAAATTTGAAAATAATCTTGCAACAAATAAAAACCAAAAAGCTT